>CM031565.1:333483-1607939 GCA_018467065.1 Ephestia elutella
GGTCCACGGACTACACCAACAGAACCACATGGTGCGACTGATACTCCAGAAGTTTCCAGACGAACAACCTTTTTTCTCTAACTCTGTAAACCCAGTCTTCATGTTGTCGACGTCATTCCCAAGGCTGGTGACCCTTTCCTCTATTAAATCAACATCCTTCCGTAATTCGGTTACCACGCCGCTAACCTCGCATACTGCCGACAACACTTTTTGTTCCAGCTCCTTCTGTGCTGTAAGTTGTAAGTCTTGCACACTTTGTACAGCAGTAAATTTTTGATTCAAGAGTGCCTCTTGTGCAAGTTGTTGTTTTTGCAGAGCCTTAAATTGTTGCTCTTGAGCCGTGAATTTATTCTCGAGCATCCTTATCAGACCCGTCAAATCGAAAGTGGGCGTAGCCAGCTGAGGGGGCGGGGCCTGGTGGGCGGGGCCAGTGGGCGGAGCCATAGGGGGCGTGGCCTGGTGGGCGGGGCCAGTGGGGGAAGCTTCAGCAGCACGCTGCGCCCGTGTCTTGACACCCTCGCTGGTGACGTCGTTGTCCCTCGGAGTCAATGGCATTATCCAAATTCCGCTTCTGACACCAAATGTTACGGGCTACTGGTCCGTGGATTTGGATAAAAAAACACCTGATGACACTGATGAGACTTTATTCAGTTCACCACAAGAGTTTCCACACAACGATGTCCAAATTGTCCAAACACTATGATCAGAGTCCAGTAATTAATCGCCAGAGTCGTCACTTATTATTTCGCACTTGTATCTCTTCGATCTTTCACTTAGCTCGTCTAAAGATGAACTGTCCTCGGCGCTGAACAACCACGCTTATATAGGCAGATAATTTCGCTCTACTAAATTCTCGAACATTCGCGGCCGAACTGTATCGAACGATCGAGTCTATTGCTATCCCGCTCTCACACATGGCTGTCCTTTTCCTTTAGGTTGCAAGCGACTATAAACCCTATCCGTTAGGTACGTAAAGCTCATTATTGCTTGCACCGCCGATCATTTCTAGAACCAAAGAGGGTTCACGAAGCATAAGTCTAGAACATTCCAGTATTTGCGTACTTTTCTAGACTTCGCCGGTGCGTTTTCGTAACAATAATATATAAGTAGTGCTGACAGTTTGAAGATTTTAAATTTTTTATCAAAAATGTGACATTCCCACATTTTTAATGTCACACGTGGATATAGCTGCAGAGGCCACGTCAGCGGCTGCCACAAAAATTATATGTTGCGGTTGTCACCATCCAAGGGTTGAAAAAAACCTTCGATTTAAATAGTTTACTATGTTTTAGGGCTCCGTATCCAAGCAGAACCCTCATTCTACATTTAAGCCTACATTATAAACCATATTTGATAGTGGGCAGTTGATGTAAGAAACAAATCAACGAATAAATTAATCCAAAAAAAAATGATGTCGTCGCCGTGATCAAATTGCATATAAAACGTGTCTGTATTTTATTTGAAAAGTATTTTGTAAGTTTTTTTTTATATAATATTTTTGCCCAGCAGTGGTGTACGCTAGCTTTTAGAAAATATATTTTCGCATCGCTAAATCTGTTGTCAGTTCTAAGATCGAAGAAAATAAAAGACACAAAAGCCCCTCCCTGTCTCTCATCAGTCATCATTTATATAATAAGAAATAACTGCTTTAATTCTACAAATTGTTTGAGACAATACGCTGGTTTATCGGGCGAATCGCGTTGTCGCTAATTCACGCCAGGCGCAAGCGATTATAAAGCTAATCGTAAGGCTATTGTACGCGACTGTACACATAAATAAATCATAGTATCTTTACCTAGCTTCACTCTGCAGTTTCGCCGCTTTTGGAAATGGTTTGAACAATTTTCGAGAGAAAATATTATTTACCACATGTTCAACTGTGTAACTATAACACTTCAGTCAAATTGGAACTAATTTTATTTATAATAGATTTTGAATTTATCTGTCATAATCACAGGCAAACGTTACATTTTTAGACAATGAATAAATTATTTATTCTAGAAACTGCATTTTTTAAAAAGATCTCATTAATTAAACTAATCATAAGTTACACAAATCGTTGTGTCTTACACAAATTAGCTTACTGAGAAAACCATTTTGACAAAAGAAAATTATGAAAACTGATACATTTTCAATGCACATTTTTATCGACGCTCGGATCGTTGCGGTGTTCTCTCATTAGCCTTGGGTTTCTCAATAATACTTTTCTAATTGACTGTACTCCTTTTATTATGCAGTTGTGGGAAAAGTTGGTGGTATATTTATGGCTTATGTTCATCAGAGGAGGATTATGTTTTCCAGCGTATGATTCGTACACGTATCATTTAAATAATTATTTTTTATTTTGTTTTCGTACTTTTTAATCCAATCGATATGGGACGAATATTGACGTAAAAGCGATATAATTAGATTTGTGTTAATAAATAAAAGGGAGTGACATAGTGTATTAAGTACATGAAAATAATCTGTGTCGATACCTTGATCGTGATAAATATGTATAGAGATAGATTTAATACAAAAAAAAAATATTTTTGAAACATTCATTTCCGCGAACCAATCCCCGGCCGCAAGCTAGTTAAGCGTAGTTTAATGTAATATTTTTACTTCTTGCCCTTTAATAACGTCCTAAATTAAATTTTTGCCACACATTACTGAACTGACCCTAACGTACGAAACTGTTTTTTTAATAACCTCATATTATCGAGGGTGTATAAAAAGGATTAACCGATGAAAGCATTTCCGAACAATTAAATCTGTCGCTTGTATTATTGGGACCGCGGTGCCACGTTGGGCGCCAACTCTATTTATTGTTGTTAATAAGTGTTGAAAATTTTATATGTCATGTTTGTATTTATATAATTCGATAGGCAGTGACAAGGGACAGAAAATAATTAAAGTATATTATATGCCTGACAAAAAACTAAAAAATAATTTATTTTTGGATTTTTGAGCATCGCAGATGCAATTAGTACTAAAGTACTTTCATATAGAAATAAGATATGGTGAAAAAATTCCATGCGAGCAGGACTTGAACCCGCGACCAGGTCTTTATACGACCTTGCTCTTCCAACTGAGCTATCGCATTTCAATCCTGCACATCGAAAATCTTCACCATATCTCATTTCTATTGAAACGCATTAGGCATGCGTCACCTAACACATATACCCACTATACGAGTAAGTTATTTGATTTAACCCATATTCGATGAAGTGTAGGAAGCCATCAATATTTATTTTTGGATTTTTGAGCATCGCAGATGCAATTAGTACTAAGGTTAAAGCAAAGTTAAGTTAAAGTTAGTATGGTCAAAAAATCACCATATCTTATTTCTATATGAAAGTACTTTAAAAAATAATTTCCTTAAATTTCTAAAATTGTGAAACTTTTAAAAGTTTTACTCACAAATAAATGATTGATTCTTGAGTGATGCATTTTCAACACTAATAAAAATGGCATAACCTGTTTTGGCTACCACACCGCAATATTCAAGGATCGTGAGGCAAAAGCACCTATAATCTGTGTACAGCCAGGATCAAGACGTAACATATTTTTTTTATTTGCAGTCACAGTCACAGATAAAGCCGGCTACCAATCGCCATATGGGGGCATGGACAATGGAATGGTAAGTTTTTTTACTAATGCATGCAATTTTATACAGCCTTTTCATACATAACTTCTTATGAACTATGATTTATTTATTACAGAAGTTTAACTTTAGATATAAGCTTTTTTGATCATTATTTTTTTAACCTCCCATGCAGAACAACCAAAATAGTTCTACAACATATGTTATAAAGTTACGTCTACGTTGGGGAAAATGCAGCAGTGGAGTTTGTTGCGCCGCCTCTTCTCCACTTACGCTTTGGAGGCGGTAGTTACCTTAGCTTTAAGTAATTTTATGACGTCAACTAACTATAAAACAAGTAAACGACGATTTAAAAGTGCTATTTTTTAGCCCATTTAAAGAAAATCATTTTCATTTCATTTCTTGATTTCTGGAACTAGTTCTTCCCAAGATTTAATCGAGGGACAGCTTTAGCTGTCTTTAATTTACCCTGTCTACTGTACCAGTGCTTATCTTACTATCTTTCAGGTAGCATTGTTCTATTTAACTAAAGAAATATATTCATCTCATAATATCTTAACTGAAAGAACCATAGACCCAAACGGAATGATATATCTGGTGGATTTGCATCTTATGTTTTTGCTGTAACCTTTTTATCGCAGCGTCCGCATTCGCCTAGCTGACCGCGCGGATGTGGCACAGAAAAAATACATCGCTTATGAATGGATCCCTTTATTTTGCATGTTTTGTTTTTACCCGGTCAGGGAATGGGGTCAAAGCTTCCTTCAGGTTTCTAGGGTTGCTGTCCCAGGGTTTTCACTCTCGTGGCACTCAAAATGACTTAGGTGACAATTCATCAATAAAATGTCTCATCCGCAGATGAATTATTATGCCTCAAATTATGAAATTGTTATTTTCGTATCTGAAAGCGAAGAAATTAGGGTATAGAAATAACATACAATATACCTATGTCACAGAATTACCTACGTACTGTACATGTCATTCGCTTTTCTTACCGCTTTTTCTATTTCCGTAAATATTCTTGAGATGTTTTTCTAAATAAGCGCTAGATAGTTAGCTAGTTGTTTAGGTAATCCTTGAGAAAGTATATTCCCTTGCTTCGGAAAGCACGTTTAGGCCGTGAGGGGTCGCCATCTGGTGGTCGTTATACAAACCAGGTCTCTCTACTTCCCTGTCGAATGGACCAACTCTTCTTTCTTATCTCACGTGTCTCGACACAAATTTTTCTCAAGTCGACTAAAGATATCTGACATGACTTAACGACTACACCCTCCTAGCGGCAATAGTCTACACACCAGTAAACTGAACAATCTGCAAGTAGACTGTACCACCACCGCCTCACCAACTCGATAAGAAAGAAAGGTTATAATTTGATTTACAACTTATATTTAAAAAGTCGCAAGTCTATAATCCAAACTTTTGTAATCATTGAGTGGGCTCACTTCTTAATGATTCAGCAGGTACTTAGCCGAGTGTGTAGTCTAGCAATAAAAGTTTATTATTTATTTACCGCGGGAGGGGAGGGGAGGGATGTGACTTGCTTTTAATTCGCGTCCTTGCCGCCGCCTCTTGGCGGGCGGAACAGGTCGAGACAAAAGTGCTTACGACTCTTATTTTATAAGATAGTAGCTGTTGCCCGCTGCAAAATCCACACAAAAAAATCACATAAATCTAGTGCTCCATTTTGACGTGAAAGAAGGAGAAACAAACACACTTTGACATTTATAATATTAGTTAGTATGGAATTGTGTGATTTCAAAGCAGATCCCTTGGTCGATCGATGGCTGACTCATGGTAATCTTGATTGACCACTACTTGCTACCGGTGGATGAAAACATCGTGTGGAAACCTGCACGCTTCAGTTTATAAAGTGTGTCTACGAATGCTGCCGCTAAGTGGCAGGGTCGCTTCTTACACTAGTTTTATGAAGAAAGAAGAACATTTTTGATGATGTTTGCTAACTCCTTCCGTATAATCTTCTACCCCTATTTCTTCAAATACCTATTTACCTTTTCTTGCTACACATCTAAGTAGTACTCTTAGTCTAAGCGGTCACGGGAATTTTCGTAACGATCAGGGAAACGGATAGACTTGCTTTTATGGGTTGTAGAGTAGTCCCCTAATGCGAATGATGTCGGTCTGCCGGCTCTCAGTGGTAGCTTCTTCGAGCTATAGGGCCTGGAAGGTGCTTCATTGTTGCGAAAAAAAAAACGATCTGAGAAATGGTTAGTTTTAGTACATATTCAAAGTATGGCATCTCCGCATGTGAAACAAGTTGGTCTGCCGGCTGTCAGTGGTTGCATTTCAGAGCTATGAGGCGCGCAAGTCACTGCATAGTTACAAAAAAAAAACGATAAGAGAAATGGTTAGTTTTAGTACCAATTGGAAGAATGGTGTATCCACAGATGAAACGAGTTGGTCTGCCGGCTGTCAGTGGTTGTATTTCAGAGCTATCATCGTTCACTTAAGTCGCTTATTTAAGGAAAAAGTTTAAAAAAACATTGAAAAGCGGGAAAATAGGCGAATTTTTCTAGTTCATGCCAGCCGCTGTCGTATCTGCGTATGTTTCACCCAACCTCAAACTTGCGCCGCGCACCACCGCACTGTGGGGAAAAAAATCGCCTCTAGAGAAAAAAAGGTTTTCTTCAGAAAATCTACGGTAAAACCTGATTATGTATTTCATTTTTGATCTTAATAAGAAGACTTTTTATTAATACTATTTTTGCTAACATTGCATTCTTTTAATAGGTACTAAAACTGACCATTTCTCTTACCGTTTTTTTTTCGTAACTAAGCAGTGACTTTCGCGCCTCATAGCTCTGAAATGCAACCACTGACAGCCGGCAGACCAACTTGTTTCACATGCGGAGATGCCATACTTTAAATATGTACTAAAACTAACCATTCCTCAGATCGTTTTCTATTTTTTGCAACAATGAAGCTCCTTCTAGCCTTAATAGCTCAAAGTGGCAACCACTGATAGCCGGCAGACCAACTTGTTTCACATGAGGAGATGCCATATTTTGAATATGTACTAAAACTAACCATTTCTCTGATAATTTTTTTTTTCAACAATGAAGCCCCTTCCAGGCCCTAGGTATAGCTCGAAGTGGCAACCACTGAAGGCCGGCAGACCAACTTGTTTCACCTGTGGAGACACCATTCTTTCAATAAGAACTAAAACTGACCATTTCTTTTACCGTTTTATTTCGTAACTATGCAGTGACTTTCGCGCCTCATAGCTCTGAAATGCAACCACTGACAGCCGGCAGACCAACTTGTTTCACATGCGGAGATACCATACTTTGAATATGTACTAAAACTAACCATTCCTCAGATCGTTTTCTATTTTTTGCAACAATTAAGCTTCTTCTAGCCTTTATAGCTCAAAGTGGCAACCGCTGACAGCCGGCAGACCAACTTGTTTCACATGCGGAGATGCCATATTTTGAATATATGTACTAAACCTAACCATTTCTCTGATAATTTTTTTGCAACAATGAAGGCCATTTTCCTCAAGGCAATTTTCCAGGCCCTAGGTATAGCTCGAAGTGGCAAACACTGAAGGCCGGCAGACCAACTTGTTTCACCTGTGGAGACACCATTCTTTCAATAGATACTAAAACTGACCATTTCTCTAACCGTTTTTTTTCGTAACTATGCAGTGACTTTCGTGCATCATCGCTCTGAAATGCAACCACTGACAGCCGGCAGACCAACTTGTTTCACACGCGGAGATGCCATAGTTTGAATATGTACTAAAACTAACCATTTCTCAGATAATTTTTTTTTGCTACAATGAAGGCCATTTTCTCAAGGCAATTTTCTAGGCCCTAGGTATAGCTCATACGCAAATATGCTGAGAAGAAGAAGAAGAAGAAGAAGGTATAGCTCGAAGTGGCAAACACTGAAGGCCGACAGACCAACTTGTTTCACCTGTGGAGACACCATTCTTTCAATAGATACTAAAACTGACCATTTCTTTTACCGTTTTATTTCGTAACTATACAGTGACTTTCGCGCATCATCGCTCTGAAATGCGACCACTGACAGCGCGCAGACCAACTTGTTTCACATGCGGAGATGCCATACTTTGAACATGTAATAAATCTAACAATTTCTCTGATCATTTTTTTTTCGCAACAAGCTCGAAGTGGCAACCACTGAGAGCCGGCAGACCAATCCGTTTCACCTTTACTTATTCAAAGTATGGCATCACCACATGTGAAACGAGTTGGTCTGCCGGCTGTTAGTGGTTGCCCCTTTGAGCTATAGGGGCTGGAAGGGGCTTCATTGTTGTTCGTAGACCTCATCTCTGTCCTCGGGCAAGATTGTGGTCAAGAGCAAACCCATCCATACTCCATACTAATATTATAAATGCGAAAGTTTGGATGTGAGTTTGTGAGTTTGTGAATTTGTGAGTTTGTACTTACCCAACTGAACTGTTTGTCCCAAGTATAGATAATTGTCAACAACTTCGAGTGTAGAGTCTCCAACCTTCAGAGGAGTGGGTGCGACACGGATATTAAACATAATTTTCGTCTTGTCCATGTTCATTTTTAGACCCACTTGTTGAGAGGCTCTACAGAGGCCATCGAGCATTGTGCCTAGGTCTTCCAAGGTCTCAGCCATGACTACGATATCGTCAGCGAATCGAAGGTGAGTGAGGTACTCGCCGTTGATATTGATGCCGAGTCCGCTCCAGTCCAGAAGCTTGAAAACATCTTCCAGGGCGGCGGTGAACAGTTTCGGAGATATCACGTCTCCCTGTCTCACCCCTCGCTGCAACTGGATAGGTTTGGAGCCTTGATCCTGGAGACGGACCGACATGGTGGCGTTTTCGTACAAACACTTCAGCGCTTCGATATATCGATAGTCAATTTGGCACCGTTGGAGAGACTGTAGCACAGCCCAGGTCTCGATCGAATCGAAGGCTTTCTCGTAGTCCACAAACGCCAAGCATAATGGCTGATTATACTCCTCAGTCTTCTGTATAATCTGCCGCAGCGTATGTATGTGATCGACGGTACTAAAGCCTTTTCGGAAACCGGCTTGTTCGGGAGGCTGGAAGTCGTCAAACCTGCGAGCGAGACGATTCGTAATGACTCTCGAAAACAGTTTGTAGACATGGCTCAGAAGTGAGATAGGCCTATAATTCTTCAATAGGGTTTTGTCACCTTTTTTGAAGAAAAGTACCACCACACTTCTGTGTGCCATGCCGTAGGCGTTTGTCCCTCGAGTATGACGGAATCAAATAGCTTCTGAAGAGCTCTTAATACCGGCGTTCCACCTGCTTTCAGAAGCTCAGCCGTGATTCCATCATCACCCGGTGCCTTATTGTTTTTTAACTGTTTGAGAGCCATTCTAATCTCATAAAGGCTGACGTCCGGGATATCTTCGGTGTAGTGTCGGGTCAATCTGGCTCTTGGATCTTTGGCCAGATTACTGACAGGTGTGCGTACGCTGGTGTATAATTGTCCGTAGAACTTCTCAACCTCTTCCAACAGCTCTGGCTTCGACGAAATGATTCTGCCATCCTCAGTCTTCAGCTTGGTCAGTTGGCTTTGACCAACAGACAGATCCCTTGCAAACACTTTTGAGCCCTTATTTCGCTTGATCGCCTCTTCAATACGGTCAGTATTGAATTGACGTAAATCACGAGTTAAGGACTTGGAGATCTGTCTGTTTAGACGTCGTTACTGAGCAGCATCGTCAGAGGACTGCAGAACCAAGTTTCGTCTTTCTTCCATGAGTTTGTTGGTGAGGTCCGAGATCTTTTTGGTTCCTTTTGAACGGCGGGTTTTGAAAGCCTTAGACCCAGCTGTTTGGACAATTTGCACAAACCTGTCATTATAATCGTCCAGATTTTTCGCAGTCTCCCAGGCATTCAGAAGCGATTCTGCAATTCGAGCTGAAAGCTCTCGGGGTTTTGGAGCTGGATAGGCGCTGGTCGGAGCGTAGACTTCATCAGTCGACACCTTTCGAGTTTTATTCTAAGATTCAATGTGCCTCTTACCAATCGGTGATCGCTTCCTGTTTTTACGGCATTGATCACAGAGACATCATTGAATATGTGCCTCTTCGTCGACAAGATGAAGTCAATCTCATTTTTTGTAACGCCATTAGGATGCAACCATGTCCACTTTCACTGTTTTGGCTTTTTGAAGAAGGAGTTCATCATAAAGAGGCCCTCCTTCTCCATAAAGCCGGCCAGCAAATGACCACGTGCATTCCTCGTTCCATATCCAAAATTCCCCACTCTCAGCTCATCATCGCTTCGTTTGCCCAGTTTCGCGTTAAAGTCCCCCATCACAACGGTATAGTGGGCCTGGGAGCTATGTATGGCTCTAGAAATATCCTCATACATAGTCTCTACCTCGTCGTCGGAGCGATATGAGGGCGGTGCGTATACTTGTATTACCTTCAACGAATACCGTTTGGTAATTCTGAGTACAAGGTACGCTACCCTCGCCGAAACACTCTCGACCTGGACCACGTTGTTGACGAGGGACCTGTGGACGATAAACCCGACACCACCCTGGGACAGTTGGTCGCCCTCCCGGAAATAGAGCAGGTTTCCGGACTTGAGGATCATGGTGTCCTCCCCTCTCTTCGGACTTCACATAATCCTACAATATACCATCGTAACCTGCTCAATTATTCCTCCAGTTCAGCGAGCTTCTCGTCGGTCCGCAGTGTGCACGTGTTATAAGTTGCCAGGGCCAAGGTCGTCGGGGTTGGTAGCCTGGCATCTGCCGGGGATTCTTAGCACCCCCTGCCCCGCCGTTACCGTGACCGCTACCAGAGTCCGGGATAGCGGGGCCGCCGGGGACTAGGGGCCGTGTTATGGGTGTAACAACCATAGGGGGGTTTTGCCGTAATCGCCACGCTTGGCAGGCGGGTTGGCGATCGCAGTGTGATGTCATAGTACGCGGAAAGATGCTGCCCATCCTCCGGTGTTTTAGATCCCTTAGTCGCCTCTTACGACACCCACGGGAAGAGATGGGTTGGTGCTATTCTAGGGCCACACCACAGGCCAAATGCACTAGGTGTATATTATTTATGTTTATATTCTTATTTACTTAGATGAGTTTCTATTTTAATAAAAAGTGACGAGAGTGATGTTATTGTTACAAAAATAAGATTTCCTTACTATGTAACATGTTTATTCACTAATCTCATCATTAAGCGCTGACCTCCTTATCCGACTCAAATATAAGTATCAGTAGTCTGTAGGTAAGAACAATCAATTGTATAATGTAAAAATAAAAAGTATAAATCAAATATACAATCATAACATTGTAATGAATTAACATATTATGGTATTGTTATTGTATTAAGTTGTTCTACAAATAAAAATTATTACCTATCCACCATTAATGACTTGTGTTCAATTTTCTATCATTCAGACATCCAGATAAATAAACTTTCAAAAAATTAATATTATGTTGGTCACTAACACATATAAAATTAAACTAACTTAAAAGAAAATACATTTAACACTACACAACACACATACCATTCGTTCGTAAGATCCGAACAGAGCAATCAGTCTCTCAATCTACGCTCAATGAGATTACCGCTGAGCCAATGAAGCTTTGATTTTAATGATACTCTTAAACGTAGAAATTTTGTGCATTAGAGTGAATCCGACTCGCGCGATTAAACGCGTAGACAGACGCGCTAAAACCAACATTAGAGTGAATCCAATGACGACACGCGCGATTACGATGGAGGTGGTATACTTTTGCTGTGACGCTCGAGAAACAACCAACAAGCTGGCTGCACCTCATATTAAGATGGAGGTGGTATACTTTTGTCTGTGGCCGACTGTACCTATTGAAAAAATGTTGTCTCCACAGGTGAAACCAGTTGGTCTGCCGGCCTTCAGTGGTTGCCACTTCGAGCTATACCTAGGGCCTGGAAGGGGCTTCATTAATGTTTCAAAATATATATATCAGAGAAATGGTTAGTTTTTAGTACATATTCAAAATATGGCATCTCCGCATGTGAAACAAGTTGGTCCGCCGGCTGTCAGTGGTTGCCACTTTGAGCTATACCTAGGGCCTGGAAGGGGCTTCATTGTTGCAAAAAAATAGAACGACGATCTGAGAAATGGTTAGTTTTTAGTACATATTCAAAGTATGGCATCTCCGCATGTGAAACAAAAGTTGGTCTGCCGGCTATCAGTGGTTGCATTACAGAACTATGAGGCGCGAAAGTTACTGCATAGTTACGAAGGAAAAAGAAACCGTAAGAGAAATGGTCAGTTTTAATACCTATTGGAAGAATGGTGTCTCCACAGGTTAACGAGTCTGTCTGCCGGCTTTCAGTGGTTGCCACTTCGAGCTCTAGAGCCTGGAATCATTGTTGCGAAAAAAAATGCTCAGAGAAATGGTCAGTTTTAGTACATATTCAAAGTATGGCATCTCCGTATGTGAAACAAGTTGGTCTGCCGGCTATCAGTGGTTGCCACTTTGAGCTAGCTGGAAAGGGGGGCTTCATTGTAGCGAAAGAAAATTATCAGAGAAATGGTTAGTTTTAGTACATATTCAGCAAATATGGCATCTCCGTATATGAAACAAGTTGGTCTGCCGGCTGTCAGTGGTTGCATTTCAGAGCTATGAGGCGGCTGAAAGGGGCTTCATTGTAGCGCAAAAAAAGAAAACGATCAGATAAATGGTTAGTTTTAGTATATATTCAAAATATGGTATCTCCGCATGTGAAACAAGTTGGTCTGCCGGCTGTCAGTGGTTGCCACCTTCAGAGCTATACCTAGGCGCCTTGAAGGGTCAGCTTCATTGTTGCAAAAAATAGAAAACGATCTGAGAAATGGTTAGTTTTAGTACATATTCAAAGAATGGTGATCTCCTGCATGTGAAACAAGTTGGTCTGCTGGCTAGTCAGTGGTTGCCACTTTCAGGAGCTATACCTAGGCGCCTGGAAGTCACTTCGTTGTTACGAAAAAATACGGTAAAACGATCTGAGGAATGGTTAGTTTTAGTACATATTCAAAGTATGTATTATCTCTGCAGGTGTGAAACAAGTTGGTCTGCCGGCTCAGTGGTTGCCATTTCAGGCAGCTATGAGGCGCGAAAGGGTCACTGCATAGTTACGAAAAAAAAAAACGGTAAAAGAAATGGTTAGTTTTAGTATATATTCTAAGTATGGCATCTCCGTATGTGAAAAAGTTGTTTTGCCGGCTGTCAGTGGTTGCCACTTTGAGCTATAAAGGCTAGAAGGAGCTTCATTGTTGCAAAAAATAGAAAACAATCCGAAGAATGGTTAGTTTTAGTATATATTCAAACTATGGCATCTCCGTATGTGAAACAAGTTCGTCTGCCGGCTGTCAGCGGTTGCCACTTTGAGCTATAAAGGCTAGAAGAAGCTTCATTGTTGCAAAAAATAGAAAACGATCTGAGGAATGGTTAGTTTTAGTACATATTCAAAGTATGGTATCTCCGCATGTGAAACAAGTTAGTCTGCCGGCTGTCGGTGGTTGCATTTCAGAGCTATGAGGCGCGAAAGTCACTGCATAGTTACTGAAATAAAACGGTAAAAGAAATGGTCAGTTTTAGTTCTTATTGAAAGAATGGTGTCTCCACAGGTGAAACAAAGTTGGTCTGCCGGCCTTCAGTGGTTAAAGCCACTTCGAGCTATACCTAGGGCCTGGAAGGGGCTTCATTGTTGAAAAAAAAAAGTATCAGAGAAATGGTAAGTTTTAGTACATATTCAAAATATGGCATCTCCTCATGCGGAAACTAAGTTGGTCTGCCGGCTATCAGTGGTTGCCACTTTAAGCTATTAAGGCTAGAATGAGCTTCATTATTGTTGCAAAAAATAGAAAACGATCTGAGGGAATGGTTAGTTTTAGTACATATTCAAAGATATGGCATCTCTGCATGTGAAACAAGTTGGTCTGCCGGCTGTCAGTGTGTTGCATTTCAGAGCTATGAGGCGCGAAAGTCACTGCTTAGTTACCCGAAAAAAAAACGGTAAGAGAAATGGTCAGTTTGAAAGTACCAATTAAAAGAATGCAATGTTAAGCTTAAAAATAGTATTAATAAAAAGTCTTCCATTAAGATCAAAAAAATGAAATACATAAACCAAACTCGACGTAGATTTTCTGAAGAAAACCTTTTTTTTCTCTAGAGGCGAATTTTTTCCCCACAGTGCGGTGGTGCGCGGCGCAAGTTTGAGGTTGGGTCAAACATACGCAGATACGACAGCGGCTGGCATGAACTAGAAACATTTCGCCTATTTTCCCGCTTTTCTTTCTAATGTTTTTTTAGACTTTTTCCCTCAAATAAGCGACTTACAGTGAAATCGATGACTAGCTCTCTGAAATACAACCACCGACAGCCAGTAGCAGACCAACTCGTTTTCATCTGTGGATACACCATTCTTCCAATTGGTACTAAAACTAACCAAATTTCTCTTATCGTTTTTTTGTAACTATGCAGTGACTTGCAAGCCTCATAGCTCTGAAATGCAACCACTGACAGCCGGCAGACCAACTTGTTTCACATGCGGAGATGCCATACTTTGAATATGTACTAAAACTAACCATTTCTCAGATCGTTTTTTTTCGCAAACAAATGAAGCACCTTCCAGGCCCTATAGCTCGAAGGAAGCTACCACTGAGAGCCGGCGGACCGACATCATTCACATTAGGGGACTACTTGCTACAACCCATAAAAGCAAGTCTATCCGTTTCCTGATCGTTCAACGATAAATTCCCGTGACCTCTCGGTCTCATCTCTAGTATAATTTTTATACTTCTATGTTTCGAAGCTCTTAGGCACACATCCTTTGGATTATAATTAAGAACGTTACGAACTCTTTTTTATATGTTACGAGAGATGTTAGTATAAATATAAACGAAATTAGAAAAGCACTTGTGTCTCACGAGTGTACTTCCACAGTCATAAAAACTGTGAAGTAGGGAGCAGTTCGGAGGGGACTTTTTGTTCGGCGATGTATCCGAGAGTTTTTGGTCATACCGAGCCGGGATGGCATCGCTTATGCTGGAGTTCGAAGCGACCGAACTTATGGAAGATCTTTCGTAGTTTCATATGGTGGCCATGCTTACTCACTTTGACGTCGCACTACCTTATTGATACTTTATGAGAAACATGCAATCGTTTCTCATCATCATCATCTCAAGTCAAAATTAGATTTTTTACTATCAATATTTGGCCACTGTCATCGTTTCTCATGTGTTAAGGTAACGCATCGTTAACTAATTAACTCCATGCAAAGTCTGTGTTGATTAACAACATTTTGAGGTTTAAATCGATCTGGTTTGTCTGTGGAATCCAAGGCTCTGTTTTAAAACAGATTTCTTTATACTTACAATTTTTTTCTATTATTACTTGCCAAAATTTCCAATTCGTTGTCTTAATAACCAACGATGGTTTCAGGTTGCCTAAAGCTATCTGCTACTTTAACTTCTTCTGATGATGGAGTGAATTACTTGTTCAGTCGCATCTTTGCTCCTCTTGGCTCGACGGAACAGCTCGGCTGCGCGCGCTATTCTGAAACTCCTCGGTCAATTCTCGGAAAGTTCCATAGCCAAGATTGAATTACATTAGTGATGGCGACTAATCCTGAGCCCACCAAGTTCTGAGGCTTGCTTAACTTTACACACTTAGCCCTCACATACTACCCAGTTCCGTGACGTCACAGTCTGTAATCACATTAGACGGTCGACGGCCGACACTTTTTACTGCTCACTTAGAGACGTTTCCACTTTTACTGCCCTCTTAACTTCCCTAACTCACCCTCGCCCTTATATCTATAGCTGGAAAGCTCCATTTTCTCGGTTCTGATAAACAGTGTCCCGTTTTTGCAAGTAATAGAGACCTTAAGTAGTATATGAATACGGTTGATATTCCCTTCGGGATGGAGTGACGTTAGCGCGGGAGATGGACGTAGCTATCCTCTTGGTAGTGGTGAGTAATTTAGACCTTTATTTATAGGAATACGGTTGAGCATCTCTTGGTAGATAGGACATTAGTTACACGGAGGGACGATTTGTTATAGATGGCGAGAGTAAGTTGTGGAGCTATAAAATGATAGACACGGCGGCGCTGGGGGAAATTAAACAAAACTCATTGTTGCAGTTTTCTTCATAATACATATATACGTCCTATAGAATAGAGTATTGGAATTTACAAATAGTGCCACCCTAGGAAATTCATTCACTCTTTATTTATTTTGACTTTAGAGTAGGAGAGTAGGTGATTTGATAGGGCAACTCAAGCGGAATGAGTGGTCCGTTTGTAAAATAAATAAAAATATATAGTTTAATGATGAGCACTTTCTTTCATTTTTGATGATATTTCGATCTTTGCATCGTTTGTTAATTCATGCTGAGCAATTTTGGTGAAATTTTATAGACGAGTTGCGACCTGGATCAAGTATATAGGTAGTAATAAATATGCCAGAATTACATTTTAAATCGGGAATGAGAAGTGGATCTTTAACTTACAAATGGCCTCGGTACGGGTAAAACCAAATAAAATTCTTTTGTAAAACACAGCCGTGTCTTTGGTACTTTGACCCCGTAACTCTGTGTCGAGCGGGCAAACGGGTCATGTATGTAGTAACGTCAGTATTTAATTCAAGATGGCTTTGCCAAGGTTGTTGTGGGGCTGCTTCGTAAATGTCTGTAGAATGAAATAGAATTAACTCTATCTAGAGATAAATATAAACACCAACCTTGCGAGTAATCTTAATTATAAAAACACTATAAAAAAGTTGTTAAGAGGCTTTTCTTGAGCAGATTATAGATTATGAAGGGTTTTAAAACTGAATTCAGAGCTAAATTCACCATTTACTTGCTGCCAACTAAGTGTACATTTTGGTCTATTTTACTATGTTATGCGAATTTTTTTTTAGTTCATTTTCACTACCACTTTAACTACATTGCTTTATATGTATCACATCTCTTTAAATAACCACATCTATGCCACATCTAGTGAATAAGGTTCATATTTCGTTGAATTCACTTGACAACCTTTTTATGACATTTCAATGCGCGCCGCGCCACGTCACACTATAGATAGTCTTCAATGATCAACACAGATGGCGCTACAGACTGCCTGAAACGCGGTGTTGATATGCGCAAGATTGGACGCGTATATACGTCAATCCACGGAAAAAGGTACCTTTAAGGTCATTGGCGCTTAAGTCGTTCAGAAAACAAATCATACGAGCTGATTGAGCTTATGAGAAGCACAATGTCGTAAGTGCCAACGACCATAAGCAAGGTAGCTTTTCTCGTGGATTGACACATACTAGTTGCCCGGCGAACGTAGACTCCGTGACTATTAAAATACAATATTTATTTTCACAAAAATTAAATATCTGAAAAACGGCTAGACCGATTTTTGATGTCGAATCAATCTTGAAAAATTCATTAACCATCCCCTACATATATTCCAACTTTCATCAAAATCGGAACAACGGTTCGAGAGTTATCGCGAACAAACATACATACATACATACAAACAATGTGTTTTTCGCTCAAATTGAACATCTTACTTCAGTTTTGCTCGCTCGGTCAATAACCCCCAACATGACATCGCCGGAGCTGCGGTTCCCCAGGCATAACACCAGCCTGACGGGAAGATGTGCAGGTAGCGGTTGACCAACACACCTAGCTCCCGCCACAAACTTGTTGCTCTCTTTTTGTTTCACTATGTTTTGTATTTTTCTTGTGTGTATGTGCAATAAAGAGTTTAATTAGGTGGCTACAACTGTATGAGGTTCCTCGTACAAACAATAGATTATGGTCTCCGTACGAGGTATACGAGGACGCATTTCAACCTCGTACAATTATGCCGAGATTTTGAATGATACGGCCATGCGATTTTTTTAATGGATATTGTATGTATCTAGCTCCAAATGGAGTCTATCAACTGATCCTGAGTCATGATGATCATTTTGATCGTAATTACTATAAATTAGTAAAAGTCTATACCATTTTCACTATTTCGAATTTGTTGACGGAATGACTACCTCTTTATACAATCTTCGCGTAAATATAGAATTATTTCATAAGTAGATACTTTCCTTATAAGTTGTTTTACTATACGCTGCGTAGCTGAATTTGTAATAATATAGACGCATTTAGTAGTTTTTTGTGATTTTACTTGAGTAATAATAATATTTTATAGCTTTATTAATTTTATTAAATTTACATTCATAAATAAATGTAAATCCCTATTTATATATATTTCACCTCGCGCTACGCAGATAAATAGTTACTTGCAACATCATAGCTTAATACATTTTAATGTACGAGGTTTTGGAAAGTCAATATACGAGATTTTCAGTTGCAGATGCATGAGGCATCTTTGTTGGGTAACCCCAAGTTTATAAACAAAACAAACAAACTTGTAATTCTAGAATGTCTCATGGTGCGGTGTAGTAGTGTCTGTATAAGTCTGAAAGATCGAATGAGAAATGTTGATGTCAGAGAAATGTGGAATGAAAGAGAATGTTGTGACTGGTGCCTTGGAAAAAGGAATGATGGTTTGGGCATGTTGAAAGGATGTATGAAAAGAGATTAACGAAAGGTATATTTATAAAGCAGAATTGCATGTAAGAGTTGGTCAGGGTCGTCCTCGGAGAACGCACAGCGACCAGATTGCGGACCTCTTTAAAAACGGAGAGGTTAGGAGCAACTCATTACCGGAGAGCATGTATTAAGAAAGTGAAGAGTGTAGAAGAAGCAGAGATCTGTAAGGATCATAGCAAGTGGAAATCGGTAGTCTCTGCCGGTAGGCAGAGACTACCGATTTCCCTTTTTGTGGAGGTATCCACAAAAAGGGAAAAAGCCGTGATAATATGTATGTATGTGTCACACTTTCACATTATTCTTGAAATTAGTTGAGTATTACTGTATCACCAATACCTATGTACATCATACGTATGTTAAAGCACTACGCGGTAGGTTGAACCTTCGTGGTGTCGATCCTGTTATGTCACACCGCCTGTCTACTAATTATTGCGTTATAGAAGATGGCGAAGTCTTTACTAGTGCGGTGTGAATTTAAGCCTATTTAGTTTCCGTGCACGACAAATAAATATTTAATACTGTGTTTGTCGTACAAATCAACCAGTGTTATAATGTCACACACCTGTTTCTCAATATATGTTGTTGTATCGTACATCGTAACACGCGTGTCTTCCCTAGTACGGCGTGGCGGCGACGTCGTGCGCGGCGCTCAACGGCCACCACCAGGACCGGAGGCACCACCAGCACCACCAGCACGCGGACGTGCCGCCGCAATGGGTGAGCGGGTGTTGGCGCATCACTTCATGATGCTTTTATGTGGTTCATTATAGAAGCCCATTATCCTTTGGCTGTTTTTACAACTTGTTTGTTTTGAGAGCTGCCGCACAATTTTGTTACCTGTGCTTAGTATAGAGTTTATTTTAGCAACACCAGCACGCGGACGTGCCGCGGCAATGGTGGAGCGAAGTTAAGCCGCACGACTTTCATGCTTATGTGTTACGTTATAGACTCCCCATTATCCCCGCACCCTATTGGTTTTTACAACTTGTCTTGTTTTGAGTTGCTGCACAATTTTGTTACAGTATATGTTAAGTATAGAGTTTATTTTCCATTAGCCAGATAGGAGGCACAATAAACAAACACCACCAGCACGCGGACACGCCGCCGCAATGGGTGAGCGGTGTTGCCGCACGACTTTCATGCTTATTTGTTACGACAGGTATTGAGTTGATTTTCCAGTAGCATCTTGTTGGTTTTCCCTGCGATTTGTTTTGTTTTGAGTTGCTGCACTATTTTGTTACACCGTGCTTAGTATAGAGTTTATTTTCCATTAGCCAGATAGGAGGCACAACAAACAAACACCACCAGCACGCGGACGTGCCGCCGCAATTGGTGAGGTACGACTTTGATGCTTATGTGTTTCATTTTAAGAGTTCATTTTCCTGTAGCACCTTATCGGTTTTTGTAACTTAGTTTGTTTTGACTTGCTGCACAATTTTGTTACCTGTATTTAGTATAGAGTTCATTTTCCATTAGCCAGATAAGAGGCCGACAGCAATGGAAGAGAGGTGTTACGTGTTGTCTTTGATGTTTAAGTTCATTTTCTTTTATACCTAATCGGCTTTTGTGACAACTTGTTATATTTGAGTTGTTGCACAATTTTGTTACTGAGTGGTTGAATGTTTATTATAGAGCCCATTTTCCATTAGCCAGATAGGAGGCGCTACCAATGAAGCGGGACGTATCGCCGCAATGAGCGGTGTTGCCACACGACTTTGATGTTTATTTGTTTAATTATATTTGCTCATTATCCTTTCGCACTTGATCGGTTCTATGACTTTCTTCTGTCACATTTTGAGTTGCCGCAAAAGCTTGTTGCTTATGCGTTTTATAATAGGAGCTCATGTTCGGTTGCACCAAATGGATTCATAATGTCAATCTTTTGAGTTGTCGCACCATTTTGTAGCTTATAGGCATCATTGTTTTTTATCTAATTGACTAATTAGATTTTTGTGACTTTCTTTTGTTAATTTAGAGTTGTGAATTGATGATTGAAGCTTACCATTAGGTGATAGGCCTATTGTGCTTGGTGCCACTACATTTCTGCTCACCGCAATGGTAAGTCATTTTTGACTTTATCTACTGTTTACTTTATTTGGTTTTGTTGATCTTATAATTAATCTTGTTATTCTTTTGGACCTAAGTTCTTTGTGTTGGTTTTATGATTTTGATGTTAATGGTTCTTAGAATAAAGGTTACTATTAGTTGTAAAGTTCTCTATTTTGTGTTGTTTTTTTTTTACTTTTTTACATTTTGTCAAACTGCTCTATGATCGGTTACCTATATTATATTTTACTTTTTGTAAGTTTTATGATCTTGGCCTAATTTAATATCTCAAAGTTGCCAATCTACTAACATTTCAGAACGATCACCGCTGATATCCCAAAAGCCCAATCAGTCAAGTTAGTCGATGTGTGGAAAATTAAATTCACGTGGGCGAAACTGAGAGCATAAGCTTGTATTTTGATAAAGCAGTACTTTGAATTATGTTCGTCGAATATACGCAGTGTCCAGAATCCACTAAGCGATAGCGCACGTTCACATATGGCACGTCCTTGGCTGTTGAGTAACTCCATTCAGTTTCACCCCTGTTGTTTAGCGCGATGATTTGATCGGCTTACTTGTCAACTTATCATCATTCCTCTCACCTGTTCCTTCCACAATATTCTTCCTTGAAGCAACCAAACACCAAACGTAATGGGACCCCAGCCTAGGCCCCGTGTGTTTTTGTGACTTGGAGACACAGATGCTATCAAATGCCTTGTATTGACGGCTTCTCGAAATGGACAACCGGAGAAGTTGACAATACGAGCTTCGATACGAGATTGTCGTAGTAGTGGTACTAACATAATCATCTTTTCATCCTGATCCTCGGAGCACTCCTAGCTGTTAGAATTGTGTATCGTACGAAAGTCGAAGTGCCAACAAGAATACTTTATCGGTACACACAAGAAACAGCATGTCTTCTTCTTATCGAGTCGAAATGCCTATAATTATATCATTTTGGGACTAGTAATGGTATATAAACTTTAACCGCCCTATCGTTGGCGCTGGCTAAGGTCCTCTATTGTACAAAACCAAGGGTAGTTGGGACATGATAGAATAATGAAAGATACAATTACATGTTAAAGATACAGAAAGTAAATTGTTCAAAAAGAGAGGAAGATGCGCAAAAAGCGGCTTTTATCCCTGAAAGCAATTTCTTCCATGCAACCAATTGAGAAAATGCTGTAGACGAAATGTATGTAAAATCATCTAGTATTTTACTTGAGGAATTTAAAACTTCCGCTTAACAAAAAATCTAAACTTTCTATCATCGTATCGAATACCGCATTATCAATCAGAACGATCATGACACAATTAGTATAGAATGTAATCACAGTGACGACGGCGAAGGGCGCGACGCCCACCGCGCCGAAGGCAATATAAAACATGTGTGAAACGAATTGACACTATGCATAACACTGCCAGCACTTCACATGAACACAAATTATAAGAATAGTTACCACATAAACATGGTGGCTATGAATATAGCGGCAGGTGCCACAAATATTGCCGACAACAACTGGAGTAGGATGGCCCAGGATCGAGAAGGTTGGTAGACAAAAGGAAGCCTATACTCCTCAGCAGTGGGTCACGGAAGGCTGTGGATGAAAGCATGACCAAAACTGGATAGAGCAATTGCCATACCTTTTTTGTGAATATGGTTCGCTCATCCGCCAAAACGACTATTTTACCAATGTCAAGGTTCTGAGAATTTGGCCCATAATTTCCAGTAGTGGTTTGAAAGTCTCCATAACTGTCAACGCCTACTCTATATTACGTGAGGTTATATATCCATGATTAGTATGACACTTCCTAGCGCGCGTGTGTAAGATCTGGTTTTATTCATTTAAAACTAGCTTTTGTCTGCGGATTCGCCCGCGTGAATTTTTCTCGGGAAATGCGTTTTTTCCCGGGATGAAAGGTAAACTATCCTTCAAAGTACTTCTAACCATATGTTATGTATGCAAAATTTCAGGACGATTAAAAGCGTGAAGAGGTAACAAACAAAACTCAATTTCTCGCATTTATAATATTAGTTAGGATCAGGAGGCGTATCCATTTATTAGACGTATGTATTTCCATCTGCTATTCTATTAAATATCAGCTTATGCCCTATTCGCTCAAAAGGAATTTTGTTGTTCGGGCCAATTTCACAAACCCTGGGTAGTTGGAATTTCCAAAATGTCTTTTTCACTGCTCACCTACGCAACATAAAGAAAGTGCAAAAAATTCTAGTTTCTAAGTTAAACGGTTTGGTCGGATGCCGTAAGGTAGGGTTGTAGGTAGCGCAGGGCATGCAAATCATAAATGCGCCAATTCTGTTTGCTTCGTCTTCAAGCCTTCCATATAATATGCTATGTATAAATACTTGACGCAAGAGAGGTTAAAGGAATATTCGAAAAGCCGCGATCAAAAGCTATTGTAGCATTGATTTAAGGTTATCTCCCGATTGCACATGTATTTGCAAGCATTGATAGTGGTCACGTGGTCACTGAGCGTGGTCTCAGTCAGGTAGACCTCTCCTCAGGCGATAGCGCTCCGACTGATAGGGGCGTCTTCTCTTGCATTCAGTTCCGGCCCAAGTGGGGAATCGAGATCTGAGAAGCTTAACAGTTTCCAAGTTAGAACCTCATAGTATTTTTCATCATCACCACTTGCTTCCAGAAAGAAAACATCGTGAGGAAACCTGCACACGGCGGTAGTTGTCAAACTTGTCAAATCATGTCAGATGTCCTTTACGCGGCTTGAGTTGGAAACCTGATACGTGGCTAAATTCCTGGTGTTTCAATGATGTGCCCAGGCAGGATCACTAGATAGGGTAGTTAGTTAGTAAGTAAAGACTGTATGTAAATACGCAAACGCTAAATAGAAATGTGAAGAGCCAGCATAAGGATCATAGTGTTCCTCTGCAGTTGCGTCTATTCTGAACGTACTTGGAAGTTATTCTGTATCACCTTCCGCGTTGATCCTGCGGCACGCGAAATGGTCCCGCTTTTGTGAACGGTGGCTACCCAGAGCGCAACCCTGCTTTCTTTGTTTTGAGGGACGCGCCGGTATCGATTGTTGACTGTCGATACTTAAAAGAGAAAATATCTTTTTCTTTTTTTATATAAAAGATGGGTTTGCTCTTGACCACAATCTTGCCCGAGGACAGAGATGAGGTGCCCTATTCCACTCTAATCTACTGGTCAAATCCATCAATGGATTAGATTCCGCCTTTTAGTCTACAGTGTAGCGAGCTTACCCAGAAGCAATTCATGTAAATAAAACTTAACATGAAAATAGTTACAGTGGAAGAGTTTGGTCCTGGATCCTTGAGGTAAAATTGTTGAGAAGGCCTAAGCAGTTAGTTGGGCTCGGATAATGTATTTCATGACGACTTTTTCCTAATCGGCATGACTCCCTGCCCACGTGAATTTTTTCACCCATTTTTCCTCTTGGGTGGTAAACTCCAGATTAAAGCATTCAAACAAACTAAATAGGTCTTCTGGCATTAACACACCAATTATTTATGAATGCAAACAGCACCTAGTAGAATATTCTTGTGTGATTTTCCTGTTCCCGCCGCAAGATTATTTGAGAACTAATCTGATTAAGGCAATTAGTATAATTGTTTTTATTTTTGCTTGCAAATTTAAGTCTGCTGCCCGACTCATTTGTTTAACATTTTAAAGACCTTTTTTGTAACATTAGGTACTAGATGTTTCATAATGATTTTTCAATGCTCCATTTTTGTCTTTGGATTTTTTTTTTTGTAGAAGCTCTGTCGCACGTATTACGTTTATCGGAAATTTTGTGAATATCGTTTGCATATTTCACTGTATTTTACTGGATATTTGGTACTGAAATGGGGAATTTCAATCTGTTTTTTTCTCATGCGTTTTTACGCCGTCGCCTAAAGCCAATTGTGATGTCTTTTAACGACTTCTTCTTTAACGTATTCTTTGTGTTCAACTTTTACACAATCCACAATTGCCTTTTACTTATGTTAGCTCCTTTACTTAGTAAATTCTAAGACTATCGATGTATTCTATCGACAGCTAGTCCGCCCCGCGCGGCCGAGGGGCGCGGGCGCCCAACACCTGGCATGGTCCGCCAATCGGCGCGCGCGCATGCTTTCTAGGGAAAAATGCTTTGGATTATAATTACGATGTGTGCCAGAACGGGGTGATACAAGTACTTACGGATATTTTGTTTATATGTGAAGGGGTTAACCTTGAGTTAAGTCTTTAAATATGATTAAGCCAATTGGTGCTGGCGCACTTGATAAATGAAAATGAAATATATTTATTCACATGAAAAGGATAGGATTATTCACATGATATTAGGAAAATGCTAAGAAATTTTAATTAGATAATTCTTTGATTCTTATTACTTTCAATCAATAGAGTCCGAATAGAAGCGGGGGAGATAAGTCCATGAGTGAGATAGCAAAGTTCAAAAATTTAGATTTGTATTTTTACAATCTCTTTCGAATGAGACACCTTCATTACCATTACGTTTATTCAGATTTCTATGTGTACGAATACTATAGGTTGTCCAGAATCTCGAAATTCTCACGGGAGCGAAGCCGCATGCCAATGTAATACTATTTTTATGCTGGCAACTTCTACATATCAGGTGTATGACCTGCTGTATTTCAAATAAAACCCCCCTCGCCAACCAAATACAGTATTGTCCCTACAATATCGACAAAATCACTATAAACTATAAACTCCCTCGTCACCCTACTGTTGGACAAGGATATAAAGATACTTTATTGGCAAGCGTGACAGAGAGGTTTTTATAATAGGGTGCGCGCGCGTCTGATCCGTGACGGAACAAAAAGGAGATGACTTCAATATTTTTTTGGATTTAAACTTTATTTATATGGTTATAGAGTAGTATTTACGAATTTGGATTCAAAATTACATATGACTTTATGTCACGAGTTAAAACATCATAGTATGTGTCAATTTTAAATTCTAGATTTGCACTAAAGTTGAAATTCCAATGACAAACCATAACTTATGAATGTGTGGTAATCCTTGTAGGGTGCAGTATATGGTGGCATTGTAAGTTCAAAGGGTATTCAGTCAAAATGTAGTTTATTTAATTTTATCTAGATGTAGGGTTATTGTTTCTTTTATTTATTAGCTGTTCCTCCCCCTCCTGTGGACTAATCAATCAATCACTTTATTTGTAACACCGGTATTCACTTCAGTGTATAGAGAACCGGATATGTTTCAAGGAACCGGGATTTTCGGTACTGGACTATGCTGGAACCGGGATTCCCGGGATTTTCGGTACTTAATTTTTTTCAACTATAAATAATTTATTTTTAATTATAATTAATGACTAATTAACAATCAGCCTTAAGCAATAGTAAAACTTAGTATTCATTAATTATCCAGGTAAAACCAAACTATAATTGAAAGTACTTAATAATAATTAACACCGTGAAAACAATAGGCCCCTTATAAAAATTGAAATCAAATAGATATAAAAATCAAATAAAATCTAGCGATCATAGATAAACTATTTGGTCTTTTAAAAGCTTTTTTCTTTGTAAGAAAGAAAGAAATCGAAAATTTTTACGACAAATTTAACACTAAATTTACACAAAATTTAACTAAATTCGTCGAAATGGCGACCAGCTTAGCATGGTGCTATGGCAGAAGCCAAAGCGCTGATTTTCAGCTAGTACCAAAAGAGGAGACTAGGTGGCTAAAATATAAAACTTTAAATTGAAACTTGTTACCAAAAACAAAGCAAAAAACATAATTGAAAATATAAAAGCAGTATGACACATGTTGCAAGAAAGGAATGCCCCTCTGGCATGCTAGGCGACCAAGACTGTTTCATGAGTTTCTTTCGGCATTTCTTCTCAGCAGTGGTCGTTCCGAAATGCTAGTAGTTTGTAGCTTTGAGACATAATATATTATGATTAAATAATTAGTTATCGACGTGAAAAAGAGCCTTCTTTGAAGGCCAAGTTTCAATAAAAAATTTTGACTTTGACTTTGACTTTGGAAGAAGAATTGATACAAATATTGAAGGGTAAAAATGGTAATTCCTATATAAAGATATATATATATACTCTATCTCTCTATATCCTCAAATTGTAATGTCCTCAAAAAGATCAACACGTCCAAAGTTACATCACCTAAACGCGATCTACTTTTATTACACTGTAGCGCAGGCCAGCAGAAGAAAAAATCCTTTCTGTATAAATGTCGCCAACGATTGCCTCCACTGTTGGACAAGGATATAAAGATATTTTTATTACAAGTGCGACAGAGAGGTTTTTATAATAGGGGTGCGCGCGCGCCCGCCGTGACGGAACAAGGAGATGATCAATATTTTTTTGGATTTAAACTTTATTTATATGGTTATAGAGTAGTATTTACGAAATTTGATTCAAAATCACATATGACTTTATGTCACGAGTTAAAACATCATAGTATGTGTCACTTTTAAATTCTAGATATTAAAGAATTAAAGTTGAAATTCCAATGACAAACTATTACTTATGAATGCGTGGTAACCTGTAGGGTGCAGAGTATATCAGGTTCGGAAGGGTATTCAGTCAAATGTAGTTTATTTAATTTTATCTAGATGTAGGGTTATTGTTTCTTTTTATTTATTAGCTTTTCCTCCCCCTCCCGTGGACTAATCAATCAATCACTTTATTTGTAACACCGGTATTCACAAACAATACTTGCGTAAGTCGACATGCGAAGTGAGGCATTTTTCAGTACGTTACCGATAGCAAGCCTTTCTATTGGACGAGCAGTGACGTTTGTCCCTCAAGTACCGTTTATGAATAGGTTTGTGAGTCCCTGTGAACTGACAGGTACTATGAACCTTCCAAGTAACGTTTGTTCGTGGTGAAGCCGTGGTGGTTGAGTGGCTAAGACACCCGTTGAAAGGTCCAAGGTTCGGAATGTTCGGATCCTACTCACGCTACATGATTTGGCATACCAAGTTGATCATCATCATCATCTCGAGACGAAATGGCAAAATTAGATTCATGTATGTATTTCTATTACTTTCCATAGACCACCTTTTGCTTCCGGTAAAGAAAAATATCGTGAGGAAACCTGCACTCTGGCTTATTGTTTAGTTTCCTAGTACGACAACCGCCTTATGTCTAATTCCTTTAGGCGATTTGAATAAAACCTGACAGCTGTGTTATGTTAATGGAGTGGTTTGTCTTTGCCTGCTCCATTTCACACACTTGCAGTTTTTCACGATGTTTTCCTTCACCGGAAGCAAGTGGTAGTCTATGATAACTACCATACATGCGTACCCATCTATGGTATGCACGGATAGGATTTAAATCTGGGACCTATTGGCCACGTGCAGAAGACGATACGTCTTAGCGTCTTAGGACAGTAATCTTTCATAAGAATCTTTCAATTCACTCAGGCCAATATCATAAAAATCAGCTTAGTGGTTCAGATTTGAAAAGGGTTGCTTTAGTATTTGTTGCTGTCTCATTTTTGTAAAGCTGAATTTACCTAAAAAAGGAAAATATTAGAAGCAATAAGGCAAATCTGTATGTAGATCGTGTAGAAGAAACGGGAGAGAGGAACGTAGCTGTTCACTATACGACTAGAACTTCGTGGGAACCGGCGATAGTGTATTAATGTTTACAGCGGGCAATAAATGGGCAATTTGGGGCTGTTTAGTACCTGTTGCTTCAATGAGGGTCTATAGTCTTATTTATAACTATTCATTAACATTGTTCTTAGTCGGTGGAATTTATGACAAAACTGTGGTAAATGTTTTTCACTGATTGTCAGCCTCAGACGCAGTGGCAAGTCCTTGCCTTTGAACCAGGGTGCACTGGGTTTCAAATTGGCTTGGGTCTTGGGTGTTTATCTATATTAAGACAGCTTGATAGTGGGTACCAACTCAACGCCTCAAACTGAGCAAACCCTATCTATGACCTCAAAGTCCAGGGTTTAATTTTTAGTATAGCAGATTGCATTTTTATCAAATCCAATATTAAATGCAAAGACGACGACTTATCCGAAATCATCGACATATTCGGAACAGTAAATAACGATATCATCGATAAGGGAAGGGAAATGGTTGTGAAAGCAAAAAGGATACGAATAAACGCCGACGCATCATAGACTAGGAATAGACAAATTCCCACGCAGGCAGGAAGCGACAACACTGGGTGCAATTAAAAAAAAAAGTACCCGCATATACGCGTCACTATGAACATCTGTCGGGAAAGGAATTTAGGGATGGCGGAGGTGGCAGTCAATTGTATCGATATTATACACTTATCGATACTTTTGTTTGGGTACCTTGATGTTTAGAATAAAAAGCCTTTGAACGCTTGAAAATAATCATAGTTTTAGGCTATCACACACACTGCACACATTAAAATATTACAACCTTTTATAAAGGAAGTTAGATTAAGAAAAAAATGTGTTGCCTAGAAAAGGATTTCTTATATATCAATATTATCAAAGTATAGATAAAACTCAATACTATGCGCGTTTGTATGTCGTAGATATACCATTAATTGTATTTTCTGAAATAAACGATTCTGCCATTTATAACTTTAATTGCTATCCCCCATTTAATTCATGCAATTTACTGCGTCAGACCTAGAAGTTCAGTAACCAGTTAAAAGAAAAAAAATTCTAAGAAAATTCACGTTATCAAATTAGGTTGCCAAATATTGCATTATACGTTTGCCAATGTATCGATATTTTCGTAGATATTATCGATAAAAGAGAACTATCTCCCACACTGATGCGATGTTTGTATATCCGTCTCTGTCTTTAGCAGGTAGTAGTTAGCTGAGTACTGACCGCATTGCGAGTGAGGAAGAGGTCGTAGGGTTTTTTTTTAATATAAGGAATTATTTAATGACATGGTATTCGATTCGCTCAAAAGACAACAAATTCACCATTAGAATTGAAGCTCTTGATGTCCGTTTCCTTCCAATACTCCCTGACTTGCAATCAATCAATTCTGCGGCTAATGTTCAACCATTATCATGTCTTTTTTTTATTTGTTTCAATTGTACCGGTTGTGCAAAACGCACTTATTTTGCGACATGTGATTGGCGTAATAAACTTCCGGTGTACGTAAGCCTGAATAAATATTTATACGATCGACAAACGCTAAAATCAAATTGAGACAACGATCCTTATATTTATTTTCCCATCGCACAATGCACCAGATGTTGCGTTTAAAACAAAAGACTTGCCGATTTTTTCTCGTCCACAATGGAGTCGAGGTGTGAAACGAACAAAAAGGCCGTAAAGTTAGTTACCTTTTGTTATCGCGTGCACTTGCAAACAAACTGTAAAATGTTTATTGATTAATTGTTAAGAAGGTTATTAATTATTCGACTGTTAGGAAGGGAATGCCGCCTGAATCATCATCATCTTATCCATAAAAGGTCCATTGCTGGACAAAGGCTTCACCATGGTTTCACCCATAGAATTCCACGTAGAAAGCGGCCCAAGTTCAGAGTCTTCCTGCGACCTTGACGATATCATCACACACCACCTGTTTGGTGAATGTCCTACGATACGGGGCCGCCATGCCTGAATGTTGTAAAGCTATTTGAGGCATCTTCTTGTTAGGATATATTTCTCTTAACGTGTATTTGAGTCACCTACCCAATTATTATCTACACAGTTTCCATGCCATATACTATTCTTAAATGTTCTTCAAGCAAAA
Source organism: Ephestia elutella (assembly GCA_018467065.1). Lineage (NCBI taxonomy): Eukaryota > Metazoa > Arthropoda > Insecta > Lepidoptera > Pyralidae > Ephestia > Ephestia elutella. The sequence continues at coordinate 363,399 of CM031565.1, forward strand.
ACGTTTTCAGCTCTATTGTACTGCCATCTCGCTTCATCTTTCTATTGAAACAGGAGATTTGAAGTCTGCTTAAAATTGTTTCTAATTATACGGGAACTATACTTATTTACTTGCATGTACCATCGGGGTGTCATAAGACAAACTACGTCAGGTCGATTGTCTATGTAGTCCACTCGATCAATAAATATTGCCAAATAAATATTTTTTACGATATGGTAATAATTACACTATCCTGAAAGTTCGGGAGAATGGATGGATGGGTGTATGGGATTTCTATGAAATTTGGTTCACTGCTAGAATAAAATGCATAGGGTACTTTTTATTCCTAAAATCCCACGGGAGCGGAGCCCCGGGGTGCAGCTAGTATATCAAATGAATCATCGTGACACCAGTAATATTCGAAATACGGTTACAGTCATAAACTTGGCAAAAACTCGTCTATTCCTCGCAGCGATCCGCCGTATCCAAGCCGAATCACCTTTTCATAAACGCAAATCTTGAAAATCGAGAAAAAAAGCAATACCTGTGTACCAAACCATATGTCTTGAAAGCGTGCGCCCATTGTAAAGCGTAATAGCTTGAAGGGCAAAAACTCAAAACTTTCAACCATCTGCCGTCTACCCCCGACACGCGAGACAGACATACACGACAGCCTACACGCGAGAACGAGATGGCAATAACAAAGGGATGGCAAAAAAATGGATGCGTAGGCGCTTTTAGTGTTCCGTTTCCGAATCAAACTTAATCTTTGGAATATTCAAATGATATTGGCTTAGTTTGGATTGTTGTTAACCGATTTAAATGAAAGAACTTCAATTCTGTTAGTCTTTTCTATTATTTTCTATTTAATTTTACACTCCCTTATTTTTTTTGTCTTCTCAAGCTCATAAAATGAGTCGATCTCAACCTTTTTAATTATGTACTCAGGGCCTCTCCTATAAACTTCCACGTTTGGAAGCGGCCTTCGCCCAGCACTTTGACGATATCGTCAGACCCCTAGTTTATATATATATATATTTTTAAAGGTCTTATATGATTTCAGATTGTGATTCAGCAGTGTATCATTGTATGATACCCGTTATTAATCTGATACATTTCTCGTTCGCAGGTAAGTGCAAGCTACAGTTACAACATCCGCCCGCTGCAAGCCACGAGCGGGAGCGTGAGTACTAGATTTTAAGATGAACAGACTGTTCAATGAATAAATAGTAATGGTAAGTTGGTAGTGCCAAGCGGGAGCGGGAGCGTGAGTACTAGATTTTAAGATGAACAGACTGTTCAAGTTGGTAGTGCGAGTTATATTCCCATCCATTAATGAACCTTGTTATTGTCGGTGATAATATTTATCAACTTTTATGAATCGTGAATTGTATTTCAATAAATACTTATAGGCGGGGCATTTAATTTTTTTTTACCGACAAATTCCTACAACCATGATTCTTATACTTAACATTATTTTGATGTTTTTAGACATCCTTATATAAAAAAAAAAGAATTTTGATGATCCGATATGAAATGGGAGGGGTAAATAAACTATACTGAATTGCTCGTAAACAAAAAAGTTTACAATAGAGATTACTGTTCACAATTAAATAATAAGACTTCATTTACCTGTAAATAAAAGTTGGTCGGTTTATAATAAGGCTTTCTAGTCATAAAATGTATTTTTAACGTTATAAATGTCAATATGGTTTTTATTTAATTACAGGAAATCGGGTTCATAAACATGAGTCGTTTTTTAAAATTAAGATTGAATAATTCACATTACGTACGAATATACAATTTTCTCGACTGTAGAATTTAAAAAAAAAATTAAAAGTTAATAAAAAAAAAACTGTTGTAGTCACCCTTATAAAAATTGAGGATATGGTTCATTACAATAGTATACGAGTAATATATAAAAGTCACCATTTCTGGATTTTTTGTTTTTGTACAGGATGTTTTTAAAGTATAAAAATTACAACTCATTAAAAAATCCATTTCGGATTGTTATTTATTGGTGATTTTTTAAATCAAGTTTTTATTATTCGTAAGGAAACATGTAACAAAAAATCACCCTGGTAGGATTTTTTGTTTGAGAGTTATAACAATATGAGTCTTATAATAGCGTTTAAAAAAAAACGGCGGTGGTGATTTTTTTTTTACACTTAAATTTGCAGTTGTAATATCAAAATCTATGTAGTTTATAAAAATCACCATCGTAGGATTTAATGTGACCACCTCCATACAACTGAAAATTCACAGCCCCGACTATTATGCAATACACAAGGTTTCGGCAAGATACTTCGACTTTCCATTTAAAAAATTTCGCTAGTCTTTTGTTGATCAAACCTTTTTTTTCATATTTCTGTACATCCGAAGTCAATGAGAGTTATCATTTTTCCGCTCACTAGTTGGCACTACTGCCGAGTGAGGTCTGTCAGATACTACAATACTGTCATCAGTTGCCAAATTAAAATTAAAAACAATAGCAGTTGTAAAAACGCGATTCGCTCATCAATTAAACAAGATTTAATTTCACTCGGTCGCTCCCTCGGGCGATAAAGTGTCGCCGGAAATAGCGCGGTCAAGAACCTGCAAAAATTGTGCGCCCGCGTCTCGTATTGAATATCGATATGGTTCCCATCACTACGCCTTCAAAAGGATCTTTAATTTCGATGCAGTAAGAGTTATATTTGTTTGCTGGTTTGAATTATTTGGAACGCGGGATATGACGAGAGGGGCGTATCGATAATGGGAAATACTGATAGCACTGATGTGTCTTTCCTTGCAATTTTAAACACGATAATGTGAACTTCACGAATCACGATCTTTTTATTGGCTTTGGTAACCTTTAGCCTATGGACTCCTATACTGACAAACTGCTTTGAGCTTTGATTTTGTAGTCTTTGTCCGCTAGTTTTTTTTTATAATTTATTATTTTATGATTCTTGACTGTACCGAATTTATTGAAAATCCTTTCAGTATTACGATTCCCAAATATCCATCATTGCAAAATTTGTTATTATAGCATCAGTAAGGTTCTATCTATCATTATCTAAACGCCGCCATATTTATTTAGTTATCATAATTCACAGGTCATGACCTCTAATTTTTTTAAATATTTCAATAAATATTTTAAATCCTGTCACCTGTATATACATTGATCGGTAAACACGTAAGCACCGATGTTTGGAAACCGCGGTTATCTGTTAGTGCTCTCGACACGTGCCCGTTATCGGCTTTAACTTGAGTCGATGTAAATAAAATCATACATAAAATTATACTAGTAAATAAAAAATACGTTTAATATGTCCACAGTAGTCTGAGAGCGAAAATGAACAGAGTCTATACTTTTAATAGTCTCGAAGAAAATAATGGTAATTTTCCATAGGGATACGTACAGTCAGATGAAAACTGATTCCCCAATCTTACCGAATGGTATCTCAGGGGTTCAGGTGTCTCTAGATCTGACTGTAACTAGGTACAATCTATGAGCTCTTGCTCCAATCCTCACAGACCTCGTTTCTCTAGTTTTTAATTACATTCACACTCCTCGTTCGACATCCACGATTGCGACTGACTGGTACAAATAGTGTCATAGACATATGGCCGTCTTAAGATTGTATCCGAGTAGAAGAATCAGATTTCTTTGACGCTGTCTGTACTTGAATATCATCATCATCAACCATTTTAATATCCCCACCACTGGACACAGGCCTCTCATACAGATGGATGGGCGGGCCATGACACATCACGCGGACCCAATGTGGTTTGATACTTAGGAATTGTTACTTCAGTATGATAGTCACCAATAGAAGCCTCGTAACCTATTGATCGAGAAATGCCGACAGCCGCTATGCAAATCGTCAGCCTTGATCTTGAGTCTCGACCAGTCCGAATATAAATGTGCAAATTATGATCATCTTGCATAAAAGAGGAACTGGTAAAGCACGTTGGTTGATCCGTGAATTCCGTGAGGTGTGGTACTGTATAATCTGAACTGAACTGACAATTCTGTTCTTTATATAAACGAAAACACTGCCTGACATAATAACGCAGAGCTGAAACCGCTGAACTTGAATTTTTGCACTTTTTACAGCATTAGCGCCAATAAAGAAATATATTTCGCCTCTAAGGGAGTGAAAACGATACGAAATCAGTTATTGGCGGCTTTATATTAAATATCTTCTAATTTTCTTCTACTTTACCTTTCCGTTCTAGTTGTTCCGAAGTTGTATCTACCTCATTAATTATAAAGACATCAGTATATATGTATCTCGTGATAGTATGGGACCCTATAAAGTTATAAACGCCAGTACCTACCGTATGCTAATACAGCCAGGTGCGGAGCAACCGGACCGACGAAAATCGTTGATTTCGTAATACGTATGACATTATTAAAATTATGTTGTTCGTTATCTACTTGTTCATGGCATTTTGAAATATTTTATCTTCGAACAGTTCATCATTTTTTGTATACATAGGAATCGTAGGTTAGGCCTGGAGCGCGCGAAGACCTATGTTTAATAAATTGTAAGAATCTTGATTATGTTTCAAAAATATTAAATTTATAACATCCTTTCTACAGGCCTTATTTAGAATAATATGGAGCTCTTAGTTTTTGCAACTGCTATGTAGCAATATGTTGAAAGAGTTCTAAAAAAGGCTTCAGTGCATTATGAGCTTTTGTCCTGACCGCATCTTTACTACCTTTCTTACCTTTCCCATTTTCAACGCAAAAGCTATTTTTTTCCTGACCGCATCCAGATGAATAATTGATCCAATTACCCAGTTTGATGAGTATTGTAGACATTAGCATAACCCGCATTGGACTAATGATAGACCCTGGAACCAGTAGATGAGGCTTATTTATTTGCACTATTCTTAGAGGAATTACAATAGCTGTGCTTGTCAAACTTGTAAAGTCTGCTTTAGAATATTACATTTACTTCTTATAAGGCTGCTTGGGTCTTATAAGGTTGCAACTTCGTCTAGCTATGTGCCAGGTTAAGAAAATAAGCGAAAGTTAAGATTTAAATAAATAAAACACTCACCCTTAGTATATAGAAAACTTGGAATAACTTTTGTGAATATTTTTGACATGTGTAAAAGACAATTTTACAAAATTATATAGTTTCATAAATTAACAAATTCAGAAATATCTCTCCCAAAGTTTGGAGCCCCCCAAGGATCACATTTAGGTCCCATACAAAATTTACTTTTCTTTTTCAAGCTACTATATCAATTCATCCGCATTTTCTAGTATTTAGAGTGGATTGCAAGGTCAACTGACCCTTATTTCCAGGTGTCATGGTTCCTAAGCCGCCTAATGACATCCAAGTTTGAGAAGCAATGATCCATCATACAGTTATGAGTCTGTAGGCGCGTATTGACATGCAATTAGTGTATTATGAGAGACAGCTGCTAGACCCCAGGTCCGGTCGGACGTCCGACCGGATCGCGAGATATGTCGGTCTTATACGTGGTCTTGTTCTAATTTCTATAGTCTAGGCGCGCCCCGGGGCTCCGCTCCCGTGGGAATTTCGTGATAAAAGTACCCTACGGGCTATTTCAAGTTTCATTCTACAGTAGTACCTAATTTCATCGAATTTAGTCCAGTAGTTTTTGCGTGAAAGTCACAAATATATCAACGTTTATAATATTATTAGAATGAATATAGAGGCTCAGTTTCTGATGAGACTGTACAGCCAAGGGGTTCTTGAGGTTCTTCATCATCACCCTATTCCCCACTGCTGGGGCCAACTTTATGCATGGACAAAGAGGGCGGGACATGATCTATTTGGTGGGTTTTGACGACTGCAAGCCGCCGTGATTCCGAAACACGAAGGCGCTCGAAATAACACATTTTTGGTCACCCTTCCCGCCCGTGACCATTATGAAAGTTGCTTAACGGCTGCTATCGCAGGCCGAGTACTCGCAATTCTCGCCACTGCGCTGCCGAGCTCTGTAGCAGGCTAGATATCTATGCCGGTATCAGCTCCAGCCAGCTACACGCATACAATAAGTTGCGCAACTCGCCGCAAACAGGCTCCTACGCACCTGTTGCCGGGACCTGTAAGGGCTCGTTCACATACCATACCAATTACATATTTTGAATTTGAATAAAGAATTAAGTACGTGTAATAAATAACATACATACATACATATTATCACGCCTTTTCCCGCAGGGGAAATAAATAAATTCTTTATTGAGAACAAAAAAAATGACTAGAAACTTAAACGTAGTTTTTTGATGAAATATTTTCTCTTTTAAAATATTAATGAACTCTATTATAATCAATACTTTGCATTAAAAATTAATAAACTGTAGTTTATTTTTATTGTGATAAATAATGTCGTAAGTCAGATGCCTTCAGGCGACTTGATGAAAACAACTGCCTTCAATGTTAGTTATAACACGCTCAATAGGAAGAGAACCATTTTGCCTGAAATCCCCACCACATCAAACTTTTTCATCAAGAATCCTGAAATGACTCAGAAATAAATGAGTTAAGAAACATTTTCTCAAAATATCATCATCATCTAGAGTCGAAATGGCAAAAATTAGAATTATTTACCAGTATTTGGGCACTTTCACTTTCTCTGTCCTCCAGGGTACAGGAGGAAGGGCAGTTGGGTCATGTTAAAAGATGAGCCATAGATTGGACGGATTCTCAAAATAAAAGCTCCCTTTCTCTTTGGCCGCGTGTGAGACAAGCCTGCCCGCCCCCTACTTGCCCGGCCTGCTGGCCGTTCAGCAATCCTTATAATTGTTACAGGTTGCTGGCACGTAGTAATGTGCCACTTTTTTATTGTTTTGCTCTTTATTTGAATTTGAAATTGGAATACTACGCAAATTTTTAGATAATTAATTTTATTTTTAGGCTTTTGAAGGTATTTAGCATTCTATTTAGTATTATTAAGCTACTGACTCCAGTTTTTTCTTGGCACATGGAAGTAAATTAATATAATACATAGCGACCGGATTTAATACCAATGTATTTTTTAATGATTTAATAAAGAATAAGCATATAAATTCTAACCAACGAACTATACTATTTATAATTCAATGTTTCTAACCATGATTGAACTGTAGAGCAAAGGCATTTTGGTGCTTCTGGTTGGTGAAGAGACGGCTGCATTATAAGAATCTACCTATTGCAAAACCTGTATTGTTGTAGCATACTTACCTGTTGTTATGTGTTGACAAATAAAGATTTTATTATTATTATTATTAAATCGTAATAGTTCACCTCTTGTAATTTCTGAGACTAATTTAAACAGACAAACACAAAACACAGAACAAATATTTCCACTCAAAAACACGCAAATTACTTAATTTTAATTACTCATCATTCTTTTATTATCATATTTTACATCCCTTTTTACTTTTAGCTTATGGAAGACGAACCTTTGTCCGAAAGTGCACTGCATTAAATAGAAATTCATTAAAAGCCCATTATACCACATATAAAAAGATCGAACCCCACTGAAATAGTACTTCTATACATTCATATTCAAATTATAATCAACAAGATAACGAACAATCGACTTTATGAAAAAAGGGTTAAAGTTGAAAATGCTATGTAGAGTGATTTTTAACATCCCTCTTTATGATGTCGAATCGAGAAAAAGACTGGATAATCGTAAAGAGTTGAATGACCGGATTTTATGTAAAGTACATTACATTACTCGTACATACGTCGATCGTAGATGTGATAAAGAAATAAAGAGACAACCGACAATTAAATAAAAATAAATATATAAAGCCTTTCGGTTGTGTGATAAATTGATAATGCTCTGACCAACATACAATCACCATACAATACATACCAAATATGGAATAGAAGAATAATTGATAAACTCAAAAGCTACTAACCTCAAAAGTATTGCTCTAATTGCAGCAGGTTTGGATAATAATACAATAGATTTCCAAACAAATTTATATATAGCCAAAATAGGGTATTTGACAAGGTTTTTTTTATTTGATTTATGGAAAGATTATGTAAAAGTGTAGTAACAAACTGTTTTTATTTTTTTAAATTTCGACCTAATTATCAAGTTATATCTAATAAAAAGTACCAAAAAATCCGATGCCCCGAAAAAATCCGATCACCTTCTTGTCAGTTCACGAAACAAACCCGAGCTCCACACCCGCGCGGGCCCAGCGCCGGCGGGGAGAGGCGCAGCGAGTAGGGAAAACACCTGTGTGACGTCACCGGGCTAATCGGAAGTGTTCGGTAACTGTTCGGCGTATTCCGTTGGTATGAATTTTCAATTTGAAATAACTAGGTAATTAAATCGAAAATAAAAAAAAATAAAAACAGTTTGTTATAAAACTTGTATATGGTCTTTCCATTTATTCAAAAATATGTTGAAAAATTACACCTTGTCAAATACCCTATTGTCATTTTTTTACTCTCCCATACAATTGGCTGCATGATCGATCGAAAAGTCTCCCTGTATAAAGAATGTGTATGTACACATGTTTAACTCTCTTCACATTGACAGGGTCCAGTACGAAAGAAAGTTAAACACCAGTTTCAGTGTATTTACACAAAAAGATCTTTATTTTGTTGCAGACAAAACGTCTTTATTTTGTGAACGTCAAAACAAATTCGCGGTTCCCGTTTAACCGACGAAAGAGCGAAATTGTTGAACTTTCCAATTATCTGGGTCACTCTGGTTCAGTCGTTTACTGTAATTTTTGGCTTGACAGTCGCGTGCCTTCGGGAGAAGTGAAAGATTACATCCAAGGCTATGGACAAGCGATGCGGGAAATATGGAGTCAAGATCTGCGCCCAGGAAGGGCCCTAAATATGGACGAAAAGGGATAAAGAAATAAAGGAACACCCAAAGGTGGTTCGTTAATGCTAAAGATAACATTAGTAGGAAGGGTATCAAATAAGGTGGCAATCGATAGAGTGTAAAGATAGCTTACATTCAATCAAATCACAGATTTGGCGAACATGTAAACTAGGCATCACGAAATTGACAAAATCCAAGTGGAAGAAACCTCCACGTACGGTCATCGACTCGGCTATCTACCCTCCACCCCACCTGTACAAACTGCAGGTAATAATACCGACGCACGCGCCCCGCCCGCCGACAGATGTTCCCGCTCGGCCGCGCTCGGAAACCTTCGGGAATCACCGGGCGAGCGTTCCGTTTTTAAAGGTTTTCGGTGCGTAAGAGGTCCGTTATGATATTAGACGTCTTTTAAACAAGAAACTAAAAAAAATATACAATTTGGTACACAGGTAAAAAAATACCGGGAATAACATTTAGAGTACTTTTTATCCCAAAATTCCCACGGGAGTGAAGCGCCGGCGTGTGATTAGTATGTATCATTATAAACAACCCAACTGGTTGCATACTACTGTTTAATTAAAGAAATGTTTGAGCACTACTATTGAAAAACCATTGCGACACGATTGTGAATTAACGAAGCAGAATGGGATATCTACTTAAATTCGAAAAATCTTTTTCCGATGTATTATCGGTAGATGATACTTCGAATGATTGAACACGCTGGACCGAACTCACAGATATCAGATAAAAGTATTTATTAACTTTAATACACCAGTATGCGACGAGCGAGACGACTCGAACTCGATAAGTTACGTTGTTTTATGACAGTTTCAATGGCCAGCTTCCGACTCCATTATCAGATCAACTCTCTTTCTTCTTTACATTTTTCCCACTTATGTGGGGTCGGCAAAAGACAATCTAAATATGTCGTTGGCGTCCGTCCCCAAAATTCTAAATTTCTACTGTGTTATTATTCGTGAAGACTTGTATTTGGCTTTGAAATTTGTATTTTGTTAGCTGCTGGTAAAAAAAAAAACAAAAAGGAAAATCAAAATCTAGTTGCATATTAATTGGCTCAATTAGGACCAGTGGAATAGGAGAGTCTTTAACTTGATTACAGAAAAGAGAATTGAATAGGCGGATTTCTAATATAATTAAGGTAAAACGACAAGAATTTCATATCCATAACCCAATGTAGACCATCAAAGCGTTTGCAGCATTTCATCGATGTAAATCACAGGGCTTGCCATGGTGCTTAACGTCCTATGTAATTTAGTGGTTGTCGCAGAAATCAAAATGATAGTGGCAGTTACAAAGTAGTAGTCCCTTTTATTCTGATAATGATAAGGCTGCTTTTGTTTTGTCCTCCAGCATGCGAGGTAGATGAGGAAAACATTTCCGGTCTATATTTTTCTGACGACGAAGCATCGTCATTATTAGAAATGGACATACTGCTACTTAAAGAAATCATGCAAGTACACCTTAACACCATGTTAAAGATGAATTGTTAGTCGAATAGCAAAGACGTCTGCTTGTGGTCAAAGGGTTCCAGGTTCGACGACGACTGCAACGCTGCACGAGACGTCAGCTACAACAAATTTACCAAAAGGTTCGTCACGTTATAATCTATTCTTAACAATCGTATTTCTTCTGTAATTTATAATCGATATGCGATTGTGTTTAAGCGAAGCGGGCAATATGGGCTCATGTGTGAGCAACACCAAGCGAAACGATTTCCGCAAATGGATCCGTAATTCTAATAGTAGTCCTTTAGAAAATAAAAAGATGAAAAGGTTTCATCTACTTACACTTTTTTAGTTTTACTCAAAATTCTGTAGTTTTTTAACTGTCTGTATTAAAATCCCCCAAGGTCCGTAGGTTCTTTTTACCCGATTCGGTAGAATTTTATCAGCAAAGTTTTTTGTGCCATTGATAATAACCTTGAAACTCAATGTAAGTTTATTCCCGTTAACTTTGTCCTTCTAACATAACTTTTGTATCCTTCTAACATGTATGCAAATTAAGAAATTTGAATTTGTTAGAATATGTGTGCAGGAATAACAAAATTCCCTTTCCTAGACTTGGCTCCTTTGATGGCTCTCTTGGCAAAGACGAGATGACTCTGCTTGTGGCCTAGGCTACCCAAGATGGGGAGACAATACACCATTTTTTTTTTTTTTTTTTTTATATATATACGGACAAATCACACAGATTGAGTTAGCTCCAAAGTAAGTTCGAGATTTGTGTTATAGGATACTAACTCAACGATACTATATTTTATAACATATACATATATAGATAAACATCCAAGACCCGGGCCAATCTGAAAAAGATCATTTTCCATCTTGACCCGGCCGGGGATCGAACCCGGGACCTCCGGTGTGGCAGTCAGGCGTGTTGACCGTTGGGCCACGGAGGTCGTCAAATTTTGATGATTTGATTTTGATAATTTTTACATTCAGATCCTGAGTACTCCAAAACCAATAACTTGCGGAGTCCCACAGGGATTTCTTTAGGAACCATTGCTATTTTTGATTTACATAAAATAGACTATGTAACTGGCCACGAGTAAGGAAAACCGATTTTTCTCGAACATGGAAATAAAAAATAAACCATAATGAAACGGTGACGTCGCTCGACATATTTGCACAGCTGTACGACGTCGAAAACAGTCATACACGCCGATAGCCGGTGAAAGATCCGATTGTGATCACCCAGGTGGGGATTTTGGAGTTTTTGGATCCTCGTGGCTTGTGCTGTGATGGGTAGACATTTTCTAGGACTACCGTGAAACAATGTAGCTTCAAGCTGGTCTAAAAGCGAAAACAAAAGCATAGAATCTACTAGCTGCTTTCCACGCAGATTGCAAAAATCAAGGGATTGGGACCTAAACTGTAGATTCTTGTCCATAGTCCACGAGCTAGATACCTGTCCTGTATCCCTATTTTACCAATAAGTCCACTATTCAGTAAAACTACCCTATTTAATGCAAATAAATTATTTGAATATTGAAAAAATCTGACTAATATTGTAAATGCGAAAGTTTGTATATTGTTACTCAAGCACGCAACTGGACGATTTCGATGGTGCATACATAGGAAATGTTTTATCCCGAATTTCCCAATAAGCGAAGCACCGGGGTTTGGCTAGTAGTAAATGTGAAGGTGCTGATAATAACCATTTGAATGTAGACGCGAACTCCATTCGCGACGTGAAGTATAGCGGCGCCCCGCGGCTCTCTCTCGCACAATGCCTGTCCCGGGCACTCACAGATTTATGGCAGTAGGTGGCTCGTTCAGGACGCTCCCGGATCCGGGACGTTAGTCATCGAGCTAAGTTTGCTAGGTAAGGTGAGATGTTATCGCCCAGACGCACAAAAGCATCTTGAAATTTAATGTCACATTAATCTCAACAGAGAATTGTGGAAGGAGAAAGCTTTGCCCAGCAGTGGGACACATAAACAGGCTAGGGAAAAAGTAGTATCGTTGAAAGATATTTTGCGTCAAAGTCCATTTTTTTATTTAAATAGGCTTAAAAATAACACTTTTAAATCGTCATCCTCTTGTTTTATTGTTAGTTAACGTCATAAAATTACTTAAAGCTCTCCAAAGCGCAAGTGGAGAAGAGACGGCACAACAAACTCCACTGCTGCATTTTCTCCAAAGACGTCACTTTACAACATATGTCTTACAATTAAATGACTGTATGTGGACGAATATACATTGAATATTTATATGAAATGTCAAATTTATTAAATTAATAAAATTATAAATTAATAAAATGTCATTGAAAAAGTAAAAGTAATCATCTCCGTATAGGGAATAGGTTAGAAAGATCTTGTTGTCACTTTTTGCTTACTTAATAAAGAGCGACAGCATGATGTCTCATATAATTTAAATGCTGTTACGTTTGTCAACTTCTTTGTCCAGCAAGCTAAACGGCAAGTGTAGTATTTTACACTGCAGCCCAAGTCTGTTAAGTTAGGTAGTTAAATCACAACCCTTTTTAAACCTTTTTTTTACGTAAATATAATTTTCTTGTATCACGTTACGTGATATGATATGAGAGGAAAGTGACGACTAAGGACTTATTTACCAACTTTCTTATTATTTTTAGAGGAAAAACCAGTAAAGACGATCTATCGTGTACCCATTTGATTCCAACAGGAAATAGTGGAGGCATGCAGCTCATATAGCATGGTGAAACATTGATTTATAATTACAGGAGTTGAGGTTTCACAAAGGAATTTTTAATCATTCGATAATACTAATACGGTCAACTGCAGGTACCCTGCATGAACCTTTCTTGCCAATCTTGCCATAGTTTATGCCGTGGTAGGTATGAGAATTATCAAAAATATGCAGTATTATGATAGAATACATATTTTAACATTTTGGGCCTTTTCAGCATGAGTTTATTCTCCTGAGTTAATTTATTATAGATTTGCAACAACCGTCGCCTTCAAATCAACACTTATTAATTTATCCTTATTATCTAGAAATTAAGCTGACCGTGGGCCATCAGGACGTGGAGCCGCGTGTACTCTATCCTATAATTACCAAGCATCGATGGAACAGCCCAGTTATTGTGATCTGAAACTTTAATGCCTCCGCGACCTGAGATGCCCTACTTCAGGGTATCTTTTATTCGTCGTGAGTGCAACGAACTACATGCGAAACTTTACGAAAGAAATTACATGAATGATACTTTTGAAGACGTAAAATGTTAAGTCACTTGATACTACACGATATCTTTCTAAGAAACTTCATGGAAGGCAAGGTAAACGGAAGAATCCGGGAAGACCAATTTCAAGGAAAAAGTGAGTGTGTCGGATCGTATCAAAAGGAGAAACAGTTGGCAATGGCGAGTGGAAAATGGAAGGAACACTGTCGACAAGATCCGCGCTTTTAAAGATGATGATACTATTTTTAAAAGTTCATCAACTGATATAAAGCTGATTATTGAGAAGTGAATTTCCCACGGGAACTGTGCTTTTTCCCGGTATGAAAGGTACCCTATGTCCTTCTCCGTACTTCCAGCCATGTGTATGGAAATTTCAGGTCTGTAGATAAAGCGTAAAGAGGTAACAAACTCACTTTGGCATTTATAATATTAGTTAGAATTAGGATTTTCTTAATGGTTGTACGTACGTTGTACTAAACATGTATAAAAGTTTATAACTTCAGTCAGACCAAGCACGTAAACTACTCGCAAGTTACGGTAACTTTTTACAGTGAACTATTATTAACTGAAGTTTAGTTTAACCATGAAACTATTGTTTTGTCTACTATTGAGTGGGTTATTCACTATTACTACACTGTTACAATGGTTTTAATTATTTACCTATCCAATTCTACAAATTGAGGGGTAAGGCTTTTTGTATACTATGTAATTAAATAATTTGATTTCCGTAAGAATGGTGGGCGGTTTTTGAATACCTATGCTATGTCAGATAGTATGAATGTAAAAACGTTTCGTTTTCATAATAATTATTATTCTTCCTTCAAAAAAATTTTGCCGTCCTCAGGCTCCGAAGCCACACGAGTAGTAAACTTTACGCAAACAAAATCTACTACACAGTCCCTAAAAAGTTTACAGAGCGCTTTTCAAAACTTTTTTCTCGTTCTCCGAGCGGCGCGCGAGCTTCTCCCCACTCCTCTATCTCCCTCATACGTATCTCCGTCTCTTTCTAAAGGGGGGGGTGGGACGGCAACGCTGCACGATTATGTTTTGTTTCTATACTAGAGTTGACCCAGATAGTGCGTATGATACTTTGAAGTCTCTATCATATTAATTGATTAGGTACATTATGTTGATGTTGTTATCTAGTATTGGTTGACTAGTTTTTGTTCAAGTTTTCGATTTGAGTGGGAATTTTGAGAAATACAGGATTTAAAGAATTTAAAGCATTCGACTTTATTCCCTGTTTTCGTCAGTAAATTAGCAAGTTCAAATTAATTTTTTCAGGACAGGACAATAAACATATTATTATGTCAGTTATTGCTATGAAATTCTTACTCAATTCAAGTTTCCATTGAAAGAAAAGCGCAACAAACTTCACAGCATTTTCTCCAAAGATTTTAATTAAACTAATATGTCGTAATCATTTTAATCGGAATCATTGCTCTTATGACTTTCGGCTCTGTCTACCCCGTATGGATTATTCCTTACGTTGTATATGTGAGGCTGAAGATATCGACCAAAATCTTTTTATTTTTGCGTTCTCAATATTTTCGGATCACCTTATCATCTGCTGCGTTGCCTGGACAGTCACAATATGTTCGCGACAGACATGATCTTGTTCACTTGTTTGTACAATATTTTTAGCTTCATGAAATTAGGTTTTTCTATTTATATCTTAGTGTAATAAAATTGATTTGCATAAATTGGTAACGTTGGTTGTTAGATATTAGTATTGGTATTGATTGTCCATCACTTTAGCCTGGAAAAATTGCAAATATTAAGTTTACCTACAAAAATAAAATTGGAATCTAAATTTTAAATTGCATTGTAATATAAATAAAAAAAAGATTTTTTTTATTTATATTACAATGCAATTTAAAATTTATTTATCAGTCAGATCTACTGCTCGATTTTCCAATCGACTTTGCTCACTTGTATTCCATTCTTCATTTAGGATGTAACATGGTGTATATGTTGTTTACGGATTCCTTGTTATCTGGTGCGTAATATCTGTCCCTTAGACCTATTTTGTTTCAACAATAACATTTCGCCACCGACTGGCCAATTAAAACTGTTCTGTTTGAGTTGTTGCCACAAATGGCGGGTTATGGCTAATTGTCTAACTTCACAATAAGTTGGGTATGCTTGTGCAAGAGTAAGCTACAGAACTATAAGTAAACATGGACTAGACATCACCTAAGTAGAAGAAATTATTTTCTCAAAAGAATCTACAAAATAACCAAAGTTCATTAAAATATAAGTGATGGTAAGAACAATCTATCCTGAGAAACATAAATACTTATGTGCATTGCATTTATTTGGACATGTAGAAAAGATGGATGAGTGACATGAATTAATGAATTAATTTTAGTTTATCTTAACAATTGAGTGAACCAAATAAACTATTTTTCTTTCTTTCTTTCTTTTACATGAACGATGATGAACGTATTTATCCATTCATATTCATATTCATTTATTTGCCAACTAAGTGTTCATCATTCATCCATTACCTCAACAATGACTCTAGTAATTTGTAGAGGAAGCTAGGGAGATCCCTATGTATTCATAGCACTGACCCTTCCGAAATCTATACTATTAAAATACAGCTAAATTGTTGTCTGTGTATGATAGTCCACATTCAAGAGGATGGCAATCCAGAATCGAACCTGGGAAGATCTATAATCGGAAAATAAACATTGAAATCTTTAGGAATTTTTCTGCTTACTTCGGGAACCTTACATCTCTTGGAATCATCCACGTAAATATTCCGTTATTTGATTCAATGTCAGTTCCATCCCTGTTGTGTAAGTCTCGTGTGCAGTTGCGTCACAGATCCCGCGTGTGGGGGTGACACAACAGTAAACACCTCTGTTATCAGCACTATCTTGTGTTATATAATTTTCTGTATAATATCTCGATGGCTTTACTTCGCAAATTCGTCGCTGGTGATTCTACTTCCCTCCTTTATGTTCGTTCGTTTTTTATCAGCATCATTTTAACTTTAGTTTTCTTCAGATAAAATGTTGGTCAGTTCGAAGTTTCACGTACTCTAATTATTATCGACAAATTTGAAATTGATGTCAATATTTGTTGCTTTATTAAACCAATGGTGATCGAGTAATTTTACAACTTCAAATAAATGTCGTGATTATTGCATAAACAGCGTGCAAGTTTCCTGACGATTTTCCTTCATCGAAAGTAACTATTGTGTTTGATGAATGTGCATGTACGAGTAAATACCCGACATCATAATCATCAGTTTTCCCACTACCTACGTTGGGTATAAGCCTCCCTCTGTCAACACCAACCTACTCTATCCCGAGGCGCCGCATCCAGTTCTTGCCTGCAATACTCTTTACATCGTCGACCCACCTAGCAGCCACATGTTCTAAGCTTAGCTTTTCGTAAATGCCCTACAACTAATGACTATATGAGCAAGAAGTGTTTAAAGCAATTTTGAGTGTCTTTCAAAATGATCATTAATATTAATACCTCGGCCGTTTCACCCGCAAGGATCTCGTTATTTATTATCCAAGTTGCACCATTAATCAGTAATCTGGGGGATTTAAAAAGCTAAGTATTAAACCTCAATGGAGGTTTGGAGATTCCTGTACATATCCAGGAAAGTTCTTAATAATGAAGATAAGGAAAATGGCCGAATTACACAAGAATCTTGGAAAATATAACACAATTTTTATTTGCAATCATATGAATAAATTAAATATGAATTGCAAATAAAATTATATTTGTATTTTTACAGTTGTTGTTATCAAATTCATTGGTTGGTTGTTCAAGAATAGTTTGTGATTAATTTGATTTCTAAACAGGCGTAGCCAACTTCGCAACCTGTTACTATCTATATCAGAATATCTTAGGGCCGCCGGTTTCCACCAGAGCGGAGATGTGTGTCAACCACCAATATGAATGTTGAATGAAGAAATTCTATTGATCTGAAACACAACTTCAAGTCCACAGCGTACTTTCTTCCGCAAGTTGTATGGGATTGACATCTTCAGAATTTTGTCTATCCATTCTACTAATATTGTAAACTTTAACGTTTGTGAGATTGGGTGATTGTTACTCATTCTCACAAAAACTGGACGGATTACGATGAAAGGTACATGGGTGAAATGAAACCAGGAAATCCAAAAAAGTACCCAAGTATCCTTGGATACTTGGATACTTTTAATCCTTTAGCAGCTCAAGCTGCTAAGGAATAAATACATAAAATTAGGTTTTATTTCGTCTAATATCTTTATCGAGAATCTCAATACAAATTGCTTCTCCTATTTTTTAGCTCCAGCCACGTCCTTTTCACTTGTAACTTCGTCACGCTCACCCTCTTTACGGCTTTGCAGTATAAGTCATAGAATAAGCTTAGTATAATGAACCCTAATCGCGAAGGGCTTTTAAAAAGCTCCAAGTTTTAACCTCGATCGGGCAAGCGACGGATTGGCAACGCCGCGCGGGTTACCGCTACCACGGAGCTTCCATTACCCGAATAACTGGGAAAATTATAAACACAGGGGAAAAAATTACCGTCGGGAAAGTGTTAATTCTTTTTTTACTACTAACTTATAAACTTACTAACTAATATTATAAATGCGAAAGTGAGTTTATTAGTTTGTTTGTTACCTCTTCACGCTTTATCTGCACAACCGATCTTTATGAAATTTTGCAAACACATAGCTGGAAGTACGGAGAAGGACATAGCGTACCTTCCTTCCCAGGAAAAAGCACTGTTCCCGTAGGAAATTCAAGCGGGCGTTGCTGCGGGCAAAAGCTAGTATTTGATAACTGAGAAATAAGTTGTATTTTTAATCTACTTTTTTTTTTTTTAATCGACCGAGCGAGCGCAGCGAGCGATGCGTCTCAGTTTCCACTAGCCGAAAATTCTTTTGTCTGTCCGGATGTTATCGCCTACAGGTCGCATTTCTGAACCGATTCTCATGAAATTTTGTAAGCAGGTTCGGTAATTTTATAGAATTTTTTAGTCGAGCCAGTTTTTCGAAATTTTTAAAAATGGCCGAAATATATAAAAAAACCTCATATCTCAGCTATTTAAAAAATAATTCAAAAATGTCATTAGACATTTTTGTTATTCTTATTAAGACGCATTTTTTTTGTTTGAACAACATAGTAAAATTCAATAAAACCGCTATAAATCCATATGTTATAGATTCTCATACGATAGTTCACAAAAAAATCAATAGATGGCGCACCAAAGCTTTTAATACTCGCAAAATCGCTAATACGTTTACAAGAGTGACTTGATTTATTTATTAAATAAAATTAAATGGTTCTTAAAAATCATATGGCTTTTTTTTGTCTTGCTTGGCTTTGAAATGTGTGTATTTATTTGGTTAATGGTATTGTATTGTGGATTGCTTTGCATGGTAGAATTATCTTTTGAACACTTGAAACAATTCTGATATCAAAAAACTTCATTGTATGATTCGAATCCTATTATAAAAAAAGTAATATATATAATACCTACATACTTACTAATCAGAGAGATTCGATTTCAAATTGAACTTTCTTTTTTGATCTTTATTTTGTTGCACAAATAACATATACATACATATAACCAATAGGTACCATGCATTTCTGACGACTGACGACCTCCGTGGCCTAACGGTCATCACGGCCCGGACGGCTACACCAGAGGTCCCGGGTTCGATCCCCGGTCGGGTCAAGATGGAAAATAATCTTTTTCAGATTGACGTGGGTTTTGGATATTTATCTATATGTATTTGTTATAAAATATAGTATTGTTAAATTAGCATCCCGTAAAGTCTTGAACTTACGTTGGGGCTAACTCAATCTGTGTGATTTGTCCGTCTATATTTATTTTTATATTATTTTTTATATTATTTGAGGCAAAAAAGGCAGGTTTCAGTAATTTTTTTAGTGGTATTGACCAACCACAAGAAACATGTTTCGGCTTATGGGTAAAATATGAAAACTTTTTACTTTCTTTCCAGCATTGGTAGGTTGGTTTCAAAACTCTTTTTAGCCAGGGACACGGTAAAATATCGGTTATTTCGTGGAAGGGCTCGCGAGGTCTACTGTTCTGACAGAACCACTAGTGTAATGAGTTTCTATTTCCCTGTACTGTCTTTATTTTTTGAAGTATTTTGTCAGTATTTACTAAAAATATTGTGCTTCACGTCCAGTATTATCTAATATGTTATACATTTCTAGCATATTTTCCGGTCTCAAATTTAAAAAATCAAAAGATAAAAGGCGTAGAAACAAATTTAATCCCTTACTATACCTAATCTATTATCACTAAAACAGAACGGATTATCTAAGGATTTGTACTAAGTTGTTATTCATGAGTCATGAGATAAAATGTTTATATCTTTGTCTAGTGGTTTAGGAGATCTCTTATTCAATCTTGCATAATATAGAGTTGCTCTTAAAGCCACCTACATGTTACAGGCTTAATTAAGCTGCATAGTAACAACCGTAGCGCGGTTAATTACGTTCAACTAACTTTACCACCGCGTCCGAACTTGTTCCTCGAGGGGTAACCAAAATATAGAAACTGGGAACCCTACGGCGAGTGAGTGGTGTACAGCCCTGACGGCCAGTCTCGCCTGCGCTGCGGAGCCGCGCGCACGCCGCGTTCCAAATTCAAAAACTTTGTGATGTAACGAGTGTTAGTGGCCAGTGTTGTTTACGTTCCATCCACGATATTTTTCCCCTTCAATGGATTTACTTCAGTGATGTGGTGTGAAAATTAGATAAAAATAATAGTTTGTGACATCACGTGTCTTTGTTATTAGTTTTTATGTGTTGTTACTAAGGAAATTATTGCATTATATTTGATAAACGTCGATTATTTTTTAATTCTTGCGGATCATTGATTTTATCTTCGTGATTATGACACTGGAGGTAATGAAAATTATTTTGTCAATATTAATTTTGCAATCAATACATAAATAATAAAAAGGCATCAGATAAAAGACATGGCACTGAAGACGTAAGTTATTTTTTTTTTAAATGGAACTTAAAAAGTGTTGCGATGAAAAAGAAATACTGGCATGTAAATTTAAAATTTGAAAATGGTACAGAATGAAATATTGAAATAAAAAAGAAATAAGTGGCAAAGGCAGGACAAAAGTTGGGGACGCGTTTGGAAGTTGGCGTCGTAATGGCGGACGTGAAATTGTCAAGTTTTGAACGTTCAAGTTGAGCCGCTTCGAGTACTGGCTCTATTTCAGAGTTATAAATGAGGATACATCTTGAACCCCTGACTCAAAAACACTGGTGGTAGAAGTTTTAGACGTAGCTCTTTATGCTGTGGCATCAAGTTTTAAACTTACTTCGATCTAGGTTACGAGTTTTTTTATTCAGTTCAGTTTAGTATGATTCAGGAAAGTAAACAGCTCTTTTATAGTTGATTGGTTTTATGAATTTTAACTAGTCAATACTTTTGAGTATGTGCCTATGTGTATTCAAGTGTTACTTGAAAATTATGTAGTACATACATGTTTCTGTTATAACGGCTTTCAAACATAGACATTTCACTATTAAGTAGAGTAATTTTGGTATATTTTTTATTCGTTGTATTTCGATGTCAAGAACTATAAAATTGAACGAATAAAGTTTGAAATTATATTGAAAAGACTCATATCACGTAGAGTAGGAAACATAATACAGAGCGAAATCCAAAACAAAACGAAAGTAAATTTTGTACTCAGAAAATCTCTTTACCTGGATAAATCTGTTAAATTTATTTTAGAACATAATTGATAGTTAATAATTTTCCGAATTCAATAGATATTGGAGAGATGATAGTAAATTTTGTTCAATAAAATTATTCACTCTGCTTCACCGTCCGAATAACTGACAGAGAAACACTGCGGCTTTAAGTAGCTTTCTTTGTAATAAAGTAACTCTAAGATATTCAGAAAAAGCTTTTCTTGTCTAGCCACAGCATCGAACCCTTATATTTAAACTACATTTTTGAAGTAAGAAAGAGGTACTTAAAACATGGATGAAGTGACTGCAAGATGATACGACAAAATAGAAAGATGTGACAAAAGATGAAACGGAATATGAGACACGCATGCTGTGCCGACCCCACGCAAAGCGGGATTAGGGAATATCTATTCAAAGTGCATTTATGCTTTAGATCTGGGGATTCTTGTTATAGGCGATAGGTTAGCAACCTATCATCAGCCCACTATTAAGCTAAGCGTGGCCTTTGAGTCTCACGACTTCTGGCTCTGTCTATTTCGTGAGACGTGATACTATATCTGTATTTGTATGTAGTTACGCTTTTTCTGAAAGTAGACTTCAGCTTGCACCTTTTCGTCTAGAATTTCAATAATATTATAAATTAAGATACAGACTAATAGCGTTTGGAAACGACCACTGCCGAGAAGAAACGCCATAAGAAAGGGAAGGGAATTATCAAAGTAATAAAATTGACAGTAATGTATTTTATAATGGCAATAGTAACCCCCTCATTGGCACGGGCGCGGTTAGCAAAAATTTATATAGAAGAATGGCTTCTTACAGGATGCTTTATTAATCCTCTTTTAATTGGTGAAAACATCTTTTTATATCTAAAGATTATGCTAAAGATTAGATATATAAATTAGATGATAATATAACATATGATCGCTCACTGATCAATATGTAGGACTACTTTCTGGTATATCAAAATTTAAATGAAGTTTAATTACCCCAGCAGCGAGTTTTTTCTTTTGTTTTCTCTAGCTTCTGTTATTGCAATGTTCATAGTATTTTTATCTGCTTTATGTCACTTGTATTAGTCTTCCTGGACCTCTTTTACCTTTTATCTCTTGTTACATAAAGTTTTTATGAAATGATTCATCGTGTTATTGTTAAAAGATCTAATTCCAATAATATATAATGTTGACTCATATCTTTAGACAGCCATTTTGTGATTGAAAAATGCTATGTATCTAATTTCGCGTGCAAGTATTCATGATACATTATAACTTGTCCTTATCTCTCCTATTGGGTAATGGGTAGACAGGACCTTAGACGCTTAACTCAAAACAATGTGTCCTTTGCTGTGCTTACAAGAGAAAATCAAAGATCTAGATCAGAAGCTGGCTATAGTTTATGGCGATATGCATAGTCCAAAAAGGTTTAACATGACAAGAAATCATAGGACTCATCACATATAGGTAAAATAAATAACATTGTAATTAACAAAACACATAAAATGATCACGAAACATTAAAACTTATTGAAAACCAACTAAAATTTAATTTTGTTGCTACTCCTACCAGTGCAGAAGGTATAATCTTTGTGCATGAATCATTTAAATCTGCTACATAATATACTAAGATACGATTTCAATATACCTATAGTGATCTTGAAATCCTAAACCCAGCCAGATGATGACTTATCAATTATCAAAACTATGAAAGTTTACATAAGAAGCGCATAGCTCGGGTGCGTGTGTCTCTCTATTATTGTTTTAAAATAACGGGCTGAGCTATCATAATATTATATGTTATCTTGCATAACTTGCCGCTGAAGCTGTGGGAGCATGGGGCGTGGTCTACCTTTAAACCCTATCTTTGCATTACGAAGTGTACCAACTTTCACCCGGGTCCCGTGAATTTGTCGAGATGAGAAATATTATTTTAGATCCATGAATGTTACGTTACTTATGCACCAAACAGATTATTCTGCTCAACTGTCAAAGCATGGTTGACTTTTCTATCAGTAATCAAGTATTGAAACCACAGATTTAGATTGAAACCTTTCGATCCACTTCTCGGTTTCCGATTGAACTGAAATTTTGAATGCATGTGTAAATCAGATGACAATGCAATATTACTGAAGTTAGTTCTAGGAACTCTTTAATAAATTTCACCGAATGCTCTTTGACAATGACTCTGGTTTATTTTTCATCAACAATTTATGTACAATTATTTATTAAAATATTTGTTAACTTATTTAATGTGAGACCATTCTAAACGGACTTAACAAGAGATAAGATCATGGTCTTTTGTAGCTGAATGTACAGTGGGCCACATTGAAAAGTACCTATACCACTTTTTATAGTGGATCTTATTTCAGGTGGTATACTTTTCTATGTGGCCCACTGTACAAACCTAGTTTGTTAGGAAGGTTTTGTGAAAGTGGTCCTATTATAGAGCCCTGAGCGACTCCGGCCGGCGTCGAACTTGTAAGCGACGCCTATTAAGACCTTTAAAATTGTATTTTGTATTTCTACAACCTTATTTCTTTACATAAAAGTGTGTCAAGAATGAATATGTCAGAGGAGGTATTAAAGTGGCTTCGATAATAAATAAATTAAGAGAGCGGAGATTGAATATCATGGTTTGGGCATTTAATAAGAACAAAAAGGGAAGGGTCTCATGCGATAAAAAAGGTGTTGAATATAAATGTGGATGGATGGAGAGGAAGACCGAAAAAGAAATGCCAAGAAGTGAGAATGGAAAAATGTTTTAGGAATGATATGAAAGGTTAGGAGGCATGTCTGGAAATAGAGCCGACCCCGTATAAAATAGGAAATGGTAAAGAAGTTTTTCTTCTATATAAATGTTGTATTATTATGTACGTAACGTCGTATACTCATAAATGTCAACTTGTAAAGAGATTTAACAAACTCAAAGTCATGATATACTTAATTTAATAGATAAGATAAATATGTCTAGTAATAATGACTTTAATAATTTCACCAGCCTTTACTGTGCGAATTTGCTTTCCAAAATTCCAAATATAGAGGCAATAGGCATATATACTTCTTAGCTGCTTAATTTTATTGTTCAATTTGATAAGATTGTGTGCAATAAACATTTTTTTTGTATTTACAAATGTTTTCTATATAATCGCTGGTATAATAAATTAACTCATCCGATGTAGTTTAAAATATATTTCTTTTTTTTCCTATAACATATTTAAATGGCCAAGTATCTTCATCGAAATGGTCGACAGTGACGTCGTTACATTTAATAGCTGACATATCTGGTTTCGTTCGCTATTACCATTCATTAATATTAAAATCGGACAGGTGGCCACTCTTCAAATCGTCCTGACATTGCTTGTTATGCAAAGTTTCGCTAAAATCACCAATAATAACTAAATTTATGCGTGATAGATAAAATTGAGCGAGGCATATCCACCCGGCCATGGAGTCGTCGCTACAGCTATTCTTTTTAGTTTTATCTAATCTTATTTTACTAATGTTATAGACGAGCTGCGCCCTTGGGCTTCTCTCCGTAGGAATTTGTAGATGAAAATGCTATTTCCGGTATTTTTTATTTGTGTCTTATTTTATGAAAATCTGACTTATAAATTTTGCGTGATTGAGTAACAAACACACATCAAAACTTTCGCATTTATAGTATTAGTAGGATGCGGGAGTTTTTAAGGTGAATAGATCGTTAGAATGAATATCCAATAACTGAAAACCTCATCCAACCTATGGTCTAATCTAAACCTATAATAAGTAATTTATACTGTATCTTTACCTATTTAACAGAATCTATTTATCCAATTTATAATTACTAACTAATATCACCACCCTCACTCACATAACTTCACTAGCACGAACGCACGTTTACCTTTTCGTTTTTGGTGGAGAAAATAAATAAATTTTGAATTTTGAAGTCAGTCCGTCGCATCAACGTGGACTGTATCTGTACAGGTTGGAGCCTGTCTAGGCTTACATATAGTTGTTTTTTTTATTAGCCTGGTACTATGTCCCACTGCTGGGCAAAGGCTTCCCCTTTCCTCTCATTCAACGGTCGAGGGCAATTTGTAGCCACCCTCGCTAGAAACTGTAATGTCGTCTTGTCATCTCTTCCGTGTTCTGTCTACGTCTGGGGAGCATAGTAACTAGAATTAGCTTGAAAAGAAATCTGGCATGTCACAGAGGTTGTTACTAAAGGCGTTATGTGTGTTATTTCCACATTGTTTTCACAAACCACCCAAATGTGTGTGACTAGGACTTAATGCGTGAATAGCTGATACAAATTGACAAAACTCAACTTTTCTTTCGCAGTCGGTCAAATAGTTGTGAGAAAAATGCTCAACCTAGATATCTCAGACGCTTAGGAGCCGGGCCCTATCTCGTATAAATATAAGCTTAATCGCTCATACATATTCAATGCGTGCACGTTCGTTCGTCTGCATAGTATATGTTAGCTAAAACGTTAGAAACAAGTAGGGAAGTGTTATACGGCTGAGTCCGAACAAGCCTTTATTTTTTTTTTATTATAAGTACCTTGATTAAAACTAACGTGAGAAATAGTCATAATGATTTTGTCATAATAACTAGTCGGCTGATCCGGCTAACAAGACGCCTGAGTATCCGTATCAAAATCATTATAAGTACCTTGTTTATATAATTATGTACAATATTTTTGTCAAATGGCTGCCTGCATATTGCGATAAGGCCGCCTTTTACACATGTTGTGTTTGTATATGTGTTCCTGTAATTTATTTATTTCATTTGTGCAGTAAAGGGTTATCTTTGGCGCTCTTTCTTTTTTTGGCGCTAGCTTTTATTGACAGGGAACGTGTCTTTATGTCAGGCCAACTTGTCATCGCGTTTACATTTTATCGCAACATCTTTATCATTTAGGTCACCTTATGATTCCCACATCAGACGATTAGGGAAGTCGGTTCTGTTATGAATCCGTAATCGTGTCTCAATGATTTTTCAATAGTAGCGTATTTTACACATTTCTAGTAACTAGAATTACTATTGAAAAACCATTTGATTAGACACGATTATGATATTGTTGTATGTCATAATAATATTGCATTATCATCCCTATTTTCATAAGCATATGAAATTACAGCTCAATCGGAAGCTAAGTTCCTGAACTCGTAATTTTTATTATTATTATAAAGTAAAGTATTTTGTACCTATGACATTTAATGACATATTACCATGGTGAAATTAAACCAAACTAAAATGCTACATTAAGTACTTATACATACGAAATAAGGATAATTAAAAAAAAAACGGCTAATACCAATCACGGACCGTTTAACCAGTTATCCCATTACTCGTTGATTGGGGACTTATTAAGTGATTACAGCTATTTAAACACTTATATTTGATAGCCGAGGAAGATTCTCACGGCATTAAAAAAAGGAAACGAATCGTTGTTTAGTAATTTAGTTATTAAAACGCCGCTAATCGTTCCTAGAGCGCTATTTTACACAAACTGGTGATTTACATGAATCTCATTCGGTTATGAAAATCACTCAATCGTTGTGAATCAAACATATAAAATTCTCCCCTTGATCTTTGCAAAAGCAAACTTAGCAGAGTGATTACTTATATTTATTTATGTTATTGATTTTTATTGAAAAAATAAAAGACTTTAAAAGTACCACGTTGGGCGCCAGTATCCACAAATCTTACGAACATACAAACTTTCTCATATTAGTTTCTTTTAGACCCAGATTCGCCTTCTTGCAATTAATAAAACTACCCTTGCAACATTCTATGGAAAGCCACGTCAGTGCATCCCCTCCCTCGCCCCCTCTGCAGCCATAAGTACTAGTTGTGTGCTCAAATACATTATTATCTCTAATGAGACGGTACTGCCATCAGAGTAACTAGTGCATTAATAGAGCGCGCGATAATACAGAAGTGCTTTTTCTGCTACACATACGCTTAAGCCACGTGGTCCAAGCACAGGGCCGAAATGTTTGTTTTATTTGAAACCTAAATGATTATAACATTTTTAATTTTGTGAAGACGCTCACGGTGGTCTCCGATCTATTGAACTCGTCAAAACGAATCATATAGGTAGCCTAAAAGATGCGATGTTTTTTGTAAAAGAATTCCACTGGTTCTAACAGTAGAGGCTAGCATTATAAGAAGCTATTACTGAACTCAATATAATGTACCTACTACCAAGACGGCAAACAGGGAAACGCGCTTTCTATTTTCAACCGACTTCCCAAAAAAGGAGGAGGTTATATGTTTCGATGTATGTATGTTTTTTTTTTATGTATGTTCGCCGATTTCTCTGCCTACAGTGGACTGATTTCCGAAATTGTTTTTTTATTCGTAATGATATATACCCAAGTTGGTCCCATTTTAACCACGTCAGAATCTGTTCGGTAATTTTAAAGATACCTAACAAAATATAAAAATACCAACATTGCATTATAGAGCAAAAGCCCGCGATAGCATGCCCTTCCTTATTTTATTAAAACTAAAGATTTTCTGTGTATGTTCCAAACATTTAGTGACTATAAAAGTTGGATCATGATTACTTAGGCAGATTATTTGTAGCAATAACATTTAAAGTGGTAACTCAATTTCCTTAAAGTAAAGATTTTTAAAGATTTTATTCCTAATAATATAAGAAATCACACCATCCATTATCAGGCAATTGGTGCAGATATAAACCCCTGCTAGACTTTGTAACTTTACTAAATTATTTGTTTTATTATAAAAGCTGAATTTGTTATTTATAAAAGCTGAATTTTTGTTTTATTATAAAAGCTGAATTTAATATGTATTACTTTGGAAGGCCCCAAGGGTGCTTTTTATACCTATAAAAATCATCCTTGCTATCCATATTACCTGCATAAGGAACGAAGATCCAAACTTCATACCTAGTCGCTAATATTTTTTACTCGTATATACCACGCAGAGAAATATTCAGCATTTTTAAAATAAGGAAGGTTTGGTCGTCGCGTGCTCACGGTCTATTTATGTGCCAAAAATAATAGACAATTTGACATGTTCTGACATTTCAAATCAAACTGACATAAAAAGTTTCGAATTCTTAATTCTTTATTTTCGGCCACCAGTGAAAGAAAAGTTTAAGTTTTTATTAAAGAAAATGAAAAGGTGCACAAGCACTAAAAATGATAAAATAAAACTTTTTTCCAAAAAAGTGAACCGACTTCCATAATAAAACTTAAAATCATGAAATAACAATAAAGAAAAATGTATTAGCATGCTACCTACTGAATGAGGTGAAGTCGGTGCCAAATTTAATATTAAATAATATAAATTAACATTAGAATCATGTAGGTACATATTAGGGCATGTAATATCGGACGATTTTCAATTCCGATACTGATTTCCGATATTACAGTCTAATATCGAAATTCCGATGTTAATATCGGAATTATTGAAAGTGCTTATATTCTTTATTAACTACACATATTCGTCAAAGGTTTGATTGAGAACAATAAAAGAAGTAAAATTTTTGATAATTATCCTTTAATAATCATTTTACCCAAATGTTTTTATAATTAATATGGAATAACTTTCTCGTTGAAAATAGGTACTTACTACTGGAAAATTATTTCGCTTAAAATCAACACTAAAGTCTTATAATTATATACTTTGGCATTTGTACTCGCATATCAGTTGAAATTTCTTATACTATATTAAAACAAAAAAAAATCGCAAATAAAATCAACATACTTTATAGGAAATAAATATATGATTATTACATACGTTTTGATTAAATAACCTGAATAAATAACTTAAATTGAAGTAAAATAATTTTTTTGAAGGTTTACTACACAGAATGTTGTTAACGTTTGACAATTCATGCGATTATATCGTTTTAAAGCATAATATAGCAAATAATTTAATTACGATATTATGCGATATTAAATGACTCAGTATCGGAATTGTAATATCGGAATTAATCGTAAATATGGTCCGAGATTCCGATGTTATGATATTCCGAGATTCCGATATTCATGCCCTAGTACATATACAAAATGCCAAGCTAAACAATTACATAGTCCTGCACTTTGCACCGACTTCACCTCATTCAGTAGGTAGCATGCTAATACATTTTTCTTTATTGTTATTTCATGATTTTAAGTTTTATTATGGAAGTCGGTTCACTTTTTTGGAAAAAAGTTTTATGTGCTTTTAGTTACTCTTCTACTTTGTGCTTTAGTAGTTACTCTATGGCACCGCACTATGGAAAAAATGGGTCCGTTTGGGATCAAAAATCTGTAAATCCATCAATTTTAAAGATAACGCTATGAAATTTTGCAGTAATATAAAGGGATATATAAGGTATTATATGTATATGTAACTTTCGCTGAAATAGTATAACGCATTTTTTTTATTTTTTTATATTGAAAATTCACAATATAAATTAATGGTATATATTTGATGACACATTTTTTTAAACATTTTGTATGAGTATATATTTCTTAAAAATAGTTAGGTAAACAGTTAAGATTACTATCTTAGAATGATAAAAATTAAAAAAAATACAAGTATATGTGCTATATAGGTATATATTACCCATTTAACGCTGAATACAAAAATTAATCAAAATTATGAACAAAGTTACTACTAAATATTAGGTTAATTGGTTTATATGGGTATTTCAAGTTCTAATTGTTATTTTAATAATTCTAAACAGACATAACTTACATTTCACCACTTACACCTGGCGAGCTTCAGGATCCGAAATGAGTTCGTGAATTTTGAGAAGATGTAGAGTATCTTCATTTTCATTTTCTCTTCAAGAGCATTTCCAAGTATGATGAAGGCGACATTTTTTAAATTCCTTGTTGCGGGATTCTCGTGCGTCTTCAGAAAGCTTCTTCCGTGATTATACCTCTGATACCGGTATAATCACGGAATATTCGGAATCCAACCAATAGATGTTATTTCTTAAAAAACAAGTCTTTATTTCGTCTTGCTTCTTGCCAGCGCTTGTTGAACGAAGGGATAATATGCCTTTGAATTTCACCAATAATAAAGTCGTTTTCAGAATCTTGTTTTTCTTTTAAATATGTTGATAGTGCCGCAGTTTTTTTTCCGCCTTCTACACAATCAGCTCTCGTTTAGAACATTATAGTTTAGAAAAGACATTTTAAAATAAAATAGCCGAACTTTGCAAAATGTAAACTGAATTAATAATGGAGAAATATTTTTTACTACTCTATATATAACTACTAGTTTTTGCCCGCGGCTTTGCCCGAGTGAACGGGAATAGCGTTTTTCTCGGGATGATGGGTACCTTATGTCCTTCTCAGTACTTCATACTATATATTTGCAAACTTTCAGGAAGATTGGTTCAGTAGATAAAGCGTGAAGAGGTAGCAAACAAATAAACAAACAAACTCACTTTCACATTTATAATATTAGTCAGGATTATAACGTGTGAATTATTTTAAATACATATCTATTTTCTCACAGGAAATGAAACAACAAATGACAAAACCTATCCTTACTAATATTATAAATGCACAAGTACCTAGTTTGTTTGTTTATTTTTTACTACTTCACGCTTTATCTACTGAACCAATCTTCCTGAAATTTCGCAAACACGTAGACGTATTGACAAGGACATGAGGTACTTTTTATCCCGGGAAAAAGCACTGTTCCCGTAAGAAATTCACGGGAACAAAGTCGCGGGCAAAAGCTAGTGGCATATAGATTCAATTGATAAATATACCTTTGTTATATTTATAAATTATTACGTATTGATAGAAACGTCAACCTATGAAACCGCAACTGATAGTGATTTTGTTCCCATACTCTTCGTAGATATTTTTACTTTTCTTCGTGATTGGCAGGAAGTAGCAGCTAATTTTTTCATATGTTTTTAAGGAGTACCTATACTATAAAATAATAATATTTTCGAAGCGTGGGCAAACGTGGGTAAGTGTTAAAACCTTCGACGAAGTTCAAAGATACCTTTTTTCCACCATGTGATGATTAACATTTTTATATAATTATATATTGGAATAAAAAAAATATGTAATATATTTTTTTAAATCTTCAATAGATAAGCTTTCCAAAAATATATAATACTTTGTACCTTTCACTTGAAGTTTTAAAGCTATTTCATTTTGAAAATTGTAGATGACGGACTTAAAATTTGTAGTTGCATAAACGATTAACTTTAGAACGTAAAAAAAAATACTTGTAATGTATTTTTAAAAAAATAAGGTACAGAATATTAAAGTTCGACATTCGAACTATTAAATTATATTCATAGGATCCCCTATATTTGTCATTGGTAAAAGTCATTTATGATATGCGTTTGTTCTACCATATTCCACTGTGCAACGGCCCAGTAGAACCACGTCAGTCTTTATACATTTTTAATTCGTTCGCGAATCAAAATCGATTTTTGTTTGACAATTTTATTTTCCATTTTAATTGGATAATGAATGGCTCAGTGACATAAGAAGTTTATAACGTGATTAGACTTTAATTATACGTCTCTATAGTTTCATGTGGTTTTTTTATGCTTCAAGTATAATTAGTAGTTCCATCCAAATAAGTTTCAGATATCAGAAATGTTTATTTCAGAAAACAGTACAAAAGATGATACAAAAAAGAAAATTAATGATTAACAAATCTTCCTCTTCTTATTCGCATGCTGTTGAAATTGAGACAACCACGTAGTTTGAAGTTGTAGCAGGTGAGAAGCTCGACGACAAATTGGAGATTTTACCGCCAGGCTTCGTGTGATGCCTGGGGAACCGTGGCTCCAACGGTGTCATGTCGGAGGTTCTATATATGCGTCCAATTTTGCGAATATTAACATCGCGATTCAGCGTGTCATTGCGCCATCTATCTGGTGTATTGCGAATTATCCTTTTCTTGACACTGTAGTGTATAACGTTATTCCTCGTGTATTCAACGTGTGATCATCAATGTCGGCGTCTGCTATGGAGCCCTTTTCTTAGAAAATCTGAAATGGCAACAACATCACATTAACAGTTTATACATTAGCCATATGTGGACGCAGGTTACTCATCCGGGCTCTTGACTAATTTCCCGATTCCATTCCTGAAACATTACAATGACGTCACGGTATACGTATACTCCCACTTTTCTTACAAATTGCCGATATGAATAAGTTTAGTCATTTTTAAACGTTCTAAACCATCTTATTGTATAATTTACCCAAACCCTTTATTCATTTGTTACGGCTGACGTTTCAATGAAGTTGCATCTACCAACCTAAGGCAATGGCAAAACAATCCATTAAATTGCCAAGAAAGTCTTTGCGGGTGCTTCATTCCACGTAATGACCACGACCCTCAGCCACGAGACTACGATATTTTTAAAATCTGCTGATTTCCAGATCACGGCTGATGATATGGGGATATGAATCATCAATTATTATATTATTTGCTTTCGATAATAAATACCTACAATCTGTGTTGGTGTATGTTAGAATTTATCGGAGTTCACGAGATAAGAGCGTTTCGTCAGTCTGATAGCGCAGCTGGGCGTTTGATCATGTGACGTAGCGTCATCCTGCTATCCTACATAGGGTCAGCGCACATCTAGCTGCTAAATGCTCGAGCAGTTTGTGTAAAGTGACATCTAGCCCGGAACAAACACGTATCCCGACAATAGCAAAATCGGCCAGTCTTGAAATGAAGTCTCTCGCTCACTAAACTATAAATTTTGGCAAATAAATACGTGAACCATATACCTATACCTAGTCATCATTGTCATATGTAATCTTCATAAAAATCAGTTTAGCGGTTTTTGAAATATCTTAATAATTTTGTCGAAAAAATATCGGGAGGTCTGAGTTTGCGTAACGACTAGTTTTACTGACGTATCAATGTCATATCAAAAATGAAACCTTAGCGCGATTCAATTTAACAACCACGCCATCTAGATAGATAATATAGATTCGAATCAATAACAAACATGCTAATTAAAGATAAATTCATATTCATATTCATTTATTTGCCAACTAAGTGTATTAAGATAACAAATTCGAACGTACGGTTTTCTCAATCAGTTTAATCTGTTTTTGTGATTTTATTAATTGTTTTTTTTTTTTTACTGTGATTTTGTGATGTGTGATGATAAAGGAAAAGAAAATGCAAAAAAAAAATGTCAAAGCACTTCATGCATCACCAAGCATACAGTACTTAATGCCCTAAAAGACCAGCATTACACCTTTACACATAGTCACAGAATTAATATTAGTACTACGTACAGAAAGGAAACTCCCTGCCCCTCCCGCAATATGGCACCGCCCCGCACCTCCCGCACTTCTCCCCCGTTCTTGTGTGGTTGTGGGACGTTATGCTATGAAAACACACACATTGACGTGTTACTGACGTGTTCACGGATATATAGTTTTATTTGTAGTAGTAGTAGGTATATTTGACGTGCCGTTTCTATGAAGCGCCCGCCCTGTGACATAGTTTCTTTCGATATTTCTTCTTGTAGTGCCTCTCCATTTACTCTAGGTTAGTCGTCAGCTTCCTCCTATCTGCTCATTGCTAAACGAAACAGCTTCAACTCTAACGTTTCATATATTTTCTCTTTAGCAATGTCTATTTTGTTGTGGTAGCTTGAAGAATAAATTCGACATTTGGATTTAACAACGATTATTATCATATCACAGTCAATTGTGATGATTTGATATGTAGTCTCCTGTACATAAGTTGTAGCAAAATATGCACATATGCGGCCGTGTCCGCATTCCTACATAATGTAAGGCGATGAGGCCTCGTTACGTTACTTCTGTGACTAACGTTGCTTCCCATGGGCGTAAAACTTCACTTTGTTATTGCCCACGCTTGGAAAACACTTACCCAAATCCATATAGGGGTTGTACTACTTACGTAATTTGGTTATCAACCTTAATTTTCAAAAGTAATTTCAGATGCCTTTAGGTTACTTTTGAAAGTCCACACACATGACAAATATACTATGTTCACAATCAAGAAAAGTCATTTTTTTTCTTTCTATAAAAGCCTTATATAGTCTCCTCATGGCTAAGATGAAACACACGCAATGACTTTCTTAGCAATGTAAATGGGATAATTCGCCTTCTCCATTTCACACATTAAGTCCTCAACTAGAGCGCTGGTTTTCTCATTATGTTTTCCTTCACCGGAAGCAAGTGGTATTTCATCTACTTTTGTTTTTTTTTTCATCTACTTAATTTAATACTGTAGACGCTCTGGATGTCTCAGTTCAAAATTACTTTTTATTACGAACGTTAGCACGAGCGGTAATAAATCATCTTGTTAGTTCAATTGTCTTGACCATCGAGTATGCGTGCGTTAGTGCGAGCGTTAGATTCCGGTCACATGACGTGATATGAATGTGTAATGAACTGGCTCAGACTGCTGGTCGCCGGTCTTCCTCGGTAGTCTTATCGTGACGTCACACTCAGAGCCGGAGGACCACAATTCTGTACCTGGAATCTCGGATATCATAACGAGAAACATACCTGTGACACTTTATTGCTCGGTTTGCGAGATTTGGATAAATCAACTTTATTGCGCAATTGACTCTTTACCGGACAGTAAACGAGACACTAAAGAAGTTTTATAATTGCTATTGCAGTTTACTGTCCTGAAAAATGTTAACAGAAAAACTTTTTTCCAAAAAAAATTAACCGACATTCATCAAAAAACTTAAAATCATAAAATAACATAGTACAGGCAGATTAATCAAAAAGAAAAATGTATTGGCATGCTACCTACTGATTGAGGCGAAGTCGACCTCTCAAAGTTGTTAAACTTTGAGAGGTCTCCAAGGGTGTTTTAGTGTCAGCTTTTATAATAAAACAAATAGGTATAACAATAATTTAGTAAATTTACAATGTCTGGCAGGGGTTTATATCTGCACCAATTGCTTGGCAATAGATGGCATGGTTTTTAATATTATTCGGAATAAAATCTTAAAAGAACTTTTACTTTGAGGAAATTGAGCTACCACTTTAAATACGATTGCTACAAATTATCTGCCTAAGTAATCATGATGCAACTATTATAGTCGAAATCGCTATTTCTGTATTGGGGACATGCAAAGAGAGTCTTAAGTTTTCATAAAATAACGAAGGGTATGTTGTCGCGGGCTTTAACTCTATAATCCAATGTTTGTATTTAAATATTTTGTTAGGTATCTTTAAAATTACCCAACAGATTCTTACGTGGTTAAAATAGGACCAACTTGGGAATAGACTCTTTCGATTAAAAAAAATAATTTCGGAAATCAGTCCACCATAGACGGAGAAATCGGCGAACATACATAAAAAAAACATACATACATCGAAACATATATATCCTTCTCTTTTTTTGGAAAGTCGGTAAAAAAATACTTACATTGTAACAAAAGAAAAGCAAAAATTAGCGCAAAGGCGGACTTATGGCAAATTAATATCTTCCAACAAACCTTTTTTTTCCAATTGAATTCAAATTCCTTTGGGTGGAAAGAGTTTGTTTTATCGAGTGGGCTGTGATGTCAATCGCCTCGGACGCTGTGGTGACTGAATAAGATGGCGCGTTGTTTGAATCTGTAATGAGATGGCAGACTGCTGCTCGCCATCGTCTACCGATGAGGGCATCACGTATCTAGTGGCAAGGTCACTTGATCTGCACGCACTGGTCTTCATTTTATATTTTCAATTTCTAATTTCTTGACTTCTATCGTGGTTTTCGTCTTCACCACCGTCTTCAGTTTCAGTTTCCTTACGAACAATAAGGCGATTCAAGTCTGAAATTTTGCCATTCTAGAATCATCATCTCCTGTCGAAATGTCAAGCCAAGACAAGAATACTTTATTAGCACACAAGATTACATTTCAATCTAAATGTCTACATCTTTCAGATTATTTTTGTTCAATATGTTGCCATGCCATGCAGTCATGTCTAAAATTAATAAGCCCCCACCATCTTATAGTCACAGTCCTCCCTCATAAAATTCCACATAGACCGGTTGTGAATTAATTAGTTTAATTAATTTACACACCGTCATTTTAATACAAACAGACGGACAATAACGACAGACTACCAGGAGTCATTGCCTTAAGCCTTAAACGGACGCGTGTAATCTCCTATTATAGACGAAACATGCGAGATATGCGCTAGTCGGACGTACGCGCATCTGCGTCGACGCGATAATTATGTACAGTCAACTGAATGTCACCCTGCATCAGAAATCTGAAAAATATATAGAAGAATATCATCTAAATAGGTGCAGCGATGGAGATTTCCAGGGAGACCGAGAACAAGTTAATGTAAGTCACCTGAAAGAGAAGGAAGGCGTCGTGTCGTGTCAAGACCTTAAATGTAAAGCCGAGAATAGAGAGGTGTGGCGTATACTCCACTGACAAGAGCACAGCTCTTAAGAAGAAGAAGATTCAGCGATTTAATCTGTGAGTGCAACGCAGTTTAGGCACAGATTACTAAATAGTTACTTCGTAAGTTTAGGCACTAACGGCCTCTCAAGCTTCGTGCTTCGGAAGGCAGGTAAAGCCGTTGGTCGCGGTTGTATTTGCATGCAGTCGTTAAAACCCACCAACTCGCATTTGGCTGCGTAGTTCATGACCTCCTCCTTACCCATCCATGAGGAAGGCCAATGCCCCAGCAGTGGGAACATTAATATGAGTGATGATGACAAAGAATATGTAATGCATGCGACAACTTCATATATCTCAAAACCTTCAACGCGACTCGGAGAAGTGATGGAGGGGGTGAATTTAGAAAACGTGTAAAAAATCCGGGTCATCCGACGGGACCGGTCGGCGCGCAGCCGGCGGCAGGTGCGAGCGCGAGGCTCTTTTGCGGCCAATGTTCGGCGAGCGGTAGCGTTGACTCGACTTGTACAAAGTGTGAACCTATACATATGTGTTACACTAGCTTTTGCCTTCATAATAAAAAAAACGAGATTTACAAATCACCAGTTTGTATAAGAAAACCCAAAGATCTTTTTTTTAAATCACATTGAAAAATAGCATTGAAAATTCTAATTTCCTTTACCAAACCATCATCCAGATTCATATCTGAAGTCTTTAATACAGTTGGCCAATGTTGGCCGTCGTCTCCCAACACCCGCCCAACGTTGGCGCCCTGGCGACAGGATGTGGCGAAGCGCGCGAACGTTGACTCCCGATCAGATGTTATTTGTACGTGCCATGTATTGCTTTGTTTCCACTACTTCCAATGCATTTATTGCCAGTAATTAAGTTACTGAATTTGGAAGTGCCTCAGTCGATTTGCACGACTTACGTCCGAAAGATGCTGGTTGCTGGAAAGCTAAGTTTGCGGTGTATACGAATATTGCCGCTAGATAGTGGTAGTTACTGTTCGCGATTTTGATTTAGGAGATTAGAATATCTTAGATCGGAAGTTTCTTGCAGTATCAAATAAATTCTTGAGATAAAGGATTAAATAGGGTAAAGAAGAATGTGATGGGTGATGAGATGGATTATAGAGAGGTGTAAGATCGAATTGCCACCATGTTTTCTGATAAGCCGTTTCGAAGATTAGTTACCGTGGACAAAATGAGGAATGAATAAACAGACAAAACATCTCATGCGGCGAGTATCCTGGGCACACTGCCTCGGTGCGGCGCGTTCGAGGAGAGGAGAGGTTAGAGGAGAGAGGGAAGAATCAATCCCACCTGTTTGTTAGACACGTGGCTAAAGAATGCGCATATTTTTTTAATCATTCTACCCTCGTGACCTTGACCTTTGGTATCTGTTTGTTTATACAAAGATGCACACCTGCTTCGCACTTGGTGGCTGGAATTGTGTAGTGTGTAAGGTGAAGTGATGGGCGATATTTTAAAAGGAAAATATTGCGATATTAGAATTTTTAATAGCCATCATCTTCAGCTAAGAGGATTTAGCCTAAAAACGCCACGAAGACCAGGGTCTTGTAGATTTCTTTCTGCCAAGTTTGCCCGAGTTCAGTAACTATATTCTTCGTACAGACACTTATTACAAAGGCATTTTACTAGAGGGACTGCGTAGAGATGCGTGGACTAGAGATGATGAGACAATGACCTAATAGGTATTAACATTGCGAGGAGCAAAACATTGACACTCCCCTCCCCCCACGTAACTAAATTAAGCTTTTAAGTAGGTAGCTTTTGCCAAATGGCTTCATGAGTGGTATATACCTCCTAGGCTCCAAAAACAAAATCGCAGGCATTAGTTGCTAATCATGAGGTCGGTGTGTCGTCCTAGTCGCTCGACCTTGACCCCTGTTTGTCAACACACACACACACACACCTGTCACACACAGATGGCGAGCTCGGAGCAGCACTTGTACGGTACACCCCGCACCGAACGCGTTGTTGGGAGATTAGATTATGCTTTATTTGCAAAAGCTAGCCTTTGCCCTCGCTTGGCTTCGCTCGCGTCAATTTAGTTTTCCCCCCATTTCACCTCTTTAGAGGTTAAGTTTAAGTTTCTACCTTCAGCGGTTTTGTCTCTGCGTCCAATTTTTATACATGTCTGTCACCGTGTAATTGTAAATACCATTAAATTACAATCTTTATCGCAAGATCATTTTCCATGTTGACCTGACAGGGGTCGAACCGGGACCCCGTGGTTTAAGAGGCACTGCGCCACAAATGTACTATAGTATCCTTTTCCGGAATTTCGGTAAATTAAATTTTAGCAAAGGTTTTGATTTTATCAAATACTTACTCAGAAACAAAAATCGTTTACTTCATAACAATATTAAGAATAATCCGTTGACAAAATGATGATCTGGAATCCAATAATCTTGCCCCACACGAAGACCGCCGGCGTGGCCGCAACCCGACACCGCTCGGCCGCGAGCTGGTGAGAGCCTGGGAACGCGTTACTGCTGGCTCAGCGGGCCGCTGCTACGGCTTCCGACCGTGTGCCCATCAGTTCAGTGCCGTGCGAATCTTTAATTCATCCCATCGGCCAGTGGGTTCCACACTAGTCACAGATATTTTTCTCTGAAATCCACAGCCAAGATATAAATTGTGGGGATAATTTTTATCCTTTTCAATCTACCAGGTATAAAATCTAAATAAGTGTATTTTTGATGCTGACTCACCAATCAATCAGCGTCCAATTCTCTAAAATTAATGGAAAGTTTAGTAATTTCATACTAGTGATATTAACTAGTATCATATTTCTGACTAGTGCAGTTACAGATATTAGACTAGTATTTTTAACAGAAATATTAATTTTCTGCAAGGAATCTCTCACGGTCATCTGATTTCCAACAAATAAAAGTTAAAATACATCATTCTAACGCTTCCACAATACAATCTACCTGAGGTGACAATGATGATGCATTGAAAGCGGCCGGTGCTTTGTCGAAAGCTCAAAATTTGGGAGCTTTGTAACGAATGTTGTAAAAAATGCAATGTGCGAAATTTCGGTCTTCAATCATGTGGAAATCCAAGTTATGATGGTTTCGAGACCCTATTAGCTTAGTATAGGGCTTTTTTTACTATACATTACTTCAATAGTTTATTTTAGTACAATTTATAGTGTATTCAATTTTTAAATTTACAATATTTTATTTATTTTTCATGATTCTTGTAGAAGCTATAAAAGACGATTAATCTTTTGAATGCTAATTATTTTTGGTCTAAATGTAAAAAGTGACTGAGGTCTAAAAGGACCGCCAATAAAATTACTTTGTGACATCATCCGATTTTTACTAAAATTATCGCTTCTCAATTTATTTTCCTAGACCACAAACAAGCTAATTATTAAAAAATAAAAACAACTGACAACTCACATTACCTATGTCACTCGGAGAAATGGAAGGAATCTTAAAATACCTCTCACATCAAAATCTGTTAAGCCGTTCAAGACTTATGGTATAATAAAGAAACTTACATACATGAACCCTGAAAACATAACACTCCTTTTTTGGTCAGTCGTGTAAAAATAATATAAAAATGAGTCGGTAGGCTCCTAAAATTCGCACCCTGTGCCCATTTGTACCCTCATTTATGTTGTCAATTAGGTCTGTAAAAGGCCTAAATATATTATTTTCTCACTTAGAATTGTTAAGAAGTGGAAAAATAGAAGGGGTGGGATGGAACTCCCTTTCTTTTTCCTCTGGGTTAATGACAACACTGAAAAATCATTGTTACTAACGATCCACCCAAGCTTCACACGGATGTGAAAAAAGTGTCAATGTCATGGTCATGTCAATCAAACTATAAATGTCATTATGTAACTCAATATGTCACTTCCACTGCCATTATATTTACTTTTACATTAACCCCCACGAAATGCAGGCATAATGCCTCGTAGGGCAAAGAATAAACCTTATAAGAAAAAAAAATATATTATTGGCCAAGGAATATGACATCAAATGTATTCAAAAGTTACCTGCTTTCTCTATAGTCAAAGTCAAAGTCAAATTTTTTTATTGAAACTTGGCCTTCAAAGAAGGCTCTTTTTCACGTCGATAACTAATTATTTAATCATAATATATTATGTCTCAAAGCTACAAACTACTAGCATTTCGGAACGACCACTGTTGAGAAGAAATGCCGAAAGAAACTCATGAAACAGTCTTGGTCGCCTAATATGCCAGAGGGGCTATTTATTAACTTTATACATACACTAGATTGTGTACAGTCAAAAATAAAATATAAGAAAATAAATAAAATAATATAATAAAACATGTTATGTTTGTGATCAAGTAACCACAATAAATTGGTTAAAAACAAAAAATAAAAATACAATTCGAATCAGGATCGAAGCAGGATCCCCCTGGCAACACCCGTTTACGAGTTGACGCGAGGGTCAGCCATCGCAAAGCTCAACCATAATAGAGGGAACCTTACGACCCGGCCCACGTCGCCGTCTACAGTTTGAACATTTTAGAAAAATAAATACTTTCAGTCACTTGAAGATCACAATACACGTACATATACAATTCGAATTGAAGGGTTGACATCCCGTTCCCAAGGCAGGCAAGGTGTTTCCAATCAGTTGCTTTGATGTTGGTGCGAGCGATCATCGTGTTTGGGTGGTCTTTCATTTGCGACTTTTTAATTTTGTCGTCTCATTTTATATGGAAATGGTGATATAAATTTTATGAGCTTTAATGATATATTTACAGCAAGTAATATAGATTTACTTGTGATTAAAGTGTCCTATAATATAATACGAACGAACGCATAATAATTTTTAACGTAAGTTCATCTTTATAAGGAAAGTTATAGTCATTTGGTTAATGTCCATTATTACGAGTATATAAGACCAGTTAATTAAACATACAATGAATATAATTAAAATTTCTGTCCTACTTAAAAAAGTGAGGTCTGTTCCTCGACTACATGCATTACACGTACCATGTCTTTTCGGAACCATTTCCAAATCACCAGTCACTGAATATCGTGGAACGGAACGTAAAAATACTTGTTATATTTCCAGTCGAAGAATAAAAGTTCATGAGTGCAATGAAGTGTAAAAAATTCAAATTCAAGTGACACGCGCGATGGCTTTGCAGCATGACGTCATGGAGTCCAGTTTCCTCCCGGCCGACCCCCCGCCGGACCCGTCCAAAGACTTGGCATCAGAATACTTCAACACCTTCAGTCAGATCTGTGACAACTATCGTCCGGAAAGTGAACATTTGCGACAGACTTCAGACAGTTTACGGTTAACGTCAGAAATTCTAGATGGTAGGGAGTTTGTGGACTATAAAGATGACAGGCAAAGTGAGTTTGTGACGACGGATTTTAATGAGAAAGTGTTTCTGGGGAGGGAGCCCAGTGTGTTCTCGTTCGGGCAGCCTGACGCCTCGGCGTTGCTGAGGCAGCGGGCGAGGAGGAGGTACCAAGAGGAGCACGGGCTGCAGCCGCCGCCCGCCACGAGTCAGGAGAGCGGGGTAAGATATCTGATAAAGTAACATTT
Organism: Ephestia elutella; assembly: GCA_018467065.1. Classification (NCBI taxonomy): domain Eukaryota; kingdom Metazoa; phylum Arthropoda; class Insecta; order Lepidoptera; family Pyralidae; genus Ephestia; species Ephestia elutella. Next base: position 405,505 of record CM031565.1, read on the forward strand.
ATTGCAGTTTATTTGAAGGTGTTAACTGTGCTAATTCAACAGACCAGGACGGGGAATCCTTTCTAGTAGGGTCTGAACCTTTAGTCCATTTCTTTTTCACCAGTGGCATTAAGCCACTCCATAAATATATTTCACATAACCTTGGAGATGTACAACTTTTTAAATGTAATATGACAATTATTCTTCTACGTTTTTCGAATATTTTAAATGCTATGTTGTCTAAAGACGTATGGATTTTTATTACTCTTTCAACTTCTTATGACTGTGCTGAAGTGATGATTGAAAAGTATAAGCAAACGTCTTCTTCTGTAGTGCTGTCACATCTTGCTACATATCTCTAGATAGACATAGTGCGATAGTTGAAGACGACTGTGCTTATTACTTTTAAATAGGTACTGAACTGACCATTAGTCAGCCTTGATGTTTCACCCACTGTACAATCGCGACTTCCTCGACAATTTGGACGCGGTCCCGTGACGTCACCGTCCAACATGGCGTCCGTTTGTACCGCGTCTATATTTACAACTACTACGATAGTATGCGTGGGCGGTGCGTACAGTGCGACCACGATCTGATGGCGCGTGAGTGAGGGCGCCACCTACGTTTTTAATAAGAAATTTTAGTACTCCAGACATTAGTTCGCTTTTCTACCACACACCTAAAATCGTCGTCGCACTGTAGTTCTGCTTGCTGTCGAAGTTCCGTTATTTTTGTGGTTATTACGTTATTTATCTGGGTTTTGAGACGATGCACAAAAACTGCTGTTTCTCTGCTTGGAGAGACATGTTGGAGTTTAGGTTTTATAAGATTAACTAGCTTTTGTCCTCACCTTCACCCGCGTTAATTTCACTTCGATAAAAACATATATTTTGTGTTCCAAGCTGTATGTACATAATATGTTATGGAAATAAAATGATGTAGAAAGTTACCCACTGCTTCGCCCGCGTAAATTAATACACCAAAACCTACCTCATGATCCACCCCGTCCATTGGTGAAAAACCCTAAAAAAATTACAATTACTATTTAAGTTTATTGCGAAGAGACAAAGAGATAGGCAGCGGGGGGCTTTATTGAATACATACCAATTGATATCGATTCAAATAATGCACCTTTAACATCGATTCCCATCACCCTTCACTCCCCGAAAGCAGTTTACAAAGAAATCACTTAAAAATCACTGTGACGAGTACGTCCGGCGTCACCCGATATTTTTCGCCCTCACTAATGGAACAGTAACACGATACGTATCTGTTTTGCCCCGATATGATGTTGTGAAGCGATCGCTGTGTGATTATTTCAATAGCTTTATTTAGTACGATTTAGTTAAATTCATGACGCCATCTCAACATTGCCATAGTTACATTTTTATACTCAATATTATGTAGTCATTTTATTTTCGCATTCAATATAGCCCACGGATGAATTAACGTACTTTTTTCATCTTTAACAAAATATTTTCTGTAAAACATGCCCAGATTTTATGTTAGACCTAACCTAGTTTGATGCATTGCATCCATACTTCCTTTCTCCAGTTTGTTTGTAGTCCTTTTTTCATAACGAAGCTTTGTTTGATGTGATTTGCCGCGGGCTACAGCTAGTATCAAAATAATTTTTATTTCTTTAAAATTTAATTTGTTGTATGAGGTTATAGCTCTAAGCTTAAAATTACTTAAAAATATTCGTCCGTAAAATGTCAACGAGTTCCTTTAGCCAGCTAAGGCTGTACACTGCCGAGCAAAATCAGTGTACCACCATATAGGGCCGATTACTCATTCGCCGTATTTGTCGAGTGGACTTGCGACACTCGATGATTACTCTCATTGTCGCCCAGTGTACACTCGTGGGCAGGGTGTTGTGGTCTCTAAACTTATTTTTAAAATAAACTTGTAAAATTAATGAAATAAAAAAATAGGCTTAAAATGGAGACTATTTTAAGCCTATTTTATGTTTCTTTCACTTCGGTACCAAGACTGCTATTATTTCTAGACCGCTTTCAACCATCGATTCAAACGAATATGTAAACAAGCTGAATCGCACGTTCGATAAATCTAATTTCTCCCAGGCAAACCAGTGGGCGCGAATACAACCATTTCCAAAGATATCTCCATAAATCATCGTAAATAATAGCGAGTACATCGCTCGCTAACAGAAATACGATGGCGTATCGCTTAGCTATAAACTTGCGAGATTTATCTGATAGATACGTTCCGCTGGACGCTAAACAGATGGCGGCTGTGTCGCTGTCAAAAGGTTATTCTTGTTTTTAAAATGCTCCTAATCAATTAAATACAAGTTGTATTGGATGTGTTTTAATGGATTTGTCACGTTGTAAAAGGTTTTTTGAAGAATTTTTGCCATTAAGTATGAACTCAATGGTTACATTTTGGATAATTTAGAAATATTTGGCGACACATATATGTATTATGTTTCGTCTGATTTTTGCAAGATTTTTTTTGAAATTCACCCATTCTTCATTCTGGTTTCTGGCTGTCTATAATCAAGTCTTGCATTTTACATTGCTAGAAGATTATAGAGCTGAAGATGGAGCTAGGAAATGACAATAGCACTCTGTAATAAATCGACGTAACCCTTACTTCATTTGACAAGGATTCTTGTTCTAGATAAACATTTTCGTAACATTAAAAGCTCATACCAAACATTAGTGAATAATTTGGAATTGGGTCTTGCTCTAGCCCATGTGCTGTAGTGCCCGTAGACGGCTTGGAGCCCATAGTTATAAACTTATTTGCCTTTGCGTAATCCTAATCAGACACCAGCCAAAACCGGCCAAATCAGCCCGCGACCAGTCGAGACTGTTTCCTTGTCCGCAAGTGTACTTTCTCGCCATTGTCCTCCGAATTGGGAGTAAACACCATTGTCCGCGGTGATAACGCCGCCGGTACTCGTGTCTTGGTACAGTCTGCAACAAGTTTCCCAGTACGCTCCCTTGTGCGGTGGTGGTGGTGGATAATTTGCAATGGATTTTGATATTTTGATGTTCTGTTGGCTGTACTGTGCCTTATGAGTGGAGTTTCGATATTGCTTGAATCAACTGATTGTCTGTACGGGAGATGACTCCTGTGCTCCTGGAGGACACGATACTATCGCGATTTGGAGTGAGTCAACTATCCACAGAGCCTACTCATCTTCTTCCTCCCTTCGTCTATAATCTACTCTGTGAGGTTTGTAAAGCTTGTAACTCTTCTTTACTATTTTAATTTAATCTGTCTCTATCAGTGAAATTGTTATTTTTATCATTACCTGCAACATTTCATCCTATTATCTTTGGTCTTTTCAATAATTTCATCATCATTATTATTTATAGTTATCATCCACAAGAAGTCAACTGCTAAACCTCTCCCATAGACTTGATTGTCCATAGTTTACCAACTGTTTTTAAGTGTGATCATTTTTCTAACAAAATTACTTCTACCCTTACCCGTACTATTTTTCCAATATATTGCTACCAACTTCTTCGTTATTGGTGCGCGTTTCTAACTTCCACATATTTTGTTGCCATAGCCTAAATATATACTCGTATATGTATTATTACCACGGAGTGTTCCGCTTGTGGAGCTAGTCTAAGGCAGACGCGTACAACTTTATTTTAATTATCTACTAAATTGTAAACAACTTGTTTTGATCCCAACTTCAATAAGTTTAAAACATAAATTAGCTTGTGCAGAACTAATTGCTAGATTTGATTAAATTTCTAATTGGTATTTATAAGATAGATTTGTATTTTCGCACAATTTTTATTTTATATCATACATATCATATATATCATATTTATTGTATGTAATCTGCCGAGATTTTTGCCCACACTTTATACTATCTTCTTAATTCTAAAGTGACCAGCTTGGCTGGGTTCATAGTAATAATTTTTTTTTTACTGTTAATTTTATATTATGTATGTACTATGAACTTGTTTGTGGTCCAATTTAATAAATGAAAAAAAAAAAAAAGAGTATATTAGTACCTAATTAGCCTTTGTTGCCTCAATCAGGATATCTTGAGTTTCCATTATGGTCGTATTTGGCATATCGCTCGCCATTTCGAGAGGCACAATGAACTGACTCAGATTACTTGTATAATTGTTGCTCAGCCCTATATGGGAATAATCTTGTTGTTTATAGTTATTGTGCGTTTTGGTAGAAAATTCGTAGTATTGCAGAAATATTTATTATTCAACAGTACGGATTTTTGATGTTATAATATTTGTCCCAATTTTGTTCCATGGTTGACGAATTCGTCCTGATGGGTTTTGTTTGGCACAACGTGACCTAGTAGATGGTTTAATATGAATATAATCATTTTTTTAAATCAATTTTCAAATAAATAAATAAATTTTAAATTCCACTCATGACATGATGAGTGTGTAGACCAAACTGACTCTTATTAATATTCCCAACAACAACATCATCACATCGAAACATCGAGACGAAGCCTGCACTATTATTTATCAGCTAGTAGGTATATTGCAATGGCCAAGAAAGTTGTACTTAGAATGTTTTTCAATGAACATATAACCAGCAATGTGGAATACGCCTATAAAGAAGCTATTGCTATATCAAACACCTAACAGTCATCTAACCCTGACTCCTCTCTCCTTACAGTACGGCAGCGATGAATTCGGGCACGACTCGCCCAGCCGGTTCGCGTCGCCGAAGGGCGCCGGCGCGGCCGCGTACCAGGAGCCCTACTACGGCGGCGAGTGGGCTGCGGGTTACTACCAGCCGCCGCCGCCCTACCAGCACGACCCTTACGCCACATCGCCAGGTATGTGGGGTGAACAGGGGGTAAACTGGAACAAGTGCTTGCTCCGGAGTCTGGTTTAGTACTGGCTCACTTACATCTTACAATTTATACTAAGCTACGCCACAGGTAAGAGTTCGCGGGGTAAAGGACCAGACAGTGTAAGGACATTTAAACATCATGACCGATGGACCTATTTCTGGGGTTCCTATAGGGAAAAGCAGCTGAGATAGGATTAAGTCTTTCAGGGAAACTCCCATGCAGGCTCCCAATCTCATAATCATTCCATTCTTCTTTGCCTTTTACGCTTTTGTACTAATTTTTATATCGCTGTACCACTTCCAGAGAAGGATTAGATAGATAGTGTAACGAACATTGAAACAGCATATCCAAGGATGGGGAGTCCTTTATGGACAATCAGCTAATAGGATTTCGGGAAAACTTCCACGCACTCTCCCTATTCCTTCCATTCTTCTTTACTTTCCGCTTATGTGGGGTCGGGACTCGGCATTTTATACAACACTCACTTAATCATGCTCTGTTTGACACAAACCAACCCTGTGTGCTTTTGCTATGATCGTCCTCTACCCAGAATTTTCGTTTTAATGTTAATTGAATAGTGTGTTCAGGAATATAATTGACTGTTCCAGGTATAGCGAGCGGCGCGGTGGGCGAGCCGGCGGGTGGCGGCGGCGGCGGCGAGCTGCCCCTGCCGCCGATGTCGTCGTTCCGCGCGGCCGCGCCGCACCACTCGCCCACGGACCCCATGCTCGTCGCCAAGCCGGCGTTACAGCCAGTTAGTCTTCTTTACAACTCCTGGTCTTTCACTCTGGTTGCTTGCTGAGTTTCTACGGTGACTCAATGCCTCTGCGGTTGGTGAGGAGCTTCTTGAATAGTCTCAAGGGGTCTGAAGGTAGTGAGGAGTTCCCTGTCGCTGATGACCTCGTTCCGCGCGGCTGCGCCACAAGCCGGCGTTACAGCCCGTAAGTCTTTCTTTACGGTGGATTTTGACGAGTTGGTAACTCCTATTCTTTAACTCTGGTTGTCATCTGAGTTTACGCCATCTCAATGCCTCAAAGGATGGTGTAGAACTTCTAGAGCAGTCTCAAGGAGGCCGAGGGTGAGGAGCTTCCTCTGCACCTCTATGTACTTGTTCCGCCTCGCTCCACCATTCGCCCTTTGAGGGCGAATCTCATGACCATCGCTTAATACAGCCGGATGGCAGATCCTGATATTAGAACATAGTTGCTGAATTTTTACACTGACTCAAGGTTTCCGAGGGTGATAGGAGGCTGCTTGTTTCCTTTAGACCAGATTGCGGACCTCCTCAAAAAGGGAAATATATTAGGAGCACCCATAACCGGCGAGCATGTATAAAGAGAGTGATGAGTGTAGAGGAAACAAAAGAGATCTGTAAGGATCGTAGCTAGTGGAATTCGCTAGTCTCTGCCTATTCTCAAGAGAAACAGGCGTGATAATATGTATGTATGTATATCCTTTTTGGGGTCATGGCCCATCCTTTTTATCCATCCATTAGGAATGTCAGTGCCCCAAAATAGGTCTTGGCCTCTAACATAAGATCACGTCAGCGTCCTCGGTCCCGCGCAAGCTCCCGCCAGTCGTCGCCAACTTGCAGCTCGCGCAGGTCAGCCTCCACCATATCGCTCCAGCGGTACCTGGGCGGCCCACCCACGACTGACTGGCCGGCCTTGATAGGCTCCCTTCACAGCTCGATCATCCTCGATTCTCACAACATGGCCGAGCCAGCGAAGACGCTGTGCCTTGGTCTCGCCCATTATTTTAGGCTTGCCGATGAGTTCTTCTACCTCAGGCTATGACAATGTCTGAAATCGATGATGCTTTGTACCCAGATGTACGCAGCCAGCAGCGCGGCGGGCCCGGCGCTGGCGGAGGCGGGCAGCCTGTCCTCGTACGGCTCGTCCCCCTCCACCCCCGTGCACTCCCCCCCGCCGCTGCACGCGCGCCTCTACCCGCCGCTCAAGCATTCCCCGCACCACCACGTGCATCATAATGGACAGGTAACTCATCGGAAATTTGCTTTTTTTATATAGAAGACTAGCTGTCGCCCGCGTAAATTTCCGACGGGAGCAGTGCTTTTCCGGGGATGAAAGGTACCGTATGTCCTTCTCAGTACTTCGAACTATGTGTATGCGAAATTTCAGGAAGGTTCGTTCATTAAATAAAGCGTGAAGAGGTAACAAACAAACAAACTTTTGCATTTATAATATTTAGTACGGCTCCTTGTCCTAACAAAAATCGATTTTATGGTCCCATCCGGAAGAAAGCATGAAACTTGGCATGAATGTAGCTTTCATATATGTACTTTAATAATGATATAGAAACTTTTTTGTAATAACTTTTACGCATATTTTGTAAACTATAAGTCCTATCAACATACATTTAATGAAGAACATACTACTCAAAAACTGTCAAAAACATTGGTCTTTGACAGTTTTTGCGTAGAAGGTTCTTCATTACTACATCTACGCAAAAACTACTACATCTACCTTTGCTTTTACCGTTTTCATAAAAAATGTGAAAAACCATGATTTGGGACATAAAAGGGGGGGAAAGGGGGAATATTCATTTCTCGAAGTGTTTCTATATCAATATTACAATAGATATATGAAAGCTACAATCATGCCAAGTTTCATGCTTTCTTCCGGATGGGACCGTATTTCACGTTAAGGATAAAGCGAAGGGCTGTTCATTAAACAATTTCCGCTGGATGGCGTTGATAGCAACATTTTCCGTTTTATTTTTTTTGTTGCGTTGTTGCAGTACTTATAGGCAAAAATTTTGAATTGGCGAGCGGTAAACATACTATTTTATTTATTTTATGGCCTACGATTATATTTCAGTCAACATAATGAAAAAAAAGCTTTAGAATAGAATCTGCCATGAATCTTCGTATCTCTACACTCACTCACACTACGACGAGAGCTTTCAAAATGACATTAAATATAGCGCAAAGCATGTTATAAATTTAAAAATACGCTACTAGATGGCACTTATTTCAAAAGAGTGTCTAACTACAATAATGCCAATCGGACTGGCTGGCAGCATAAGAAAAAAGAAAAAGAAATTTAAAAAATACAAAGAACGAAATATAACCTATAATTTCTTCTAGTCATTGTCATATTTTGTAAGAAAGCAAGAAAATATATTTATGAAAATTAATATACATAGATAGTTCAAGTTCGTATCAATTGGACTCAGAAAGTCAGCAACGAAAAAGTTCTCCAGCGCGTTGCAATGTCTAGACTGTAGTTGCAAAATGTCAAAAAGCGCAAAGTTGAATATTTGGGACACGTTTTGCGACACGACAGATATCAGCTACTTCAACTTATTATGATGAGAAAAATAGAAGGCAAGAGATGTGTTTGAAGACGCAATAAATCATGGCTAAGAAACATATGCGAGTGGACTAGAGTCACCACGGTTGAGGAGCTGTTTCGCTTAGCGACGAACAGAGAAGAGTTTGCGAATCTGACGGAACCTCCAGTAATGGAGAAGCACTACAAGAAGAAGTTCTAGTTCAGTAGTGCAAAATCATAATTAGTAATAAGAAACTGTAATTTAAATACCTATCTACCAATAGTTTCAGCAGTTTGGATTTCACCACCTCTTAGATTCCCAACAGAAATCTAGCAATACTTCGAACATCTATTTTCAAAAATCAATCAGCAAGCAGGAAAAGCCACCGCAGACGTCATGATCATAATGTTCTATTGAATTGTATGACTAGAATTATATATTTTTAAATAAAACTAAATAGTACATATTGTTGACTTTTATTTTTAGTAATGAAGTGGAAATTTCTTTTCCGAACTTTTTTTATTAAAGAAAACAAAAAAAGATTAGGTATAGTATAGTTATTCCTTTCCCATATAAATTGTTAAATATTGCAGTCATTATTCTGTGCATGATGACTCCTTCATTGCTTGGAATGATGGATGATGATGATAAATTCTTCATCACGACAAACATGTGTTACAGTTTTTGTATTTGTATTACAGAATTAGTGTATAAAGAAACACTTGTGCTGTGCATTTCCTGCCAATATGGACCATACCTGAAACAGATTTATAACGTGTTTACAACAGTTTCAATAAATAAATGTCAAACTTTAGTTGTTTTACAATGCGGTGACCGTGTATATATACATGTGTGATATTTATGTCTTTGCATTATTAATGTATCATTCAATAAGATTTTAACTTACGTCAAATCGGTACCTATATCGTTTCAATTCTCCAAGCACTCGCTTCCTCGACATTAGCGGGTCAGAATTTACCTACATGCCTCAGATATATCTTCCTATCAGATCTAGAAGCCATTATTATCTTCAATGAACAATAAACTAATAAAGCACAAGAGAAACGTAATACACTTATATGAAAAAATCTATTGCAAAAAAATAAACTTCCATAAGTACAACTACAATACAACACGGGGCGTCATAGAACAGGTAAATAGTAGTGTTGCAACAATATTGTTGACTATCGATAGTATTGTCAATAGCATTGTGACCATAAAAAATAGTCCTACTATCGATAGTATTGATAGTATTGATTTGCAATACTATTAATGATAACCAAAACTAATATTTCAACAAACAATCGATACTATTGCACTATCGATAGCTTGTAAAAATTCAATAGTATTGTTATATAATAGTATCGATACTATCGATAGTATTGAAAAGCAATACTATCGATTGTATCGATAGTTTTGGTTATCATCAATAGTATTGCAAACTATTGGCTATCGATATAAATATATTATCGATATAATAAATATTTTTTCTTTCTTTTCTTTCTTTTCAATAGTATTGACACTTGTCAATACTATCGATAGTCCTGCAACGCTAGTAGATAGATATGTATGTAGTGTAGACTTTACATCGATACCACGATGAATATCGATATCTTTTATTGCTGATAAAAATTAATATCGTTTTAAAATAATTAAAATAAATCACGGAGGTCGAGCCCACCTCGACTTTATCGATAATTCAAAGTATCGATACTTCGTGCCCTAGAAGTTCTAGGATTTTAAATTAGACGTTCAGAAAACATGTTGGGAAATGCAAACTAAAAACTAAAAAATAATTAATCAGTAATATTTGTTTACTTTGAAACTAAATATAAATGTATGCACATATTCCTATAGTTTATTTTTTGTTAATGAATACCTACGTGTATAATACCTACCTACTATAATGTTTTTTGATAAAAGTATTTGCAAAATTAAATTGTTTAAGTTTCAGAACGAACTCTCTACAATCATAAGAGATGATTGTAGAAAGAAATATCTTTTTGGGTAAAAAAAAGCAACGTTGCCATTTTACACCTCGCACGGATCGGCAACAACGTATCGATGAATTCCTGAGATGAATTCGCACAAATATTCCAGTCCAGTCATATACGTAATGGCAAGCTTGTAGTAATAAATTAACTCTAGGGTTCAGTACGTATTTATATGAAAGATTTTTTTATGGTGAAATTTAAATTTGATAACTGGGACATATTATATATTGGATATGAAGGCAGGGATATCTGAATATAACATCTTGACATCTGGATGTGAAGACCTGGGTGTCTGGTCATGTGCATATGAAATGCTGGACAGCTGAATATGAGGACCAAAGCTTCAGGAGATGATGACCTGGACATCTGGAAATGAAGACCTGAAATGTGGAGCTGAAGACCTGGACATCTGGACATCACCTGCACATATGAATTTGAAGACGTGGGAGTTTGGTCATGTGGATACGAAAACCTGGACAGCAGGACATAAAGTCCAGGACTTCACATCCAGATGTCCAGGTGATGTCCAGATGTCATATTTAGATAGCCTGTCTTCAAATCCAAAAGTCCCAGTAATCAAATTTAAATTTCACCATAAAAAATCTTTCATAAAAATATGATTGAACCCTAAATTGAATTTAATATTGAAACTTGCTATTTTATAATTTTTTAGCATTTCATAATTTTCTTTTGTTTTTCACGTACAGCCGATGGCGCTGTCAAGGCTAGCAACGTCGAGGAAGCATGCATTTAGGTCTCAAAGTGCTTTTATATAAATAGTAGTAGTCAGTAGTTTGTAATAAATCTGCTAGACGTCGCCCCTAAATGTCACAAAATATTACGCACACATCAACAAGAATCTCAATTTTTGTCGTATTTTAAAAGCCGTTTTTCTCGTAAATTATTATACATTATTTTGTTAAATTCAACATGAGAGCACAATTACTTCATAAGAATCGGAAATTCGATTTTATCATGAGAATCATTAACGAAGTTTAGAGCATTGCTGTAGAACAAAATGTATGGACAGCCAAAGCTTGGCTTTCACCTTAAGGACCCTAACTAATTATTTATTTTATGATTATTTTGTTAAGTAATCAGAAGTCAGTGCATGGACCATTGAGATATTATTATGTACCTAGCATGGTCATTCCAAGTTTTTGAAGTAAAGAATTAGTTAGGTTTATGTAAAGATTTGACAAAGCTTTCCATGGGATTAGAATCTACAAACCATCCAGAGGTGACAAACATCTTAGCTACTAGCAGCTTAGATATTTATTACCAAATCTGTAACATATTCTAAATCCGTAAGCAATTCTATTGACTTTAATCGCAATATTTAAATGTGCATACATTTGACTAAACGATATCGCAATCAGAACTGCTCCGGCCCAATATCCACGCTTTAGTCATTCTTAACTGTCCTAGGCTGTTTTAAATTCAGCCAAAATCCAGGTGTCTAGATAGTTTCGTATTCCAATCAGATGGTAATCGATTGAAATAGCGAGCGGAGGTGAAAAAACGCATCTGTCAAAGTGACAGATTGGTGGCGGCAGCTTTTTGGGTGCATCGTAATGAAATGACAAATGGAATAAATTTGTTATGTTGTCCAGATGCTAAAAATCGGATTATTGATTATTTTGAAATCCTCGAATTCCCACGGAGGAGGCTTCAGAGGAGGAGAATGGAACGGACGAAATCTGAGTGTGAAAATTGTTGAATTTGAAAAAAAAAACATGTTCTGGTTTTCGGAATAATAGATCATAGGTTATGTCCTCATCCGTATCTTCAACTAATAGTTGTTCAATGAATATATCCATTACAAATAAATATGCATACGTCAACAAACAAATCTTTTCTTGTAATAATTCTAACTAATCATATAAGTGCGAAAGTGAGTTTGTTTGTTTACCTTTTCATGCGTTATCTACAAAACCAATCGTACTGAAATTTCGCATAACATATAGTTCGAAGTACTGAGTAGGACATAGGGTACCTTTCATCCCGGTAAAAAGCACTGTCTTCGTGGGAAACTCACGCGGGCGAAGCCATGGGCAAAAGCTAGTTTTAAATATGAAAAAAATAAATATTCTTTCAGATATGCTTAAAGTACTAATAAGTGAACCCCCTCGTTTCCAGCAGTCGGGCTGGGTGCCCCCCGGCGTGTCGTCCCCCCCGGCGCCCGCGGGCCCCGCGCCCCCCTCTGCCCTCCCCAATGGCCACCACCAGCACGTGCCTGTGTTCCCGCCGCCAGTCATGGTGAGTGGATACGCCACACCACACCACACATACAGACACGGGGTAGACCACACAGCCTACCAGCTAAAGCCTGCTGCCATCACATACAATTTATGAGGACGGTATACTTACGTGCCCCCATTTTTCGCGGCGTTTCGTCGCGAAAATCGGCTACATAAGCCATATTTGAGCGCACTAGCGCCAAAATAACGGCTAGGAGTAGAAGTGGTCGCCATGGCCGAAACCGGTCAGTCACACACACACACGCACCGGACAGACGGACTGTACATAATTTATGTATGTATAAAGATAAAAAATAGCCCCTCTGGCATGTTAGGCGACCAAGACTGTTTCATGAGTTTCTTTCGGCATTTCTTCTCAGCAGTGGTCGTTCCGAAATGCTAGTAGTTTGTAGTTTTGAGACATAATACACTACGATTATATAATTAGTTTTCGACTTGAAAAAGAGCCTTTTTTGAATTCCAAGTTTTAATAAAGAATTTCTGATTTCTGGACAAGCACGGCAGAGCTTTCATATTTTAATAATATTAATCTAGCTTCTAATTTTATTGAAATATTAAGTATCCGAAACTCTAGAAACATCCACAGTATTTCAATATTCGCGTTTTGAGAAATCAATTGTTTCATAGGTCATAGGGAAGTTCGATTGGTTGAAAAGAAATTCAATTGGTTGGTCGGAACATTCAATTGGTTTATAGGAAGATCAATTGGTCGGTCGGTTGAAGTACTAATAGAAATAAATTAAAAAAAGAAGAAATACCTGTAAAGATTTTAAATAATTGTTACATTTTTAAAGGCGTACAGGTTTTACGCGTTTTTAATAACTTAATTTATATTCGATGAGTTCAAGGTTTTCTCCAAAGCATTATGCTTTAGATTGTGTCATAAATAATGAGTTACATAATAAGATTAGATCAAGTTATTAATTGAATCAATATTAATATACATATTAGTAGATAACAAGAAAAACATTTATCTTAAGTCGCGAATTATTTAAATGTCTCATTTCAATACACAAAGCATCAAAGGAACTAAATAAATTAAATCACATTTGCTCTTAAAATTTGATGTTCTTAAAATTAGACAGAGTAAATTATTACAAACGAAATAATTTAGTGGAATTGCTTTCATTAAAATGGTATCATGTGTAATGTATGTTAATAAATATGTTTTTATTTGTCTTAGATTCAAAATAGATTTGCCAAAATCTCAATGCAAATTAGATAAAGTAACCGTGAAATACATTTTATAGACCGACTACATTGTAAAAATCAATTAATTTAATTGTATTTCTAGTTTCCAATCGAATCTTTTCAATAATATCGTAAAGCGTCGAATAATATTGTACAACAATAATATTGTAAATAATTCCAAAATTTTCCATAGAGCCATCTAGCCGCATGCGACCTGCATGGTTGTACTAAATTTGTTTTAATTTTAATGATAAAGCCTGACTTTAATATGCGACACCTTTTTTTCAATTTTGACCTTGTGTCAAACATAATAAATTCTCAATTTTTTGCAATGAAAAAGACGATCTTTAAATTGAGTAATATTAATTTCTGAATTATTCAATTGTACTCTAAAACTTTGATTTTACTACTGTAAATTAATTTTAATGGCCATTTTTTTATTGATTTATAAAAAGGTTTCGCATATTTAGTCTGATTATTTTATTTTCTGAGAAATTCTCGACTTTTTTTAAGCTTAGTAACATTTTTTTTGGTATTTCATTGATTTTTTTATAATTGTATTTTTAGTATTAATATTTCAGTGCAGTGCTAACGTTCAGAGAATAAAAGAGAAAGAAATTAGAATAATTGAAATAGTCATTTACATAGCCTTAATGGTAATTTCAAAGTTAAAAGTTCTTTTTAAGCCTTAATGCAATGAACAAAAGATATTTAAATCACATGGATATTTTGTTGGTAGAAATTTGCTATTTATATTTAATTGATGAACGTTAGCGCCGCACCTTGTTTGCGTAATGTCTGTGTTCTGAACCCCCAGCGAGCGCGGTCACGTGACACGCTATACCTTATCTCGAGTATTTTGTAGCCTGTAGTTGACATCGTAGTTAGTCACATTTTCAGCTTATTTCAATTAGAAATCCTGGATGCTTTGTTATTTTTCAAAGATTCGACAATCTTAGATGTCCCTTTTTACTCATTGTACTGTAAGAGTCCTTAATGTTTATTTATCTTCTGTAGCGCTGTAGTGTAGAGGTAATACATGACCTTATCAATGACAAAATTGTAAGGGGCGGAGCATTGACTCCGCTCCCTTTTTGAGTATTTCCCTTTTTGACGAGTTCCTTCTGTACAAGCATTTTATGTATTTTTACATTAAATCTCCTCTGAGTATCACAAGCTTTTTATAATAGTTTCTTAACTTATATTGTCCTATTGCTGGGAAAAGCATACCCTAATCAATTTCCAATCAACTTTACAAAAAGGCAGACTATTCGTCTCGCTCCTTCATTAACCTCCTCTCCTTTGTCTTTACGCAGTTGCCGAGTATAACTATATATATATACTTTAACTTGGTACACGCTGTATTCATGACAAACACATACATACGTATTTACGAAAAAAACAAATACCCCCCTCATTACCCCCTTCGTTATGTCACTCTGTAAAAGAGATTACTCATCTTCTTTGGCTTTACGTATTTGTAGTTTTACTTAAGCCATGTTGTGCTATATGAACAGAGGTCTTGCCCCCCGACCCCCTCAATGTCCCCCCCTCTCCCCCCCGGCGTGTCCCGTGTCCGCGCTGACCGCTCGCATGTGTAGGGCGCGCCGGCCGAGGCGAGGCAGCTCGACGAGGCCATGGTGTTCCTGCGGGAGCACTCCGACGTCGTCGTGAGTATATGTTTGTTTATGACCACACTGGGGAATTGAAACACCACGACTTTTCACTACATTTGCCCTTTGACGTTTTCTATACTATGCATTTCAAATTATTGATTAAAACTAACGTGAGAAAAAGAGAAATATGTTAATGGGAATACTAACTCACTTGTAGACCGTTAAATAACCAGTGAGTGTTCCCATATTGCATTTTGCATCGTGTCTTATCTTGTAGTTTATATTCTTGCGCGATATAACATGGTGTTTTAATTTTACTTTGGGAGTCACTCATACTTTCTGCTACCGACTTCCTACAGCTTAGATTAAAGTATCCAATTGTAATTAGCCATACTACTTACTTTAAAATTTTGATTTTTCAATGTTTAGCATGACGGTTGAATAGTTTGCAGTGGCTTTTTGACTTTTGTGTTTTTTTACTAGCGATTGATAATTTATTTTTAAAATTAGTCTTTCTTAAAAATATGTACCTATATAAATTTTAGGGAATCATTGTTGGGTAAAATGCGACTACCTCGGGTTAATAGTAGATTATTAACCAAGGGCTGTATGACATCAATTGCATACTAGGTTTTTGGCGCCTGAGCGAAGCGAAGGCGCTAATTAACCCGAGTATGCAATTGATGCTTACGCCCGAGATAAATACTCTGCTTTACATATCGATTGTGAGGTAAGTAAACAACAAGATAGCAGGTTTCAATGAACATTTATTAAGAAGAAAAAAATGTGTATCTAATTAAATTAAAATAAATTGTTTAGATTCCGATTCGAGTAATTAATCGATACCGAGAAAAAAAATATTAACTTTTTAAAAATATTCTTCGTGCAGTATGAGTATGACAGTTCTTTTTTCAAATTCCAAAACTTATGCTGTAATGATAGTTATACACCCCGGCATTCAGGGGTGTAAGGGTGTACTTACAGAGCAAGAGATATGTAAAGACTTATTTAGTCCCTTGAACTATTGGTGCCCTCGCTACGCTCGGGCGCCAAACCCCGTCTCGGGACTGAATAAGTTACTTTCACCCCTAGGGTAACAATGTACTATTTAAGTGCACACTCTAAAAGTAGCATAATGTCGCGTCACATGAGATGAGACCCGCAATGTTGCAGGGCGCGCGCATGGAGGAGCGCCTGGACGACGCCATCAACGTGCTGAGGAACCACGCGGAGGCGCCCGAGCTCTACCCGCAGGACCATCTGCCGCACCAGCCGCCACCTGGTGGGTATTCCTATCTATACTTAACAACATGTGTCATATCCTGATTTGATTGACACTCGTGTGAAAACTAGCTAATTATCCTTAGGGTATTTTTCATCCCGGGAAAAAACAGTGTTCCTGTGGGAAATTCACGCGGGCGAAGCCGCGGGCAAAAGCTAGTTCTAACTAATATTATAAATGCGAAAGTGAGTTTGTTTATTTATTTTTTTGTTTGTTACCTGTTCACGCTTTATCTACTGAAGCAATCTTAGAAGTATTGAGAAGGATATAGGGAACTTTTCATCCCTGGAAAAAGCACCGTTCCAGTAAATAATAATTGACTTGAGTACTCTCATATAGAAATTAGATATGGTGAAAAAATTCCATGCGAGCAGGACTTGAACCCGCGATCCACCAGATCTTTATGCGATCTTCTATACTTAGTACTAACTGCATCTGGGATGCACAAAAATCTAAAATTTGAGTTAAGTTTGAATAATGTTGCAGCTGTGGGCGCGCGGCTGGGCGGCGCGCTGGCGCTGCACGAGCCGCCGGTCAAGCTCGAGCGGCATCTGCTGCCCAACACTAGTACGTAAACCTGACACCGTTTCATGAGTTTCTTTCGGTATTTCTTCGCAGCAGTGGTCATTCCGAAATGCTAGTAGTTTGTAGTTTTGAGACATAATGCACTATGTTTCAATAAAGAATTCTAGACAAGCACGGCAGAGCTTTCATATTTTAATAATACTAGCTGCTAATTTTATTGAAATATTAATTATCTGAGAGTCTAGAAACACAGTATTTTAATATTCGCGTTTTGAGAAATCAATTGTTTCACAGGTACTAGGGAAATTCGATTGGTTGAAAAGAAATTCAATTGGTTTGTCGGAATATACAATTGGTTTATAGGAAGATCGATTGATCGGTCGGGAGTGGGAAAATTTCTGATTTCATCATCATCCGTCTGCCCTTTTACCACTTTATGCGGGGTCGGCGCAGCGTGTCAATTTTCTCCACTTTTCCCGGTATAATGCCAACTGTTTTGTTACAGAAAGAAATATATGCACACACAGATTTATCAAAATCTGTGTATGCACATATGAAAAAATGAACATTTTTTTTTTATTTATATTGGTTTTATTCTCTTACTTTTCATCCTTTTTTTCTTAAATGTCTCCTTCAAACATTGCAGATGGGTGTTTGTAATATATTGGGTAAAACTAAACGCAGGCGTTTCGCATTGCTGCCGCCAGAGGGCGTTCGGGGTTTTCACATTGCTAGCGTGAATGTCGCGCGGACGGCCGCCATTGCATTGTCCAGGGCGATATCGGTTTGATTTTAATACGCGGAGCGGTCTCGCGTCTTTTGCTTGTTGTTTAGTTTGAGTGATAATTGTGAATCTCCTGTTTGTTAAATAACTATTGAATTTGTGTTTGTGAAAAACTCTGTTATTGTGACTTTTTCTTGTGAGAGGTGAAACGTGGCTGGCTGTTCACATCTGACTGTTCCCGAGTGAAACTACGGGAAGAAATCTATTTAGTTGTCCTGGGGAATTGAGATCTCAAGGGTTAGGTAGGGTGATTAGGAATTCCCCCTTCCCGAAGACACTCAAGTTTGGATCCGAAGAGAAAGAAGATTTAATTTGGTAAGTGTTCAATTGTAGTTAATTTATAGGTTATCATATAGGGCCCTGTAGCTCCCTTCATAAGCTACGGTGGTAGCAGACTGCGTTAAGTTAGTTAGGTTTTAGTCGGGCAAACGTGGTGCCGCGTGGAGATTTTTTCCCGGTACTTGTTTTTACCGGTGGTTTTTTCCCGGTGAAGTTCCGGTACAGAATTCTTCCCGCCGCTTCGTTTGTCCGGATTCTCGCTGCCACATTTTCTGGCAGCAGAGCGTAGTTGCTCTGCACATTTTCTGGTAGCAGAGCGTAGTTTATCTACCCTCTATTTGTTCGTTTGTAAAAAATAATTAATTGTTTGTAAAAATTATTAGATTTTTCTTAGTTTGTTTGTATAAGAATATTTGTAACCTTTTTTGTATTTGTTTGCGGTTTGTACCGTGCGTTCCGGGTTTGTGCCATTCTCATACCTACCGCGGTTCTTCGTGTAGTTGCTTGATTTTGTTGTTTTTTATTTACCTTTTGTTATTTTTTGTTTGTGACTTGACGCGATGGCGAAGGCCTCCAATGCTAGGGCGACACTCGCCAACGAATTGAGATGGTTTGTGACGGCCGGAGGACTCCTGTCCCGGAAGGACAGGGAGGGCGCCATACTGCTAAGAGCGGATCACCTCCACTCACGATTGATTAGCGCGGAAGCGGCCATGGCGGCGCTTACCGAAGCCGATCTTACCCCGGAGGCCTACGCAGGTCACATGGCGGACATGGACCAGATCCTGAGTCTGCACGATGATATCGCGGAGGCGGTGACCGCAATAAGGGCGAGACAGGCTGGCGGACCAGCCCCTCGCACACCTGTTAGACAGGAAGGACCAGCGGTTACTGGTCGGCTCCCCACCCTTCAGCTGTCCCACTTTGGGGGTAGGATGGAGGAGTGGGTAGCATATAAAAATATGTTTGAGTCCCTGGTCGTAGCACGACAGGATTTGTCGAAGGCCCAGAAGATGGCCTACCTCCTCTCCACTCTTGAGGATGAAGCGCGGTCGCTCATCCAGCACCTCCGGGTGGAGGACGACCAGTACGATACGGCTTGGGAGTTATTGAACTCCCGCTACCAAAACTTACGTTTGTTAGCGGATGCGCACGCCGCACAGTTGATGGCCCTGCCCAAGGTGGCCAACAGGGCACAGTTGCGCCTGCAGTTGCTCACGCCCGTTACAGTGGCCTGTAACGCGCTCCGCACACTGGGGCTGCCGGTGGACCAATGGTCCTTTTTGCTGGTGCACATTGTATTGGGCAAATTACCCAATGACATCCGCTCGCGGTTTGAGCGCGAGAATGCGGAACGGGACAGCACCACCCTACCAACATTCACTGACTTGGTGAAGTTTTTGGAGTTTGAGGCACGGGCCGCTGAGAATACCATGACGGACTCAGCGCCATCCAGAGCGCCTGAACGTAGGCCCTTGGAACCCTCATGGAGAGGTAAGCCCCAACAGGGACGGCAACCGCCACCGCGTGGAGCTGGTGTGCGGGTTGCACACACGGCAGCAGTCGCGGGGGACGCGGACTGCCTGCAATGTGGCCGGATGGGCCACAGCCTGCTGCAATGCAGGGACTGGCAGAGACTGCCAGTACAAGATCGGCGCCGCATGGCAAGGCGGCATGAACTTTGCTTTTATTGTTTGGGCGGTCACTATGCACGTGACTGTCCCAGGGCCATACCATGCAGTGCATGCCGTGGGCGGCACCACGCGATGCTTTGCATGAACCGCAACGGGGATGGCACCCGGATGTTGAGGCAGGGGTCCCCTATGGGCGGGGGCGCTCCTGCGCGAAGCCCTCCACCACCGGACGGAGGACGCGGCTTCGCTCGTCGCACCCCCCTCGGGAGGGGGTCGCGTACCTGCGCGGGTCTTGGTGGACCGGGACCACGCGCCCCAAGGTCATGGCCAGTGTGTGGCTGGCCGGGCCCCGGATGGGGCCCCCATGGGCGGGGGCCCTGGATCGGACGTGGGAGTGGGGACGCCCCCCTCCACGCGGGTTGCCAATGCCCAACACATGCGGCCGCAGCGGTTTTCTCCGCCGCTGCGCGGGTACCCGCGGCTGGAGTGCCACCCGCCGTACCATATGTATGGCCGGACCGCGGGTTCTGCCCCCCCTCAGATGGGGATGTGCACTCGCCCGCCATATTATCCGGGTCAGTGGCGCGCCCCGGGTTTGGAGAGAGTGGGGAGCCCGTAACTAGCTTGCTCCCTTGCTGGGACAGAGCCGCGGACGGTTCTGCTCCCTACCGCGGTGGTCCGCGTATGGGGTCGTAGGGGGAAGCCATTAATTTGAGAGCTCTGTTGGACTCAGGGGCTCAAAGCAGTTTGGTTACCACTCGAGTGGCACACCAGTTAGGTTTAGTCGTGGAAGACTCGCCTGTGCCACTTCTTGGAGTTGGTGGCATACAAGTGAAGTGTCTGACGGGCCAGACACTTGTCACCTTTTCTTCGCTGAAGTCCTCCACAATGAGGATCACGACTTCGGCTATGGTAATGGATACCATTGCGGGTTGGCACCCCTCGACAGACATACCGCCGGGTGTGTTGTCTTTGGTTTCGGGTCTGGATTTGGCCGACCCCTTTGTCTTTCACCCCGGCCCAGTGGACTTGCTCCTGGGCTCGGACGTATTGGGTTGGATTTTGTTGGGTACCCAGAAAGCTCTGGGTTCGTCTTCACTGATGGCAGTGTCTACTATCTTTGGTTTTGCCCTGATGGGCCCTGTGTTTGATAATGGCACCGCGGAGGAGCCACCGGTTGTCGCATCTGCGTCCTTGGCCAAGACCATGCAAAGGTTTTGGGAGGTGGAGGAGCCACCTATGAGTTCCAGGATGGATCCGGAACACGCTGAGTGCGAAGCCCTTTTTCGATCGACCACGGAGAGGTTGCCCTCCGGTCGGTTTGTAACTAGGTTACCCTTTGTTGCCTCTCGTCCTAGCCTAGGGCAAAGTAGGGCGCTTGCGGAGAAACGACTGCTGTCCATGGAGCGACGTATGCAGCGTGACCACGTACTTCGCGATAAATATATTGAATTTATGCGCGAGTACGAGGATTTGGGTCACATGTCTCCGGCTCGAGTTGATTGGAGCTCAACTGAGCATTATTTTTTGCCCCACCACGCGGTGGTGAAGGCCTCAACGGGCAAGTTGCGGACTGTCTTTGATGGGTCCGCACCCACTTCGAACGGAGTTTCGTTGAATCTATGTTTGCATTCAGGTCCCAAATTGCATAGGGACATAATTGACATCATCTTGAACTTTAGAAGACATCAAGTGGTTTTTGGCGCGGACATCCGGATGATGTTCCGCCAGACAGTCATACATCCTGAGGACAGGCGATTCCAGTTGATACTCTGGCGTGAGCGCCCTGAGGATCCTGTGACGGTGTATGAACTCAATACAAACACCTATGGTTTGAAATCTAGTCCCTATATCGCCATCAGATCATTGCTTGAATTGGCAGAGCGGGAACGGATCCGCTTTCCCCGTGGGGCTTCCGTGCTGTCACGTGACTTGTATGTTGATGACGTGTGCACCGGAGCCCAAAGTATTGAGGAGGCCCTCCTACTGCGGGATGAATTGATTGAAATATTGAAGACAGGTGGCTACGAGCTACGTAAGTGGTTGTCTAATGAGCCTAAAGTTCTAGAAGGGATCCCGGAGGATCACCAACAGAACCCTCACCTGTTTGAGGATGTGGATGATCCCAACAGGATAGCGGTGCTGGGCATGCAGTACCAGCCGCTAACCGATATTTTCACATTCCAAGTGGACTTGGAAATACCAAAAGTCTGGACTAAGAGAACGGTGTTGTCCGTAATAGCTCGTATGTTTGATCCAAGCGGTTGGATCAGTCCAGTGATATTCTCTGCAAAGTGTCTTCTTCAGAGACTTTGGACTTTGGGCGTCTCGTGGGACGAGCCGCTGTTTGGCTCTCCATTGGATGATTGGCTCGAGTTGTTTTCATCGATTAAGGAAGTCAATCGGATTGCCTTGCCTCGTCGAATATTGCCCCCGGGAAATATCGAGCCAGCCTGCATGGCTTTTGTGACGCGTCGGAGCGAGGCTACGCCGCGTCAGTCTATATGCGGACAGTTGACGCCGATGGCCGGGTCAATGTCTCGCTTTTGTTAGGGAAGAGCAAGGTCGCCCCCATCAGGACTAGGCTGACTATCCCCAAGCTTGAGTTGAGTGGAGCTCACCTTCTCTCTAAATTGTTGCATCACGTTGCCAGTGAGCTGGCGGCCACGGTCGAGATACGAGACATCTTCGCCTGGTCGGATAGCCAGGTCGCGCTTGCATGGTTGCGCGCGGCCCCACATACCTTGGAGGTTTTTGTTGGAAACAGGGTTTCCCAAATTCAAAATATTGGAATTGATATAACATGGAGACATGTGCCGGGAGAGCTTAACCCAGCGGACTGTGCTTCCCGAGGTTGTACGGCACCAGAATTGGTGTCACACCCGCTCTGGTGGGGTCCAGAGTGGCTGATGGGATCAGAAACATCTTGGCCTGTCTGTCAGACAGATGTTACTTCTTTGAGTTTGACTGGGCTCCGTGTACATGCTGTAGTCGCTGAGACGACGTCGGAGCCGGATTGGCTACTTGCTCGGTATAGCAGCTTGGATAAGCTTCTGGGTGTTACCAGTTGGATTAAGCGTTTCATACATAATTGTAGAAACCCACAGGCAAAGCGGTTGGAGCCGATTGCAGGTGCAGAAGAGCGCCGGAGCGCATTGTTGCATTGGGTCCGTGTCGTGCAGACCGGACGGTTTGAGTCAGAGCTTCGTATCTTGCGCGACTCACGCGCTAAGTTGAAGGGCGCGGTCGCTCGTTTGAACCCGTACATCGACTCGGATGGGCTTCTTCGGGTTGGAGGCAGGCTCCGGAAGGCGGATCTTCCATATGAGACTCGCCATCCTCTGTTGTTGCCCAAGGGCGGACCCTTGGTGCAGCTTTTGGTGTCTGATCGACACATTCGTAACGCCCATGCTGGGTGCAATGCTTTGTTGGCTATCTTGCAACGCGAGTTTTGGATTTTGTCAGCCCGAAGAGCAATCCGTAGTGTTCTGTTTCGATGTATTGCATGTTATAGGTTGAAGGCATCCACGATGCAACCACAGATGGGTGATTTGCCCGCTGATCGAATCCGACCTTCGAGACCGTTTGACGGCGTTGGAACCGATTTTGCCGGTCCCTTTTCGATCAAGGCTTCTCCCTTTCGTAATGCCCGTATTGTGAAGGGCTATTTGTGTGTATTTGTTTGTTTGGCCACCAAGGCTGTCCATTTGGAGGTGGTATCGGCTCTGACTACGGAGGCCTTCGTCGCCGCGTTGGATCGCTTTGTTTCGCGTCGAGGTCTACCTTCCCTTATTAGGTCTGACAATGGCACAAACTATAAAGGAACTGTAAATTATCTTAAGGATGTTTCTGTGTTTATTGATAAAAATTGTACTAGTTTAAGTCAAATTGCTGCCCAAAGGGGAATAACCTGGAAGTTTAGTCCCCCAAGTTGCCCCCATTGGGGAGGGATTTTTGAAGCGGCTGTGAAATCCGCAAAGACCCACCTCCGCCGCATTATCGGAGAAACGGCTCTAACTTTTGAAGAGCTGGCCACAGTGTTTTGTAAAGTTGAGGCGGTCCTCAACTCTCGTCCTCTCTGTCCGCTATCTCCAGATCCAAATGACTTGGAAGCTCTCACCCCTGGTCATTTTTTGGTGGGAGGGCCGTTGAATGCCCTGCCCGAATACCCGTGGAAGGATGAACGCGTATATCGGTTGTCGCGTTTTCAAATGTTGCAGCAAATGAGCCAGGACTTTTGGCGTCGCTGGTCGCTTGAATATTTGCATTTGCTGCAGCAAAGAGTGAAGTGGACAGACAGGACTGAGCCTCCCAGGGAGGGTGATTTAGTATTGTTAAAAGAGGCAAATTTGCCCTCATTGCTTTGGCGACGAGCTCGCATATTACGTTTGATTCTTGGCGGAGATGGCACTCCGCGTGTGGCTGAGGTGTTGGTCGACGGTTCGATTTTAAGGAGAGGTGTGACCTCTCTCGCCCGCCTTCCCGTAGAGTAAGCTAGCGGTCTGCTTCTCAGACCGGGACGGGGGGATGTTTGTAATATATTGGGTAAAACTAAACGCAGGCGTTTCGCATTGCTGCCGCCAGAGGGCGTTCGGGGTTTTCACATTGCTAGCGTGGATGGCGTCGCGCGGACGGCCGCCATTGCATTGTCCAGGGCGATATCGGTTTGATTTTAATACGCGGAGCGGTCTCGCGTCTTTTGCTTGTTGTTTAGTTTGAGTGATAATTGTGAATCTCCTGTTTGTTAAATAACTATTGAATTTGTGTTTGTGAAAAACTCTGTTATTGTGACTTTTTCTTGTGAGAGGTGAAACGTGGCTGGCTGTTCACATCTGACTGTTCCCGAGTGAAACTACGGGAAGAAATCTATTTAGTTGTCCTGGGGAATTGAGATCTCAAGGGTTAGGTAGGGTGATTAGGAATTCCCCCTTCCCGAAGACACTCAAGTTTGGATCCGAAGAGAAAGAAGATTTAATTTGGTAAGTGTTCAATTGTAGTTAATTTATAGGTTATCATATAGGGCCCTGTAGCTCCCTTCATAAGCTACGGTGGTAGCAGACTGCGTTAAGTTAGTTAAGTTTTAGTCGGGCAAACGTGGTGCCGCGTGGAGATTTTTTCCCGGTACTTATTTTTACCGGTGGTTTTTTCCCGGTGAAGTTCCGGTACAGAATTCTTCCCGCCGCTTCGTTTGTCCGGATTCTCGCTGCCACATTTTCTGGCAGCAGAGCGTAGTTGCTCTGCACAATGGGTATGAGTTTTTTTAAAGTATTGATTGTAATCTGTGTGTGCTGTTAAAATAAGAAATTCTGCTAAAATAATACTTACCCTATATCTGTTCCGTGTGGTGTACAGAGAAGCGCAAAGAGCCGCCGGACTCGGGGCTGGACTCGAAGCCGTCCTCGTCGGGCTCGGCCGACGCCAAGCTCGGCGCCGGCGGCAAGCGCGCGCGCAGATAGTGAGTACACACCTCATGTATCTTGTACAGCTCATAAACATAATAATAATAATTTCTAAAGGCCCATGTAGACGGTGCAAGTTTCATGTATACTTCATTTATTCTTACCAGTCCTATCATGTAAGCAATCTTACCATGTCTTTTTTATGATTTTACAACAATATAAATTAAAATAGACTTTTAGGAAATTACTTTCGTGGTTAATAAATGTTTTACTTTAGAATGTTTAGGTTTGAACTAATATTTGATTTATTTTCAACAAAATTCAACAAAAAGTACTGTGAAGATTGTTTACATGATAGGACTAGTAAGGATAAATGGAGTTTACATACAAGAGCAATAATTGTCACAACAATTTACTATCAAGCCATTTTGTTTAGACCATGCGAGAAAATTATTGCTTCAATTCAATTATATGCAACAAGCAAGCAACTTGCACTGTTTAAATGGGCTGTTATTCACTCAAAACTTAAAACACAGTAACGACATATCTGCCGTCTTATTCCTATTTAGATAAAAAATGACTTTAATTTATTGAAAGTGAGCGAATAATTCAAACCTATTTTAGTTATAATATATGTTTTGTCACTCTCTTTCCAATATTTGATGTTAAAAACAAAAAAAAAAGTCCTATTTTGTAAAGTTATTTTCAATGTATTTATTTGTGGTATACAAATAAATACATTGAAAATAATGAGTGTGTTAAGAAATGTATCCACTTTGCGACATTGATGCCCAGCATCATAGCTATCTCACTTCGAAATAGCACATCGTTTGTCTCGCTCGTATAAATATGGAGCGAGAAAGAACGACATGTTGCGTCAATTCAATTGTTGCCTAGTGGTTACGAAGCTTAAAGTCGTGTATCCATTTGGCAACATTAATGCGTAACATATTAGCTTGGTACTACAGTTTACATGAGCGAAAGAATACGATGTTTTCACTTTAGTTACTAAAAGTGAGTGGGTAGCATCATATGTCGCGCGTCAATGTAACCTAGTGGTTACGAAACTTAGGCCTATTTAGACGCTGCAAGTTTCTTGCCTGTTGAATTAAATTGAAGCAAGTAAACATTTGCATGGTCTAAACAACAGTTGTTGGCAATTATTCATAGTCAATTGTTGCACTGCAATGAGCGATTTTCTGACAGGTCAAATTAAGAAAAATAGTTGATGTAATAAAATCTCAATAGATGGCGTTTTATGAAAGCCGAGTCGTGTACCTATATTGCGCGCTTTTTCTTGTCAACCAGAGGCAGAAAAAAAAAATCACCTAATTATTTGACAGTTGCACAAATCACAATATTGATACTTTCAGACGTTTTTTTTATTACGTTTTATTTCAAAGAAATGCCAATTCCGTGCATTTTTGCTTTCTGCATGGACTCGCCTTTTACTAAGCGCCATCTATGAAGTCATCTGGAACTATTTGTTTAATTTGTGTCTCGGAAAATCGCCCATGATTGCTCTTGTATGTACAAGAAGCTTGCACCGTCTGAATAGGCCTTTAACCTGTACAAACCCGATTGCCTCAGCTGCTCGTCCGCGGACGAGGACGACGTGGACCCGGACACGAAGGCGGCGCGCGAGAGAGAGCGGCGGCAGGCCAACAACGTGCGCGAGAGGTGCGCGGGGGGAGGGGGGGGGGCAGAGGGAGGGGGGGGGGTGCCAACACGATCGCGATAGGGAATATATCTTCTCAGTTCTTGTTGTAACATATTTGAAAAGACGTACATACATAGAATCACGTCTTTATCCCTTACGGGGTAGACAGAGCCAAGAGTCGTGAGACTTGAAGGCCACGCTTTGCTGAATAGTGAGCTTTTTTATGGAATGGAGATTCAGATATAGTGACAGGTTCGCCTATGAGTGGAGGAATCCCCAGTTTAAAGCCCATTCCCTTTGATAAGAAGTAGTTATTTCTAAATTAGAGTTTATTGACAATGACAAGTTCTTGGTATGTCATTGACTTGTCAGAATAAAAAAAAATAGTTCTCTTGTGCACCATGGTCGAGCTTTGCCTAATATCCCCAAGACTGCGTGGATATTAAGCCTTGTAACCACTAAAAATTTATAAAATAATGCTGGTAGTTTGCAGCTTTGAGATTTATTATATACTAAATACAATTCTGTAATAATTTTGAAGTGAAAAAGTACCTGTAAAAGTCTATTTTCAATAAACAAATTTTTATTATTATGATCGATCGTCTTGACAACCCCTTTGCGTGTTTTTCTTTACTTTCATCTTCTGCTATTCTTCCCTGATTGGAAAATCAAGAGATTACAATTTCCGATTTAGTTTAATAAAATACCTAATTCATTTTCTTTCAGATTATTTTAAACCTTAACTACCTGTGTTTATCATAAATTTTGTGTAAATTAAATCTCTTGATTTTTTTTCAATTACTTTCTACCAGGGTTTCCGCATAACGAATGTTCTTTTGCTTATTTAGCCTTTGTATTTGACCGTTTTACTTGCTGTTTACTTATTTTTCATCATAACATATGTGGAAACCCTTATTTATCAAAATTCCTTCGCTTTGAAATGACAATTTACTAACAAAAACAGTGTATAGTTTCAGTTTCAGACGCATCATTTTAACAGTTGGGTCTCAGTATGTTAAATATCACTTTTAAGCCATTTATGCTCTATAACAATATAAAAAGGTTCATATTTCTTTGTGTGTTTAGTACCTGGTAAGTGAGAAATTGCGACAGTTTCAATTGCACCTATGAATCAATTGAATTGAATTGCTATATTTCAATTGGATTATATACATTTTAATTGCAAATCATTGCACTCAAAGGTTTGATATCAATCTAACCTACTTTCTACATTATGGCATCTTTTCAAAAACATCATTTATTATGTCGGAACGTCATAAGAAGAATCGCTCTTATTCTTCTCTCAAAGTTGACTGCACTTTTTTCACTGATGTAAATATAAAAACCATTTATTGCCCGTAACCGCGTGACACTATCAGTAGTACCTTGGGGAACTGCTTTTCATTTGTCACTTATATTTCCATCATTTACTGCGACATCTTGGAAATAATTTAAAATGACCATTTTAGTGCATATTAACTTATAGATTTATTTATACTATAGCCACAGTTGTAGGCAGAAAGAGGGAGATTCTCCTTCTAAGATATCGACCTAGATATCGACCTGTATCCTGGGCTACATTTAAGTCGCCAGGAAGTATAGCTGTTGCATTTTAAAACGGCACTATATCTCAAGATGTCAAAGTAATGCACATTTCAATCGTAACACCAGCTTACATTCATCTCAGTAAGTTGTACAGGAGGTCGGCTGCTCTCTCTCGCACGTCGTGAACGAGGTAACATGTCGATTCTCTTGCAGGACTCAGCCGCTGGCAGTTGGTTAACAGTTTGAGTAGTTAATCAAGTTTCTAAAAAACCTCAGATAATTTGTTTGATAAATGGGTCAATTTCACGCACTCGCAAATCGAATTCTGATACATTATAAACGATTTTCTATTTTTCACATAATGTTTTATTGATTATTTATAATTTATAATTATAACTACTATAGCAATTTGTTTAAATATGATGATGTCTAAACAATTTTATTTATTTATTTTTTTTATAGAATAGTAGGCAAACGAGTATGCGGGTTGCCTGATGGTATTGTTTTAGTAACTTGAAACTTGATCAACGCATTTAAACTATCATTTGTCGTCAGTTATTTTTGACTGTTGCGATTATTCACTAGTTGTTCATCCGCGGACGAGGGCGACGACGACGCGGACCCACACGCCAAAGCGCTCAGGGAGAAAGAAAGGCGGCAAGCGAACAACGCGAGAGAGAGGTAACGTCAGAGGGTACAGATCCAATTGCATTTAAAAAATGTAAAATGGATCAACAAAGCTGCATTTTATACATGATCATAAATTAGTACTAGGAGGTTTCTGATTCAGGCAACTTGAATATGATGTACTACTGGAAGTGTCATCACTTCCATTCAAAACTGAATTAAATTGAAGATGAATTTGAGTAGGAGATCTTGCAGTTGCAAAAAACTAGCAGTTGAAAAATCAAATTTGATATAAAATGTATTTGAATTAGAAATTAAGAGGCAACAAAGTGTTATTTTCCATACTGTGACCAAATATTATAGAATTTTCATTTGTTTCGTTTTAATGGAATAATCAATTTTAACACACGTCATTAAGAAATCTAAGAAATTGTTAACCTATTCATAACTAATTTATAAACAAGCGATCAGTTTAATTAACACTTTCCCTATAGACCAATTGCCTTGGTTTAAAACCAATTGCTCGATAGGCAGTTTCTAACAAATAAATTTCTGGCAGGATACGGATAAGAGATATAAATGAAGCCCTGAAGGAGCTCGGCAGGATGTGCATGACGCACCTGAAGAGCGACAAGCCGCAGACGAAACTGGGGATTTTAAATATGGCTGTCGAGGTCATTATGACTTTAGAGCAACAAGTCAGAGGTAAAGTATTTATATTAATTAAAGTATGTATTTCTTTTAATAAAATATAATATTAAGTTATTTTTTGTTATTAATTTGTTGTATTTTTACTGTTTTTGATTAGATTTATTTGTTTTAAAATGTGACTTGAACCATTTATTAAAGGTTGATTTTTAGAATCAATAAAGTAAATACGGTCAATTTAGCAGCACAGCTTACGCAACAATATTTTTAATTTTTATATAAACTTTTTTCCCAGAACGCAATCTAAACCCAAAAGCAGCGTGCCTGAAGCGGCGCGAGGAGGAGAAGGCGGAGGAGGCGCCCAAGCTGCTCGCCGCGCCGCTGCAGCACTACCAGCCCATGCCGGTCTGTACACATCCTAACATTTCATTAGTGTACTAGTGATGTTATTGTAAATAGTTACTCCGCTGGCTCAGTGACCCCAAAGTGGATCTTCGCCTCCGAAACAAGAGAGCGCCATATACTTCTATTCTGCGCGGTGGCTCGCCAGTTATCCGCTCCCAGCTCACGCAGATCAGCCTCCACAGTGTCTCTCCAGCGATATCTGGAGCGCCCGACTGGGCGCCTTCCTGACACCTTTATTATTGTGAATAATCCTAACTAATATTATAAATTCGAAAGTGAGTTTGTTGGTTTGTTTGTTTGTTACCTCTTCACGCTTTATCTACTGAACCAATCTTCCTGAAATTTCGCATACACATAGCTGGAAGTACGGAGAAGGACATATCATCATCTTTCCCTTTCCTTTCATCCCGGGAAAAAGCACTGTTCCCGTGGGAAATTCACACGGGCGAAGCCGCGGGCGAAAGCTAGTGTTATCATATCTCTTACTAGCTGCACCTCGGTGCTTAACTCTTGTGGGAATTTCGGGATAAAAAGTACCCTATGTTCCAAGTTTTATTCTTTAAATCCGTCCAGTAAATTTTGCATGATCGAGTAACAAACATCCACACCCGCATACAAAACTTTCGAACTCAAAATTTTTTTTCGTAAAGAGAGTAAATAAATAAATATAGTTTTCTATTTTACAGGGCATGGGCCAACTCCCCGGCCAGCCCCCCACCGGCCCCCCGCAGCAGCAATAGCGACGAGTCGGCCCACACTACGCGCTGCCCTAGCACCCCCATCCCCTCCACACACACAACACACGCTAGCTACGTGTGATACCCTATGCACCGATTGAGTCAATCCAATTATCCTATCGGGCGGATCCAATTGGTCGTACAATGGTTTTTGCAATGTAAATATAATCAAATGCCTTTTTTATTTTGTTTATTCTTTACTTTTATTGTAGTACTTAATCGTTCTCTCTTTTTTTAAACTATCGAATTTAAATTTGAAACTAATGACATTTTATTTTTTAGTTTTATATTAAATAATAATAAAAAAATCATTGTTTTGTAATACACATAGCTAGCTAGATTCAGTTACGGCATCGTCTACTTAAAAAATCGTGAAACGGTGGCCCAATTCGATGTATTTATTAATTTTACAATTTATATTAGGTCGAGTGACTGTAGAATTTTAAAATATATATAGCATAATGTATTTATATAACGTCCTACTATTTTATAAAGTGTAATTAATAAAATTGTTTCCTTCAGATGTTTCCAAAAAGGCAAATTCAGTCTATAATCTACATCTTTATATCTTTATTGAGGTAAAATAGATGAATGTACTGTACAAGCTTTTTTTTAATATTCTGTTCTGTCCTTTTTCGTGATTTAAATATAAATTCAAGGTTATGGACTAAATTTGTAATTTTCAATCTATTTAATTTCGTCAAACCTTGTATATTATATAATATGTATATAAATCGATTGGATTGCGTTATCGTTTCGTGGATCGTTCGTTGTCCCAAAGATTCGCAGTGCGTAGTGAAATCTGGACTCTGTAGTGTTAAGAGTGTATATTACTAGCGTAGATATAGTTTTCTATGGCTAGGCTCCAACCGACGTCGCCAGGCGCGGATTTTGTAAAATATTAGCATAGACTTACATTTATGTATAGGTACATAGTTTAATCTATCGAGAAAGATATTTTTAATTACGGTTTTAAATATTTCTTTTTTCGCTGCCATAAGCGTAGGGATAAGTCGTTTGGGGATGCGACGTCGGGGTGAAAATATATTTTTAAAGCCACCACCGTCTTTACCGCCCCTTATACGTAAATAATTTATTTAATGCTTTGTTCGTCTAAATTGCTTAGTCTGTTTTTGTCGGGCAAAAACAGATCTCTCCAAATATTACCACAACTTACATTAATATCGTTCGTCTAATTTGCTTGGGTGAATAGTTAGATACTCAATGGAACGGCGTACCATACGATTACTAGACGATTGACAAGTCTTTATAAAGTTGTTTTACCAACGCTTGACAATAAAACCCCCGATCGCGCATTTCCTTACGTTTTAAGCATATTATGTGATTTTTTGATTGAGAAAGGTGCGTTTACGAGTATTTATCAAGTTGTGGAAATGTGTGAATTCAGTCGATGCAAATCGTCGACGCCCTATGAATCAATTGAATTTTTCACCTATGTATAAATTGATTGAAAAAATGTCCCAGTTATGAAAAAGTGAAAAATTCCAGTATTATTTATATTATATTTATTATTTTTTGTGTGTTTTAACTCTGTTGTAGTTGACTGAGTTTCATACATTTTCAAACGAATGAATATTTTTTATTATTATTCGTTTAATTTTATAAAAAATGGCTGCTAACTTACGGAAGTACTTATGAGAGTGTATCTTTTTCGTACCAAAACTCCAGTGGGAACTCGTTATATTTTCGGTTATTTTTTCTTTATTTAGACGGTTTTATATCGCGTCGGTCCGGGAGACCGGCGCTAGTATTATTTTTATACACATTATATATTTTTTTAGATTTATTTGGTAGCTGTTTATCGTAAAATCATGGTATATACGAATTTGACTATGTTTTTATTATTCATTTTACGTGCTAATGGTTCACTGCTTGCGCTGTGAATTGGTTGAATATTACGAAGCTATAAGTGATACTTGAGATAAAATTTATGTAATTGATATTTGCAATAAAAAAAATATCGTATGAAATGTTGACATATTTGTCAGATGTGATAGAAATACACTGTGTATCTCTATTTATGAATTTATATCATAATGCTAGCAGTGAACTGTTATCACGAGTTTTGCTCGAACTGTTAACATTAGATCGCTATTTTTTGTTTAAATAGCTATTGAAGAAGATATTTGTCAAATTTGACGTTTCACATCAGCCAATCAGGTCAATTGTTGGATGCAAGGGGTCTGAAATAGCCATCCATTTCCCATTTCCTAAACATTTCAAAAATGTACCTTATGACATCACATTATAAGGTTAATTTTCACGACTCATTGGCTGAGGAACTGTCAAATCAAAATGTGACGTTATATTTGACATTCTATTGTGACAAAATGTATGAATGATCACTAATTATTTATGAAATTGATTTGGCAGCCAATAACTTTAGTGATACAAGACGCTAGATCCCACATTATTATGTCTGAGCGAGATAGCAATACACATAAGCAATATTTAACTTTATTTCACAATGACTTTATTAATCGGGCTAATAAAGCATGACATATTTACAACACCATTTGTACTTATTTAAGAAAAATTGACATAAACCATAAAATGTTAAGAGATTTTTTTTGCGATCTAAGTGTTGACAGCGGCGGCTGTATGACAAAGCATAATGTTGTAAATAAAAAGCTCAATATTGGTTATCTAAACTGTTCTCTAAATTATTATACGTTCATGACACCATCATGACATCTGCCGGCTACCCGGCGTACTGACAGTAACGATACGCGGAAAGTACGCCGTTGTTAGTCGGTTATTATCTAAAATGTATTATATAGATAAGATTATTTTGATTTAAATACGCAGTGACGTGGTTTTATCGATATTTTTTCGAATGTCGATGAAATTACGACATTTTATCCGTTTGAGGCGTCTCAGTCTGTCTTGTGTGATGCGATTAAAACGCCATTTTATAGTTGCAATAAGAATTTGACAGTTGTATTCGCACAAATTAAAGTTGCCAGTTTTGTTGCCAGCCAAAAAAAATGTAATGTAGCTGGCAACATTGCAATAAAGGTCGCTCCACACTGGCAGTCTCGAGCGCCCCGCCTGTGTCGAAGGCTCGAACCCAATAAAGTTCAAATATTTTTTTAATAATCCTAGTTTTTAAGACACACGCTTTCGAGCCCAATTTTAGTTTAGTTTAGTTGACTTCTCTTCCAGTTAGCGTATGTATAAGTTCTTATAATTTAAGCTAAGACAGTTTTTTTCGTATCCGATAGATAATTTATTGGCGCTCGCGCAGCCGGTGTCTGTGTGAAATGAGGCTTTTATTTTTCCAGCCGAGAGCGTTTGATTGTTCATTCAAATGCATAGATTAAAAATATAATTACAAAGGTCTAATTATAAAAATGAATAATTATAATTAAATGTGCCATGCATTTTGCTAATTTTGTGTTTTATTTTTTTAGTTGTATTTTTTTTGTACGTTTTAGCGGGCAACACTGAACCCGAACTGAATCAAATTGTTTATAATATACTAGCTGCACCCCGGGCTCTGCTCCTGCGGGAACAAAATGTAACCTATATTTATATTTTCCAGATTTTATTCTACCTGTATTAATTTTATCGAAATCGGTCCAATGGATATTCCGATATTGACCAAGCTCCAAATAGAACACAAGACCTAAAAAATTGTCCCGACAGATCCACCTTCACGGTAGCGGTAGGGAAATAAGATTTACGGCATATATAATATAGGGTGAGGGCCGGGCTCCCGGCCCTCACCCTATATTTTTAAGTGTGATTCATTCAGTGTCTCGTTGTTAAAGGTTGATAGAAAGGAGATGGATGGAACTTTTTCCTCCGAACTGTCATCCCGAGGGGACAAAACGGGGTGACAGATCTGAGTAATTCCTATCAGAATCCGAGAAACACATCACTTTATCGCAATGCGGGTAAACCAAATTTTAAGTATTGTGTAGTAATCTCGCGATCATTCGCTTTATACTCCTGTTAGCCGTAAACATTTGCCATAAAAGTTTAATTACAGGTAAATGTATATAGTGATCGGTTGGTGGTAAATACAATAATGTTTGCAGTAAAAAATAATGGTATTGCGCGCGCAGTTAAATTATAAATTACATTAGATATTGCTGTGACGTGATTGTAGTCGTAGAACTCTTAGATAACTTATCTATATTTACCTATCTCTAAACAGTCGACCTTAAAAGTTTCCGGGGTCTACAGTTTTTTAAAGTGTGAAGTTTAAAAAACCGTGACGCGTTAGAATACCGACTACCTATGTAGTGCTGTTCGGTGGAATATACACCAAATCTTAATGAAACATATTGTAAACATATAGGTCTCTAAACAGTTTTATATCAGAATAACTTTATTAATCGGGCTAAGCATAGGGCTAGATAATAATAATAAGGCATACTTTACCTTCATATAATTGACAACACACGATTTTAATAATGACAACAAGACAAAGGTTTTAAAGTTCTTTTCACAAATCTCAAAAATCAAGAGAAAGGGCTTTAAATAATTATTAAATTGGGGAGTGCGTTCCCCTAGCAAAAAAGTACTGAATATTAAAACGTGATGTTACTAAATAATTAGAGTATGACGTCGTGTAAATGTTTATATAAGTTTCAAATTTGTGCATCAATTAGTTTTTGAGATTTTAATTACAAACAGATTCTGCCAGGATGACATTTAGAACATTCCCCCAGCAAAAAAAGTTCTCGGATCGAAATGAAAGTAAGTACAATAATAAGAGTGTCGTGAAAGGTAAATGTTTATGAATAAATAAAATTTGTGTATCGAAAAAATTGGGAGAAATTCAAAATTCTGCTGGGGGAACGTTTGGCCGGATGCTGGATCTCCTAAATGGCATGGGGTAGAGATATGACTTTTTTACACAAGTTGTTATTCATTTGTGTATAATGTTTGTAAAAACAGAAATTTAAAAAATATTACCGTTCAAGAGCTAAAAATAAAAACGTGAATTTAGGTATTTTGGCGCTTGTACTATAAATATGGGCCCTAGAGACTAATTGTTGACGTGAGTTTGTACCTTGAAGTGGTTTTCAATGTCCATGTAAGTATCAACATAGTATCATAAGTATTTAATAAGTTATGAGAATAAATGCAATGATTCAGCCGCCATGAATTTCGACAGTCCAATAGACGAGTTGGTCTATTATTTACGAAATTCACATGTTTTGCATTAATTGCTAAATATAGTTAACTATCCATTCACCAAAAATCAGATCAATATATGTAGTAGTTTAAGAAATATAATTATAAATCCAAGCCAAGGTGAAATAGCATGATAAGTCGACCAAATTCGAGAATCTAGCAAAAAGCGGCCGTACAGTATATATTACCGACCATCCGAAATTTGCAGTATTATAAACGTAATTTAGTACAGGCGCGTACACAACTGAACTAATATAATTTTCAATGAAGAGCTTTTGTCCAGGATTTCAAGATTTTTTATTGTTAACTTATTTATATATTTTTTTTGCGTTTAGTTACAATAAGTACAATATTAATTGGAAAACTGTGTGTAATCACTTGAAATAAAGATATATTATGTTGGTACGTTTTTAGAGCCACACGGGTCCATTGGGACCCGGTCCTTTGAGGCGTTCATGGGCCCAAAGCCGACATGAAGAGGCCTTTTTGTACCTTTTTATCTAAAAGTGAAATGGCTGCATCTGCGAAGATCTGCCCCTTAATGTACCATAGATATGATATATGTGATATACTAACCTAATTTGAAGAAATAAGATGTTTTTTTAGGTATGCTAACAATTAAACACGCATCTGTACACAGAAAAAAGAGGTAATACACTATCAATTTCAGTAAACCGCTTCAATATACTGCACGGTCGCTTTTTGGTAGACTCTCGAATTTGGTCGGCTTATCATGGTATTTCACCTTGGCTTGGATTTATAATTATATTTCTTGAACTACTACATATATTGATCTGATTTTTGGAGAAAGGATAGTTAACTATATTTAGCAATTAATGCAAAACATGTGAATTTCGTAAATAATAGACCAACTCGTCTTAATGGACTGTTGATATTCATGGCGGCTGAATCATTGCATTTATTCTCATAACTTATTAAATACTTATGATACTATGTTGATACTTACATGGACATAGAAAACAACTTCAAGGTACAAACTCACGTCACCAATTAGTCTCTAGGGCCCATATTTATAGTACAAGCGCCAAAATACCTAAATTCACGTTTTTATTTTTAGCTTCTGAACGGTAATATTTTTTAAATTTCTATTTTTACAAACATTATACACAAATTAATAACAACTTGTGTAAAAAAACGTCATATATCTACGCCATGCCATTTAGGAGATCCAGCATCCGGCCAAACGTTCCCCCAGCAGAATTTCGAATTTCTCCTAAGTCTTTCGATACACAAATTTTAGTTATTCATAAACATTTACCTTTCACGACACTCTAATTATTGTACTTACTTTCATTTCGATCCGAGAACTTTTTTTGCTGGGGGAATGTTCTAAATGTCATCCTGGCAGAATCTGTTTGTAATTAAAATCTCAAAAACTAATTGATGCACAAATTTGAAACTTATATAAACATTTACACGACGTCATACTCTAATTATTTAGTAACATCACGTTTTGATATTCAGTAGTGTTTTGCTAGGGAACGCACTCTAAATTGGGTTATTCCATAGGCGATGGGCTAGTAACCTGTCCCTATATCTGAATATCAATTCCTTAAAAAAACCCATATCCAGGCAAGCTAGTCTCACATGTCTTGGCTCTATGAGTATCAGTATCTCAAAAAAATTGGGATGTTGTCAATTCAAACACCTTCCACAGCAGATAGAAATGACGATAGCGGCTACGCGACCCAAGGAGTAGTTTGTATTGGAGCTGATAGCGAGCTTATCGGTCGGATAGCGATGCGATGGCGCGCCTGCTCGTGTGGGGGCTGTTGTTGGTGAGCGGGCAGACCGGTGAGTACTTAGCTAGTTTTATTACATACATACATATTTTATCACGACTTTTTCTCGTGGTAGGCACTAGGGTAGGGTAGGGTAGGCAGAGACTAGCGATTTCCGCTTGCTACGATCCTTACAGATCTCTCTTATTTAGTTAAATCTAGTTAAATCTAGTTTTATTAATTTTCTTTTTACACGATATCAATAAAAAAAAAAAATAATGTCTGTTTTTATTTTTTGTAAGTATCTCTGTGATTTTCGGGGTAAAAGCTGGTTCTGCCCAAATTAATCGCATTTTTTTCAACCGCAACATCACAGGTAGGTACGTAATATCTCAGATTCTAAGCGGTGTATCAAGATAGGTAAAACCTATGGCAGATTTTAAGTAAACGAAATAATTCAACAATACAAATGTAACAGCTTCAAATTTCGTCCAGTAGTTATTGAGTGATGCGCGTACAAACATATAGGCAGAATGACGAAAATTCTCAAAAAAACCGTTTTGGCTTCTATCTCCTATGTACAGATACAGGCCAGTTACAGTTTTATTATAAGTGAAGAAGCTATGGAACGGGCCATGCTAGGCATACGCCGAAATACACACTATACCCTACTACTACTACACACACAGGAAATATATACTATATTTCCTAGTGTATACTAGGAAACAGAGTACGCAACACCGAAATTAGGTAGCGCACAAAAGTAACAGACATTGGCAGAAGGGTTGCTACTCTGAAGTGGAAATGGGCAGATCACATATACCGTAGGGAGGACGGCAGATGGGACTGAAAGTTACTGAACTGGAGACCGTGGATGGGACGCAGAAAACAGGGCAAAACACCTGCCCGTTGGAGTGACGACATCGCCAAAGTCCGAGGCCCATTATGGAAAAAGATTGCACAAGACCGAGAAGCTTGGAAGCTTGCATTAGAAGAGGCTTATGTCCTGCAGTGGATTAATTAAGCTGAAGAAGAAGAAGATGTGGTTGGTGGTCTGTCCCTTATTGGTATAAGATAGAATTAAACTTTGAGTAACACGGAGGAGACCGCAGTCAGTTTCACATTACAAGTAATTGATTCAACAGGCGTGTTTGAGGAACACAAACCGTTTTAATGGAACAATAACGAATATGACACTGTTACTCGAACTTGGGACCGATGTGCCTTGTACCTATTAGTCGCATTTTATGTTGGTTTTATTCCTAAACAGAATTTAAATACCGATACCTACCTACATATATTTTGATGCATTTTAATTATTATAGGATGCAGTAGCTGAGTAGCTTAAACTAATTTTATGTAAATGTTACATTCAAAGACCGAAAACGATACTTAATTGAGCGCAAAAAACGCTGACAACGCGTTTTGGTCATTGCAGCAGGTTGACCGACTGGATTACCGTTTTCGATCTTCAAATGAACCTAACATTTTCATAAAATTAGTTTTTTGTGTGATCTTGTTTCATAACCTACTTACTTACGGTTTCTCATACTAAATAAAAACGCTTAAAATCTCTACGCAAAGGACCATGGTCAAAAATGTATGGCCTCCGTCCCCACCTACCAACACAAATGGAACTGATTCCAAAGTGTTCCTTGAGTACTTATCTACTCTATTTCATTAAAATCATTTTGTAAATTAACTGCCGATAAAATCGCAGGTGCATGCGCGCAGTACATACCTACTGCACTGTACACGAAACCTACGTGTAATGTCGGGTTTATAATCACTACATCTACTGGACTGATTTCGATATAATTTGGTACACGTATAGAACAGAATCTGGAATAGTACGTAAGGGTAATTTTATTCAGAAATTCACACGGGAGCCGCGGTGCGCAGGTCTATAATAAATTCTGAAATCTCTCATAAAAACAATTCCACAGCATCACACCAAAACAACTCAATCCAGGACAACTATCAAATAAAGGCACCTCAGCTGAGCTTCATAGCGTTCCTCACGACACAAGATGGCGGCGTGGTGTGCGCCGGGACCATCGTCCACCAGTACTACGTGCTCACTGCCGCCGGGTGCTTCCACACCCACACTGGGGACATGATAT
Organism: Ephestia elutella; assembly: GCA_018467065.1. Lineage (NCBI taxonomy): Eukaryota > Metazoa > Arthropoda > Insecta > Lepidoptera > Pyralidae > Ephestia > Ephestia elutella. The sequence goes on from CM031565.1 coordinate 445,221, forward strand.
CGTAAGATCTGATGCAAATACATTATACAGGGTTATTTGCAATAAACTAATAACCTTCCTAGGGGTGAAAGTTCTCATAAATATGAATATTACTAGCGCTCGGAAGGCACATACATAAATTATAGCTTAAGTCACTCAGGTATAATGTAGCCTTCTATTGGTGAAAGACTTCTTGAAATCGGTTCAGTAGTTCCGAAAATTACCCCATACAAACAAAATACTACTTTTATAATATTAATGTGATGACGCTTTGTATGTGGGGTCTGCAGTTTTTACAATGTATCTCAGTACAAATTCAATGAAAACTGTAGAGAAAATGTTAAAGAAGTGGAAGAAAAGATAATAGGAAAAAGAGAAGGCCAAAACAAAGAGGCTTTACTCGTACATCTTGGATATTCTTGTTCGGTGCAATGTGCAATCACTAGCATTCTTACAGAAAGTCGTCTTTCCAGAATTCTTACAGAAGGTGGTACTTCGGGGACGTTTCTTACTACACATGTCCTGTCTAATCCCACTTAAGCCTAGCAATTTTCGACAATGACCTTTATACCACCCGGGATTAATAGCAAGTATTAACTTTTCAATATTCTCTAGCTACCAACACAAAGTCCTAGTCGGCAACAAATACAAGGGCATCAAGCAGCTTCTACCCCACCCCGCCTACCGCGCGCAGACAACGTACTATGACGTCGGCCTCATCAAACTTTCCAGCAAGATCCGCTTGGGGGCGGGAGTGAGCGCGGTCAGGATGGCGGAGACCGAGCAGATGGAGGTCGGGGATGTGATGAAGACTTCTTGCTGGGTCATGGTTGGTATCATTGACGTAGACAAAAATATCATTCTCATGGCAGTGGACATCGTCATGTATGGCTATGTTTCTCTCTCTCAGCCTAAAGACGTCCACTGCTGGACACAGGCCTCCCCCAAGGATTTTATCCATGGGGGGTTTTGCCGTAATCGCCACGCTTGGCAGGCGGGTTGGCGATCGCAGTGTGATGGCATAGTACGCGGAAAGATGCTGCTGCCCATCCTCCGGTGTTTTAAATCCCTTAGTCGCCTCTTACGACACCCCCGGGAAGAGATGGGTTGGTGCTATTCTAGGGCCACACCATAGGCATATGTTATGTTGTAAAAGGGCTATGTTTACTGCCATGCTATAGCCATTTTAATATCCCCGCAATCTAAACACGCAGGAGTTACAAGTTAATACATTTTCGGTCAACCATCCCCTGAACGGGTGCGTTCCCCCAGCAAAATAGTACTGAATATCAAAACGTAATGTTACTGAATAATTAGAGCATGACGTCGTGTCAATGTTTATATAAGTTTCAAATTGATTTTCAGTACTTGTTTGCTGGGGGAACGCACTCACCGTGAACGCCTCTTTAATTTTGCCGCCCTCCTAATGGTGGCGCCCAGTCATAGCAAATACTCTATCTATTGGTTACTCGCGCGAGCGCATATACCATCTAAATCTATGGTTTATGATATGTAGAGTTTACCATACACATTCTCTTCTTCAACCGTTGTCCACCCACTGCTGAGTGTAGGTCTCCTCATGCACACGCCATTCCTTACGGTCTTGAGCATTCCTCATCCAGCTCTTTCCCAATATACGGGTTATGTCATCGGCCCATCTCGTCGGTGGCTTCCCCACACTTCTACGGCCCTGTCTCGGTCTCCATTCAACAATCTTCCGGCTCCATCTTCCATCCTCTCTCCTGCTAATGTGACCCGCGAATCTCCACTTTCTCTGTGCTACGACTCTGGCTATGTCTGGAAGTTTCGTACGCCTGCGGATTTCTGTATTTCGGACTCTGTCCAGCAGTGTAATTCCAAGCATAGCGCGCTCCATTTTCCGCTGGGCCACTTGGAGGTTGTAGACGAGCTTCTTTGTGAGAGTCCAAGTTTCAGCTCCATATACCATTACGGGTAGTATACACATATTAAAAGCTCGTCTTTTGAGGGATAATGGGATTTCAGACTTGAATATTTCCGAAAGATTGCTGAAAGCCGCCCATCCTAGCCTTATCCGCCGGTGTATCTCATTTTCCTGTCCATCCTTTTTAAGAGATATTAGTTGGCCCAGATATACTCTTCCACCTTTTCTATAGTTTTTCCCTCAACAGTGATGTGGCTTAGTACCGAATCCCCACACATAAATTTGGTCTTTGCGAAGTTCATGTGTAGACCAATTGCAGCTGATTTAGTGTAGAGATCTTTAATCATAGCCTTGAGGTCCTCTATACTTTGGGCAAAGATCACAATATCGTCCGCAAATCGAAGATGGGTCAGTCGTTGTCCGTCAATATTTATTCCTCTCTCTGACCATTCTAGGAGTTTAAATATGTCTTCCAAGCAGGATGTGAAGAGCTTGGGCGAGATAGTGTCACCCTGTCTTACACCTCTTTTTACTGGGATCGATTCCGAGAGATCATGTAATTTTATTTGCAGCGTAGCCGATTGGTATATCTCTTTTATGACTTCCACGTACCGTGTGTCAACCAAGTTCCTTTTGAGAGAATGTAGCACTGCCCAATGTTCGACAGTATCGAACGCCTTTTCGTAGTCGACAAATGCCATCGCAAGTGGCATGTTGTACTCTTTACATTTCTCTACAACTTGTCTCACAGTATGTATGTGATCTAACGTTGAAAAGCCACTGCGGAACCCAGCTTGTTCGACGGGCTGGGCTGCATCCAGTCGGTTGGTAAGACGTAGGGTAATCACCTTTGTAAAGACTTTATAAATGTGGTTTAGTAACGAAATGGGACGGTAATTTCCAAGGTTGGTTTTATCTCCCTTCTTATGTAACAACTAGCTTTTGCCCGCGGCTTCGCCCGCGTGAATTTCCCCACGGGAACAGTGCTTTTTCCCGGGATAAAAAGTAGCCTATGTGCTATTCCAGGTCATTATCTACCTCTGTACCAAATTTCATCGAAATCCGTCCAGTAGATTTTGCGTGATTGAGTAACAAACATCCTCACAAACTCACAAACTCACAAATTCACAAACTCACAAACTCACATCCAAACTTTCGCATTTATAATATTAGTATGGATATTATTACCGCATTTTTCCACATATCTGGCGTACTACCCTCAAATAGTGATTTATTGAATAGCAATTGCAGCTGCTTTAAAACGGGTTTTCCTCCTAATAGTAGATATTCTACCAGAATTTTGTCTTCACCAGGTGCTTTCCCCTTTTTCATGAGTTTTAGAGCATTCCTTATCTCATACATACTAATCTCAGGTAGGTCTTCAGTTCTGTGTCTGGTCAGTATAGCTCTTGGATCTTTACTATCCGCAGCTGGTTCCGGAGTTTTTGAACTGTAGAGCTCTGCGTAGAAATGTTCTGCTTCTTTGATTATTTCATTTCTATCTGAAATTATAGCGCCTGACCTTGAGGTTAGCTTATGTATTTCCTTATTCCCTCTACTTAACTGCTTGCGGAAGACTTTCGGACCTCGATGTTGTTCTATAGTTTGAAGTACGCTATCGAATGTTCTTTTTCGATTATCCCGGCGGATCATTTTCCGAATGCGTTTATTAATTTCGGGAACTTTACTGTAGTCTGAGGATTTCAACAGGTTGGTCCGTTCATCTATCAGTTGCTTAGTCTCCACTGAGTAGCAGGCCGCAAGGTTATTACGTTTCGGCCGCATCTTTTTAACCACATCATTTATGTTATCGACTATCTCCTTGCTTATCTTATTCACATCCCAGCTGTTGTCCCCGACAAATCTGCCCTGCAATTCCTCTTGGTAGTACGTCTGATTGGCCTCTATGAAATTGCTTTTCTGTACAGGTGGGCTAGTTGATAATACCAGCTTACGTCTTTCTGTCTTTACGTTCAGCTCTACTTTTGCTCTCAGTATCCTGTGATCGCTTCCTGCATTTATCTGGTTTAGTACAGTGGTGTCTTGGAATATGTATTTTTTATTCGCAAGGATGAAGTCAATTTGGTTTTTTACATTTGCATTGGGGCCTTTCCACGTCCACAACCTGTGATTTTTCTTTTGGAAGAAAGTGTTCATAGCATACAGTTTCTGTTCCTCGAGAAAATTAACTAAGGTATGCCCTCTTTTATTGCGCACTCCCAACCCGTACTTGCCGACAAACTGCTCTTGTTCTGGGCCCTTCCCTATTTTGGCGTTAAAGTCACCCATGACTATGTTATAATAGCACTGGTTTTCATTCAACGCTTTCCTCACGTCTTCATAGAACGTATCTATTTCTAGATCGTCAGCTTCAGAAGTTGGAGCGTATGCCTGGACGATTTTCAAATTGTATCGGTTGTTAAGTTGGAAGGTTGCGTATATGACTCTGGGTGATATGGCTTTTATGTCTTTTAAGATGTTACTTAGTGATGTATTAATAAGAAATCCCACGCCATGCTGCGATCTGTCGTCATATCCCTTGTAATAGAAAAGGTGACCCGATTTTAACTTGATAAGTTCCTCTCCCCTACGACGCGTCTCACACAATCCGATGACATCCCATTTTATGCGATTTAATACTGTTGTCTCGAGTTCACTGTATCGTTCGTCAGACAACAGAGTCACAACATTATACGTAGCCAGGTATATCGTTTTTAGGCAGCCGGATCTTACCCAGGGATTCTTCGCACCCTCTGTCCTTCAGGTGCTCTGGCCGCTGCCGTAACCAGTCTTTGCAGGACCGCTGGGGACTGAGGGCCTTCTATCTCTTTGTCTCTGCATGAGGGTTTTTAGCCTTAAAACGCCGCGCTGGCCATTGCGAGTTGGCGAGTCCACTCTTTAGAAGTTATTTAGGCTTTAGGCTCGTGGTAGCCTCCTGACAATGTCAAGGGGTCAGGTTATTTTCCGCCGCCCGATACTCGGCGTTGTTGCTCGATTAGCACCACCCAGGAGGCACGTGTAGGGTATCGTGGGTTAGAACCTACGGACGTGAGCAACTCCACCTCCCCACCATACACATTATTTTATCAAAATGATCAATAGATATTATGTAAGTATATCAATTAATTCGTACTTACCTAAAAACGCTCGGTTACGCTCTTTCGAGTAAAATCGCCCTGAAGATTTCTCATCTGTCTGTATATCAGAATGACAACCGCAGCTGGCTCAAGCAAGAGACGAGTCACATCATCATGCGCTCCTTCTGCGGCAAGGCACCGGCCTTGGGACTCTTCATCACGTCCAACTTGGTATGCGCGAGAGTTCACAATCGATGCGCTGTAAGTATTTACTTATTTGGTTATAGGTACTATGTAGTTAAGGCCGCCATTGTACATTCGCCGTTAAGATACATATTGTTTTCCTGTGTATATTCATGATGCAATTAAGAGTTACTTACTTAAATATTACGTAAAGCGACTCTGCCACATACATGCATGCATGCCATGCGACTAAATAAATAAATAATTTACTTATTTCCGCTTCTTTACCCTCACATGGTATACAAAGCTTGTCTTTCCTGTATCGATGACACAGAATTAATATAAGTACTACGTAGCTTCGTTCTATCAAAAATAAAAGCAAAAAGAAATTAATAAAATATTAGAACCAGCTAATTTCGGACGCGAGTCGAGTGCCGACAGAGCCACCGCCGCTTCAAAACAACTGAAAACCTCATCAAATTTCATTCAGTAGTTTTCGTGATATAAACGACATCCCTACACACAGAAATTGTAAAAAAATGTTTCTATAGGCCCTACAAAGACCCCTCACACTATAATAAGCACATTAGCAGTTTTATTATATTGTTTGTAATGTTATATGAAACAAATGTACTCAACAAATTATACCTAATTATAGATATGTGGAGGTTATACAGTATGTGCACAATGTTCGCAGATAAGCAACGGAAGCCCGCTATATGACGGCGACAGACAATTCGGCGTCGCATCCAAACATATCCAAGGACGGACTCTGTACATCAAAGTGAACAAGGTTCACGCTTGGATCATACACATGTTGTATGGGGGCAACGGCGTATTTTTCGACGATTATTAGATTTATTGTACTTACAGAAAGGTTGGTGTTTTCATTAACTTGGGGTTTGATTTTTGAAAAATAAATTAGCCTATTATATGTTTGAGTATGTACACGTTTCACTTTCTCCTCTTCTTCAGTGAAGAATCTTTACTTTTTGACAGTTCGTTCGAGCGCGCGAAGTTAATCGCACGCACTGACGTTTTGTTGTCACGTAAGTAAAAAATGGGGAAGGAATAAAGGATTGTAAGCCAGAACTCTTTTATTATTGTCTCGTTTTTTTCATGTGGTTTGGACATAGATTTATAATTATTTGTTGATGATATAAATAAAAATCACATTTCTATAAAACTTCTGTATTACATTTGTTATGCTTAAAGAAATACGTAAAATGACAAAATATGGATATTTAAACTTTTGCTTTAGGGCATTTTAACAAAACACAGGCGATAAACACCGAGAAACTATACTTTATCACTGTATTTAGGCACTGAAAATGACAAATAAAGACAATATTGATAAATAAAGTGAATATGAAAACTTTTTAAAGTGCATTTTAACAAAATGCAGGCGAGAAACACCGAGAAACTTAAGTTTATCGCTGTATTTAAGCACTGAAAATGACAAATAAAGGTGTAATTGCTAAATAAAGTGAACTCTATAGCATTTATTATCGCCTGTCGGTCTTGCCAACGCCTCGCTTGCCCGAGAACAGATGCTTGGGCATCTTGGTCCCGATGAAGCGGTCCGCCTCGCCCTTGAGGCCCATCTTCTTGGTCTTCTTCGCGATCGCCACGTGGGCCAGCTTCTTGACCTTCTTTTGCATCTGTGGAATAAGGTTATAATCTCGATTACACAATAGTTTCTCAAGATTAAACAATGTTTCTCGACTACAGTAGTAGATAGCGATAATGGTCAAGTCATTCAGATGCAGAAGTCATTTTGGTGACTTGAGAAAAATCTGACACCAGTGTTATTTATAATACAATGCGTTACAACAAGGTACAAACAAGGTTTTATAATTTTTAACATAGTAACTTGCGACTGGCTTCTTAGCGATGGAATGGAAATTCTTCTAATTTCTAGTACTGAATCGTATTTTTGTAACAAATGGTTAGTGTGTTTCATATTATAATTCTACTGGCAATGGCGGAATCCAGGGTTTTTTTCAGGGGTGGGGGCAAAAGGTAGGGGCGTACTGTCCGAAATCCGCTAATGTCTACTGGCGTTATGTTGGTAGTAAAACTAACATTTTTTACGATTACAGTGGGGAAAGCGACCCTCAAGTTATGCCAGTCTAGAGATTACACAATGAATAGGTACTATTTATAGTCATCTCATGACTGTTGTAAAAGGCGTCTACATTAACGTTCTATTCGGAGCAGTTTCGTGCGAAAACGCAGGAATAGCTATAAAGAGAGAGAAAAAAACCGGTCAAGCCCGAGGCAACTCGCGTACCGAGGGTTCCGTACACGCAAAGCATCTCACATTATAGCTCTTACCAAAAGACCAACTAGTTTCAAAAACAAATTTAACTTTGTCGTTCGATCTCAAAGATTTATACTGAATCAGCGTAAAAAATAAGTTAGTACCACTTTTTTTAGACTTTCAACAACATATTTGCAATTTTCAGATTTATTTCTGTATAAGTACTGTTAGAACTTGCTTTTTGGCAAACTTCATAATTTTAGGTCAACGGGAAGTGCCCCATAGGTTTTGATTGCTGCCTGAAATCGCAAAATATGCGAAAATTCGCAACATTTACGGTAATATCTCTTGATCGCGTTGACGAATAATTTTGTTTATTTTTTTACTGAAAGAGACTGTGGATCCGAGTATTCGATATTAATTTCAACTTGATACCTTTAAGCGTTTATGAGAAAAAAAAGTTTTACAGACAACAAAATGATCTTGTAAGGGTCTTTGCCTTTTGAGGTACGGAACCCTAAAAAGAAAGAAAGAAAGGTATACTTACAACAACATCCTTGACCCCCACTTCGTCCCTGGCCGGCTTGCTGACGGACCGTCCCCTGGGTTTCTTGGCGGCCGGCGCCGAGAGCGAGCGCGAGCGGGAGCGAGTGCGAGTGACGTGAGCGGTTTGCGAGTCTGACATGTCCACGCCTGGGAAGTATTACGTTAGGTTACAACTTTGTGACCTAGGAGAGACTCTCTCTCTCTCTCTCTCTCAGCCGAAAGACGTCCACTGCTGGACAAAGGCCTCCCCAAGGATTTCCACAACGACCGGTCCTGCGCTGCCCGCATACATGCGCAACCCGCGACCTTCACCAGGTCGTCGGTCCACCGAGTGGGAGGCCTGCCAACACTACGTTTTCCGGTTCGTGGTCGCCACTCGAGAACAAAGGAGAGACTAGATCCTACTAAATTAAGAGATGAATAAAATAAGAAATAATTAACACTGTTATTTATTTTTTTCAAAGTCAAAGTCAATTATTTTTATTTATATAGGCTTAAAAATAGCACTTATAAATCGTCATATTCTTGTTTTTTAGTTAGTTGACGTCATAAAATTACTTAAAGCTAAGGTTACCACCGCCTCCAAAGCGCAAGTGGAGAAGAGGCGGCGCAACAAACTCCACTGCTGCATTTTCTCAAAATACGTCACTTTACAAAATATGTCTTATAATTAAATGACTGTGTATGTGGACGAATATACATACATTGAATATTTATATGAAATGTCAAATTTATAAATTAACTAGCTTTTGCCCGCGGCTTCGCCCGCGTGAATTTCCCACGGGAACAGTGCTTTTTCCCGGGATAAAAAGTAGCCTATGTGCTATTCCAGGTCATTATCTACCTCTGTACCAAATTTCATCGAAATCCGTCCAGTAGATTTTGCGTGATTGAGTAACAAACATCCTCACAAACTCACAAACTCACATCCAAACATTCGCATTTATAATATTAGTATGGATATAATGTACCTAGAGAGTAATATGACAGACTTAGGAGGTCACTGTACTAGGCTTACATACTTACTTACTGTATTACAAGACACAATATGGATTCTTAAAAAGCTACCACTTTCTTTGGAATTTAGAGAGAGTTCAGGGTCGTAAGGTCTTGGCACAAGATCAGTCAAGAGCCCGCAGTTGGAGATAAGGTACTCAGCTTCATAGCCAGCACCGTGGAAATAAGAGGGCGCCGACCACAGGTGCCACGCTTATATAGGACCGCGCGGGTCATGCATGAGGAAGCGGGGGAGGAGAAATCTTCCCTTCTTTGTACGCGGCGAGACGGCATGACGTCACAGGAGGGTTTACGAGTTAGTTTTATACGGAACAACAAAAATAACTTCGAAAAAAGTAGTCACTTTAAGCGACAGCTTATGGGGACCCCAACCAAGGAATTGAGAAATTCCAAGGGGTAGGCAGTACTGTTCTTTTCGCATTAGCCGTTACCATACCTCATCGCTATATATAAGGCGACGTAGGCAATCAGTCGCCAGTTCGCCCCGCATTTTTGCATTTGTTGAAGTTCGTATTTGTTAACGATTTTGCCTTCGGCGTTGCGTGAATTTAGTTTTTACTAATTTCAACGAATTTCTAAAAAAGTAAATTTTGGGGTACCAACCAAGGTGCTGGAATATTTGATGCTATTTTATATGAGTCATTTTATTTTACAAAATTAGAAAACGTGCATTCAGTCATGTCAGACATAACCCACAGTAAAACAAGGGGTTCTGATCAAGTTTCTCTTTATCATCTCCACCGTTAAGACGTATAGGACAAACACAATACTGTGTTTCTCACCAAGAGCAAATACAATAGTAAGTTTCTCACTAAGTTTCTCGATATAACCCGATGTTATCCCGTAAAGCGTTTTTTTCCTTTCACATTAGCTTACTTTTCACTAATGTAATCCTTCCATAACAAAGATTGCGTCTATTGTTAAACAATTGTTATCGAAAAGCCCCAATGACTGATGGAGAATGCTGATGATTCAAACTGACAGAACACACATCTGTCCCCCTGTCCGGGTCTGACGCAGAATGTGCACTTCGCAAAATGAGCACTCATCAAAAATTTTACATTTCGCAGAATGTGCATTTCTCACAAGGGGCACTTCTCATAATGTGCATTTCTCAAAACGATCACTTCGCAAAATGAGCACTTCGCAAAATGTGCACTTCGCAAAATGTGCACCGTTCAATGATTTGACTAAATCTATTGTAAAACAAAGTTTAGGCTCAAAACAGATTAGTTATGTATGGGTACTGCGTATTCTTCTCTCTCTTTTTTTTAATTTGTGAACAAACATGTATAGGTTAGGTTTTTTGGGGCGAGCATTGATACGGTGATGCCACGCTTCTCTCACTCCACGCTTCTGCCACTCTTCTCGCAGTATAAAAAAAGAATATTTAATTGCTAGATTTTAATTACTTAATGATTACTTGGAAAAGTGTTAATTTTAATTTAAATACGCAGTACCCATACATAATTAATCTGTTTTGAGCCTAAACTTTGTTTTACAATAGATTTAGTCAAATCATTGAACGGTGCACATTTTGCGAAGTGCACATTTTGCGAAGTGCTCATTTTGCGAAGTGATCGTTTTGAGAAATGCACATTATGAGAAGTGCCCCTTGTGAGAAATGCACATTCTGCGAAATGTAAAATTTTTGATGAGTGCTCATTTTGCGAAGTGCACATTCTGCGTCAGACCCATCTGTCCGTTGCACTACTAGATATAGTTCATAGCATCCTCCCAAACCATCCTTTAGGATACAAAAGGGAGCTGTTACACTCACCCACACACACAACCCACAGTAAAACAAGAGTTTCTCACCCAGATTCTCCATCTCCCCCCTCAGCTTCCCAGCGGAGCGGTCCCGGGCGCGCGCGCGAGTGTTGCGCGGCATCACCGGCTTCGTGGACTGCTTCGTGAGGCGGGACGAGTCTTTCAGGATTGCCTTCTTGTTGCTGCAATTGATAGATTGATTTATTTATTATTATTTATTTATTTCATTTTATACAGCGTTTCATTACAGGCTTAACCTACTCTAACATCGCTGAAAACAAAGTAAAATTATAAATTTGGTACACACAATAATGCCTTGTCTGTGAATTTCTCCAACGAACAGTGGAATATGTCTACGTCACCTTTCTGATATATGGAATTCAACATATTTAGAGCTCTGGCCACGAAATAAATATATACGGATAAATCACACAGATTTAGCTAGCCAAAAAATTAGAGACTTGTGTTATGGGATAATAACTCAACGATACTACTATATTTTATAATAAACTAGCTTTCGCCCGCGGCTTCGCCCGCGTGAAATTCCCACGGGAACAGTGCTTTTTCCCGGGATGAAAGGTACCCTATGTCCTTCTCCATACTTCCAGCTTTGTGTATGCGAAATTCCAGGAAGATTGGTTCAGTACATAAAGCGTGAAGAGGTAACAAACAAACGAACAAACTCACTTTCGCATTTATAATATTAGTTAGGACTAGCCGCGCCCCGGGGATTCGCTCCCGTGGGAAATTCGGGATAAAAAGTACCTGGTGTCGCACGTCTGAAAATAAATAAGAAAAAAAAAACGACTACAGATATTGGCTTTGGACAAGGTAGAGGAAGCGTGCACCAACCTCAGATCTTCAGTCAGCACAACCGTCCATCGATTTCTCTTAGTGTTCATACGCGAACAACACGCACTTCACACTGCGGGACAGGTACGGTTTACGAGCTACGAGCTCAAATCACCAGCGAATAATACGAGAACCAAGCCATCAGCCAGTTCCGGCTATAATAGCGACGTTGAATGATTTATAGGCACACGTCAAAGGTATGATAGCTTAGGGAAGGGAAATAGCCAATATCTTAGCGGATAGCATATACAGGGTGATTTTTTATCCGAAGGACATATTCAAGGAGGGTATTTGGTATTTGATTCCCGACCTAACTAGCGAAGAAGAAAAAAATCTTTATTTTTTGCATATTTATCCAATAGGGATGATGACTGGGTAAAAAATAAATATATATGATGCTATTTAAATAATGAAACATTATAATTGAATGTCACTTTAATTGATCAATTTTATTTATAACATGGTTTACTATTTTTTAGTTCTAATTAAAGTATATTGGGAATGCTTTTTGACTCCATTAAAAGTGACGTCACCGTTGAGTACTGTCATACAAGTCCCATATAAATTATTGTTTTTGACATTTAGAAAAAAGTAACTAATTTGACTTTTTGTCATCTACCCTATTAAATAACGCCTACATGGACACCGAGCGCGCGCGAAAAGATCACACGATACCGACACGTGACGAGTGATCCGTTTGTCCTTATTAGACTAAAAAATAACAAATATGTACCTAACTATTAATCATACCTAGGTATTTTTGCCTGTCCTAAGCCAGGATAAAGTATGACACACGCGTAAATAAGTCGAAATCGCACGCGAGGGTGTCCATACGTTCGGAGAATTTTCATGAAACTTAAACAAAGTTTTTCTTAGTTATTTACAAGTGTTTTTATTATTTCATATTTTTTTTAGTTATATGCTATGTACCTACCGTAGGATTAAATGTCCTTCGGATAAAAAATCACCCTGTATAGTTGATAGATGGCGCCACCAAATACCTTTATTATACACCCACCTAAAATTTCCTGTATAACCCAAAGGTTGGCTGGTAGATAATGCTTTAGCATTAAACCCTCCTATTGTACGTTTACTATATTTTTGGATAGGATAGGATATAATAATACAATTTGTATAAATCTCACCGTATCTGCAAAGCCAGCCGCTTGATTTCCATCATGGTCTCGTCCAACTCGATCTTGGGCACCGCGTACACGCCGCCTGATTCTCTAAGTTCTTCATCGCGTTCTAATTCCTCGAGTTTCTACGGACAAATAGACATATTTTTATTTATCTGACATTTCATATAACAATCCAATGTATATTCGTCCATTATAGATAGTTCTTGACCCGTGAACATTCCATTCTTATTGACACAAGTTTTCTCGTCATTTGTTAACATATTAGCTAAATTTATACAAAATAACAATATCCATTTATAACCGGCATATTTTATTTAGTTATGTCTTTATTTTATTAATTTCATCGTATTTCAACATTCTCCTACTGGCCACCCGCCCATTCTACTATCTCCAATTTACTAACATATTGTATATTTTGTTCTAGGTTACACATTGAGAATCGGCCAACAGTCTTGATAAGTTTTGCTCTATTTTTTTTATTTTCTCTCTAACTATACCATGCTATATTCAACCGTGACATTGGCAGAATCATCGTTTATACTAACGATGGAGCCATAATCACAAGAAAAGAAGATAGTTCTTAATTTATAAAACACATATATTGTAAAGTGACGTCTTTAGAGAAAATGCCGCAGTGGAGTTTGTTACGCCGCCTCTTCTCCACTTGCACTTCGTTTTCTGACGTCAACTAACTAAAAAATAAGTATTGGACGATTTAAAAATGCTATTTTTTAGCCTATTGAAATAAAAACATTGTCATTTCATTTTATTAGATTTAAATTTTCTTTATTCATGAATTCACAACGATACAGAGTTAAGTTATATACTAAGAATTATATTTAACTAGCTTTTGCCCGCGGCTTTGCCCGCGTGAATTTCCCACGGGAACTGTGCCAACAAACTTTTTCCCGGGATGAAAGGTACCCTATGTCCTTCTCCGTACTTCCCGCTATGTGTATGCGAAATTTCAGGAAGATTGGTTCAGTAGATAAAGCGTGAAGAGGTAACAAACAAACAAACTCACTTTCGGATTTATAATATTAGTTAGGATTTAAATGAAATAAGGGTTATCGCTCTCTGCTCAGAATCTAAAAATACCTTCTCACATCTAAATCTTTAAGCCGTTCATGACTTATGATGGAATAAAGAAACATACATAAACTCTGAAAACAGTCAGTCGTGTAAAAATCTGATTTTAAATTAGATAATTAGAGCCATACCAGAGATGTTGTTGATGCTAACCTGTAAGATGTCGACATCGATGTAGTCGGCGATGTTGTGTCCCTCCCAGAACTCGGGGATGGGGTCGTGGCGCTCCTGTTCCGGGATCTCCGCGTAGTTCTTCTGAAGGTCTACAGACAAAAAATATGATTCCATCAAAAACGGTCCAGCCGACTGAAAGTTGTACGCTTTAAGGTCAAATCCAAAATACTCAATCCGAACAAACGATGTTATACCCGTGGTCGTACCAATTTGTCCTACTGATAGGACTACGGAATACCCCTGTGCCTGTGGTCCTACTGCATGTACTGGTAGGACCACGGGATATCATCATGGCAATATGTTGTACCCGTGGTCCTACTAATTTGTTCTATTGGTAGGACCACGGGATATCTATGTGCCTGTGGTCCTACTGCATAAACTGGTGAGGACCACGGGATATCATCATGCCAATATGTTGTACCCGTGGTCCTACCAATTTGTCCTACTGGTAGGACCACGGGATACCACTGTGCCTGCCTGTGATCCTAGTGCATGAACTAGTAGGAGCACGGGATATCACCTTGCCAATATGTTGTAGCCGTGGTCATACCAATTTGTCCTACTTGTAGGACCACAGGATACCACTATGTGTCTGCATGTACTGGTAGGAGCATTGGGATATCATCATGCCAATATGTTGTACCCGTGGTCCTACCAATTTGTTCTACTGGTTCCTACCAGTACCGACGGGATACCACTATGTGCCTGTGGTCCTACTGCATCTACTAGTAAGTTCTGACCTGAGATATAAACAATAGTAAATTACGCGTGGACGAAGTAAATAATAATAAATATCGTTTATTTTTCTCTTAAAAGGATGTACATTCATTTATATACAGACTTTAGGTTAGAGACTAGCTCCTGAAATAAGTTCCTATGGGAACCTGTGCTACAGGTGGCTAGGCCCCTCCCTCGGTTAACATTTGGTATTTTGTTGCCATTTGGTGGACACAAAAGTTGGTAAAATCCTGTAAGAGAAACTCGCGCGTCGCGAGCTTAACCTAGTATAGGCACAGGGTGGGAGCTTCATAGAAACGGGACGTCAAATATACCTACTACTACTACAAATGAAACTGTACATCCGTGAACACGTCAATGTGTGCGTTAAACAACTAGGGTCGCCACCGCAAAATTATTGTTTTTAAAGACGCCGTGCCGCGACAATGTTGTATGTTGAATTGAAAGTGACAACTCCGTTCGTTCCATTATGTCTGCCATGCTGTTTGATATCAGCGTCTTGCTGGATAATAACTTTATTAACATTTATTCAGAAAGACAGATTAGGATGATAAGCCGACGACAAAGACACGAAAATAAAATTTAATTCTCATATGTTGCTCCCATTTACCTACAAAATGGCATATAACGAAAAAATGAATATCTAATGATGTGAAATATTTTTAATTACTTTGCTTACCTACCTGTATTCATCCTTCGGTTTATAAAAACGTCCTTCTTAGTTTGTACTAGATAAACAAAGGTTAACTGCGCAGTACCTTATAATAATAATTTCATTGAAACAACGTTTCTCTCTATCTATAAAAGCGAAACGTAAGAGTAGCTTCAGTCGCAGCTGCTAACCTCGTTTCATAGTGTCCCTCGATTCAAACGGGCGGGGTAGAAGTGCGGGGTACGCCATATTGCGGGAGAGGCAGGGAGCTTCCTTTCTGTACGTAGTACTTATATTAATTCTGTGGTATGGGTTTAAGATTATTTATTCTCATTAAGAATTACAAATTCACTTCACATGAGAACAACACAAATTCAATTAACAACAATATAATTATCGGTATACGCGTACAGATTTACATACATTCTAATTAACCAAAACTATTCGGTATACTACATAACACTCACCCAGCACATAGTCGTCTCCCTGTTCCAACTCTATCTCCCTCTCCAGCTTCCTCTTCCTCTCCGCCCTCTCTTTCTTGAGGGCCACGGAGGGGGGGAGGACGGGGGGGCGCTCCTTGTTGTCGCGGGGGGTCGGAACTGCCACGTGCAGGCGGTTTAGAATGCCGTCCACCTGTGGGATAAATATTTTAGAATATTTTTAAAGAAAAAGGAGGCTTTTGGGACAAGATTATACTTTCCGACTTGACTTTGCTCGAGCAAAGACGACAACGACCTCTGTTGCGTAGTGGTGACCACGCCCTGGCACTATAGTTCGTCTAAAACAAGCTAGCTGGACAAAAGTAACTTTAAGATTTCCAAGAAACATTAGTGTGAGTAGTTAGCCTGATAGTTCATTACAACATTAATGCTCATTAGATTTACTTTCATCGACATAAACATTGGTAATGAGGTTAAGTAATAAAAAACTTTGATAAATGCATAAATTTAGTTGAGATTTCGCTTCTAACAATACATCGTGTTATAAGTATGTTTCTTTACTCAAAAATGCATGTAATGTGGTCATTATTTTGACAACCTTGTTTGAGCAAAGTCGACCTTGCCGTTCTGTTTTCAAATAGCGGCCGACAAAGTTTTGCTGGCCGCTCTAACAGGCCGGCAATGTTTTGCCGGCCGCTATTTTGACGTTTCAACGTTTTGAAAATCGAATGCAAAAAGATTTTTATAAAACACAGCTGTTTGTATAAAGATAGGTAAAAAAAGATTTTATTGCATATTTGGCTGTATAGTTCCAACTACCATTGCTTAAAAAAACCAAAGAAGTAACAAAAGCGCGGTTCAGCGAAAATTTTGTTTTTATTTAGTGACTTTTTTGATAAAAATGACTCTGAAAGCGAAAATTTTTCCGATTCAAGATTCCACCGCCAGACATAAAAGATGAAGCTAAATTAGTGGTTGAAAATTTGATACCGCGAAACTCAAAGGAAAAATATAAGCTTGCATATGAAAAATTTGTGCAGTGGAAAATCAGTAGGAAATCTAAATATTTATCCGAAAATATTTTTCTTGCGTATTTCAATGATCTTTCCAACAAAATGAAGCCTTCGTCTCTCTGGAATACCTATTCAATGTTAAAGTGCATGGTTCTGATAAAGCATAAAATGATGAAATAAATGAGGTAATAAATGAAGAAATAATACAGCAGTCACACACCGCATTAGAATTATTGCAAACTATTAGTAATATCAAACCGGGAAAGTCGGTGTTGAATTTTAGTAACTGTACTTTTCATAATTGTCATTTTAATTAAATTTCTAGTTAATTAATATATATTTATTCAAATTACTTGCTGGTTTTATTTAGATTAGATACTTACATTTTTGAGTAAAGCACTATACAAGCCTTGGCCCACAATGACTGCTTCGCTGGTCACGCTATGATTGCCTCGAGCTAGCCTAGCTCCGCTCTAGGCCTTCCAGCTTGGCCATCGTTGCAGCCCTTGCTGTCCTCGCTGTGTCGGCTCGAGCTCCGGTCTCGGCCGACATCTCAGCTCGTCCATCAAGTGCTGCACGCTGGCCGCGCTGTGTCGGCCTGGAGCGTAGCTACGTTGCGCTCTCGCCCATCATCAGCGCGACCAGCAAAGTACTCATTATAGACCGCGGCAGTAATGTACTATTGTTTTTGCTAATTTTTAGTGATGGATTCGGTTCTTAAGGATAAGTGCTATTTTCTCAATTGCTTAATCAATGTGTTAAAGAGTGTTTTGGTTAATTAAATAACTTGCAATCACGACAAAGTGATTTGTGTTGCCTTATTTGAATTCATTAGACAATAAGTAAAATTCCCCGGCTTACCCCGAGCCAATTTTTATTTTAAATTATACTTTTAACTATCTTTAATATTTTAAAGGCAAAAATTTTTGCTCGATTTTTGCTCAAACCTATTTTTTTAATTTTTTTCGGAACATAGTTTCTAAATCTCAAAAATATTATTTTTGAAAAGTGAGTGAAACATAGCATTAAGGAGAAAAATAGCGTCATGTTTACGTATATATCAGGTATTTACGATTTAAGTTGCATATCAGAACAATCTTTGAAGCATATTAAGCTTGTTATTACTAGATTTAGTTCAAAACTCGGTGAAAAATGTAAGAAATCTTGAAGGATCCTGGACAGATTTTTACAAGCTTATACTGAGTGACTAAAACGTGCCTTGACATTTGAAGTATACTGTGATCTTGCGCAGCCATTTACTTCGTCGGAGAATCCACCTGGACCTGGCAGATCAATACTAGATATTGCAAACGCAAGTGCCAAGACAAAGCGTAGACGTGTGAAAGACTTAGTTAAGTCTCGACGTTCAGAAGTTTCCAGTAGTGGTTGCAACTGAAATTTTCAGTAGACTATCAGGTAAATGAACTGTAGCAAAATTGACAAAAGAGATTAATGAGAGTCCTGAGAAATTGAAAGAACGAACATCCAGAATATAAACATCAAATGTGTAGCAGTGACGAGGCTCTGGATTACATCGTTGACTCAAAATCTACTACTGTAAAAAAGAACTGGATCGCTACCTACCTCCCAAAATTTAAGTTTAATTATTTCATCAAAACCTGATGCTTAATCCAGTAATATCCCAAGTACCTTTCGAAATAATTCTGAAGATTATTGTATAGATGACTCTTCTGAAGATGAAGGACATAGTGACAACGAATTAGATGTTTATAATTTTTTTATGTTTTTTATAAATATATAACACTCACAAATTTATTATACAATATATTTGTGAATTTTATAGCATGTAAAGCATGAAATATGAATGTTTAACAATACTATGTTGCCATTTGTAGTATTAAGTTAGTAATAATAGGCAAAAAAAAAAAACAAAAAAAAATATAAATATTTCTTTCATAAATATGCATTTTTATTTCATTAAGTAATGCCTCGTGCCTTGCCAAGAACTTTTAACGTTTTAAACAATCATATAACAGTTAGTCCTACCTATTGAAAGCAAAATATAACAGAAAATAATTTTGTCCAGCTAGCTTGTTCTAGACGAAACACAGTGCCTGGGTTAGATTCTAAGCACGGGCAAATATTTTGATTTCACAGATATTTGTCTGCAGTCCTGAGTGTGTTGTGAACGTTTTCATGTTTGTGCCCATCGGACCCACGACACAAGCTTGCGTGGGTCTTATTCGTCCTCATTTTTTACACGACTGACCAAAAAAGGAGTGTTATGTTTTCAGGGTTCATGTATGTATGTAAGTATGTATGTATAAATGTAATGTAAATGTATGTAAGTTTCTTTAGTCCACCATAAGTCCTGAACGGCTAAACAGATTTTGATGTGAGAGGTATTTTTAGATTCCTTGCATTCCTCCAAGTGACATAGGCTATATGACGTCATCATGAAAACAAAATGGCGGATTATATATGCGATAAATAGCAGACCAAAAAAATAAAATTTGATCAATCTTATCGAGTGGGGTATCAAATTGAAGGGCTTTAAAAGGCGATTTCAAAAATGTATATAACTTATATGGTTGTATGTACTTTTTGAGTAAAAACTTGTCAGTCGTGTTTTTTATTTTTAATAATTAGCTTGTTCGGTAACGCGGTGACCAAATAGTCTTTCACATGCCTCGATTTTCACTTCCTTGGTTTTAGCTTAGGCTTAGAGGCACACAAGGCATCAAGGCATTCACAAAAAATGGCACAATGGAACAGGTATCTCGTAATAGGTATTCCACTTGGAACAAGTATGTAAATAAATAGTTAAAGGTTAAAGCACCATGTAGTAGCTAGTGCAGTGAAACTTGGGTTTCAAAATAAAAGAATCACTGCTTAGAACACGAGTATAATTTTTGAACTAAAAAAAATTTGACCAATGTCCTCTAACAAAAAATTATTTGGACACACCAAAGAAATAAAAATAAAAGAAAGGAAAATTAACAACAGGAAAGGAATATTAACAGGTAAAATAAGAAATACATGAATTTGCTTGTTATTTTAAAAAGAAAATTAAATGAGTGAAAGAAATGGATGAAATGATGTATAAAAATTCCAAATCAAAACCGAAACAAAAATTACATTACAATTATAAAAACTTTGAATTTCACAAACATTCCAAATCATAATGTTTTGTCACTTTTATAACCGTCCAATCTTAAAATTACAATAATATAATGAAAGGAACGTTTTCTGCGTACGTGTCTCAATGGCACAGAAAAGATAACCCGGGCTAGCTTTCCTAGATAAACATAAGATCGGGGCATTCGATTTTTTTTTTTTACGTTTTTTGCGCAAAAGAAACATAGTTTTTATTTCTAGTAATTTTTGGTTGTTGTGCCCCACCTGTGACCAATATTTTTTTGTGGCTGGATCCGCACCGCACCTTCATTTTAAATGTTGCCAGATATTGAAAATTTACCATTTTTTAATGAACTCTATACATTACTTATAATTTAAAAAACATTTACAGCTTGTTACTGAAAACACAATAGTTACTTAAACCACGAATTTTTAATCTTAAAATAAAATGAAAAATCGAAATTACAGATCATAAGACAATTATTTAATTATTTTTAATGTATTTTTATAATTTACTAGCTGCGTCCCGGGGTTTCGCTCCCGTGAGAATTTCGCGATAAAAAGTACCCTATGTGCTATTTCCGGTATTTTACTACCCGTATACCAAATTTCATCGAAATCCGTCCAGTAGATTTTACGTGATTGAGTAACAAACATCCTCACAAACTCACAGATTCACAAACTCACAAATTCACATCCATACTTTCGAATTTATAATATTAGTAGGATTTATTTCTTCACTCTCGTATTTTTATCTTCTTAGCGTGGCGACACGGCAAAAATCTTTTATTTCAGTTGCAATGTATATGCGCGTATGTTTGTTTTAATGCCCGCGTTTAATTCTTGGAATATTGCATCAAATTTTTCAGATATCTTGAGCTGATATCAAATTTTTTTTAGTTCAAAAATTATACTCGTGTTTTAAGCAGTGATTCTTTTATTTTGAAACCCAAGTTTCACTGCACTAGGTATACTTGGAACAGATATGTACCTATGTATGTATGTATCTTGTTTTTTAGTTGTAAGTTACTTTATGTATCTTAAAATGTAATTTCTTGTGTGTTAATAAAGAATTCTTGTTGTTGTTGTACCTAGATGGAACAGGTATATAGGAACAGGTTTGTCACAAGCGCAACACTAACCTTCTTAGTCCTCATCTTCTCAGTGACCCGGTGCCCTAACAGTCTCTCGCAAGCCTCGATTTTAACTTCTTGTACGCCTTCTTCTGTCTTGGTCGACATTCTCAGGATCGGAACTTTGGACAGCTCCGTGTTCGAGTCCACGCTGGAACAAACGATATTTTTTACTCGTAAATAATTATTCGTACTTACGAGATAGAATATTTATTGTCTACTAGCTTTTGCCCGCGGCTTCGCCCGCGTGAAATTCCCATGGGAACAGTGTTTTTTTAGGGATGAAAGATACAAAGTTTTTATTTAAATGGGTTTAAAAATAGCACTCGTCATATACCTAATAAACTATCTAGTTTATTAGGTATATGACGAGTGCTAGTAAGGTAACCTTAGTTTTAAGTAATTTTCTGACTTCAACTAATCTTAGTTGAAGTCAGAAAATTACTTATAACTAAGGTTACCTTACCTTATCGGCACTTCCAACTATATGTATGCGAAATTTCAGGGAGATTGGTTCAGTAGATAAATCATTAAGAGATAACAAAAAAACAAGTAAATAAATAAAAAAAACAAACTCACTTTCGCCTTATAGTATTAGTTAGGATAAGGATTACTAGCTGTTACCCGTGGCTTCCCCGAAGGACAACAGATTGCATAGCTACAGTAGGACCATCTATCGGAGAAGTATACATAGGAGTAATGATGTTTCTTTGTGGAATGTAAGATATAGTGCTATTCAGATAGAATACGTATGATATTTGGAACAAGTATGCACCTATGTGCAGAGCAACTACGCTCTGCTGCCAGAAAATGTGCGCAGAGCGAATCCGGACAAACGAAGCGGCGGGAAGAATTCTGTACCGGAACTTCACCGGGAAAAAACCACCGGTAAAAAATAAGTACCGGGAAGAAATCTCCACGCGGCACCACGTTTGCCCGACTAAAACCTAAATAACTTAACGCAGTCTGCTACCACCGTAGCTTATGAAGGGAGCTACAGGGCCCTATATGATAACCTAACCTATAAATTAATTACACTTAAAAAACACTTACCAAGCTAAATCTTCTTTCTCTTCGGATCCAAACTTGAGTATCTTCGGGAAGGGGGAATTCCTAATCACCCTACCTAACCCTTGAGATCTCAATTCCCCAGGACAAATAAATAGATTTCTTCCCGTAGTTTCACTCGGGAACAGCCAGATGTGAACCGCCAGCCACGTTTCACCTCTCACAAGAAAAAGTCACCATGACGGGTACACAAACACAAAGTTCAATAGTTATTTAACAAACAGGAAATTCACAAACACAACTCAAGCTAATTAGCAATCAAAGAACGCGGAACCTCTCGCGTATTAAAAATCAAACCGATATCGCATAGGGCAATTGCGACCGTCCGCGAGCCATTCGCGCTAGCAATGTGAAAACCCCGAACGCCCTCTGGCGGCAGCAATGCGAAACGCCTGCGTTTAGTTTTACCCAATATATTACAAACATCCCCCCGTCCCGGTCTGAGAAGCAGACCGCTAGCTTACTCTACGGGAAGGCGGGCGAGAGAGGTCACACCTCTCCTTAAAATCGAACCGTCGACCAACACCTCAGCCACACGCGGAGTGCCATCTCCGCCAAGAATCAAACGTAATATGCGAGCTCGTCGCCAAAGCAATGAGGGCAAATTTGCCTCTTTTAACAATACTAAATCACCCTCCCTGGGAGGCTCAGTCCTGTCTGTCCACTTCACTCTTTGCTGCAGCAAATGCAAATATTCAAGCGACCAGCGACGCCAAAAGTCCTGGCTCATTTGCTGCAACATTTGAAAACGCGACAACCGATATACGCGTTCATCCTTCCACGGGTATTCGGGCAGGGCATTCAACGGCTCCTCCCACCAAAAAATGACCAGGGGTGAGAGCTTCCAAGTCATTTGGATCTGGAGATAGCGGACAGAGAGGACGAGAGTTGAGGACCGCCTCAACTTTACAAAACACTGTGGCCAGCTCTTCAAAAGTTAGAGCCGTTTCTCCGATAATGCGGCGGAGGTGGGTCTTTGCGGATTTCACAGCCGCTTCAAAAATCCCTCCCCAATGGGGGCAACTTGGGGGACTAAACTTCCAGGTTATTCCCCTTTGGGCAGCAATTTGACTTAAACTAGTACAATTTTTATCAATAAACACAGAAACATCCTTAAGATAATTTACAGTTCCCTTATAGTTTGTGCCATTATCAGACCTAATAAGGGAAGGTAGACCTCGACGCGAAACAAAGCGATCCAACGCGGCGACGAAGGCCTCCGTAGTCAGAGCCGATACCACCTCCAAATGGACAGCCTTGGTGGCCAAACAAACAAATACACACAAATAGCCCTTCACAATACGGGCATTACGAAAGGGAGAAGCCTTGATCGAAAAGGGACCGGCAAAATCGGTTCCAACGCCGTCAAACGGTCTCGAAGGTCGGATTCGATCAGCGGGCAAATCACCCATCTGTGGTTGCATCGTGGATGCCTTCAACCTATAACATGCAATACATCGAAACAGGACACTACGGATTGCTCTTCGGGCAGACAAAATCCAAAACTCGCGTTGCAAAATAGCCAACAAAGCATTGCACCCAGCATGGGCGTTACGAATGTGTCGATCAGACACCAAAAGCTGCACCAAGGGTCCGCCCTTGGGCAACAACAGAGGATGGCGAGTCTCATATGGAAGATCCGCCTTCCGGAGCCTGCCTCCAACCCGAAGAAGCCCATCCGAGTCGATGTACGGGTTCAAACGAGCGACCGCGCCCTTCAACTTAGCGCGTCCGTCGCGCAAAATACGAAGCTCTGACTCAAACCGTCCGGTCTGCACGACACGGACCCAATGCAACAATGCGCTCCGGCGCTCTTCTGCACCTGCAATCGGCTCCAACCGCTTTGCCTGTGGGTTTCTACAATTATGTATGAAACGCTTAATCCAACTGGTGACACCCAGAAGCTTATCCAAGCTGCTATACCGAGCAAGTAGCCAATCCGGCTCCGACGTCGTCTCAGCGACTACAGCATGTACACGGAGCCCAGTCAAACTCAAAGAAGTAACATCTGTCTGACAGACAGGCCAAGAAGTTTCTGATCCCATCAGCCACTCTGGACCCCACCAGAGCGGGTGTGACACCAATTCTGGTGCCGTACAACCTCGGGAGGCACAGTCCGCTGGGTTAAGCTCTCCCGGCACATGTCTCCATGTTATATCAATTCCGATATTCTGGATTTGGGAAACCCGATTTCCCACAAAAACCTCCAAGGTATGTGGGGCCGCGCGCAACCATGCAAGCGCGACCTGGCTATCCGACCAGGCGAAGATGTCCCGTATCTCGACCGTGGCCGCCAGCTCACATGCAACGTGATGCAACAATTTAGAGAGAAGGTGAGCTCCACTCAACTCAAGCTTGGGAATAGTCAGCCTAGTCCTGATGGGGGCGACCTTGCTCTTCCCTAACAAAAGCGAGACATTGACCCGGCCATCGGCGTCAACTGTCCGCATATAGACTGACGCGGCGTAGCCTCGCTCCGACGCGTCACAAAAGCCATGCAGGCTGGCTCGATATTTCCCGGGGGCAATATTCGACGAGGCAAGGCAATCCGATTGACTTCCTTAATCGATGAAAACAACTCGAGCCAATCATCCAATGGAGAGCCAAACAGCGGCTCGTCCCACGAGACGCCCAAAGTCCAAAGTCTCTGAAGAAGACACTTTGCAGAGAATATCACTGGACTGATCCAACCGCTTGGATCAAACATACGAGCTATTACGGACAACACCGTTCTCTTAGTCCAGACTTTTGGTACTTCCAAGTCCACTTGGAATGTGAAAATATCGGTTAGCGGCTGGTACTGCATGCCCAGCACCGCTATCCTGTTGGGATCATCCACATCCTCAAACAGGTGAGGGTTCTGTTGGTGATCCTCCGGGATCCCTTCTAGAACTTTAGGCTCATTAGACAACCACTTACGTAGCTCGTAGCCACCTGTCTTCAATATTTCAATCAATTCATCCCGCAGTAGGAGGGCCTCCTCAATACTTTGGGCTCCGGTGCACACGTCATCAACATACAAGTCACGTGACAGCACGGAAGCCCCACGGGGAAAGCGGATCCGTTCCCGCTCTGCCAATTCAAGCAATGATCTGATGGCGATATAGGGACTAGATTTCAAACCATACGTGTTTGTGTTGAGTTCATACACCGTCACAGGATCCTCAGGGCGCTCACGCCAGAGTATCAACTGGAATCGCCTGTCCTCAGGATGTATGACTGTCTGGCGGAACATCATCCGGATGTCCGCGCCAAAAACCACTTGATGTCTTCTAAAGTTCAAGATGATGTCAATTATGTCCCTATGCAATTTGGGACCTGAATGCAAACATAGATTCAACGAAACTCCGTTCGAAGTGGGTGCGGACCCATCAAAGACAGTCCGCAACTTGCCCGTTGAGGCCTTCACCACCGCGTGGTGGGGCAAAAAATAATGCTCAGTTGAGCTCCAATCAACTCGAGCCGGAGACATGTGACCCAAATCCTCGTACTCGCGCATAAATTCAATATATTTATCGCGAAGTACGTGGTCACGCTGCATACGTCGCTCCATGGACAGCAGTCGTTTCTCCGCAAGCGCCCTACTTTGCCCTAGGCTAGGACGAGAGGCAACAAAAGGTAACCTAGTTACAAACCGACCGGAGGGCAACCTCTCCGTGGTTGATCGAAAAAGGGCTTCGCACTCAGCGTGTTCCGGATCCATCCTGGAACTCATAGGTGGCTCCTCCACCTCCCAAAACCTTTGCATGGTCTTGGCCAAGGACGCAGATGCGACAACCGGTGGCTCCTCCGCGGTGCCATTATCAAACACAGGGCCCATCAGGGCAAAACCAAAAATCGTAGACACTGCCATCAGTG
Organism: Ephestia elutella; assembly: GCA_018467065.1. NCBI lineage: Eukaryota > Metazoa > Arthropoda > Insecta > Lepidoptera > Pyralidae > Ephestia > Ephestia elutella. Next base: position 471,220 of record CM031565.1, read on the forward strand.
AAGACGAACCCAGAGCCTTCTGTGTACCCAACAAAATCCAACCCAATACGTCCGAGCCCAGGAGCAAGTCCACTGGGCCGGGATGAAAGACAAAGGGGTCGGCCAAATCCAGACCCGAAACCAAAGACAACACACCCGGCGGTATGTCTGTCGAAGGGTGCCAACCCGCAATGGTATCCATTACCATAGCCGAAGTCGTGATCCTCATTGTGGAGGACTTCAGCGAAGAAAAGGTGACAAGTGTCTGGCCCGTCAGACACTTCACTTGTATGCCACCAACTCCAAGAAGTGGCACAGGCGAGTCTTCCACGACTAAACCTAACTGGTGTGCCACTCGAGTGGTAACCAAACTGCTTTGAGCCCCTGAGTCCAACAGAGCTCTCAAATTAATGGCTTCTCCCCCACGACCCCATACGCGGACCACCGCGGTAGGGAGCAGAACCGTCCGCGGCTCTGTCCCAGCAAGGGAGCAAGCTAGTTACGGGCTCCCCACTCTCTCCAACCCAGGGGGCGCCACTGACCCGGATAATATGTCGGGCGAGTGCACATCCCCATCTGAGGGGGCATAACCCGCGGCCCGGCCATACCTATGGTACGGCGGGTGGTACTCCAGCCGTGGGTACTCGTGCAGCGGCGGAGAAAGCCGCTGCGGCTGCATGTGGTGGGTAGTGGTAACCCGCGTGGAGGGGGGTGTCCCCACTCTCACGTCCGATCTAGGGCCCCCGCCCATGGGGGCCCTATCCGGGGCCTGGCCAGCTACATACTGGCCATGACCTTGGGGCGCGTGGTCCCGGTCCGCCAAGACCCGCGCAGGTACGCGACCCCCTCCCGAGGGGGGTGCGACGAGCGAAGCCGCGTCCTCCGTCCGGTGGTGGAGGGCTTCGCGCAGGAGCGCCCCCGCCCATAGGGGACCCCTGCCTCAACATCCGGGTGCCATCCCCGTTGCGGTTCATGCAAAGCATCGCGTGGTGCCGCCCACGGCATGCACTGCATGGTATGGCTCTGGGACAGTCACGTGCATAGTGACTGCCCAAACAGTAAAAGCAAAGTTCATGCCGCCTTGCCATGCGGCGCCGATCTTGTACTGGCAGTCTCTGCCAGTCCCTGCATTGCAGCAGGCTGTGGCCCATCCGGCCACATTGCAGGCAGTCCGCGTCCCCCGCGACTGCTGCCGTGTGTGCAACCCGCACACCAGCTCCACGCGGTGGCGGTTGCCGTCCCTGTTGGGGCTTCCCTCGCCATGAGGGTTCCAAGGGCCTACGTTCAGGCGCTCTGGATGGCGCTGAGTCCGTCATGGTATTCTCAGCAGCCCGTGCCTCAAATTCCAAAAACTTCACCAAGTCAGTGAATGTTGGTAGGGTGGTGCTATCCCGTTCCGCATTCTCGCGCTCAAATCGCGAGCGGATGTCATTGGGTAATTTGCCCAATACAATGTGCACCAGCAAAAAGGACCATTGGTCCACCGGCAGCCCCAGTGTGCGGAGCGCGTTACAGGCCACTGTAACGGGCGTGAGCAACTGCAGGCGCAACTGTGCCCTGTTGGCCACCTTGGGCAGGGCCATCAACTGTGCGGCGTGCGCATCCGCTAACAAACGTAAGTTTTGGTAGCGGGAGTTCAATAACTCCCAAGCCGTATCGTACTGGTCGTCCTCCACCCGGAGGTGCTGGATGAGCGACCGCGCTTCATCCTCAAGAGTGGAGAGGAGGTAGGCCATCTTCTGGGCCTTCGACAAATCCTGTCGTGCTACGACCAGGGACTCAAACATATTTTTATATGCCACCCACTCCTCCATCCTACCCCCAAAGTGGGACAGCTGAAGGGTGGGGAGCCGACCAGTAACCGCTGGTCCTTCCTGTCTAACAGGTGTGCGAGGGGCTGGTCCGCCAGCCTGTCTCGCCCTTATTGCGGTCACCGCCTCCGCGATATCATCGTGCAGACTCAGGATCTGGTCCATGTCCGCCATGTGACCTGCGTAGGCCTCCGGGGTAAGATCGGCTTCGGTAAGCGCCGCCATGGCCGCTTCCGCGCTAATCAATCGTGAGTGGAGGTGATCCGCTCTTAGCAGTATGGCGCCCTCCCTGTCCTTCCGGGACAGGAGTCCTCCGGCCGTCACAAACCATCTCAATTCGTTGGCGAGTGTCGCCCTAGCATTGGAGGCCTTCGCCATCGCGTCAAGTCACAAACAAAAAATAACAAAAGGTAAGTAAAAAACAACAAAATCAAGCAACTACACGAAGAACCGCGGTAGGTATGAGAATGGCACAAACCCGGAACGCACGGTACAAACCGCAAACAAATACAAAAAAAGGTTACAAATATTCTTATACAAACAAACTAAGAAAAATCTAATAATTTTTACAAACAATTAATTATTTTTTACAAACGAACAAATAGAGGGTAGATAAACTACGCTCTGCTACCAGAAAATGTGCAGAGCAACTACGCTCTGCTGCCAGAAAATGTGCGCAGAGCGAATCCGGACAAACGAAGCGGCGGGAAGAATTCTGTACCGGAACTTCACCGGGAAAAAACCACCGGTAAAAAATAAGTACCGGGAAGAAATCTCCACGCGGCACCACGTTTGCCCGACTAAAACCTAAATAACTTAACGCAGTCTGCTACCACCGTAGCTTATGAAGGGAGCTACAGGGCCCTATATGATAACCTAACCTATAAATTAATTACACTTAAAAAACACTTACCAAGCTAAATCTTCTTTCTCTTCGGATCCAAACTTGAGTATCTTCGGGAAGGGGGAATTCCTAATCACCCTACCTAACCCTTGAGATCTCAATTCCCCAGGACAAATAAATAGATTTCTTCCCGTAGTTTCACTCGGGAACAGCCAGATGTGAACCGCCAGCCACGTTTCACCTCTCACAAGAAAAAGTCACCATGACGGGTACACAAACACAAAGTTCAATAGTTATTTAACAAACAGGAAATTCACAAACACAACTCAAGCTAATTAGCAATCAAAGAACGCGGGCCCTCTCGCGTATTAAAAATCAAACCGATATCGCATAGGGCAATTGCGACCGTCCGCGAGCCATTCGCGCTAGCAATGTGAAAACCCCGAACGCCCTCTGGCGGCAGCAATGCGAAACGCCTGCGTTTAGTTTTACCCAATATATTACAAACAACCTAGATGGTTTGTCACGACACGGAACAGGTTTAAGAATCTTGTTGCAATCTTTCTGTAACTTCATACGCTTCCAATGGAACAGGTATCACGGAACAGGTATATTGGAACAGGTTTGTCACTGGTTGGTATTGGTATTTTGTACCATGAAACAAGTACTTACGTAAACAAGTAAGTTTATGTAAACCTAATTACTTGTGTGCAGATAAAGTATTTTTGTATTGTATTGTAAATATACTCACGTGACAAGTACTCCTTTATCGCAGTCATCCTGTAACTTCTGCAGTAACAGTTTCTGTTGCGGAAGTAGCTGTTCCGGAGTGGTGATGTCCATCTTGTTTAGCACGACAAGGAGAGGCTTGTTTGTGAACAGTGGCTTTATGCTGTCCAGGAGGGATATCTGGAATAATATTGCTATGTTGGTATTGTTACGGAACAGGTATGTGGAGCTAAAAAGTATTAGAAAATTATCAATATTTAAGAAATGACTAAGAGAGCTGTTACTGGAGAAATGTTGTTATGTAATGATTTTTAGGAGTGACGCAATTGATTTAACTTTTTTATACTTTTTTTTTAAGTTGATATTATTCGTTTGATTTGTGGTGTATTAATGTAATTCGCATACAATTGATATTGTTGTTATGAATACATTGAATTCAATTGGATGGTCAAAGTCAAAATTTTTTATTGAAACTTGGCCTTCAAAGAAGGCTCTTTTTCATGTCGAAAACTAATTATTTAATCATAATATGTTATGTCTCAAAGCTACAAACTACTAGCATTTCGGAACGACCACTGCTGAGAAGAAATGCCGAAAGAAACTTATGAAACTTAGTCGTCTAACATGCCAGAGGGGCTATATATTAACTTTAGATAGAACAGGTATTATCAAACCAAGCTAATTACTTAAAAATAAAAAACACGACTGACAACTCACATAGCCTATGTCACTCGGAGGAATGCAAGGATTCCAACAATACCTATCACATCAAAATCTGTTAAGCCGTTCAGGACTTATGGTGGAATAAAGAAACTACATACATACATACATGAACCCTGAAAACATAACACTCCTTTTTTGGTCAGTCGTGTAAAAAACACAGAATCCATACTAATATTATAAATGCGAAAGTTTGGATGTGAGTTTGTGAGTTTGTGAATTTGTGAGTTTGTGAGTTTGTGAGGATGTTTGTTACTCAATCACGCAAAATCTACTGGACGGATTTCGATGAAATTTGGTACAGAGGTAGATAATGACCTGGAATAGCACATAGGCTACTTTTTATCCCGGGAAAAAGCACCGTTCCCGTGGGAAATTCACGCGGGCGAAGCCGCGGGCAAAAGCTAGTGATATATATAACCTGTTCCTCCAGACTGTGCCCGCACTGCCCCGAGATATCGATGAAGTAGAGTACGGCGGCGCGCAGGTGCGCGAGCGCAGTCACGGCCTGCATCTCTATTACATTGCGTTCCTCCAGCGGGTGGTCCAGGATGCCGGGGGTGTCGATTACCTGGACATAAGTTATGTCCAAAAGATCCCGAACAACTAATACTAGTTACTACTACTACTTATGCAGTCCTTCTTCAGGAATCCCGCTGTGTGTGAGTAAGGCTTGGGGGTAAGTACAAAAGGGTCCAAGACTCGACGTGCTACCGTGAACACGGACCCCGCAGCAAGATAAGATAAGATACTACTACTACTACTAACACTTGGTTGACTGGAAGAAATCCCTTTTTGGAATAAGTCCGCCATTGTACGCCTCTCTTTTTGTTTCACTATGTTTTGTATTTTTCTTGTGTGTATGTGCAATAAAGAGTTTACAAACAAACAAACTAGTGTCCTGTGAGCTGAAGAAAAATAAGTTATGTCAACGAGATCCCGAACATCTTGATTGATCCGGGTCTTTGATGTTTATCTATATCTGTATCCTAACTAATATTATTAATGCAAAAGTGAGTTTGTTGGTTTGTTTGTTACCTCTTCACGCTTTATCTACTGAACCAATCTTCCTGAAATTTCGCATACACATAGTTAGAAGTACTGAGAAGACTTTTCATCCCGGAAAAAAACACTGTTCCCGTGGGAAATTCACGCGGACGAAGCCGCGGTCAAAAGCTAGTTTGTTATAAAATATAGTATCGTTGAGTTAGTATCCCATAACACAAGTCTCGAACTTACTTTGGGGCTAGCTCAATCTGTGTGATTTGTCCGTATATATTTATCTATCCCAATACTAGCGACTTTGTGAGCTGCAGACCTCGCGAGCTTATTGAGATTGCAGATCGAATATAAGAGTCATAAATCAAAAAGCGCTTAAGCCTTAAAAAATTTCAAAAAATGACTCGACTATCGATTTTCTTCTGTTTATTGAACCTGCTCCTAAAATTTCACGGGAATCGGTTGAAAAACGCGTCCTCTAGAGGAGAACACATAGATATTCCAAAGCGTTGTTGACCATAAATGCGAAAGTTAGTTTGTTTCTTTGTTACCTCTACACGCTTTATCTACTAAACTAATCTTCCTGAAATTTCGCATACACATAGTTAGAAGTCCTAATAAGGACATAGGGTACCTTTCATCCTGGAAAAAAGCACAGTTTCCGTAGAAAATTCACACGGGCGAAGCCGCGGTCAAAAGCTAGTACAATATAATTATGTCAAAGTTTCTGTCCATAATATGTTACGTAATTAAGTGTTTTTACTTACTAAAAACTAGCTTTCAATATATTAAATAATTAATATAGTGAAAACTGACGAGTTTTATTTTGTTTCTTAATGTGCACGACCTAATCTCTTTAACTACATACATACCATGTTATACCCATGGTCCTACTAATTTGTCCTACTGGTAGGACCACAGGATACCACTATGTGCTTGTAGTCCTACTGCAGGGACCACGGGATTTCATCTTGCCAATATGTTGTACCCGTGGTCCTACCAATTTGTCCTACTGGTAGTACCACGGGATACCACTATGTGCTTGTGGTCCTACTGCTAGGACACGGGATTTCATCTTGCCAATATGTTATACCCATGGTCCTACTAATTTGTCCTACTGGTAGGACCACAGGATACCACTATGTGCTTGTAGTCCTACTGCAGGGACCACGGGATTTCATCTTGCCAATATGTTGTGTCCGTGGTCCTACCGATTTGTCCTACTGGTAGGACCACAGGATACCACTATGTGCTTGTAGTCCTACTGCAGGGACCACGGGATTTCATCTTGCCAATATGTTGTGTCCGTGGTCCTACCGATTTGTCCTACTGGTAGGACCACGGGATACCACTATGTGCCTCTATTCAGTCTATTCTGTTAAACTTGTATATGAAATACCGACCTGCCACCTCAGATATTTGTAGTCCGTATGACCAACATACAAACTCTTTGTGGTGAAAGCATATGGTTGAACCTCCACATCCGCTCGAGTGATCTGAAAATAAATAAGTCGATTAAGCTTTTTAACTTCTCTTTTATTGCAATCTGTCCCATTTACGACATTTAACAATAGTTTTAAGGTCTCTCCTTACTAGCTCTTTGGGTCCGAGTCCATTGACTTGACAAAAAACATGTAAATAGACTTCAATTTTTCTGGTTAGGTAGTTGCCTGCCTGGGTAGCCTGGTTTGGTATGATTTCTATGTGTGGCTAAATTGACTCGATAAATAGCACTTGTACACTGTCAATCACCACATTGGATCGAATGCTGGGAGCATTCGCCGTTAATATGCGTTACAGACGATTTAGACAATAGAAACAATGCACAAACCACTTACCACGTAGGCAGGCTTCTAGCACGATTCCTCACGAATAGTTCTTCCTTTAGACACCTGGCCGGCCAGCCACACACGATTATAAAGTTCCAAAAACACTGTTGAGCACTTGAAGTTTGATTAGGATAATTGAGTAAAAAAGATGTAATGTTTGGTGCGCGCGCGCGTTCGATTCAACGTCCAGACTCAGAATAGTTTACTGGTTCTGCCACCAGCCTATGGCGCTGTATTCCAAGACACCGGTAGGATCTGCGCATGCGCCAGCGGAAGTCCGGGCGCCCCATTGGCTAAATAGAACTGTAGCACAGCGAATTGTGATGATTGATAAGCGCATCGGTAAGGCGCGCGAAATTCAAATTGAAAGGTAAACAAGATTTGCGTTGAAAACGGAACATTCCGCCCACCAAAATACCAATAGGATTTTCCCAGAGTAAGAATAAGAAACGGTAATTAACGATAAATATGTTTAAGTTATTATTCTAAACTTAAAAGCTAACAAATGATAAGTTGAAACGATTATACGGAGGGTAGAGGACATAGTTTGACCAAAGGTCTCTTAAGCGAGTGATCCCTGGCTGTTCTAACGGTTGCGACTCGAACTACCCCATCAGGGCCAGGATGCAAGGAAACAACTCGTCCTAATGCCCATTGAAGAGGAGGCCGATTGTCCTCTTTTATAAGTACGATTGAGTTTACAATTAACGGTGTTGAGTCCGTGGTCCATTTTGCTCGCTGAGTTAACCCATGTAAATATTCATTTTTCCAGCGTTTCCAAAATTGTTGTAAAATCAGATAGTTGGTTGTGTTCAGACCGGGATGAAAATTGTTTCGATGAATAGATTCGATTACAGCTGATGTAAGAACACTCTTTTTGGGCAATAATGCGGGATACTTATGTTCGAAGTCAAGATCGGAGTGCGCTAGGCGCCCGCCTACTCTGAGTATACCCTGCTCGTCCAAAAACGGGTTTAGTTTACGAAAACTACGAGGTAACTGTATCTTTGATTGTAATTTGGATATGACATCCGAAAAACAACGTTGTTGGAAATGCTTCACGATAATTAGTAACGCACGATGACGCTCAGCGTCCGTTACGAAAAGATTATCTGATCGCGGAACAGTGTTACGCATGTTATTACAAAACCTGCGAACGTAAGCGATAATGCGACAGATTTTATCTAAAGAAGAATATTTTTCGAATAGTCGATCAATTATAGAAGTTTGGTTTACGCTTTCGATTTGATCCGAAACGAGAACTGTGGTGCGACGCTGCTCAGAGAGCACCGCATTGTCGTCGTTTGAACGATTTCTCGATGTATCGATTGGCCACTCAGACTGTGGTTGAGACAACCACTCTGGGCCCGCCCACCATAGGGCATTGTTCAGCAACTCGTGAGGCAATTGCCCACGCGAACAAACATCTGCAGGATTTGTGACAGATGGTACGTGCCTCCAGCACTCGGTCGGTACGATATCTTGAATGTGACTTACGCGGTTTGCAACGAATGTCACCCAGCGAGAAGAAGGAGCTCGCAACCAGGATAAGGTAACGGTGGAATCACACCACAGATAAGTGTCATGGACAGGAATCCGCAGCGTGTCCTTGACAAATTTGATAAGGTCTGTAAGCAAAACTGCACCACACAGCTCTAAGCGAGGTAACGATTGACGTTTTAAAGGAGCTACACGAGCCTTTGCACATACGAGAAAGACGCGAACGGAGCCGTCAGACTCGATAACACGCAGGTATATAACGGCGCCATATGCTGCTTCGGAGCTGTCACAAAATCCATGCAGTTGATATGATTGAGCGCTATCGGTAGCGTATTTACGTGGAATCTTAAGATTCCTAACTTGAGGAAGCTGTTCAGAGAACTTTTCCCATTGAGAGATAATTTCCGGTGGGGGCTTATCATCCCATGAAAGACCTAGAATCCAAAGCTTTTGAATAAGACATTTGGCATGAATTGTTAAAGGAGATAGAAAACCCAGAGGATCGAAAATTCTGGCAACCTCACTCAGAATCGTTCGCTTGGTGCACGGTTGATTAGATGGATTTACGGTAAAGACGAACGAATCCGAAGCAGGCTCCCACTTAAGGCCCAGAACCTTGATAGTTGTGTCTTCAGTTTCGGTAAAAGTGATTGCTTCTGAAAGACACGCCTCCGCGGGAAGATCGCTAAGTAGCTCGGGTCGGTTACTCACCCATTTTCGGAGCTCAAACGAGCCAAGACCGAAAAGAGCGATGAGTTGAGTTTTGATTTCTCTGGCGTCCTTCAGCGATGAGCTTCCGGATATGACGTCATCAACGTATATGTCGGAAGTTAAAACGGTTTTGGCCTTTGGGTACTTGTGACCCTCATCGTTGGCCAGTTGCTGAATAGAGCGGCACGCCAGGAATGGAGCGGAAGACACTCCGTACGTTACGGTATTTAATACGTACTCTTGAAGAGGCTCATCTGGGTGAGCTCGCCAGAGAATACGTTGATAATCACGATGTTGAGGAGCTAGGTTGATTTGACGGTACATTTGGCGCACGTCTGCCATGAAGACAATTGCGTGCTCACGGAAATGAAGAAGGATCTCTACGATATTTGATTGTAGCTTCGGTCCCGTCAGCAGCGAGTCGTTTAGCGATTTGGAAGTTGCATCTTTAGCCGAGGCGTCGAATACAACGCGAAGCTTCGTTGTAGCGCTGTCGGGACGTAGCACACAATGGTGCGGTATATAATACTTGCCTTGACCCATTTGCTTGGCAGGTACCAGAGTCATGTGACCACTGTCGATATAGTCAGTCATGAACTCCACGTATTGTTGGTTTAAATTGTGATCGCGATACAGACGCCTTTCAATGGCATGAAAGCGTCGTAAGGCTATCTCTCGAGAACCTTCAAAGACTGGCTCCTCGTCGTCCTTGAAGGGGAGACAAACTACATATCTACCTGTCTCGTCACGGTAGTGATTACTGAGAAAACTATTTTCACAGCGTTGCTCTTCTGGGGTCAATCGGGAAGATTGTGGAACGTTATCGATTTCCCAGAAACGTTGAACAATTTTGTTTAAACTATCGTCTACGGTAGAAGGGGCTACTCCTAGTAGACTGGACGATGCGAGTCTGGACTTCCCAAGAAGAAGCCAGCCGAAGACTGAGTTGAAAGCTCGCGGTTGAGAGGCGTTACCCTTCAGACGTTGTTCGAGAAGTGACTCAGCAAAGACGTCGGCACCTAACAAGACGTCGATTGGACCAGGGATGTCAAAACCAGGATCAGCTAGCGGTAGTGTTTTGACCTCCTCCCATCCTTTCGTATTTAGCCTTGCTATCGGTTGATCTCCGCAAATGCTCGGTATGACGAGCATTCCCAGACGAAACTTTACGTTACAGTTGGTGCCAATGTCGCATGTAACAAAGCCACTGACTGAGGCAGGGCTGCCCCCTAACCCATAAACGTTGATATTACCAGTTATAGGTTTTAGATTTAATCGTTGAGCGGCGTGAGCCGTGAGAAAATTGTTTTGACTGCCGGTGTCAAATAACGCGCGAAATGTATGAAATTCACCAGAAGCATCACGAATCTGGACGAGAGCTGTTGCCAGTAACACGGTTGTGGTTACGGTTGGATCAGACTGAGTTAACGAATCCTTAGCCACTAAGGTCGCCGAGCTTGCCGCCGGCTCCTTATGTAGCAAAGTGTGGTGTTTACGTCTACATTGTCGACATGAAAACATTGATGTGCACTCTCGCACTGAATGGGATGCGTTAAGACAATTGTAGCACCATTTCTTTTCAGTGGCCACAGCCATGCGCTCATCTATTGATTTTGCCAAAAAATCATTACAGGCCGAGATGTGATGTTCATTGCGACAGTAGGCACATTTACGAATCGGAGTGCTCGAATTGTGAGCAGGTTTCGCTTGTTGTTTATCACCAACATTTTTATGAGTAGTGACGGTGGGAGCGACAAGCGAATGCGTGACGTTATGTCGCTTGAACTTCTGTGAAGTTCCCGGTGTGTCCTTTGAAACGTTAGCGGTTTTATTGGTAACATTCGAAAAGTGCGTGTCGCGAATTAATGCTTCACCTTTAGAGTGTAAGAATGCCCTTAAATGGTTATACTGTGGAAGCTCAATATCGGTATGTTTTTCCTCAAACTCGCGTCTTAATTTGGTATCGAGTTTGGCCAGAACATTATAACAAAGAACAAAATCCCATTTATCGGTAGGTAATTTTAAAGTTTTTAAAATTGTTAAGTTCTCATCGATCGTGTCTAAGGCGCGTCGAAAATCTTGAGCGTTCGAAGTCTTTAAACTAACGTCCAAGATATCACGCCAGCACGTAAACGCTAATTCGCGTTTATCTTCATAACGGGACTTGAGAGCCTCGTACGCACTTAAATAATGTTCACTTGCAACAGGAAAAGTTCTAATGAACGATAAAGCATCACCACTTAAAACTGACACGAGATAGTGAAATTTCTCAATATTACATAAGGAGGTAGAATCATGTATCAACGCGTTATAAGTTGCAATGAACTCAGGCCATTCCTTGATAGCACCGGAAAAAGTTGGCAACGAAATTTTTGGTAACCGCATATTTCCACTGTGCGAACCGGTCAATGAATTATGTTTCGAAGTGTCAGCTTGTTGAGATGAACGTTGTTCAAATTTTCGTTGAATTGCCAACACTTGAAAATACAATTCGTCAAATCGATCCTGAAGTTCATCGTCCTCCTCATCGGCATCATCCTTAAGAAGGTCCAAAATAATAAAATGGGAGTCATGAAAACTATCAGCAATCGTTTTTATTTCATGACAATATGAAAGAAATAACCCTACTTGTGATTCATCGGTATTGGCTAAGGTACCTACTTCCAAAGCCTTCGTTAAGCGATTATATGCTATAGTTCGTTTACGTCGCAAACTGGGCAAATTATTAATAGTGTACGTATTTTCGATACCCTTTTTAATAGTAGGTTTAGATTTACGCCTTGATAGTAAAGACATAATTAATATCAAAACAATAAAACCTGATAGCAACAAATATTCGGATTCGATAAAAAGTTTAGTTGCGAACGTCTTCAGCGAGACCGCGTTCACAAGAATCGACGAGAATCACTGGGGCGGTATTACACGACAACAGGTAATATTGTCACCTCGGTCACCTGAGTTTTAAATTGAAATAAATTAAATTGATAAGGATGAATTAAATGAGCGTTAGGAACACTAAAAACGGTTTGCGATATTCGTTAATGTACGGTAAATAAAAAAAATAAAAATCAGTTTTTTTTGTAAAAACAAAAAACTATGATTTTAACCTAAAACGGTAATAATGAAAATGTGAACGCACCAAAATTCGTTGAAAATATGATACGATAAACGATACAACGTCACGATAAAAAATATTTCGTAATTTGAAACGAAATAAATTTTCGATAAATAAATATCAAGAGGAAACGTTGAACGGTTGGAAAAAAGTAGTCGAGTTATAACGAACTATCAACATAAAATTATGAGAAGGTGGATTTGCAATATTGTATTATTGCGAACGGTAAAACGGTAGATAATTTTATGCTAATAAGTATAAAACGACAAAAGAATTTATTTTCAACAAATATTCTAGAAACTGATGGAAGCCATCTTAAATCGATAAACGGTAGGTAAGGTACTCAACAAAACAAAATGGAACAAAGACTTGTTTTCCGATTAGTAATTGAAACAAAATGTTATGTTTATTCGTTTTAGCTGTACTAGTAAGTATAATAAGCGTGGAATACGGTAAATGAAGTAGCAATTACTAAATCGAATTGGTATTTGGCGGCAGACTGAAGGTAGGTATCCAAAGTTCCCGGGTTTCGGCACCAAAAAATGTGGCTAAATTGACTCGATAAATAGCACTTGTACACTGTCAATCACCACATTGGATCGAATGCTGGGAGCATTCGCCGTTAATATGCGTTACAGACGATTTAGACAATAGAAACAATGCACAAACCACTTACCACGTAGGCAGGCTTCTAGCACGATTCCTCACGAATAGTTCTTCCTTTAGACACCTGGCCGGCCAGCCACACACGATTATAAAGTTCCAAAAACACTGTTGAGCACTTGAAGTTTGATTAGGATAATTGAGTAAAAAAGATGTAATGTTTGGTGCGCGCGCGCGTTCGATTCAACGTCCAGACTCAGAATAGTTTACTGGTTCTGCCACCAGCCTATGGCGCTGTATTATCAGACACCGGTAGGATCTGCGCATGCGCCAGCGGAAGTCCGGGCGCCCCATTGGATAAATAGAACTGTAGCACAGCGAATTGTGATGATTGATAAGCGCATCGGTAAGGCGCGCGAAATTCAAATTGAAAGGTAAACAAGATTTGCGTTGAAAACGGAACATTATGTGTAACTGGACTGAAATTATTAAAAAATCAAAAACACGACTGACAACTCACATAGCCTATGTCACTTGTAGGAATGCAAGGAATCTAAAAATACCTCACACATCAAAATCTGTTAAGCCGTTCAGGACTTATGGTGGAATAAATAAACTTCCATACATGAACCCTGAAAACATAACACTCCTTTTTTGGTCGGTCGTGTAAAAAGGCGCTGGATACTAAAGATTTTATTTGTAATGGCTTCACAAGTTTGACGCGAGAGAGGAAGAAGGTTCTTAGGCGAGGCTGACGGAACCCCGTGACCAGATGGCCGTATCTTCGGCCGTAATAGTTGAAGTTTCATATAAGAGTTACCTTATTGATGAAACTGGATTTTCCGACGTTGGGGAAGCCGCAGATGATGATGGTCCTGGTGTACGGGTCGATTGACGGCAGCCGAGCCAAGTGTTGACGGACCTGATAGGAAAATAAATAGAGATTCATGGCATGTTTTTAGGGTTCCGTACAAAAAATGAGAAAATGGATACCCTTATAGGATCACTTGTGCGTCTGTCTGTCCGTCAATTTTCTCCGAATCTACTGGGCCAAATCAGATAAAAAATATTTTTTTATTTTATTTATTTTCATTTATTTGGAAAACCAACAACTAACATGACATGTATAAACAACAATTAAAAAACATACAGTCATTTAAAGGTTTTCACTGATAGATAGATATTATGTATACACTATTATCTAATTATTTAAACGTATGAGTGTGTGTGAGTGCTGAGTGCGTTATAGTTGAATTTTAAACAATAATAAGCTAATAAAAAACTAGTAGACCTAATAAAAGTCACAATTAAAATGATTAAAATGATGCTGCCCGCAGTGAGAAGGGAAAAAAAAATGTAAATTTAATAAAAGATTATATCAACAGGCATCACTGAAATTTGGTAGGGTGGCGTTATCATGTGACCCAAACGCAAAGTGTACAAAGGAAATATTTTTTTTTTTTTTAAATAACACAGGACGAGACATACAGGTCTGTATTTCTGCATACCTGTTCCAAATAAGTGAGGTTGGCGGCCTGCCGCTTCATGATGGTGGCCATCCTGCCGAGCGCCGCCTTCTTCAGCTGCTTGCAGCGGTACAGCGAGTCTCCATACTTCAGCAGCCGGACGTAATCCTTGGCTACGCTGGGAATTGGTGCAGATATCATACATACAAAGTCAAAGTCAAAATTTTTTATTGAACTCTTTTTCATGTCGATAACTAATTATTTAATCATAATATATTAGTCTCAAAGCTACAAACTACTAGCATTTCGGAACGACCACTGCTGAGAAGAAATGCCGAAAGAAACTCATGAAACAGTCTTGGTCGCCTAGCATGCCAGAGGGGCTATTCATTAACTTTATACATACACTAGATTGTGTACAGTCAAAAATAAAATAAAATATAAGAAAAAAAAAATATAATAAAACATGTTATGTTTGTGATCAAGTAACCACAATGAATTGGTTAAGAACAAAAAATAAAAATAAAATTCGAATCAGGATCGAAGCAGGATCCCCCGGCAACACCCGTTCACGAGTTGACGCGAGGGTCAGCCATCGCAAAGCTCAACTATAATAGAAGGAACCTTACGACCCGGCCCACGACGCCGTCAACAGTTTGAACATTTTAGAAAAATAAATACCTTTAGTCACTTACATAAATACATATCATACATATCATGCTATATAGGCATAAAATTCTAATCCTAACTAATATTATAAATGGGTAAGTAAGTTTGTTTATTTATTTATTTGTTTTTACCTCTTCACGCTTTAACTACTGAACCAATCTTCCTGAAATATTGCATACACATAGTTTGAAGTTCTAAGAACATAGGGTGTATCATTAATCCCGGGAAAAAACACTGTTCCCGTGGGAAATTTACGCGGGCGAAGCCGCGGGCAAAAGCTAGTAACTAATAAAATAAAATAATTTCATTTTACGCAGAATCCATATTGTTAGTAACAAAGACAACTTATAACTATGTTTTATCAATTGCCAGGTAACTCAAAACCCTATACGGGTCTCGGGGAATTGGGTGAAATGGTCCCAGCATAAGTGGACTGATCACCCGTCTGGTGCTCGCACTCCCATTTAGTAAATAATAATAATGTTTTATCAAAATTAGTGGATGGTTTGGTGTCTTTGACTAAATGGATGCGAGTCTAGTGCTGCATGACAGCACTGTCCATGTCCAACGTAGCCGCAACTACTTTAACCAAACTATTGGCCGTTGAAATATACTGCTGGTTTAAACATATACAAAGACCAATAATATAAAAATTGGTTATCATGCCAGTGTCACAGGTCTGAGGTTCGATTCCCTGGTCAGGTCAAGACAGAAAATAATACTTTTAGATTGATCTGGGTCTTAGATGTTTTGTCGGCCTCTGTGGAACAGTGGAAAGACCTTGCCTCTGAACCATGAGGTCCCGGGTTTAATTCCTGATCAGGTCAAAATGGAAAATGATCTTTTTCAAATTGGCTTGGGTCTTGGACTGTTGTTTAATGAATTATTTGTAACAATTCCTATTACAATCCCATTCAGTATTGTCCTTTGTTGAGTATATGTAGTAATAAACTTAGTTTTTAGTAATTTTCTGACGTCAACTATCAAATATAGTTTATTAGTATATGACGATTTAAAAGTGCTATTTTTAAGTCAATTTTAATAAAAAACAATTGACTTTGACTTAGTATCCTATAATACAAGTCTCGAACTTACTGTGTGGCTAGCTAATCTGTGTGATTTTTACGTATATATTAATCTATTATCATTTACACTCACGTATCAATAAGATGTCTGGCAGTGTTCAGCTGGCCAAGCCCCAGTTTGTAATGGTCCTTGTCATACAGCACATTCATTAGGTCTGCGTAAAACGGATGTACATCGTCCAGTTTAGGGAATTCCTGGAAATTACGTTAACTACTTAGAAAGTAAGATTTGATTTACCTAATGCTAACTTTATATACTTACTCAAATTTGACGACCTCCGTGGCCAAACGGTCATCACGCTGGACTGTCACACCGGAGGTCTGGGGTTCGATCCCCGATCAGGTCAAGATGGAAAATGATCTTTTCCAGATTGACCTGGGTCTTGGATGTTTATCTATATATGTATTTGTTATAAAATATAATATTGTTAAATAAGTATCCCATAACACAAGTCTCAAACTTACTTTGGGACTAATTCAATCTGTGTGACTTGTCCATATATTTTTATTTAAATGTGCAGCTATGTATGTTTCATTGTCATATACAATTTTGATGAATTGTAGCATAGAAGAAGATTAGACATTTTTAGCTATCGTTGTGAAAATAAAACTTGAAAAAAAGGGGATATAATTTACCTCGCAGACGACATCGAGGGTACCAGCTAATGTAGAGAGATGTAATGTAAATGAAATATCTACGTAATAACATCGATCGATAAATACCTGTATAATCCTTGATAATCTATCGTGGAAATTCTGTTGCGTGAATTTCACTTTTCTTATGTAAAATGCACGAATTCTGGATATCTTGTAGTGTTTGTGCACTACTGTCGGGGTCTTCCTTTGTGTCTTAGACAATATTATATCAATAAAGTCCTGAAAACGAGAGAATATCGGATTTATTGGGTTAAAATACAATATTGTGAAATTAGAAATAAAATATATGTTGGGCAAAAAGTACTATACCTTGGCCGTAGGCACAACGGCGATCTTTTTGAAGTTGTATAAATTGCTCATTTTGTATTATTTTAATATTCCTTTAATTACAGAAAATATTTTACGTGTGTACATCACGTACACACGTGTTTGAAAAGAATGAGAACTGTCTACTGTCAATGTCAAATCAAATTGAGCACAGAACATGGTCGAAATGCAAATTGATGCAAATGGACACGTTCAAAAGTGGAGCGATATATATACATAACTCCTTGTGGCTGGTTTATAACCTATTGATATTTTGGTATTTAATCTGAGATTTTTTGTAAAAATAGAACCACGAGGTTTATAAATAATAACCAACTAGGTAATATAAATAGATGGTAGCTAATAATCATACCCATAGTGAGTAAAATACAGAGATTTTTTAAATAATAAATTAAAAACTTGTATTGTAACATCTTCTATCAACTGTATGTATTCTTGCAAATAAATATTGATTGATTGATTTGTTGTAAGTTTATTTTTTGTAACTAGCAACTTTATTGACCCATTTGTCAATGTCAAATTAAGTCAGCAGTTAATTTTCCCGTGCCGCAGAACCGCAAACTATCGCGAGGTTATTTTATTTTATCTTTAAATAATAATGCCGGAGAACTAACTATTCAACAAAAGAAATATTATACGCCAGCAGTTGTTAAAAAGGTTTATATTCCAAGAGTTTTTATCACAACATAAATTATCCGTAAGTATAAAATTGCATCATATTTGTCATTTGTTTCGGTAATACAAATATATATTTTTAATTTTATTACAATGTCGATCACAATTAATTTCAAATTATATACTTATACGCGTTTGGCCCTATCGGTTGGATGTTTGAATCTGACCTACCCGGTTAGAAGTATAAAATCTCATTGATTTTAATACAATCTTTTTCTACCTACGTTTTTAGATATTAAACTACACCTTCACAAATTTTTAGTACAAGCTATATGTTAGCTTAGCTCGTATAGTTTTTATGTATCGAGTAATTTTTCAACTGATTCTATACAATTTCTTGGTAATTATTAACATTGTTGCTAGGTATATCAAATATGTAACAAAAGGTAGTGAGAATTATTAAAATAGTGAGTGCTATGTGTCCTTGCAGGATAAGTGTGGAAAATAAACTGAAAAATGTACACAAGATTCCCCAATCTCGGATGGAGGAACTTCAGGACGACCGTCACATCCCAAAAAGTTAGTCCGTACAGCAACGGGATTTTGAAAAAGAAGGAGATTACCACTAAACCTGTACAGCAAGGGAAAGTTCTCCATGGCTTCCTCTGCTCCGATGTAGAGTTCATAAAAGAGTACAATATGACTGCTTACTTTTTAACTCACGAAAAGACTAAGACCGAGTATCTGCATTTAGAGCGGGAAGATCCTAACAATGTCTTTTCTGTAGGTTTCCGCACAACACCTTTAGACTCTATGGGCACTCCTCACATCTTAGAACATACAGTACTGTGTGGTTCGGAAAAATATCCAGTCCGTGATCCGTTTTTTAAAATGCTGAATAGATCTTTAGCTACATTTATGAATGCTTTGACTGGCCCAGATTATACATTCTACCCGTTTTCATCACAGAATGAAGTGGATTATAGGAACCTTCAAAAAGTATATTTAGATGCTGTTTTCAAACCTAACCTGGCTAGGATGGACTTCCTCCAAGAAGGTTGGAGGTTAGAGCAAGCAAAATTAGAAGACAAAAAATCCGATTTAATGTTCAAAGGAGTTGTTTATAACGAAATGAAGGGAGCATTTTCTGAGACCAATTCTCTTTTTGGACAAAAGTTTATTAACACAATTTTACCTCAAGGCACTTACGGATATGTCTCAGGAGGAGACCCGCTGCACATTCCAGAATTAACACATGAGCATTTAAAAAAGTTCCATGCAACACATTACCACCCTAGCAATGCTAGAATTTATTCTTATGGAAATTTTCCTTTAGAAGCTAACCTGAAGTTTGTTAACGAGGCATATTTAAGCAAATACACATATTTAAACCCGAAAAATACTACAGTAGTGAAACAAGAGAGATGGAAGATTCCGAAAACTGCCGAATCAGTTTGTCGTGTTGACCAGTACGGAGGTCCCATTGATAAACAAAATCAAATAGCTCTAGGGCTTGTCATGTCTGATATCACAGATATCTACGAGACGTTTATGTTGACAGCCTTAGCTGAGCTTATGATTATAGGTCCCAATTCAGCATTTTATAAAAGTCTGATAGAGAAAAACATCTCTGGAGGTTATAACGGTCTGACTGGTTACGATAACCAAATTAGAGATACTTTATTTGTAGTAGGATTAAAGGATGTGGAGGCTAATAAGTTTGAGATAGTCGAAAAAGATTTTCAAGCAAACTATTGAGGAGCTTTACGAAAAAGGCTTCGAGAAAGACCATATTGAAAGTGTTTTACATGGATTTGAGCTTTCAATCAAACACCAATCGCCCAAATTCGGTTTGAATGTACTTTTCAATTTGATGTCGCTTTGGAACCATAATGGGCCAGTTTTGGGGGCTCTGAAAGTAAATGATCTACTTTCGAGACTAAAACAAGATCTGACGAACCCGGCTTATATAAGAGACGCGATCGAAAAGTACTTCATTTTGAATAATCACAAATTGACCATGACAATGAAGCCTGATCCCAAATTCGATGATATTTTTAACGACGCAGAAGCCAAACTTCTCAAATCAAAGACAAAAGCTTTAAGTGAAGAAGATAGAGAAAGAATATACATTGAAGGTATAGAGCTATCTAAAGCTCAAAAGAAACAAGAGAATCTAGACGTGTTGCCGTGTCTTAAGTTAGAAGAGATTACTCTGAACAAAACTGCCCCACCTCTAAAACATACAGTATCTGGGACGATTCCTTTACAGATGTGCGAATCTAATACAAATGGCGTTACGTATTTCAAAGGAGTCCTTGGTACGGAATGTCTAAATGACACCCAAAGACCTCTGCTGCCATTCTTTAACTACATTTTGGGCAAATTCGATACAAAGCAATATAACTATAGGGATTTCGACAAATACGTCAGCAAAACTACGTCCGGTCTATCCGTCCTAACTCACATAACCCATCATATTGACGAGAAAGATGCTTACGAACAGGGAATTGTCATCGACAGTCACTGTCTTGACGAAAATCTGCCAAAAATGTTAGATATATGGCTTCAGATTTTCGACAAACCTAATTTCGAAAACAGCGAAAGAATGTCAATGCTTTTGACTAATTATTGTTCCTCTCTTACGAACGGAGTTATCGATAGTGGCCACACGTACGCCATGCAAGCTGCCAGGGCCCTGATATCTTCCGTCGACGAATGCAAAGAGAACCTTTTGGGGCTGCATCACGTGATTAACATGCAGACAATACAGAAGAGAGACATAACCGAAATCCAAAGTATCATTGATAAAATCGCTCAACAAGTCTTCAAAGGCACCAACTTGCGCGCCGCATTCCATTTCTGTAATACAAATAAGGATATAGAAAAAGAAGTAGATAAATTCTGCACAACTTTATGTAAAGAAGACGGGCATGATGTGAATCGCATAAATTGGACCGATTGCAAAGCCATGCCAAAAGAAAAACGCGGCTTGCAAATCGCTATGAACATACCAGTAAATTTCTGCGCAAAAGTGATCCCAACAGTGCCATATACGGACCCGGATTACGCAAAACTGAGGGTACTTTCAAGACTTTTGACTTCGAAGTACCTCCATCCTATCGTTAGGGAGCAAAACGGAGCATACGGCGGAGGCGCTTCACTATCTCTTGATGGCAATTTCAACTTTTATTCATACAGAGATCCGAACACGAAGTTAACTTTAGACACCTACGATAACGCTTCAGGCTGGCTGGCCAAAAATAAAAGCATAATCGACGACCAAAATCTATTCGAAGCCAAACTGTCGATCCTGCAACAAATGGATCAACCTATAGCCGAATATATGAAAGGCGTTGACCTATTCTTGTACGGATTATCATATGATATTTGGAAGACTCAGAGAGAAAGAGTTTTAGCTGTGAAGAAAGAGGATTTACTCGATGTATGTGTGAAGTATTTAGCCCCAGAGAAATGGGCGGGCAAATGCGTGATTGGGGATACAGATTTGAATGTTTTGAAGAAAGGAGATGAAGTTTGGACGAGGATCAGTGGGCCGCAGCAATAGATACTGTGATACGGAATGTAGCTTTAAAATCTAAAGACAAAGATTTATTTTTTTAAATTAAAAAGCGGGTAGTGCTATGACGGAAATTGGAAAATTTCAAATCGCGTTTGGCACTTCTCTTTATCAGTCAACGCTCACGGAAATGTACTTTGTGAAACAGCTCAAAATATTTTACGCCGCGCAGATTTGTTGATATCTTTAGCTTATATCTTAATTTATAACACTTATTAGATGTTTTAAAAGTCTAGGAAGAAGTAAAAAGTAGGGTATGTAAAACGTTAACATAGGACATACTTTGAGTCAAGTCCAATAATCCATATGTAGTATATTTAAATTTATATCCAGATGGATAATTTGTGGGCCTGTGGTGTAGCTACTGAGGGTCAGGTTACCTTTTTAGGAGGCCAACGAACATTTCGTTTAGATAACAAATGTTGAAATGTGAATTGGAAAGGCAGAATACAGTAACCACCCTGGCTATGCCACAGCGCCCCTTTGAAAATGTTGTTGGCAATGCTTTATTTATTTGATGTCGACAGGTTGTTAATAAATACTACTTTTATCTTATATTTTGTTTTATTCTGATAGTAAGTAGTCTGAACCTGCGTTTTGATTGTCCTAAATTGGGCTACAATAACTTACGGAGTAACATGAGTAAATGTGAGGATGATGTCGTCACATAATGGGACTGGGATAGACAGAATTTGACTGAATGCCTTACCTTACTTCACCCAAACAGGTTGAGGAGTCTATCGTGGTCACTAGTGGTAGCATTCGAGTAGTGCTACGGTTAAAATTAAATTAGGTACCTACCGTAGCACTGGATATTTTTTTTCTAGTCTTTACCATTTCGAGCGTATTAGTCAGTATAGATACCTTCCTCAAAATCTTAACAGCGATGGGAGTTTTCATTTTTTATGGACAAGAATAACTGTAAAAAAATGTTTTACAGACTTTTCCAGATGTCTCTACCGCCAAATATGACGCCCGAAGAATATTTTAAAGAGTGCGTAGATTTCTTTGAAAAATATCAATTTTTATACAACGTTCCCAACACCGATGTACTCGCCAATGGATCCTTAGATAAAATTAATGTTCAAAGTCTTGAAAACAAAGATGTTTTTGATGACAGTTATAAAATAACCGAAGACGAAGATGATTTTTTGAAGATTTTCTTTAACAAATGCTCAAAAATTGCAGTAAAATATGATGAATTTGAGGATAGTTGTGAAGAGATCGTGGACGCGCCCCTTAGTGAGAAAAAGAGACATGAAATTACATATTTGACGAAAGAAATAATAGATGTTTGTGAAGAAACGGGTTGTGATACGATTGTAGATTTTGGAGCTGGGTTGGTAAGTATTGTATTTATAAGTAGGTACATGGTAAATTTAGCGAAAAAAGATTCATCTTCTAGATTACATTAAAATAGTCTTTCATTTGCGAATCAGGCGATTTCACAGAATTTGGAAAATAATGGTGTGGGATGGTTGTGGGTGATTCATTTGGCCAATGTCCTTATCACAAAAGAAACAACTATTTATGCAAAGATTTTTTAAATTACAGGGATACTTGGATCAACTGCTTCATAAGAAATCAAATTACAACATTCTCGGAATTGAAAGCAATAGTAACCATTACATCGGGGCTAAGAAAAGACAGAATAAATACCACATAGATTCAAAAGATAGTGTTAAATATATGAAACACACAATAAGCGAGGATTCTCATACGAAAATACAAGAATATATCGAAGAAAAGTTTCCAAAAACGCGGGAAATCTGCGTGACCGGCCTCCATGCTTGCGCGGATTTGACTATTACCGCCATGAATATATTTTCAAAGATGGCCGCTGCGAAATCTATGGTTTTGATACCGTGTTGCTATCATTTGATGTTGATAGAAAATGGTAGATTTAAAAACTTTCCATTGAGCCAATGTTTGAAAAGGATAGTCGAGGAAAGAAACGGTTTTAGTTACATGGGAGTTCCTTTTCTGAGGTTAGGCGCTCATCCACCAGATTTAAACGGCAGTTTGAAAGATATAGTCTTTAATTTGTTGGCGAGAGCTGTGCTACAAATATATGCTTGTAAACGTAAGTTTAATTAGAATTCATTATCTAATAGTTTGTTTAATCTTAAAAATCATGCAGATTCTCATCTGCCAATAAAGATACCCATCTTGTTTTTTACTCAGACAAAGAAAAGTAACATAATTGTACAAACTTACATAAATTAACATCTCAAATTTATTAATGTAAGGTACAAGACAAGAACCTTTTTTACCTCCATCCATAATTATCTAGTTTGCTATTTTCAGATGACTGCAAACTAAGAAGAAATAAAAGAAAAGCGGTTAAAATTAAAAATTCTAATAACGATTTCGAAACTTACATACAAGACGCAATCACCTGTGGTTTTACATTAATACCAAACGGAAATAGCGAAAACATAGTAAATTTTAAATTAGAAGAAATAAGGACAATTTGGCGGCAACACAGTCAAGATTCGACATTCAAAAAAGCCGCCATCTTTGTAAAATTACAAAACCATTTACAAGTCGTAATAGAAAATTTCATTTTGTACGACAGACTTTGTTATTTACGCGAAAATGGTGTAACAAATTGTAGATTCAAAAAGATATTCAACCAGAGCGTGTCGCCTAGATGTTTAGCTTTATTAGTTTTTAAAAATAAAACAAGTTAACTTATTCACATTCATTTTATTTCTAACTTTGTTAGCTGTCTCCAAGACTATTCGATTAACGGGAAAATAGACTTAAAATCCGATTAAAATGCTAAAGACTACTTGGGGCTAATGTCATTTTATTGGGTTAAATTTAAACACTTCAATGTAAGGACTGAAATGGCTGATAACTGGATTTTTTAACCCGATCTCGGGTTTAAGCCGGGTGATTACCAATCTCTGGCGCCAACTACTCTGGCGGAAAAACGATAAGCCTCATTGTAATGCTTTTTTACACCGTCACAAAGCACTTCATAGAAACGGGGCGTCAAATATACCTACTACTACTACAAATGAAACTGTATATCCGTAAACACGTCAATGTGTGCGTTTTCATAGTAATAGCGTCCAAATACACACAAAAACGGGGGAGAAGTGCGGGGGTGCCATATTGCGGGAGGGGCAGGGAGTTTCCTTTCTGTACGTAGTACTTATATTAATTCTGTGATACAGTTCTTGTTGTTAGTATTTAAAAAAGTACTACAATTGAAAAATTATTAAAATACAATAATAATTTAACTTTAGCAGAATGGACCCCTGATACAGGCACTACAACAAACTTACAATAATAATGTCACAACAGTCATAACTTATAAACAATAAACATTTTAAGTAACAATAACAAATGATTAAGTATAAAGGTAAAAAAGTTGTTGCAATATGTTTTTTTAGTCAATGGTCAATAGATCTAGTTAACTTAAAAGATTCTGTTGTATAATTTATCATTCCTTATTAAGTAAAATATATGTATATGAGTTTTCAGTCAATATTAGGAAAGTCTTTAAACAAAAACTAAGATTATTGCCAAAAAAATGTGTAATCTTTTTACGTACATACTTAAGGTAAAATATATGACACTAAAAATATATAAACATTGCAATTTTATAAATTAACTGCATAATATTTTGTGATTAAAACATTTTTTTTATTAGTTTCTATTTCATTTGCTCCCCATGCCCAGTGTGTTTTTCTACCCATTTAGCAAATTTCATCTAAATCTGACCAATACCAATTTTGCTGTTGAGAAACGAACATACTGTCATCCAAACTTTCTCTCTCATTTATATATTAGTGTGATGTTGCCATAGATTAACAGGACTCTGTGGTCCGTGTGGCTCTATGAATGTGGTGTAGAATGCGGATGCATTTTATGGTCTTAGATATTATTAATATTTTAGTCATTTAATTTCATAGCTCACTTATTTTTGCTTGGCCAGTTTGAGAACTAAGCAATTTTTATGTTTGCCCATGAGATATAAACAACCCAAATGATGTAGGTTGTTAATAGTGAGGGGGTAGCCATTGTTATTGTGTGTTTTCAATTTAGAAGTATTACAATGAGTCTGTCCTTACTATATTCAGATGACAAATCTATGGGATTCCTCCTTTACGATTAAATCATTGTATTAAAAAATCAACTAGTAATTTGTTCCTTGATTTCTTGTTTTTCATGTTCAGGTACAATTATATTTGTTTCTTCAGCCTTTATTTTAGGCCTCCCAGGTCTCCTTTGCATCATCATTCTTTTCTTCCATTCCAATGTGCTATTCGTCTCCGGGTATACTATAATTTCGCCTGTGCTCGGATTTATGGGATATACACCTTCCGGCGTATGCTTTTTCTTAGCCATATCCATCCCGTGACGTCTCTTCATATGTTTATTATAATTTGGCCAGTTAGTAAAGTCCCGTTGGCATAGTTCACAGGAATAGGGCTTGACGCCTGTGTGTTGACGAATATGCTGGTTCAGAATTGTCTTGAAACGGAAACCTGGAAATAAAAAACAACTGACTGAGTGACTGACAGGCAAGCATAGCCAAAACTACTGGGCATGAAGATTCCTTAGGGAGTGAAGGGGAGCACTAAGAGAGGATTCCGAAATTCCCACAGGAGCAGTCTCCAGCGGGCTCTTGCTAGTAACTTATCCTAAACTAATATTATAAATGCGAAAGTGACTTTGTTTGTTTGTTACCTCTTCACCCTTTATCTACTGAACAAATCTCTGAAATTTTGCATACACATAGTTAGTAGTACTGAGAAGGATATAGAGTACCTTACATCCCGGGAAAAAGCACTGTTCCCGTGGGAAATTTATGTGGGTAAGAGCTAGTAACCAATAAAGATATGAACAAACCTTTGTTGCAGTATGAGCAAACGTAAGGCAGTAAATCTGTATGGATGATCTGATGCGAGGACAGCTGCTTCTGCAGACGGAAGCAGCGGCCGCACTGGTCACATGCAAACGGCTTGTGGCTGTCATGCACACCAACGTGGTTTCGTAACTGGCTCGCAGTTTTGAAGCTCGCTTTACAAATTTCGCACTGATGCGGTCTCCTGTCTTCATGTAAAATCATGTGGCCGGCCAAATTCTGTTTATTGAGGAAGCATTTTCCACATTTCTCGCAGGTGTGGTCTCGTTTTCTTTCTGTATGTATTAGAAGATGCGTATTTAAACTGCCTTTGTGTTTAAACGTCTTTTTACATAATACACAAGTGAGGTTATCATCCAGAGGCAAGGATGGCACTCCTCTAGTTTTGTGATCTTTGTAAAATAAATTCACATGTTCTACCATCTCATTTGAACTCTCAAATATACTATTACAACCTTTACAGCAAAATTCGGATGAAATATGGACAGTTTTGTGCAAATTTACCTGATGTGGTGATGGGAATTTTGTAAAGCATTTATAACAAGACAATTTCAGAAATTTCCTGTGTTTTTGTACATGTATTAAAAAGCTGTCTAATCTTAATTTTCTAATGTTACAATCTGTACAACGATAGGCGTTACAACTGTTATGGTACTGTATTGAATGTACTTTCAGCTCTTCAATATTCTGAAACTGTGTTTCGCAGAATGAACAGGTCCAGGTGTAGTCTTCCCAAGTCAATTTTAATTGTGCTAAAGGCAAACTATCCAAACTATTACGTTTGCTTCCCTTGTGCGTCTTTTTCTGTCTTTTTCTTTGGAGATTTATCATCGTAATCTGATGTGTTGTCTACTGATTCGTGTTTGAAGTCTATCTGGCTCTTCTCAGGTTCGGATTTAACAGCCGTTTCATTGTATTTTATGTCTTCAGGAGCATCATAATCAAAATTTTCAGTGTCTGATGTAGACTCCTCTTTTTTGATGTGTTGTACAAAAACTATATCGTGTAACACAGTTTGGGCCTGTTCTACACCTGAAACGAAATCGTAAGCCTTCCGCAAGGCATTGATACAAACAAAACACACTGTTTTGGGCAGTAACTCCTCATTTAGATCCATTGCAATGTTGACTTTAGCGAGTTTGTCCAATACATCACGACGTTTTTCGTCCTCAACGCTCAAGTTTATCAATTTTGATTGGGTTTTCAGGTCAGCACATAGACGGCAAAAGGATAATTCTGATTTACTCATTATGCTTTTAAGAGATCCACGTAATTGCACGTAATTATAGGATTTTTCGATTTCACAGAACAATAAATCGTTCCACTTAAATTTCTATCACATCAACATCGTAACATAGCACAGACCACAAACTAAAAAAAACTGTTTGTCTGTCAGTCATGTCATGAGGTCACAGATCAAAAAATAAATAGTGAAGGAAGTGACTATATCTTGATACAGCCAGAGATGGGTAATGGGTTATAACCCATTTCAATCCACCCGGGTTATAATGGGTGGTTTGGGTTATAACCCAGTTATAACCCATTATCACCCAATTTGATGGGTGAAAACAGTTTATAATAAAACTAATTATTATTTTAGAATAATAAGTATACCATGTTCTTCTCAGTACTCCTAACTATGTTTATGTGAAATTTTTTGAAGTTTGGTCCAGTAGATAAAGCGTGAAGAGGTAATAAACAATATCATTTCCGCATTTATACTGTTAGTGAGGATGACATCTTGGCCCGTATAGTGGAAGACCTTGCTAGACATGGGCACACCAAAACATCTCGTACACCTTTTGAGACGTCTATATGAAGATGACACAGCCTCAGTTCGCATGGATGATGTTCTGTCAAGTGATTGGAAATCACTATTACTAGTGCTACTATACACACATACTAGTGCCGGAGGAGGCCAGGGTTGCATTATGTTAAAACTTTTATTCAATGTGTGCACAGAGCTTATAATTCGTATCACTTTAGAAGACTGGACGGATGGTGTAACAATTGGTGGATAAAGGATTGCAAACTTGCGTTACGCGGATGACACCACCTTATTTGCAACCAGTTCGCAACACTTGGAAGAGCTACTGTCAAAGATAGAACGAGTGAGCCATGAGTTTGGACTTGGAATTAATCGCAAGACCATGGTAATGATTGTTGGTATGACGACGGGTATCATCAGGTCCTGAGCTTCCTAGTCCTGCACCCACAACGACAACAACGACGACTTCCGCACCGACGCACTCTGCAGCCCACGCCTGAATGACTTCGACGGCGGCGCACTCTCACTCACCAGGGTAGTGGCTCTGCAGGGACCGGCGCACACAAGTCTACCGACAGTCTCAACTAGATTACAAGCACTTCCCGATTCACTGGGACACAAGACTGGCCCTTGCAAGCTACGAAGCACAGACTGCACAGCAGATTCATCACATCAGACCTTTGGTCTTGGGGGGGATACTGTGGCATCCACCATCTACCGAGTGAATGTAGCAACTCGACGACTCGACAAACGACGGCTCCACAAAATCTCAGCGGCAAGCAATACTACTTCGCAAGGTCGACACAAGATGGCGTAACAGTCTTTACTACACTTTACATATCGACAAATAATTGCGAATAACAAAGATTGTACGAATATTCTCCAACCAAAAATAACTTCACAGCATCGCAAATAGAATACAGATCAAACTCCACTCAATCTCCATACTACAAACCCACAATCTCATCAACAAAAACGGAAAAATCCTAAATCGTGCTATCAGAATTTCCAAGGCAACTCGCTATATATACGAACTGCAACGCAACATCGTCAGAGCCTCGGCTCCCCAGGCCTAACACCTAGCCTGGCGGGAAGATCTTCCCTTCGGGGCGGTCGAGCATCATTCATCGCTCCCGCTCCCAGTGGCAACTTTAACCATCGCGGCGGTCGCCGTTCACTAAAGAGCAATAGAAACATAACCATAGCCAAGAAGATATTTCTGAGGAAAGACAGAAAATAGATGCTCTGGAGATGTGGTGCTGGAGAAGAATGTTTGGGGTTTCGTGGACCGAGTTTCGCACAAATGTCTCGATACTTCAAGAACTCGGTATCAAGCAACGTCTGTTTTCGATAGTACAATCTTGCATCCTCACATTTTTCGGTCATGTTTTCCGGCGTGACAATAAGTCCATAGAACGCCTTGTCGTCCAAGGAAAGGCAGAAGGCACTAGACCGGGCGGAAGGTCACCCACCCGTTGGACTGACCTGATCAAGTCTGCCATTGGAGGGTCAGTTAACGAGTGCAGCAGGATGACCTCCAACAGACAACGGTGGCGAAACGTCGTAAAGCGCATTACAGCTGCCCTTATCAATACAACCGCTCTGTCAAGAGCGTACTGGACAGGAAGATTGGATCAAAAAAGGTGAAGTTTCATACATCATTTCAACTCCTATTATTTACCCTTAGGGGTACAAATTTAAAATTCAATTATGATGTTATTATTTTTTATTACATAAGAGCGTAAATCTATAATTTCATGAACATAACTTCAACAAAAATGACGAAGTTTCATACAAACTTTCAACCCCTTTTTTACCCCCTTAGGCGTTGATTTTCCAAAATTCCTCTCTTAGTGCTCACTTACGTCACATGAGGGACCTTTGTACAAAATTTCATGTGGCTTGTTATTAAAATAATAGGAGATAAATATGATGTTCATATTCATATTACACAGTAACACAAAATAGTTAAAATGTGGTACTATTTATAGGTATTTCCCATTGAATATTTAGATGTTTCATTCTAGGTGGGTACCTACGTAATAATCGCTTGTAATAATACACAAAAAAATATTTTTTTACAATATTTAGTTTTCACCCGGTCAATGGGTGGTTTGGGTGGATTGAAATGGGTCGTAACTGGGTTATAACCCAGGCTCGGGTTTTAACCCGGGTGGTTACCCATCTCTACAGCTCGTAGAATAGTAGAAATTCAATGTAGAATACCAACCGATGTAAGGTACCTATCGATATATTTATCTACTGGTAACTATTCAACTAAATTACTCAATATCTGTCAATGTCAAAAACTGCCTAGTTCTGTTTGTCAGTCAAAAGAATTTTGCTTAATGCTTGAGCGCTTGCTTATTTTCTTGTTTTTATTGTGTGAAAATGTGTAAATAAATTGAATAACTATGGAAAACTTAGTAAACACGTATTGCCGTTTTTTGTGCGGAACCCAAGAGCCCAGAAAAACTGCATAATTTGCGAGAAGACGATAAGAGATACCAAGAAATCTTGTTAAAGCTGACCTTCTTGAACGCACAGTATGTCGAAGTAAATTGTGATAACACCCTACCAAAAACCGTATGTTTCATTTGTTATGACTCTCTGAATAAAGCTTACGACTTCCTCGGTAAAGTAAAGAGAGCTCAAGACACGTTATCGTGTTTATTTTCTAAAAATGTTGATAAATTCAATGACTATGATGATGACGATCGTATGGCAGGCTTTGACGATTTCTTATCTCAAGAATCTGAGGATATTGCCATCAAAGAAGAGAAAATTCATTCTCTCAATCCAATTCTCAATCCAAAAAGTGGCCATTGTACGATTGAAACCACAGTTGAAGTAAAAAATGAACCAAAAGAGGAATACACTGATCATCCCAACTTTTCGGACATTTTAAACGCTCCAGAACAATGTGATGAGACATTGGATGTACAAGATATCATAGAAGCAGCTATGTGCAATTTACCAATGAGTTCAAATGTTGAAATTTATGCAAAAGACTTGTCAGATTTAGGCAAAAACACGATTAAAACTTGGAAAGATTATCCGTGGATGTGTGCTTTGTGTAACATTGAGTTTCTAGATATGGAGACTTTTGCGATTGCATGCAAAGGCTGTGCACGGAAAATGCTCTGTGTTCCTGTGCATTGATTGCAAGAATCGCAAGGAAAGATAACTTTGCTTCTTTTGTCAAACATGTTAGAAAGCATAGGAAGAGTCTAAGGTAATTAAAATATTCACAATATTTTTTTAAATAAAACCTAAATCATCACAGCCATCAAAATATAAGTAAGTTAGAACAAGTATTATTAATTTTACTATAAGTAATAGAACCCTCGCGGCTTCACTCCTGTAAGAACTTCTGGTTTTAATATGGCATACAAAGAAATTATTTTAATTTCAGATAAGACCCTTATTTCCAAAGATTAATAATAATAAGCTTCTTTAATTCCATTTACAGTGTTTGATTTTTACAATATTAAGGTATAAATTTGAATTTTTGTTTTTATGGATCCCTTATTGGGTAGAAGCCTCCTCCTCCATCTCCCTCCATCTTTCTCTGTCCTGGAAATTTCCAAAGATTAGGCTATTTAAACTCTTCAGCTTTATTACATAAGCATAGTTTATAAACACAAGTAATATTATAGGCACAACCAGGAATTTAGTCCATCATTGTCTTGATTATAAGATTCTTACTGTGATTATATTTATTACTAGCTTTCGCCCGCGGCTTCGCCCGCGTGAATTTTCCACGGGAACAGTGCTTTTTCCCCGGATTAAAGGTATTCTTTGTCCTTCTCTGTACTTCCAGCTATGTGTATGCGAAATTTCAGGAAGATTGGTCCAGTAGATAAATCCTGAAGAGGTAACAAACAAACAAACAAACCAACAAACTCACTTTCGCATTTATAATATTAGTTAGCATAAGCTTTGTCCCACTGCTGGGCCAGATTCCCGCCATTAATTAAAATCACCATTACCAAACCAAATTAATTAATGGCGGGACCAAGAGAAACTCACTCAACTATAACCTATGTCCACAAAATAAGTTAATTAAATTCCTTATTAATAAATTTTGCAGAAACTACTGTCACTACTGCAACAATCTGCTAGACAAAGCGGAAACAATCGGTTCTCACATCAAGCAACACCTGCAGAGGTCCCAAATACCCTGCCCTCTGTGTGGAGAAATCCTCAAAAACGAAGAAGCACTAAAATTACACTTACAAGAGTACGGATCCCTGAAATCCAAGAGGAAGCCACGAAGGAAGCCTGGAACACCAATAACCGTTGAAGACCTAACATGTTCACTATGTAAAAAGGTTTATAAAAACCCAAATAGTTTACGAGATCATATGAAATTGCATAAAATTGATAGGAAACGAAATTACACTTGCGAGCGATGCGGTAAAATGTTTTACAATAAAGGTACGTTGACTTCTCACATAATGTCTCACGATAAGGTTAGGCCTCATGTGTGTAGGATATGTAACAAGTCATTTTTATACCCAAACATGCTACGGAGGCATGTGGAAATGCATTCAGGTATAAAACCGTTCTCATGTGAGCAATGCGGACGGTGTTTTAGACTGCAGTATCAGTTGAATGCGCACAAAATTGTGCATACAGATTCAATGCCTTATATATGTCAGTATTGCAATAAAGCATTCCGTTATAAGCAGATTTTGAAGAACCATGAGCGGCAGCATACGGGTGCTAAGCCGTATTCGTGTCAGCAGTGTGGAATGGAGTTTACAAATTGGTCAAATTACAACAAGCATATGAAACGTCGGCATGGTACAGATACGTCTAAAAAGAAAATCACGCCGGAAGGGGTTTTTCCAATTAATTCAGAAACGGGACAAATAATACAAGTGGAGAATAGTCTAGTGATGGAGGAGTGGAAGAGTAAAATTATGATACCAGCGAAAAGAGGTAAAAAGAAGATGATAAAACAAGAGACTGATAGTTAAAATATTGGAAAAAACTAAAAATTTTATGCATACCTTGTCTGTTATCCTTTCATTGCTAAACTGCTGAACCGATATTGATGAAATTTGCCACAGAGATAGTCGAAGACCATAAAGTTAAATTTTTTTTTTTCTATGTCTACCTACCATGACTTTTTGCCACGGGGCGAGCGGCGGGTAACAGCTAGCTAGTTTATTATAGGTACATTAAATAAAAAATAAAAAAAACTAAAAACTGGTTTTTAAAGCAATATTTTTATATTTTTTTTATGAATTGTTTTGCACTAATGCAACACAAATCACAATGCAATATTAAATAATAATTAATTTACTTGTGTACGGATTTTTGTAAATAGTAATTAGGGTGGTATTCCATTCACCAAATATCTTAATCCAATCAACATTTGATCAAAGATATTGGATGAATTCATTATATGTGCAGGAACACTGATATCTGAACCAACATAGATAGATCATCACTGCAGCCATTTTGATTTAAATAATCAAAATGGCTGCACAGATGATATACCCATTGCAGAATATTTATCTTCGCTCATTAGCTTATTTATTTTCCATATTATTTTATTATCCTTTGCCCCATTTTATAGCTTCTTAAATCCATGTTAGGGTATGACCTTGGATTTTTACGACATTGCATTCCAGATCAGTCTTATTAGTTTCATAACCGCCATTATTTCTTAATTTATTTTCAAGGTCAAATAATGAAGGCCGTTGCTCATTCCAGCTGTACGAAGTTCTTATTTTTCCCATGGGTAACACACGCTAAAATCTTATTATATAGGTACAGGGGAATGGGCACAACAGAGCAAAATAATCAAATACTGAACATGAATTCAATTCATTTATTCAATAACAATTTACAATTGTGTCTGAAATTCTCAGAAGTAAAAAAATGAATTAGAAAAAACTAATATTAATGTCTACGTACAACTTCATTGACAAAATTAAAATATGAAGGATCACATAATTATGCTCACAAGGTGGACTTGTCAAAGAAAACTTACTTTAGGGAAAAAATACACTAGGTACCTTTAGGTCATAAGAAATCCGCAATCTCATATTCATTTCGCTCCATAAGATATTTCTTTAATTTGTTTTTAAACTCTGAAATGTAAGGTTTTGCCTGAAGTCTACTGGTAACTTATTAAAAGCTTTGATTGCCTGGTATTGCGGGCTGTGTTCAAATACTTTTAAGTGAGGTAGCATATCAGTTATTATGTTTCCTCCTCGTTACTTCAAAGTCAAAGTCAATTATTTTTATTCATATAGGCTTATAAATAGCACTTATAAATCGTCACATTCTTGTTTTTTAGTTAGTTGACGTCATAAAATTACTTAAAGCTAAGTTTACCACCGCCCCCAAAGCGCAAGTGGAGAAGAGGCGGCGCAACAAACTCCACTGCTGCATTTTCTCCAAAGACGTCACTTTACTGTTGAATATAATAAATTCTATAATAGGCAAATATACGTGTTTACCATGTCATTAAGATAAAATAAATATGTTATAAAGCACCGCCAGGGGCGCTAGTTGTTGTTATCAGGACTTTGTGTAGCAACCGTTATATTTAATATTTTTTATATTAAAATATCTTGTTTGTGAGCTCGTATCATGTTTATTTATTGATATCTCCGTTTAAAAGTTAATTGGTTATGGGCCCAGATATTCGTTTTGCGCACCAGTAAGAATTGTTTGAAAAATACGATACGATTACGATACGAGCTTGATACGATTTCAATATGGAGATCAGTAATTCTATGAAAATAGAAAAATTCGAGGGCAGAAATTTCCGGCAATGGAAGTTTCAAGTGAAATGTGCCCTGAAAGCGAGAGGATTAGATTTGAATACGCAAAAACCCGGCGAAGGCGATGTCAGTAAATGGTCAAAGGATGATGGTATGGCCATGTTTATTATTACTTCTTCTATGGACTTAAATCAAATATCGCTTGTTGAAAATTGTGACACCGCTAGTGAAGTCATTAAAAAACTAGAAAGCATATATGAACAGAAGTCAGAGTTAAATAAAATGATGATTCATGAACGTTTCTATCAATATAGAATGCAATCTACCGATAGTATTGCACAACATATTGCAAAAGTAGAGAGCTTGGCAAAGCAACTGAGGGAAAGTGGAGAAGAACTCAGCGATACGGCAGTTATGACAAAGATATTGAGTACTTTGCCACCAAAATATAGATCAATGCGTCAGGCGTGGATGTCATTGGATTCGAAATTACAAACAATACATAATTTGACAGCTCGATTACTTGACGAGGAATTATGCCTTAATTATGAAGAAGAGTCAGAGATAGCTTTGATGACAGCGAAACCAGCCTCTAGTCAGTTGACAAGAAATCCTTCCTCAACCTCTGATATAAGAAATGTATATACACGAGATAATAGATATGTATGTTTTAATTGTAACAGAAGAGGGCATTATGCGAGAAATTGTCGTGCTCCCAAGAAATATCAAAAGAAGTCCCAAGAGCATTTGGCATTTAGTGCTTATCAATGTTTGCAATCTGAATTGAATGATGATGTTTGGATATTAGATAGTGGGGCATCGGCTCATATGTCATTCAGACGTGATATATTTTATAATTTTGAGAAATGCGATCAAACAAACAGAATAGTAGAGGCTTGGAAATAATAAGGAACTTGTTGTACATGGATGTGGTGACATATTGATTGAAAAAAATGTGAATGGAATATTAGAACGCAGTATATTAAAAGATGTATTGTATATACCTGATTTAAGGCGGAATTTATTTTCAGAAGGCATAGTTACGAGAAAAGGTTATACTATAATAAAGAAAGAAAATGTTGCAATGATTATGAAAGATAGATCTATTGTTTTAATGGCAAGACTTACACACAACAATTTGTATGAAATGGACATTAAGAGTTTTGTTCAAGTGAACTGTAATCTAGTAAAACCAAGCCTAAAAATCTGGCATGAACGATTAGGCCATTTAAATATAAGGGAAGTGCAAAATATGTGTAAAATTGGATCCATACCTGGACAGATTACAAAAGACAGTGATTTTATTTGTGAAGCCTGTCAATATGGAAAGCAAAGCCGTTTATCTTTTTGTACGTCACAAAGAGAAGAATGTCAACCAGGTGACATAACGTACAGTGATATATGTGGCCCAATAGAACAGCCTACAGTATCAGGTGCAAAATATTTTGTCTTATTCAAAGATGGAGCTACTAGTTATAGGCATGTTTTCCTAATTAAGAACAAGAGTGATGTCCTTGATTGTTTCAAAAAGTATAATGCACTGATAAAAAATAAAGTTGGCCACAGTGTGCACAAATTACGTACAGATAATGGGGGTGAGTACATTAACGATGATTTTTCATCTTATTTACAGAACAGAAGGAATAATTCATGAACAAACTGCCCCATATACACCAGAGCAAAATGGGAGAGCAGAACGTGAGATGCTTACAATTATGGAAAGCACTAGATCTATGTTATATTCCCGAGATATACCGTTAAAATTATGGGGAGAAGCTGTGAATTGTTCTGTTTATATATTGAATCGTACTTCTTCAAGTCAAACAAATAATATTACTCCATATGAGTTATGGAATGGAGAAAAACCATCTCTTCAGCATATTAGAATATTTGGTTCAGAAGGTTACGTTCATATATCTGATGAAAAGAGGAAGAAACTTAACAGGAAGAGTGAGAAATTGATGCTTGTAGGATATGAGCATGAGAACTATAGAATGTATAATGTTGAAACTGAAAAAATTATGATTAGTAAAAATGTTTGTTTTAATGAGAATAATGAACCAACTACTCGAAGAAACATTATTGAAATTTCTTTAAATGAAGATGATCATAAAAGTGAAACACAGATCACACCAGGAACATCTAATGACTTATCTGGAGAAGTTCATTCTGAAAGAGATGAAGATACTAGACAGATTACACCAGGTATATCATATGATTTATCTGAACAAGTTCATTCTGAAAGAGATGAAGATAATAGTTATAAAAGATATTTTGATTCAAATGATAAAACTTGTGAGTCTTCTAAAGAAGATATATTACAAGAAAGACATACAATGAGATTAAGGCCTCGAAGGAATAGAGTGGAAGAAGCTTATTTAGTAGAATGTGATATTCCTAATACTTATCAAGAAGCTATAATGCCTAGGGATAAAAATAAATGGAAAGAGGCAATAGATGAAGAATTGAAATCTCATGGAAAAAAAGGGGCTTGGAAATTTGTAGAAAGAGGTGATGTAAGAACTGTGGATTCGAAATTGATATTTACCATTAAGAAAAAATTCTCGAGGACATTTAAATAGGCATAAGGCTCGTTTGTGTGCGGGAGGATTTACACAATTGAAAGATATAGGCTATCGTGAAACATTTTTACCAACTACAAGGTGATGATTCTGTTAGGTTTTTTTTTGTTATAATTTGCAGATCGGGAAAAATATGCAAGTTAATTAAATTATTATATGGTCTAAAGCAGTCGTCAAGGTGTTGGAATAGAAAATTTTCTTAATTCTTAGTTTTATATGGTTTTAAAATGTGCGAGTCCGATAATTGCATATTTGTAGGTAGGTAATTTTAATAGTTTTAAAGTTATTTTAGTGCATTATTGTTTTCAAAAAGCAAAGATGTACACACACATGTGTGTGTGTGTATGTGATGTGTGATGTATGTATTTAAAGATGTGCACATTTTAGAAAACCTTAAAAGTAAAACTTGTTTTGTTGTTGTGGAAATAACTAAAACGGAAAATTCTATTGTTCTGAGTCAAAGTCAATATGTAGATGAGATGATTAGAAAGTTTAATGTGGATCTTCTTGGATCATGCAATACCTTGTAATTCTCCTACAGATAAAAAAAATAACAATATGCGAAAATAACAATATAGGTACGTAAATGTAATTAGTTTTCTATATAAGTAAACAGTGGGAGCACTTATGTTTTGAAGCTGCCAAAGAGATTTTATGGTTGAAACAATTGTTGTTGTTTATTTCGAGGTAAATTTATTTCAAATTTTAGAAAAGAACTTGATAGCTATATATGTTAGTTTTGTTTATTTTTAAATTGCAAGGGAGTGCACTAATGTAATGTTTATATTATGTTTGATTACTTTTCAAGTTTAATTTGCAAGAGAGTGCTTATTATAAAATTTAAGAGGAGTGTTGAATATAATAAATTCTATAATAGGCAAATATACGTGTTTACCATGTCATTAAGATAAAATAAATATGTTATAAAGCACCGCCAGGGGCGCTAGTTGTTGTTATCAGGACTTTGTGTAGCAACCGTTATATTTAATATTTTATATTAAAATATCTTGTTTGTGAGCTCGTATCATGTTTATTTATTGATATCTCCGTTTAAAAGTTAATTTTTACAACATATGTATTACAATTTAATGTAAATTAGAATGGCTCTCAAACAGTTAAAAAACAATAAGGCACCGGGTGATGATGGAATCACGGCTGAGCTACTGAAAGCAGGTGGAACGCCGGTATTAAGAGCTCTTCAGAAGCTATTTGATTCCGTCATACTCGAGGGACAAACGCCTACGGCATGGCACAGAAGTGTGGTGGTACTTTTCTTCAAAAAAGGTGACAAAACCCTATTGAAGAATTATAGGCCTATCTCACTTCTGAGCCATGTCTACAAACTGTTTTCGAGAGTCATTACGAATCGTCTCGCTCGCAGGTTTGACGACTTCCAGCCTCCCGAACAAGCCGGTTTCCGAAAAGGCTTTAGTACCGTAGACCACATACATACGCTGCGGCAGATTATACAGAAGACTGAGGAGTATAATCAGCCATTATGCTTGGCGTTTGTGGACTACGAGAAAGCCTTCGATTCGATCGAGACCTGGGCTGTGCTACAGTCTCTCCAACGGTGCCAAATTGACTATCGATATATCGAAGCGCTGAAGTGTTTGTACGAAAACGCCACCATGTCGGTCCGTCTCCAGGATCAAGGCTCCAAACCTATCCAGTTGCAGCGAGGGGTGAGACAGGGAGACGTGATATCTCCGAAACTGTTCACCGCCGCCCTGGAAGATGTTTTCAAGCTTCTGGACTGGAGCGGACTCGGCATCAATATCAACGGCGAGTACCTCACTCACCTTCGATTCGCTGACGATATCGTAGTCATGGCTGAGACCTTGGAAGACCTAGGCACAATGCTCGATGGCCTCTGTAGAGCCTCTCAACAAGTGGGTCTAAAAATGAACATGGACAAGACGAAAATTATGTTTAATATCCGTGTCGCACCCACTCCTCTGAAGGTTGGAGACTCTACACTCGAAGTTGTTGACAATTATCTATACTTGGGACAAACAGTTCAGTTGGGTAAGTCCAACTTTGAGAAAGAGGTCAACCGTCGAATCCAACTCGGCTGGGCAGCGTTCGGGAAGCTTCGCGATATCTTCTCGTCCAAAATACCGCAGTGTCTCAAGACTAAGGTCTTTGACCAGTGTGTGTTGCCAGTAATGACATACGGAACAGAGACGTGGTCGCTTACTATGGGCCTCATAAGAAGGCTCACGGTCACCCAAAGGGCGATGGAGCGCGCTATGCTCGGAGTTTCTCTGCGTGATCGAATCAGAAATGAGGAGATCCGTAGGAGAACTAAAGTAACCGACATAGCCCGCAGAATCGCGAAACTTAAGTGGCAGTGGGCGGGGCACATAGCTCGTAGAACAGATAGCCGTTGGGGCAGAAAAGTTCTCGAGTGGCGACCACGAACCGGAAAACGTAGTGTTGGCAGGCCTCCCACTCGGTGGACCGACGACCTGGTGAAGGTCGCGGGATGCGCATGGATGCGGGCAGCGCAGGACCGGTCGTTGTGGAAATCCTTGGGGGAGGCCTTTGTCCAGCAGTGGACGTCTTTCGGCTGAGAGAGATTACAATTTAATGACTGTATATGTGGACGAATATACATTGAATATTTATATGAAATGTCAAATTTATAAATTAATAAAATGTCACTGAAAAAGTAAAAGTACACAATGTACCTAGAGAGTAATATGACAGTCTTAGGAGGTCACTGTACCAGGCTCGGGCCACGCATTTTTGTCATTTACATAATCATCCGTCGTATAATATGCCTTCTTACAAAGTGTCTCCTTAATAAATGCGTACTATCCTTTCTCTGTCCCCTTCCAACTGGGGAAGACGTTTTTTTAAGTCGGTCAGGAGTACCAACAGATGAATACCGTAAACTGCTGCAACTTTGCACTTTTTTTGCTATTTTCTCGGAACCTATTCACAATTTTGACTCTCAATTGTTTTTAAATGGAAGACAAGCATATTGGCTTACTATTAAGACCCCAAATCTTATTAATTTCCACCAATTTTCTAAATTACAAGGGCTTTAAGTCGTAGGCAAAGTTGTATGTAAAAGACACAAGTTTGCCTAGAAGGATAATTCGATACTTATTGTACTTATCGTACTTAACGTTAATTTTTTTTCATAGGCATGAGACAGCCTACTTGTCCCTGCCAATTTAATCAGTGCAATATACTGTATATTTTTTTATTACAGCTACTAGGCCAAGTTGTAGCAGGTTCTACAGACTTTCCATACAAAAATATCGTTGACTATAGGGTTGTCCAAAAGAATACAGATTATTATTAATACT
Organism: Ephestia elutella; assembly: GCA_018467065.1. NCBI lineage: Eukaryota > Metazoa > Arthropoda > Insecta > Lepidoptera > Pyralidae > Ephestia > Ephestia elutella. The sequence goes on from CM031565.1 coordinate 511,757, forward strand.
TTTTATAAAAGAAAAAAGCCAGATGGCTACTTTCATTAAAAAATACAATTTTAATGCTTCTTGGTAATAATGTCTCATCATTTTAGTTAACAAATATTATTAAACTTAATTTTTGATTGTAGTATAAAAGAAAAGCATGCAAAGTGTTGAATCTCTTTTATAATTATTTCTACAAAAATATTTGAATATTATTTTACAAATTTACAACGAGCACTTCTAATATAGCTTGAGGAAACAAATTCTAAAATATTTTTTTAAGCATAATGTAAGCGAGATTCACGCGAGTGAAGCTGCGAGTTAAAGCTAGTTAACAAAATTTGACAACCCTAGACCCAGGCAAAGTTATGTCACTCACGTTTTCAAAACACTACACATGATTGCCTTCTAAGTTTTTTTTGATAAAAAACAATCTTTTGCGTAAAAAAACAAGTAATACTAGAAGAAGACAATATTATCCCACCTTAGGCAGTTAATCCTGTGCGAAAGCACAGCTTTTTCATAGTTAAAATTCAAAAGTTTTGGAGCGCAAAAAAAATGCTGCCTCACCCACCGATCTTTGTCGCACAACTGACAGAGTATTAATGGAGTTACAATTATAAAAAATGAAAAATATGTTGCCCAAATAATGAATAGTTACTACAGAATGGTAGAAAACGAGAATAAAGCAAGCGAATGCGATATATCGTAATTCAAATGAAATAGGCAAATTTGTGTGTAGTTGGATAAGTTGCAGCAGTTTACGGTATGTGATAAGTGGAATAACACCCTTATGCTTGTGTTTATGAATATTAGCAACTATTTATTATTTAAAATATATCCCAGGTTTAAATTTAAGCATGCACCAAATTTCATAAATATCGGTCCAGTACATAGTAGTAAAAATATTTCTTGTTCCATTATTAGGTACCTCTATAAATGTTTTGTTCTTTTTCAATGAGCGATTTTCTGACAAGCAAATTAAGAAAAAAAAAACAGTATAAAAAAGTATTTATTTTTTGGATTTTTTGAGCATCTCAGATGCAATTATAATTAATAATTAATTTCTATATGAGAGTACTTTAGTATAAAAAAGTTTCAACAGATAGCGTTTTATGAAAGCCGAGTCGTAATAATGGCTGAACCTATATGGTGAAAAAAATGACAATCACGTGAATTCTTGCTTTTTGTATATAACTTTTTCTCTCGCCTTTTATTTAAGGCGCCATCTATGAAGTCATCTGGAACTATTTTTTTTTTTTATTTAGGTCTCGGAAAATCCCTCATTAATACAAAATGATATTTTTAAATATGACGTACGCATTTATTAATATTCCTGCATTTATTTATTTATACATTCGATTAATAGGAAGATGCGTCAGTCATCAATACATATAATAAAACTGTAACTGGTTTGTGTCTGTACATAAGAAATATCTATGAAAAAACATTATGAGCGATCTGTATAAATAGAAGCCAAAACAATTTTGTTTTCAAATTTTTGTCTGTCTTTCTGTCTGTATGTTTGTATGCGCATCATGCAAAAACTACTGGACCAAATTCGATGCGGTTTTCACTGTTTTATTATAGAAGGTTTCATCTTGGAAACACACAGCTTAGAACCGAATAAGTCAACAATAGTAAATTACGTGCAGACGTAGTTCGCGGATACAATATATTGATATAATTTACAAACATACTAGCTGAGTCACGCTTCGCTCCCGTGGAAAATTCGGGATTATGATTTTTTTTCAAAATTATTCTGACCATAATGTAGTGTTATTGTAATACATAAACGTGTATAATAATATTATATTGTAAGTACTAAAAGTATTAATTAAATAAAACTTATGTATGTGCACATATTTTTATATATTGTAATAATGAAAGATTTTTGTAAATAAAAATTAATGCCATAGTTGTATTTTTTGCTCATTTCATTCCCTAAAGCAGTGTTACGTATCTTGGCGTGACACAATAGGTACAAACGGACTATTCATAACTATTTCTTAATAAGATTTACAGTAATATTTACAATGTGAAAAGCAGTAAATTATTTCCAGATAAAATATATTTTCATAAACATATTTCGTTTTTAGTTTTTTTTCTTTTTTGTGCTATAATCTTACTCAACCACTCGGCCTTATCATCCATAGACACACTCTCCACTTCACCAGTGACCTGATCTACCGCCAACTTGCCAATCGGCGTATTTTTCCATTTAAAAAACGGTACACCATGAATCCTAATCATATGTTTATTACAATTAGAAGTATTTGTGAAAGTTCTGTCACACATTTTACATTTCACAGGTCTTAATCCGGTGTGCTGATTAGAATGGATTGCAAGGGCAGTCTTGGATCTAAATCGCTTATTGCACACAACACAAACGTGGGGTCTGACATCTGAATGTGATACAGAATGGCGTTTCACCATTCTTTTGGTTTTAAAATTCTTGCCACAGTGATCACAAGTAAACGGTTTGTCATTTCTTAAATGGTTTTTGACGTGTCTTTTCAGTGATTCTTCTGACATGAAAAATTGGTTGCATATTTCACATAATTTCGTCCGTTTTCCTGCTACAATATGTGCTTCCAAATGTTGTGCATATACATTTTCATTAACAACTTTGCCACAATACTCGCATACGCAGTATTTTTTGTTGTGCTTTTGTTTGTGTGCGTTTAATTTATGTAACTGAGGAAAACTCTTTGAGCATATCTCGCAGGAAAATGAAATTTTTTCTGTAATCAGTTTATATCGAGTGCGAGCTGAGAAGTCCAAAATATGTTGTTGAAGTAGCTCATCTGTTTTAAATATATCCCCACAGCCGTAACAGGGGTGTTCGTCTTTATAATGGTTGTCGACGTGAGACTTCATTTCGCTGGGATCCAAAAAATATTGGTTGCAGTATTCGCAGAAATTGCTACAAAACAAAATACGCGCTTAATTATAAACCTGCTCATATTATAAATGCAAAAGTTTGGATATGAGTTTGAATGTTTGTTACTCAATCACTAACACGGATAGAAAAATACCGGGAATAACATAGGGTACTTTTTATCCCGAAATTTCCACGGGAAAAAGCATCGGGGCGCAACGCAGTATTTCATATAATAAACCATGATACAGCAAGAAAATACCGTAATATTTCACAAGAATAATATCTCATACTAGAAGCTTACTGGGCCCATAACCGAGAGGTCCTTAGATCGGAGCTACGCTCTGTTACTGTGTTATTTTATAACAAAGAAAAAACTCTGAACATACACGAACATATTTATTAAATTTAGCCCCTGGCATCCGCTTCCGTAAGTATTTCGTTTCGAGATGAAAAGTACCCTACGTGCTATTTCAGCTTATATTCCACTCAGTCTACTAAATTTCAAAATTGTCCAGCTCATTTAGAGAGATTGAGTAACAAACATCTTTACACACATCTAAACTTTCGTATTTATGGTAACACTAGCTTTTGCCCGCGACTTCGCTCGCGTGAATTTCCCACGGGAAAAGTGCTTTTTTCCCGGGATGAAAATCCTTCTCAGTACTTCTGTCTGTAAATTTCAGCAAGATTGGTTTAGTAGATAAAGCGTGAAGAGGTAACAAACAAATAAATACAAACTCACTTTCGCATTTATAATATTAGTTAGGATAGGATTAGTAAGTTTTAATTAGGAAAACAAAATAAGGCTTACTGCAAATATGGTCTATGAAGACGAGCATGCCTCACAAAACCGAAATAATCCATCCTAACCATTAGGCAGTCTGCACATTTCATGGCAAAGCATTTATTGTGTACCTCCCTTATATGTATCCTTAAACTTTGCACATCAGGCATAACGACGAAACAATCTATGCAAACCCATTCATAATTCACCCATGAAAAACTTGTATGTGAAATAATTTTAGGTTTTCTATTCTGCATTTTTCGGCTCAATTTCCGTTTTTTATATAACTTCTTGTGGATAGTCAGAGATTCTTGATCCTCAAACATCTCTCCGCATAAATCACATATCTTTTTAGGTCCACTCCAGTGAGATAATGCATGTTCAAAACATTCAGTTTTGCCTTCAAATTTCTGATTGCAATATTGGCAGTATAATCTGAAAAATAGCGCATTTATACATTTATTAATACATTTACACATCTTGGTCCCTAATAGGAAAGAGCGTTAGGTTAACCGAAAAAGAGGTGGGCTGTAATAACTGGTTTGGTGAGTGATAGAACAAGTTTCAAACGGAGGCTTTTTCCCAGCAGTAAGACCTATTACCTAAATATCTAACTAAAACCAATAGAAAAATACTCTATTGCCTGCAATAAAGCAATTATTTACCATATGGATATAAGATTATAACACTGTTTCAAAAATTTTAAATAACAATTCCTCAAATATTTAAAGCAATAATTTTGAGTTATAGATCTGATAGACCTCACAAATGTGAATCCATGTAGACAAGCTGGGCCAAGGGACCTGTGGGACTCCTGTGGGAAATTCAGGATAAAAAGTATGCCACATGTCCCCGGAATTTCTCCTGCCTGTGTACCAACTTTCATTGAAATACTTTCAGTAGATTTCACTCACAATCACACAACACATCTGCTCATACTCAACATAGAAAAAAAAAGATTTCGCTTAAATAAACAAACTTATGTCCAAACTTTCACATTTATAATTTTAGTAGGTAGTACGAAGCAAGTTCTTACCTTAAATACTCTCTATGTATTCTAACATGCTCCACAAACGTATTTAATGTATTGAAATCATCACTACAGTCAGCACAACTGAATGCATAACACCGATCATGTACACTTTTACTATGATCTCTTAAATCATTCATAGAATCAAATTTGTCTTTACAGTACTCGCAAGACCATGGATAATCTTTCCAAGAGTAATCTGTACGAGTTATATTCATAGAATTATCAGATTTATTGCCAATTTTTACTTTTTCCATAGCTCCAGGATCTATATCCAAGTTATCAACATTCAACCTATTTGTATTTGCTTCTAATTCATTATAAGATTGAGACTTTTCAACTGTTTCTATAGCCAAGGAGGCAGATTCATTAGTCAAGTTTGTACAAGGTTCTTTTGATATTTCTAAATATTTATCCATTATGGTATTTTTAACTTGATCTGTTTCGGTGGGTGTATTAACTTGGTTACAGTCAGTTTTATCCTCAGTAGTGACATCATTTAAAAAATTTGAATTATCATCATCAATTTCTTCTTTGTATAAATAAGTTATATTCATATCGCTGTTTGAGATTTTATCAATGTTATTTTCCACCATATCTTCAGTATATTCCATACGATTCTGCTGCATTGTATTTGAATCTAGTGCTTGTGTATTGACATTAGTATCAGGATCAATATTTGTGTATACAGGAGAATCATCTTGCATTTCTGATTTTATTTGACTTTTACTAGAATCTTCTATTTTAATAGGTTCTATCATAACTATGCTATTTTTATTATCATTGTACAACTTATCCAGTTTCTTTTGTGAATTCTCGACTATTAAAAAGAAATTGTAACAATCCATACATTTGTTATGACATTCAAAACAAGCGTGTTTAGGTAATTTATTATCTTCAGATAAGTCCACATCAAGTTTAAGAAATGATAACAACTTCATATACTTTCCATGAATAATTTCGAGGTTTAAGTCAATTATGTCGTCTTTGTATATTTCTTCTGCACAGAATCTGCACATGCTGTATGATTTAATTTCGCGAAAGATACCTACATCTTCCGATGTAGACATTTTGATTGATTTAACTTTAATTATTATGAAATAACATCAAATCTGAAATGATTATCTTCTGTACTCCCACACTGTCCCACAACCACAACACTGCTTTACTCTTAGCGTATTTCGTATTATAGAAGGTAGTGATCTCGTAGAGTACCACTTTTTCTTTGGTAGCGATTATTTTCTGATAATCAATTACTGTATGAAATGTGTTGATTGAAAACTTGAAATGAAACAAACTTGTACTACATACCTACATACATATATTAAAAATTACTTTTTTTGAGTTTACGGAAGAAAAACATCTCATTGACATTGACAGCTGGCAGATTGATATTTTATTTAAGTTACCAACATACCTAACTAAACTATAAAAATTCTAAAATGCCATCATAGTACATATCATTTTAAGCCTTCAACCTCAGAAAGCTTCCTTCTACCAGAAACCTTCTACTAGAAGTGGCTGACTGTTTTGCATAGAAAGAGCCGGCTTTAGCACTACCAGTACCAGCGCCCTGGGCGAGATTTCTATGGCGCCCCCTAAATACTATTCAAACCCATACCACAGGGCGGGCGCTTCATAGAAACGGCGCGTCAAATATGCCTACTACTACTACAAATGAAACTGTATATCCGTGAACACGTCAGTAACACGTCAATGTGTGCGTTTTCATAGTCGAACGTCCCACAGTTACACATGAACGGGGGAGAAGTGCGGAAGGAGCGGGGGGGTGCAATATTGCGGGAGGGGCAGGGAGTTTCCTTTCTGTACGTAGTACTAATATTAATTCTGTGCCCATACGAAAAAAGGCAAAGCGTAAAAAATATATTATAAAATTTCGTGCCTCAAACGACTATCGAGCACATTGAGAGTTTTGAATTTTTTTTTATATATTTTATTTAAGATTTTTAAGAATGAAGTACCTGTAACACAAGTTTTAATTACTTAGCACTGGACTAACGAGAGCTATAAGGTGCAAAAATAATTATTCGAGAAAGTCAAAAACGAAAAAAGTGCGATATAGTGAAAAAAAAAACAATTGCGGACTATGTCAGTGTGATAAAGGGTCGGCTCACTGGTTAATTTTTCAGCTAGAAATTTTTACACAACATTGTTGTTGTGTTTTTTTTATTATTATTATGTTAATACAATCTGCATATTACTATTATTAACGAAGACTGATTGCATCTGCGACTTTAAGCACCGTTTCAGAATTTGTACCATTCTTTTTTTTTTTAGAACATCCGTATTTTTTTTTCTTTAGGAAATTACTTTGTTTTATAGCCTGATCAGGAATATAAAAACCGTGAATTAGAGGCAGCACTTATGCGTTTTATATTGCAACATTATTGAAAGCAGTAGCGGATAAAATGGTTGGAGCACGGGGGCACGTGCCCCCCCATATATTATGTGTACGTACATACTGTGGAGCATAGATTATTATTATATACTGTGGAGGTAGCTTCCATAACAGTACATATCAAATTAAAATAACTGGATTTAGTAGTAATAGTTTCTTACAAGTAAGTATTTCCAAAAAAATTATACGCCACCATTAGTTATGTGCCGTTCTCGAAATTTTCAAAGAAAAAGTGGAAACTTTTTTTAAAATTTCTCGAAAATATTCCCGAGAATGGAAAACGGTGCCCTTCCTAGGAAAAATTAACTACTGGATCCGCTCTTGATTGAAAGTCAAATTTTGACAGATGGGGTTTTAAATTAGTTGCCAGTATAAGAATTTAGTTCTATTGCTTTTCCGCAACATGGCGAGGGTTTTTATATTCCTGGTCAGGCTTTACCTCTGTAATTAATTTAGTTCTTCGACTATAGATAACCAATGTTGTTTTAGCTTTGAAAACTTTTAAGTGGCTTTCTGTTGCTAACATTGTTCTTACTTTGTTTTTGATTGTAAAGTCCTAGTTTTCCAAATAAATAATTTAAAAAAAACTTTTACTTTAAGTAAAATGCCTAGCTCAGCAAGCCAGTTTTAGTCCAGTAACTTTTACATTCAAAAGAAAAGAGGTCAACCGTCGAATCCAATTCGGCTGGGCAGCGTTCGGAAGCTTCGCGATATCTTCTCGTCCAAAATACCGCAGTGTCTCAAGACTAAGGTCTTAGACCAGTGTGTGTTGCCAGTAATACATGAACATGACATACGGAACAGAGACGTGGTCGCTTACTATGGGCCTCATAAGAAGGCTCAAGGTCACCCAAAGGGCGATGGAGCGCGTTATGCTCGGAGTTTCCCTGCGTGATCGAATCAGAAATGAGGAGATCCGTAGGAGAACTTAAGTAACCGACATAGCCCGCAGACCTCCTTAAAAAGGGAGATATTAGGAGCACCCATAACCGGAGAGCATGTATGAAGAGAGTGAAGTGTAGAGGAAGCAAGAGAGATCAACGTGGCGTTTTCTGAAATCACTTCTTTTCTTTTTGGTCTGGAAGCACCACACCGTTACCCGAAATTCAGAGTGATAGAGGGTAGACTTTATAAGATAATTAAAACTAAATATGCTCTAGAACAAGAGACTTCGTGGAAACTGGTGGTGCCTTCAAACAAAAGAAAAGAAGTGATTTCAGAAAACCATGATCAGCCTACTGCCGGTCATTTTGGTATAAATAAAACAGTGAAAAGAATAGCGCTCAGGTATTACTGGCCTAAACTCTTAAAAGAAGTCAAAGAATATGTAAGGAATTGTGACATTTGCTTGGCGAACAAATCAACAAATCGGGCCAGACCAGGTTTGATGGGTCAGCCTAAAAAGGTACATAGGCCATTTCAGACCTTATCAGTAGATATACACGGTCCTTTACCAACTTCTAAGAAAGGCAACCAATAGTCCTCGTTGCTGCAGATTATTTTTCCAAGTATGTGTTTCTTTTCCCCATTAGAAAGGCAACTGCCTCGATTATTATTCAGAAATTAGAAGAATATGTTTTCTTGGTGCACGGTGTGCCCAAGACTGTAATATGTGACAACGGTTCAGTTTTCACTTGCAAAGAATTCAGAAGTTTTATAGAAAGGTACCGTGTACCAAATTTGTTTTATACAGCGGTGTACACACCACAAGTAAACCCTGTAGAACGCGTAAACCGTGTGTTAGGTGACGCGATATCATCTTTTCTTAAAGGAAATCATAAAGAATGGGACATACACTTGCCACATATTCAATCTGCCATGAACAACAGTGTGCATGAGGCCACAGGGTTCACTCCGTATTTCCTAGTTCATGGTAGAGAAATCATATTAGATACAGAACATTATAAACTGACGTCTACTGACGATCAGCAAGAACTTATTTTTCCAGAACGTAAAGGGTATGCTGACTCTTTGAAAGAGCTGCAAACTATTTTCCTTAAAGTTAAGGAACACTTAAGAAACGCCTATGCGAAAGGCAAGAAGTCTTATGACAAAAGAAAAAGAAATCTAGGTCTTAAGGTATTCCAAGTAGTTTGGAAAAGGGACTACGTCTTATCCAAGGCAAGTGATAACTTTGCTAGTAAGTTAGCCCCTAGGAACATTAAATGTGTGGTAGAGGAGAAAGTAGGTGATCTTACTTATCGCTTACGTGCCATAAATGGTAAAAAGATAGGTTTAACACACATAAAAGACATTATACATGTCAGTTCCTAAACATAGTTCATAAGTACCTAGCTATACGGTAGGGATAGAATAGAAAGTGAGAACTGAGTGTAATAGAGTGAGAGAGGGTGAGTGAAACGATGAATGTTAGACTATAGTATGATAGATAAGCCTGAAGGAGAATGTGAATGGTAGTAAGTCTGTGAACTAAATTTTTGTTTAACCTGCAGGTAGATCATATCGTTTTGGCTATATTTATTTTATGTAAGTAATTGAGAAAGAAGATAAAGCACTCGCTGTCATTTTGTATTCTGTCCTACAATTAGTTAGGATTTAGTTTAGGATAATTTCCTTTCAACACTCGAATGAGTTATAAACGTTTCTCACGTTATGTATTTCCATTAACAGTTATGTGTCATACAAGCTGTAAGAAAAAGAGAATTTTCTGCGACTGCAGAAGGTACTGTAAGTGCCACCATGAGTTGTTACTGTTTATAGTACACTCACAGAATTTAAGAAGAGTTGTTATTTTAGGATACACTCACAGAATTTAAGAAGAGTTGTTATTTTAGGATACACTCACAGAATTTAAGAAGAGTTGTTATTTTAGGATACACTGTTGCGTGTATTATACGAAACCGTGTTGAATTTCACATATACTGCACTTACGTCTGCTGATTCGCACATTCATTGCACATAATTGTTTGTTTAACTATTATTTTAACGCTTGTTAGTGGTCACTAATCGTCTTCCAAAACAAACACATCTGTTTGTTTACGTACAGTCTACTTGACACCTTGGATGTTTGACAGTGACGTCTGACGTTGGCGTTTGGAAATAGTTCCTGCAACAAGTTGTATAGAGCTGACGGACGCGTTGGTAGAATGTTTTTTATTTACTTATATTTGTAAATAATATAGGTAATTGGTCAAAATTTATAGAATAATAATTTAAACAAGGATTTTATTAGATTAACTATATCTTTTTTCTTCGAGATGAATGCCGCACTCCTATAATTTTGTCTCTGGTCGAAATCTATGTTTGTCTCTGATTTCGTGTCAACGACACTAGGTGACGTCAGAGAGAAAAAAATCACTACGTTAAAGGTGACGTGTTTAAGATTGCCTCGTAGGAAACGATCAAGATGATTGATCTGGGTTCCAAGGCGCCACAGGGCTGGACGCCTCGCTTTTTTGAGCTCCCATGAGCGGAAAATAAGATGGAGCGGACAGGTAATTTCATCTCTCTTGTGTTCTGCTAGCCTTTGTATGAATATTGTCGGCATGATGTTAATAACATTCTATATTGTTACAGAACGTGCCGCTCCTAACTCCTACTTCTAAGTGCTAAGCTTAGGTTTTAAGTTGTTAGTTTACGCTTTATTTTTCAATATTCCACGTTCCACGTGTTATACTTTGTTAGTTTACTCGTTTAAACTATTTTTCCCTCGGGCTTGGACCCGTAATTCGATGTCGTAACATGGTTACTTCAAAATAAGTTTCTACTCATATTTTTCTTTCTTTTCATTGTACATACTGGTTACAATGACCCTGATCCTAAGGGTAACCACCTTCTCTGGATAAATAACCCCTATTTATCCGAGTAAAACAATAACACTTCCTGTAAGCAAAGAGGATTGACGACCACCATGTGATGTAAGACCACATAGCCAGATGTCTCCAAATCAACAATCCAGGACCCCCAGCTGTTCCTACATTACTGGGAATGATGAGGTGATACAATTTACTAGAAGAAAATAAAGGACCTTAAATGGGATTTACCAAGTAACATCCATTTTATAACTAGAACTTAAACTTTAGAATTTATTTTAAGGCAGAGACTTTGCCTAATATGATTTGTTCCTAGTTTTATCACATAGAGAGGACGCTCTCAACCTTTGTTAAAAGGTAGGTCTTATAACCAACTTTAAGAATAAGGACATTTTTCTATGTCATGTGTTTTCATAGGTTATGATAATTAGACTTTAGTCTTAATTAGTTTGTTTTAATTAACATGTAAGAAAAGAAAGGATTTGTTAAAACATTCCTATAGAAAGAATTAGCATTAAGGAATAAGAATATTTAACTACTAAAAAGTGAGTTTACCAAATATGTATATTTTCTTTTAATATATTTAACTTGATATATAAACAATTAACTTGTTTAATTGATTTCAACTAATAGTTGATGGCGCCCTGGTTTAGAATTAAAACACAACATATATCTGGTCCCTTTCTTCAAATGTAACATTCCACAGAGCGGCAAGAACCCATCGACCCACTCCGGAGTCTCCTACAAAACGCACCACTGAGCTGGCTGTGCGTTTGTCCACCGGTGGCAGGCCGTGTTTTACACGCCTGTCCTATAGTGGGTAATAACACTCACACGCTAGAATATAAGAAGAGTTGTCACTGTAAAGTGCACTCACATACACATAAATGACACATTTTATAGGTCATTGAACACTGAAGAATCATAGTAGATAGGAAGGATGAATATCCTTGTATCTCCTCTTCAGTGGCATTAAGCTGATCCCAAGATTTAGATCATAGGGCTGAAGAGGGGAATAAAGAAAAGAAAACAGAATAGGCTAAGATACATACGTTTAATTGTAAACTACGTTAGTTATACAATAGAATTCCACTGAGATTCAGATGTCATTGGTAACTCTGTTGCTCATTGTTTAATTTTGCATGCTTTTATATCCATTAAGATATTAGAATAGAATTGTTTGCCGATGGGGTCGTTGTCATTCGTTGGTCGACCTTGTCTCGGAGTATTTTTGTTTTTGTTTCGCGAGTAGTGCCTCGTACCTCACCCCTTCTTCGCTCTTGCCAAGGGGTATGTTGCGTGTATTATACACAACCGTGTTAAATTTCACATATACTGCACTTACGTCTGCCGATTCGCACATTCATTACACATAATTGTTTATTTAGCTATTATTTTAACGCTTTTAGTTGTAATTATTCGTCTTCCAAAACAAACACATCTGTTTGTTTATGTAAAGTCAACCTGTCACCTTTGGACGTTTGACAGTGACGTTTGAGATGACGTTTGGAAATGGTCCCTGTACATAGGTGGTGTGTTGCGATGGACGTGCTGCTAGAATGTTTTTTTATTTACTTATATTTGTAAATAATATAGGTAATTGGTCAAAATTTATAGAATAATAATTTAAACAAGGATTTTATTAGATTAACTATATCTTTTTTCTTCGAGATGAATGCCGCACTCCTATAATTTTGTCTCTGGTCGAAATCTATGTTTGTCTCTGATTTCGTGTCAACGACACGGGGCTGATGGAGGTGGAAAAGGAGATAGACCTCGACCAAGATGGTCTTTCTTGGTTCCAAGGCGCCCCAGGGCTGGACGCCTCGCTTTTTGAGCTCCCATGGGCGGAAAATAAGATGGAGCGGACAGGTAATTTCATCTCTCTTGTGTTCTGCTAGCCTTTGTATGAATATTGTCGGCATGATGTTAATAACATTCTATATTGTTACAGAACGTGCCGCTCCTAACTCCTACTTCTAAGTGCTAAGCTTAGGTTTTAAGTTGTTAGTTTACGCTTTATTTTTCAATATTCCACGTTCCACGTGTTATACTTTATTAGTTTACTCGTTTAAACTATTTTTCCCTCGGGCTTGGACCCGTAATTCGATGTCGTAACATGGTTACTCCAAAATGAGTCCCCACTTATATTTTTCTTTCTTTTCGTTGTACATACTGGTTACAATGACCCTGATCCTAAGGGTAACCACCTTCTCTGGATAAATAACCCCTATTTATCCCAGTAAAACAATAACACTTCCTGTAAGCAAAGAGGATTGCCAACCACCATGTGATGTAAGACCACATGGCCAGATGTCTCCAAATCAACAATCCAGGACCCCCAGCTGTTCCTACATTACTGGGAATGACGAGGTGATACAATTTACTAGAAGAAAAGAAAGGACTTAAATGGGATTTACCAAGTAACATCCATTTTATATCTAGAACTTAAACTTTAGAATTTATTTTAAGGCAGAGACTTTGCCTAATATGATTTGTTCCTAGTCTTATCACATAGAGAGGACGCTCTCAACCTTTGTTAAAAGGTAGGTCTTATAACCAATATTAAGAATAAGGACATTTTTCTATGTCATGTGTTTTCATAGGTTATGATAATTAGACTTTAGTCTTAATTAGTTTGTTTTAAGAAACTAGAAGAAAAGAAAGGATTTGTTAAAACATTCCTATAGAAAGAATTAGTAATAAGGAATAAGAATATTTAACTACTAAAAAGTGAGTTTACCAAATATGTATATTTTCCTGTAATATATTTAACTTGATATATAAACAATTAACTTGTTTAATTGATTTCAACTAATAGTTGATGGCGCCCTTGTTAGAATAGAAACACAACATATATCTGGTCCCTTTCTTCAAATGTAACATTCCACAGAGCGACAAGAACCCATCGACCCACTCCGGAGTCTCCTACATAACGCACCACTGAGCTGGCTGTGCGTTTGTCCTATAGTGGGTAATAAAGGATCGTAGCAGGTGGAAATTGCTAGTCTCTGCCTACCCCCACGGGAAAAAGGCGTGATAATATGTATGTATAGCCCGCAGAATCGCGAAACTTAAGTGGCAGTGGGCGGGGCACATAGCTCGTAGAACAGATAGCCGTTGGGGCAGAAAAGTTCTCGAGTGGCGACCACGAACCGGAAAAAAACGTAGTGTTGGCAGGCCTCCCACTCGGTGGACCGACGACCTGGGGAAGGTCGCAGGATGCGCATGGATGCGGGCAGCGCAGGACCGGTCGTTATGGAAATCCTTGGGGGAGGCCTTTTTCCAGCAGTGGACGTCTTTCGGCTGAGAGAGAACTTTTACATTACATGATTACAAGCATGCGTTTGCAGACTTGTTTATGATTTTGTCCTAATGAATAATCCAAGTTTGTAACCTCGAACGCCGAACGCAACATGTCAAAAACCGAAATCCGCGAAAAATAGTTATTTTTTCTTGGTGATTATAACCCTAAAGTTTAAAGCCATTATAAACCACAGAAATATTTTTTTTTAAATATAAGTTATAAACACGTTTTCAGAAAGGATACAACGGGATTTTTTACAATTTCCGTTCAGAACAGTGTTGCCATACAACAAGAACTAAAAATCTGTACATTCGACAGCAAAATCCGTACAAATTCCGTACGTAAAATAAATCTGAAACTCCGTACGAAATCCGTACAATAAAAAAAAAACCTTTAACCAATCTTCGTTAAAACGCTGCATTCTTAGCGCTTTTTTAGCATCTCCATTCATAATTGCAATTGAATTCAAAATCTTACACACAACACAACACAAATAGTTTCAAACACTTTACTCGCTCTAAGAAAGAACAATGCGTATAAATGAGCGCGTTATGAAAAATCAATAACAACAACAACAAAGAAATTATAATGTATCTCTTTCGTTCAGTGTCAGTCGTGTATCTCTCTCTGTCACACGAAACGAAATATGTTGTGGTAATTCCCCGTCATAGACAATCAGTTGTCATAGACAAGTGAATGTCTAGGATGGGGAATTACTCAATAATATAATTTATGACATGAGGAAAGTGAAAAACTATCGATATCGACGTATATATTTTCTTTTGTATTTGAAAACGTGCTACACATTATTGATAATGTGTAATAATTAAAAATCCGAACACAAATCCGTACGCCATATCTCTCCGTACGTAATACCCCAAAATCCGTACGTGTACGGACAAATCCGTACATATGGCAACACTGGTTCAGAAAACGAAACGGGCGTGTGCTCGAACATTTTGTATAAAAAGCATGAATTCGGGTTCCAGTTTCCGTACGGGAATAAACTGACGTGAGCGGCATGTGTGCGGCCGGCTTTAGCCCTTTTATTATATTTTTATTTTTTCTGTTATGTTGGTAACTGACTGCTACCGTCACGTCAATGTCAATCAATCAATTATCAAACCTAACCTAATCAATCATCTCATTTAATTTAGTTCTAATTTCCTTTCCTTGTTTGTTTGATTAAAAAACAACAAAAAAGAGTTATTTTACTTAAGTACTATAATCAAAATAAAACAAGCGTTCTAATTTCTGCCTGTTCGTGTTCCCTTCCGTGGAAGTAAATGAAATCAGTATGTAGGTATAATATATCAAATCAATAGTAGTAGTAAATAGAAAACATTAATAAAAAATCAATAGTAGTAAATAGAAAACATTAATAAAAAATCAATCACAGAAAAAAAAATTAATAGGTACCTACTTAATTAATTATTTAAGAGTATAAAAATATAAGAGTATAGCAGTGCTGGTGGTTGTGGGAGTTACTACGGAAAGTTAAACCAAAATGTCAACATCTGAAGATGTAGGTATCTTTCAGGAAATTAGATCATTTAGCATGTGCAGATTCTGTGCCGAAGAAATAGATAAAAACGACATAATTGACATAAAACTAGAAGTAATTTATGGGAAGTATATGAAGCTGTTATCATTTCTTAAACTTGATTTGGACTTATCTGAAGATAATAAATTACCAAAATACGCATGTTTGGAATGCCATAACAAATGTATGGATTGTTACAATTTCTTTTTGGTAGTTGAGAACTCACAAAAGGAACTGGCTATATTGTACAATGAAAGCAAAGATCACATAGTTATGACAGATCCTATTAAAATTCTAGAAGATTCTAGTAAAAATCAAATAAAATCAGAAATGCAAGATAATTCTCCAGAACACTCAAATATTGATTCTGAAACTAATGTCAATAAAGAAGCACTTGAATCAAATACAATGCAGCAGAGAGATTGTAATTTTATGGAATATTCTGAAGATATGGTGGAAGATAATATTGATCAAATCTCAAACAGCGATATGAATATAACTTATTTATACAAAGAAGAAATTGATGAGGATAATTCACATGTTTCTGATGATGTTATTACTGATGATAAAACCGACTGTGATCAATTTCACACACCGAATGAAACAAATCAAGTTAAGAATAATACATCTGAAAGTAATGATCATATTGTGAAATCTGTCACTGATCCAAATTTAATAAATACTCCAGTTGGAGCTGTTTCAATGTATTTTATCGAGTATAATTCAGAAAATGATATTAAAACAACGGAAATAATAATAGATGACGATGAACTTATTAAAACAGTTGAGAATTTAATAGCAAGTAATGATTTGGAAAAAGATGCCTTAAATGATGATAATAACAAAAACAATGACGCTGAAACAACAAAAGATATGAATGATGTTATGAAAAATTGTTCAATACCCACTAAAGAGGCAGACAATGATGTGACTTTCATAAATAACAAAACAGAAGAATATTTAGAAACATCAAAAGAACCTAACTCAAACTTGACTAATGAATCTCTCTCTTTTGATATAGAAACAGTTGAAAATTCTCAATCTAATAATGAAATAGAAGCAAACATAACTAGTTCACATGTTGATAGCATAGATACAGATCCTGATGCTGAAGAAAATTTAGATTTTGATAGTGAATCTGATGATTCTATGACCTCAACTTGGACAGATAGTTCTTTGGAAGAAGATTATTCTTGGGATGATTATCCGTGGTATTGCGATTTCTGTACAGAAAAATTTGATTCTATAAATGATCTCAGAGAGCATAGCAAATGTATACATGATCGGTGTCATGCATTCAATTGTGCTGACTGTAATGATGATTTTCATATATTTAATTCTTTTGTGGAGCATGTTAGAACACACAGAGAGCATTTGAGGTAGGCAATAACTCTTTTTCTTGTAGTTCTACTAATCCTACTAATATTATAAATGCAAAAGTTTGGATGTTTGTTACCCAAAAGTGCTGAATGTTACTGAACAGGTAGAAAAATCCCGAGAATAACACAAGGGGTACTCATTATCCCGAAATTCCCATGATAGCGTAGCTCTGGGGTACAGCTGGTCTATATGGATGAATGCTTGGAGTATTTGAAGAATTGTAAATATAAATTGTGAAACTAGTGTTAATCTTGCCATATGATAAATTGCTTTAGTGTAGGTCATTGAGTGTTTTTCATGTATTTTAAGTTTTAAGTTAGCCAATAGGTCCTTTGTTGTCCTCACATTATTAAAACCAGTCAATAGTCAATTTAAAACTATTCTTTCATAAGCACTGTGTCTTTTTCAACCTTGACATTGGCAAAGTCATCTTTGGCTGAACAAAGAAGCCATAAAAAAATAGTACTTCTGGGAAAAAATCCCTTTCCTTTCCCTTTATGTCTCCAAGTAGTTATCAGTCCCCAGTAGTTGCCTCCTCTTATTGAAGGCTGACGATTCACCAGAACACCACATTTTAGGTTTATCTCTCACTCTTTGACCTAGATGTGTATAAATTGTATAAGTAATGTATAAATTACCCTATTTTTCAGATTATACTGCCAATATTGCAATCAGAAATTTGAAGACAAAACTGAATGTTTTGAACATGCGTTATCTCACTGGAGTGGATCAGAAAAGATATGTGGTTTATGCGGAGAGATATTTCAGGATCAAGAATCTCTGACTGCCCACAATAAGTTATATAAAGGCCGGCGAGTGAGCAATAGGATGGCATCTAAAATACCTGAAGTTGTTGAAGAAACTGATTGTTTGTTATCTTGGAAGGATTACGAATGGAGTTGCTTGGATTGTTTTAGGGTCTTGCCCGATGTGCAAAGTTTAAGGGTACATGTAAGGGAAATACACAGTAAATGCTTTGCCATGAAATGTGCGGATTGCCTATTGTTCAGGAATGATTATTTTACTCTTGTGAAGCATGTTCGTCGACATAGACCATATTTGAGGTAAGCCCCGTTTTCTTGATAATTATACTAGTATAGTGTGAGAATGTTTGTTACTCAATCTCTCATTATCCTACTGGATGGATTTCAATGACATTTAATAAATAGACTAGAATGTAAATGAACATATTTTATCACTCCAACCAGATTGCGGACCTCCTTAAAAAGGGAGATATTAGGAGCACCCATAACCGGAGAGCATGTATGACGAGAGTGATGAGTGTAGAGGAAGCAAGAGAGATCTGTAAGGATCGTAGCAGGTGGAAATCGCTAGTCTCTGCCTACCCCCACGGGAAAAAGGCGTGATAATATGTATGTATTAACTAGTAAGTTAATAAAGACTATTAAATATGTTCATGTATTTTCTAAGTTTTCTATGATATTTAATAATACATTAACAGAGTGTAGCTCCCATCTAAGGACATCTCGGTTATGGGCCCAGTTTGCTTCTAAGTACCTATGGGATATTACTGTGTAGCAAATTTCATCAAAATCTATGCGTTCGATACTTTCACGTAGAATCATCACTGAGCGTTGTATCTTTTTTAGCAATTTCTGCGAATACTGCAACCAATACTTTTTGGATCCAAGCGAGCTGAAGTCTCACGTCGACAACCACTATAAAGACGAGAACCCTTGTTACGGCTGCGGGGAATTATTTAAAACAAAAAGAGCTACTCCAACAACATATTATAGACTTCAAAGCTACCACTCGATATAAACTGATGCACGACAAAATTTCATTTTCGTGCGAGGAATGCCCAAAGCGTTTCTCCCAACTATGTAAATTAAATGCACACAAACTAATTCACAACAAAAAATACTGTGTATGCGAGTTTTGTGGCAAAGTTGTTAATAAACCGTTACATAAAGAACATTTGAAACTACATCACGTAGCAGAAAAAGGGAAGTACGTATGTGAAGTATGCAAAAAACATTTCAAGACGGCAAATACACTGAAAGTCCACGCCAAAACCCATTTAAAAAATGAAAAACCGTATATCTGTGATCACTGTGGCAAGAGTTTTAAATTAAAACAAAATATGAGTGGCCATATTCAAACACATTCAGATGTCAAACCCTTCGTTTGTATTGTGTGCAATAAGCGATTTAGATATAAACATGCCCTTGCAATCCATTCTAATCAGCACACCGGATTAAGACCTGTGAAGTGTAAAATGTGTGACAGAACTTTTGCCAATAACTCTAATTGTAATAAGCATATGATTAGGATTCATGGTGTACCGTATTTTAAATCGAAAATTACGCCGATTGGCAAGTTGGCGGTAGATCAGGTCACTGGTGAAGTGGAGAGCGTGACTATGGATGATAAGGCTATAGAGTGGTTGAATAGGATTACATCGGATAAAAAAAAGAAAAAAACTAAAAAATAAATATGTCTATGAAAAAAATACTGTTTAAACCTACTGTGCCTCGGGGCTGGGGAATTCTATATACCCTCTAGGATTCTTCTTATATATTGATTAATAAACCATTATCAAACTATTGTATTTTATTCGCTGTTGAATATATTATTATATATCCACGCTCCTGGACTGGGGCGGACTCGGTATCAATATCAACGGCGAGTACATCACTCACCTTCGATTCGCTGACGATATCGTAGTCATGGCTGAGACCTTGGAAGACCTAGGCACAATGCTCGATGGCCTCTGGAGAGCCTCTCAACAAGTGGGTCTAAAAATGAACATGGACAAGACGAAAATCATGTTTAATAGCCGTGTCGCACCCACTCCTCTAAAGGTTGGAGACTCTACACTCGAAGTTATTGACAATTATGTATACCTGGGACAAATAGTTCAGTTAGGTAAGTCCAACTTCGAGAAAGAGGTCAATCGTCGAATCCAACTCGGCTGGGCAGCGTTCGGGAAGCTTCGCGATATCTTCTCGTCCAAAATACCGCAGTGTCTCAAGACTAAGGTCTTTGACCAGTGTGTGTTGCCAGTAATGACATACGGAACAGAGACGTGGTCGCTTACTATGGGCCTCATAAGAAGGCTCAAGGCACCCAAAGGGCGATGGAGCGCGCTATGCTCGGAGTTTCCCTGCGTAATCGAATCGAAATGAGGAGATCCGTAGGAGAACTAAAGTAACCGACATAGCCCGCAGAATCGCCAAACTTAAGTGGCAGTGGTCGGGGCACATAGCTCGTAGAACTGATAGCCGTTGGGGCAGAAAAGTTCTCGAGTGGCGACCACGAACCGGAAAACGTAGTGTTGGCAGGCCTCCCACTCGGTGGACCGACGACCTGGTGAAGGTCGCGTGATGCGCATGGATGCGGGCAGCGCAGGACCGGTCGTTATGGAAATCCTTGGGGGAGGCCTTTGTCCAGCAGTGGACGTCTTTCGGCTGAGAGAGATATCCACGCCACGATGAGTCATAATGTAAAGGAAGGCATGCAACACTAAGGATAGATTAAAACAACGACAAACTAACAACAATACCATTTATTGGTTATACAGGTTTTTACATATAGCAACAATCATAGGATAGTTTGGCTAACTCACATTATAAGTGATCAAAAATTGAACGGTATATGGCTTCTAAATACTAAAATTTTCGAAACACTAACGATTTAAATATTTTTTTATCTCGTACATAGATATTTTTTTAAATAATGTAATTTTACAAGCAAAGGAAGACCTGTTTGGAAGACATCGTCATTTATAATATAATTATAATATAATTACATAATATTAATTTTGTGACATTGAAAATATATTTTCTATTCACGCACATCAATTTTTACACACACAATATTTGGAAGCAGATGATTTTTTCTTAATCCGTCAATAACGGTACGGCGTAATAGATTTTAAAATACCGAATTTATAGGTAATTGAAGTATCGTTGATAGAAAAAGAGTGCTGCCATCTGTTGGAGAAAGGTTCAACACTGATTTCGATGGTGGAATGGCAACAACATCTTTTAAACACACTCTTATTACACTAAACAGACGTTTTTACGTTACACGTGCTACGCATATTTACATTTAATAATTTATAATTTGACTGATAGTTTTCATTTCCAAAAAAATATATATTTATTTTTCATCAAAAACTTCGATTTCTATGCATCGCTATGCGCTAATTTTAAACAAAGTACATCTATTCCCTGCTAGATGGCGCTAGCTGACACAAAATTTTCGCTAAGCAAAAATTGAAGCAATTTATCACAAAACATCACAAGCAGACATACACATCAATTATAACAGACTCCGCACGCAATAGTTATGTGCCTCTTCAACTATGTTACTTCTTTCTATTGTCATCGTCACAAAGTATTTTTCTTTATTATATATACAAACAAAGACTTAGCAAAAACTATAGAAATAATTCCTGAATTATTTAAAATAATCTGCAATACCTTTTTTTTATACTATTATTGAAATCATATGTATAAACTAGGATATGTATAAATATATTTAACTACCTACACAAAAACCCAAGTAAAAAATATAACATAGGAAAGATTGTAAGTAAAATAATAAGAATAAGTGTAAAAATATTAAATAGTAAATGTAAGTACTAATACTAATTTTAAATTCTTAACATAATTTCAAATAATTATTTTAATAAATAATTTCCTTATTATAATCCTTACCTACCAATTTAGGTACTAATTTATTTTAAACTACCGGCAAATGTGAGCGTTATATGAATAACTAATTATTGCGCGATACACAATAATAATTTCATCTTAAAATTAAGTTTAAAGGGCGTCTGTGATGTTAATCATAGATTATGGAAAAAGAATATTCATGTAATAGAGCGTCTTCATTTAAGCACCCTTTACTTTTTTACTGCAAATAGTTAACTTTTTATTAATTAAGAGAAAAATAAGAAAAATAATGAACATATTCTGAATCGATATTTTTGTTCAGAACATCCTATTGTGGTACCTATAGGTTATGGGCCCAGGACGCTTCCAAATTCTACACCCTATTCCAAATATACTTATGTAAAATAAAAATAAACGCGTTGAAAAGTTGTAAAAAGAATGAAGTACGTAAGCCAATACTACTAAAGTATTATTAATTGGCAAAACGGGAGATATGTGTTGTATATAATGATTTATATGTATACTCACTAATTATAATTACTTACAATCTATTTGGATATCGGCATCAAACTGATGCTATTGAAAAAATAAATGAAAAAACGAACTTTAAAAAGACTGTATTCTATTTTCGAAGACTTGTTTTTAATTTGCATTCGCATGACAATTAAATAAAAACGAATCAGCCAACTATTGTCGCATTTCTAGTTCCTCTGGCATTGGCAGTATAATAATATAACAACTTTTTCTTCAAATTTAACAAATATTAGTTACTGGTACTATTTTGTTCTTAAAACTGTTTCTGCGGCTTCATTGGAGTCTTGGTTTAGGACATTCATATAGTCATATTTTTCACACACAGGCATTTTGCCTAAAAGAGCTCCCGGCCTTCTATAATTACGTAACGTATCTGTACCTTATACTTAGAGAATCAATAAAAATATATTTTTTTTTACCTTTTTCGACATCCTGCCTACTCTACGATATGATGTGATAGATAGATAGATAAAAACTTTATTTGCAGCCCCAAAACATATACACATGTTTCATACAACAAATTAAAATAAAATAGAGTACAAAAAACAACGAAAAATAAACGAAAAATTAAGTGTGCTGCTGCTGCAGCAATACAAAAAGGTCACACCTCAGTGTGAGACATTAGTCTTATAACTGCGCTTCTCCGACTCCAGATTTTAAAATAAGGTAGTAAGATCTTTTAAATCAAATAATTCAGAACCAAGTACAACACACAGACTTAATTCGATTCAATTTTGGCAGGTAATAAAATATCGATATTTAAATTAAATAACAAATTGACATTCTACAAAAACTTTTTTTTAAACAAATATATTTTGAAAAATAAATAGTCAAGGGCATGTATAATCCCAATAAATGTCTTTAGAATAATAGCTTTTTAATGAGTGATGTCTTATCCATAATCAAATCATAACGACTCGTTTTACTAATTAAAATAAGTATTTTACAAAAAAAAGGTTTTTATTTTATTTAACCTCCTAATTGCTTAATTTTTCGTAAGAGAAATACTCGAATACTAATAATATTTTTTAATATAATTGCAAATAGATACACTATAAATGCATACTATTTATGTACGTATATGATGAAAACATATATTTTAAATTAGGTACTAGCTAACATTTAATGTTCTAATTTATATTTACTTATGAGTTAATCACATTTACTGAAAATATATTTTCATTGTCAACAGATATTATAATAATAAAGAACATTAACAATGCATTACATATATATTATTATTTATTTTTATATATATTCCAAGACGGCTTCGTGATTTTCTTATAGAAAACCGACTAACTATACAAGCAACTGAAAAATAATACATTTTTTTTTATAATTGGAAGACAGGATAACTGGACCTTTAGACAA
The DNA here is from genome assembly GCA_018467065.1 of Ephestia elutella. Taxonomy (NCBI): domain Eukaryota; kingdom Metazoa; phylum Arthropoda; class Insecta; order Lepidoptera; family Pyralidae; genus Ephestia; species Ephestia elutella. The sequence continues at coordinate 535,401 of CM031565.1, forward strand.
TTTATTAATCGTTGTTTATAATATAGATTACATAATCGAGTCAGTCGAATAATGGGAAGTCGATTTAATTTAGCAACACTAATGACAGAGATGATTATCGATTATAACAACACTGATTAACGCGATTACCGATTGAAACAGTTAAATTTGATTAAAAAATATTTCCGTGTTCCTTTAACTAGACACTAAATATCAATCTACTTTAGTATATTTAATACTATTTTTTTCCATTCTCGCAGCTCTGCTAGAAATTACAACTTTTTATTGAGACAAGTGTCAATTCCATTCATACTTTTTTCTAAAGTGAAAACTACTATTTTGTTATTTTCTTGACACAAATTCGGATGTAAGGACGTATTATAAAATAATAAACCAAGACATTGATCAACAACATGTACAAAGTAATAATAATGAGAAGGTACTATAGAAATCATCCAAGCCATATTAGGGCCAACATAGTCTAGGTACTCAAAAAAAAAAAGAAAATGGCGAAATTATTTGACGTTAAAGCCCCTAACAAAAGAGTTTTAAGGCAAAGCCCGCCATTGTTACACAGACTTGGACGTTTTGATTTTTTTTTTTAAATTTACACGCAAATGAAACTGATCGTCCTTACATCGCTTCAAAAGTAATTTAATCTACCACAATATCCTGGCCCAGACGGTCCATTTCTGACAGCAGAAAGTCGACGTCTTTCTCAGTGACGGCCGCTGAAGATATGATGTTGCGGAAGAAGTTAGGGCGGCGGTCGTCGGGCTGGTAGCCCACCATGATAGTGCCGGCCTGCATCATCTTGCCTTTCAGCTTGGCACACACCTGGAACAAAGCCCGGACACTCCATACAACGCTCGCAAATTTACTACTACATAGGCAGTTGTCGTGGTCATTTTAGGAAATGAAACACAGTGACTATCTTGGCAATGTTCATGGAGTGGTTTACCATCGCCTTCTACATTTTAGAGTGCGGGTTCCCTTACGATGTTTTCCTTCACCGGAAGCAAGTGGTGATCGATGAAAACTACCATACGTGAGTCAGATAGGTATACAAACTCATTAGCACGGGCAGTATTAGAACCTGCGACTTTTGCAACCACAGGCGCCCTAACCACTCTGCTATTACCGTTTTAATGCAATTAGCAAATTTAGAACTGTAGTAGCAGTGTATTATACAATGTGTCCCGTCATCAGTGTCGGAGAATTTAATGGTATATTATATGGCATTTTTTATGTACAAATCACCACTCATAACTTTTTTCTTCTACTGTAGTAAAATGGCAGCCATTTTGTTTTTTTTTGGGCTTTTATACTTTTAATTCAATCGTAGTAACTACTCGTGTAAAAGTGCAATCGATATAAAATAGATCTCATTTAAAAGCTAATCATGTAGAGAACAATAAAATAAGAAAGAAATGTTTCATTATGAAAAGCAAAAAAAAAAAAGAAAAAACGTAAAAAAAATATTTTTATGTTTTTTAGAATAATTAGCTTCTTGTGAGAAAACTAGCCTATTAGACTTTATTTTTATTTTTAAACGAAAGCACAGGGCGGGCGCTTCATAGAAACGGCGCGTCAAATATGCCTACTACTACTACAAATGAAACTGTATATCCGTGAACACGTCAGTAACACGTCAATGTGTGCGTTTTCATAGTCGAACGTCCCACAGTTACACAAGAACGGGGGAGAAGTGCGGAAGGGTGCAGAGGGTGCCATATTGCGGGAGGCAGAGGAGTTTCCTTTCTGTACGTAGTACTAATATTAATTCTGTAATAAAGAGAGTTAAAAAAAAAAAAAGTTTTGAATGGTGATTTATTCATAACATACCATTAAAGGCAGAATAATTAGCTAGCTTGTGACAACACTAGCCCATTAGACTGTTTATTTTATTTTTAAACGAAAGTAAAAAAAAAAAAAGTTTTGAGTGGTGATTTGTTCATAACACATACCATTAAAGGCTCCATTAACATAAATAGTCGTGTAAAATACGTCAAGCCTACCTTCCCGAGGCGGACCTCCTTGTCGGCGTCATGCGGCAGCCCGCGCAGCTGCCGGGGCAGGTACCAGAACGACACGTTGACCAGCTCCGGCTCCAGGATGAGGTGGAACGTGTCCGGCTGCTCCTTGATGCGCCGCACCATGTACTGCGACAGCTCCATGAGCCGGTCCATCAGGCGCTCGAAGCCGGAGGTGCCCTGGAACAACATTCATAAATAACCTATAGTTGCCGTCACGTAAAAAGAGCGCGGTAGGCGATATATCGGTCTATGCGGTGAGCGGGGTCGGGCGGGTCTCACCCGGTGTGCGCGATTGGTTCGTCAGTCGTACCCATGCGCAAGTTTCACCCCCTCCTCACCCTACCAGCGCCATTTTACGTGATAGGAAGTATACTAATATTATATATGCGAAAGTTTGGATGTGAGTTTGTGAGTCTGTGAACCAATCTTCCTGAAATTTCGCATACACATGGTCACAGCAGTACCTACTGAGAAGGACATGGCACCTTTTATCCCGGGAAAAAGCACTGTTCTCGTGGAAAATTCACGCGGGCGAAGCCGCGGGCAAAAGCTAACCCAAAGGTTGGCTGGTAGATAATGCTTTAGCATTCAGCCCTCCTATTGTACGTTTACTCTGTATTTTTATACAATAAAGGTTAAATAAATAAATAAATAAAAGCTAGTAATATTATAATTGCGAAAATTTGGATGTAGGTTTGTGAAGATGTTTGTAACTCAATCACGCAAAATCTACTGGACGGATTTTAATGAAATTTAATACACGGGAAGAAAATACCGGGAATAGTACCTATATAGGGTACTTTTTATCTCGAAATTCCCACGAGAGCGAAGCCCCGGGGCGCGACTAGTCCTAACTAATATTATAAATGCGAAAGTGAGTTTGTTTGTTTGTTCGTTTGTTTGTTTGTTACCTCTTCACGCTTCATCTACTAAACCAATCTTCCTAAAATTGCATACACATAGTTAGAAGTACGAGAAGGACATAGGGTACTTTTCACCCCGGGAAAAAATACTGTACCCGAGGCCAGAGCCGGCTTTAGCACTACCAGCGCCCTGGGCGAGATTTCTATGGCGCCCCCAAATACTATTCAAACCCATACGAAAAAAGGCAAAGGGTAAATAGTACATTACGAAACAAGTATGCAAAGTTGGTCATTACGCACAAGAGGCGAAATTGGCGCACGAGCCGAAGGCGAGCTGGCTAATAAAGCCGAGTGTGCGTAATGACCAAATGCACACGTGTATCGTACGACGTTTTTCAACACACTTGTGAGTAAAAAAAAATTATGTGGTCATAACATCTAATTATCGGAAAACGATTGCGCCCTTTTGTCATTCCTCCACTTTATAAAACATTCGTATGCCGCCAAATACTTACGTTTGATTTTGGAGGCAATAAACTATTACTTGCATTACGCGCCTCGTTAATGATTTCAGGTGGAGTTAAATTCACATATTCTTCCATACTAGTCGACATTTTATTAAATACTAGCTTTTGCCCGCGGCTTCGCCCGCGTGAATTTCCCCACGGGAACAGTGCTTTTTCCCGGGATAAAAAGTAGCCTATGTGCTATTCCAGGTCATTATCTACCTCTGTACCAAATTTCATCGAAATCCGTCCAGTAGATTTTGCGTGATTGAGTAACAAACATCCTCACAAACTCACAAACTCACAAACTCACAAATTCACAAACTCACATCCAAACTTTCGCATTTATAATATTAGTATGGATTGAATATGCTAACACGGCGAAAATCGGAAAATGTACCTAACAAACACAACATAATAAATATAGTCTTGTTTTTTATTCGCGTGCCGCCGCCCGCCGCCACGCGCCGTGGGGAGCCGCGGTGCACGCAGGGAGCGCGCGGTGCACGCTGTGGATGGTATATCGCCATACAGCCAGTGCTTGGCTGTATAAAAATTTGCTTATTTAAAAACCTTTGCTTATTTAAAAACTGTTGTTATTTTCCCTATTTGATCTTATATGTATTATGCGGCTAAATTAAAAATACTTTGTGGAATTCATTACACGCATTAGTTTTCTATCTTTTGTATAGCGCAGTATGGTAATTTCTATTTCCAAACACCTCCATAATTGACCGAGCGAGCGAAGCGAGCGAGGGCTATAATTCAAGTTGGAGCGAAAAACACATTGTTTGTATGTATGTATGTATGTATGTATGTATGTTTGTTCCGCGATAACTCTCGAACCGTTGTTCCGATTTTGATGAAAGTTAAAATATATGTAGGGATGGTTAATAGAATTTTCAAGTTCGTTGGGCATCAAAATCGGTCCAGCCGTTTTTGAGATATTTAATTTTTTGTGAAAATAAATATTGTATTTTAATAGTCGCGAGGTCTACGTTCGCAGCGAACGACTAGTATATTCGTAATACCTTCGTAATATATGGCATTCTGGGACTAAATTCGATGTAATAAGACCCACTTTACGAGCAAGTGTGTTGAAAAATATATTATAAAATTTCGTGCCTCAGACGACTATCGAGCACATTGAGAGTTTTAAGTTTCTTTTATATATTTGACCGAGCGAGCGAAGCGAGCGAGGGCTATAATTCAAGTTGGAGCGAAAAACACATTGTTTGTATGTATGTATGTATGTATGTATGTATGTATGTATGTATGTATGTATGTTTGTTCCGCGATAACTCTCGAACCGTTTGTTCCGATTTTGATGAAAGTTGGAATATATGTAGGGATGGTTAATAGAATTTTCAAGTTCGTTGGGCATCAAAATCGGTCCAGCCGTTTTTTGAGATATTTAATTTTTGTGAAAATAAATATTGTATTTTAATAGTCGCGACGTCTACGGTCGCAGCGAACGACTAGTATTTAAGATTTAAAAGAATGAAGTACCTTTAACACAAGTTTTTATTACTTAGCACTGGACTAACGAGAGCTATATATAAGGTGCAAAAATAATTATTCGAGAAAGTCAAAAACGAAAAAAGTGCGAAGTCGTGAAAAAAAAAAACAATTTTTTCCGAATTTTTGATTTTGGCGTTCAATATTTTTAAGGGTTTTCCCTGTAGCCTAACCTTTTTGAAAAGAGTCAAAGTGTCAGAACTTCGATACGCGTGTGGAAAATTTCATAGGCGTAATGGATATAAAGTAATTGAGCTTTGCCTAGAATATGCTTTGATTTTGTGTTCTCCTCTAGAGGTCACATTTCACAACCGATTCCCGCGAAATTTTGAGAGCAGGTTCAATAAACATATAAAAATCGATAGTCGAGGATTTTTTTAAATTATTTTTGAAAATGGCGGAGTTGGCACAAATGGCCTAAGCGTAACCGCTTTTGGATTTCTCTTACGACCAATTTGTGCCAACTCAAAATAATCCTAACTAATATTATAAAATGCAAAAGTGAATTGGTTGGTTTGTTTGTTGCCTCTTCACGCTTTATCAACTGAACCAATCATCCCTCCTTTGCATACACATAGTTGGAAGTACTGAGAACTCCCATAGGGTACTTATCATCCCGGGAAAAAGCACTCAAGCAAGCCGCGGGCAAAAGCTAGCATGTAATAAATAAAGAGGCCCCTTACTGGACGCCTGTGCGCCGGGGCGCCTGTGGCGCCCCTCGCCGGACAACAAGGGGCGCCTGCGGCGCCCCTTGACGTCCGGCGCCCTGGGCCGTCGCCCAAACGCGCCCCCCCCTAAAGCCGCTACTGCGAGGCACAGGGCGGGCGCTTCATAGAAACGGCGCGTCAAATATGCCTACTACTACTACAAATGAAACTGTATATCCGTGAACACGTCAGTAACACGTCAATGTGTGCGTTTTCATAGTCGAACGTCCCACAGTTACACAAGAACGGGGGAGAAGTGCGGAAGGAGCGGGGGGGTGCCATATTGCGGGAGGGGCAGGGAGTTTCCTTTCTGTACGTAGTACTAATATTAATTCTGTGCCCGAGGGAAATTCACGCGGGCGAAGCCGCGGGCAAAAGCTAGTAATAAATAAATATATACGGATAACACATATTGACTTAGCCCCAAAGTATGTACGAGACTTGTGTTATGGGATGCTAACTCAACGATACTATATTTTATAACAAATACATATAGTTAGTATAGATAAAAATCCAAGACCCAGGTCAATCTGAAAAAGTTCATTTTTCATCTTGACCCGACCGGGGATCGAATCCGGGACCTCCGGTGTGGCAGTCCGGCGTGATGACCATTAGGCCACGGAGCAGGTCGTCAAAATATATTGACGACCTTTTATCGACGTATTTTCATTCCGTCAATCATCTGTGCATCAGTCTATCAGCCTACCTTGCCCCTCCACTGCAGCCACAGTTTGAAGATATCATTGTTCCTGACCTTATTGGATGACCCTTAAGATCCTTGATGATCCTCGCTAGCTCTTGCCAGTCAGATTTTCATTCCGTCAGTCATCAGTCCATCAGTCTACATTACCTTGCCCCTCCACTGCAGCCACAGCTTGAAGATGTCGTTGTGGCGGCCGCACTGGATGACCTTGTCGCCGGTGTCATAGCGGGGTCGTATATCTTGTCCGTCATGAACAGGTACTCGGCTGACATCGCGTTGCAGGAGAGAAGTATGCCCTGGGGAAGAAAGGTCATGTTAGTGGTTCTCTTGATGGCATTTTTTTCAGCAGTGGTCGTTCCGAAATGTTAGTAGTTTGTAGCACTTAGAATTATAATATACTAATACAATTAATTGGTTTTTGTTGGGAGCAATTTGATCATTAAAATGACATCGACACGCTGAGAAGAAGAAGAATACAATCCATACTAATATTATAAATGCGAAAGTTTGGATGTGAGTTTGTGAGTTTGTGAATTTGTGAGTTTGTGAGGATGTTTGTTACTCAATCACGCAAAATCTACTGGACGGATTTCGATGAAATTTGGTACAGAGGTAGATAATGACCTGGAATAGCACATAGGCTACTTTTTATCCCGGGAAAAAGCACTGTTCCCGTGGGAAATTCACGCGGGCGAAGCCGCGGGCAAAAGCTAGTTCTGTAATAAACCCTCTTTCCCAGCTGTACCATTGATTTGTACCGTTAATGGTCCTTCGGCGTAAAAAAGTTACTGTAAAGAGTCTATTTTCATGAAACAAATTTTGATTTTGAAATTAAAAAATTTGGTCGATTTATGACACAAAATTAAAATATATAATTTAATTTCAAAGCATGAATTAAAGAACTGAAAGAAGCTTACACGCTTTTTTGAGTTGACTATAAAAATACTAAAAAGTAGTTTAACGGATAGGTATCCGAGGATCCCAATCCAATCATTATGTCAAGACAATACCAACATTAAAGAAATATATTATGAACATCGAAATACAACTTAGTACATATCTCGATGATTATGAAATAAGCAGGAATTCATTGAAAAAATTCAACAGATTTAGAGGGTTCTCCACGTCGATAAAAGATTTAAATTTAAATAACCTCCCAGCCAACACAAACTCCGGACAAACAAACAAACAAGTGCGGTGGGCAGATAGCGGTTTTGCATAATCTGTGTCAACACAATACTTGGGGCTTGGGGTGGATGCAGCTTATTATTTCAAAGTTATTCTATACCTAAATCCGTGGTGTGGATAATTTTGAGATGTGATCTGTAAATATTTTACGGATTCTGGTTGTGACTTTGACACGTTACCCTTTAGTACAAAAAAACAACAACAAAACAACAAACAAGCTTCCTCTTAACATAAAGATGACTCCTTCGCTTTCCTCCTTCAAATCTCAACTCAAAAAGTTTCTGTAAAGATTCTTTAGACATTTGAGTATGTATATGTATATATATTTTTTTGTATGTATTTATGTATACTTTGATATATGTATTTTCGTGTTCTTCTATTCTTTTTCTGATTTTTGCCTTACGCTTCCCTTCTTATTTCATTCAAATATTCCTTTCAAACACTTGGTTGACTGGAAGAAATCCCTTTTTGGGATAAGTCCGCCATTGTACGCTTCTCTTTTTGTTTCACTATGTTTTGTATTTTTCTTGTGTGTATGTCCAATAAAGAGTTTACAAACAAACAAACAAAAAAATAAAAGTATCATTTTAAAAGTTGTCATTTTAGAAAATTGCCATATTAGCAAGTTGGCCTAAAAAGGATCGAGAATGTGTCTGAAACGTGGTGTTGGAAGCGAATGGAACTGTAGGACAGAAAAGAAGATAAACGCAGAGGACTTCTTCTGCGTATTAATAGGTAGTAATTAGTGGTCTAATAAGTATTAGACCACTAATTACTATTAATACCCTGTTACAACAAGTGCCAACATGACGCCAGAGAGACTAATAAATGATACGAATGAGGACTTTAAGATGAAATCATGGAACTAATAAATTAATTTCTTATTAGTTCCATAGATGAAATCATAGACATAGAAAAAAAAAATTCAAGTAAAATTAAAAAAAATATTTTCTAGCTCTATGGATGAAACATACTTTATATATGGTGTAGGTAGGTAAAGTCCATTTATTCATAATAGTCTTATTATGTAAACAATCTTACCATGTCTTTTTTATGATTTTACAACAATATAAATTGAAATAGACTTTTTTGGAAATTACTTTCGTGGTTAATAAATGTTTAACTCTAGAATGTTTAGGTTTGAACTAATATTTGATTTATTTTCAACAAAATTCAACAAAATGTACTGTGAAGATTGTTTACATAATAGGACAATTATTAATAAATGGAGTTTAGGAAGTTTCCATGAAAGTAGAAAAAAGTCCGCAATTGTACGCATCTCTTTTTGTTTAGCTATCTTTTGTATTTTTTATTATGTGTGCACATACACATACAAACATAAAAAAAACATCAACGAGTTTTTTTCTGCTCTTTTTTATCATCAGTATTTTTGCTTGCTCTTCAGCAAACATTCTTTGACAAGGGATCCCCAGAATGATTCAAAATACGAACATGAAATTCCAACAGCCCGCATACCACAACACAAAGGCTGAGCCTTCAAACAAAAATGTTTTTGATCATGCGAGTAATAAAATTCGATTTCCCTTGTTCCAATATTCCGCGAATACCATTAAAGCATTTTAACCGTTACAATTTGGCACTAAGGTAGGTATTCGTTTGAAGATGGATTGATGACGTCTCTTTGTAACGTCAGTACAATATGGTGGATAATAAATTTCCGAACTCCGCCCTCGTCGGGAAATCCGAAGGGTCGGGACAAGTTTTTCTTTTATCGATAAAATAAAGCGTAGATTAAGATTGATTTAGAATAAATTACTTTTTGTTCATATTCATTCATTCATATTCATATCTTTATTCTAAGTTCTTTATTTGTTCTAAGTTAAGGCACGGTGTAATGGCCAAAATATTTGCCGTATAAACTTAGAGGCCTTTGGTTAGAATCACACGAGAAGCGTCCTTATAAGTTATTTCTAGCCTAATAATATTTGTGCAGAGCAACTACGCTCTGCTGCCAGAAAATGTGGCAGAGAGAATCCGGACAAACGAAGCGGCGGGAAGAATTCTGTACCGGAACTTCACCGGGAAAAAACCACCGGTAAAAATAAGTACCGGGAAAAAATCTCCACGCGGCACCACGTTTGCCCGACTAAAACCTAACTAACTTAACGCAGTCTGCTACCACCGTAGCTTATGAAGGGAGCTACAGGGCCCTATATGATAACCTATAAATTAACTACAATTGAACACTTACCAAATTAAATCTTCTTTCTCTTCGGATCCAAACTTGAGTGTCTTCGGGAAGGGGGAATTCCTAATCACCCTACCTAACCCTTGAGATCTCAATTCCCCAGAACAACTAAATAGATTTCTTCCCGTAGTTTCACTCGGGAACAGCCAGATGTGAACAGCCAGCCACGTTTCACCTCTCACAAGAAAAAGTCACAATAACAGAGTTTTTCACAAACACAAATTCAATAGTTATTTAACAAACAGGAAATTCACAATTATCACTCAAACTAAACAACAAGCAAAAGACGCGAGACCGCTCCGCGTATTAAAATCAAACCGATATCGCCCTGGACAATGCAATGGCGGACCACACGCGACGCCATCCACGCTAGCAGTGTGAGAACCCCAAAACGCCTGGCGGCGATAACAGGAAACGCCTGCGTTTAGTTTTACCCAATATATTACAAACATCCCCCCGTCCCGGTCTGAGAAGCAGACCGCTAGCTTACTCTACGGGAAGGCGGGCGAGAGAGGTCACACCTCTCCTTAAAATCGAACCGTCGACCAACACCTCAGCCACACGCGGAGTGCCATCTCCGCCAAGAATCAAACGTAATATGCGAGCTCGTCGCCAAAGCAATGAGGGCAAATTTGCCTCTTTTAACAATACTAAATCACCCTCCCTGGGAGGCTCAGTCCTGTCTGTCCACTTCACTCTTTGCTGCAGCAAATGCAAATATTCAAGCGACCAGCGACGCCAAAAGTCCTGGCTCATTTGCTGCAACATTTGAAAACGCGACAACCGATATACGCGTTCATCCTTCCACGGGTATTCGGGCAGGGCATTCAACGGCCCTCCCACCAAAAAATGACCAGGGGTGAGAGCTTCCAAGTCATTTGGATCTGGAGATAGCGGACAGAGAGGACGAGAGTTGAGGACCGCCTCAACTTTACAAAACACTGTGGCCAGCTCTTCAAAAGTTAGAGCCGTTTCTCCGATAATGCGGCGGAGGTGGGTCTTTGCGGATTTCACAGCCGCTTCAAAAATCCCCTCCCCAATGGGGAGCAACTTGGGGACTAAACTTCCAGGTTATTCCCCTTTGGGCAGCAATTTGACTTAAACTAGTACAATTTTTATCAATAAACACAGAAACATCCTTAAGATAATTTACAGTTCCCTTATAGTTTGTGCCATTATCAGACCTAATAAGGGAAGGTAGACCTCGACGCGAAACAAAGCGATCAACGCGGCGACGAAGGCCTCCGTAGTCAGAGCCGATACCACCTCCAAATGGACAGCCTTGGTGGCCAAACAAACAAATACACACAAATAGCCCTTCACAATACGGGCATTACGAAAGGGAGAAGCCTTGATCGAAAAGGGACCGGCAAAATCGGTTCCAACGCCGTCAAACGGTCTCGAAGGTCGGATTCGATCAGCGGGCAAATCACCCATCTGTGGTTGCATCGTGGATGCCTTCAACCTATAACATGCAATACATCGAAACAGGACACTACGGATTGCTCTTCGGGCAGACAAAATCCAAAACTCGCGTTGCAAAATAGCCAACAAAGCATTGCACCCAGCATGGGCGGTACGAATGTGTCGATCAGACACCAAAAGCTGCACCAAGGGTCCGCCCTTGGGCAACAACAGAGGATGGCGAGTCTCATATGGAAGATCCGCCTTCCGGAGCCTGCCTCCAACCCGAAGAAGCCCATCCGAGTCGATGTACGGGTTCAAACGAGCGACCGCGCCCTTCAACTTAGCGCGTCCGTCGCGCAAAATACGAAGCTCTGACTCAAACCGTCCGGTCTGCACGACACGGACCCAATGCAACAATGCGCTCCGGCGCTCTTCTGCACCTGCAATCGGCTCCAACCGCTTTGCCTGTGGGTTTCTACAATTATGTATGAAACGCTTAATCCAACTGGTAACACCCAGAAGCTTATCCAAGCTACTATACCGAGCAAGTAGCCAATCCGGCTCCGACGTCGTCTCAGCGACTACAGCATGTACACGGAGCCCAGTCAAACTCAAAGAAGTAACATCTGTCTGACAGACAGGCCAAGATGTTTCTGATCCCATCAGCCACTCTGGACCCCACCAGAGCGGGTGTGACACCAATTCTGGTGCCGTACAACCTCGGGAAGCACAGTCCGCTGGGTTAAGCTCTCCCGGCACATGTCTCCATGTTATATCAATTCCGATATTCTGGATTTGGGAAACCCGATTTCCCACAAAAACCTCCAAGGTATGTGGGGCCGCGCGCAACCATGCAAGCGCGACCTGGCTATCCGACCAGGCGAAGATGTCCCGTATCTCGACCGTGGCCGCCAGCTCACATGCAACGTGATGCAACAATTTAGAGAGAAGGTGAGCTCCACTCAACTCAAGCTTGGGAATAGTCAGCCTAGTCCTGATGGGGGCGACCTTGCTCTTCCCTAACAAAAGCGAGACATTGACCCGGCCATCGGCGTCAACTGTCCGCATATAGACTGACGCGGCGTAGCCTCGCTCCGACGCGTCACAAAAGCCATGCAGGCTGGCTCGACATTTCCCGGGTGGCAATATTCGACGAGGCAAGGCAATCCGATTGACTTCCTTAATCGATGAAAACAACTCGAGCCAATCATCCAATGGAGAGCCAAACAGCGGCTCGTCCCACGAGACGCCCAAAGTCCAAAGTCTCTGAAGAAGACACTTCGCAGAGAATATCACTGGACTGATCCAACCGCTTGGATCAAACATACGAGCTATTACGGACAACACCGTTCTCTTAGTCCAGACTTTTGGTACTTCCAAGTCCACTTGGAATGTGAAAATATCGGTTAGCGGCTGGTACTGCATGCCCAGCACCGCTATCCTGTTGGGATCATCCACATCCTCAAACAGGTGAGGGTTCTGTTGGTGATCCTCCGGGATCCCTTCTAGAACTTTAGGCTCATTAGACAACCACTTACGTAGCTCGTAGCCACCTGTCTTCAATATTTCAATCAATTCATCCCGCAGTAGGAGGGCCTCCTCAATACTTTGGGCTCCGGTGCACACGTCATCAACATACAAGTCACGTGACAGCACGGAAGCCCCACGGGGAAAGCGGATCCGTTCCCGCTCTGCCAATTCAAGCAATGATCTGATGGCGATATAGGGACTAGATTTCAAACCATACGTGTTTGTGTTGAGTTCATACACCGTCACAGGATCCTCAGGGCGCTCACGCCAGAGTATCAACTGGAATCGCCTGTCCTCAGGATGTATGACTGTCTGGCGGAACATCATCCGGATGTCCGCGCCAAAAACCACTTGATGTCTTCTAAAGTTCAAGATGATGTCAATTATGTCCCTATGCAATTTGGGACCTGAATGCAAACATAGATTCAACGAAACTCCGTTCGAAGTGGGTGCGGACCCATCAAAGACAGTCCGCAACTTGCCCGTTGAGGCCTTCACCACCGCGTGGTGGGGCAAAAAATAATGCTCAGTTGAGCTCCAATCAACTCGAGCCGGAGACATGTGACCCAAATCCTCGTACTCGCGCATAAATTCAATATATTTATCGCGAAGTACGTGGTCACGCTGCATACGTCGCTCCATGGACAGCAGTCGTTTCTCCGCAAGCGCCCTACTTTGCCCTAGGCTAGGACGAGAGGCAACAAAAGGTAACCTAGTTACAAACCGACCGGAGGGCAACCTCTCCGTGGTTGATCGAAAAAGGGCTTCGCACTCAGCGTGTTCCGGATCCATCCTGGAACTCATAGGTGGCTCCTCCACCTCCCAAAACCTTTGCATGGTCTTGGCCAAGGACGCAGATGCGACAACCGGTGGCTCCTCCGCGGTGCCATTATCAAACACAGGGCCCATCAGGGCAAAACCAAAAATCGTAGACACTGCCATCAGTGAAGACGAACCCAGAGCCTTCTGTGTACCCAACAAAATCCAACCCAATACGTCCGAGCCCAGGAGCAAGTCCACTGGGCCGGGATGAAAGACAAAGGGGTCGGCCAAATCCAGACCCGAAACCAAAGACAACACACCCGGCGGTATGTCTGTCGAGGGGTGCCAACCCGCAATGGTATCCATTACCATAGCCGAAGTCGTGATCCTCATTGTGGAGGACTTCAGCGAAGAAAAGGTGACAAGTGTCTGGCCCGTCAGACACTTCACTTGTATGCCACCAACTCCAAGAAGTGGCACAGGCGAGTCTTCCACGACTAGACCTAACTGGTGTGCCACTCGAGTGGTAACCAAACTGCTTTGAGCCCCTGAGTCCAACAGAGCTCTCAAATTAATGGCTTCTCCCCCACGACCCCATACGCGGACCACCGCGGTAGGGAGCAGAACCGTCCGCGGCTCTGTCCCAGCAAGGGAGCAAGCTAGTTACGGGCTCCCCACTCTCTCCAAACCAGGGGGCGCCACTGACCCGGATAATATGTCGGGCGAGTGCACATCCCCATCTGAGGGGGGGGCATAACCCGCGGCCCGGCCATACATATGGTACGGCGGGTGGTACTCCAGCCGTGGGTACTCGTGCAGCGGCGGAGAAAACCGCTGCGGCTGCATGTGTTGGGTATTGGTAACCCGCGTGGAGGGGGGTGTCCCCACTCTCACGTCCGATCTAGGGCCCCCGCCCATGGGGGCCCCATCCGGGGCCTGGCCAGCCACATACTGGCCATGACCTTGGGGCGCGTGCTCCCGGTCCGCCAAGACCCGCGCCGGTACGCGACCCCCCTCCCGAGGGGGGGTGCGACGAGCGAAGCCGCGTCCTCCGTCCGATGGTGGAGGGCTTCGCGCAGGAGCGCCCCCGCCCATAGGGGACCCCTGCCTCAACAACCGGGGGCCATCCCCGTTCCGGTTCATGCAGAGCATCACGTGGTGCAGCCCACGGCATGCACTGCATGGTATGGCCCTGGGACAGTCACGTGCATAGTGACTGCCCAAACAGTAGAAGCAAAGTTCATGCCGCCTTGCCATGCGGCGCCGATCTTGTACTGGCAGCCTCTGCCAGTCCCTGCATTGCAGCAGGCTGTGGCCCATCCGGCCACATTGCAGGCAGTCCGCGTCCCCCGCGACTGCTGCCGTGTGTGCAACCCGCACACCAGCTCCACGCGGTGGCGGTTGCCGTCCCTGTTGGGGCTTACCTCTCCATGAGGGTTCCAAGGGCCTACGTTCAGGCGCTCTGGATGGCGCTGAGTCCGTCATGGTATTCTCAGCGGCCCGTGCCTCAAACTCCAAAAACTTCACCAAGTCAGTGAATGTTGGTAGGGTGGTGCTGTCCCGTTCCGCATTCTCGCGCTCAAATCGCGAGCGGATGTCATTGGGTAATTTGCCCAATACAATGTGCACCAGCAAAAAGGACCATTGGTCCACCGGCAGCCCCAGTGTGCGGAGCGCGTTACAGGCCACTGTAACGGGCGTGAGCAACTGCAGGCGCAACTGTGCCCTGTTGGCCACCTTGGGCAGGGCCATCAACTGTGCGGCGTGCGCATCCGCTAACAAACGTAAGTTTTGGTAGCGGGAGTTCAATAACTCCCAAGCCGTATCGTACTGGTCGTCCTCCACCCGGAGGTGCTGGATGAGCGACCGCGCTTCATCCTCAAGAGTGGAGAGGAGGTAGGCCATCTTCTGGGCCTTCGACAAATCCTGTCGTGCTACGACCAGGGACTCAAACATATTTTTATATGCTACCCACTCCTCCATCCTACCCCCAAAGTGGGACAGCTGAAGGGTGGGGAGCCGACCAGTAACCGCTGGTCCTTCCTGTCTAACAGGTGTGCGAGGGGCTGGTCCGCCAGCCTGTCTCGCCCTTATTGCGGTCACCGCCTCCGCGATATCATCGTGCAGACTCAGGATCTGGTCCATGTCCGCCATGTGACCTGCGTAGGCCTCCGGGGCAAGTTCGGCTTCGGTAAGCACCACCATGGCCGCTTCCGCGCTAATCAATCGTGAGTGGAGGTGATCCGCTCTTAGCAGTATGGCGCCCTCCCTGTCCTTCCGGGACAGGAGTCCTCCGGCCGTCACAAACCATCTCAATTCGTTGGCGAGTGTCGCCCTAGCATTGGAGGCCTTCGCCATCGCGTCAAGTCACAAACAAAAAATAACAAAAGGTAAATAAAAAACAACAAAATCAAGCAACTACACGAAGAACCGCGGTAGGTATGAGAATGGCACAAACCCGGAACGCACGGTACAAACCGCAAACAAATACAAAAAAGGTTACAAATATTCTTATACAAACAAACTAAGAAAAATCTAATAATTTTTACAAACAATTAATTATTTTTTACAAACGAACAAATAGAGGGTAGATAAACTACGCTCTGCTACCAGAAAAATGTGCAGAGCAACTACGCTCTGCTGCCAGAAAATGTGGCAGAGAGAATCCGGACAAACGAAGCGGCGGGAAGAATTCTGTACCGGAACTTCACCGGGAAAAAACCACCGGTAAAAATAAGTACCGGGAAAAAATCTCCACGCGGCACCACGTTTGCCCGACTAAAACCTAACTAACTTAACGCAGTCTGCTACCACCGTAGCTTATGAAGGGAGCTACAGGGCCCTATATGATAACCTATAAATTAACTACAATTGAACACTTACCAAATTAAATCTTCTTTCTCTTCGGATCCAAACTTGAGTGTCTTCGGGAAGGGGGAATTCCTAATCACCCTACCTAACCCTTGAGATCTCAATTCCCCAGAACAACTAAATAGATTTCTTCCCGTAGTTTCACTCGGGAACAGCCAGATGTGAACAGCCAGCCACGTTTCACCTCTCACAAGAAAAAGTCACAATAACAGAGTTTTTCACAAACACAAATTCAATAGTTATTTAACAAACAGGAAATTCACAATTATCACTCAAACTAAACAACAAGCAAAAGACGCGAGACCGCTCCGCGTATTAAAATCAAACCGATATCGCCCTGGACAATGCAATGGCGGACCACACGCGACGCCATCCACGCTAGCAGTGTGAGAACCCCAAAACGCCTGGCGGCGATAACAGGAAACGCCTGCGTTTAGTTTTACCCAATATATTACAAACATCCCCGTCCCGGTCTGAGAAGCAGACCGCTAGCTTACTCTACGGGAAGGCGGGCGAGAGAGGTCACACCTCTCCTTAAAATCGAACCGTCGACCAACACCTCAGCCACACGCGGAGTGCCATCTCCGCCAAGAATCAAACGTAATATGCGAGCTCGTCGCCAAAGCAATGAGGGCAAATTTGCCTCTTTTAACAATACTAAATCACCCTCCCTGGGAGGCTCAGTCCTGTCTGTCCACTTCACTCTTTGCTGCAGCAAATGCAAATATTCAAGCGACCAGCGACGCCAAAAGTCCTGGCTCATTTGCTGCAACATTTGAAAACGCGACAACCGATATACGCGTTCATCCTTCCACGGGTATTCGGGCAGGGCATTCAACGGCCCTCCCACCAAAAAAATGACCAGGGGTGAGAGCTTCCAAGTCATTTGGATCTGGAGATAGCGGACAGAGAGGACGAGAGTTGAGGACCGCCTCAACTTTACAAAACACTGTGGCCAGCTCTTCAAAAGTTAGAGCCGTTTCTCCGATAATGCGGCGGAGGTGGGTCTTTGCGGATTTCACAGCCGCTTCAAAAATCCCTCCCCAATGGGGGCAACTTGGGGGACTAAACTTCCAGGTTATTCCCCTTTGGGCAGCAATTTGACTTAAACTAGTACAATTTTTATCAATAAACACAGAAACATCCTTAAGATAATTTACAGTTCCCTTATAGTTTGTGCCATTATCAGACCTAATAAGGGAAGGTAGACCTCGACGCGAAACAAAGCGATCCAACGCGGCGACGAAGGCCTCCGTAGTCAGAGCCGATACCACCTCCAAATGGACAGCCTTGGTGGCCAAACAAACAAATACACACAAATAGCCCTTCACAATACGGGCATTACGAAAGGGAGAAGCCTTGATCGAAAAGGGACCGGCAAAATCGGTTCCAACGCCGTCAAACGGTCTCGAAGGTCGGATTCGATCAGCGGGCAAATCACCCATCTGTGGTTGCATCGTGGATGCCTTCAACCTATAACATGCAATACATCGAAACAGGACACTACGGATTGCTCTTCGGGCAGACAAAATCCAAAACTCGCGTTGCAAAATAGCCAACAAAGCATTGCACCCAGCATGGGCGTTACGAATGTGTCGATCAGACACCAAAAGCTGCACCAAGGGTCCGCCCTTGGGCAACAACAGAGGATGGCGAGTCTCATATGGAAGATCCGCCTTCCGGAGCCTGCCTCCAACCCGAAGAAGCCCATCCGAGTCGATGTACGGGTTCAAACGAGCGACCGCGCCCTTCAACTTAGCGCGTCCGTCGCGCAAAATACGAAGCTCTGACTCAAACCGTCCGGTCTGCACGACACGGACCCAATGCAACAATGCGCTCCGGCGCTCTTCTGCACCTGCAATCGGCTCCAACCGCTTTGCCTGTGGGTTTCTACAATTATGTATGAAACGCTTAATCCAACTGGTAACACCCAGAAGCTTATCCAAGCTACTATACCGAGCAAGTAGCCAATCCGGCTCCGACGTCGTCTCAGCGACTACAGCATGTACACGGAGCCCAGTCAAACTCAAAGAAGTAACATCTGTCTGACAGACAGGCCAAGATGTTTCTGATCCCATCAGCCACTCTGGACCCCACCAGAGCGGGTGTGACACCAATTCTGGTGCCGTACAACCTCGGGAAGCACAGTCCGCTGGGTTAAGCTCTCCCGGCACATGTCTCCATGTTATATCAATTCCGATATTCTGGATTTGGGAAACCCGATTTCCCACAAAAACCTCCAAGGTATGTGGGGCCGCGCGCAACCATGCAAGCGCGACCTGGCTATCCGACCAGGCGAAGATGTCCCGTATCTCGACCGTGGCCGCCAGCTCACATGCAACGTGATGCAACAATTTAGAGAGAAGGTGAGCTCCACTCAACTCAAGCTTGGGAATAGTCAGCCTAGTCCTGATGGGGGCGACCTTGCTCTTCCCTAACAAAAGCGAGACATTGACCCGGCCATCGGCGTCAACTGTCCGCATATAGACTGACGCGGCGTAGCCTCGCTCCGACGCGTCACAAAAGCCATGCAGGCTGGCTCGACATTTCCCGGGTGGCAATATTCGACGAGGCAAGGCAATCCGATTGACTTCCTTAATCGATGAAAACAACTCGAGCCAATCATCCAATGGAGAGCCAAACAGCGGCTCGTCCCACGAGACGCCCAAAGTCCAAAGTCTCTGAAGAAGACACTTCGCAGAGAATATCACTGGACTGATCCAACCGCTTGGATCAAACATACGAGCTATTACGGACAACACCGTTCTCTTAGTCCAGACTTTTGGTACTTCCAAGTCCACTTGGAATGTGAAAATATCGGTTAGCGGCTGGTACTGCATGCCCAGCACCGCTATCCTGTTGGGATCATCCACATCCTCAAACAGGTGAGGGTTCTGTTGGTGATCCTCCGGGATCCCTTCTAGAACTTTAGGCTCATTAGACAACCACTTACGTAGCTCGTAGCCACCTGTCTTCAATATTTCAATCAATTCATCCCGCAGTAGGAGGGCCTCCTCAATACTTTGGGCTCCGGTGCACACGTCATCAACATACAAGTCACGTGACAGCACGGAAGCCCCACGGGGAAAGCGGATCCGTTCCCGCTCTGCCAATTCAAGCAATGATCTGATGGCGATATAGGGACTAGATTTCAAACCATACGTGTTTGTGTTGAGTTCATACACCGTCACAGGATCCTCAGGGCGCTCACGCCAGAGTATCAACTGGAATCGCCTGTCCTCAGGATGTATGACTGTCTGGCGGAACATCATCCGGATGTCCGCGCCAAAAACCACTTGATGTCTTCTAAAGTTCAAGATGATGTCAATTATGTCCCTATGCAATTTGGGACCTGAATGCAAACATAGATTCAACGAAACTCCGTTCGAAGTGGGTGCGGACCCATCAAAGACAGTCCGCAACTTGCCCGTTGAGGCCTTCACCACCGCGTGGTGGGGCAAAAAATAATGCTCAGTTGAGCTCCAATCAACTCGAGCCGGAGACATGTGACCCAAATCCTCGTACTCGCGCATAAATTCAATATATTTATCGCGAAGTACGTGGTCACGCTGCATACGTCGCTCCATGGACAGCAGTCGTTTCTCCGCAAGCGCCCTACTTTGCCCTAGGCTAGGACGAGAGGCAACAAAAGGTAACCTAGTTACAAACCGACCGGAGGGCAACCTCTCCGTGGTTGATCGAAAAAGGGCTTCGCACTCAGCGTGTTCCGGATCCATCCTGGAACTCATAGGTGGCTCCTCCACCTCCCAAAACCTTTGCATGGTCTTGGCCAAGGACGCAGATGCGACAACCGGTGGCTCCTCCGCGGTGCCATTATCAAACACAGGGCCCATCAGGGCAAAACCAAAAATCGTAGACACTGCCATCAGTGAAGACGAACCCAGAGCCTTCTGTGTACCCAACAAAATCCAACCCAATACGTCCGAGCCCAGGAGCAAGTCCACTGGGCCGGGATGAAAGACAAAGGGGTCGGCCAAATCCAGACCCGAAACCAAAGACAACACACCCGGCGGTATGTCTGTCGAGGGGTGCCAACCCGCAATGGTATCCATTACCATAGCCGAAGTCGTGATCCTCATTGTGGAGGACTTCAGCGAAGAAAAAGGTGACAAGTGTCTGGCCCGTCAGACACTTCACTTGTATGCCACCAACTCCAAGAAGTGGCACAGGCGAGTCTTCCACGACTAGACCTAACTGGTGTGCCACTCGAGTGGTAACCAAACTGCTTTGAGCCCCTGAGTCCAACAGAGCTCTCAAATTAATGGCTTCTCCCCCACGACCCCATACGCGGACCACCGCGGTAGGGAGCAGAACCGTCCGCGGCTCTGTCCCAGCAAGGGAGCAAGCTAGTTACGGGCTCCCCACTCTCTCCAAACCAGGGGGCGCCACTGACCCGAGATAATATGTCGGGCGAGTGCACATCCCCATCTGAGGGGGGCATAACCCGCGGCCCGGCCATACATATGGTACGGCGGGTGGTACTCCAGCCGTGGGTACTCGTGCAGCGGCGGAGAAAACCGCTGCGGCTGCATGTGTTGGGTATTGGTAACCCGCGTGGAGGGGGTGTCCCCACTCTCACGTCCGATCTAGGGCCCCCGCCCATGGGGGCCCCATCCGGGGCCTGGCCAGCCACATACTGGCCATGACCTTGGGGCGCGTGCTCCCGGTCCGCCAAGACCCGCGCCGGTACGCGACCCTCCCGAGGGGGGTGCGACGAGCGAAGCCGCGTCCTCCGTCCGGTGGTGGAGGGCTTCGCGCAGGAGCGCCCCCGCCCATAGGGGACCCCTGCCTCAACAACCGGGGGCCATCCCCGTTCCGGTTCATGCAGAGCATCACGTGGTGCAGCCCACGGCATGCACTGCATGGTATGGCCCTGGGACAGTCACGTGCATAGTGACTGCCCAAACAGTAGAAGCAAAGTTCATGCCGCCTTGCCATGCGGCGCCGATCTTGTACTGGCAGCCTCTGCCAGTCCCTGCATTGCAGCAGGCTGTGGCCCATCCGGCCACATTGCAGGCAGTCCGCGTCCCCCGCGACTGCTGCCGTGTGTGCAACCCGCACACCAGCTCCACGCGGTGGCGGTTGCCGTCCCTGTTGGGGCTTACCTCTCCATGAGGGTTCCAAGGGCCTACGTTCAGGCGCTCTGGATGGCGCTGAGTCCGTCATGGTATTCTCAGCGGCCCGTGCCTCAAACTCCAAAAACTTCACCAAGTCAGTGAATGTTGGTAGGGTGGTGCTGTCCCGTTCCGCATTCTCGCGCTCAAATCGCGAGCGGATGTCATTGGGTAATTTGCCCAATACAATGTGCACCAGCAAAAAGGACCATTGGTCCACCGGCAGCCCCAGTGTGCGGAGCGCGTTACAGGCCACTGTAACGGGCGTGAGCAACTGCAGGCGCAACTGTGCCCTGTTGGCCACCTTGGGCAGGGCCATCAACTGTGCGGCGTGCGCATCCGCTAACAAACGTAAGTTTTGGTAGCGGGAGTTCAATAACTCCCAAGCCGTATCGTACTGGTCGTCCTCCACCCGGAGGTGCTGGATGAGCGACCGCGCTTCATCCTCAAGAGTGGAGAGGAGGTAGGCCATCTTCTGGGCCTTCGACAAATCCTGTCGTGCTACGACCAGGGACTCAAACATATTTTTATATGCTACCCACTCCTCCATCCTACCCCCAAAGTGGGACAGCTGAAGGGTGGGGAGCCGACCAGTAACCGCTGGTCCTTCCTGTCTAACAGGTGTGCGAGGGGCTGGTCCGCCAGCCTGTCTCGCCCTTATTGCGGTCACCGCCTCCGCGATATCATCGTGCAGACTCAGGATCTGGTCCATGTCCGCCATGTGACCTGCGTAGGCCTCCGGGGCAAGTTCGGCTTCGGTAAGCACCACCATGGCCGCTTCCGCGCTAATCAATCGTGAGTGGAGGTGATCCGCTCTTAGCAGTATGGCGCCCTCCCTGTCCTTCCGGGACAGGAGTCCTCCGGCCGTCACAAACCATCTCAATTCGTTGGCGAGTGTCGCCCTAGCATTGAGGCCTTCGCCATCGCGTCAAGTCACAAACAAAAAATAACAAAAAGGTAAATAAAAAAACAACAAAATCAAGCAACTACACGAAGAACCGCGGTAGGTATGAGAATGGCACAAACCCGGAACGCACGGTACAAACCGCAAACAAATACAAAAAAGGTTACAAATATTCTTATACAAACAAACTAAGAAAAATCTAATAATTTTTACAAACAATTAATTATTTTTTACAAACGAACAAATAGAGGGTAGATAAACTACGCTCTGCTACCAGAAAATGTGCAGAGCAACTACGCTCTGCTGCCAGAAAATGTGGCAGAGAATCCGGACAAACGAAGCGGCGGGAAGAATTCTGTACCGGAACTTCACCGGGGAAAAAACCACCGGTAAAAATAAGTACCGGGAAAAAATCTCCACGCGGCACCACGTTTGCCCGACTAAAACCTAACTAACTTAACGCAGTCTGCTACCACCGTAGCTTATGAAGGGAGCTACAGGGCCCTATATGATAACCTATAAATTAACTACAATTGAACACTTACCAAATTAAATCTTCTTTCTCTTCGGATCCAAACTTGAGTGTCTTCGGGAAGGGGGAATTCCTAATCACCCTACCTAACCCTTGAGATCTCAATTCCCCAGAACAACTAAATAGATTTCTTCCCGTAGTTTCACTCGGGAACAGCCAGATGTGAACAGCCAGCCACGTTTCACCTCTCACAAGAAAAAGTCACAATAACAGAGTTTTTCACAAACACAAATTCAATAGTTATTTAACAAACAGGAAATTCACAATTATCACTCAAACTAAACAACAAGCAAAAGACGCGAGACCGCTCCGCGTATTAAAATCAAACCGATATCGCCCTGGACAATGCAATGGCGGACCACACGCGACGCCATCCACGCTAGCAGTGTGAGAACCCCAAAACGCCTGGCGGCGATAACAGGAAACGCCTGCGTTTAGTTTTACCCAATATATTACAAACAATATTGCAGCCAGAAATGTGATTTGTAATTTACCTATTCATTTTAATCTTTATTAAACTAATATGCAATCTGGTATAAAAGGCAGACTTAACGCTAATAATCAATATTTCCTAATCAATAAAGAAATTTAAATATCTTCTTCGGAAGGTACCTAGTGCGCATAATTTGTAAACTTAGTTTACAAATTATGCGCACTTTACAGACAGTTTAACTCTGGCACTTATACTTGCCTCAATCGTCGAATCATAATCCTAACTAATATTATAAATGCGAAAGTGAGTTTGTTTGTTTGTTTTTTACTTCTTCACGCTTCAATCTTCCTGAAATTTCGCGTACATATAGTTAGAAGTACAGAGAAGGACATAGGGTACCTTTCATCCCGGGAAAAAGCACTGTTCCCGTGGGAAATTCACGCGGGTGAGGCCACGGGTAAAAGCTATTTAATAATATGTGGTAATTTTGTCCCACACGAGCCATACCACAGAGCACAGCTACAGTCTGAGAAAATAAAATATCGACATTCGACAACCGTCCAACGCCCCATCCCTAATCCTTAGTGTATTTAATTAAATTCCTCTCCCGACACTTCTAAACATATGTTGCCAATTACCTTTTCACTTCACGACATGCCAAAACCAACCTTAACACAACCACGTAAAGTCCAAAATTTATTAGCGCCATAAATCTTCTGAAGATCAAATTGTACCTTATGTCAAATTATTAAGGTTGACTTTCTAGTGGTAATTCAAAAGGTCTGCGACTGACGTCTAAGTCGTGCGTTTAATCGCAGATTAAAATGATGACGACAATTTGCTGCGCGAGTCGTTTTTATTGCTTGTGACTTTTGTCATTTATCATAAACTCGGATGTTATACAGGGTTACTGGTAGACCTACATCTTCTCTGAACATTTTAGGATGTAGGTAGGTCTACCAGTAACCCTTACCACTTTTGGGTAAGGCAATACGCACTTTTAATTACACCAAAACCCTTTATTCACTAGCACAAACACCAAAAAATAAATATTGAAAAATGTGCGACTTCAGATGTTTTGAAATTCTAATTAACACAATTTTTTTTACAATTATTCAAGCGCGTCTAAAACTGCTGACGAATGGAATGACTGCCATCGCAGTTTGACCCAGTTTCGCTATATATTGAATACTAGCTGTTGCCCGCGGCTTCGCCCGCGTGACTGGCTTTGATGAAAAGTCTTTTTGTATTCCAAACTGTTTCCTGTGTTCCAATCTTCGATTTTTATACGTCTACAGAAAATGCTTATCAGATTAATCAAGTTTTGCTAAGGCGCCATTTCCGTATATGTTATAGTGTAGCTGGTCTCTTGAAGTTATTCATCAGATGTTCCAGATCTTCAATTTTTATACGTCAGCAGAAAATGCTCATCAGGTCGAACGGTTTTTACTAAGGCGCCATTTCCGTATATGTTAGGTATAGTGTAGCTGGTCTCTTGGAGCTTTTCATCAGATGATCCAGATCTTAATTTTTTATATCTACGTCAGCAGAAAATGCTCATCAGGTCGAACGACTTTTGTTAAGGAACCATTTCCATATTTCTTATAGTTTAGCTGTTCTGTTAAGGTTCTTCATCAGGTGTTCCAGTTTTCAAAATCAATTATAGCCTATATGTTGCCCAGTCTTAATAGCTATACAACAAAAAAGTTTCATTCAAATCCATCAAGTAGTTTTTGCGTGAAACGCGTACATACATACAGACAGACAGACAGACAGACAGAAAGACAGACAGACAAGAAATTCCAAAAAAATTTTTTTGCTTTCTATTGTTCTTTTTAAGTGTCCCTCTATCCATTTTAGTCAAAAATACCAAATGTACAGACAAAATATTTTTACTGTTTTATTATATGTATAGATAACAGTACTTCGCCCCTACGCTTAGTCACTAATAAAAAATAAAATGCATTTATTTGAGGCAACTATGACCCACAAATAATATTAGTAAAAACTTAAAACTATGCGAGTCCCTTGGCTCTGAGCAGTGAGAGGCTCCTTTTAGTTAGGTCATAGGTACTACACCTATGACCTAACTAAAAGACAGGCTAACTGTCTTTGTGGTCACGACCCTCATGTCAGCCATGAGGATACGATTGTGAAGAAGGTATAAATAAATAAATAAATATATAATAAGTTCGGGACTTGTGTTATGGGATACTAACTCAACGATACTATATTTTATGACAAATACATATATAGATAAATATCCAAGACTCAGGCCAATCTGAAAAAGATCATTTTCCATCTTGACCTGACCGGGGATCGAACCCGGGACCTTCGGTGTGGCAGTCTGGCGTGATAACCGTTAGGCCACGGAGGTCGTATATAATCTGGGTTCTCTCACCTCATACTTGAAGTGCACCGTGGAGCACTGCAGCAGGGTGCCCATCAGTTTGTGCGGGTTCCAAGTCACGGAGTCGGCTCTTGCAACAAATATGTCAATCTCAGTTATCAATCAGTACCCACAGACCATGGAAGTAATAAGTACTTTCATGCATGCCACAGACATATAATAATATTTTCACTTCTCATGCTCAGAAAGTGCTTATTTGTGCAGGATATAGGCTGCACAAAATCGAATTTTGTGCACAAGGGCATTAATGTATCTACTCATAAATGTATCTATATTAGGGCAAAGATAATGAGCCATACAGCCAAACACAATAAGAAGTTCATAGATAGAATTTGTTATTTTATAATATTTACTTCAATTTATTTGCCTTATGTGTTTTTTAAGACATAAATAATATTAAAATTATTTAATTAATATAACAAATATATTATTGCTAAATTAATTTAATAGTAGGCTGTATAGGTCTGCAGCCGAAGCCTAATATCAATGTCGAAGATGTAAAAAAAATGAAGCGGCGGGAAACAGCTCTTGTTTTTTCGTGCGTTTACTGTTTTATTTCCTCGCTATCGAAGTGAAAAGTAGAGTTTATAACTCGTCCACAAAACGATTTTTATCCTCGACATTACTATCAGCCCTCGCCTTAATGGTTCGTTTTGTGCACTTGTTGTAAAATCTACTATTTATTTCCTTGTCAGTACCTTAGACGTAGAAAAATTCACGGAATTTTTTCTAACTTATTTTTTTTTATACATTACAACATATTATAAAACCACAGAAATATATTTTTTTAATATAATTATATGTCTGTGTATAAAACAAGTATTTGCCTTCAGTGTCGGCTGCTTGAATTTTGTTTTTCACCAATATCACCCCCTTAGGTATCGAATTTTCAAAATTTCTCAGTGCTCTCTACAAAGTTTCAAGTTTCTACGTTCAGTGGTTTTTGGAATATAAAAAAGTACAGTCTTCACGGAATGCCTGGGAGATGTTAAACATATCTGGCACGACGGGCGGCGTCACCATTTGCCGTCACGACAAGTCACTTTACTGCCAAGCCGTGCCAATAGATGTTTTACATCAAATATTAATATGCCGATTTTCGAAAGATGATAATAAATAACATACAGACATTTCGGAACATTTAACTCAAGGATTTTTCTATGCCGTTGCCAATAAGTGGCAGTTCCCGCCAAACCCACCGCGGTAATCCCGAGGGCCCTCCGTCCAAATCTGCTATTAATTACTCCGCCCCAATAAAAAACAAAAACTGTCATTAATCAAGGCGGGAGTGGAGTTGACTGTTTTTGGTTTTAGGCTCAGACCAAGTATCTCTAGATTGGACATTTTTTTTATAGAATAGGTAGTAGGCAAACAAGCATGCGGTTGCCTGATGATAAGCAATCACCGCAGTCCATAGACACCAACGACCCTAATAAGGTCGCTGCTGCGTTGCCGACTCTTTGAGTAAGCGATAGGCTCTTTTCTTTCTTGAAGGCAGAATGAACCTATTCGGGAACACCGCTGAGGGAAGCTTATTTCACAGTTTAGTACAGTGCAATAAAAAGCTGCGCTAAAAACGGGCAGTGGTTGAACACCAACCATCAAGGTGGTGGGGGTGGTACTTCTGCTTAAGGCGGGTGGTACGGTGGTGGAATACAGCAGCACAATGCGGCAGCGGCAATGGCGGCAAATAAATGAATTAATGAAATATTAATTGGCAAGTAACAGATAATCATTTGTTAGTAAAACGTACTATATACCATGCGCTGCCTCTTCTCCACTTGCGCTTTGGAGGCGGTAGTAACCTTCGCTTTAAGTAATTTTCTGACGTCAACTAACTAAAAAACAAGTATACGACGATTTAAAAGTGCTATTTTGAAGCCCATTTAAATAAAATCATTTTCATTTCATGAAAGCACGTGACAGCTATATACGAATCTGAGTAAGAAAGATAAAGAGATACTCAACATTTTTTACACGACTGACCAAAAAAGGAGTGTTATGTTTTCAGGGTTCATGTATGTATGTAAGTATGTATGTATATATGTATGTAAGTTTCTTTATTCCACCATAAGTCCTGAACGGCTTAACAGATTTTGATGTGAGAGGTATTTTTAGATTCCTTGCATTCCTCTGAGTGACATAGGCTATATGAAGTCATCATAAAAATAAAATGGCGGATTATATATGCGATAAATAGCAGACCAAAAGTATAACATTTGATCAATCTTATCGAGTGGGGTATCAAATTGAAGGGCTTTAAAAGGCGATTTCGAAAATGTATATAACTTATATGTTTGTATGTACTTTTTGAGTAAAAACTTGTCAGTCGTGTTTTTTATTTTTAATAATTAGCTTGTTGTCTGTGTCATCTTATTTTCGCTTGGCCGGTTTAAGAACTAAGCATTTTTTATGTTTGCCCGGTATGAGAAATAAGCAACCCAAATGATGTAGGTTGTTAATAGTGAGAGTATAGCTATTGTTATAGTGTGTTTTCAATTTAGTAGTATTACAATGAGTCTTATATGTTCCCTGACATATTTAAGAGGGAAGAGAAATTGGAGATGTCTCAACACCAGCCCTATCTGTCTAGAAATAGCACATAGGGGTATTTTTATCCCAAAATTCCCACGGGAGCGAAGCCCTAGGGCGCGGCTAGTATGTATATAAATGGGATGGGATCTATATGTCCCATCGATGCTAACCATCGATGCTACGCCGTAGAGTGTAGCATTAAGTGCTACGAGCTACGATTGACGTGTGAACTCTCTGCTGCTACGCCGTAGACCGGCTACGACGTAGGGCTGGCTCTGGCTACGGAATTCCGCTCTAGTATATTTTTTAGTCAGAGAAGAAGTGCCGAATGAACAGAAAGCGTTATTATTTATTTATTTTTGCATTTTTTACACGACTGACCAAAAAAGGAGTGTTATGTTTTCAGGGTTCATGTATGTATGTAAGTTTGTTTATTCTGAACGGCATTTAGATTCCTTGCATTCCTCCAAGTGACATAGGCTATGTGAGTTGTCAGTCGTGTTTTTTTTTTTTTTAATAATTAGCTTGTTACTTTTTTCACCCTTTTCGACTGCCCAACGAGCTACAGATACAGTAACACATCTGTATTTCTTACGGGCTAGACAGAACCAAGAGTTGTGAGACTTGTTTCGGTATAAGATCAATACCCATTGAGGTCAATACACAAATCATAGACATTTTAAAAGTTTTCTTTAAGACATTTTATAAGTTGTCTTTATTACTGGGTCATTCTACTTTTTTAAGAAGAAAAATAAATAAATAAAATTCTCATGATTCTTTAATTATTTTGGCTTTATTTTATTAAACAATAAAAACAATGATTGTAAAAATTACAAACAGAGATCGTTACGCAATAGTTTCCGAGAAAATGACCAAAATTTAAAATAAGCGGCTAACAGGAATGATGCTGTACATAACAGATATGATGATTTTGTATGTAAGTGGTTCTTAGCAACGTTAAAAACAAATTATTATTATTTTAAAATATTGATACCAAAGGCAAATTAACAAAAACAAAGTAAATCAAAATCAAACTAATGTATCAAAAATAATAAAAAATTCTAAAATTTTGATCACAGAAATGACGTCACATACGTTATCCTTTGACTGTGTCACACTTTCCCGGTCCTTTCTTCAAGTTTTTCTTGTGTCAACTTTTGTTAGTGCCATCTCATAGCTTGCTTTACTTGTTCTTAACGAATTGTACGTTTTGCTTCATTATTTTCTTTCTTTTTTTTCGAGTGTGAGGAGCCAAACTGCAGCGGAAACTATCAATTAATCAATCCTGTGATCACACGATCACTTCTGTTATCGAGGTTTATTTATATAAATGAAAACTTTTTATATGAAAAAATCATAAATTTACTATTTTTTATTTAATATATTGTCAATTAAACCATGAACGATACTTAAATTAAAATATATATATATATATCATAACAGGACGTGACGATCACAGAAATGATAAAATTTTGAAATACCCGCTCAATCGGATTTAAAGTAGAGTTATTACCTGTTTAACCTAATGTGTACATATAATTAAACATTGAAATCAATGCCGCCCGCGTATAATTGTTTGAGATTTTTTTTAAACTTACCTTTTTGCAGCTTGAACAGAGATGACACACAAACTTTTACATACCAATTATTACAAACAATAGTAGATTTTACAACAAGTGCACAAAACGAACCATTTTTATCCGAGACTTTTAGCAGCCCGAGCCGAAGGCGAGGGCTGATAGTAATGTCGAGGATAAAAATCGTTTTGTGGACGAGTTATAAACTCTGCTTTTCACTTCGATTGCGAGGAAATAAATCAAATTGAAGAAATTAATAAACGCACGAAAAAACAAGAGCTGTTACCCGCCGCTTTATTTTTTTTAAATCTTACGACATTGATAGGCTTGGGCTGCAGACGTATACATACAGCCTACTATTAAATTAATTTTGTAATAATATTCTTATATGAATTATATAACATACCGTACTTGAATTTAAATTTTAATATCTTTTATGTCTTAAAAAACACAACACAAATTAAACACAAATTAAAGCAAATATTATAAAACAAAAAATTATATCTATGAACTTTTTATTGTGTTTGACTGTATGGCTCATTATCTTTGCCTTAATATATCTAACATTTATGAGGAGATACGTTAATGCCCTTGTGCACAAAATTCGATTTTGTGCAGCCTATATCCTGCACAAATAAGCACTTTCTGAGCATGAGAAGTGAAAAATAGTTTTTTGTCACAAAACAAATGCAAGCCCCGTTTACTTTGCAGTCGTGCCAAAAATAACAGATAATGTAGTATTGTCACCGCATAAAATTTTACCCATAAGTAAAATGTTAATAGCTTTTATTTACGAAATTAGCTAGGATCACAGAAATGATTACAAATTTGTAACAAAAGTAGAATCGCGTAAAAAGTATTGTTAAATTGCATCAGCATTTATTTTGTTGGCAGTATCATGAATTAGATTATAATAACGCCATATTTGTGATATAAAGAATTCCCTAAACTCAAACTTTATATATTTTTTTGGTATCGCAATGTGGATACCTTTGAAATGCACAGATAACAGAACGTGATATTTACATTTTCAAAAAAATAAATAAATATCAATTTTCGTTCTAACACCTTTTATTAATAAACCAGAAGACAAAAGACATCTATTTCTCATATTTAATAAAAAAAGAAACCGAGATTGAAATTTATTTTTGCATGTTTTTTGAATTGCACACTTTTTTTGCAGTAGAATAGAATTACCCTACTAAGGTTCTGCCTGAAATAAAATATATTTTCTTTTTTCAAAGTGGAATCTCACTGTTGGCAGCCCTACCCAGCTGTCACACGGTCCACCGCCCCCGCATTTACCCGGATTCCAGCCCCGGCAAGCTTTATACACGGAGGATCAACATCAGAGTCAAAGGGGGCAACGCAAATAAGGAATTAACGATCCTGTCCAATCGAAGACGATTTTATAAAAAGTATGCAATATGCAAGAATGGAAATGAAAATTATATAAAATTAAAAAAAAAACTTAATTTGTAATTATATATTATTAACTATACTGAAATCAATTCAATATTAGAAAAACCGGCCTTGTACGAATTGGACTCGCTCACCGAGGGTTCCGTACTAAAGTCCATGTTTACGACATAAATCATCGCGTAGCTTTCTTATCCCCAACCGATCATATCTGCCGTTAGTAACGTATGGCGAAGTTAAATCTGTTTTCCAACCTAGTCCAAACTTCGTATTTACAGTCTTATTCCTGTACAGTACAAGTACTGTAAGATCTTGCTTTTTGCCTATTATGCGAATATCCATGCTAACTACATCATCTAAGACGCATTTATCTCTGGTCATTTATGTTTCTTTAATAAAACTTTATTCGTCAAGGTTTGTTGTAAAAAGCTCAAAATACAGGTATTGATGGTAATTGGTTGAGCGATGGACCAGCCTGAACGCGATTATACTGTTAAAACAGTGTTCTTTATAATAGTAGTATAGTATTATTTTTTATAAGGAAGGCTTAAAAGCCTTACTTAATAGGTCAATAAGATTTTTTTTTTTATTTATTTAAAGCTTGGTCTTTCATGGTTTTCTTTATTTAAAGCTAGTAAGAGACGAGTGGAAGAAAAAGGGGGAGGCCTTTGCCCAGCAGACAACACAACACCTACTGGCTAGTTAAAAAAAGCTTGGTCTCCACAGCTACTCCGTGTGCGGAGTGTATCCCCCGGCGGCGCATGAGTATTTAGAAACAGCTGAGCCTTGATTGATGTGTCTAATGGGCGCGGATTACAGCACACTCTTAATAAACGATATGTTTTGTGTGTTTTTACTTAAAGAAAAATCCCCTCTACCCCTCTGCCTTTTTTTTATAACATAGGGCGGCAAACGAGCAAGCGGGTCACCTGATGGTAAGCGATCATCGCTGCCTATGGACTACTGCAACACCAGGGGTATCACAAGAGTGTTGCCGGCCTTTCAAGAAGACTTAGAAATAACAAATACAGTAGGTACCACGACTTTATCCCTTACGGGGTAGACAGAGCTAAGAGTCGTGAAACTCGAAGGCCACGCTTAGCTGAATAGTGGGTTTATAGGTGGAATGAAGATTTTTTGTGCCAGCCTAGCCCATGGCTTTTTAGAGAATCAATAGGTTCCAAAAAAAAAAATTGTCTGAGAATATCATTTTGTATATATAGACTTAATTTATTATTATTTTAATTTGATTGTTTTAAAAAGCTCTGCAATGTAAGTAAGGATTTGAACCCCAAAAAGTAGGGATTAGCATAAAACGTGCGAAACCGTTCGCCTGAGTCAATAGGAGATAACTCCTTAGTCAAATATTTAACTGAAACCCACATGGAACTTTATCAAAGTACTGTTTCACGGCAGTTCTAAACAATCTTTATCCGAACCCTTTGTAAACTGAAAACGACAAAGTTGCATCTCGAGCGAAATTGTAATGGCGCGTTTTAGAACTCTGTCGAAATTAAAATAAGAGATTTTCAATTGATTTTGCGAAGGGATGTTGAGATAGTGTATTGTGAGAGGGTTGCATGTGGGATAATTTGTATGTTTGTGTCGTATTAACACGGAAACTGTTTTAGAGGGGAGAGGTTAGAGTCGCGGGTTCGATCCTGAGTGGTGTTTAAATGGGAATTATGGTTTTATAGCTTTAAAGCGATTTTAGAGTGATGTTATTTTATCATTATAGCATACAGTGTATAAAGTGTATTCAACTTTTTAGCCATACAGATAAAGAATCACAGAGCCAAGAGTCTTGAGACTCGAAGGCCACGCTTAGCTGAATAGTGGGCTTTGAATCTGATGGAATGGAGATTCAGATATAGTGACAGGTTGCTAGCCCATCGCCTATGATAAGAATTTTCAGTTTAAAACCCATTTCCTCGATTGACTTTTAAAATCTGAGCGGGAAGAGAAGCAGCTGGCGTATTCTATACATCTTCGCATCGAAGAATTTCTTCCATATCAATTGTATAAAATTCTACCGACTGGCAGAGTGACTGATAATGCACAATCAAAACTACTGGGGGCCGATTCCACTAATTACTAACGTAAATGTCGTGTTTCAATTGTGTCTCAAGATCCAAGGAAATTGAAATAAAGTGACAAGATCCCTGTAAGACTTCTATGTTTTATTACGATTTCTTTGGCCTTTGAGACACAACTGACGCACGACATCTACGTTTGTAATTTGTAGAATCAAGGGCCTGGGCGTAGGAAGCTGAAAGGCATGTAGATTCCTTAGGGAGTAAAGATGACCACTATGAGAGAATTTTCTGAAATTCCCACTGGAAAGTCCGAGGCTTATGGTAGTCTTGTATAAATGGGTACTTTATGATTCTAAGTCATCATCATCGCCAGCTTTCTACTACCCACTGCTGGGTATAAGCCTCCCTCTGTCTGCGCCAAGCTTCTCTATCCTGGGCCATCGCAATCCAGTTCTTGCCAGCAATACTCCTTACATCTTCGACCCACCTAGCAGCCGGATGTCCTAGGCTTCGCTTTCCGTCTCTCGGATACCATGGTCACAGCTTTACTCTACCTATTATTGTTCCTTCGAGGTGATAATTTTCTTTCAATTCCTGAATCAGACTTACCTCTCGATGCCGGTGAGGCGAGGATGCCTGTACTTCTTGGAGAACAGCAGGCCTCCGCCCCAGGCAGCCTGAACACATAAGGAAGTTTTAAACAAAATTAGCTTTTATTGATGCAGTAATAAAGCAATAAGTTTAAAGAATTTTGAATTGCCGGTCATTAGAAGCGTTACGAATTCATCTCAATCAATTTTATACTAGCTTTTGTACTTTTGTAAATACTCAGGTTATAAAGCGGTGGCGTATCAAGATGTTACTGAAGCTAGGTTTTAAGACCTTCAACATGACAACTGTAAAAACTGCATCAAATATAAGTCGAAATTCCCACGGGAGTGAAGTATAAAGCCCTGTCCTACTACATTCTTCTAACAACACACGTAAATATTTAAAAAAATAGAAAAAGTACGCTTACATCAACATGCATCCACATGTTGTACTTCTGGCAGATGTCGGCAATGTCGACCAGCGGGTCGAAGGCCCCCAACACCGTGGTGCCTGAGGTCGCGTTCACGAAGAATGGTACCTGCCAAAAAGATATTGGTTAGGACTTTTATCCAATAGCGTTGTACTACATTTGGCAGATTCCTGACGACCCCATGATTCCTGACATGATTTGAAGAGTATTAGCTTGGCGATTCTGGCGAGGAAATCTTAATAGCGCGTTTTAGACTCACATCGGCTCTGTACTTATGGTACCGCACAAGCATCGCTCCAACTCAGCTGATATTTGTTATTTTTACCACTGTCTAATCATCACATGATCTAAAGAGACCTATACACCCTGGCATGTAAATCTCAATAGCGCGTTTTAGACTCACATCGGCTCTGTACTTATGGTACCGCACAAGCATCGCTCCAACTCAGCTGATATTTGTTATTTTTACCACTGTCTAATCATCACATGATCTAAAGAGACCTATACACCCTGGCATGTAAATCTCAATAGCGCGTTTTAGACTCACATCGGCTCTGTACTTATGGTACCGCACAAGCATCGCTCCAACTCAGCTGATATTTGTTATTTTTACCACTGTCTAATCATCACATGATCTAAAGAGACCTATACACCCTGGCATGTAAATCTCAATAGCGCGTTTTAGACTCACATCGGCTCTGTACTTATGGTACCGCACAAGCATCGCTCCAACTCAGCTGATATTTGTTATTTTTACCACTGTCTAATCATCACATGATCTAAAGAGACCTATACACCCTGGCATGTAAATCTCAATAGCGCGTTTTAGACTCACATCGGCTCTGTACTTATGGTACCGCACAAGCATCGCTCCAACTCAGCTGATATTTGTTATTTTTACCACTGTCTAATCATCACATGATCTAAAGAGACCTATACACCCTGGCATGTAAATCTCAATAGCGCGTTTTAGACTCACATCGGCTCTGTACTTATGGTACCGCACAAGCATCGCTCCAACTCAGCTGATATTTGTTATTTTTACCACTGTCTAATCATCACATGATCTAAAGAGACCTATACACCCTGGCATGTAAATCTCAATAGCGCGTTTTAGACTCACATCGGCTCTGTACTTATGGTACCGCACAAGCATCGCTCCAACTCAGCTGATATTTGTTATTTTTACCACTGTCTAATCATCACATGATCTAAAGAGACCTATACACCCTGGCATGTAAATCTCAATAGCGCGTTTTAGACTCACATCGGCTCTGTACTTATGGTACCGCACAAGCATCGCTCCAACTCAGCTGATATTTGTTATTTTTACCACTGTCTAATCATCACATGATCTAAAGAGACCTATACACCCTGGCATGTAAATCTCAATAGCGCGTTTTAGACTCACATCGGCTCTGTACTTATGGTACCGCACAAGCATCGCTCCAACTCAGCTGATATTTGTTATTTTTACCACTGTCTAATCATCACATGATCTAAAGAGACCTATACACCCTGGCATGTAAATCTCAATAGCGCGTTTTAGACTCACATCGGCTCTGTACTTATGGTACCGCACAAGCATCGCTCCAACTCAGCTGATATTTGTTATTTTTACCACTGTCTAATCATCACATGATCTAAAGAGACCTATACACCCTGGCATGTAAATCTCAATAGCGCGTTTTAGACTCACATCGGCTCTGTACTTATGGTACCGCACAAGCATCGCTCCAACTCAGCTGATATTTGTTATTTTTACCACTGTCTAATCATCACATGATCTAAAGAGACCTATACACCCTGGCATGTAAATCTCAATAGCGCGTTTTAGACTCACATCGGCTCTGTACTTATGGTACCGCACAAGCATCGCTCCAACTCAGCTGATATTTGTTATTTTTACCACTGTCTAATCATCACATGATCTAAAGAGACCTATACACCCTGGCATGTAAATCTCAATAGCGCGTTTCAGACTCACATCGGCTCTGTACTTATGGTACCGCACAAGCATCGCTCCAACTCAGCTGATATTTGTTATTTTTACCACTGCCTAATCATCACATGATCTAAAGAGACCTATACACCCTGGCATGTAAATCTCAATAGCGCGTTTTAGACTTACATCGCCCCCGTCCTTGTGGTACCACACCAGCCGATTTAACTCTGCGGGGACATCTCTCTTTAGTTGTATTTCCTCATGATTGAGCGTCGTGGTCATTATATGGAATGAAACACAACGACTATTTTAGCAATTTTAATGGAGTGGTTTGCCATTGCCTTCTCCATCTCACACACCAGATGATAATCATCAACTAGAGTGCAGGTTTCCTCACTATATTTTTCTTCACTGGAAGCAAGTGCAACATAGGTACATGAGTCAGATTGGTATACAAACTCATGTATGTAGCACGGGCAGGATTTGGACCCGGGACTTTTGCAGCTACAGGCGGGCGCCCGCCCTACCATTCGGTCACCACCGCAGAGACCTATATACCCTGGCGAGAAAATCTCAATAGCGCGTTTCAGACTCACATCGCCCCTGTCCTTGTGGTACCGCACCAGCCGCTCCAGCTCGGCCGGGATCATGCGCCCGCGCTCGTCCGAAGGCACGCAGATGCAGTAGTCGGTGCCGAGGCCGCACACTGAGGCGCAAGACTTCACGGAGTAGTGGCACTGGGGGACAGAGAAAGTAACAGTCATCATCATCATCCACAGCCTTCCGTGACCCACTGCTGGCTACTCAACGCCAACCTTCTCTGTCCTGGGTGGACCTCTCCTTCCGTCTGCGCCAACCTTCTTTGTCCTGGGTGGACCATACTACTCCAGTTGTTGCCAGTATAATTCATGTCACATTCACATGCCTTTAGGCGACTGAATAAAATCTGACACCAGTGTTAGTGTTATTAACACACTTGATAAAAGAACTAGCTTTGAATAACAGACTTTTCTTTGGTTTACCTGGTCTGAGGTGAACATGACGAGGTGTCCAGGAATGCTGGTGAGTCCCTTCTCCTTGTACTGGGGGAACTTATGGTGGCGCGCAGCCAGGAACGCGTACAGGTTGGACACTGACCCACCTGTGGGCAAACATGATGGGTTAAGTTTTTGTCTCCGTAGTTAAAATAATATGTTTTTTATAGTTTTCACG
The DNA here is from genome assembly GCA_018467065.1 of Ephestia elutella. Lineage (NCBI taxonomy): Eukaryota > Metazoa > Arthropoda > Insecta > Lepidoptera > Pyralidae > Ephestia > Ephestia elutella. The sequence goes on from CM031565.1 coordinate 572,839, forward strand.
TATCAGTCGTGACAAGTCGGGCGCCCTAAGTACCGCTGGAGCGATGAGGCTGTTCTGAAAGACCTACGGAGAGCTGGTGCAAAACCGCAAAAAATGGCGTCATCTCGTGTCGGAGGCCAAGATCCACTCCGGGTCGCTGCGCCGCAATAGTAATAAGTAAGTACTATAAAGGATTGCGGTCTAAAGAATTTAGGATGTTCATTTTAAGGCTTGCCGTTCATACTAAGTGCTGCACTGGTTTGACGAAAGTTGAAGATCTCCAGGGCCTGGACAGTTGGTATCTGCGATAGCTGTTGCAAGATGGCAAGATATGACGTCATCTAGTGCTGGAAGCCAAGGCCTTATAGCCGCAATAGCAAGTACCTGGAGCCAGGATGGAGTCTCCGCGGTCCCAGCCGATGATCTCCCTCATCTTGCGCAGCACGACGTTTTCCATCAGGATGAAGACGGGCGCGATCTCGTACGTGAACATGTTGGTGTTGGCAGCTGCTGTAAGCCACTCGCCTGCCAGCGAGATGATGTCCAGGCCGGAGGAGAGCTGGTTGAAGAAGTGGGGATGGCCTGCGGGCAAATAATCATTATGGTTTACCAGGTTTTTACTTCCTTTTTTATAAAAGATGGGTTTGCTCTTGATCACAATCTTGAACGAGGACAGAGATGTGGTCTACGGTGTACCGAGCTTACCCAGAAGCAGCCTATTCACTGTAGTGGTTCCTTAGGTAATATCTGATTCATGTATGGTATTTTTCATCAACCACCACTTGCTTCCGGTGAAGGAAAACATCGTGAGGAAACCTGCACTCTAGTTGTTGATTATCAGCTAGTGTGTAAAATGGAGAAGGCAATGGCAAACGACTCCAATAACATTGTCAAGATAGTCGATGTGTGTCCACGACCCTCACTCATGAGGAATAAAACTTAAGGACTTCCTCCTTAGCACCTTAGGGGTGAATGGGAGCTAATTTATAATTCACGCAAGTGAAATCGAAGGCAAAAACTATTAAGGAATACGTCAAGAAAGAGGAACCATCTTAACTTGAATAGAAAGTGTAAATGTTTACAGCCGTAAGTAACACGACAAAAACAATTTGTGTAACAATGCAATCACCACAAAACTTTATGCTCCCGGATGCAATAGCGCGCGCCATTGGGCAGGCAGATTGTTTCCGGTTTGTCCGGACACGACCAGAATCAAAGAATTTTCGGTTAATGCCGGGTCACCAGGAAAGGGGGTATAAACTTTTTTCTACACTAGCGACCCGCTCCTGGTTCGCACGTGTAAGTGAGGCTTATAAATCATCAGAAATAAATTATGCAAATGGTAAAAACAGCATCAAATCCTTTGCGTAGGTAGTTAAAAAAGATCTAGCGTATAGACACGGAATGTTACTTTTTTCATACTTAATGTAACCCGCGACTTCGCCCGCGCGGAATTAATTGATCTTAATATCTTAGGTAGCGATGTGCCGTTTCCGAAATTTTTAAAGAAACAGCGGAAAGTTTTTTGGAAAGTTTTCGGAAATATTCTCGAGAACGGAAAATTTTCCTAAAAACCTAAGATATTTCTGAGAATTTTCGGAAAATTTCAACGGATGAAATTTTCTGGCACAGGAAATTTCTCGGCGGCACATCGCATCTCAGGTTCTAAGCAGCGTATAATGACGAAACCTGCGCCACATTTTGAGTTAGACTTTCAAAAATACAACTGCGAAAACCGTACCAAATTTAATTCAGTAATTTTTGCATGATGCGCGTACAAAGTCAAAGTCAAATATTTTTATTTATATTGGCTTAAAAATAGCACTTATAAATCGTCACTTTCTTGTTTTCTAGTTAGTTGACGTCATAAAATTACTTAAAGCTAAGTTTACCACCGCCTCCAAAGCGCAAGTGGAGAAGAGGCGGCGCAACAAACTCCACTGCTGCATTTTCTCCAAAGACGTCACTTTACAACATATGTCTTGCAATTAAATAACTGTACAAACAAATAGACATACTTCTCTTAGATCTTAAAATAACCTAGCGAATTGCAATAGCTACTCTAAAAATAACCTTTAATTAGCTGATGAACCTCTACGCACAGAAAAAAGAAATGACTACGTCTTCTATGCGCTGCTCGCTCATGGACAAACATAGAGATCTCAACCATGACGTCGATTTTGGCGGGAAACCGATTAGATATTCTTTTGTTTTTATTGGATGCATTTGGTGTGCATTGTGAATGAATCTTGTTCAGATGGACGTTCACGCTATATTTTTGTAATATATTCCTAATGTTTTTGGTTTTTCCAATTAGTTTTAATAGTATCAGCTAAATTCAGAAGTGGGATTGATTTGGATTGATTCCAAGACCACTTTCTGAGCCATCATGACATTCATGACTGTTTAAGGTTTTTGTTGATTTTCAGTTTTTTTAAGTACTTACTTAAATATTTGCTAATAGCATCGAGTGTTAGATGTACTTAATTGCTCTCAGTTTTACTGCTAGAAATAGCTATATCTGAGTCTGAAAGTAGATCTCGCTAGCGTGAACGTTCTTCCGATCCTGGTGTGGTTCAATAACTTCCAAACTATAATTTCGCGCTTGATGCGCTCGAGAATAATCCAGGAGCGGTGTTGTCGCCGTCTACGCTACGCGGAAAGTTGGCGGGAGCTTCTTTCTCGCTGGCGACGCCGCCGATGCATGATGCTGTCGCCGCGTGTGCAGCGTGCCCTGTATTTGGGCTTCAGAGTACAGCGTTTTCGAGTGCGGAAAACGGAAAATGTTATAAGTGAGGTAACAGATAGCTGATTGCTGCGATCTTCGATCAAAGCCATATCAGGTGAGATCAAACCAAATCTTTATTTCATACTAAAAATCAGTGTGATGATTATGTACTTGGCGCGCATAGGCCGCTGACGAGACGACGAGTCTCTGCTGCAGAAATTTAGTGACGGTGAACTAGACGGAACACGTTATGCTAGATGTTATAAGAGAACAATCTCGACTCGTGAGAGTATCAGACTGAGACAAATTTATTTTATATTGGGACAGAGAAAGCCAGAGATCTGTTTCTCTGTGTTGTTTGCGTAGCTCATACATTGCTTATGTGTAGGGGCAAGTGGTGGCTATGCTACTATTAGTACGTACTAACGTGTGTCCATAGAACTACTATTTCTTCTATGGTTCTGTCTTAATTATAGAAAGTCTATTCATAACATAGAAATATGAATACGCGATACAATTTCGGTACAATAGAAGTGTAATACATGGTACATAGAAATGTGAGTATCTACGCATGTGTTATGTAGGGTAGCTATCCCTATACTCATAAGATGGTTCTGTATCAACCCTGAACTAACTCCGTGTCGCCACTGTGCATTTTTAAAACATCTTTTTCTGCATAAATAAATAAATAAAAAATACTTATTATTTGAGAATAGTGTAAATTAGTGTTTTGTTTTCTTAATCCGTCAATCACGGTGTTTTAGGTAACAATTGTTTAACAATCGAGGCAATACCCTATACGTTAGTGGTTGACAGACTAATAAATTTGATAGTATTCGATCACCAAGCAAGACAGCTTTTGTCAATTTAAACTTTTATTTGAGAACGCAATATCGTTAATTGGTACCTCGTAGTCGGTTAATAGTAGATAACTGATAGAGGTATGTAAAAAGTATGTACCTCGTTTTATAATTGAAGATTTGGGAAGTGATATTCACTTTTTTTACATCAAAAATCAGAAACGCACCAATGTCGGGCCGCGCCAACCTGTGTGCGTTACTTACGAATTGTTTATCGTTATTAGTATTAGGTACCGGACGGAACGCCTTCGCGTACGGTACGGTACAGGATGGTCAAGTACGGTGATGGCCCCTATACGGGACGTATGGCAAACTTAACTCTAAATGTTGTTACGTAAAAATAATTACAGCGATTGGACCACAGATCCGGAGGAAAATCACTGACACTTTATTCGGCGCCCCAAAGGCTTGTCACCTGTGTGCGCCGCACATAGGGGTGGCTTGGGCCTGCAGCAAACTGAGCAAAGTAATCAAAGAAAGTAATGGTCAGGAGGTTGAGCGGTATTGTCGTATTCGTACCATTGTTATGATATGAATGTGGTTCGCGTAGAAACAAATTATTACTTCGCGAATGTTGGTGTATTATTATTTGCAAAAATACAGCTCACCTTGGGTAGGACCCAACATGAATTAACTCAATATTCACACATGATTCTTTAATTTGGCAGTGATGATGTGGAGCTTGTCATCCGAACTGAACAGTTCGCCACGTTGCGATGGAGAGAACTGGCCCTAATCGAGAGTTCCTGCGAGAACTTGCCCAGCAGCGTGCTAGTGAATTGCTGGACAAGAACCGAAAGAAACAGGATGTTCGAGTAAACGACATTGTAATGCGTACCCTGAGGGCTCTGCGCTAGAAAGTTGATAGCATCCTGAGGGCTCTGCTAATTGAGATTTGTTGCACATCCTGAGGGCTCTGTGCTGTGAATTGATATAATGTGTAACGCTGCATATTGCATCATTATTGTGGATGGCAACCTGAGGGCTCTGCCAGGTCTGGTTCGAAACTAACCTGAAGGTTTTGATTCAGACAATTGTGTGTATCCTGAGGGCTCTACACTTAGTGGGAAAGTAGACCGATCGTTGCGGAGGGAGTAAACAGATATGGATCGATTGGGTGTTGTGTGCAATCTGAGGGCTCTGCACTACACTTAGTAACCAGCTCTGATAGTGCCATGGACTTGCTATATACTGGCACAGTATATATTAGGTCTATGACTATTGAGTTCTTTAAAAAAATTGAAATAAAATCATCATGCCAATCAAAGATAACCCGAGGAGTTCTCTGTCAATTCATGATGAACTTATTTCCGTTTCTTACCCGAAGCATACTTAACCGCGTGACACTACCAGTATAGTACCACTACCAGTTTGGTAGTGCCCACAAAGTAAATAGAGAACAAGTTGTGGTGCTTTGGGGAATTGATGTATTGTTGTAGTTGGGCCATGGGAACGTTTACATTCCCAGTGGCACAACCATGGGATGCCAGTGGTGCCTTGGGGAACTACTATTTCCTTCGGCACTACCAGTTGTTTCAGATTTCTTAATGGAAATTTTAACTGTGTTCTAATACTGATAATGTTATTTGTAGGCCATTATATGCCGTAGAGGTTCAAGCTGAGCCATCACCTTTTGCTGTTGATGCTGAAGCGGGCGAGGACGCACCGGTATCAGGAACGGCCGAATTAGCTGATGAACCTCTACGCACAGAAAAAAGAAATGACTACGTCTTCTATGCGCTGCTCGCTCATGGACAAACATAGAGATCTCAACCATGACGTCGATTTTGGCGGGAAACCGATTAGATATTCTTTTGTTTTTATTGGATGCATTTGGTGTGCATTGTGAATGAATCTTGTTCAGATGGACGTTCACGCTATATTTTTGTAATATATTCCTAATGTTTTTGGTTTTTCCAATTAGTTTTAATATTATCAGCTAAATCTTTAAAATAGCTCTCCGAAGCCACAAAATATTTAAATCCCCGCAATCCGCCTTTATGACGTCATTTGCCATAAAAATCGGCCGCCATGTTGGCCGTTTGCCGCCAAATTGCTAGCGCCATATTGGTCCGCCATTACGAAGGACTTTGGTTAGTAAAGAATGAAAAAGGCACTTATCTGTTTTATGACGTCTATAGTTCTATAGTATTGATACTCGTATCTTACTGCCTTTATAAGAATGAAGAACCAATACCCCCATCAGATTCTAGTGAAGGAAAACATAATGAGGAATTTTGCCTGTTTAGCTTTATTAGTGTGTGTTTACTCAATATACATACATATTATCACGCCTGTTTCCCGTGGAGGTAGGCAGAGGCTAGCGATGTCCACTTGCTACGATCCTTACAGATCCTGTCTCGATTCCTCTACACTCATCACTCTCTTCATACTTACATGCTCTCCGGTTATGGGTGCTCCTGTTTACTCAAAGTCAAAGTAAAACTATTTTATTGAAACGTAGCCTTCAAAGAAGAAACATTTTCACGTCGAAAACTCCTGCAGACTCAACATAAGTCAGATTGACAAGACAAGACAATCTTAATCTTAATCCAAATATCATTCGACCATCTACACTCACCAACGGAGGCATGGCATAATACTAAGGCACTTGACACATAACTAGATGAATTTGCTAGGACAGGTTTTTTAGACATTCAAAACCAACGAACTATTCGAAACCCTTATTACACCTAATCTGTGCCTATAGTGGCTAAAATATCTATAAAAAAATAAACATATTGGACCCTCACTCCCCCAGTTTTTTAATCAAACATCTCCATTTTCCGATAAGCGCTCCCTAGGGAGCTCATTGTATATTATCTGTGCCGTCTGCCGGCGACAGATTTTGGTGTTTTTTTATCTGTGAATAATGGCCGTCTTTTAGTAGCTTATCTGTGGCGCGTTTGAACGACAAGAGAGAGTAAGTAAAAAGTTTAAAGGGAAATTACTCCTTAATAATTTCACGAAAAAATACTGGGGAATTCTTTTACTCACAACTTACGAGCGAAGTAGGATTTTTTTAGCGCATGGCATAACACGCATTAAGCCAATTATTCTAAGTGTATTCCACACTTAAATGATGTTAAAACCTTAAAATCAGAGATAAACATAACCTCAAAAACAAGCAAATTATTAAAAAATAAAAAAAACACGACTGGCTCACATAGCCTATGTCACTCGGAGGAATGCAAGGAATATAAAAATACCTCTTACATCAAAATCTGTGAAGCCGTTCAGGACTTATGGTGGAATAAAGAAACTTACATACATACTTACATACATGAACCCTGAAAACATAACACTCCTTTTTTGGTCAGTCATGTAAAAACATATTTCCCAACCCTTCAAACCAGCCAGCTAATTGAAATTCCTCGATTTAATTCTGTTTACAGCTGCGGAGCGCGATAAACTGTCCCCGGGGAGGGGGGTTGTCAATGGTCTAGCTAGTCTATTGGTCGTGGTAAGTGACAAGAATTTTAAATAAGTTTTTTTTTACAAAAATCCCATTTTTGGCACAAGCGTTTATTAAATACTACTATTATAGCTTTTATTGTCGTCTGGATCTAGGCGCATTAAATGCCTGAGAAAAAAGCAACATTCACAATAATTTATTAAATATTTATTGTGACACTTTGTTTTTTTGAGATTTTCTATTTCTTATTTTTTTTTCTACCTGTAAAGGTTTGTAATTGGCTTTCTGTTTCTTATTTACTCTATCTGTTCTAACTTCTTATGCTGTAAGTCTTCCTTAAATGTAAAAATAAAAATAAATAAAATAATTAACTTTACAAACAAAACACGACTGCAGTTTCAGACGTCACATATTCTATGTTACCCGGGATAACCCAAGGAATCTAGGAATACCTCACATATTTACATCTGGCAAGGAGTTTAATAATTTTAGAGGAATAAATTAACTCACACATTCAAGATCCTTGAAAACGTAATACTCCATTTTTAGGTAAGTAGTCGTGTAAAAAGTATAGTTTGTTTTTAAAGAACCCACTTAAAAACTTTTTTCCTAGCCAGTGATAAATAATCTATAGAAAATATGTCACAAGCCAGCAGCACATTGCAGTGACTATTCTTTACATGTTGCTTGTAATAGGTAAATGTAGAGGTCTACTTAAGAAATATGATTACAGACAAACAACATTTTACAAACACTCATTATCACTTCCAAACACGAGGGTGACCACGAAGTTTGTTTAGCTATTATTATTTTAACAATATGACATCTGATTCCGCGCGAATAGGAACGCAAACCACAATGGCGGATGATTGCTGTTCACAATACGGCACGTGTCGATAGCGCGGGAAAAATATAACCTCAAAACCATTTATAACCTAATTTATTTATTCTAAGACACAAAATTGCATAATAGATATATTATGGTTTTATTTATTTGCAAAATGCGCTTTATTTTAAAAGTTTTATGGTTTATTTTGGCGTTTTTGTTGAGGAAATATTGTTTTTGACAGATATTCTGGAGGGAAAACCCTCGTGGGATTCGAGTGGGCTTTAAAATATCGTATATTGAGTACTATCTGTGCTACTGACATAACGACGAGATAAAAATGTTATTGATGCTTATGAAATGTTTTTGACCATATTATTTTTTGCTTTTTATGGGGTGTTTGATACAATCTTTGATAAAAAGACAAGAGACTAGTGTAGGAAATTACGTCTAGGCGTTATCAACTTTATAAAGTGTAGGTACTTACAAAAAAAATATCATATGAAATTAGGGACGCGTTTACAAAAATCAATGAAATTTGCCATTTGCCGGTTCGATTTCCGATAAATTCATTGAATTTTATAAAGTGTTACGGGTACTGATGGGTACTGTAAACCTTTGACTATATTAGTTTCTATTTTATTTTGTGTAAAAAGTAGTATTAAATACTATAAAATTAGTTTTTCCTAGCCTCTTTCCGCGAAAACAACGAAAACAGGGTAAGGTTTCGGTATAAAAAACTGAGTAATTTGTGAAATATTCTTTAAAAGTAAAATAGAAACATTTGAACATACAAACATAGAATTTGCGACCGCTGGACCTTTTGCGAATTGGATTAATCATATAGGTAGGCTGTGATATAAGTATGGATTTCGTAAAAGATCCAATTCGTAAAATGTATTGGACATTTTGCGATTTGGACATTTTGCGAATTGGACCATTTGCGAAATCCATAGACAGAATGTCAAATTCACAGAATGCCCAATTCGCAAAATGTCCAATTCGCAAAATGTCCAATACATTTTACAAATTGTACCTTTTGCGAATTGGACCTTTTACGAAATCCATACTTATATCACAGCCTACCTATATGATTCATCCAATTCGCAAAAGGTCCAGCGGTCGCAAAACGTTTAATTTGCAAAATGTTCAGTTCGCAGAATGTCCAATACACAGAATGCCCCATTCGCAAAATGTTCATTTCGCAAAATGTCTAATTCGCAAAATGTTCTAATCGCAAAATGTCCAAAACGCAAAATGTCCAGTTCGCAGAATGTCAAATTTGCAAAATATACATTTAGCAAATTGGACATTTTGCGAATTGGACATTCTGCCTCAACATATCTTTATTGCGATAACTGTTATAGATATCATCATATAACAGTCTTTATAAATACCTCAATAATATTTTATTACTCAGAAGCTCTCAGAGCTTCGAGATAGAGTTTTTCACTAAACTCTATTTATTCTTACCAGTCCTATCATGTAAACAATCTTCACTGTACTTTTTGTTGAATTTTGTTAAAAATAAATCAAATATTAGTTCAAACCTAAACATTCTAAAGTAAAACATTTATTGATTGAAAGTTTCATTCAAATCCGTCCAGTAGTTTTTGCGTGAAACGCGTACATACATACATACAGACAGACAAGAAATTCCAAATAATTTTTTTTGCTTTCTATTATTCTTTTTAAGTGTCCCTCTATCCATTTCAGTCAAAAATACTAAATGTACAGACAAAATATTTTTACTGTTTTATTATATGTATAGATAAAAAAAATACTAATATAAAATAAATATTCTACAAAAAATAATATTAAAAGTATCAAAATGTGTTTGTTCAAAAGATTCCCGCTTAGCGTGCGTCGCTGTGACTGTGTGCCCTGCGCATGTAGTAGTACAATCAAATACCTAAAATTGAAGCGCGTCTTTTTGTAAATGCGTCCTTATTTTTTCTTTGCCTGAGTGCAAATATAAATAAGCTAGCATATTTTTTTTGGTAAATATATTTCAACCATCAGGTATGAGAATTTTTTTCAATGTTTCATAAAAAAGAGATTCCCGTCTTTAATTTTTACTTTTTTATAATTTTGAGCGAGTAAATGTTGATGTTTTACATGGCATTGTCCGAAACGCTTGGCTCTACATGATTTTTGATAACTTTTTGACAGTGCTAGCAACTGTTTACACGACTGACCAAATAAGGAGTGTTATGTTTTCAGGGTTCATGTATGTATATAAGTTTGTATGTATGTAAGTTTCTTTATTCCAGCATAAGTCTTGAACGGCATAACAGATTTTGATGTGAGAGAGTTGTAAGTCGTATTTTTTTATTTTTTAATACCTAGTTAGCTTGTTTCATGAAAATGTTTGTGGTGGTATCCAATATTTCGCAAGCACAATAAGTACATACTGTAATTCAACTTATCGGAGTGTAGAAAATCTGGAATTTAATAAATTCCCGACCACGCTCCCGCCAAAATAAACAACAATAAAAATTAATCAAACTATTTAGCCGCCCCGCATTCCCGGACGCAACATGCCTTTCCCGGGTATAAACATGGATATAGTTCTATAGATGCGGTGGTGACTGAGTGGTAGGGCGCCCGCCTGGGGCTGCAAAGGTCCCAGGAAATGAAAATAAAATAAAAATGATTTTATTTTTAAATATAGGCTAAAAATAGCACTTTTGAATCGTCGCGTCGTATACTTGTTTTTTAGTTAGTTGACGTCATATAATTGCTTAAAGCTAAGGTTTAAACCGCCTCCAAAGCGCAAGTGGAGAAGAGGCAGCGCAACAAACTCCACTGCTGCATTTTCTCCAAAGACGTCACTTTACAGCTATATATATATCTTACAATTTCAAATCCTGCCCGTACTACCGTCTGTCAGATAGTACAAAACTGTCATCAGTTGTCAAATTCAAACGACAGTATTGTACCATCTGACAGACCTCACTTGCCTGAAGCGCCAACTAGTAAGCGAAAAAGCGATAACCCGCATTCTATCGAGAGTTTCTTAGCCGTGATTCATGAAAATCTGTTCCATTTAGGAATAATCAGCATTTTTCAACGTAATATAGATGTTAAAGTACTCTCATATAGAAATTAGATATGGTGAAAAAATTCCATGCGAGCAGGAATTGCATGCGAGGAGTCCTGCTCGCATGGAATTTTTTACCATACTAATTGCATCTGAGATGCTCAAAAATCCAAAAATAATATCGATGTTTTTTGTAAATTTGTAATTTTGATTAATCTTTGATTATTGTATAATAATACTAAAGTGGTTTTATTTTGGAGACACTTCTAAAAACTCCAATAACATAGACAAGCCACTTCCAGTTATTCTAGATAGGTACATCATTGAAAAACCTCCCCTCAGTGCTGCCCTCTAAAATGCAGATTAAAAGGGCATTACGGCAACACCTGAGAGGAATTAATACGACCCCATCTGCTGGCAACACTGGGGATTATATTGGATTCCTTTTGACGTATTAATATTATTTTTGCACTGGCATCCCCGTTCTCAGCCGGCATTCGAATTTGTACTTTGCAAATATAGATTTAGAGGTTATGTGTTGTTTGCAAAATATGGGTAGATTTCAGACAATAGACTGACTTATTGGTATTGTGATTTGAATATTTTTCTACCATTTGTAAGGAGTTATTGTATTTGTGCGTTGTTTGTTCCAATTGGAAAAAGGAAGATGATTTTTCACTTGGCTTCAAATAAAAAGAGGAGGTACCATGCAATTAGTTTTGTTTTAATCTTGATGACTGATGCAGTTGTTAAAGATTTTTGACTATCAAATCAACAGTGAACAAGATGATAATTTTGTGGTGGTTTGCCATTTTATGTTTTTCTTGATAATTATTCATTATGTTATGAAATAAAGTTATAAGAATTACATAGAGTCTTTGACCAAAAGGCTCATTTGGTAGATCACCCATTTTTTTTTACTTAATATTGATATCCCATTGCTGGGCATAAGCCTCCCCCAGTTTCCTCCACTCGTTTCTGTCTTTCGTCTTTTCTTTCCAGATATTAGTTTTCTTCCTATTTTACATTTATATACTTATTACAAAAATATAAAACTTGGTTTTGGCACAAAATATAAAATCCTTCAAACTCAACACCCCAGGTTTTTCTAGGAGGGTTATAAATTAAAATCCCATCCCTCGCATTACCATAGTTTCCCGGATCATCCCTTGTCAGATAAGGTGCACAATTGATTGATTTTTATTGAGTGGTCGGATCAACCCATTGTTATGCAAAGTATGTGGAGTGCGGGTTTTCGACGTGATTATTTACACAAATTCAATATTATAAATGCGTAAGTGAGTTTGTTGGTTACCTCTTCACGCTTTATCTACTGAATCAATCTTACATACACATAGTTAGAAGTACTGAGAAGGAAATAGGGTACCTTTCAGCCTGGGAAAAATCACTGTACTCGTGGGAAAATCACGCGGGTGAAGCCGCGCGCAAAAGCTAGTATACAAATAAATCAGTGTTGCCACACAATACTGTCAAATTGCATACAAATCGGACGTACGTTGGTTATGGTTGTGCTACGTGACGGAGATACCCCGAGTGATGTAATGAACACTATTCATTGCTAATTATTGAATTATATTATCTGTAATGGTTCTCCCACACGAAGTTATTAAATGTTATATCTCTTTCTCTCTCAGCCAAAAGACGTCCACTGCTGGACAAAGGCCTTCCCCAAACATTTCCACAACGACCGGTCCTGCGCTGCCCGCATCCATGCGCAACCCGCGACCTTCACCAGGTCGTCGGTCCACCGAGTGGGAGGCCTGCCAACACTACGTTTTCCGGTTCGTGGTCGCCACTCGAGAACTTTTCTGCCCCAATGGCTATCTGTTCTACGAGCTATGTGCCCCTCCCACTTCCACTTAAGTTTGGCGATTCTGCGGGCAATTGTTATATAACATCTGTCATCTCTGTTACAGTTATGTTACAAGTTAATGAAAAACAAACAAGTTGATTATAAAAAAAAAAAAAAAAACACGACTGACAATTTACATAGCCTATGTCATTCGGAGGAATGCAAGGAATCTAAAAATACCTCTTACATCAAAATCTGTTTAGCCGTTAAGGACTTATGGGGAATAAAGAAACTTACATACATACATACATACATACATACATGAACCCTGAAAACATGACACTCCTTTTTTGGTCAGTCGTGTAAGAAAGAGTCAGCAAATGTTATATAACAATTTATAACTGCCAGTGCACCATTACTGCTTCCATTCTGGGAGCAAAGAATAAGCATACTATATAGAATGTGCCAGCTGCTTCTCTTCCCGTGCACATTGTACTGCTGGGTATTCTTGTCACAATAGGCGATGGGCTAGCAACCTGTCACTATACCTGAATCTCCATTCCACCAATAAGCATCACGACTCTTAGCTCTGTCTACCCCGTAATACTATATCTAACTCCAAATTCTAATATTTTATACTCTTTTGTAGTACTTACTTTTTTTTGCGAGAGTACTATTAGTCATAGAGAAATCCTGCAATCCTACAGCTCAAAGTGCAAGCAATCACCCGCCATCATCGTCAGATACAAGCGATTATTCCAGGCTGTTGCTCAGCCGGAAAATGCGGGGTAATAGCTAGAGGGTGCGGCGAGGGCGCGCTCTATAGTTCTGAGTTAACGTTCCTCTGTGCGAAATGTTTTGGATTGAACGAGAGTTTCGTTTGCGTACTATTTTCAAAATTTATAAAAAATAATGCTTTCTATTCAACCAGGATGTTAGAGAGAGATATTGTGTTTTCACACAATTTGGCTATTTTCGTAGTAGTCGGGGCTGTGAATTTTCAGTTGTATGGAGGTGATCACATTAAATCCTACGATGGTGATTTTTATAAACTACATAGATTATGATATTACAACTGCAAATTTAAGTGTAAAAAAAAATCACCACCGCCGTTTTTTTTTAAACGCTATTATAAGACTCATATTGTTATAACTCTCAAACAAAAAATCCCACCAGGGTGATTTTTTGTTACATGTTTCCTTACGAATAATAAAAGCTTGATTTAAAAAATCACCAATAAATAACAATCCGAAATGTGTTTTTTTAATGATTATATTTTAAACAAATCCTGTACAAAAACAAAAAATCCAGCAATGGTGATTTTTATATATTATTGGTATATTATTGTAATGAACCACATCCTCAATTTTCATAAGGGTGACTTCAGCAGTTTTCTTTTGATTAACATTTAACGACTTTTCATGCCCGCGCATTAATTCTACAACCGGGATAAATGCATATATTTACGTAATTTTAATTATTTAATCTAATTTTAAAAAGTCACCAAAATGAATTAACCCGTTTTCCTGTAATTAAATAAAAACCATATTAAAATCAGTGACACAAAATGGGAAGCAGTGCAATGACGACACGACTGCACAGTGGGCTGAAAGTTGACTCCCATAGACACAGTCCATTTTTAAGTGTCTTTATTTTTGTTGGGTACCTATTGCTTTTGTTTACAATAACTATGCCTATATATATATGTAAAAAAAAGGTAATCCAGAAAATACAAAAGGATAATAAAAATTTCGTGTATTGAATTTATAAGAAGTTTAAAAAAAAAAGACTCCATTCGAAATATCAGTATTTTATTAGATTTCAAGAAATGTTGTTTGGTATATTATGAAGTACAGGTGCCGACGGACGCATGTCAAATTGTTTCGTAAATTTATTTACGCAAAATATAATAAAATGGGGTCTAGTTGAAAGTTATTTACAAGATGGCGCTCCCACAAAAATCGTCAAAATAGCTTTTTACAGTGCGACAAGCTTTTAGCGGTGGCACCAGCGATATTTTAAATAAGAAATGATTCACTAATATTTTTATAGGAGTTTATAACCCGATATGCTTGAAAAATAAAAATCGGTCAGGCTGGAGTCAGACTTGCTTATTAACATTCTTGAGTAAATGCATTTGAACACATTAATTAATTATCAAAATATCTCCCACTCAGAGATACAGATGGTATATATTAAGTATCGTATGTTAAATCCTAACTAATATTATGAATGCGAAAGTAAGTTTGTTTGTTTGTTTATTACCTCTTCACTCTTTATCTTTTGAACCAATCTTCCTAAAATTTCGCATACACATAGTTAAGAGTCTTGAGAAGGACATAGGGTATCGCAGAGACTCAATAATAATAATGTAATCTTCAGGGTCGTATATAATTTTTATTAATAAACATAAGACCTAAAACAAAAATATAAAAATTAGAAAAACCACACTACACTATAAATTTTAAATTACTTCCGAAACAATAATACTTACCCTGGAAGGGTCTATAGTTTTATTAGATATATTATTTTAAAACAGCTTTGTATATTTTATGATTTAGACGATAAGTGATTTACATAATCTGAGTCAAGAATGAATATGAATCGAATGTGTATGAATACAGTTTAAAATTTATGACAGGTGAAATAAGTATGTATCTGCCAGCGCACGCATAAATGGATCAAAGAGGATGAACGCGTCGCCGCGTTACAGTACCGGGGGGGGCCGGTTTTAAAAAAAAAGTTTTAAAAACTTTTTTTTTAATCTTAAAAATTGTTAAAAATTGAAATATATGTAATTTTGAATTTAGAGAGTAAATTATGAATTAAAAAATACATAGTAAACTTAAATAAAAATATAAACTTATTATACAATAGTAGTAAAACTAAATGGATGAAGTGAAAGTTAATTTAGAAAGGTGAATGAAATTGAGATGAGTATATACAATAAGCCAATCAGTTCCACATATATCCTACCTAACAAATACTAACATACATACATCACCTAACAAAGTCATAATTCCATTTAAGGATTTGTGACTAAATACATCATAGAGAAAGCTTATATATTAGGAAGCATTTCTCAAGAACTGAGCTTATTAATGGTGTAGGCTTAATTAAAAATTAGTCACCAACCGCTAACTTGAAAAAAATAGCTTAAGGCTTTTTTAACGTGTTACTAAAACCGCACGATGACAAATATGTACAAGCATGTACCTTAATATATAGGTAGAGTATAAAAATAACACTATGCGCGAAACGCAAAAAAATAAAATAAACGTCTTAGTAATGACGTAAGGAAAATAGCAAGTTAATGACATAAATTGTGTAAGTAAGTAAGGTAAATAAGTAAGGTAAGTAGAGTTACAAATTAGAAAACTCTTATTAAAGTAATACAGTAATTAAAGACAATTAACAGTAATTAACGGTAATTAAATGTAATTAAAAGTACTTAAAGGTAATTAAAAGTACTTAATTAAAAGTTATTAATTAACTTTAGTTAATTAAAATAGGAGAAGAAAAGAAGTAAAAAAAAAGATTGAATAAATTTTCAAATTAAGATGACAATTGTCAAATGAGATGAGAAACTAAAAGGTAATGAGGTGAGAAAATAAACATCTTTTTAAATAAAAAGATTAAATAGTTATTAAGGCAACTAGAGTAAAGAAATTGCCTTAATTGGCTTAATATCTTTGATATGCCAGCGGCCTAGGGGTTTGTGATAAAAGTCTGTTAAATCATAAACTAGTGGTGAGATTTTATTTGTTATGTAACATTTAATAAATTTGGGTGCTAATTTAGCCGAAAAATGTTTATCAGCAGAACTTAAAGGATAATTCCGCTTCCAAACGATGTCACCTATATTAAATTCGATATATTGACGATGCTTGTCATAAAGTTTAGCATTGACTTCATGGGATTTATACATTCGTTTTTGTACTTCTGAAAATACTGGAAGTAAATAACCTAAATGCTCTGCATAAATATCGCGAGGAGCAAATATATAATCTTCAATAGATTCGGTATCCGAATATATTGAACCACAAGTAACTAATTCACGGCCGAAGACGAGGTAAGAAGGGGTAAATTTTGTTGTTTCATTAACGGATGAGTTAATGGCAAATTGAATATGATTCAAATGTAAGTCCCAAGTACGATGGTCGTCATCAACAAATGAAGCTATAGCTGTGATTATAGTTTTGTTGTAACGCTCAACAGGATTTACTTGAGGGCAGTAACGTGGAGTGTAATGTACATGAGGTATTTTATAAGTATTAAACAAGTCTTTAAGTTCAGCACTTATCATTTGCGGACCATTATCTAGAATTATGGTTTCTGGAATTCCATAATTCATAAAAACTAAATTTTCAAGAATATGTTTTATAATAGACGATGTTGCTCTTTTAATGGGGTAAATAAGGCAGTATTTAGAAAAACAACAGGTAACCACTAATATGAATCTATTTAATTTACGTGATAAAGGTAAGGGACCAATAAAATCGATAGCGATTGTTTGAAAAGGACGAGAACAATTTTTAGGCTTGCCCATTAAACCGATAGTGTTTTGATTTTGGTGTTTGTAGGCTAAACAAGTATCGCATTTAGATATGAAAAATACTACATCTTTGTACATACCAGGCCAATAATAATGAAGTTTAAGGCGATGGTAGGTTTTGAAAATACCGAAATGAGCTGCAGTAGGTAAATTATGATTTTCATAAATAATGGACTCTCGAAACTCTGATGGAATTACGAGTTTCCAGTTGAACTCAGAATTATATTCGGTAACAGCGCGACAATATTTAAATAGTTTATTATTTTTAATGAGGTAATCTGGAGTAGAAGTTGGATTTATTTTACATTTGTCAAATATAGAGTTATACCAAGTGTCTTTAGATTGCTCAAATGACATATTAATAGCGTTAACATGAGCGATGCGAGATAACTGATCTGGTACCACATGTTCAGAGCCATGTTTATGTTTAATTTCAAAGTTAAACATAGAAAGACGGATGCACCAGCGTGCTAGTCTACCTGTAGGGTTATCAAGACGTAAGAACCATTGTAAAGCAGAATGATCCGTATAAATAGTAAACTGTTTGCCGTTGTCTAAATAACAACGCCAGTGTTCTAAAGCAGTTATCACACTAAGAAGCTCGCGCTCTGTAATTGAATAGTTGCGTTGAGGAGCAGTTAGGGTTTTACTCATGTAAGCTATAGGTTTTTCAACACCATCGAAATCTTGTGTGAGCATGGCACCAATGCCATATGCGGAAGCATCACAATGAACAGCGAATGGTTTTGTGAAATCGGGACAAGCTAATATAGGAGTACTAACTAAAGCCTGTTTAATTGAGATGAAGGCTTTATCAGCCTCAAGAGACCATTTGAAAGGAGGTGCTTTCTTTTTAGTAGAGGTAAGCTTAGTGAGAGGGGCAGTTAAAGTACTTAAATTAGGGATAAATCGTCGGTACCAGCTAGCGGTGCCAAGGAATCTTTTAACATCCTTAACAGATGTAGGAGTTTTAATATTTAGGATTGCTTGAACCTTAGTAGGGTCAGTTTGTAAACCGTCTTGATTTACTATATAGCCTAAATATTTGAGTTCATGTCTAAAGAAAGAACATTTAGGAAAGTTAACTGTAATGTTAGCTTGAGAAAGTTTAGTGATTAATTTAGTTAATAATTCAACGTGTTGTTCAAATGTAGGTGTAGCTATGACAATATCATCTAAATAACAAAAAATAGTATTATCTAGCATAAGATCTGATAGTAGATTATCAAGAAATCTTTGTTGAGTAGCAGGTGCGTTAGTTAGTCCGAAGGGCATTACTTTAAATTGGTATATGCCACGACCTGGAACATGGAAAGCAGTCTTTGGACGATCTTCCTTTCGTAAAGGAATCTCCCAAAATGCTTTCGCAATGTCAATTGACGATAAATATTTACAATTTTTTAAATTATCTAAGATATCTGAAATTAAGGGTAATTTGTAAGCGTCTTTACGAGTGATGCTATTCAATTTTCGACTGTCTACACAGAAACGCCAGGAGCCATCCTTTTTAGGAGTTATGATAACGGGACTAAGCCATGGGCTTTCGCAAGGTTCGATAACATCTAGTTTAAGCATTTCATCGACCTCTGTTTTTAATGCCTTTTGTTTTTCTGGAGATAAACGATAGCATCGTTGACGAATGGGAGCATGATCACCGGTATCGATGTGATGTTCAGCGAGGTGAGTTTTTCCTAATGGTTTAGTTTCAGTAGAGATTTGTTTAAATTTGTCTATTATTAAATTAGCTAAATCTTGTTGTGTATTTGTTAAATTTTCAAATGAGTGAAGATTAGTAGAAGTTGAATGAACTAGGAAATTGTCATTTTCAGAAGTAAAGTGAGTATTAATGTTACGAAGTATGTTAGGAGCTATGTTAAATGTTTTCCAGAAATCGATGCCAAGAATTAAAGGTTCATGAACATCTGGAATTACATGAGCAGTAATTATAGAAAATTTATTATTATAAATTACCGGAAGTGAAATTGTTCCGATAGATTTAATAGGTTGTCCGTTAGCTACGGTACCTAAAATACGTTGGTCTTTTCTCAATGAGAGACCAGACTTAAGTAAAAGTTTATGTGAGTCCTTACCAAGAATGGTAATGGAGCTTCCACTATCTAATAATCCGTTTAAAATGAGATTATTAATTTTAATATGTAAATAGGGACGTTGTGTGTCTTTGTTTTCAAAAAGTAGAGTGTTCACATTTGTACGAAGGAGAGTATTGACATTGTAAGAATTAAAAAAAAGTTTTATGTATTGAAGCCAATTATTCCAATCTTGTTTATCAAATTTATTTGAATTATTTATTTGTGTAAACTGTTTCTTAATTATTTTTTTTGTATTTGATTTATGACAGGATGGACAATGAGGAAATGTGACGTTTTGTAGACCACATCTATAACAAATTATTTGGGTATTCGTACATAGAGAAAGGGTATGAGAATTGGTTCGACACCTTGGGCAGGTGAAGGTAGGAAATTTTTGTAGTTTTTGTGTTTTAATAGTGTAGGTAGATGTAGTAAAAGGATATTCAGGAATAAATGGTGTTGATGTTGTGGGTTGATTGAAAGAGACAAGTGGTTGTGAAACTGTGGAATTATTATTCATATGTATTAATTTTTCAGTAAATAGGCAAGATTCTATCAACGAATCAAGAGAATGTATGTCTTGTTCGGAGATTCGTAAAGCAAATTCTGTTAGTAGATTTCGTAAAAATATTTCAATTTGTTCTGGTTCTGGAATTTTTTGGTGTAATTGCGAAAATAAAGATTTCATATGAGTTACATAAAATATAATCTTTTCGTTAGGTTTTTGTAAGCGGTTGTCGATTTGTTTTTTAATAGATAATCGTGATTAATAATTTCAAAATCTTGTATTAATGTGGATCGAAATGTTTGCCAATTTTTTATAATTTTTGTTTTTGTTTGAAACCATTCTAAAGCGTTTCCTGTTAGAAGGTCATATAAGTGGGAAAAAAGAGTGCTGTCTGAAATCTTACGAACTGAAGCAAAGTGTTCTAATTTTTGAATAAAGTTATTTGGACAATCGTGACCGTTATACGTGAAGCGTTTTAATTCGTTTGTATAGTTCTCACCAATAGAAATTAGTTTATTGGTTAAAGTTTCAAAATATGTAAGAGGTATCGAAAGAGAAGAGTTAGGCTCAGTAGAAATAGTTTCCATGTTGATTAAGAATAAAATTAAAAATAAATGTGTTTATAAAATAAAGGTACCTATAGACATGTTAAAATGTTACGAGAGTATCATGGAAAAAATAAATTAAAACTTAGTATTTGTTCCATGGAGTTGATAGTCTTTGGCCATAGCAACCAAAATTGTTGACATGTGACTTTTATAAGAAAATAGTAAAATTAAATTATAGAAGGAAAGGAAAAATAAATAAAGTAGGCAAAATAAAATGATCTTCTCAGTTCTCAGTGAAGTGAAAGCTCAGTATTTCGCTGTATCTTCAAAAGTGTTCTTGGGAAGTGAAGTGGCTCTCACGATGTCTGCCAACTATTGGATCGGTGGCGAGGCGTTGGCCATCAGTATGTCTGACGGGTTGCGGCAATCAGCTCAGCAGCCAGCCCAGCAGTAGTGTGTATGGACTATAGTAGTCAACCCAACAGCAGGCCCAGCAGCGACGAGTTCAGGCAACAGCAGTTGGCTCAGTAGCTGGCTCAACAGCAGCAAATACGAGATATGGCAGTCCGTAAAGCAGCAGCAGTAGGCTTGCCACAAGTGTGGGCTGTTGTAAGCGGCCCAGCAGTAGCGAGTGCAAGTTATAGCAGCAGTATTGACTTTATGAATAAATACTCTTGTCTTTTCTTGTGTAAATATATTTTTACTTACAGTTTGTTTTCTTTAATTTACGAGGGCGCCATTATCGCAGAGACTCAATAATAATAATGTAATCTTCAGGGTCGTATATAATTTTTATTAATAAACATAAGACCTAAAACAAAAATATAAAAATTAGAAAAACCACACTACACTATAAATTTTAAATTACTTCCGAAACAATAATACTTACCCTGGAAGGGTCTATAGTTTTATTAGATATATTATTTTAAAACAGCTTTGTATATTTTATGATTTAGACGATAAGTGATTTACATAATCTGAGTCAAGAATGAATATGAATCGAATGTGTATGAATACAGTTTAAAATTTATGACAGGTGAAATAAGTATGTATCTGCCAGCGCACGCATAAATGGATCAAAGAGGATGAACGCGTCGCCGCGTTACAAGGGTATATACCTTTCATCCCGGGAAAAAGCACAGTTCCCATGAGAATTTCACACGGGCGAAGCCGCGGGCAAAATCTAGTATAAAATAACTAATATATTATAATAAATAATATAAAAAAATCTATAAAGAATTATTACGGAGTAGATATGATTTAGATAAGTACAGTTTGAGGTGGGATTTGAACGTAATTAACTGTATTTGACAGACTAATTGTAGATTGATATTATATTTACAACAAATTAGCACGCAGAAATGCCGAGACCGATGCATGACATATAATAATTTAAAAAAATATTATAATAAGTATTTTTAATAATCTTGTCCACATAGATAAGTCTCTTGCCTCATAGTGCAGAAATGCCAAAGTTTTGATAAGCGTTTAAATGGCGGGACCAAGTCGGCATGATGAAATATTTTGGGAATCCACATTTTCTTAATCAAAAAAAGAGAAATAATAAGTCCAGCCACAAAATTTTTATTTGACCCCGTGATCAACCTTCTCTTTTTATAACTAAGCAACGGGGAAATGCTTTAGCCTCTAATATACTAATTCGTCTTTTTTACAACGCCTACTAAATATTTTAAAGAAAGCGTCAAGCAAAGATCAATTTAACTTGTCTTTCTGATTTATAAATTGCCACGTAATTTACTAACTCAGCCACAGATTTTACAAATTATGACTATTTGTTGCCATATATTAATATTTTAGAAGGTTACTGCTTGAATGAATGTTACAAATTTAGATGCAAAAAAATAACCACCATGCTATTATTTATGCATTTAGAGTGGCTTACATAGAAGATAATTGTGGTTGAAATAGTTTTATACAGATGCGCGTCAATTCTGGTGTGTGGACTTAGTAATTTAGAAAGCAATTTAGATATTTAGAGGTGAATAATGCTATTAAATATAAGTCTGTTTAGTACCCTTAAAAAATCTTGCGTGATGGGAAGCAAAAATGAGATCTCATAAAAATTGAGGTGGTAAGAAGTCTGGCCGTTAGTTTTTTTTTTTTGTGAATTCGATAATTTTATCGCAAAAACACAAACGTTTGAAAGGGGTCCAATTGATATAGATAGCTGCGAAAATCGAGTATTTCGAATAGCATCATGAACCTAATGTCACTTTTCTGTATTTCTTTATTTTCAATTCGATAAATTCTATTGGCTAGAGCAACAGTGGACTCTATTACAAACCCTAAAAATCAATATCTGCTGTCTGCAAGAAAAAATGCAATGGGTCAAAGTATAGAGACTTTGGTCAATGGTACCAAATAATATACCAAGTAAAGAGACTATACCGAATTGCTCGTAAACAAAAAATCCTACAATAGAGATTAATGTTCACAATTAATAAATAAGACTTAATTTACCTGTAAATAAAAGTTCAATAATAACAACAAGAATACTTCACACAAGAAATTACATTTATATGTAGATACATAAAGTAACTTCACCAGACCTGCGTCTCGCTCACTCCTTAGAGTAACTCTAAGTCGCTGTTGCTCTAATTTCGGACACGGCACGCTATTCGCGTAGGTTTGACTAGAGCTTGATATTTAAAAATAATAAAATTTAATTAATGTATGAAATCGTAGCAATTTAGTACACTACAATACAAATTTTTAAGATGAGCAAAGGTCCCGCCATTTTGACGCAAATCAAAAAATGTAATCCATATTAGGCTAGGCTCAAACGTACGATTTCACTTCACTTTGTTCACGGATCATTTTGTTGTCCGTCTTTCTGTTAAACTTTTTATTCTCTAGAACGCTTAAAGGTATCAAGTTTGAAATTCATGTCACTTACTCGAATCCACGGTCTCTTTTAGCAATTAAATAGTCAAAATTATACACACGTTAACGCGAACAGGAGATATTATCGTAAATGTTGAAAATTTTATCATATTTTGCGTTTACAGATGGAAACCAACTAAGGCCTTTCCTTTCGGGGTACTTTCCGTTGACAAATAATTACGAAGTTTGTCAAAAAACTAAGGTCCAGCAGTACTTGTGCAGGAATCAATCTGAAAATCGTAAATATGTTGTTGGAAGTCTAAAAAAAACATTACAAACTTATTTTTGCGCACGATGCAATATGAATCCTAGGGATCCAACTGTATTATTGAGCTTGTTTTTGAATTTAATTGGTATTTTTGTTAGAGCTATAATGTGAATCTCGAAATAAAATGAGATTCAATTTTCGAATTTGAATTCTGCATGAAAACCGTTTGCGCCTAGCCTTTCGTAGTGTAAACGTCACTGATGACAACTGATGGGTACTTTCCATACTTTTGACAGTGTAATATACTGGGAAGCGAGTGACGTAATCAAGGTCGCGTGTACAGTGCGACAAGGATCTTTTTGCACGTGAGTGAGGGCGCCACCTACGTTTTAATTAAGAAAATTTAATAGTTTAGACATAGTTCCGTTTTCTATCACAAGCAAAAAGATGTTTGCCGCACTGTACTAAAAGCGTTATTTATTAAATTTTTAGGTAAATTTGCTATTTATAGTACGTAATTACTTTCAAAAAGTTCAGAGATATTTTGATACGTGTAGAAGATTTTAGATATAGTAAAATATTTGACTTAAAATTTGTTCTCGGTACCAAAACCGTAAAAGTAAACATAAAATATTAGTAAATCTATTACTTGCACGAAGTCACCGTGGTGACAAATTACACACATATTCAAGACTATTTTGTGATCATACTCCCAAAATGTCACCACTTGTATGATTTTCTAAGTTCGAGTTTTTCGCAGAAACGTTAAAAATACATTTTATGACTGGAAAGCCTTATTATAAACCGGTCAACTTTTATTTATAGTTAAGTGAAGTCTTATTAATTAATTGTGAACAGTAATCTTTATTGTAGACTTTTTTGTTTACGAGCAATTCAGTATAGTTTATTTACCCCTCCCATTTTATATCGGATAATCAAAATTCTATTTTTTTTTCATTGGGATGTCTAAAAACATCAACATAATATTTAGGATAAGAATCGTGGTTGTAGGAATTTGTCGGTGAAAAAAATTTTAATGCCCCGCCTATAGTCTTTTATTTCCAAATTAATTTTTACATAATTTTTTGCAGTTCCAAGATGTGTAATGTATATTTTGTTAATTATGAGTACGCGGTAAGACGCAATAAAGGCGTGTTACTTCTACAGCATCTAATGTCGAAGTATGCAAATAAGTACGATGTACGTTAGTTCTAAAGTATCCTAGTACTACGTACTCCAGTCCAGTGCTAAAGTTTACGAGAGCGAAGTATGAAATGCTGAAATTGTATCGTAAATTGATAACAGTATCAAAAATACGAGGTTTCCACAATCTCCCCATGTAGTACCGGATACCCCGTTGTTACCGACATCAAACATTTCAATTACGTCCACAAATGGCGCGTGATGATGGCCACCCTAATCTTTAATTGTAGCATTGTGTCCCGATTCCCGATCCGCGAGGGAATGCTAGTTTGATGGGTTGCAGTAAAATGTGAATTATTTTGCACCATTGTGTAGTAAAACTAGATTTTATTTGACGAAACATACAAACATTAATAAACTGGACAAGTGCGATTCAAACTCGCGCACCGATGGTTCCGTACACGCAAGGCATCTCACATTATAGCTCTAACTAAAAGACCAACTAGTTTTAAAAACAAACTTAACTTTGCAGTTCGGTCTCTAGGACTCATACTGCTTCGAGCGCAAAAATACGTTTGTAACACTTTTTACTTTAGACTTCCAACAGCATATTTACAATTATCAGATTTATTCCTATAAAAGTACTGTTAGACCTTGCTTTTTGCCAAACATAATTTTAGGTCAACGGAAAGTTATCTTAATTCAATAGGTTTTGATTCCCGTTTGAAATCGTAAAATACTGGTAAAATATGCGAAAATTCGCAACGAATACGGTGATATCTCTTGATCACGTTGACGTAAGCATAATTTTAATTATTTTACTGCTAAAAGAGACCGTGGATCCGAGTATTTAGTAAAAATTTCAACTTGATACCTTCAAGTGTTCCTGAGAAAAAAAAGTTTGACAAACAGACGAAAAACAGTGCTCTTGGGTTTCGTTTTGCCTTTTGAGGTACGGAATCCTAAAAATTAAATTTATTTGACGAATACACACAATAATTTAAAAAAATATATATTTTAAACTCTAAGAACTTCGGAATAAGTTCTAAGTTTAGCTACCACTTACCAGTTTTGACCTGGTGCTTGAGCGTGATCTTGCAGTCTTCCAATAGCTGCTTCAGAGGAAGAGGCTCTTCGCGAAGCTCCAAGTCCAGTAGCTTTTCCATCTCCTCCGGCATTTTGAACTCTAAGATCTGCGGAATAACGTCTAAAGTTAATAATAACGATCGATACAGGATAATTATCGCAAATGTTATTGCTCCGATCGGAATAGAAGACCGTAGCTTAGCTGTTGTTAAACAGCTACCCCGATTTTGCTGAAATTTGACATGGATATAGTAAAAGACCCGAGGTCAATCTTAGGTTACTTTGCAAAAAAAAAAACAACTCCCGAATGACAGCAATGAGGGCTAAAAGTTTGTACCTATGAGAAATACACAAAATACTTTTTACCGCGAACATCAGTTTTGACATAAGTGACTGCTGCATTTGTGAGGTTATGTCATAGACTTAGTAAAAAATAATAGACCCGGCTTAACAATTTATATCCAAACAGAAGTTATGCGGCCGGTTTCCATGTTTTGTCACTGGCAGGCCGCCATCTTTGTGCCAAATCGTTTGTCGGCGCCGGGTTTAAGTATGCACGATTTATGTAGGTATGTCATGTCTATTCTTTTTTCATTCGTCTGAGGGTTATGTTACCAAGTGACGGTTGCAAAAGTGAGGTTATGTTACCTTCTCGTTGCGGTCGTTGACCTGCTGCACGAAGTCCAGCAGTACGTCCACCACACGAGCCAGGAACTCCCTGGTTTGCGCGTTAGCATCCTCGCGGTACGGTAGGATGGCTGTAACAAACAGAAGATTTGATTGAAATGAAAATTGCTTCATTCAAATGGGCTGAAAAGTAACACTTTCATATCGTGTCATACACTTAGTTGACGTCAGAAAATGACTTAAAGCTATGGTTACTACCGCCTCCAAAGCGCTAGTGGAGACGAGGCGGCGCAACGAACTCCACTGCTGCATTGAGTGTTGAGATTCGCCAAAATGTTTGAATTGGCTTTATGCATTGGTCGTTCGCGTCGGAAGGTGTGTGAATTGTGTTATTTGTGTGAGTGAGCGAAGAAACTTAAGGAATCTTATGAGCCTTATGTCAGACGCAAAGTCTATGCCTTGCCCATATCGGCTTTGACAATACTCTGGGATTCCTTGTTATGGCGCTCTTTTTCTCGTTTTGGAGGCCAAGATCCACTTTGGGGTCACTGAGCCTGCGAAGCAAGTAAGGATTTCCTATTTCAATTGTTACAGAAAAGAAATAACAGTTACATATTGAAAAAATGTATTATTATCTTTTAATTTTATCAACCTACTAGCTTTCGCCCGCGGCTTCGCCCGCGTGAATTTCCCACGGGAACAGTGTTTTTTTCCGGGATGAAAGTACCCTAAAGTTTTAGTATCCTATGTCCTTCTCCGTACTTCCAGCTATGTGTATGCGAAATTTCAGGAAGATTGGTTCAGTAGATAAAGCGTGAAGAGGTAACAAACAAACAAACCCACTTTCGCATTTATAATATTATAGTTAGGATTAGTTCGGATGTTCGTCGTTGTTTTTTAAAGGATTTTTCCTACTTATCATTGTTTCCGAACATTTTAACCCATCCCAAAAAAGGTAGGAGATTCTCAATGCATCCGGATTTTATTTAGTAGATGTACAAAATAACCCTCGCAGCTTGCACTCTCAACCCTCCAACGCGACAGCGGGTCCGTCAGACCGGCGCGAGATTAAAAACTGAGCGGGTTTTAATATCCTAGGAATGTGCAGGGTGCATATGATGATGGGGAAAACTGATGAGGGATGAAAAACAGACAAGTTTTCTTAACTTAAATGGTGAAAATGCTATCCAACTTTTGAACAAGCTAATTATAAAAAAAACGACTAACATAGCCTAAGTCACTCCGAGGAATGCAAGGAATCTAAAAATACCGCTCACATGAAAATCTGTCAGCCGTTCAGGACTTATGGTGGAGTAAAGAAACTTACATATATACATGAACCCTGTATACATAACACTCCTTTTATGGTCAGTCGTGTTAAAAATAAAGGAATAAATGAATTTGATGCCTTTTTATTAGAGTTGGTTTAGGACGCATGTCCTGAAAGTATGTTGAGGCCGTATATTATTGAAACTGTCAACTGACTGTAGTTTTGGTCAACGATTATTTTATTATTCCTCTTTTGAACATGCTTCTGTTATGAAAAATCACGACTATAGATTAACTTTTGGGAAAAAATTTGTAAAAGATATTTGCTTCACATGATCGTCTGTAATATCTACATTTATGTAAAACTGAATGTAAAATTAAGATATAGCAAACTTCAGGACTAGCACGAGGGATTATGTTACTCAAAAACACGATTGCATAAAATTTTCTCGATAGAAAAAAATTGCGAAGTTGCCTCCAAATCACCTATAATTAACACTTTAAACTGCTATTATTCAAGCAATACATTAAAAAAAAGATTGAGAATTTTTGTATAAATTACTCTAAAGATAAGGCAGGGATTATGTTACTTACTTTTTTTAATATCTTTTTATAAAGCTTTTAAAAAAATAATACGTATAATTGCCCGCATGCTTTAACCATCCGCCTCTGAGCCGCCGCGCCGCCCGCGACCCCGCGAGCATTTATTTAGAACGCGGATTGGATGCGTGCGGGCGAACTGGGTAGCGGGTAGCGGGGGAAAATCTTAGTTGTCATTGGCCTAGTGCGGGCTCTTAAATATGACAATAATAAATATTTTGACGTTAATAACTAACAACAACACCAAGTGCCAAGTAGTACCTTTGTACTTAGTTTTACTGTTTTATGTTTCCAATCTATGTATTTGTTGTGTACAAAAATTAATAAATAATTAAACGATATAATTTTTCGCCATAGAAATTCTAAGGTCCCAATTTCTACGGTCTCAATTTATATTCTACCAACATCTTTGGCTTACAAAACACTCGGAAAATGTTCCAATTTCCTCACAAATCATATCCACCGCGCCAACAGAAGTCGCGATTCTTCACATCCGTTCACAGATGTGTTTCATTCGTGCTCCGAATCACAAGGGGGAAGCACCACATATATCTGTAATACTATTCCGTTGCAATTTCATCCTTATATATGTAGTAATAAGGTTGTACGATGCTGCAGTTGCGTGTTAAGATAATGTTGTTGCCAGTTTCATAACAATAGTGCAGTTTTGATTCTCGATAACATATGAATCATATAGAAGCAAATACAGCAATATCCGCTTTTTTTTCAAATTGATCTATAGATAGCGCCACCTTCTTGATAAAATTTCAAACATTTCTTTCTAAGTAAAAGTGCTCCTATAACAGCAATATCCCATAGAAAAAGTAGTTCAAAATTTCATGTAAGTTCCAAAAATAGCAAAATCCTTGCCTGTCAAAGTCAAATGCAGCAATATCCCAACTAGCCAATCACAGAGCGACATTCAGTATGGCGAAAACGGTTGCACGGTGTAAAGAGGTGTTCTAATTTTATTGATTTATTTTATATTGTAACGAGTTTTGGCGTGATTTTGTTATAATATTGTGAAGATGGATTGTTTTCCTGAACCGGTTAATAATAATACAGCAAGGAAACGCAAGCGGAACCCCGATAAATGGAAACGTAATATCGCTAAAGTCAAGAGGTAAATTCTTAATTTTTAGAATAGCATTATTAATCTTGATACTTTTCTGGTTACCGTTTTTGTTAACTTGATACTTTTCTGGTTTTACGTAGTCGGGTTTCTTAGACACAATTTTTGTCTGTTTCAGATATTCACCAAAAACTTTGCGAATGAGACCCTTATGCAAGCATAAAAAGAAATTTGAATGCTTATCTCTCTCAATGAAAGATATTAAATCTTTTCATGATATTTTTTTCTGATATGTGAACTTATATAGGTACGATTAAAAATTTGAGCAAAATAACTGATGTAACATTTTCTTTAATTAATAAATAGTTTTTTCTGAATTTTGGTATCTAAAATCATTTTAAACTTCAATCTATAAAAACCATACCACTCCTTTTTCCTTTCAAGCATAACTAAAAATAATACCTGAGTATTTACTCAACAGATCTCGTTAAAGTATCAAAATTGATACATTGTAGTATATACGGTTTTAAAAATGGCGTCAATAGTGGCAATGACAGCAATATCCCTAAGTAGCAGATTCAAATACAGCAACATCCTACTGTCAAGAACAAAAACAGCAATATCCAATATTTATTTCAATATATCGACGTTATTGTTTATTTTTATTAATATCTCATTGTTACTACATGCGTATAATTATATCCTTATTATAATACAATAGAATGTATTTAAAAAGCTATAAGCAGCATTATTCAAATCTATTTTATTTAATTTTTCTACAATCACCTTGAATGGACATTGCTATATTTGCTTCTATATGATTCATATGTTCTTATTTTGAAAATTCACGGATTTTCTCAGATATGAACTTAAATAAAAGTTATGTAAGAGTTATATTCGAATGAAGTAAACACGCAGCAACACTACACTGAATGTTTTTCGACATTGAAGACATGATTTTCGACGTGTGTATTTTTCTGTTGTCGAAATCATAAACAAAAAGAGTTTTTTGATTGAACATTGTGTTTTCATCTGTGCTAGTATTGTCTATGTGAAGGATTGCTTGCCCTTTTAATAGACTCGGATGAACTCTTTGAAAACTTTTATTTGTTCGTCGAGATTTTTCATTACAGTTTTCTAGAAGAAGGAATATTTTATAGGAAGTAATGTATCAGTCTGTAATTTTTTAAAAGAGTTAACGCAATTTATAGACTTTCTATTAAGCGTTAGGTATCTAACCTATTGCATGTATATTATGTAAATTTACAATGAGTGAGTTTAAACATGATTGTCTTTTGAAAACAATTTAATTTCACTAATTTAAAACCCCAAAAGCGCTTTAAAAAGTCTCCCAAGCTCCACCGCTATTTGGCTACAATAAAAAGCCCCAAAGTGCGCAAGTTTCACTTTAACTAATCCTAGGGGGCGTCATAATCCACGTTAATACTATCAGTTAACTGTCACTGTCAGATACAGCCGGCATAAGGGCTGGGACCGTGGGGCCCTTCTTGGCTGGAGGACTAAACACAAGTGCTTTTAATGGTGAATCTTTGTATTTTTGCGACAGATATATGTTTTATTTTTATATAGGCTTGGCTTACTTTATAAATGGATAAAAAAACTTTTTTTTCAAAATCCAATTTTTTTTTTAATTCTTCTATTTTTTGTAAAATACCTAGTTTTAATTTTAGTTTTTCAAAGTGCAGTAATGTATATTTTTGTATGCATGCTGTGTTCACACCAAGAAGATTTGACACTTTAAATGAATATTGTTGTTTTATTGTTTTTTTAAGTAGGTATGTGTGTTACAGTGTCACGTCAGTTTTGTGGACCAAATAAAAAAAAATAGGCAAAAGCAAAACGCTTGGTTTCCTGTGAGAATGTAGTTTTTTGCCCGTTTTACCCCCTTGGGGATGGAATTTTAGAAATTCCTTTCTAGTGCTCAGTTGTGCTAAATTAGGATCCTTCCTTGCTTTTCAAGTTTCTACGTTATCGGTTTTGTCTTTATGTTAATATCTATATATTGACACAAATCGAAAGATACCCTAATATCAAATACCGAACTCCTTTTAAAATACTTATTTGTCAAGCATTACACTACATGTCAGATATTATTCACGCTATTTTCTTATTAAACCATTTTGTACTTCAATATGAAAGCAATATGTGTGAATTTCCAATGACAACAAATCTTCGTGTTACAAACTTAAAAATTCTCCAAAGTAGAGGAATTTTCCACTTTATCTCAAGCGAAATAAGAAAGTTAGTAGCAGTTAGTATAAGATGGTGTACAATCTGAAGAAAGATTTGTGTGAACTTATGTTACGGACATCTTAAGCCGATTGTGAATGAAGAAGCACATTTAGGGAGAAATGTAAGATTTTTGTATGGAGGTATATGTGAAGGGAGGACCGTTTATCGAATTCCATAATCTATACAAATATTTAAAAAAAGATCAAGTATAAGCAA
The DNA here is from genome assembly GCA_018467065.1 of Ephestia elutella. NCBI lineage: Eukaryota > Metazoa > Arthropoda > Insecta > Lepidoptera > Pyralidae > Ephestia > Ephestia elutella. The sequence continues at coordinate 604,582 of CM031565.1, forward strand.
ATACTATATAAATTGGCATAAGAGAAATGAATGAAATTAAATGCGATTCAGCGTTTATTTGGTCATAAAAAAGAAAAAAACATGGGTTGTAAAAAAAAATTTAAACGACTTATCGCTTATTGTATTTTTTATTATTTTCTGATTTTATGTATAGCCACTTACCAATTTTTAATATTAATGAAACATTCCAAAGCGAAAAATTTGTATAATTTTGACATGTTACCTACATAAAAAACAATATTGACCTAAAATTATAAAAATATATTTCGAGGTTTATTTTTCACTCGACTACGGCGGAAGGAGGCTGATATTTTCCAAATTAGCAGTACAACTCCCCCTTTTCATTAAACACAGTTCTGAAATGTCAAGAATGTCAGTCACCCTAAGCAATTCGACACACTAGCGCCGCCACGCGTGACGCGCGGTAAATAAACAGCGCAGCTGCATTTTAGGGTTAGATTAATTAAAATTCTCTTACTTTTGCTTTGATTAATGTTTTCTTTTATTCAAATATTTATTTTCAAATAGCTAAATTGTTTTTCTGGTGTCAAAGTTTCTCTACAATGTGTTATACAATAAAATGAATATGATTGAAGCCTGCATATTATTTCAATTTACGAGAAACTAGTTAGGTATTGCCTCCACCCGTGGCAAAAAGTATCTTGTGTGCTTTTCATTTAAAATGAGTCCAGGCTAAGACTAGCTTTTTTTTATAACATAGGGCGGCAAACAAGCAAGCGGGTCACTTGATGGTAAGCGATCACCGCTGCCCATGGACAACTGCAACACCAGAGGTATTACAGGACTGTTGCCGGCCTTTCAAGAAGACGTAGACTCGTTTTTTGAAGGTTTCAATGTCGTGTAATCGTGTTGGTTCGGAAACACGGTCGCAGGAAGTTGGTTCTACAGATTGGTCGTACGTGGCAAGAAGTATCTTTTAAAATGTACGGTGGTTGACAGCCAGTCATCCAGATGGTATGGATGAAACTTCAACGGATGGTACAGTGGTGAAATTCTGCGGCAGGTATTACGTCGAACAATTCATCAGAGCACTCCCCATGATAGATGCGGTAAAGAATGCACAAGGATGCGACATCCCTACGCAGAGCCAGAGGATCGAGACCGCTGACGAGAGTCTCGTAATCGACGATGCGAGTCGCACGACGTTGATCGCGGTCAAGATGGAGAAGTTGATATTGTGTTATCCCAGCCCACAGATGCGAGCAATATTCCATATGCGGCCTTACTTGTGCCTTGTACAGCTGAAGGCGATGCGCCGCTGTGAAATATCGCCTTGCTTAGCTTGTAGAAATGAATCACAACAACCCAAATTCGATGGGGCAGCATTATCTATACATATAACAGTAAAAATATTTTGTCTGTACATTTAGTATTTTTGACTGAAATGGATAGAGGGACACTTAAAAAGAATATACACAAAAAATTTTTTTTGGAATTTCTTGTCTGTCTGTCTGTCTGTATGTATGTACGCGTTTCACGCAAAAACTACTGGACGGATTTGAATGAAACTTTTGTTGTTGTATAGCTATTAAGCCTGGGCAACATATAGACTATAATTTATTTTGAAAACTGGAACACCTGATGAAGAACCTTAACAGAACAGCTAAACTATAAGAAATATGGAAATGGTGCCTTAACAAAAGTCGTTCAACCTGATGAGCATTTTCTGATGACGTATAAAAATTGAAGATCTGGAACATCTGATGAAGAACTGCAAGAGACCAGCTACACTATAACATATATGGAAATGGCGCCTTATTAAAAGTCGTTCAACCTAATGAGCATTTTCTGCTGACGTATAAAAATTGAAGATCTGGAACATCTGATGAAAAGCTCCAAGAGAGATTTTTCTTCTAAGCGAAACTCACGCGGGCGAAGCCGCGGGCGACAGCTAGTTTTACTAATAATTCAGATTTCATATGGACCAGACGGTCAGATGAAAATGTAAAGATCCCGCAAATCATAAACCTATGAAGTACAACATCGATCTCCATTCCAACGCTGAGCCCGATCATTTATCGTGCCCCCCTCCCCCCTCTATTAGCCCGCGAATTGATGGAGTGCGGCTTACGGGATTTGGCGGGAAATAGATTTTTTTATCTATCTTCCGATGCCATAGACTAGGATGTAATAGACACTGCAGGGTTGACACTATAAAGTTCAATCACTTTTGTGATCCTCAACAATTTGTCTGTAAAAATCTGTCAAGTTATGTGTAATCCCATCGAAAAATGAATGCAAACCAACCAACAATTATTTAATTTATAAATTTAATATAAGCAAAGAAGAATATTTGTGAAGATTAAAAAAAAGCAAATCGGTAGAAAAAAAATTTTTTGTACAATAGATTTTCGCTGACAGTCATTAGCACAGTTAGTTAATTGATACATTTTCATTAAAAATTCAGTTAAGTTCACAGTGCAACCCTAGAATCAATTATTTTACCAGTCCCCTAAAACAACATTATTTTTCCACGCCAAATGTTTAAACTACCCTATTTCCTTATGACCAATAAATTCACCATCTAATTTCACTGGAACCATCTTCGCAAATGAGGGATTTAGTTGGAGAGTCATTACGGGGGATCCGCGGGATTCGTTGGATCAACCTGTCCCGGGTATCGCTGTTTATGGTCCGCGGGACACCGCATTTGAACGGTTAAGTGATGGTGTTTTTGAAAAAGAATTCATGACGAAACTTTAAAGCATCGGGAGGGATACGGCGTCACTATTTAGCGAGTTATGATTGCGGCCTAATACGATACGATTTCTTAGCTATAGTGTTATTTGTATTTTATTTGTATTAGAAACTAATTTTGATGTGTTTTGATGGCAACTTCCGAGGCCCGGAATATCTCAGAAGAGATTATGTGGCGTCGTACATAATACAAACATTGTTTTATTTTTATATTGTCCTGTTTATTTGTTTGTTATCTCTTCACGCTTTGTCTACTGAACCAATCTTCCTGAAATTTCGCATACACATAGCTTGAAGTACGGAGAAAGACATAGGGTACCTTTCATCCCGGGAAAAAGCACTGTTCCTGTGGGAAATTCACGCGGGCGAAGCTGCGTGCGAAAGCTAGTATTTAATAAAAAAAATACTTCGCATACACATAATTTTTTTTTTTTTAAATATTACAGCTTTCCGTAGTTGGTTGAAAATACTTGAAAATCAAAATTATAAATGTTTCTTTTAAAATATTTTGTGGCTTAATTTATATTAGTTTATGATCATTTTTCTGAGACTATTGATTCAATTCAGTCCAGGCTCGTTTGATTCTAAACAAAACTTTTTATAATAATATATATTAATCATACATACAAGTATATTAACTGACAGACGACGCACAGCCAAAACTACTTGTATTTGGCATGTAGATTCCTTAGGGCGTGTAGGGGAACATAAAAAGTGGATTTCCCAAAATTCCCACAGGAACAAATTCCCGGGCCCATACTAGTTAGAAATAAATCCATACAGAATATGCGCTGACCATGAAATTTTTTTTTTTTTTTTCCTTTTTCTTAACATATTTACTAAAGTTAAATATGCTAATATAATTACAATCTAGCCTGATTGCAGGCTAATGAGTAATTTTACAATGTCTTAATTTTATAAAGTTCGTAGTATAAGAATGTGTCCATCGGCACTTTTCTTACTGTCTCTATTTAAGGGGAGGCACTTTGTTCAATGTCTTTGTTAACACTAATATTATTTCACTATACTAGCGCCAACTCTCTCTCTCTCTCAGCCGAAAGACGTCCACTGCTGGACAAAGGCCTCCCCCAAGGATTTCCATAACGACCGGTCCACTATTATTACACGGTTATTTCACTTTCACTATTAAATTGTTTTTTGTTATCACTGCACTAAATCACACGGTTTAGTCCTTTTGAGTCTTCTTACTGTGTCCGTGGTGTTCGAGAAGCTGGATCGCCTCAACATTCACATGGTGAAGCAGTCTATGTTCATGAGCTTCAGCGTATTTTTTTATTACATCACTAACTAGCTCTACATTAAGGTCCTGGTGCAGGTCTTTATTTCTTATGTACCACGGCGCATTCACAATTGCCCTCAGTACTTTGTTTTGGAATCTTTGGATGCATTCAGCATTGCTCTTTTTGGTACAGCCCCACAGCTGTATGCCATAAGTCCATACTGGCATAAGGACTTGTTTATATAAAAGTAATTTATTGGGTACCGACAATGTGGATTGTTTACCAAGTAGCCAATACATCTTGTGGAATCTAAAGTCTAGTTCCGCTCGCTTCTTTTTAACATGAGCTTTCCAGCGAAGCTTCGCGTCGAGCGTCATACCTAAGTATTTAGCCGAATTTGCGTATGGTATTCGATTCTGGTTTATAACTATGGGGTAGTATTGTTCACGTTTGTTTGTAAAATTGACATGGATCGACTTTGTTTCATTAAGTTGTATCCGCCATCGCTTTGTCCAATCGTGGACTTTATTAACAGCTATTTGGACCTTCTCTGCTGCTTCTGCGTGAGTTCTTCCTACCGCCATTATGGCGGTATCATCAGCAAAGGTCGCAATAGTGTTGCTATCTTCATAAGGAATATCAGAGGTGTATAAAAGATACAGGACCGGACCTAAAACACTACCCTGAGGTACTCCAGCTTTTATTTCTTTAACTTCAGAATAAGCTTCTTCTTGTCGTACTCTGAATACTCTATCCGATATGTACGATGTTAGTATATCGGTATAGACTTTGGGAAGAGATCTTTTTAGTTTAATAATGAGGCCTTCGTGCCATACCTTATCAAAAGCTTGTGCTACGTCTAGAAATACAGAAGAACAGACTTTTTTTTTCCTCAAGAGATTTCTCAATAATATTTGTGATTCTATGTACTTGGTCTATAGTAAAGTGCTTTTCTCTGAATCCAAATTGATGTCCTGGTATTAAGTTGTGGGCTTCTATAATAGGTTTCAATCTTTTTAGTAAAAGTTTTTCGAATAGTTTTGACATGACAGCAGTGCCGTCTTTAAACTATTTGAGGCCCTGGGCAATTAGGATCATGGGGCCCCTATGACCTTGAGAAAACACTATTTAGTTACAATAGATAAAGAAAGACAAACAAGGTTCTAAATTTATTTTTATTTAGTTACTAACTATAAAAAAATAGGAAATATAAAAAATAATCTACAAAAGTAACTCGCTGAGTGGAGATGCTAAAAAAGCGCGAAGAATTTTTTTTTATTGTACGGATTTCGTACGGAGTTTCAGATTTATTTTACGTACGTAATTTGTACGGATTTTGCTGTCGAATGTACAGATTTTTAGTTCTTGTTGTACGGCAACACTAGACTGATGTCAAATCTGAAATCGATATAACTTTGCAACGACGAACAATATTTTCTTATTTTAATAAAATTAAAAATTGATAATAATCATATGAATAGACACACAACATAAAAGTACCTGTTAAGGACTCAAGCATTTTCCGAAAGTCTTAAGTGGTTTTTATTGCTTCGAAGTAAAATTTAAATAGAAAAACTGAAAATAAAAACTGAAAAAAATGTTTTTATGTCTAGTGCAATAAAATTGATTGACGAATGAATTTATTTATTTTGAATAGTTTAAAACATACATACAGCCACATATTTAGCCAACACATTTTTTACACCAATAGATATTTTCTGTTTCCCATCACTGACCCATCTGTCAAAAAGTTCAAGCTATGTTGTACAAGAAATAGCTATCCGCATGCGGCAAACTAAAGCTAATATAATAAGCGTAGGTATTGTACTAAGTCATTGTCATCAGATTTTTCAAAATTAATGTTTTTCGGTAATACCTAAATATCGGTTATCATTTGGTAATCTGGCAGGAACTAGGGGGCCCCATTCGATCGCGGGGCCCTGGGCACGTGCCCATAGTGCCCAGTGGGGAAGAGGGACTGCATGACAGGCAACAAGGAAATTGGCCTGTATGACGTTACCTCACTTGGTGGTTTACCAGGCTTAGCTATCATAATAACTTCTGCCACTTTCCATAAATCTGGTACATATCTAAGTCTAAGTGCAGCATTAATGAGATGAGTAAGTTTGACTAAGGCTTTTCTCGGAAGATTATGCAGAACTTCTCCTGATATCAGATCAAAACCAGGGGATTTTCTGGGATTGATGTTATGTTTAATTTCCCTTTGGACTTCTCTTGGAGTAACAAGTTTAATATTTGTGTCATCGTCTGTGATATAATTAATTTCTTCAATAGTTGTTTCTACAGTTTCCTGAGGCCTATTAGGTTTAAAAATTTCCTTCAGGTGTTCAGCAAATATTGAAGCTTTTTGCTCGTTAGTTACTGCCCACTTTCCATGTGCAGTCTTTATTGGTGGAATTTGTTCTGCTGGTCTTTTCATGTGCTTTGTGGCTTTCCAGAGTGAGTAATCTGTATTACGATTATTTGTCAGCTTTTGAAGATAGCTATTTGCACGCTCATCCACATGATTTTGTATTTTATTTTTAAGTTGTTTAGTGAGTTTATTCAACTTTTTCTTGTCATCTGGACATCTAGTCTGGTGCCATCGATTTCGTTGCTTTCTTTTTTCAGCGATAAGTTTCGTAATTTCGATGGGGTATGTATTTTTGAAGATTCTTTTTTTAAAAGTAGGTGTATTATTCCATGCAGAATGCTGTATTAGCTTAACAAATTTTTCTAAATCTATGTTTAACTGTTCGGGGGTCTTCAATGGTGCTCTAAGATCGATACTCTTATCTAACTCTAATTTGAAGCTATGCCAATCGGTATATTTATTAACTAAAGTTGCGATAGGCTTCTTATATACTAAATTCTCGTTGATTTCTAAGTAAATAGCTGAATGATCAGAGTTCATATCATAGCTCTGATCAGTTCTTATGTAGTTTGACGAAATATTTTTGTAGATGAAAAAATCAATTAGGTCAGGTATTTTAAGAGGGTCCGTTGGCCAATATGTTGGAGATCTTGTAGACGCAATATCACAATTCAATTCTGTAATGGCACTCATAAGTTCTCTTCCTTTAGTATTCGTTAAACGGGAGCCCCAATGAGTATTTTTAGCATTGAAGTCTCCTCCGAGTATGAACCTCTCGTCTAGAGATTGTAATATATCAAGATACTTTTCTTTACGTATGGTATGCCTAGGTGGGGAGTATATTGCTGCCACCGTGATTGGATACCTCTTTGTATTTAATCTAACTGCTATACATTGCACCTCTGGCATTTCATGCTTGCAATATTCTTGATGTTTGATACTTTCTTTAATGATGACAGCACTGCTACCATTTCCTTTATTTTCTGGATGAAGAGCATGATAAATCTTATATCCTTTAAACTTAATATGCGATTGTTTTGGTAAAGTGTGTTTCTGATACAAGACACACATCAATGTTTTCTATATCTAGGACTACTTGCAATTCATTTTTGTGCTTTAGTAGTCCATTGCTATTCCATGCCATGATTTTAAGATTATTCATCATGTTCTGTTTTTAGGAATAGCAACTTTAGTGCTATTTTCTATTTTTTTCAAACGCTCATCAAATAACGACATTAGCTTCAGAATTTCATCTAACTTACTCATATTTGTATCGGTTTTATTTATCTGCTGAGAGCTTGTGGCGTTTTTTGCAGCAGTTTGGGCGTATGAGACATTTGCTGTTACAGTTGCCCCAGGTTTATTATTTGATTTAGGCTGGATAGCCGGTTGAACGGTGGGTATTGGTTTTACTTGAGGACCTGTGGGTTTTTTAACTACTTTATTCCTTATTTTTGAATTTCTTTGGCTATCGTGCAGCCTCTATAGTTAGCAGGATGTCCTTCTCCACAGTGTACGCATTTTGGCTTTTCTGTTGCTGGTTTTTTGCAATCTTTAGTAAGATGCCTTCCTGTGCATTTGACACATCTTGGCTCTTTGGCACAGTACGTTTGAGTATGGCCGTAAGCCTGACATCTTTTACATTGTGGAATGAGTTTTGGTGATTTTAGCGGTTGTATATCGACCATACAACCTAAAATTGATTTAATATTGTAAATATTACTAATTTCCTCTTTGTTGTTAAAGGTCAACATGAACATATTCAGCGGTTCTTTAGTTTTATAGCTCAGTTTGTTGACTGCATCTATAATCTGCAGGCCCTTTGACTTGAGATCTTCAATTATTCTCTCAGGCTTACAAGTCGCTGATAACTTTTTTGCCATAACTCTAATTGGCCTTTCCTGTTTGTTTTCGTAGGAATGCCAGAGACAATTATTAGCTGATATAAGCTTCACAATATTTTTATATGCTTCTTCATTGCAAGCATTTATTTTCACGCTGTCACCACTCAGTAATTTTACTGTGAAGGTGCCGGCTGACACTTCTCTTGATAGAAAGTCGTAGAAATTCTGATAATTATTGACGCCATCAATTATTATTGGTGGCGGTGTTGGGCTTTTTTTTTTTTTTTGCCTTCTCTAATTTGGGATTAACCTCTTGTGGTGAGAGTGTGGGTGACATATTCAATTTCCTTTTTTCCTTGATTTTGTTCTTATCCACTCTGTTTCTTTGGCTAGCTCTTCCTCGTCGGTACCATAGTCGGCTTGCGGCGGCGGGGGGACCTCTACATTTTGCGCTAGTGGGGCTGTAGTTTTAGATTCAACAGCGCATTTAAGCTGCTGTTGAAGAATTTCGATTTGACTCTTTAAGTCCTCAATCAGGTATTGCTGTTTCAAGCGTTCTTCTCTTTCTTCTTTGAAACGGTCAAGAAGATACCGTTCCGTTTCGGTTTTAATTTCTATTTTCTTTGTTGGCGTATTCATTGTTAAGGCAAATGAGAGAGCGTCGCCTTAACAATATTAGTAATAAATGGTAAACATACCAAGCGAAGTGACGATCTAGGTCATTGCTGGCCGGCCACTCATGACGCGAACGACGACGGTATTTTGCTGCGTTAGCACTTTACACGGCACGCGCGGTCAGGTGTGAGTGTGACACAACTAGAGATGGGCGCTTGGATAAATTTCCAGATGGTAAAAATGGGAAAGAATGGGTAGAATTGGTAAAAATTAATTTATACCCATTTATACCCGATATTTTTTATTTATACCGGGAAGAAATTAAAATGAAAGTAAATTATCCTTATTTTCTTTAATACTGATAAAATAATAATTAAAGTATAAATATTAGGTGTGTTTTGATTATAAGGAAGATAAATAACTAGTTGTTTTCGGTTCAAATATTAAAAAAACATAAACAACAGATTTAAAATCATATGTATTCAAATAATATTTTGAAAATAATGATGCATTTTTAGTATATGGCTGTTTAAAGTAGAATTAACAAAAAATCAAAACATCTTCAGTTGTATTATAGACTAACTTTTGCCCGCAGCTTCGCCCGTGTGAATTTTCTTCGGGAACAGTGCTTTTTCCCGGGATGAAAAGTATCCTATGGCCTTCTCAGTACTTCTAACTATGTGTATGTGAAATAGGAAGATTGGTTGAGTAGATAAAGCGTGAAGAGGTAACAAACAAACTCACTTTCGCATTTATAATATTAGTTAGGACTAGCTGTCGCCCGCGGCTTCGCCCGCGTGAGTTTCGCTTAGATGAAAAATCTCTCTTGGAGCTTTTCATCAGATGTTCCAGATCTTCAATTTTTATACGTTAGCAGAAAATGCTCATCAGGTTTAACGATTTTTGCTAAGGCGCCATTTCCATATATGTTATAGTGTAGCTGGTCTCTTGGAGCTTTTCATCAGATGTTCCAGATCTTCAATTTTTATACGTCGGCAGAAAATGCTCATCAGGTTGAACGATTTTTGTTAAGGCACCATTTCCATATTACTTATAGTTTAGCTGTTCCGTTATGGTTCTTCATCAGGTGTTCCAGTTTTCAAAATGAATTATAGCCTATATGTTGCCCAGGCTTAATAGCTATACAACAAAAAAAAGTTTCATTCAAATCCGTCCAGTAGTTTTTGCGTGAAACGCGTACATACATACAGACAGACAGACAGACAGACAGACAAGAAATTCCAAAAAAAATTTTTTGCTTTCTATTGTTCTTTTTAGGTCTCCCTCTATCCATTTCAGTCAAAAATATTAAATGTACAGACAAAATATTTTTACTGTTTTATTATATGTATAGATTTGGAGGTAACTTCGCAATATTTTTCTATCGAGAAAATTTTATGCAAGCGTGTTTTTGAGAGAGTTAGTAATTAAGTTCCATAACGACCGGTCCCTGCGCTGCCCGCATCCGGTCGTTATGGAAATCCTTGGGGGAGGCCTTTGTCCAGCAGTGGACGTCTTTCCTCTGACAGAGAAAGAGAGAGTGTAATTAAGTTGGCTGACATTCGTGTAAGGCGGGCCTTACGATTCGATGATTGCCTAGCCGTTCAATAGAATTCCGGCATTTGGCAAACTTGTTCGTCGCCCCGGCATAACATTTATCGTCTAAAACCAGTTGGCTGCGAATGAGTCAGAATAAAGATACCTATATCTTGTCAGGTCTTTTTGTAACCAAAACGTAAATTGTACACTTTATAAGTACTTTTATACACAGTACTTAATTTAAAAACGAAATATGTGCTTATTTCATAATAAATCTTAACGATATATTGTAAAATATCGTAATTACAAACATTTTAATTGATTTTAATTTTTACCCGGTATAAATTAAAAATTCCTGGGAAAATATGGGTATAAATGGATAAATTTCCGAGTCTCGGAAATTTATCGGGTAAATGCCCATCTCTAGACACAACCGATCTAATCGAACATTGAAAGATCACTGACCATGAAATGAAAGTTATTTTATTATATACAAGCTTTTGCCCGCGGCTTCGCCCGCGTGAATTTCCCACAGGAACAGTGCTTTACCCGGCATAAAAGGTACCCTATGTCTTTCTCGGTACCTCCAACTATGTGTATGCGAAATTTCAGGAATATTGGTTCAGTAGATAAAGCGTGGATGCGGTCAGCGCAGGACCGGTCATTGTGGAAATCCTTGCGGGAGGCCTTTGTCCAGCAGTGGACGTCTTTCGGCTGAGAGAGAGAAAGAGAGAGAGAGATAGAGCGTGAAGTGAAGCGGTAACAAACAAACAAACTCACGGCATTTATAATATTAGTTAGGATAAATGTTGAGGCGGCGCAACAAACTCCACTGCTCCTGCATTTCTCTCTACACATGGCTACAATCATTTCCAAAATACTCGTATCGTACAAACTTTAACTCCCAGTTCAAAGTTTAAACCATTAACTACCCCTATAGAACTTATCAATTAGCCGAGCAGCTCAGAGGGTCGCGACCCCCTGTCTCGTAAGCTCGGGAAAAAACAGGCTTAATGAATTCCAAGGTTTTGTGTTAAAAAAGCGTTTTTGTTGGGGATTTTCTATGGGGATTTTATATACTTTAAATTAAAATAAATATCCCAATACACCCAAGTGACTCCGAACCGTCCATTCGAAATAAATAATCATAACAAGCGAAATCCCCCTCATGCCAGAGACAAACAGCTACTCTATGCTCGTAAATAAAAGAAAACAATCCGTGTCTATGGCCGCGTAATCCTCGAATATATTACGCGGCAAAGATTAGATTTAGATTTTAAATGCACAGAAGATTCAACTTTTTTATCCTTTGCGGTTTAGGTATACACCTAAAAGCAGTGTATCAACTGTATCAAATAGGTGGTCTAAGTATATGTTACATTTCATTTCACATAAAGACTATGTCGCGAAACTAATAACCTATTCTTCGACGAAATATGAAACAAACCATAATCAGTTTAGATTCGGGTTTTATTTATCATTAAATACATAACTAATTTAAAAACAAACACGACTGTTGTACGTACAATCGACTGAAATTTGAGATTCCAGAGCTTTTATATCATTCACAGAAATAATTTTTGCAAATCAGAACGTTCCACGCGTTGAAACAAACAATCTCTTCAGATTTATTATATTATACTATCCTACTAATATCCTACTAATATTATAAATGTGAAAATTTGCATGTGAGTTTGTGAGTCTATTAATTTGTGGGTATGTTTGTTACTCAATCACTCAAAATCTACTGGATAGATTTAAATGAAAATGGCAGCTAGTAGATAATACATTGCTGACCTTTTAGGTTTTGTACCACCCTTCAGTCAGCCTTCTGGTAAATTCACTATTACTCTTTGCAAAGCCAACCCTACAATAATTTGCCCGGCTTTCGTCAGTAAGCCACGTATTACTCGAATACGACATATCTTCAATGTACTCCTGGACCATCTCTAGAATAGAGTGATCGTTGAAGATGCAGTTTCTTCTAATGCTAGTATTAAGTATACTTTTTATAAAATACAAGTAGGATGACGATTATACTTTGGATAACAATACAATTACCATAAATTAGTTATTTGATAATTTTTACTAATTTAAATATAATGAACGGTAAAAACTATAAAGTTAGACAAAATACACATTTTTTTTCTATGTCTATGGTAAAAAGTCCTAACTAATATTATAAATGCGAAAGTGAGTTTGTTTGTTACCTCTTCACGCTTTATCTACTCTCCAATCTTCCTGAAATTTCGGATACACATAGTTAGAAGTACTGAGAAGGACATAGGCACATAAGGTACCATTTATCCCGGGGTACTTCGATGGCTCGACGACCCAAAGAGGATCTTGGCCTCGGATACTAGAAGCTTCCATTCCTTCCTGTTCTGCGCTACTTCCTGCCAGTCGGCTCTTTGGAGGGCCACCAGATCTTTTAGGACCGCAATAAATAAATACATAAATGCAAGCTGCTAATACATGATCGGCCATCCCGGGTACCAATGGTCTGACGAGGTCCAGAAAGACTTGCGCAAACTACACACTGATGACTGGCAGGATATTGGTCGCTTCGCCATCAGTTAATACAGGAATTTTCCAGTATATTTCTACCAGTAGCGTGACAAATTAATTCGAAAACAATCCAGTAGATTTTGTGTGATATCACACACTAACCCAATTTCGTATTCAAACATTTAGGGCAAATTTTTCAATCATCAAATAAATGTTATCTGACGGATAATGTGTAAAGCGACTAAATTGTAGGGCCATGTCATGCCTACAGTGCATCGGACGCAGTGCCGTCAACTTATTTTAGTCATTCTATAATTTAACTAGTTGATAACATTTATTTGATGATAAAAAAAATTAGCCCTTAGTGTGATAAAGAAATTCGAACGCTGAAAACATAACACTACTTCCCGAGTAGTCGTGTAAAACCAGCTCACCCCTATACAAGCGATCGCACCTGACTTGCACTTCCCTCTCAATTAATCTACATTGACTTTAAACAGAAACGCCATTCGAAAACTGAACAATAAGTACACTTATACATCGTCACCCTGCATGCTCTATGCGGTGGTTATAGAGACCAATTTGAGAAGGTAAATGTGCTGTTGAGTATACTGTAATTAATTATTGCTTTAAGTGGTATAGCTTAATGGAAAACTCTGATATAGGTCACGGGAGATTTATTTTTTTAACTAACATTTTTTGCATCTTTCACAGTAGAACCGAGCGGTGCGGTGTAAGAAGCTTAGATTCTAAGCGGAAGAAGACGGAAAGTTATTAACTATCATCGAGATATTTTATTTTTATTTTATTTATTTGGAAAACTAAGACTTTATAATTAAAAATAATTTACCAACAATATAAGCAACAGTAGGTAAAAGTTTTCACATCTAGAACCATTATGGTTAATAGTCGAAGAGCTAAATTACATGAGGCATAACAAAGTAATTTCCTAAAGAAAAAAAAAAAGAAGTTGTCAAAAAAATTATGGTACGGATTTTGAAACAGTGAACAAAGAAAATATTGAAATATTATGTACATGTTAGAGCATGGTTGCTTTAAATAATAACAAACCTCAAGGTCGTTGTAATAGTTTATTGGTAAAACATAAGACCTAAAACAAATATAAATAACGATTAGAAAAGATAACACAGACTATAAATTTAAAACCACTTCCGAAACAACACTTACCCTTTTTCCAATTATTAGATATATTATTTTAAAACATATATAATATTATATATATTTCAGATATATTATTTATCATTACCATGGTTAGAGGATAAGTGATTAATATAAACTGAGTCAAAAATGACATCAAAATGCAGAATCGAATATGAATGAATACAGTTTAAAATGTATGACAGGTGAGATAAGTTTGTATGTGCCAGCGCACGCATAGATCCAAAGATAATCAACGCGCTGCAACGTTACAATGTTAATAATAATTGACCGAGCGAGCGAAGCGAGCGAGGGCTATAATTCAAGTTGGGGCGAAAACACATTGTTTGTAAACTCCATTTATTCTTACCAGTCCTATCATGTAAACAATCTTCACAGTACTTTTTGTTGAATTTTGTTGGAAATAAATCAAATATTAGTTCAAACCTAAACATTCTAAAGTAAAACATTTATTAACCACGAAAGTAATTTCCTAAAAAGTCTATTTTAATTTATATTGTTGTAAAATCATAAAAAGACATGGTAAGATTGCTTACATGATAGGACTGGTAAGAATAAATGAAGTATATGTATGTATGTATGTAAGTATGTATGTATGTATGTTTGTTCCGCGATAATTCTCGAACCGTTGAATTAATTTCGATGATATTAAGAATACGTGTAGCAACTATATCCATAGAATTTTTAAGTTTCGTTTGCGTAACAAAATCGGTTCAGCCGTTTTTGAGATATTTTAAATTAATAATCGCGAGGTCTAAGTTCGCGGCGAACCACTAATTAGTAAGAATACGATGGTTTAGGCGTATAAATACAGGCAAACCCACATAATGGACCAGTCTAAGGCAATAAAACGTAAAAACTAATTAATAACGTAATTGACTACTGTTAATATCTCGGGTTCTAAGCGGCGTATCAAGATGAAACCTACACTAGATTTTAAGTAAGTCCTTCAACAATACAACCGTTAAAACTGCATCAAATTTCTTGTATGATGCGCGTGCAAACATACAGACGGACACAAAAATTTTTGACCGAGCGAGGGCTATAATTAAAGTTGGGGCGAAAAACACATTGTTTGTATGTATGTATGTTTGTTCCGCGATAACTCTCGAACCGTTGAATTATCCATAGAATTTTTAAGTTCCTTGCGCAACAAAATCGGTTCAGCCGTTTTTGAGACAAATGCATATTTTTAAAATAATAATCGCGAGGTCTAAGTTCGCGGTGAACCACAAGTTATAATAAGTAAAACTAGGATAAGTATGCAATTTAGGCAAGCGAAGCCACAGTTACATCTAGTCTAGTACACTGATAGCGTCAAACCCCAGTTTCCTAGTTATCAACAGATAACGCAGTTCCGGGGTTCGCTTCCGGGGGAAATTACAAGTATCAAGTACCAGAGGGGGAGATAGCAGAATTGCCAAGTTATGTACTTACTAGCATTTGCCCGCGACATCATCCGCGCGGAATAACATCGTAAAATTTTTGACTTCAGTAATACAATAATAATTATGACTGTGAATAGGGTTCAACATATTTTACCTAAAATAAAAAAATAAAAATATAATAAAAAAAAAAAATGTATTTATTTCAGTAACAAAGTACAGTTTTACTTATAATATAAAATAGGTTAAAAACATAGACATAATGAAAAACACTTTATGGTTAAAAGTATTCGTTAACTACGTTTATAACGATTACGTAGCTAGAATATTTTTTTAAATCTGCTTATTTTGATTAAGTTCTTTATTATTAGGTATTTTGTTTTTTTAATAATTGTGGCTGCAAATAATTTATAAAACAACACCACGCAATAAAAATTTAACGACATTTAGGTGGGTGAGTTCTACGTCGCAGATCGTCTACGCCACCGTAGGACGTCTACGCTATCGTAGAACGTCTATGCCGTCGTAGACCGTCTACGCCGTAGTCCGTAGGCTCCTAAAGATCAGCACAGTACAATATTTTCTCTAGTTTTCATTCATTCATAGAATCACGTCTTTATCCCTTACGGGGTAGACAGAGCCAAGAGTCGTGAAACTCGAAGGCCACGATTAGCTGAATAGTGGGCTCTCTGATGGAGTTTTTCAGTTTGTTTTTTACGACTTATTATCTTTTTCCCGTAATTTCGCCCGTGCGGAATTTTTTATTGTTAATATCTCGGGTTCTAAGCGGCGCCGACAGCGTCAAAATGATTTTGTTTTGACCTTATCAATACAAGTGGAAAAACCGCAAATTTCATCTCGTATCAGTATTATAAAGGATTTCGACAGGTGACAGTTAACTAAGTATTTTATACACAGAATTAAAGATATAAAGATAAGATACAGAATTAAATATTATAAAGATAACAATATAATAATGAAAATCTGATTAATAAGTGGTACTTTTAGAATTAAATCCATACTAATATTATAAATGCGAATGTTTGGATGTGAGTTTGTGAGTTTGTGAATTTGTGAGTTTGTGAATTTGTGAGTTTGTGAATTTGTGAGTTTGTGAGGATGTTTGTTACTCAATCACGCAAAATCTACTGGACGGATTTCGATGAAATTTGGTACAGAGGTAGATAATGACCTGGAATAGCACATAGGCTACTTTTTATCCCGGGAAAAAGCACTGTTCCCGTGGGAAATTCACGCGGGCGAAGCCGCGGGCAAAAGCTAGTAAATAAATATATACGGACAAATCACACAAATTGAGTTAGCCACAAAGTAAGTTCGAGACTTGTGTTATGGAGAATATGTAATCCGAAAAAGCGTTTAAGATATCAAAATACTAATTACTCACAATCACTAGGTCTGAAGACCTAGTATCCGAACCAAACATAATTGGAGATGTCAAAGCAGCTAGACTCCGCTGGTTAGGACATGTGGAGAGAATGAAAGAGGATCGTGCCGTCAAAAGAGCATACGAGAGTCGACCGCGGGGCCGTCGACCAGTCGGGCGTCCTAGGTACCGCTGGAGCGATGAGGTTCTGAAAGACCTATAGAGCCTGAGAGCTGACAACTGGCGGGAGCTGGTGCAAGACCGCAAAAAATGGCGTCATCTCGTGTCGGAGGACAAGATCCGCTTCGGGTCGCTGCGCCGCAGTAGTAAGTAAGTTATTACTCACAATCATAGTAGAGGTTGCCGACCGCCGAGGTCAGTTTGGGGTGCCTTGACCCGACAGTGCTGCCATCCTTTCGCCCTGCGAACAGAAAGACAGACATCTCAGTTCCGTAAAAACTGACCGCTTTTATCAAGATTTTTTGCAGGATTATTCAGGATCTTTGTACGAGTATTAATAGGCTTAGGTCTTTCACGGTCTTTTTTCTAAATCCTTGTAATATGGGGTACTAGCTCAACGATACCGTATTGTATAACAGTTATATTAAAATGTACACACATCTAAGGACTCAGGCCAATCTAAAACAATCTTATTATTAAAAAATAAAAACACGACTGACAACTCCACTCACATAGCCTATGTCACTTGGAGCTGATTGTAAAGCCAGGACTTATGGTGGAATAAAGAAACTTACATACATACATTACATACATACATGAACCCTGAAAACATAACACTCCTTTTTTGGTCAGTCGTGTAAAAGAGACCCGAACGGGGATCGAACCCGTGGTTCAAAGGAGGATTACGATTTTTCATAAAACTTTCAGCCCTAATTTGAGCTTCTTGGAGGTTGATTTTAAAGAAAAAAATGTCTATATTTGACCTCGGCATATTTATATGTCGGTATATGGAAATTGACAAACTCCATGAAAGCGTAACAAATAGACAAATAGGCTTTGATTTTTTAGAATATGGAAGTATGAACTAATGCTAATTAAATGTTACAATGTCACTGGAGCGTCGTTAGTGTCTTGAAAATAAGACTGAAAATGATGATGGTGAATGATAATGAGATTTATTTATTAAGAAAACACTGTACATTCAAAACATTAAAAAATCTCACAAGACAATAACAGTACACAATTTAAGATCTTTATTTAAAATGTTTTTGATCATTTAGCCAAATATGATTAATAAATATGCATACAAAAGAATCTACATTATTAAAATCAGAAAAAAAACGTTTACATCAATAAATCATGCATAGCAGAGGTGAAGTGAAGACAAAATGGCTGCTACATGAAACAAGATGGCGGCGCAAAATGGCGGCAACAAATGGAAACGAACCAACTGGATCTGGCCAGCAATTTGCTTGCAGTAAGAAAAGAATCCATCCAGATTCAATTTTGACATTGTCTAACTTCTATTCTATTCTGTAAAAAGAAAAATATGTGTTAATCTTCATGATTGAAATAATTTTGAGGTTATAAAATCAAAATGAACGATTATCACTTTTGTGAAATAATTTCCAACAAAAGTTAGTACTTCAGTAATTTATAAAATATAAATGGAATAAATAACTTTATCGTAAATCATATTTAGTAAATTACTTAACACTTTACCGGACAGTAAACGAGACACAATAGAAGTTTAATTGTTTTACTGCTATAGCAGTTTACTGTCCAGTAAAGTGTTAAGAAAATCTAGTCTTTTGTATGAAATCAAAGTGTAAGAAAATAAGAGAAGCACTTTTTCTTAATTTACAATTTTTTTGAATATAAGGGGAAAAAATGGATGATTAAATTGAATGAACAGCGCAAGACGCGAGGATGATATAGTGAAATGTATGACAGAAAGTAATAGAAACATACAAAACTACATCTAACGCTAAATTATAATAATTTCATTATGTACATAAATATACTGACCTTAATAAAATCACTTGAATATATACAATTAAGAAATTTTATAAACTAACAGACAGCTAACACTATTTGTAAGATATATTTTTAGTTGAGAAACAAATTAGTATATGCCGTAAAGGATCGTTGATGAACTTATATATTTTGAGACTATGATATTTATATTCGGACTTTTTATATATGTTTTTCATATATGAAGTGAAAATGTTATATAATGATCGAAATATTTCAGCTTCGGAAGCTGTACCTACACCAACCCCGTTGGGTGTAGACTGAAATTTCTGTTCAGATTTTCAGGGGGTCGAAGCGAGCATGCGCGCTGTAAAGGTCGATGGGGGATGAATATAGGGCGGAGGAGGGAGGGGGGTGGTCAATACATGAAAACAGGTCAACCTACTTTGGCAGGGACAAAGAGATGGTGTTAGGATATTGGAATATAGATGTGTGGATTTTGGAAGTAATTAGGACTATTATACTGATAGACATTAAAAGCACGGGAGGGCCCGCTATGGAGAAGAAAGGCAAATGATAGAGCAAAATGGAAGATGCTGGAAGAGGCCTATGTGGCAGACACCAGCAATATGGCTTAATAATGATACTGATAGAACTAAGTAATATAATAAATAGAGTCACTAAAAAGCTTTTTGTTTGATTGTATAAACGCGGTTATATCTGGAATGCCGGTTTGTTTTTAGGGTTCCATACCTCAAAAAGTAAAAAAGGAACCCTTACTATGTTGCTCCTTCTGTCTGTCTGTCTGTCAAGACCTCTTTTTCTCATTTCTCATCCCGTGTAGATGCATCAATATGAAATTTATACCTATATAGATACTTGGCTCAAAGCGGTCCCTATTAATATTAAGAAGCAATTTTATACGTTAACGCAATCTTATAATTATAGTTACTTATTTTACGATTTCAGAAGGGAATCAATACCTAATTTCCCGTTTATCTAATCATGAAATACTAGGTACCTATATAAATCTCTCTGCAATATTTAAAGTTTATAGATTTAGTCTGTGTTGATTGTTGATATACAAATCTGTCAGAACCCATTTGTAATAGATTAAATTTTTCCACACAACTTACCTGACTAGACAATTTGTTTGTAAAATCATTTTCCTTGTAATAGGAATTTTATAATGAAATAGCTTCGTTCTGAAAATTAAATCCATTAACGTTATTATACCTTTCCGTCATCCTTATCTATGCCCAAAAAAGCCTTTACTAGATGTGTACCTTTATTAGAAAATAACATCCTATCAATGTTTTACGACATTCATAAATCCCCAACCTGTGCCTTTAAGATATAGGGTATATTAGGCAGTGGCGTATCATTGTAGGGCCAAAGGGACTATTACCTAAGGGATTACCAGCAAAGAGCGTCACAGCCGTGGAAGAGTTTGTTTATAGAAAACTAGCTTTTGTCCGCGGATTCGCCCGCGTGAATTTCCCTCGGGAACAGTGCTTTTTCCCGGGATGAAAGGTACCCTATGTCCTTCTCAGTACTTGTTGTGCCTATTACGGCTATTTTGTATAAGTACTTACGCATAGTACGCATGGCTACCGATGCTTTTTAATAATTCCCAACCCCGGAACTGAGCAGACGAATGTGAACCTTAAGACGCGCACAGTACTTCTAACTATGTGTATCCGAAATTTTAGGAAGATTGGTTCTGTAGATAAAGCGTTCCAAATTGCATAGGCTATGTGAGTAG
Organism: Ephestia elutella; assembly: GCA_018467065.1. Taxonomy (NCBI): domain Eukaryota; kingdom Metazoa; phylum Arthropoda; class Insecta; order Lepidoptera; family Pyralidae; genus Ephestia; species Ephestia elutella. The sequence continues at coordinate 625,069 of CM031565.1, forward strand.
TCAGTCGTGTTTTTATTTTTAATAATTAGCTTGCTATAATTCAATTTAAATATTTTCACGTTATTACCATCGTTACTTTATGCGGTGTAAAAAATAAATGAAAGGTCAAACGTAACGAAAGGTCAAAGGTCAAACAGTAAGCGTGGGTGTCCACGTTCTGAAATCCGCCCACGTAAAAGCTACAGGGTATAATAATACCCTGCAGCTTTTACGTGGGCGGATGTACCACTTTGCTATATTATTGTAAGACTAGTTGCACCCTGGGGATTCGCTCCCGAGGGAATTTCGGGATAAAAAGTGCCCTATATGCTATTCGCGGTATTTTTCTACCCGTCTACCAAAATTTTTCGAAATCCGTCCAGTAAATTTTGCGCGATTGAGTAACAAACATACATCTAAACTTTACTTTTTAATCTTTAGACAATCATAATAAAGAAATTGAGTTTTAATCTTTAGATTAAGTAAGTAAGTCCAAATACTTTATTGCACCAAAACATAATGTGGAAAGAAACATTGTAACTTAAATTACTTATGTGTGCAATAGTTCTCACTTAGATTATTTCTTTATTTCTTTAAAAACAGAAACTCACTGCACTGACAGTTGCCCAGTGAGGCCCAAGGCGTGCAGTGAGCTATAGTTACATTAGTAAACTGATAGATAATGTACACAAACATCTACAAATTGTCTTAAATTAATATTAAAAATAACAACATATGGTAATCGAGCAACCAGGGCGTTGAGTAGAGATACAGCTTTAGAGATGTGCTCACTTAGGCTGTATATAGAACAACTCTGCAATATTTCAGGTTTCTACGTTCAGTGGTTTTGGCTGTGCGTTGATTTATTTATTTGTTACTAGCTTTAGCCCGCGGCTTCGCCCGCGTGGGTTTCCCACGAGAACAGTGCTTTTTTCCCGGGATGAAAGGTATTCTATGTCTTTCTCAGTACTACCACAGATTACTAAATAGCTACTTGGTACTACTAACTACGTGTATGCGAAATTTCAGGAAGATTGGTTCAGTAGATAAAGCGTGAAGAGATAACAAACAAACTCACTTTCGCATTTAGGTATAATATTAGTTAGGATTAGGTACACCAACAGGTTACATGACAAAAACTTTCAATTATCATTACATTTTAAGAGCTAGCATGTAACCCAATTAAAGGTGAACACAACATTCTTAAATTTTAAGCAGCAGGTACCTTTAGAGAGATCTGTAAAGATCGTAGCAAGTGGAAATCGCTAGTCTCTGCCTACCCCCACGGGAAAAAGGCGTGATAATATGTATGTATGTAGGTACCTTTACCTGCCTGTTAATGCCTAGTTCGTCATCACTTATTGGTATACTATCCGAGAGACGAAACCGCCAATCGTACCGCTTCAAATTCTGCATAGAGGATCTTTATATAGCGTAAGTGAGCACTAAGAAAGGAATTTTGGAAATTTCATCCCTAAGGGGGCGAAATTGGTGAAAAGGTAAATCTACGCGGGTGAAGACGCGAGTTTTATAAAGATAAAGATCTAAACTAATCAATCTAAACATAAAACATAATGATGCCAAAATCAGATTGGAGGAGGCTGGAGCCTGTCGAAGGCAGGACCTGAGCTCCAGTGCTCTCCCTCTGTAGAGGCTACAGTATTTACTTTTTATTAAAAAAAAATTCAAGTACACCTCGCAAAGGGAAAATCCTCGTTATAGTTTTGGTAGATTTTACAAAGTGATATAGTTTCACCATCTGTGTAAAACCGCGCCATGTAACTAGTTCGCATAACATCGTCAGATGCATGTTTTACCACCCAGGGTGTTTCACCCCCTGGGGTAGGGGGCGTGACGTAGGACACGCCCCTTGGACCGCCATGTTTTTAGGTTGGTACTTACCTAACTAGACGATTTGTTCGTAAAACTTATGTGGAATGTATTATTTGTTAGGTTGTATAGGTACCTAAACGAATTGTGCATCAAATGTCATCATCATTAATATCTTAGATTCTAATTCTATTCTAACTAATATTATAAGTGCGAAAGTGAGTTTGTTTGTTACCTCTTCACGCTTTATTACTGAACCAATCTTCCTGAAATTTCGCATACACATAGTTAGAAGTCCTGAGAAGGATATGGTACCTTTCATCCCGGAAAAAATCACTATTGTGGGAAATCCACGGGGGCGAAGCCGCGGGCAAAAGCTAATCATATCTTAAGTTTTATGCGGTGTATAAGATGACTATTATAACTTAAGCTAGACCTTTAGCAACTGTGAAACCTTATCCAATTTCATTTAGTTGTTTTTGCGTGATGCGCGTCCACATACCTATAAAGATAAACAAAATTATAAAAAAAAAATCATATTGGATTCTATTGTCCCTAAGAAAACTCCTTATACACGTACAGACATAGCACCCCGTAGCACAGTTTATTCAATCTAATTTAATGAATTTTATTTTGTAATAATATTGATTAGTATAATTGTATCTCGAGCGACTGACATGTATTTAGTTAATGTATTTGACGGGTCTGAATTAAACGAATTTTATTTACTTTTATAATATTCAGGCTTTATTCTATTTGTAGAAATGGGTTTGTTAGGTTAGTGGTACTTAAAAGGTTCGTATTTATTTATCTGTTGCCCCGAGGCATTTTCCTTTCAGGCTACTGATCGTGGATAAAAGCTTCATAGTTGATTGTGGGAGGGGGAAATTGGGGATAAATATTTGAAAAAGTCTAAACACCTAAACTACCTGGTAGCACCACGGATAAAACCTCTTAAAATTACAACTTTACCATCGGTTTTTACGACAGTTACAAGATTTTACATAACAGCAGCATAGACGCTGTTACGTGAAAGAGTAACAACAATCAATAAATCAAAGTTTATTTGCTTAAATACAAGTAATAAGTATACAATATAATACAGGTCTTAAAAAATAAAACTAATGTATTCAGCCTGTTAACGGCGCGCATATTATTGAATATGAAAAATTATACAATTAAATATTAAATAATATTATTCAAAGTGCATTCATCTATTAAAAAATATTACATATGTCATTATTATTGATCAGGACAACTTAAGATGGAGAAAATGCAGCAGTGGAGTTTGTTGCGCCGCCTTTTCTCCACTAGCGCTTTGGAGGCGGTGGTAACCTTAGCTTTAACACATTTTATGACGTCAACTAACTAAAAAACAAGAATGTGACGATTTATAAGGTGCTATTTTTAAGCCTATATAAATAAAAATAATTGTCTATGACTAAGAACTCTTGAACACTATAAAAACTCCTTTCATTCAACCAATTTGTCAGCTTGAATTTAAATTCCTTCTTATCCATAATTTTAGTAGGATTTGCCTAATATAACGGTCACCCATCGTCGCTGTGGACCGCTAACAGTTGCTTACCCCACTAATGCCTACATCTATTAATACAGTCGGTATCAATGTCAATACTATCGCCTGTGATAGTGACTGATAGCTTATCAGGTAAAAGCTTCGCTAAAAAGCTTGGCTTTATGAAGCACAGAGTAGTATGGAGTAACAGATCTAGTTTTTTTTTTTGCATTTTCGACATAAATTGTCATAATCTAAATTGAAAAAAATCAAGTTACTCTTTCTAGTCAAATCTGAATAGTGTTTAAGGAGTCGGTGTTTCCGGTGCTCCTTTACTTAGGAATTAAGAAAAATAAACTATAAACCGACAATAAAAATATAGGCTCTTATAAAAAAAACCTGGGGTGCCAGAAATAACATGAGACTTCTAAAGATTCTTCAGTTAAGGATGCACTAGTCGATAATTTTCCCATACAAATTTCGGGGGGGTTTTACTCCATTGTTTGACATTGTACATCCAAAGTTAAACATGATATCGTTTTGTGTCATTATTAATTTTGTCTGTACGGATCCAGAATAGTAAAATAAAAAGCCACTCTAAAGTTGTGAGCCATCAAACTTTAGTTTTTCGTGCTAATTTTAATACAACTTTGGGCGTAAATAAGTAATAAAAGAAGTGTAAAATATCGAAAACAAAAACCGCACCGACAAAGTTCAGTTATCGAAGATTCCAATAAACTTTATTTGTGATTGATTTGAGCAGTAGTTTTTTCAGAAAACCCGATTTTCCAAAGGACGTTTCGCAATTTTTCACGCGCACGATTTGATATGAATTGTCGTGCATTTCACTCAATATTGTTCCCCGGGCGGACGGGGCGGCGCGGTGCGGAGGGAAGAAGCTCACGCACACCTGCACAATACTTACGTCACTTTCGTTATTCGCTCGGCTCACTCCTTTAGATTTCGATACTACCTACCTACTATATCTGACTTGGCGTTGAATTGGACTACCTACGTAATTGAAATTGTTGATTTGAGTGGATTTTGTATTGGTTGACTGAAGAACAGGCGTGAAAAACTTCAAATAAACATTGAGTAAGTGTTCTACCGACGACCTCCGTGGCCCAACGGTCATCACGCCGGACTGCTACACCGGAGGTCCCGGGTTCGATCCCCGGTCGGGTCAAGATGGAAAATGATCTTTTTCAGATTGACCCGGGTCTTGGATGTTTATCTATATATGTATTTGTTATAAAATATAGTATCGTTGAGTTAGTATCCTATAACACAAGTCTCGAACTTACTTTGGGGCTAACTCAATCTGTGTGATTTGTCCGTATATATTTATATTATACTAGCGGCCCGCCCCCGGCTTCGCTCGGGTGGACAATATATTTATTTTTAGGGTTCCGTACCTCAAAAGGCAAAAACGGAACCCTTATAAGCAGAGATCGGATATTCCAGTACATATTTACCTAAACTTCGAGGAGCACGTAACATGAGTGGATAACTCCACCTTTAATACATTTTTAACACCGGCATTTAAAAATCATGAATTGTTATTGAATTTTATAGAGATAATATAAATTTAGTTACAAATTATTGATTGAACCATATTATTCTACTTTTGAGAGTTCCGTACTAAAATTGTGTCAAATTAAAATGTTCTTCAAGTAAATAAAATAAAAATAAAAACTAAATATCTGAATTCAATTCAGTTATTTGAAAGATATCGAAAAAAATTGTTTTATTTTTTCAGAGGTGTAATATCGAATACTCGGTCACTTTGAGCAAAAAAATCAGGAGTATTTTGCGATTTCAGACAGCACTCAAAACATATGGGGTACTTCATATTTTGCGATTTCAGACAGCAATCAAAATATATGGGGTACTTCCCGTTGACCTAAAATTATGAAATTTGTCAGAAAGCAAGGTACTTAGTACAGTACAGTCACAAAGTAGTTAAAAGGGTAACAGTACTTGTACAGGAATAAATCTGAAAGTTGTAAATATGTTGTTGGAAGTTAAAAAAAAAGTGTTACAAACTTATTTTTGCGCTCGATGCAATATGAATCCTAGGCAGCAAACTGCAGAGTTAAGTTTGTTTTTAAAACTTGATTAGCGTCTACGAAACGCTCGGTGCGCGAATTTGAATCGCACTTGACCGGTTTTTAGTGTTCCGTACCTCAAAAGTCAAAAACGGAACCCTTATAAGATCACTTTGTTGTCCGTCTGTCTGTCAAACTTTTTTTTCTTAGGACGCTTAAAGGTATCAATTTGAAATTAATATCTAATACTCGGATACATGGTCTCTTTTAGCAAAAAAATAATCAAAATTATACGTCAACGCGATCAAGAGATATTAGGTACCTACCGTAAATGTAGCGAAATTTCGTATATTTTGCGATTTCAGGCAGCAATCAAACCCTACGGGGTACTTCCCGTTGACCTAAAATTATGAAATTTGGCAAAAAGCAAGATATAACAGTACATACACTGTAAATATGTTGTTGGAAGTTTAAAAAAAATGTTACAAACTTATTTTTGCGCTCGATGCAGTACGATTCCTAGGAATCAAACTGCAAAGTTAAGTTTGTTTTTGAAATTTCTAGGTCTTTCAGTGAGAGCTATAATGTGAGATGCTTTTCGTGTACGGAACCCTCGGTGCGCGAGTTTGACTCGCACTTGGCCGGTTTTTTTAATGATACTTACCTCCTACTAAAATAAATATTGATAATAACAAGCAAATTATTAAAAAATAAAAAACACGACTGACAACTCACATAGCCTATGTCACTCGGGGGAATGCAAGGAATCTAACAATACCTCTCACATCAAAATCTGTTAAGCCGTTGAGGACTTATGGTGGAATAAAGAAACTTACATACATACATACTTACATACATACATACATGAACCCTGAAAACATAACACTCCTTTTTTGGTCAGTCGTGTAAAAACATACGAAAACGCGCCCGCTCAGAGATAGCTACCTATACTGCGCCTTGAGTCTTCGCTAGGTGGTTTCGCGGCGCGTTGCTGGTATTTAGATAACTCGTAGTATTTCGGAAACTATTGATCCAAATTACATGCAGTAAAAAGCAAATATTAAATATATTAAGTACTTGTGACGATAGACTTGTTTAATTTGATAAGGATTAATAAGTTCTGGTTAATATCACCAGTTAAAAAACACGTAACGATTTTAATTATTTTTAAAACATAAAAGTAGTTATTGTGGCTGAAATATAAAAGCTAGATATATGCTATCGCGGACTTTTTTGTAGACCTATTATAGATACACAATTCCTCCATACATGACTTTGATACATCTCTTAGGAATTGGACAGCATTTTCGATGAAAGCTGCCGGGCGGCAATTTTTTTTCCGACTTCCTTAACAATTATCGTCATATTTCAACTAATATACACAAAACCTAAACAAATTATACACTAAAACCTTTCTCATGAATCACCCTATCTATTAGTGAAAACCGCATCAAAATCCGTTCAGTAGTTTTTGAGTTTATCGCGAACAGACAGACAGACAGACGCCGCGGGGGACTTTGTTTTATAATATGTTATGATTATGATTTATTTATTTATTTGTTTCTTATGTCTGGGCACCTGATAAAAACAACATTGTAGGTAGGTAAGTACCTACATTACTCATTTTATGTGAATCTTCTATCCTATAGGTAGGTATGTCTATATCCTGACTATAATAAGCAATCTATAGGTATATAAACGCCTGCGCCGCCGCGCCTTTAGTTATATTGTACGAAATTGTAGGTACTGTCTGGCTTTTGGCCGACCGGCAGGCATAGCGGCGCGCCCGACGCGGCTCGAATCGGTGTTGTGAATCGTCTAACGTCGTTTCATTCGCTTCGGACAGGTGTTTGTGTGCGTGCGCTCGGTGTATGCGTACAGATAGCGTCTGACTGCTCATCACTGATTCTATCTCTGTCGGACACAATGCTAGGTGAAACAGCTTGCTTTTTGGCCGCGCCCGCCACTGAGTTCGAGCTCGCGGCTAGTGCAACCTTAAGGTATAAGGATATATACTGCTATAAAAAAAAATCTTTTACTTATCATTAAACAAAATAAAAAAAATGTTAATTTCTTCAACAGTATTCGTACAGGAAGTTCAAGCATATGTGACCTTCCCAATCATAGAAGTAAGAAATAATTATAGTACATAATATATATCCAACCAACATTTTGGATATGTGTCGTTCATTCACGCAAAATTTACTGAACAGGTTTTGATGAAATTTGATACACGCACAGAATAAAACTTGAAACAGCATACTTTTCATACATACATACATAGAATCACGTCTTTATCCCTTACGGGGTAGACAGAGTCAAGAGTCGTGAGACTCGAAGGCCACGCTTAGCTGAATAGTGGGTACTTTTCATCTCGAAAGGAGCTAAAACTAATATTCTTTGTTAGCCAATTTGTGTGCAAAACGACTCTGTATACAACATTACTCTACGTTTAAGTGAAAATGTCGGTAGCGGCCGCAAACAAGATAACATGGACATTCGCTTCGCTACAGCTACAAAAGTATTACGTAAGTCACATTTTATATTAATTTATTATTTTACAATTTATGAATTGTTTAATCAATACACCATCATCAATCAATACATATAATAAAACGCTGTAACTGGTCCGTGTCTGTACATAGAAGATTTTAAAAAAAATAAACTATGAGGAGTCTTCATGGGGCCAATAGAAGCTAAAACCATTTTTTGTAAAATATTTGTCTGTCTTTCTCTCTGCATGTTTGTACGCGCATCACGCAAAAACTACTGGACCAAATTTGATGCGGTTTTCACTGTTGTATTATAGAAGGTCTAACTTAGAATATGACGTAAGTTTCATCTTGATACGCAGCTTAGAACCTGAGATATGCGCGGACGAAGTCGCGGGCACAGGCTAGTTTTACCTATAAATATTTTAAGAAACAAACCTGTATCTACGTAAGCTTCACCATCATTGCAGCCTTTGCTTCATCCGTCTTTGGCCATAGGCCTCCACCATACTCTTCCATGACTCCCTGTCTCTAGCCTTACTCATCCAGTTGTGACCGACATGCTTCCTATGTAATAGTCACATACATACAATCAGCGTCAAATGTTCGCACCTTATTTGCCGATTATATATGATTTTCTTGTTTTTTTTGGCGTTGTGTGTTTTATTTTTTATGCCTTCACACACACACAACCCACTCAAAGAATAAATCAATATTTACAGTTATTCACGACACTACAACTAAAAGAATCTACCTACCTACTTTCTTTACATTTTTTTTTTATAGAATAGTAGGCAAACGAGCATGCGGGTTGCCTGATGGTAAGCAATCACCGCAGTCCATAGACACCAACGACCCTAAAAAGATCACTGATGCGTTGCCGACTCTTTGAGAAAGCGATAGGCTCTTTTCTTGAAGGTCCCAATGTCGAATTTATTCAGGAACATCGCTAAGGGAAGCTTATTCCACAGCTTAGTGCAGCGCATAAATGCCACGTAACTCTAGCAAATCTTTTACCGACAAAACCCATTTTTCTAACTCACTGGCTTCAATAACAAATAACATACATAGCTATTATTTTTCTACCTGTAGAATACCCAATATGTACTATGTTAGGTGAACTACATAGTACATAATAACACATAACCGAGCGCGGATCAATACCGGATACGTCAGTCTCTTTCACACTCGTCGTTTGTCTCTTTCTGAGAGAAGCCTTCAGGGTGGGATGAAAATTCCGTTTTAATAACTTTTCACAGATTCCAATATAATATGTATAGCTATTTAAAATTGTACGCTGACTGTTCAATTGGTAGTTATATCAACGAAGATACAAAATCGCTGAACTTATTAAAAAATTGATATACAAAAATTATTTGTTTAAATACAAAGAGGTTCTATAAATAATATAGAGTAGGTGAGTATTAAGAAAGGAATGTTAGAAATTTCTTTATAGTGCGTTTCCTTCATTCCTTCCGGAAGGGAGTAAAGAGGATAAAAATTAATTCATGCGTGCGAATCCGAGGGCAAAAGCTATACCATAAGTATAATACGAGGGTAAAGTAGGTATGATGTTTGAAATTAATTTCTACTTTTCCTTTACAATATTTAATTTCAGGCAGTTGTCCAAAATTGATTTCGAAAGTAGAACAAATCAGATATTTTTTTTCATAAAAACCAGTAGAAATGAAATGTTTATTTAAATGGCTTAAAAATATACGACTAAAAATGAAGAAAAATGACATGCACATACCTTATACACATTGGTATAATTTTTACTCGTATAACTGTTGGGTTAAAACTTTTAAATGTCTTCATAATACACATTGGTACCTACCACTTTTATAACTGTTGGTTTAAAATTAAATTAAATTTGCTCAAATGGAAAGGAATTTGTAGAGATCAAACTAAGGTACGTATTAAATCAAGTTATTCACTTAAAACTTTGGACAGCACACGCCTCCACAAATGTTAAGGGCGATCTCTACCTATTTTACCAAATTTTACATTTTTCTATGTTTGTAGGCGTATCACGCAAAAACTACACAATAAAACTAAATGCTAGTTTCATCGTTGCACTGCTAAAGCGTGGTTAAATAAAAACTGGCGCAGGTTTCATCATGATGACTGAATGACTGACAGACAACGCACAGCCAATACTACTGGGCGTAGGAAGTTGACATTTGGCATGTAGGTTCCTTAGGGAGTGCAGGGTAGTATTTAGACAGGATTTCCCAAAATTCCCACGGGAACAAAGAACGGACCCATGATAGTGAGAAAAGATATAGGCCATTTCTGAATCCCGAAAATTGTACGGGAGCGAAGTCGTGGGGCTCAGGTAGTGTAAATACAGGGTGAATTCTAAATCATTGGAATCCTGTCTATTGGTAAAAGTACTCATAAATATGAACAACTTTTTGTACGAAACCAACTCTGAAATCTCAATAAAATTGACATTTAGTCATGCGAAACTAAATAGGTAAAAAATCATTTAATTAAAAAAAATAGTTTTATTTAAAAAAAGGAAACTTAGAAAGAGGTCTAAGTGCAACATGCCCCTTAAATATAAGTTCTTGAAACTCAACACCAAGTTTGACAGTCTGACGTCTAGAGATATTGAGGAGAGTGAGATTAAGGATGGAGAGATGTAAGAAATAAGAAAGATTGGATTTTTCTTATACTTTTGAACTTTGTTTTTTCCAATATTAGTAGGTAGGTACCTAGGTAGTTAGTATCTGTCTTTGTTGTGTGTAGTGTGTAATTGTTTGTTTGTATACTCTTTATTGCACATACATATAAGAAAAATACAAAACATAGTGAAACAAAAAGAGAGGCGTACAATGGCAGACTTATCCCAAAAAGGGATATCTTCCAGTCAACCAATTTGAATAAAATAAGAAGTAATTGTGTATGTCGACTTTACAGTAGACAGCATTCTAAACCATTATGTTTATTTTTATCATTCGAGGCACTTTCTAGCCGCCAAAAATTTGTGTAACGTAATATACATATTTTAATCACGACAATTTTTAAGCCTACTTGTCGTTATTATTTTAAGAAAAATACGTCAAAGAATTTTTAAAAGCGAAATGGAAAACTGAACAACGAAAATAAAAAAAATGGAATAAGTCAGAAATAAAAACATTTCTTTAGTACAAAAGAATCCAAGCACAAACATCTTTGTTCTAAAGCCTTTATCAATTAGGGACATTTCAGCCAGCATTTTTAATCACTGAAATACCTTTTCAGAAATGGCGGGACCGAATATACTTTTTTCTTTTGCCTTGGGCGTGGCACTCCTAGGGGTTGCGTCATGCGAAACGGACCAATCAGAGGACACGGTCCCCGGAGAAGAACCAATAGACACGCCGGATTCAAATATTGATAAACGACGGATAGAGACGCCACAAGTCGTTTTACAGTTAAAGTATGATGGCGGGGAACTGAATAGGATATATTTGGCGCAGTTCCGAAAGGGATCGAAGCATTGGAGCCCCTCAGTGCCTGCCAGGACGAATTTGTGCGCAGACCTGTGCCACGCTGGTCTGTTTTTGTTTTTTTTTTATTTTGTTTTTTTTCGGTTGTGGTGTCGAACTGTGTGAAGTTTTGTGTTTTTTTGTGTTACAGTGAGTTTCTTGGATTGGAGGTAAGTCTTTAAGGGTTGAATTATTGTATTTTATTTCTATTTAAGTATGGATAAGAAAAAAATAATGACATCGACATTTTTTACGTGAGTGCAACCCTGGTTGTGCGAGTCTAGTTATTTTAAGCAACCGAAACCACCGAAATAATTTTTTTCAATGTCTCGAATTTTTTTTTTTAATTATTTTATATTTTTTATACCACAAACCAGAAGAGGGGAGGCCTTTGCCCAGCAGTGGGACAATATAGGCAAAAAAAAAAATTTAATGTTAAAAATGTCCTATTACCGTATATATTGCATATTTTCGCATATTTTGCGATTTCAGACGGTAATCAAAACCTAGAGTATGGTATACTCGTACCTACTTACCGTTGACCTAAAATTATGAAATTTTGCAAAAAAGCAAAGTCTAACAGTACATAATACAGGAATAAAATTATTTTAAATATGTTGTTAGTAGTAAAAAAAGTATTAAAAACTTATCTTAGCGCTCGATGCAGTATGAATCCTAGGGATCAAACTGCAAAGTTAAGTTTGTTTTTAAAACTAGTTGGTCTTTTAGAGAGCTATAATATGAGAATGAGATGCTTTGCGTGTACGGAACTCTCGAGTTTGACTCGCACTTGGCCGTATCAACCAACCAACCTCTTCGTGTAGAGAAGTTAGGTAAACTCTACATTTTTTTTTTATTATTTAAAAGTAAGTACTTATCTGAGTAGTTTTGAAAAAATTTTTGTTATATATGTAAAAAAAGTTTTCAGCATATTTTTATGTAGATCCAAGACAGTGACAACAAATAGTGTACCAACTCAACTAAAATGGCGTTTTATTCACCCGCAGATAATTAATAATCACAGATATATGTGTCGAAACTGAGTACATTTACTAAGAAATCTATAGCGTTTACATACATATATTTTTTAAAGTCATAAAACATTCCGCGGGAAAAAGCTAGTTTAATAGTAAAACAGTGACCGATCATACTAAACTAGTTTTTGCTCGGGACTTTGTTCGCGTGGGAATTTCGGGAAACTTTTCGGGAAAGTTTTCGGGAAACACTCTAAAGAATTTCAGAATTAAGCAAAATTTCAGCTTTCTTTATTTTATTTGTGATGGACGTATGGACTTTGTCTTCTACTTCCGCGCGGACCGTGTTGTTTTATATTAAAAGACCTCTCATAATTATTTTTTCTTAATATTTCTCCTATGCATAGACATAAATCAGTTATAGTTTTATTATATCTATGTAGAGAGAGATCTTAGAATTACTACCTATAATAGGTATTAAAAAAAAATACCGAAGAAATGGTAACAGAAGACATTGTGCAAATTTTAACTTGATTATTTAAAAAAACTCCACCGATAAGAACAATGACTGAACTCAAAAATTTTAAACACTTGTTACCTAATTAAAATTATTAATGGATTGGTTCTTCACGTGTATCTGAGTAAAAGGGTCTTGACAAACAGACACCCATTCGCACTTAGCCTGTTTTTTAAGCACCGGCCAGATCTCCGGGTATTATTAGGCTGAACTAGTGGTAAGTTGTGAAAAATTCCAGATTTTATTTAAATAGGCTTAAAATAGCACTTTTAAACCGTCATATCGTCAGAAAATTACCTAAAGCTAAGGTTACCACCGCCTCCAAAGCGCAAGTGGAGAAGAGGCGGCGCAACAAACTCCACTGCTGCATTGTCTCCAGAGACGTTACTTTACAACATATGTGTCATATAATTAAGAAACTATCTTTGTGAACGAATGTGGACCTTCTAAAAATAATATAATCTCTTTCTCTCTCTCTTTAGTCGTATTTCCTCATGACTGAGGGTCGTGGTCATTACATGGAATGAAACACACACAACGACTCTCTTGGCAATTTTAATGGAGTGGTTTGCCATTGCCTTCTCCATTTCACACACTAGCTGATAATCATCAACCAGAGTGCAGGTTTCCTCACGATGTTTTCCTTCACCGGAATCTCTTTATTTCTTTAAAAATTTAGCTTAGTCACAGATCACATAATTATGTGTTCATTCTATCCTATCCTACTAATATTATAAATGCGAACTTTGGATGTGATGCGAGTTTATGAATTTGTGAGGATGTTTGTTACTCAATCACACAAAATCAACTGGACGGATTTCGGGTACTTTTTATCCAGAAATTCCCACGGGAGCGAAGCCCCGGAGCGCGGCTAGATAATATATTTTTCTTCTCCCTGCTTTTATATTTCTTCTATCAAAGATCTATACCCTCAGGTCTAGGAGGCGAAGCATGCGGCGTTACCTGCCAAGACCTGGTGCCCGTGGGGCTCAAGTCCGCTCTGTCATCGGCCAATGAGACCGACGCGCTTTACGGGGAGCCCAGATACGGCGTGTGTCCTACGCTGTGTCATAACAAACTGGGTAAGATGCCCTCATGTTTGCTGTGCCCTTGCAGGGCGTCACTTGTACCTATATGATTATGTAATGTACAACTTTGAACTTGTGGCTTGCAATAAATCTGAATCTAAGGTTCTTCTTTTTAATAGATGTAGATGTAGAAACAGATACAGCATTACGTCTTTATCCCTTACGGGGAGCCAAGAGTTGTGAAACGAAGGCCACGCTTAGCTGAATAGTGGGCTTATTGGCGGAATGGAAATTCATATATAATGACAGGTTGCTAGCCCATCGCTTAAGACATGATTCCCCAGTGAAAAACCCTATCCCTTAATTAACTTAGGGGGAAGAAAAGCAGCTGGCACATTCTATGCTTTTTCTTCGCTCCCAGACAATGGTTAAGAATGCGCATAATTAGCGATGAGCTGCTGATAAATTTCCTGTTCCCGAAAATCTCTTCCCTTGAAATTTCCGAAATTTCTCGGGTTTTTAGGAAAATTTTCCGTTCTCGAAAATATTTCCGAGACATTTCCAAGAAACTTTCCGCTGTTTCTTTGAAAATTTCGGGAACATCGCTAGTTAAACATGATGATGGGATATGGTAAGGACTCCGGGCTGGTGTTGAGAGATGCCCAAACCACAGTCAGTTTTCTCGGCTAATAATTTGTGTGATTGAGGAGCTGTACAATCCACGGGCCATCTCCTGTCATGTCCCTACTGCCCTACGTCTTGTACAGTCAACAACTTAATTAAGTAAGCACGGCCCTTACTGTACTGACAAAGGTTTATTTATTCAGAAAATAATATTGTTACTGCAATGGAACTTAACAATATGATAGATTTCAATGAGACCTATCTATTTTATTGTTAAGTTTTATTGCAATACCAATATCGGACCAACACACGTAGAAAGAATATTAAGACAGGAATGCCTCCAAAGAAAGTAATAAAGCAAGGTGTATGTTACCAAACAGAGGTGCTTTTTAAAAGTTGCCTAAATGCTATACGTAGCCGAAAAACGTTTAATGCAAAGTTAAAACCTCTTTTTGGGGAAAAAAATTGTTACTCCTGAGATGAATTTTAATGTATTAGGTACTAGTTTAAGTAGTATTAAGTTCAATATAAGCATTCGAACACAATATTTTTTGTTAACAAATAAATAAATACGAATGAACCTTTATTAAAGTAGCGGCCCATTTATTGACTGTACTAGAGGAAATTAATAACGCCAATGGTTGATGTTGCACCTGCTCAAGAACGATCTAATTATAGTCATTTCGACTCAAGAAGAAGAATAGTAAGGAATATTATGAATAATGTATATCTGCGCAGGCGACCCCTTGTGCAACTGTGCAGCGCTGTTGGAGCACTCTGAAAACACCAGCTCCATCGACTGGAGCGCCATCTGCAGCGCATTTTGCGTGTCCGACTTATATGTGCTTGGAGGTAAGTGGAACTTTTTTTTTAAATGTGCATGTGTGTGCAGCAATAAAAGGCCACTCCGAGCAATGTTAGCAATACAATACACACACACTAGTAATATACATAAATTAAGTTTAAAACTAAAATGAGAAAATTATTAGGAATCACTGATTTTATCAGCAGGAGCAACAGACAACGCACATTTATTGCATCGTAAAACGTCCTGTGACGAGTTGAATGTTTTTTTAACAACAAAATAATTTCACAGGGTGCCCAGTCTGCGACCAATCAGGCCCGATGCCAAGGCAAGCTGTATCCCGTACTCTAGACACGGCGGAAGGTTGGGTCGCCTGGTGCAATGTGCAATGTCGTCAAGGGCAAGGGGGCGCCGCCTGCAACTGCGACAGGACGCCGTTTCAGTAAAAATGACGCCAAATTGCTAGAGTCCACAGCCGTGATGTTCTTCCCGCTCTCTCAAATGGCTAGAGTCCACAGCAGTGATTTACTTCCCGCTCACTCAAATGACTAGAGTCCACAGCCGTAATTTTATTCCCGTGTGAGCCGTGATAGTCTTCCCGCGTTTAATTTATCTGCTGTCCCATTGCAAAAAACTAAAGCCGCGATTTTTCTCCCGCCGTTTTTTGATCTGTCAGTCAATATTCTTTTCATCTTGGCTTTAGCGTAGCGTTTCATTCATCAGTTACCAAGACTTGACCAAGTCCTAATAACAGCAAATAGATATGTGATCTATTTGCTTGTAATTTTAGAATTGTTTTTATCTATTTATTCTTCGATAGGCCTTAACGAGCCATTATTTTTAATGTGTACCTTTTAAAATACTATTGCATTTATAAACTAGAATATAGATACGTAAGTATCAAGGTAAGGATACCTGCATGGTTTTTTTCAAATTTACTGTTTTATATTTATTATTTTTAACATAGTTGTATAACTTATAAGTTTTCAAGTTTAAAAAACTGTTTTTAATTGATGCTTAAATATTTATTCCATAAATTATTTTCTGCTAAAATGTAATTAACTCTTAATTAAAAAATTAGTAGGCGTTTATTTAATTTTAACGGGTAAAACAATACTATTTATAATCCCTTATGATAAATTTAGGTAATATACATGGCTTATAATATTTTGTATAATTAAGATTAAGAATATTGATTATTCAATAATATTAGCATATCCTACGAGCAACACGGACTCCCGCACTCCGCCTCGCGCGTCCGAGCGCGGAGGTCCTTTTTGCTCAAAATGTAAATTTAATAAAAATGCTGAGTGAAAGACAATATAATCGTTGTATTAATAAAAAAACAGTGTCAAACTGTATTTTAAATGTAACATAGGCATTTCTTTTTATTTATTAAAATTATTTTGATTATTTTTCTTTTTATTTATTTTCCTATGATTTCTCACCTACCAGTCAATTACAAAATTCGTTTGACTCCCTAAATTTTTCAATTTTACGAATTTGTCATAGTGGACAATAGGTGTTCTGTAGTTTTGGTGTTTTTCGTCAATTCCTGTAGTTGGTACTGAGTACAATAATTCGTAATATCGCCATGTACATAGCTAAGTATTAATAATAAAAATAATTACATACTTCAATTAGATTTCACTTCAAAGACCTTATTATTATGAATAAATGTAACAAACGTGAACCAACGAAGTCAAAAAATTGTTAAGTATCCTAAACAGCTGTTACGAATCATATCAGGCATAAAAATTACAAATAGTTACTTTTCCTTGTAAATAAATAAAAAATCTTACCATTTTCCAAATAAATCTAAAGAACATAATTTATTTTAACATAATTTCAACTTTTCAGCCACTTTGTAAAGAAGGCGTCTATTCTTACGTTGAGTCAGTAACAGAGTTATAAAATTAATAGACGGCTCATTAAAATTTATCGTTCTTGATTTAGAATAGAAAAAACATGGGTTATTACATCCGTAAGTCACGATTTTTCCGATAGCAAATGCTATGTAAAATCTCGTGACTCACGGATTTTTATTAAATACCCATTAATTGTGCTATGAAATTTCCATAAAATATTTCTTTAATTAGATACAATTTTTGGATGATCTATTGAAAAAACTAATAGCAGAAATCGATTATTTGCAATCCCGTACAATTTATAAAGGTACGTCAGTACTTACTGCATATGAGGTGCACTATAATCCAAAAAGTTACAATTAAGTTTAGAAAAATCCGTGAAATAAATGATGGTAAATAAAAAACTTACCAAGATTATGCCTGATAAAGTTAATTTTTTTATTTTTTATTTTATTTATTTATTACAAAAAACCAACAGCTTAAATCTAGACATATGTTTAGGTAAGTATATTATTCTTGAGCCAATAACAGGTTTTTTGGTAATATTATACACATTAGTAACCCATCTTTCTAATTACACAAAAAATTTGGTTTGTTCGACATAACACTTTATAGGACGAAAAAGACAAAAAGACGTATACCGCCCCGCTAAGAGTTAATTTATGAGTTTTTATTTAGTGTCCAAACTAACGGGACGTTTTTTTAACTTTGTTCTTCTTTCCTATCCCTTACCCCATTTCTTTTGGGGTTTAAATGTTTTTTTAACTTTATAAAAAAAACCAAATGTATAGTTAGCTTTGTATACCAAAAATCCCCAAGTGTAGGGCATTATCATTTCTACAGTATCTTTCTGTAAATAGGCCTATTATAGTATTATTAAGTATAACATATATTGTAGTACTTTGTAGTTCTTTGTTAAATAAAACATGAAATATCTTAGCATACGTAAGTGTAACCTAGTACCGTAATAAATATTAGATTTTAATATATATCAGAAAATATCAAAAATATCGTGTAAGTGTAAGGTATAAGACATAAATAATTATAAAAGAGAAAAATATTTTTGACTAGCTGTCGCCCGCGGCTTCGCCCGCGTGAGTTTCGCTTAGAAGAAAAATCTCTCTTGGAGCTTTTCATCAGATGTTCCAGATCTTCAATTTTTATACGTCAGCAGAAAATGCTCATCAGGTTGAACGATTTTTGCTAAGGCGCCATTTCCATATATGTTATAGTGTAGCTGGTCTCTTGGAGCTTTTCATCAGATGTTCCAGATCTTCAATTTTTATACGTCGGCAGAAAATGCTCATCAGGTTGAACGATTTTTGTTAAGGCACCATTTCCATATTACTTATAGTTTAGCTGTTCCGTTATGGTTCTTCATCAGGTGTTCCAGTTTTCAAAATGAATTATAGCCTATATGTTGCCCAGGCTTAATAACTATACAACAAAAAAAGTTTCATTCAAATCCGTCCAGTAGTTTTTGCGTGAAACGCGTACATACATACAGACAGACAGACAGACAGACAGACAGACAGACAGACAGACAGACAGACAGACAAGAAATTCAAAAAAATTTTTTTTGCTCTCTATTGTTCTTTTTAGGTCTCCCTCTATCCATTTCAGTCAAAAATATTAAATGTACAGACAAAATAATTTTACTGTTTTATTATATGTATAGATGAGGTATGGTTATAGGTAATGTGTAAGGAAAAGGGTGAATGTAAGTTATACACCTTAATATTATTTCTTTTGTAAATATGTATTTTTTTTCCTAAAATAAAATAATTAACTTACCTATTAATAACGTGTCAAGCTCAAGCCTGAAAAACAGCAAATCATCGAATCTACTTTTGCGACTTAAAAAACAGTTTTTCATAATTTAATACACTGACATGTCTATCAAATTATAAGCCCTGCGTTGTCTAATTGGAGCAATTGGTATGGCCACAATTCTTTCATTAGCAAGGTTTGCTATTCATTTAAACGAGTTCAGTGTCTATTTTATGTGTGAGGTCTGGGGCCGATTCCACTAATTACAAAAGTCGATATCGGGTCTCAATAGGGGACCTGACAACTTTTTTTGATGCTCCTTTGAAATATCTTACAATAATAGAATCATCCTTAAAATAATTACATCAATAACCAAAGTATTTCCCAAGATATAGCAAAAAACAATTCACATTTTTAAGCGATGTTTGGGCGATACCAAAACGCCCCTAACTAAACGTGCATTCATATGACGTCATGCGTAGAAAATGGACTTTCCCAAAAAGTTTGAACTCTAATAAGTTAGCTCAGGAGAATAAACTCGTGCGGAATAGTCGCAAAATGTGTTTAATTGTATGTAATAATCATAAAATTACATATTTTTAACAATTCTCATACCTTGGCCGGTCCTATTGTGTCTCAAGAGCCAAAGAAATTGAAATAAAGTGACAAGATCTCTGTAAGACTTCTATGTTTTATTACGATTTCTGTGGCTTTTGAGACCCAACTGAGGCACGACATCTACGTTTGTAATTTGTGGAATCAAGAGTAGAAAAAAATCATGATGTTTTTCTTTGTCTATGTTAAAGCCATTTTAAGTCCCCCACTGGGGCTCTGGCCTTCCTTTTAGATGGATAAGGAAGATGGACTATGACCCACCACGCGGGTCCAATGTTAATTGGTGGCTTTTAACCATAGAAATAAATATTTAAAAAGTATTTAAGTCTGTGGTTATAACGACAGTTTCAGTCTCAAAAATGGAAGTATCTATTTCTGTTTGATCGAAGTGAACTTTTTTCTTCTTTTGAGACGATCAGGCGCTATTTGTTATTTTTAAATGTAACATCCAAAAAGTTAAAAGATTTTTTTTTAAGATTTTCTTTTCTATATCTATGGTAACATCTCTTTTTTCCCCTTTCAACAAATCTGTAGTGATTTCGTGAAGGAACGGAAGTGAGTAACAGGAAACCTGAGAAACGCGTTTGATTTGGCTTAGTACCAAGGATGCCATACCCAGCAGTGGGTCATGGATGTTGGATGTCAAGGATGTTGGATGTTCCTCATCATTATGTTACTTCTGTGAAGGCTAGTTCTTTTTACACAACTGACCAAAAACGGAGTGTTATATTTTCAGGGTTCATGTATAGTAAGTATGTATGTAAGTTTCTTTATTTCACCATAAGTCCTGAACGGCTTAACAGATTTTGATGTGAAAAGTATTGTTAGATTCCTTGCATTCCTCCAAGTGACATAGGCTATGTAAGTTGTCGTGTTTTATATTTTTGAATAATTAGCTTGTTTTATGAGTGTATGAATGGGAAGTATGCGTGTTAAACTAGTGTAGTAACGATCGTAGAGGTAGAAAACATTAAAGTAGTCAGTTTAACTAATAATTCATTAATTAAAATATATAAATGGATAGATCTCATCTCTGTCCTCGGGCAAGATTGTGGTCAAGAGCAAACCCAACATTAATTAATAAAAAAAAACTCCATTCCACCAATAAGCCCATTCAGCTAAGCGTGGCCTTCAAGTGTCACGACTTTTGGCTCTGTCTGCCCCGTAAAGGATAAAGACGTGATTCTGTAGCCGTACAAATCACAGATTTAGCAAGCCCCAAAGTATGTTTTCTTATGATATAGGATACTAGTTCATCGATACATTGTTTAAACATCCAAGACCGAGGCCAATCTGAAAAACATCATTTTCCGTCTTAACCTGACCAGGGGTCGCCACTCCACTGCGTCACCAGCACCACTGTGCCACAGCGGCCAACTACGTAATCATTTAATTTTTTCTACCTCTATGATACCAACCAAGAATTATCACAACCAACAATATCACAAAGGTCTTCCAGTAGATAAGATTATTGTATAAAAATTAAATAAGGATTTGTTAAATTGTTAGTTAACTTGGTGTTAAGTACCGTAGCTTAGGTTAAATATATCAGCCGAACATAGAACCTCGTAGTTTCTAAATCGGTTAATAAAATTACGGAATAGTTCGTATTTTAATCATTTAATTGTGCGTAAAAAAATAATCAAGTCTTCCATTTATTTAAGTAAGGTAATAGAATAATATTACCTAAAATAAAAAGCGCGCTTCTGTACGTAAAGTAATATTAACGCACAATAGATTTAATTCATACAAAATATAATATTTTTATTTAACTTGTGTGTATTATGTGTATAGCACGTGTTATGGAAAAACATTGAACTTCTTTTTTACATAATAAGATTTTATTTTCTTTGATAAGGTAATTTCATATTTTTTTTAGCTTTTTAAAAACTTTAAAAATCTATAATTTTACCATAGGCTTTGTGTAAGTATAGGTAGATACCACAGACATAATATTACCTAGACCCCGCAAGTGTATGTACTTCGCGTGTAAAACGGAAGATGATTCAACTTCATTTAACGCTCGTTCATTCAGTCCGCGGTCGAACGTTCTCGCAGTCAGACGTATTACAAAAAGTAAAAAATGCCTAATTGCGCGGTATTGAGTTGAAGAAACAATACACAAAAAGGGGGACGAGATAAAGGAAACATTTCTTTTCATCGGTAAGTAATTTTATTTTAAAATGGTGTTGTTTTAAACTAAAAAAAAATTATTTGGTGTTCCCGGCACGGTTTTGGCGATTTTACAAAGAAAACTATGTATGCGAGTGTGTATTGTTGATTTAAAATACATTGCCGCTTTTAAAAGGAGTGTTGTAGGGCTTATCTTTAAAAACACGCAATGAATGTTAAAACGAACTATACGTTCACACGTCGTTTAGCTTAGTGGTACGATCACTTATCTCATTTTTCTGTCAAAAAAGGCAAATAGTGCTGTACCGCACAGAAAAGCTAATCGATTCTAAAAGCCTAATCGATTTGGAAACAGAGGAATGATAATGACAGAGGAATGATATTTTGTGTCATGTATTTTTTTTTTAGGGTTCCGTACCTCAAAACGTAAAAACGGAACCCTCGCAAAAATTAAAATAAAATATGTATTTTAATAAAAAATCGAATATCTCGAAAACGGCTGGACCTATTTAGATGCACAACAAACTTAAACATTCTATTAATAATTTCTATGTATATTCCAAGTTTCATCAAAATCGGATCAACGGTTCGAGAGTTATCGCAGAACAAACATGCTTACATACAAACAATGTAATTTTTATCCAACTTGATTAAAATCATTAACCTTTCTTTTAGCTTCGCAGTAGTAGAGAAAAAGACAAGTTATTAATGATTTATCATTTCTCTGCCGTTTTCTCATTCCTCTGTCAATGAACTCGAATAATCGATTATAATATCGGTATTGTAAAATTGCTTACAGTATCAATTTGGAAAGTAAAGGGCGGCGGCGGCGACACCTTTGAATCGTTTGCATGGATGGCGAGCGTTCCCATCACTAAATCGCTTATGTGACGTCACAGTAGGTAAAAAAATATTGACACGCTCGTTTTCTATGCAGGCGATGAGACTTGCGGGGTCTAGGTAATATTATGTCTGTGGTAGATACTAATATTGTTGATTAGTATAAACATATATGAATAGGTAGTTACTTACATTGCGTTTATCGTTTCCATATCATCTAGAATCTAGCCTAGACTAGACACGAAAATATTAAAACCTAAGGCCTAAAATAAAATATCATTATATATATAGGTAATATTTATCATTTAAACATAAAGTTAGGAAGAAAAAAAATAATTCATGATATTTTTTTCTATCTAATTTAAAGCTACCCAGTGAACCAATTTACTTTGTCCTAAAAAGGAATGTTATCATTAGGGTGCATTTATACGAGCTGTGTTGGAAATATCGAGGTTCCGGATAGCCTAGAGCCTTCCTCAGGAATATGGCTAGCATGCGCACACGCATGAATATATTTTTTTAATTGAACCAGAGATTTTCGCGTTCAAACAATCAAACTCAGCTTTATTGAATTGGTATATAAAAAAAAAACTGGCATTTTGCAGCATTTCTTTTTTTTCCCTTTATTAAGTTGGGTGCCGAAGTTTCATGAATTGTGGAATTTAGATTTTGAAACCGAATGCATGCTTTTCATACAAAATTTCGGACTGGACGCACACGCTCATTTTCCGTAGGAAAAAAAACTGACGTATGCGCCCAAACGTACATTTTGTATAAAAAGCACGCATTCGGGTTTACGAATCTGAAACTTCAGAACGATAAAAACTGATGCCTGGCTTAAAATGTAGCTTAAAATGTAACTTGAAAAGTACGGTCGAGAAAAAACTTTATCTAATAGTTATAAAAATCAATGTAAAATTAATGTTTAACTACGTGTTTTAGCAATGTCTGTGTAAATATTGATGTTAGTAGTTTTTGTCTGTGATTGTTAGATTACAAAGGTGCGTCCACACAGACGTTGACTAGAATAAAGTCTGAAATTAATGCGATTCAAAAAAGCAACGGACTGTCACCGACGTCAAATTGCATTTCGCGAAAACTTGCATTATATAACATCCTTGTAAGCTATGGACAGTCTTATTTCTTTTCGAACAATCAAGGAATTTATAATAAGTACCTACCTTTGATTATTAAATATTCAAAAGTACCTAAGTATAAATAAGACAGCCAATGATAGGATGGAATGGAAAGAGCTGGAAGAGGCCTATTGGTGTCTCAGGACACTACACCAGGATATCCGTTGTGTTAATGAGAAAAATTGTTTTTTGTTAAAAAAAAGTTGTGTATGTATCTATGTGTAATGTTTAGCAATAAAGGTTTAATAAATATCTAAGTAGTACTTAGATAGGAGTACTTTAGTAGGTAGTAGTTTTTAAAATAGTACTTAGGTACTTATAAATTCTTGGAAACAACAGATTGTAATTATAATACGATGCTAGTAGTTATAAGAACATCAGAAATCCGTTATGGGTTAACTATATTAATAAAATTAACTGTCTTATTCATAAAAAAGGTAATGCACGCTTTAGTTGAAATTTGTTTTGTCTCGTTCTTTGAATCTCAAATATTGGAAAGAGAGATAAGGACAAAGCATATTTTACCTAAAATGTTAGTTGCAAATTGTGCATATTTAGTATTTATTTTTAATTATTTACATTAACACAAATGTCTTTTGGCCACGCATACGGAGCTGACACTAAAATAAGCGCGGGCGGCCGAAATTTGACATTTGTTGCTTTCTCTCTCGCACGATCAAGATTCGAACATTTTTTAAGACGTTTTACTCAAACCTAAGGTTCATATTTGTCTATAACTAGTAATGTGGTTGCAAAATTAACACTTCTAGTGAATTGTTTCTCGCTTATTTGAACTGTACTGAGCGAGAAAGCAAATATGTAGCGTGTCAATGTTGCCCAGTGAATAAACTATGCATTATTGTTTGTAAAAATACGATATTCGATTAGCAATGGAGATGTTAAGTGTTGTAATAAAAAATATATTACTTCATATTGTTTTATTTACATATACAATAGTTGTACCTATTTATATTTACATACACATAAATCCCAAAAACTCTGCTACATCAGCGCCCTCATCTCTACATTTAGTAAAACAGTAACTGTCTTTTTGTATGTACGTAAAAAAAAAAAAAAGGATGAGGGAGGAGTCTTTATAAGGCTTTAAGTCAAGATGCATTTATTTAGAATTTTTGTATGTATGTTAGTAAGTGCATCACGCAAAAACTACTAAACTAAATTTGATTTGAACCAAGATATTGGTAATAGTAAATTCTGAAAGACTATTCGCGGAGATAAAAAAAGCTAGTAACAATATAAACAAGCTAAATATTAAAAAATAAAAAAACACGACTGACAACTCACATAGCCTATGTCACTCAGAGGAATGCAAGGAATCTAAAAATACTTCTCACATCAAAATCTGTTAACCCGTTCTTGACTTATAGTGGAATAAAGAAACTTACATACAATACATAGATACTAACATACATACATGAACCCTGAAAACATAACACTCCTTTTTTGGTCAGTCGTATAAAAATAGGCTAATATGAAACAAAATATAGTTTCAGTAACATCTGGCTGGGTTAAGTGTCCTCAGACGACATCCACATAATATCACATCGTACTAATATTTTACATTCGAAAGTTTGGATGTGAGTTTGTGAGGATGTTTATTACTCAATCATGTATTGAATAAAGTTAACATTAAAAATTATATTGTAAAATCACGCAAACTCTACTGGACGGATTTCGATGAAATTTGGCATACGGGTAGAAAAATGCCGGGAATAGCACATAGGGTACTTTTTATCCTGAAACTCCCACGGGAGCGAAGCCCCGGGGCGCGGCTAGTTTATAATATCAGAAAGATGAGGGCGCCTCCTATAGGCAATGTACAGCATAATATTGAAAAAAAAGTCGACAACACTCAAAGTTGTACTCATTGTAAGTACTCTAGAATGCTACAATATTTATGTAGTAATAATAATTATAAAACATCCTACAGACTCATTGCTGGGATATAACTACGATGTTTTCACGATAGTTGGCAGCACTAGCGCAAAGAGTAAACATAGCATTTTGACAATGTCAATGATAATGTGTCTGAAAGTTAAAAGTCTTTTCAATCATCAAATAAATGTTATCTGACGGATAATGTGTAATGCGACTAAATTGTAGGGTCATGTCATGCCTACAGTGCAACTGACGCAGCGCTGTCGACTTATTTTAGTCATTCTATAATTTAACTAGTTGATAACATTTATTCGATAATTGAAAAATTATCCCTAAGTTAATATACTTTGTCTCTAAGAAATGTAAATTGATAGTAACATTTATAAACCCTCTAGTGCTGCCCCTAGCGGATTTCGCCTGGAACCTGCATAGGAAAATATCTAATTAAAAAAATAAAAATATAATATTTTAACTTAATTTATTAACACTTATATGTAACAGTTTATTATAAGTAACACATTATTTCACTTAGAAATGTATTTTTAAAACCTTAAAATAATAAAATAGCTTTTTTTTATAAATAAAGAAAAAAATAAAATTGTATAAATATTTGACTTCCCAAACTTTAACTAAATTAGATTCTTAATTCCTATTTAAGAGCTATGCTCTTGTCGAAGATTAAGTGGAATGAAACACACGACTTAGCAATGTCAATGGAGTGGTTTGTATTCTACAAAGTTATAACTTAGTCATAAATGAAATATAAAAATTAAACATTAAAAACTCTCTTCAAAACCAGAGTGAATAGGCTGCTTCTGGGTAAGTTCGCTACACCGTAGACCTCATCTCTGTCCTCGGGCAACATTGTGGTCAAAAGAAAACCCATCTTTTATAAAAAAAAACTCACGTGTCGTTTGATTTAGTCTACACTATCATTTTTCTTATCGACTGTTAAAGATACCACTGGTGTCAGATTTTTTCTCAAGTAGTCTAAAGGCATCTGACATGACTTGACAACTACCGCCATCTAGCGGTAAACAGAACAGTCAACTAGTGTATAGGTTTCCTTATGATGTTTTCCTTCACCGGAAGCAGTTAGTCAATGAAAATTACTGTACACGAGTCAGATTTATGTACAAACTCTGAACAACTTTTTTTTAGGCTTCTTATGTGAAATATCTCGAATTATCAGTGAAAGAATCATATCAGTAACCAAAGTAATTATCAAGAAATAACACAAAACAATTCACATCATCAAGCAATGTTTGGACTATAGATTACCCAACGTACATTCATATGACGTCACGCGTAGAAAATGGACTTTCCCGAAAAGTTTGAGCTCTAATAAATTTAGTCAGGAGAATAAACTCGTACTGCAAAGTCGCAAAATGTGTTTAATGATATATTATATACTAGCTGTGCCCGCGACTTCGTCCGCGTGGACATTTGTAACCATTATGATTTGAAAAATGATGTCTGTAATGTGCATTTAAAAGCTCTGATGTTAATATTGCAATCGCGTAAGCCAAGAGACCTGCTACACTAAATCATATATGGAAATGGCGCCTTAGCAAAACTTGATTAATCTGATGAGCATTTTCTGTAGACATATAAAAAGAAGATCGAAGATCTGAAACGGTTTGGAACACAAAATGATTTTTTCATCTAAGGAATCACGCGGCCGAAGCCGCGGAGCAACAGCTAGTAAATAAATAAGAACACAAAAATATATTTATATAAATTTACTTACGCAAAATCTAGAAACCTGTTAGTTATTTTATTATTTTATTTCTTAAAGCAATTACGTTACTTTTTCTTTAAATTTATGTAACTTTTTTATTTATGAACCGATTTAAATAAAACAAAGACTAAATGTTAAGTGAAGCTTAGCACAATATATTGCTGAAAACCGCATCTTAATCGGTCAAACCGCTTCTGATATTAGCGTGCACAAACTCACAGACAAACCGACAAACAGACAAAAATTCTAAAAATCGTTGATTTTGGTTCTGTTATGATATAAAGATACTCCTTATAATAGTTTTTCATATTTATCTTCCATGTACAGACATCAGCCCACTTTCATGATTTTATTTATATGTATTGATATTGATTTTTAACAATTCTTATATCTTGTCCGGTCTCCTATTGTATAGCCCGGGATTCGGAATCCAACAGTGCCACAGGCATTAATCGACCAATTGAATCACTAAATCCTTATTTTCTCACCGAGTGTCAGATTTTTCCTCACTTCAAGGAATCTGTCCTGACTTTCATTCTCTTATCCGAGTGTGTTATTACTAAACACTGGTGTCAAGATTTTATTCAAGTCGCTTAAACGCATCTGACATGACTTTTACGACTACCACCATCTAGTGGCAGTGGCCGTGTGATACACACTAGTAAACTAAAAAGTCAGCGAATGTGCAGGATTTCCCAACCAACCACTAAACCACTTGAGTCTCGTTAGTATCTTTTTTCTCTTTTTCTGAGATTGTAGCTTCGCCACCTGACTAAGCCATTCCCTAGCAGTCTTATCCAAAACCTCCTGAGGAACTTCCCTTAGTTTTATACAACGGAACTCCATGCCTCCGTCTCATATGCTTGTCTCTATTCGGATTATTCGTGAAGGTCCTATCGCAAAACTCACATTGGTACGGTCTAACACCAGTATGCTGAGCGGCATGATTCTTCAAACCGTTCTTCTGTCGAAACGTTTTATCACAAATCACACACACATAAGGCTTAGCGTTCGTATGAACCATTTTGTGCCGTTGCAGCTTATTTTTAGTCTTAAACGCGTTGCCACACTGCTCACAACTGAACGGTCGTTCGATTAAATGTGTCTTCGCATGATTCTTCAGCTTCACTTTGAGTCGAACCCTTTTTTGCATATCTTGCATATTTCCGATCGCTCTCCATGTATTTTTATATGAGATTGATACGTCCAGAAGTTAAAGTAGGAATTTCCACATGTATCGCATACATAGCAGCGTTCCTTGTATTCATGTATCCGTCTGTGTATCTTTAGTTTTCCAACAGTGATACAGTTTTTGGAGCAGATGTCACATGTTACATCTTCTTCGGAGTGTGGCCCGGGTCTCCGCATGGCTCCGTAGTCAAAGATGTGTTTCCGGAGCAGTTCATCGTTCTTCAAAGACCTCTCCGCAGCCATAGCAGGGTTTTGATGGCCCGGAGTAGTGTTCTTCGATGTGGGCGTTCATTTGCGAGATCGACTCGAAGTATTGGTTGCAGTAGTGGCAGAAATGTCTGGGGAATTGAAATTAATATATGAATGTTATTAAAAAATTGCATTAATTTTACGCTAAGAGGACAGGATACAATAAAATATTATTAAGATGTCTGTACAATATTATTATTAAGATGTCGGACAAATACAAATATCTTTATTGTGAAATACAGGTTGTATTTCAAAATAAAGATATTTGTATGTATTCCGTACTAATCCCACTACTTTATAAAAATATATATAAATGCGAAAGTTTGGATGTGTATGTCAGGATGTGTGAATATGTTTATCTCCGTAACCGATAAACCAATTTAAAAATTCTTTCTCCAATAGAAAGCTACATACCTGAGTGACAAGAGCTACAATTTTGTATGTACCTCCCGAGCGAAGCCGAGGCGGGGCGCTAGTATTATACAAATCAATTACACTCAAGAAGCTAGTTATGTACTGATACATAACTGATGATGTTGTAATGAATAATTTTTAAAAATCATTGAGGCTTGATTTGGATCATCAAAGCTTGAGGAGGTAACAAACAAACAAGCTAATTATTAAAAATAAAAAACGCGACTGACAAGTTTTTACTCAAAAAGTACATACAAACATATATGTCATATACATTGTTGAAATTGCCTTTTAAAACCCTTCAATTTGACATCCCACTCGATAAGTTTGATCAAATTTTATTTTTTTGGTCTGCTATTTATCGCATATATAATCCGCCATTTTGTTTTTATGATGACGTCATATAGCCTGTCACTCGGAGGAATGCAAGGAATCTAAAATTACCTCTCACATCAAAATCAGTTAAGCCGTTCAGGACTAAAGAAAGAAACTTACATACATACATACATGAACCCTGAAAACTGTTTGTAATATAATGGGTGAAACTAAACGCAGGCGTTTCCCATTGCTGCCGCCAGAGGGCGTTCGGGGTTTTCACACTGCTAGCGTGGATGGCGTCGCGTGTGGTGTCCGCCATTGCATTGTCCAGGGCGATATCGGTTTGATTTTAATACGCGGAGCGGTCTCGCGTCTTTTGCTTGTTGTTTAGTTTGAGTGATAATTGTGAATTTCCTGTTTGTTAAATCACTATTGAATTTGTGTTTGTGAAAAACTCTGTTATTGTGACTTTTTCTTGTGAGAGGTGAAACGTGGCTGGCTGTTCACATCTGGCTGTTCCCGAGTGAAACTACGGGAAGAAATCTATTTAGTTGTTATGGGGAATTGAGATCTCAAGGGTTAGGTAGGGTAATTAGAATTCCCCTTCCCGAAGACACTCAAGTTTGGATCCGAAGAGAAAGAAGATTTAGTTTGGTAAGTGTTCAATTCTAGTTAATTTATAGGTTAGGTTATCATATAGGGCCCTGTAGCTCCCTTCATAAGCTACGGTGGTAGCAGACTGCGTATAGCTTAAGTTAGATTCTAGTCGGACAAGCGTGGTGTCGCGTGGAGATTTTTTCCCGGTACTTAATTTTACCGGTAGATTTTTTCCGGGTAAAGTTCCGGTACAGAATTCTTCCCGCCGCTTCGTTTGTCCGGATTCGCTCTGCGCACATTTTCTGGCAGCAGAGCGTAGTTGCTCTGCACATTTTTCTGGTAGCAGAGCGTAGTTTATCTACCCTCTATTTGTTCGTTTGTAAAAAATAATTAATTGTTTGTAAAAATTATTAGATTTTTCTTAGTTTGTTTGTATAAGAATATTTGTAACCTTTTTTGTATTTGTTTGCGGTTTGTACCGTGCGTTCCGGGTTTGTGCCATTCTCATACCTACCGCGGTTCTTCGTGTAGTTGCTTGATTTTGTTGTTTTTTATTTACCTTTTGTTATTTTTTGTTTTGTGACTTGACGCGATGGCGAAGGCCTCCAATGCTAGGGCGACACTCGCCAACGAATTGAGATGGTTTGTGACGGCCGGAGGACTCCTGTCCCGGAAGGACAGGGAGGGCGCCATACTGCTAAGAGCGGATCACCTCCACTCACGATTGATTAGCGCGGAAGCGGCCATGGCGGCGCTTACCGAAGCCGATCTTACCCCGGAGGCCTACGCAGGTCACATGGCGGACATGGACCAGATCCTGAGTCTGCACGATGATATCGCGGAGGCGGTGACCGCAATAAGGGCGAGACAGGCTGGCGGACCAGCCCTCGCACACCTGTTAGACAGGAAGGACCAGCGGTTACTGGTCGGCTCCCCACCCTTCAGCTGTCCCACTTTGGGGGTAGGATGGAGGAGTGGGTAGCATATAAAAATATGTTTGAGTCCCTGGTCGTAGCACGACAGGATTTGTCGAAGGCCCAGAAGATGGCCTACCTCCTCTCCACTCTTGAGGATGAAGCGCGGTCGCTCATCCAGCACCTCCGGGTGGAGGACGACCAGTACGACACGGCTTGGGAGTTATTGAACTCCCGCTACCAAAACTTACGTTTGTTAGCGGATGCGCACGCCGCACAGTTGATGGCCCTGCCCAAGGTGGCCAACAGGGCACAGTTGCGCCTGCAGTTGCTCACGCCCGTTACAGTGGCCTGTAACGCGCTCCGCACACTGGGGCTGCCGGTGGACCAATGGTC
Organism: Ephestia elutella; assembly: GCA_018467065.1. Taxonomy (NCBI): domain Eukaryota; kingdom Metazoa; phylum Arthropoda; class Insecta; order Lepidoptera; family Pyralidae; genus Ephestia; species Ephestia elutella. The sequence continues at coordinate 656,439 of CM031565.1, forward strand.
CTTTTTGTTGGTGCACATTGTATTGGGCAAATTGCCCAATGACATCCGCTCGCGGTTTGAGCGCGAGAATGCGGAACGGGATAGCACCACCCTACCAACATTCACTGACTTGGTGAAGTTTTTGGAGTTTGAGGCACGGGCGGCTGAGAATACCATGACGGACTCAGCGCCATCCAGAGCGCCTGAACGTAGGCCCTTGGAACCCTCATGGCGAGGGAAGCCCCAACAGGGACGGCAACCGCCACCGCGTGGAGCTGGTGCGCGGGTTGCACACACGGCAGCAGTCGCGAGGGACGCGGACTGCCTGCAATGTGGTCGGATGGGCCACAGCCTGCTGCAATGCAGGGACTGGCAGGGACTGCCAGTACAAGATCGGCGCCGCATGGCAAAGCGGCATGAACTTTGCTTTTATTGTTTGGGCGGTCACTATGCACGTGACTGTCCCAGTGCCATACCATGCAGTGCATGCCGTGGGCGGCACCACGCGATGCTTTGCATGAACCGCAACGGGGATGGCACCCGGATGTTGAGGCAGGGGTCCCCTATGGGCGGGGGCGCTCCTGCGCGAAGCCCTCCACCACCGGACGGAGGACGCGGCTTCGCTCGTCGCACCCCCCTCGGGAGGGGGTCGCGTACCTGCGCGGGTCTTGGCGGACCGGGACCACGCGCCCCAAGGTCATGGCCAGTATGTGGCTGGCCAGGCCCCGGATAGGGCCCCCATGGGCGGGGGCCCTAGATCGGACGTGAGAGTGGGGACACCCCCCTCCACGCGGGTTACCAATACCCAACACATGCAGCCGCAGCGGTTTTCTCCGCCGCTGCACGAGTACCCACGGCTGGAGTACCACCCGCCGTACCATATGTATGGCCGGGCCGCGGGTTATGCCCCCTCAGATGGGGATGTGCACTCGCCCGCCATATTATCCGGGTCAGTGGCGCGCCCCTGGTTTGGAGAGAGTGGGGAGCCCGTAACTAGCTTGCTCCCTTGCTGGGACAGAGCCGCGGACGGTTCTGCTCCCTACCGCGGTGGTCCGCGTATGGGGTCGTGGGGGAAGCCATTAATTTGAGAGCTCTGTTGGACTCAGGGGCTCAAAGCAGTTTGGTTACCACTCGAGTGGCACACCAGTTAGGTTTAGTCGTGGAAGACTCGCCTGTGCCACTTCTTGGAGTTGGTGGCATACAAGTGAAGTGTCTGACGGGCCAGACACTTGTCACCTTTTCTTCGCTGAAGTCCTCCACAATGAGGATCACGACTTCGGCTATGGTAATGGATACCATTGCGGGTTGGCACCCCTCGACAGACATACCGCCGGGTGTGTTGTCTTTGGTTTCGGGTCTGGATTTGGCCGACCCCTTTGTCTTTCATCCCGGCCCAGTGGACTTGCTCCTGGGCTCGGACGTATTGGGTTGGATTTTGTTGGGTACACAGAAGGCTCTGGGTTCGTCTTCACTGATGGCAGTGTCTACGATTTTTGGTTTTCGCCCTGATGGGCCCTGTGTTTGATAATAGCACCGTGGAGGAGCCACCGGTCGTCGCATCAGCGTCCTTGGCCAAGACCATGCAAAGGTTTTGGGAGGTGGAGGAGCCACCTATGAGTTCCAGGATGGATCCGGAACACGCTGAGTGCGAAGCCCTTTTTCGATCGACCACGGAGAGGTTGCCCTCCGGTCGGTTTGTAACTAGGTTACCCTTTGTTGCCTCTCGTCCTAGCCTAGGGCAAAGTAGGGCGCTTGCGGAGAAACGACTGCTGTCCATGGAGCGACGCATGCAGCGTGACCACGTACTTCGCGATAAATATATTGAATTTATGCGCGAGTACGAGGATTTGGGTCACATGTCTCCGGCTCGAGTTGATTGGAGCTCAACTGAGCATTATTTTTTGCCCCACCACGCGGTGGTGAAGGCCTCAACAGGCAAATTGAGGACCGTCTTCGATGGGTCCGCACCCACTTCGAACGGGGTTTCGTTGAATCTGTGTTTGCATTCGGGTCCCAAATTGCATAGGGACATAATTGACATCATCTTGAACTTTAGAAGACATCAAGTGGTTTTTGGCGCGGACATCCGGATGATGTTCCGCCAGACAGTCATACATCCTGAGGACAGGCGATTCCAGTTGATACTCTGGCGTGAGCGCCCTGAGGATCCTGTGACGGTGTATGAACTCAATACAAACACCTATGGTTTGAAATCTAGTCCCTATATCGCCATCAGATCATTGCTTGAATTGGCAGAGCGGGAACGGATCCGCTTTCCCCGTGGGGCTTCCGTGCTGTCACGTGACTTGTATGTTGATGACGTGTGCACCGGAGCCCAAAGTATTGAGGAGGCCCTCCTACTGCGGGATGAATTGATTGAAATATTGAAGACAGGTGGCTACGAGCTACGTAAGTGGTTGTCTAATGAGCCTAAAGTTCTAGAAGGGATCCCGGAGGATCACCAACAGAACCCTCACCTGTTTGAGGATGTGGATGATCCCAACAGGATAGCGGTGCTGGGCATGCAGTACCAGCCGCTAACCGATATTTTTACATTCCAAGTGGACTTGGACATACCAAAGGTCTGGACTAAGAGAACGGTGTTGTCCGTAATAGCCCGTATGTTTGATCCAAGCGGTTGGATCAGTCCAGTGATATTCTCTGCAAAGTGTCTTCTTCAGAGACTTTGGACTTTGGGCGTCTCGTGGGACGAGCCGCTGTTTGGCTCTCCATTGGATGATTGGCTCGAGTTGTTTTCATCGATTAAGGAAGTCAATCGGATTGCCTTGCCTCGTCGAATATTGCCCCCGGGAAATATCGAGCCAGCCTGCATGGCTTCTTTTGTGACGCGTCGGAGCGAGGCTACGCCGCGTCAGTCTATATGCGGACAGTTGACGCCGATGGCCGGGTCAATGTCTCGCTTTTGTTAGGGAAGAGCAAGGTCGCCCCCATCAGGACTAGGCTGACTATTCCCAAGCTTGAGTTGAGTGGAGCTCACCTTCTCTCTAAATTGTTGCATCACGTTGCATGTGAGCTGGCGGCCACGGTCGAGATACGGGACATCTTCGCCTGGTCGGATAGCCAGGTCGCGCTTGCATGGTTGCGCGCGGCCCCACATACCTTGGAGGTTTTTGTGGGAAATCGGGTTTCCCAAATCCAGAATATCGGAATTGATATAACATGGAGACATGTGCCGGGAGAGCTTAACCCAGCGGACTGTGCTTCCCGAGGTTGTACGGCACCAGAATTGGTGTCACACCCGCTCTGGTGGGGTCCAGAGTGGCTGATGGGATCAGAAACTTCTTGGCCTGTCTGTCAGACAGATGTTACTTCTTTGAGTTTGACTGGGCTCCGTGTACATGCTGTAGTCGCTGAGACGACGTCGGAGCCGGATTGGCTACTTGCTCGGTATAGCAGCTTGGATAAGCTTCTGGGTGTCACCAGTTGGATTAAGCGTTTCATACATAATTGTAGAAACCCACAGGCAAAGCGGTTGGAGCCGATTGCAGGTGCAGAAGAGCGCCGGAGCGCATTGTTGCATTGGGTCCGTGTCGTGCAGACCGGACGGTTTGAGTCAGAGCTTTCGTATTTTGCGCGACGGACGCGCTAAGTTGAAGGGCGCGGTCGCTCGTTTGAACCCGTACATCGACTCGGATGGGCTTCTTCGGGTTGGAGGCAGGCTCCGGAAGGCGGATCTTCCATATGAGACTCGCCATCCTCTGTTGTTGCCCAAGGGCGGACCCTTGGTGCAGCTTTTGGTGTCTGATCGACACATTCGTAACGCCCATGCTGGGTGCAATGCTTTGTTGGCTATTTTGCAACGCGAGTTTTGGATTTTGTCAGCCCGAAGAGCAATCCGTAGTGTCCTGTTTCGATGTATTGCATGTTATAGGTTGAAGGCATCCACGATGCAACCACAGATGGGTGATTTGCCCGCTGATCGAATCCGACCTTCGAGACCGTTTGACGGCGTTGGAACCGATTTTGCCGGTCCCTTTTCGATCAAGGCTTCTCCCTTTCGTAATGCCCGTATTGTGAAGGGCTATTTGTGTGTATTTGTTTGTTTGGCCACCAAGGCTGTCCATTTGGAGGTGGTATCGGCTCTGACTACGGGGGCCTTCGTCGCCGCGTTGGATCGCTTTGTTTCGCGTCGAGGTCTACCTTCCCTTATTAGGTCTGATAATGGCACAAACTATAAAGGAACTGTAAATTATCTTAAGGATGTTTCCGTGTTTATTGATAAAAATTGTACTAGTTTAAGTCAAATTGCTGCCCAAAGGGGAATAACCTGGAAATTTAGTCCCCCAAGTTGCCCCCATTGGGGAGGGATTTTTGAAGCGGCTGTGAAATCCGCAAAGACCCACCTCCGCCGCATTATCGGAGAAACGGCTCTAACTTTGAAGAGCTGGCCACAGTGTTTTGTAAAGTTGAGGCGGTCCTCAACTCTCGTCCTCTCTGTCCGCTATCTCCAGATCCAAATGACTTGGAAGCTCTCACCCCTGGTCATTTTTTGGTGGGAGGGCCTTTGAATGCCCTGCCCGAATACCCGTGGAAGGATGAACGCGTATATCGGTTGTCGCGTTTTCAAATGTTGCAGCAAATGAGCCAGGACTTTTGGCGTCGCTGGTCGCTTGAATATTTGCATTTGCTGCAGCAAAGAGTGAAGTGGACAGACAGGACTGAGCCTCCCCGGGAGGGTGATTTAGTATTGTTAAAAGAGGCAAATTTGCCCTCATTGCTTTGGCGACGAGCTCGCATATTACGTTGGATTCTTGGCGGAGATGGCACTCCGCGTGTGGCTGAGGTGTTGGTCGACGGTTCGATTTTAAGGAGAGGTGTGACCTCTCTCGCCCGCCTTCCCGTAGAGTAAGCTAGCGGTCTGCTTCTCAGACCGGGACGGGGGGATGTTTGTAATATAATGGGTGAAACTAAACGCAGGCGTTTCCCATTGCTGCCGCCAGAGGGCGTTCGGGGTTTTCACACTGCTAGCGTGGATGGCGTCGCGTGTGGTGTCCGCCATTGCATTGTCCAGGGCGATATCGGTTTGATTTTAATACGCGGAGCGGTCTCGCGTCTTTTGCTTGTTGTTTAGTTTGAGTGATAATTGTGAATTTCCTGTTTGTTAAATCACTATTGAATTTGTGTTTGTGAAAAACTCTGTTATTGTGACTTTTCTTGTGAGAGGTGAAACGTGGCTGGCTGTTCACATCTGGCTGTTCCCGAGTGAAACTACGGGAAGAAATCTATTTAGTTGTTATGGGGAATTGAGATCTCAAGGGTTAGGTAGGGTAATTAGGAATTCCCCCTTCCCGAAGACACTCAAGTTTGGATCCGAAGAGAAAGAAGATTTAGTTTGGTAAGTGTTCAATTCTAGTTAATTTATAGGTTAGGTTATCATATAGGGCCCTGTAGCTCCCTTCATAAGCTACGGTGGTAGCAGACTGCGTATAGCTTAAGTTAGATTCTAGTCGGACAAGCGTGGTGTCGCGTGGAGATTTTTTCCCGGTACTTAATTTTACCGGTAGATTTTTTCCCAGTAAAGTTCCGGTACAGAATTCTTCCCGCCGCTTCGTTTGTCCGGATTCGACCTCATTATTTTTTGGCAGCAGAGCGTAGTTGCTGCACACAACACATAACATACACACAACACAACAACACTCCTTTATTGAAAACATAACACTCCTTTATTGTTCAGTCGTGTAATAAAGGAACAAACCTAACTTTCGCATTTATAATATTAGTTAGGATACATAACTGATGATGCTGTAATGATTTTTAAAAATAATTATGACAATTCTCGCCGCCCTATGTTATAAAAAAAAAAAAGTTTTAATCAAATTTTTAATGATGCTGTGATGATGATGTAGTTGTGTACTGATGATTGACTCACTTCAAGTTAGGCCGGTGTCCGTATATATGCTTCACCAGTTCTCCATGACTGCGATGCACGCGCAGGCAATCAGAACACTTCATCGCGAAGCACTTTATATGGACCTCTCTCACGTGTTGGCGTAGAGCATGGATGTTTGGCATCGACTGGAATGGTACATTCAAAGTAAATTGTTTTTATTAAAACGCGTAAAAAAAATTCCAAAAAAAATGAACCGACATCCAATATAAAACTTAAAATGAAGAAATAACATAATAGGCAGATTAATCAAAAAGATAAATATATTGGCATGCTACCTACTGCATGAGGTGAAGTCGGTGCCAAGTGCAGAAGTAAGGACCATTTTATTACATTATATTATTATTTTATACTTACATGATTCGAATGTTTATTTAGATTATTTATTTTTTAATTGTGCCCCGACTTCACCTCATTCAGTAGGTAGCATGCCAATACATTTTTCTTTTGATTAACCTGCTTATAGTGCGATAATGCGAAAGGGCATGTTTTTTATATTTGTGTGCAATGTATTTTTATATTTTGTCAGGTATCTTTTAAATTACCGAACAGGACGTGGTTAAAATGGGACCAACTTGGGAATACTCTTTCGAATAAAAAAATAATTTCGGAAATCAGTCCACAATAGGCGGAAAAATCGGCGAAGATAAAAAAAAAAACATACATACATCGAAACATATAACCTCCTCCTTTTTTGGGAAGTCGGTTGAAAATAGCACTTTCTGTAGAAATAAGTACTGCTTTTGTGTTTTACTTTATTTTAAGACTAGCTGGCGCCCGCGGCTTCGCTCGCGTTAATCCTTTCTCAGCGGATGCCTACGTCATAACATCTACCTGCATGCCAAATTTCAGCCCGATCCGTCCAGTGGTTTGGGCTGTGCGTTGATAGATCACTATGTCAGTCAGTCATCTTTGAGTTATATAATATGTCGGACAAGTCAATATGTGATCAATAACTAATTTGTTGAAGTTAATATCTACTCTCTAATTAATTCAGTGAGTCGGTAAAGCAGTTGAATTGTGGGTGATAACAAAAAAAAAAAGTAGTCCGGGTTTGACACCGAAATATATATTATCCTTTCTATGTAGGTATTTGTTGTGTACAAAAAAATAAATAAATAAATCATCAGTCACTTTAGTCACCCCAGTCCCACTGCTGGGGCATTGGCCTTCCTTCTAATTAAGGATGGGTGGGCATGAGCCACATACCTGGTAGCAATCCTGACAAGTGTACACATACTCGTTCCAGGAGCCGAGATTATCGTCCACTACCCGGGGACGCTTGCGACGAGTGTTGTGGGTCAGCGGCTTTGGCCTGTGAAGAAATATTCTTCTTCAATGAAACTGGAACTATGTAACTATTTATTTATTTAGTCGTATAGCGGTATGGCGGTCAAATAGAAGAGGCGGATATATCTTAATGATTTCTATAAGTCAACCTTCAGTCCTCTGTAAACTGTAACTGATTAAAAACTAAAAGATTTTTATGAAAAAAAATATGAAAAGCGAAATATGAAGCGAAAACGATTTTTATAGATTTTTTATGAAATTACATACATACATATTATCACGTCTTTTTCTCGTGGGGGTAGGCAGAGACTAGCGATTTCCACTTAAACCCTATCAGGTATCTTTGCAGCTGACTGTACATACATATTTATTGATAGCTTAGTTTATTAGCGCCTCCAAAGCGCAAGTGAAGAGGCGGCGCAATAATATTATTAGAGTTGCTGACGATTCGGATACACTGTCCAAAACGACAGTAGCAGTGGTTCAAATTGACTCAAAAATTTTTTCACTGACAATTCAGACTACTGTGGCACTGATTGCTTCGTATACTCTATCTCTATCCACGTTCGACCATGTGTGGGTGGATACTAAAGAGTGTCGCTCAATATTGTTGCATATAAGTACATTATTGTTTAAATTGTGCGGCAGCCACGTTACTAAAAAAACACGTCAATGCAAAAAAATACACTTGAGAGCCTCCTTTTTTTAAGTCTGTTGAAATAAGTGTCCCTACATTCGCTTACTTGTAGGAGCCCCTGTGCTGCTTGAGCGTCTCATGGTCGGGGAACACCTCCCCGCAGAGCTCGCAGATCTTCTGTCCCGCGGCCCAGTGCCCGAGGGCATGGGCCACACACTCTGCTTTACTGCGAACTTCTTGTTGCAGTACTGGCAGAATAGCCTGCAGTCATGTTACACGCTTGAAGTGTTAGGCTTAAAATAATATTTAGAAAAGAGCCCAAAACTTTATTAATCTGTAAAACCTTGCTATCTTCTACTCATCCGAACTTCCTAACTAATATTATAGTGGGCCACACAGCCAATTTTGGCAGAAAACTGCAAATCGATGTACAGGATTGCAATTTGGTACACGGATACGTTAGGTAAAAACAAACATTTTGAGCAGTAGTTCCTAAACGTCCCCCCCTTAGCTAGCTTTCGCCCACGTGGATTTCCCACGGCAACACTGCTTTTTCCGGGATGAAAGGTACCCTATGTCCTTCTCAGTACTTGTATCTATGTGTATGTGAAATTTCAGAAAGATTGGTTTAGTAGAGGTAACTAATACACAAACAAACCAACAAACTCAGTTTCGCATTTATAATAATAGTTAGGACAGGATTAGGCCTAGGATGCAAATGTTGGTTTGGAACTCAAATCAATAAATTTAAGAACTTTATTCTTGTCGGTGGAGTAATTTCCATGTATGCCTGTCTTTCTGCCGAAAGGTTTGGAACTAAAGGATGGAAAATAACTGAGAAAACCTTAGTTAAAAATTCATTAAAAATCTCATAATTGCTAAATTTTGGATGTGGGTATACAGTCTACTGGATGGATTTTAGTGAAATTTGGTAGGTACATGGGTAAATAAGAGCCTAGCTTAAAAATGCCAGTGCCTTACACTCTATATTGAATCACTCACCTCAAATACTCTCTATGCGTCCTCACATGCTCCACAAACGCATTGAAAGTGTTAAACTCATCGTTACAGTCCACACAACTGAACCCAAAGCAATAGTTATGCGTATATCGGCTATGAAGCCTCAGATCCTCCATCGTGTCACACTCCGTCTTGCAATGGTCACACGACCACAAGTAACTAGCCCATGAGAATGTGACATTCTTTACGTTCGATGTGGTTTTCTTAGTTGGACTTTTCGCTACCTTTTTGACAACTTTGTAGGTAGTTTTCTTAGGAAGTGTGCTTGAGGATGCGGATTCCTCTTCGTTTTCTTTCTTCGGTTGTTTGAATAGAGCTTTGGCTCCTTTGGCTTCTTGTTGGTTTGGGATATTGTCCATGTCTGTAAAATACAAGGAAATATCATGTCTTAGAACAATAATAAATCTCTAAACCTCACTAGTTAGAGAGGAACCTTTAGAAGAAGAATAATAATAGAGGGGTTCTCATTGTAAGAACCTTTAGATCTACCTATTTAAATGTGAAGAGACAAAAACATAACATTTACTCAATTTGAACCTACTTAGGGATAGTTCAATCTTTGTGAGTTTAAATCACTGATTCACAAAAACAAATCACTGATTTGTCTGTAAATATGTATTTAATTGATTGCAATCATTGTGAGATATTCCATGGCCCACAGAAGCAATAAACTTGTAATGTGGATTTGATGAATACAAACACACTGAAGTGAACTGCACTAAAGTCCTAAATCTTCTGTACTTATGATCAAAACAAAAATCTACCTGTATAATGTGGTTCCGAATCTGAACTGTCTTCTAATTCAGTCTTTATAATCTTCTTTCCGACAACCATCTTCTGAATGACATCTATTTGCATCGGCTCCACATCTTTATCCCCCAGAATTTGAGCAACGTCTTTAGAATACAAAGTGTTTAGTTCATCCTGGGCTTTCTTCACTTGCAAGAAGAATCTATACGACTCTATACACAAGTTGTGACAGGATGAACAAGCCAGTTTAGGCAATTTATTGTTTGATGAAAAATCAACTTCCAACTTGAGGAATGACAACAGTTTTATATACTTCTCGACTATATCTTCTGTAGACAAGTCCAATAGGTCTCGACAGTCCATTTCTGTGGCACAGAATCGGCAATGACTTCTTGGAACAACATTTTCTTCACACTGTTTCTCTGATTCTGTCTCAGAAATTATAGTTGCTGGTTTTTCGTAACTAACGCTCTGGCCGCTTGTATCAACACTTTCAGACATAGTACTAGACGATTCTCCTACTTTAGACTGCTCGCTGTAATCTAAAGGGAATATTGACGAATACAGTTTTTCATTTTGTCCATGTTGTTCATGAAGTATGTTCACATTTTCTGTTAACAACCGTTTAGAATGCTGACTTGATTCTCTAGACATTGTTTACATGGGTTTTGAGAGAAAAACAATACGATATGCGCATCACTATTTAAATAAATTACTATGGCCTAATGGTATTGAAAGGCCATGATGGAAGTCGATAGAAGACGCACTCACTTTCAACCATTATTATAAGACGTGTGTACAATTGATTCACGAGATAACACAGCAGGATGACAACAATAACTTAATGTTTATAATTCGTGCACTAATGTTGTTTAGAATGGGGCAAAACAAAAAGCTATTTGCGATATTTTGTGAGCGATTGCCATTTTGCTTGCTTTTTGACATTTGTTTGACAGTACCACAGAAGAAACAACAAGAGTGACATTCGTTTTTTTAATGAGTCTGAAACCCGGCAAAGAACCAGAATATTTCTTGGATTTTTGTCGCAGTCAAGATTTAAAAAATATTTCTGTGGGAAAAATGAAATCTTGCTTTACTCGCCTATGTGAAATGCACAATGCTATCTTTGATTAATCTGCACCTACGCCACCTAGGTACTGTAATGAAGGAGGTCTGTCAATAGTTTTTGACCTCTCAGTGCATTCTATAAAGAATAATAAATTAAAAAGAAGAGTAGGTACATATTGAATGTTTGTAAATGTGACACAGTCGTGTGGGATCTGAGAGATATATTATAATACTCTATGGATCTGAGCTGCAGGCTCGTCCTAATAGTTTTGCTTATGCAATAACAAACTAGACTTAAATGTTGATAAATGTTACTTTATATCATTTACACGCAAAACAAAACCGATACAGCATAAATATTACCTTTTAGGCCAAGAATTAGAACAAGTAGAGGAGATCCGTGATCTTGGTATAATACACGATTCTAAACTGACTTACGAAAATCACGTCGATTATATAACAAAAAAGCCTCCAAAGCGTTGGGATTTTTGAAAAGATCTTGCTCCCAGTTTTCTAACGTAAAAATTTACAAGATCTTATATTGCGCCTTGGTGCGTAGCTCCCTCGAGTATTGCTCCCAAGTTTGGAATCCACAGTACAATATTTATATTGATAGGCTTGAGTCGATTCAGAGAAAATTCTTAAAATTTCTGCAATTTAAAACTAAGTGTTATGATAAGACTTATGAAGCGATGTGCTCTAGGCATCACTTTTTACCATTACATGTTAGAAGACAGATTGCTGACAGTGTATTTCTGGTAAAAATTGCGCAAAGTCTATTAGATACGCCAAATTTATTATATAAGATTAATCTAAAGGTGCCTAGGCGTTGTTCTGTTAGATTACCCTTATTTTCATATTCCGCATAGTGCAAGCAACAATAGGCAAAATTCTTTTTATTAGATCTACCATGGATCTAAACAAACTCGGTGCCTCCTCCCCGAACTTGATTTGTTTAACTCTAGTGTTAATAAATTTAAAAACATTTTGTCTAAGTCGTGGTTTGATGGTTCTCTCCCTGTATGATAGATAATTACATTTTCTTTGTTTTGTTAATCAATTCATACATAATTTTTCCTATTATTTTTCCTTTTTACCTTTACTTTTTTTTTTCTGTACTAGGTACTGTAAAGTGTTATAAAGATATTTAATTATTATTATAACTTTCTGATAGACAAGTTTCTTTTTAGATTTACTTATGCGAGAACATTTAAATGGTCAACTGTTTCTCACTTGTTGTAAAATTAGACTCATAAGACTGTTTGTTTTCCGAATAAAATAAAATAAAATAAATAAAATAAAATAAATAAAATAAAGTATTGAATAAAGTGTTTTCATTGAAGAGTTCACCTAGCAAGGAGACTGCTGACAGTACACACAAAAGTAGGGGTCATCAGCTGAGGCAGGGCAAGCAACCTGCGTGTAGTTTGTGTGCGTTACCCCTAGCAGGAAAGTGTGTCCTGGAGTTAAGCGAATGGAACCAAAACGTTGTGCGTAGTCTAGTGTACATGTGCCGCGAATAAAACTTTTTGTGCGTCTTGTAGTTTAGGGAATAAACGGAAATCTAGGATTCTGCTAGGGTAACGTCGTTCTAGCAGGAAAGTTCTAAACGAATGATCGGAGAGAGAAATATTCTGAGGGGGCAGAGAGCTTAGAGCTGTGCATTGATCTGGGCCGAAAAGATCATTTGTGCGTCTTCAGGTTTTCCGGATATTGCATTTCCTGCTGGAGTAACGTTTTGCAAAATCGTGGATCTCCTAGATCCATCGTATGTGCGCCTGTAAGATAAATATACATGAGTAGCTATTCATTTGTGCCCATCTGTGCCATAATTAGATTTAAGAAATTATTTATAATTTTTAAGTAATCGCGTTGTCTTTGAAATCACGAAAAAAATCATAGCGCCTAAATGAAAAGACGTGTAAGCTCGCTGAAAACTGTATTCGATTCTTCTATACACCTATAATAACCACAAAAAGTTTCTGAAGTGCACATGTATTCATTATTGAATAATATTACTAAAAGACAAAATTAGGTGACTTAACTTTGGCGTCAACATACAAGAAACCGGCTCAACCCAATAAATGTGCGTGTGAACCAAAGATTTGTGTGTTCAGTCATATATTATCGTGGAAATTTTCAGCTCAAAATGTTTAGGATATAAGTAAATAAACACAAATTCAAAATCATATGAACAACGGCAGATTATCCGGCCAAATTAGAATGACTACAAAAAAGCGACAGTTTCATACATATCAATAACCTTCTCTATTGAACGTATTATACCTAAGCTGTTGGCCGTACAGTCGCGATCAAACGTCTGTCGGCAATTCCCAACTGGGAATTCCCGACAAAGTATGAGGAAATAATTAAAAAATACTAACTATCCTATCCTAACTAATATTATTAATGCGAAAGTGAGTTATTTTGTTTATTTACTTGTTTGTTTGTTACCTCTTCATGCTTTATCTACTGAACCATTCTTCCTGAAATTTCGCATACACATAGTTATAAGTACTGAGAAGGGCATAAGATACCTGGGAAAAAGCACTGTTCCCGTGGGAAATTCACACAGGCGAAGCCGCGGGCAAAAGCTAGTATGGATATAAAATGCACAGCACATGCACATAGTGGCCATGTAAAATAAAAAAAGAGGTTTTTGATTTGGAAATTATTATTTTTATTCTCTTATAGGTAATTTTAATAGTAAATATTATGGCATTAAATCACAGATCAAACTACTGGACACTGTGAACAGTGCTTTTTCCCGGGATGAAAGGTACCTTATGTCCTTCTCAGTACTTCTATGTGTATGCGATATTTCAGGAAGACTATTTCAGTAGATAAAGCATGAAGAGGTAACAAACTGATTTAACACCGTAGATGCCTCGGTGGTCCAGTAGTCAAAGCATAAAATATGTCTCATGATCTGATGGGTACTTTATATATCTACCAAGCATATTTTGCGGAAAGGATTTCCAGTTTTATTGGGATATTGCATTTGTAAATCAACTGCTTAGCCGAAAACAAAAATGACTCAATGACTTTGGACTGCACTTTTAGCTGTGGGTCTCGAACAATAAAATAATATTTACTTACTACTAAAGAAAACCAAGTGCCTTCCTTTCTAACCATTGGTAACTTAAATATTTACTTACTATTGCAGATTATTCCATTCTAACTTCATAAACTTTTAACCAACATCTAATTAGTAAACAAACGCAACTGCGCAATAGGATCCATAGCACTCCATAGCGTCATAACATACTACATGCACGCGTGATGCACGCAACGCACCAAACTGTTTACCAAAAGAAAAGATGACTCACTTCTAGTAAAAAGCAAAATACATCGCATTATTGAAAATAGAATGACGATTATATATCTACCTCTGTCCCACTTATACCATTTTGCTTACTAGTTATCTCACTTTCTTCACGCTAGCTAGACAAAGCGACTCCCTCCCTCCCTATTGTTTTTGTTATCCGTAGACAGAAAACTAATCCAGCGTCATCGGGTGCCGCGCGGAGGAAGGAAACATCGGTCGGTGTGCAGAATTGTATGACTCGACATGGAAGAAGAACTTTTACAGTAGCCATAGCCATGTAGCTAGTACATAATAGTGGTACCTAAATAAACTTTCACATTTAAAAAACACATGTATTTTTATAGTAGGTACCTAATCTACCTATTTCGACAGATACGGAACACGACCTTAACTTTTATATACAAATCCCTATTTAACAACAATACATATTTTTTAATTATTCCCACTATTTCCCACAAATAAAGTTACAGGTTGGCATTTGCTAATAAACGTTTGAATGCGACCGTACGAACAGCTTAGGTATAATACGTTCAATAGAGAAGGTTATAGATATGTATGAAACCGTCGCTTTTTTGTAGTCATTCTAATTTGGCCGGATAATCTGCCGTTGTTCATATGTTTTTGGATTTGTGTTTATTTACTTATATCCTTAACATTTTGAACTGAAAATTTCCACGATAATATATGACTGAACACACTAATCTTTGGTTCACACGCACACTTATTGGGTTAATCCGGTTTCTTGTATGTTGACGTCAAAGTTAAGTCACCTAATTTTGTCTTTTAGGAATATTATTCAATAATGAATACATGTGCACTTCAGAAACTTTTTGTGATTATTATAGGTGTATAGAAGAATCGAATACAGTTTTCAGCGAGCTTACACGTCTTTTCATTTAGGCGCTATAATTTTTTTCCTGATTTCAAAGACAACGCGATTACTTAAAAATTATAAATAATTTCTTAAATCTAATTATGGCACAGATGGGCACAAATGAATAGCTACTCATGTATATTTATCTTACAGGCGCACATACGATGGATCTAGGAGATCCACGATTTTGCAAAACGTTACTCCAGCAGGAAATGCAATATCCTGAAAACCTGAAGACGCACAAATGATCTTTTCGGCCCAGATCAATGCACAGCTCTAAGCTCTCTGCCCCCTCAGAATATTTCTCTCTCCGATCATTCGTTTAGAACTTTCCTGCTAGAACGACGTTACCCTAGCAGAATCCTAGATTTCCGTTTTTTTCTTAAACTACAAGACGCACAAAAGTTTTATTCGCGGCACATGTACACTAGACTACGCACAACGTTTTGGTTCCATTCACTTAACTCCAAGACACACTTTGCTGCTAGGGTAACGCACACGTGTAGTTTTGCTACTCGCTACGAGATGATCACTAGACAAATCCGTGTTTCTATAGGCGACCGGACTGATGTTGGTAAACAAATCCAACAATGACATTATAACTATAATGTCTTGAACTTTTGATAATTAAACTACTGGACATATGATAATGATATTTGGTATACGGGTAGTGAAACCTGGAATAACAAAGCACATCTTCCTGTAAAATAGATGTCCCAGACCTCTTTTTGCAGCACATAATTGAACAATTCACTTAAAAATTTTTGATTTATTGCGGCCTATGTGTCATTCACACTGACTGATGGATTCTTAGTCTAGCGAAGAGTCCGAATATTACCACGTAAATTTATTATATAGGTACATACCCATAGGTATATATACATACCCATGAGTAGTAATTTACGTCAAATAATGAAGTGAGACAGGGAAAAACATTTCAGACTCAAAAAAAAAACAAATATTTTAGAAATATAAGGAGACCCAATATATCTATCGTGGAAAATTAACTATTATGGCGCAGCGTGGCCTCCGATAATAGGTCGTGGAAAGCTATAATAAAAATAAAACAAGAAATCGATTTTAATAATTTTATTGGAAACAAAATAATAGTTATGCTATATATTGCACTCGACTCATACACAGTACACTGTTGAGCAATACCCACTTACACTTACGGGCCTGCGCCAGGCCACATAACATACTATGATGCGATACAATCGAAGGGTACATGTTCTTTTATGAATTCCTGGTATATGGTACAGAATCGCGGTGGTAAATTATACACATCGGACTTGAAAATGAGGGTTATTTCGCTCACTAGTTGGCGCTAACAATAAAAAAAGGATAGCCGTTATTGGCATTTTTGTATTTATCTATGGCAAATAGACTAAGAGCCCATGACGGCCAGATTTGCGTTATTTTATAAAAGCTGAAAGTTTATCTGCATATGTCCTCAACATACAGGCGTGCCTCTACCCGATATCTCAACATACAGGTGTGCCTTTCTACCCGATATCTTTAAGTACGCCTTTTACAAATTGAAATATTCTGTCCAAGCAACCATGATCTAAACTTCATAATGAATTGAACAATCACATCTGTGTTCGGAAGTTCAGGAGAAAGAAACTTTCAGCTTTTATAAAATGACAATAGTTCAATCTGTCGCGAGCTCTTCGTATAGAATGACGCCTAGTAAATTATCTCCTTTGGATGTCCGATGTGTGCAATTTAGCTGCATTATATGGATTCTTATTGTTAAAACTATTTCTCAGACAAGCAGAAAGCGGACTAAGCTTCGTATCACTTCACTACTATCTTATGTCAAAGTTTATCGTAATTACGCTCACTAGATGGAGCTACTGGCGAGTATAGTCATGTCAATGGTACAACTGTCATTTGAATTTGACACATCGACATTGACAGCGTTGTATCATCTGACAGATACAACTGGTAGAATATTTGAATGCGACAGTACCATTCAAATGTATATTTATCAATAGTAGAATTGTTGCAATATTGACAATTTATTGATAATATCGCAATACTATCGTGACTTTGAACATCAGAAATCGTATAGGAACTATCGACCCTTGGCCATACTATCGATAGTGGAAATTAGGCGATTCTCTCGAATCCAAGAGTCGATAGTTTCGAGAGGACTATCGATAGTATGACTGATTTTCTAGATTTACTATCAATCTAACTATCCGCTATTGCAACGATACTAATCAATATAAAGAGGATACAAAATATATTACATTTTGCGTGAATATATTTGAGTGTTAACGACGTCAACGTGTCAGAACCACAAAATTTTCGTAATTTTCTCTACTTGTATGAGAAATAGAGTTTTAGTTACATTTTTCTTAGGTAAAACTAAATTTTAGTGCACCGATTTTCACACATTTAACCACATTCCATTACATTTTGTTGTATTTTTGTTTATTACACTGTAAATCTGCAATTTAAACAAATACAATTAACTTCCCACATTTCACCTGATATTTTACATAAAAATATTTTGTGCAAAACGGAATATTATGCATTACATTTTTATGTATTCTTATTCTGTCAATAAGAATTATAAATTTGCCTTGTATAGTACAGTTTATAGGTTAAAAACTAGGGTAAAGTTACCATTTAGTGAACATCCATATTGGCATTACCTCTGATTGGAAAAATAAAACTTCTTCCATGATTCCCTCGTAGTTTTGAACCAAGATTTTGACGTTAATTTACAGTCACGAATTATAAATGTAGTCATACCACAAAGCTCCTATTGCCTTGCAATAAGATCATATTGCCTTGTAGATCCTGACTGCACTTAGCGTCATATATTTAGCAACATGGCTAGGTATTTTATTTTTCCAATCAGGCTATATCGTATATTACCTGACCCAAGTTTCTACCATCGAACATATAACGTTAAGTTGATTTTATAAATTACTTAAACCATACATCCACATGGCAACACTGACGTACTATTGCTATTTCACTTTAGTCAGTGGAAGTGAGTGAGATGGCGTTATATCTTGCGCGTCACCGTTGACTACTATGTATTTCGATAAAAATATGACATAGCTATTTAACATTGAATTTTTGTATCTAAACAAAATATTTTTTGTATGTGGTTTTGTTAAAGTGAGACAAAAAATTATTATTACATGTCCCAAAAAAAAAATGTGGTTAATACGCAATTTTTTTTAATTTTTGGCAAGATTCGTCAATCGAAATTCGAGTTTTGAGAAGAGTTTTTAACTGTGGCCATTGGGTTTTGTGTCAAAAAAGGACAATCTCTATGGTCCCTTTGGATGATAGATTAAGCATGTAACTATAGTTTATTCGCTTGAAATTAACATAACACAAGATCATAGGACTTGCCTTGTTTTTAAACGCGAATTTGTGCGAGCGAGATGGCAATATATTTGCTTATACCAACAATAATAGATAATGTTTACTGCACCCTACATTTTTCACTTATATCACCTTCCACCCAAAGGTTGGCTGGAAGAAATTGCATTTGCGGTAAGCCCGCCTTTGCGCTCATTTATGTATTTACTTATTTTCACTTGTATTATCTTGTATGTTCTTTTCTGTAAATGGTGCAATTAAGTGTTGATCTATCTATCTAGACTTCAGTGAGAATTTGTCTATAAAATTGTCACCAGAAGGAACTAAAAACCTTTTGCAATAGAAATTGTGTCAAATTAATTTCATTTTACGACAATTTCTGTCAATCTCGTCCGTTTTTTTAAACTATAGTCACATGCGCGTACGCTCCTAGCTTCATCATTCATTTCCAACTCTCAACAACATGATCTCCCAACAAAAATGCAATAATAATAATAAAAACGTTTCAATTATACACTAGTACAAATGAGGTCGACTTTGATATTATTCACAGATATAGAAAAAGTACACTGTGCGACGGTTAGATGGATTCAAAACCTTTTGAGATAGAAAGCATTGGAACTCACTGCCTGCGTCTGTGTTCCCTAACACGTACAACCTGACTCTCTTCAAAATCAGAGTGAATAGGCTGTTTCTGGGTAAGCTCGCTACATCGTAGACCTCATCTCTGTCCTCAGGCAACATTGTGGTCAAGAGAAAACCCATCTTTAATAATAAAAAAGTTGTTTTATGTCTTGCAACTATAACCTACCGAGTGGAGGACTATTTAATCGCACAATCTGAGAGTATACCGTTTAGAAAATAGGACAATATCAAAATCGACCAATCGTGAGTTTTGATACGCTAACAAGGATTTCACTTAGTGTGTGAAAGTCCTTTCTGTCGAAAAATATTTCACTTTCACTTCACACTCATTAAAAAAAAAATCTGGACATTTTCAATCTCGATTTTGCCGAGATCAAACCTAAGACATCTTAGTTCAAAGGACTTTACTACCCAAAGAAGCAATTTTTTTAATGATAATCTTTCAGTGCTAGTAGTTTGTAGCTTTTGAGATTTATAACATACTTTTTTTATATAGAATAGTAGGCAAACGAGCATGCGGGTTGCCTGATGGTAAGCAATCACCGCAGTCCATAGACGCCAATTTTTTATTTTTTTTTATTCATTATAGATGTGTTTGCTCTTGACCACAATCTTGTCCGAGGACAGAGATGAGGTCTACGATGTCAATTACTTTTAAAAATTGACAAGAAAAAGTGCCTGTAGTCTATTATCAGAATTCACGTTTGATTCTGATGTTGTGAAAGTGATATATTTCCGAAAACCCTCGCAACTCACGCTGTAAACTACAAATACATATTTAATGCCCACTGGGCACGACTCGGCAGTGGCCATTTTGCTACTTCATGGAAATATTCGCTTATTATAAGTCTTTACTTCGCGAATTGAGGTATAATGAATAAATCATTAATCAATATTATAAAATTAGTCCGTCACTGAGTGACTGACAACGCACATCCAAAACTACTGGGCGTAGGAAGCTGAAATTTGTCATGTAGGTTCCTTAGGGAGTGTAGGGGAGCACTGAGAGAGGAATTCCCGAAATTCCCAGACGAACAAAGTCCCTGCTATTATTATTGATATTATTGTTTAGATAATAAAGTGTTCTTTTAAATATCATTATACCTCAATTCGTTTTAAAATATGCTGTTTCATTAGATAAAGAATTTTGTCGTTTGAAAAATATTTCATGTTAATTCTTACAATTACGAAAATAATGTGTCACGACTTGATTTCACTAATTTGTAAAAAAGAGTGATTAGGGGACTTTTCTTTATAAAAAAAAAAAACAGCAAAGTTCATTAATAATAATTTAGAGTTCATTGTTTTTTTATAATTGTATAAGATCTTTACAATTGAACATTTTTATTTTCAGATTTTAGTATATGTTCGAATTCGTCAAAATAAAATTAGAAATATATTTTTTATTCGCACAAAAATTAATTATTTCAATCAATTTAATCATTAATATAAACATTGCAAATCATATAAGTTTTGCGACAACAAAAAAGTTGGCGCGGCCTACTAGTCCTTTCGCCATTTGGTCGGCAGCGCTGACTAAAAATAAACTTCACGAAGAGCAATCATTTTGAAGCAAAAAATATAAATAAATCACAAGCAAAAGGTGTTATCGCATTTCATTCCTAGCAATAGGAAAGTTTTAATGAAATGAAAGTCCCCTAATGAACAAAAAAAACTTATTAATCACAATCTAAATAAAAATGAAAACGCATGTTGCTGTAACGATCAGCTGAGATTCCCTGATATATTTCTCTCTCACACATGAAAATCATTATCTTCCATTCCATTCTAATTGTAAAAAAATCGATTCTCGTTTGGCCGAGTTTCGCAACTAATGTTGCCATATTCTTTTTATTTATGGAACTTCGTTATTTCTGACTAATTTCGAAAAGGCAACACCGATTTGGCGTATATGCCGTACGGTTTCGGTAACCAATGATGACGTTTTCTGAATTTTATATAGATTTGAAAATTTCATTGAGATAATTATTGTAAAAAATAATTTCATATGTTTTGTTAATTAACAACATTTGGTCTACTTCATTTTTCATTTTCATCCTTGGTTACGGTAACCTTCTTCTTTACCACATTCATCCCCAATATACATATACTCGCAACAAACACTCGCACAACCTTTATATATTTTAATTACTATTCGCTATGCTGCGCTGTTTATCATTCATACATTTTTTTTACTTTTTAATTATTATTTTTTTCATCATATCTTCAGTAACTTTTGATTTGAAACTAGCTCAAATTTTTTAGGTATTCTACTCTTTCTTAGCTTATCAGTGCAAGTTAAAATGATACGCTATTAACTGTAGCGTCATACAGGCCTTTAAAATTGTTCAATTTTTTGGACAAAATGGTTTTTTTGCAAGCTGTATTTAAAATCGTCTGATATCGTTCGATCGTTAGGGGCCTACGACTCAGAACCCAGGAACCCAGACCTTGAATATTGATTGTTAATTTGTCGATGTAATGAATAAATAAAACTTTTTATATTAATTTTGGATATTTCTTAAAAAAAACTGCCATCCTTCGTGCTGTAACTGCCAAATTATTATCAGAGCTACAATACCCAAAATTGTTATCCAATACTGGATTAACAAAATTTCAGCCACTTCTGTCATACTTTTTAGCACAGCACAGCATAGCGTGTTTAAAATTCTAATCGTACACACCCTCTATAATACTATAGCGTTGAGACGACCGCTCGCGGCGACGCACCTTGATGACCACCAGTGCTTGCTTACCATCAGTTATAGAAAAGATTTTAAAAATCTCAACTGAGATAAATTACCGATATAAAATAAATATTTTTTGTGCGATATTTCAATAAAATATAGAACCAATCGTACAATAATACATAGTCAAAGATTATTTCTATTTTTCACTTGCAGTATTGAGATATTTTTCAGTTTTAGGAACTTTTATAAATTGACTTAAAAATGTTTTGAAAATATTTATTTGATAGCAAGCACTGGTTTTCAGCGTAACGTGGGATTTGGTCAAACCCGGCAATGCGATTGGACGTTTGCATGATACATCGTATCTTTTTTAAAAAGTTTCTAGTTTAAACTCTTCTCTATTTTTAAAATAAGACAAATGTCATAATGTGTAATTTAAAAAATTTTGCTTTCGCTTTTAACTAATTTGTTTTTAAGAAAAGCAAAATAGTATTTTTTTATAAAGTTCGTTTTAAGTCTTTCTGACGACTAAAGTAGAATTTTTATTTGGCCTTTGGCTATATTTGTATTTTTAAATCATACTTAAAGCTTAAAATCTTTGATGCCTCATTGTATGGGGTTTCTGCTTTGTTTACAGTACTTAAGGCAAATAGGCATACGAAAAGCCCATTAGAAAATTATTTAGGCTATGACAGCCTCAAACTTCGTATCCACTAGACAACTTTGATGCGCAACATAACACACCATGTTCTCTTTCTTTTATTTTTATCCTACAAAGTTTCTGTACTGATCGAGAGAGAAGCGAATGTTGTCAAATGGATAAAAAAATCCTAACTACAATAAAAATGAATTTAAATAAATACATCTATCCATCGAGCGTAAGACCAAATCCCACAAGACATCACAGTCATTTTCAAATCGGGCTAAGATAAAAATACCGACGGACCGACCTATTTTATTATTATGTATCTTAAATTAGTACAGTACCAATAAATAATACACATTGAAGTATGATTCGAGGGCTAAATCATTATTTTATATCAAACACTCATTGATAAATCATCAACTATAATATATTATAGTGTGCAGGTTTTCTCGCGATGTTTTCCTTCACCGGAAGCAAGTGGTGGTCGATGAAAACTACCATATATGAGTCAGATTGGTATACAGACACGAGTAGGATATGAACATGGGACCTTTCGATTTCGACCACAAGCGAACGTCAAAACCAATTGACAGACACGCTTCAAGATATAGATAGATTCATGAGCTAGGTTGCATAAATTTTAATGTTTTATTTTCATGTGTATTATTACTATGGTACTGTTTTTGTTCATTTGATTTGATATTCGAGATTTTTGGCTTGTTTACCAAATAGCTTAAATAAATCTATATTTTTAGATTTTATTTTTGTTTTGACTAAATATTGTAACAAAAATGCTACTTTTAAAAGTATCGAGACTTCCAAAACTTCAAAAATTTTAAGAAAATGAAGATGTTCTTTCAGAAACAGAAAAAGAATATGATATGATATGGTGGATAATGCGAAATACAATTTTCGTTTACACATCATTAGTGATTCCTACATTTCTATTCACTGATCAGAAAATTAAAACACTGTAGCTACTGCACATTTTTACTGTGTTTTTAGGCAAAATGATAGTCTGTATTTTCTATAAAGTTGAGAGGTTTTTTATTTTTCTGGTCTGCCACTAAAGCTAAATGCGTATCAAAAATAATATTGACTTACTGAAAAAGTAGATTTTTCATCAGACATCGGTTAAAATTATTTTATGTTCGAAAATTTTGGTTTCTTTCAATAAGCAAACCAATAGGTATACGTCAATTTGACAGATGACCTCTTCAATTATGATTTAGTCGGTACGACCGACTAGTTTCAACAATATTCATCCAAGTCACTTGTACTTTTTTTCCTGAGGAACGATACCTCTTAAATATTGAACTCGATTATAAGCCAACTAACCCAAACATAGACAAAATTTAGACCAAATAGTACATTGAAAGAAAATCCTCAGAATCAGAAACCTCAAAGGAAACTAGTCTGCCAAACCGACCAAATCATATTAAACAATATATGATAGAATAAATTATAAATCATCATTGCCTTATTAAAATGAATACTCATGAAAAAACACTGTTGATATTAAAGTAGTTTCGGCAATATACACCTTAGACAGAAGAATATTATAAAAAACAAATTCTATTGCGTATATATTCATAGACAGTGTCAAGTCATATTAGTGACAAGTTTTTTGTAAAATAAATAGTGTTTTCACATTGATTGGTAATAGTACCGAATGCTAATAGATTGAAGGCTTTCCTTGCGACTTACTGAATGGTGGCCGTCGGTTGTGAATGGACCCGTTGGTTTAACGCCACCTGTAGGAAAATATATGTGTGAGTCCCTTAAGAATTTCGGCGTTTAATGTCAAAAGAGAGCCTTTTAAGATGCAAAAAATGTTTTCTTTATGTAGCCTGTAAGCTTTATTTGTATTGTGGTTCAATGGAACTACCAGTTTAGTCTTACCAGAAATATTTACCAGAATTTTTTTATTCTAAATTAACCCCTCTACAACTGGTTCGTGAATGTTTAGACCGGTTAGAACCAAAAATAATAAAGTTATAAACGAAAATCGGTGAAGTTTTGGTACGAAATTTATGTAAAACTAGCGTTCCGCCCCGGCTACATAAACTGTAGCCTATGTGACTCAGGTATAATGAAGCTTTCTGTTATGAATTCGGTTTAGTAGTTCCGAAGATTACCGCCTAAAAACAAACTTGCAAACACTTTGTCTTTATAATATTAGTGTGATTTCAATGGAGTAACGGCTGCAGAGAGAGACACACGGTCACAACTTATATCTATCACTCACAACACTTGGTGCGGCTGCAGATGCGCGAGATGCGCGGGCGAGGGCGGCACGCCGGGCGGCGCGGGCGGCAGCACCGTCTGCGCGAGACCTTCGAACCGGGACCCGGCTTCGAAGCCGTTCTGCTGCGGAACGGGCGCATTTATATTGATTTTTTATAGAACAGTAGGCAAACGAGCATGCGGGGTGCCTGATGGTTAGCAATCACCGCAGTCCATCGACACCAACGACCCTAAAATGGTCACTGATGCGTTGCCCTTATATGTTTATGTTGCCGTTTTATGTTGTAAAATGACGTCTTTGGAGAAAATGCAACAGTGGAGTTTGTTACGGCACCTCTTCTCCACTTGCGCTTTGGAGGCGGTAGTACACTAAACAGTAGGTTAGGGTACATGTACTGCACATTAGTCTAGGTTGACTGCTAGAGAATGCCATATGGCCTTAAGTCCACTATTTCTACATAATTTAATAATTTTGATGTGCCATTCTCGAAATTTTCAAAAAATAAACTGAAACTTTCTTAGTTCTTTCTCGGAAATATTCTTAAGAACGGAAAATTTTCCAAAAAAACCAAGAACTTCCCGAGAATTTTCAGAAATTTTGAAAGGAAACCTTTTTCGAGAACAGGGAATTTATCGGCGGTACATCGCTATTCAGAGCCCGGATAGGAAGTAAGTAATGTTAGCCATGAAGTTGGGTGTGTGTGAGCGACTCAGAATACTTAAGGGACTCTATATCATGAGATGACCATGAGCTATGGACTTCAGTTGTCATCCGACCACTACTGTAGCGTGCAATACGTTGTTGTGTACTACCTAGACCTACCATTAATTAATTTATTTATTTATTTAAAACTTTATTAGACCAAAATAATACAATGGTATAAAAGGCGGACTTAACGCTAACAGCATTCTCTACTAGTCAACCTTCGGGATAAACAGAAATAAGTATATAGTGTGAGAACATAATTAGTCAATTTTAATTGCTTTTAGTAAGTAAACTCACAGGTATCATGATGGTGGGCCGCAGCGGCTGTATGGAGGGCTGCACGGCCGCGGTCGGATAGTACGGGTAGTACTGCACCGGGTACCCGATGTAGCCCGGGTAGCCGGCCGCCGCGGCGTACATCGCCGCCGCTGGGCTGTACATCTGTGGATTTACGAGTGGTTCTTGAGTATATATCGCATAAATAGTTCAACAAAAAAACGCTGCGTTGATTTTGATGTCCAACAAAAATTAAAACGGAATAAAAAATTTGGTCAGCCCGGCCGACTAATTTATTTTATTGCAAATCAAGGTTTTCAACTATTCATATATTCTTATATTCTGTAGAAGCATTTTAAAATTATACATTTGAGTAATTGTTAATGAAGTGGCTGTATTTTAAGTAGGAATTATTTTTGTGAAGTGAGATACGTACTTATTATTGTATACTAACTGTATTATTTAGTCACTTTTACTGCAAATAAATATTAAATAATTCATTCGATTCGATTTTGATGTCCAACAAA
This sequence comes from Ephestia elutella, assembly GCA_018467065.1. NCBI lineage: Eukaryota > Metazoa > Arthropoda > Insecta > Lepidoptera > Pyralidae > Ephestia > Ephestia elutella. The sequence continues at coordinate 682,381 of CM031565.1, forward strand.
CTTATTTTACTAAAATAAATACCAGATTTCTAAAGTACAAAATAAGAATTTAGTCAGCCCGGCCGACTAAATTATTTATTTCAATTTAATCTGAAATTAATGCAAAGCAAAATTTTTATTTAAAAAACCACATGTATTGAGTTATGTGCCAAAAAACCTGGGTGGGAATAAAATTCCCAACTAACCAACAACATAGGTGGTTTGATAGGAACAAAACCCTGTTACGTCGCAAAATGGCCCTTTCGCAGAATGTCCCTTTCGCAAAATGTCCCCCTTTCGGCTAAGTGATCACCCAGGCTTAAGTAGTCCGTTGGTGATTTAAAGAGGGACCTGGAAGCAGGTAGTTGCTGCCGTGGCACAGTTGAATACCGGACTTAGTCAGGTGATCCTGTGTCCACGGCTCTACGCGATGTGATTTTAGTGAGTTCGAGCCCCATACCGCCTCTCTCCCGGCCCCAGCGGGAGATTGGCGTGAGTCGGCCATATCCACATGTAAAAAAAATAGTCCGTTGGTAACAAACTCACGGGCAGCTGTTGACTAAGCGCCGGTATCGCCTGGTGGTGTTGCAACTGGTCGTAGGGGAGGGGCGTACATGCCCCCCGCGCCCGCGCCCGCACCCCGAACGTCACGCCGTACGGAGATCCGCCGGCAACTGCGAAGGGAAGACCTCATTTTATAACTAAAAGCCTCTAGACACAGAATTAATATAAGATACGTATAGAAAGGAAGCTCCCTGCCTCTCCCGCAATATGGCGTACCCCCGCAAACCCCGCACTTCTCCCTCGTTGGTTTGCGGATTGGGACGCTATGACTATGAAAAAGTACACATTGACGTGTTCACGGATGTAGTTTCATTTGTAGTCGTAGTAGGTACATAATGACGCACCGTTTCTATGAAGTGCCTTCCCTGTGCTCTAGGCTTCGCTCCAGAAGGAATTTCGGTATTAAAAGTACTTTATGTGCTATCCCCGGTGTTTTTCTGCCCGTGTAACAAATTTCATTGAAACTCGTCTAGTAGATTTTGTGTGGTTGATTAGGATTGAAGTTATTCAATCCTTTATCCTTCGGACGATAGAGGGCGCTTCTGTTGTTATACAGTAGCGCCCTCTATCAGCGAGAATAATGATGAAAACTTAGTTACGTAATTTTGATATATGTACATATTATGCCAAATGAATTTTCTGTGTTATAAAAATATGACAAAATAGATGCTGTACACAACCGTTTTTAGGCCAAATGAAATTCGGCAAAGTAAACGGGTAACTAATCGGTTCCTCGTTGGGATTTGTACATGTTTCTACGAGCATGTAAAAAACAATTACGATACTTTACACAGGGTCTGTTACCGGTTGGTACCGGTACTAAATTCTTATATAAAGTACCGGAAAGTACCGATTTATATGAAGAACTTGGTACCGGCACAGAATTAATAAAGTACAACGTACAAAAAGGAAGCTCCCTGCCCCTCTCGCAATATGGCGTATCCCCTGCGTACCCCGCACTTCTCCCCCGTTAGTTTGCGTATTGGGACGCTATGACTATGAAAACGCACACATTGACGTGTTCACGGATGCACAGTTTCATTTGTAGTAGTAGTAGGTATATATGTCGCCCGGTTTCTATGAAGTGCCCTCCCTGTGGTACCTACTGGTAACAAAAGCATAGATTTTACGCACTAACCTCCATACTGGGGCGCGGCCTGGTGCGGTGGCGCAGGTAAGAACGGCCCTTGCGGCGGCTGTGGTTGCGGATACGCGCCGAGAGGAGGCGTCACTGCAACAACCTCGCTCGTTAGCGGTCGGCATATGGCGGCGATCCGCCCTCGACTTAGCGCCTCGACACTTGTAGATAGTGCTGCTTGGAAAGATACTGTGCCGTCTCGCTTTTGGTATTTTGGTTTTATTGAGTCGTTACAAATGTAATTTGAATGTAGGTTTAGCAATAGCTAAGTTTGTTTTGATTGAATTTGTTGTTTCAAGTTCTAGTTTTTAGTCATTATATGAAAACATTTTATTTATTTAAAAAAGGCGTGATAATATGTATGCATTTTATTTATAATCCTTTCATAAATACCAGAAACGCAAATTACCTAATACCACAGAATACACAATAGTACAAGCTGATACGCAGATAACCAGTATAATATTATGTAGGAAAAAACTATATAGTTCAGTAAATAGCTATACTTATCAGTTTTTCCTTGAAACATATTTTTCTAATATTTTTTTTACATTTATACCGTCCAATGATTGACCTAAAGCAATCAAATAGGGGACCGGCCAAGGTATGAGAATTGTTAAAAATATGTATTTTTATGATAGAGTACATATAATTAAACACATTTTGCGACTTTTCAGCACGAGTTTATTCTCCTGAGCTAATTTATAAGAGTTCAAACTTTTTGGGAAAGTCCATTTTCTACGCGTGACGTCATATGAATGCACGTTTAGTTAGAGGCGTTTTGGTATCGTCCAAACATCGCTTAAAAATGTGAATTGTATTTTGCTATATCTTGGGAAATACTTTGGTTATTGATGTAATTCTTTTAAGGATGTTCTATTAGTGTGAGATATTTCAAACAAGCATCAAAAAAAAAGTTGTCCGGTCCCCTATTGCGGGGATCTCTGGCACAGAGGGCACAGGCTTTTTGCTTAAAAGAGTTCCCCGGCCTTTCAGAAACAACTGTACTTTTAAGGAACAAATAATGCATTTTTATTTAGTTTCAATCAAATTACATTTTGTAACGAGTTTTATTAAACTTATTCCGTCTTTACTACAAAAAATATTATAAACACGTGTTTAAAACATGTTTACCTAAACAATGTCTAAGACGTTAGACGCGTGTTTAAGTGTTGTCTAAGTTTAGTTACCACAAAACCAAGTTTAAAGAGTGTCTTTGTAGACAAGGTTTAAACCTGTTCGTTCTTTTTCATTCATTCAACTGTCATTGGTCATTCATCTCTTTTCCATTTCAAGCATTTTATGTTTATCTAATTTGTGCGTAACGTTATTTTAAAAAAAGCATTTAACGTTGTTATATCTTTTTTTAACGTATAAAAAATAATTAAGTGATTTAAGCAACGGGTTTAAGATAGCGAAATGCATTTTAATTTTAAAATCAAATAATAGTTCTTGGGTAAAAATGAACGCAACGCCTATAACGGAACTTTTTTAGTGGTCATTGTCTTGTCAGTGTCACACACCCGCGCGTGTTTATTTATTTTTGGTATTCAAAAAGTTTTGGTCGTTTTATTCGTAAAATAAAAATAATTACATATTTATTTGACAATGGATAACAAGGAAAATATTAATAACTAGCTGTCGCCCGCGGCTTTGCCCGCGTAAGTTTCGCTTAGATGAAAAACCTCTCTTGGAGCTTTTCATCAGATGTTCCAGATCTTCAATTTTTATACGTCAGCAGAAAATGCTCATCAGGTTGAACGATTTTTGCTAAGGCGCCATTTCCATATATGTTATAGTGTAGCTGGTCTCTTGGAGCTTTTCATCAGATGTTCCAGATCTTTAATTTTTATACGTCGCCGCGTCGGCAGAAAATGCTCATCAGGTTGAACGATTTTTGTTAAGGCACCATTTCCATATTACTTATAGTTTAGCTGTTCCGTTATGGTTCTTCATCAGGTGTTCCAGTTTTCAAAATGAATTATAGCCTATATGTTGCCCAGGCTTAATAGCTATTCAACAAAAAAAGTTTCATTCAAATCCGTCCAGTAGTTTTTGCGTGAAACGCGTACATACATACAGACAGACAGACAGACAGACAGACAGACAGACAGACAGACAGACAGACAAGAAATTCCAAAAAAATTTTTTTGCTTTCTATTGTTCTTTTTAGGTCTCCCTCTATCCATTTCAGTCAAAAATATTAAATGTACAGACAAAATATTTTTACTGTTTTATTATATGTATAGATAATAATATAAATATTAATAAATCATTTTTCACCAAATCCACTATTTTGGCGGCAAAGGCTTTACTAAACCGGTATTTCTTCCTAAAAGTCGCCTCATTGTAATGCTCAAATGAATTTATCCTCACACGTGGTATTTCGTCGTCTCTATATATTCTGTTAAATAGTCCAAGTTTTTTTATTTTTTATTTATTAAATCAAAACATTTACAATCAATCAATAAAATCAATAAAATTCAATTAATCAATTTCGTCAATAAAATCAACTATTTCAAACATCCCAAAATCCATTTTTGGTCGTCGTAAGAAATCAACACGAGTTCACACAACAAACAAGCAATCAAAATGACTCTAGACAGGATATAAACACTCCGTAAACCAGAGAATTCGCTTGTCTAAAGTTAAACAATGCTTAAACACGTTCTATCCCCAAAACATGTGTTAGACATCGTTTTGTAGTAATGTTTTTCTAAACAATTATTAAACAGATGTTTAAATCTTTTGTAGTAAGACTGATTGTTTTTTCTTTCAAATATATTATTACGTATAAGCAAGACATCCAGTTTCTTTATTGCTAATAAAAGGTTTGCTTTAACGCTTTTTAACAATAAAATGACAAGATATCATTTTTTTAATTTAAATATTAAACTACTTACTACTTCTATTACGGCTTCAGGAATCAATGAGCTGAAGTTTGTTTTTCATTGCGGTAAAACAAGCCTAGTAAATGAAGTTGTTGCCAATTCGAATTAGCAGCACTATTTACACGTAAACTCCCTTTTTTTCAGTTTTTCAATGAAATCTTTAATATTGTTTCATGTCGACACGCGTTTCAGTCGTGAGGGCTGTCCACAACCCAAGCCCGAGCATTCACGCTTGACGCAGCGGTGAAGTCGCCACGAACTAGAGTCGCCCTGGTTTCGTAAAAAATCGGGACAATTTTTTTTAAATATTTTTTTGTCATTAGAGATTTATGAATGTAACTCGTAGTAACATAAGAATATGCAAATGCAAATACGAGTAAAAACCATGTCGACACTCGTCGGATGACCGTATATGGACGAAAAAGGAAATCTTTTAAAATAATTTATATACTTATTTTTCAAATATTTTAGTTTTATATAAAATTACGACTAACTAAGATGGCGCAGCGACCCAAAGTGAGATTACGACTAAAAGTCTTTAAATCTATTCCATTTTCGTCCACTCAGTGTTTCACTGACGTCTGTGTTAACGACAAGCGATGCCCATACAACGCGTTACATAAACACCAATCACGAGGTAAAATCTTTAAAAAATCTAAAACACTCGTGAGAGGCACACGTTCGAGCCTTTAACTCTAAAGGGACGAACGAAACAAAGATTTGGTAGGTTAAGTCAACGAATCAAGTCAGTTGTGCCTACCAAACGTTATGTACAATGCATACCGAATGGTCACACTAGCTTTTAGGCTGTTGCCAAGTGATGTGCTGTCAAGCGAGGGTGACCATTGCCAGACTTAAATAACAAAAACAGTCACACGATTAAAGACCTTTAAAAAAGACAATAATATTATTTATTTCAACTGTGAACTTAGGCCTCTGTTTCTTTATTAAAACTCAAATTAAAACCAGTTTTTAAATCAGAAGATTGAACCCAAAAATCCATAAGTTCAGAGTCATAAACATAATCGTCAAATGGCGATCAAAAACGTGTATACATTTCGTGAACATTCCTTGAAAATAACATTATATAATACTATTCAAATAACTATCTATAAGTGTACCAAGATTTCTTGTCGGAGACAAATAACTACATATTTTCATATTATTTTGCTGTTTCTAAAAAGCTATGCAAGGAGGCAATAAAAAAACTATGATGAGTGCGTTGAAGGACACAAAAGCATGCATGGGACAACACAATTAAACTATTGAACAGCAAATAAATAACAACAACATGCCGCTAAACTATTTCAACTAAAATATAAAAAAAGATAGCTCGTTACGAGAAGAAATGACGTCATGCCTGCAAAAGAAAACGGCTGCTCTAAACAGCAAAATTTCATATGAAGAAAACCCATTATTATCCACAAAAAACCTGGTAACTACCTCTTCCAAAAACATTAAACACTAACTTATTTAACTACCAAAAATGCGCCATGAAAAAACTCCATGGCGCGTTTTTAAACAGTATATTAAAGTTATGTATTAAAGCTTAATCATAAATATTGTAATGCGGCAAGCAGAGTAAAGATTTGCTGTATTTTTTTAATAATTTACAACCAATCAATACTTTTAATTCGCAATTTGATTAAAAAAAACTCCGTAAAATCAGGATCCCTGTAAAAGATATGTCGAGGACCAAACCGGATATTAGAAGAAAAAGAAATGGGAGAAATTCGAAATCTGTGGTACCTAAAAACGGTGAAAAAGTGAGTTTAATCGGAATTAAACACTAAATGCTCGAAAAAACCTTAACACTGCCATACTTCCCTGTCCTTCAAGTAAAGCATTATTTGCATGCAATCATTGTTGATGCCAAGAGTAATGGCAAAAACAACTAAACGATTCAAGATCATCACTTAACAATTACAGTAAAATTTCGAAACATGTTATTATTATTTCTTCATAAAAAATATTACATGAAATGTGTATAACTGTTTTTTATTTCTCTCAAGTGATAACCTTTAGCCGTCGCCTTACAACTAATCACACACGCACTAACAATGTATCATTCCTGTTAACATTAGGACTCAATCCACATCATTTTTACAACCCTTCCGACTCGTAGAAATAATACATTTATTATGTAAATAAATAAAAAACAATTAATAATTAATATGTCCTCCATTTTATGGCTGCATCAGTCAGCAAAAAAAACACCTTTCGCGTTATTTAACTTTTTTTCAACCAAGTATATGATAAAGTTTTTGTATATCCCAAATATATCAACAAATTGGTCACTTTGTTCATGAATTGAAAGAGTTGTCTATAAGCGTGTGTGTTTCTAAATATTATTTAGAAATTCACAAGCTTACTGCTGTTATGTTAATCTTAAACTTTATTGTGTAGGTAAACATACAACTGCGATCGGCACATGAAATACTCTCACTAGTGCCTAACCATCACCTTACATTTATATGCTCAAAGAAATGATAAAAATTAAATATATGTATTTCTTTCAGCATTTACTTAAAAACAAAACTGTAATATTATGAAAAAAATTACGTTTTGTTTTTTTTCTATCATGTTAGTATTAAACACACAATCTTAATATTAATATGAGACGTAATTTTTTGTGGATTATTTAAAATTTTCTTTAATTTCCTATTAGTAAAGAAAAAATTACACCTCAAATGTAGCACAAAATGTAAAAGTAACATTATTTTGTGCATATGATTGGAACTTTAAAAACTTCAAAACCCCAACCAAGACTAGTAAAAAAGAGATGATACCGTTAATTAATGTTATGAAACATTAGAACAAACCCCTTCAGACATTATATAAAACATTTTTTTGTTTATCTGACTCGACCTTATTTCTCATTCTCATTAATTGAATTCAGTTCAGAAGGGAAAATGTTGCCCTACTTATCAATATATTTTTTACTAGTCAATTTATTCTAATAAGTTAGCTTAGTCTATGTAAGGAAAACAAAAAAGGAAACTCAAACAATAACAATACCTCATTGCAAAAAATATGCAACAAGGAATAAACACAAAGGCCGAGAATTTGATATTTATATATTTATTTTTGATACAAATGTATCTTTTGATTACGCCTTTATGTTTAAAGTGCAATAAGTACTAGCAGAATAATATAAATAATAATGACTAATTTTCAAAACTATTTCCAAAAATTTAAATAAAAACTCCATTAGCCGTTATTATTGACTTAAAAATAATGTGTTAAAATCAATAAAAAAAATAAGCTGTGAACTAAATATTTATAGTAAAAGAAAAATAAACTTTTAGCATAAAAACGCCAATTGAATTATTGAATAAATTTGATGAGTCTTGTCTATTTCATTATTAATTTTTGTTAAATTTCATGGACAAAAAATAGACAAAACACTTGTTCTTAAACAACTTATTTTTTTAGGTGTTAACTAATGTCTGGCTAGCGAATATGTCGAATAAGTTTTATTTCACTGTTCAAAAAGGACTTAAAAACATTACACTATACAAATCCAAGCAAAAACATCTACTGTACAGCCAACAACTTAGCTTCATGACAGTACTCAAGTCCTCTCAGAAAAGTGCCTCAATTTTTTTATGCTAATTAAAGAACAAGTATTTTTTTTATTATAGCAGACGTATTCACTAGTCAGCCAGGTCAAGAAAACAAAACAGCGAGTGATGGCTCAAATCGTTAAAATGTTTTAAAAAAAAAACTCAAGTCATGGTCACCCTATTTGATGTATTGATTGAATTATATTTGTATTTATCAGAGTTATAATAACTTAAATAAATAATCTGCACATTTTGTGTATTTACACTTTTATTCAATATTAATTATAGAATTTTGATTTTATAAACCAACTTTCAAGTAGCTTTCTGACAGTTATTTGAACTATCAGTTTTGAGCAATCAAACCTCTGTGTGGGGTTACAATAAATCAATAAGACATACGATCGTCCACACTTCGATACGCACATATCATATATTATTCTCTCTTTAACTATGTTTCCAAAAAGAAAAAAAATAAAGAAAGAAAAATTCTATATGATTCGTTACATGGTATATTAGTCGACTGCCGATCGGCCCCGCTGGCGGCCCGGCGGCTCCTGTAGAGGGGAAGCGGTCGCTGGGATCGGGAGGGGTGTGGGAAACTTTTTATTATCATAAAGTTCTTTTAGACCCGCTAAAAGTACACAAAAGTCACATAACACGAAGTATGGTGACCAAGTTTTTAATTTTATTAATATTTTGCAGAATAGATCTGTGTTGTGTAATAGTGAATTGATAAATAATTAATCTTACATTTCGTAAAAAATAGGTATTACTCAAAAATGTAAGACTTTAATCATTAAAAAGTATTGCCTCGATATTGATCTCAAAATAAAGAAAATTACAAGTTGTCAAGACAACTCCGAAATTACAAAAAAAAAATAAACACAGATCTTTTCAAAAATTTTTTTAAAAACTATCTTTCAACATTAGTTATCGATTGATCTTGAGTCTTGTGTGTACTATCAGCCACAATGAAAGATATTTTTTTCACCGGACTGACTCATTCATTTAAAATTTGAATTTTCCATCATAAAGCGTGCTTAACATGTGTAACGTCAAGGTTGCATATTAATGTGTTGTCAGTCAAAAGCTGGGTGGACGTCCTAAACATAAATAATCAACTTTTTTTCGTCACCACCTATGGTATGCATTATAGTAACGTAATAAGTACTTACTTAAATGACATCAGTAAACCATTGTCAGTGTTTTTATCAAAAACTTAGTCAGGTGACATAACAGCTAGTCATTAGTATTTATAGACCACTAACCTTGCCGCGGGGCTTCACTCCCTGGGAATTCTGAGATAAAAAGTATCCTAGATATGGTATTTTTCTACCTAATGAATGGATTTTATCTATAGCCTAATTGAGTAACACATACAAACTCTATATTTAAACTTTCACATTTATAATACGACAAGCTATTGCCTGCAGCTCCGCCCTCAGAGTTGTGAATTTATTTATTTAATTTAACACACACAGATATTTGTCCGCAGTTCCTGGTGTGCTCGTGTCCATGGGATTCAAGCTTAGTGTGGGACGTTGAGTGTTGACTATTTTTTTTTTATAACAACCTTATTCTGCTGTCCAACACTTGCATATTCCTCTCTAAAGTGCTCCATAGTCAGAGGTAATCAACCACTGATAAAACTAGGGTACTTTTAATATTTAATGCAGGTAGGTATATGAATATAGATCAATATACATATATTACCAATAAATTGGGTGACCTACTTATTCTTAGGACGCAGGTGTGAGTTCTAAAGAATTTAGAAAACCGTTTTTGTTAATTTTCTCAGAAAATATAGAAAAAAAACTAAATTTTGTACCGAAAATAGCATAAATTGCTAATCAAATGATTAGATTAAAACAGGTAGCTTGGCCAAAATATTGGGTTTAAACATGAGATTTACGAGTTTATCGCACCGGGACCAAAAAATCTAACAGATGATGAATGTAAGACTATATTTAGAACAATAATATCCCGCGTAACCAGAGGGTTGGTCCGACATAGCCGTCCATCTTGGAAAATAATCACCTCTATCGATCTTCTGTGTCCGACCTGCTACTTATCCACCCAGCTTATATGATGCACCTTGATCGTCGTGGATTATCGACATAATCTCTTTTTCAGTACAAAATACACTAAATAAGCAAAAACTTTAAAATCAAGGCCTTACAATGACGTTACACATGTCAACATTACTCAAGAGAATGAACAAAGAAATTATCAAAAGAAGCGTATAAATACCTTTTTTATCTGCCATTTTTATAGATATTAATTATTTATTAGTAAAAACGATTGCACTAATTATCTCGCTGCGTTTCTAGATGCTAAAAACACAATTTCAACAACGCAGTCGCAGACACAAAGCTTCGCAACGATTCTCACAATGACACTAGTGATTGACACTTGCTTGACTTGACATTACTTTTTTTCAAATCGATAGATTTAAGATGATGAGAGTGAATCATGGAAAACATACCTATGTAGTGAATACACCACAGACATATAATAATAGTAACTTATATTTAAAAAAAAATACTTCTGTGGAATACATAGACGTAAATAAATACACAATTTATTTCTGTGAGTGAATCTTCGAGCAACAAGGACTTCCGCGCGCGGCCCGGAAGGGAGGCGCCATAGATGTCTTTCCCCTCTGGCAAGCTTAGGCCCAGGTGGACTTGAGCGTTTATAAAAACTGTTTGCATTCGGACTTTTCGCTAGACAGAATCCATCAGTCAGTGTGAATGACACATAGGCCGCAATACAAAAAATTCCGAATTGTTCAATTTTGTGCTGCAAAAAGAGGTCTGGGACATCTATTTTACAGAAAAGATGGTGTTACATTTCTCTAGTAAGTAAATTCTTATCATATGATTATAAATTAAACAAAAAATTCATACATTTTATTATAATGTCATTGTTGGATTTGTTTACCAACATCAGTCCAGTCGCCTATAGAAACACGGATTTGTCGAGTGATAATTCCGTTCAACATCTAGATTTAGTGATGTTACTTTGCTTACATTGTGTGTTGTAGTCCTGTATCGATAAACTGCGATAGATGTAGTTTTAAATTGTTGTATGTTGTAACGTGTATTTTCTTATTTTTTTACAGCTTTCCTAAAAATACCTAGAGATGTGTGTATGGAAAAACTAGTGCAACAACTAGCAAACCTGGGATGCCAAAAGACAAGTCCCGTTTGTTTAGCTCATTATAAGGCATCTGATTTCCACGAATGGTGTTAGTCAGCTCGGATGAACAAGACTAAATTGAACAAGAGAAAATTATTAGAAATGGTTAAGTTATATTTAGATAATTTAAATTTTATAAGTATTCCTTTCTTGTCTTTGAGGTACTTAACTAATAAACGTGATAACTTTTGCAACTGTGATTTTATTTATTACTAGCTTTCGCCTCGCGGCTTCGCCCGCGTGGATTTCCCACGGGAACAGTGCTTTTTCCCGGGATGAAAGGTACCCTATGTCCTTTTCCGTATTTCCAGCTATGTGTATGCGAAAATTCAAGAAGATTGTTTCAGTAGATAAAGTGTCAAAAGGAACAAACAAACAAACTCACTTTCGCATTTAATATGTAGTTAGGTTATGCTAATTCTGCGAAGTGCACCAATTGCGAAAACCACCATTGGTTCGAGTGTACGTTTTGCGAAGTGTTCATTCTACGTCAGACCCACAGATAGAATCACTAGTGTATAAAAAATGCAAATTACTGCTAGAGCCCCGGGTATGTCATTTATAAGAACGTATCCATATTTCCATACCTCCTTCCATACCTCCTCCTTCCATACCTCCATTTCCATAAAACTGGGTGTCCTAGGCAGAGCAAGGCAGTATTTCACATCGGCGCATCGCCTTCAGCTATACAAGGCACAAGTTAGGCCGCATATGGAATACTGTTCCCATCTGTGGGCTGGGGCACCTCAATACCAACTTCTCCCTTTAGACCACGTTCAACGTCGTGCGATTCGCATCGTCGATGACGAGAATCTCGTCAGCCGTCTCGATCCTCTGGCTCTGCGTAGGGATGTCGCATCCTTGTGCATTCTTTACCGAATGTATCATGGGGAGTGCTCTGATGAATTGTTCGACGTAATACCTGCCGCAGAATTTCACCACCGTACCATCCGTCACAGGCTGAAGTTTCATCCATACCATCTGGATGACTGGCTGTCAACCACCGTACGTTTTAAAAGACACTTCGTGCCACGTACGACCAAACTGTGGAACCAACTTCCTGCGGCGGTATTCCCGAACCGATACGACATTGGAACCTTCAAAAACGAGTCTACATCTTCTTGAAAGGCCGGCAACACTCTTGTGATACCCCTGGTGTTGCAGTAGTCCATGGGCAGCGGTGATCGCTTACCATCAGGTGACCCGCTTGCTCGTTTGCCGCCCTATGTTATAAAAAAAAAACCTCCTACGCAATAAATATTATAAATGCGAAGTAATACTGTTATACTCACGGGTAAACCACTCCACAGATTTTATTAAAGCTATTGATTTTAACAAATAAATATTTCTATTTCTATTGATTATATAGTTTAAGGCCCGAGAAATTCGATAAATTATAATTCATCGATAATGCAGAATTACATTTTTTCCATTCACTATTGAAAACAAAGTCAAAAATATGTTAATGTGTGTTCTGTCTTATATTCGTACACAAAAATCTGACGGGTGGTGACAGATTTGTCAATGTATTGTTTTATTTTTCATATGTGGTGTCGTAATTTGTCGTAATTACAGATTTTCATTATGTATGTGTGTACCGAACAGCGCATGCGTGAATTTCCCTCCCCCGCAAAAAAATGCCAGAAAGATTTGAATTTAAACATGTCGCTATGGCTTCTCCCTCCGTAAGGAGTCCGTGTTGCTCTATGGAGTGAATACTATGTGGCAAAAAAGAATGAATCATGACGTTTAACTTTACGGTTTTAATTGAAATGTTTACTGTTCTAATGTTATACATCTATTGGCACGGCTTGGCAGTTTGCGTTCCTTGACAGCTAATTTTTTTATCTACATTCTGTGTTTCTTGCATTACCAGCATGTTTAGAACCCCAGAAACCGAACGGATTATCGGTTGAAAAGGAACGGGTATGATTCAAATAGAGATAAGCGTTCTTTTCTCAATTTTATTCGATTTCTGCTGGTTTAACAACCGTGATTTCAGGTTTGTAAAAGAAAACAAAAACAAATTATATAAATATTTATTCCTATATGATAATACTACATTTTAATTTTATTTACAGGTATTTGTGAGATTATTTCAAATATTGGAGAACAGAGTCCACTTGCCCCCGCATCTGAAAATATAAAACAATATATTTCATTAATGACTGAATTTAATTTCGATAAACAAGTAATTATAAAAAAAAAAGTTTAACATTTTTTTTCATGATAGTAGATGTGGTGTACCAATACAACAAAAAAGAAAGAAGAAAGAAAACTAAGCATAACTCACTTTAAAAGGAATGTATTTCAATTTGAAGCTTGATTGACTGACTAGCACTAGTGTTGAAGCTAGCTACTACTAGGGCTAGTCATTTTGTGAACGATTAGGTGCAGTTAGGGCCTCCCCCTACTCGTTCACAAATTGGCTGATCTGACACCAAGTAAATAAAAAAAAACATAACATTATAATAATGATTATACACACAAACCTGCAAGCCAGCAAGAACCTCGCATCGTGTGCCCGCTGCAGCGGGTGCCGCGCGGGCTGCGCGGCGGGCAGCGCGCGCGCGCCGCACCGCGCGCATGCGCCAGTGCGCCGGCCGCAGCCCGCCGCCCAGGTACATGTATCTGTTTATAAAAGTTATATAGTTTGGAGTTTTTCTGTTTGAAAGTTATTATTTTATTCATATGTACCTACTGGTTTATTTTGTAACTAGCCCGCTACTTCGTCCGCGCTGTATTTTATTATAGTTAATATATCGGGTACTAAACGGCGTGAAATCTACACCAGATTTTCAGTAAGACCATCAACAATACATCGCTGTGAATTAGTATGAAAATATTTAATTTTGGAAACCAGTAGCTTTTTCAAACAAACATACAGACAAAGAATTCAAAAAGAAATCGTGAGAGAAAGAGAAGAAAAACACTGAGTAATTCCTGGAGCCCGACTAAGTATACAAGTGAAACACAAATTCAAAAATAAAATTTTCTAAGATAAAAATTATACCTAATAGCATCCATATGCGTCGAGGGAGTTGATTGTGTCACCTTGTGCGAAGTTCGGAGGTTCTGGTGTCACGCGTAACGCTTCTGGCTCGACACCATACTCAAACTGCGAATATAAATTCACAAAAAAATAATTTATAAAAAAGGATCTTACATCCATTTTATACATCTAAAACTAAGAAATACAAGCTAATTTAAAAATACTAAAAATTTATAAAAACATGATATTTTATAAAACGCATTTTCTGCACAAACTTGAGAGTAAAAAACTACAATCGAAAAACTTAAATCGAGTGACATTAACATCACTAAAATGGAATTCAACATGGCGTCATGTCATTTCCAATGACGACTTTTTGCGCGCAATTTGAAAACTTTTGTCAAGACTGGCGAATTTTATGATAATATTTATTATGTGATTTTCTCTATTCGTAACTATTAATTTTGATCATCATATACATCATCATATCATAATCAAGTGGCTAAATGGTACAAACAAATTGTACGTATATGCGGCTTTCTACTATTGTAAAATATTTTTTTGATTTTAGCTGTACGGTATTTTTCAAAAAAACTTACATATCAGCGGCCACATCCTGCCATTGGGATATGAGACGCAGCACCGGAGGTAAAAGATTCCCCATTAACGCGAGTAAGCGATGATAGCTGCGCGGCCAGTGCTGCGCATTCCTCCTGTCAACATCACAAAATAAATAGTGAATAGGTGAACCTTTAGAGACCCTTTCAGAGCGCGGATCAACTTCTTATCGAGTGTGTTATTACTTAACACTGGTGTTAGATTTTATTCAAATCGCCTAAAGGCATATAACTTTTACGACTCAACACGGCGAATTCGTGACTCAGCGGGTCAACTGGTACCTAACCTTATAGTGGTCCGAACTGGTAACCAACAAAATGTAATCGATGGCTGCAGCAAGGAATTTAAGAGCCAGTTCGCAAAATCGACGTAATTCGGCTACAGCCTCGCTGGCGTGATATAATATTTTTAAAGATTGTGGAAAACTCTGACCTTTTTTCAAAAAAATACTTCACTATCTTACTTTAATGCCAATATTTTATACATTTTCAAACATATTCTAACATGTTAATGCATATTAAACATGTCAATGCATATCTAATAGGTTAACTCTTGTTATTTTTAGTACTGGTTCTTAAAAGTATTATGTTGTAACTGATTTTATTTTTATTTACTTTTTTAAGGTCACTATTTTTTTTTATTAGTTAGCCAAAAAAAAAACAATACAATATGATACGCTATGGCGCCTAAAACCGATGTCATCGTTTGAAATCTAAAGTCCATTTATTCATAATTGTCCTATTATGTAAACAATTTTACTATTTTTATGAATAAACTATCTTTTGCTCCGCGGCTTCGCTCGCCTTAATCCTTTCTTAGCGAATGCCTACGTCATAGCATCTACCTGCATGCCAAATTTCAGCCCGATCCGTCCAGTGGTTTGGGCTGTGCTGTTGATCAGATCACTATGTCAAGTCAGTCAGGTCAATCACACTTTGAGTTATATATATCTATAGATGGACTTTGTGTATGGAAATGTGAACTTTGTGTGTTAATAAAGTATTCTTGTCTTGTCTTGACTTTATTAAATAGGGTATCTAGAGATTCCGCGTATTCTGTCCGGCACCCATCAGGTCCGGCTTCCCCTGCGCGAGGCGGGCGAGCGCTCGGCCGAGCGACTTCGCCCCCGCGCGCCGCCATGCCGCCAGCTTGCGCAGCAGCAGCACCGCACTGGGGTCTGATAGTAAGTCGTATCTGGAATTAAAATTAGTTTATCAACAATCCTGGAAGAAATTTCTATAGAAATAAGTAGTATAGTTGCCGTCACGTAAAAAGGCGGTTAAGCTGCGCAGTAGGCGATATATAGGTCTATGCGGTGAGCGGGGGTCAGAGCGGGTCTCACCCGGCGCGCGCGATTGGTTCGTCAGTCGTACCCATGCGCAAAGTTTCCACCCCCTCCTCACCCTACCAGCGGCGCTTTTTTCGTGATGGGAAGTATACTCTGCTTGTACTTAGTTTTTATTTGTTGTGTACCACAAAACATAGAATGTGCCAGCTGCTTCTCTTCCCGCGCAGATTGTAAAAGTCAATCGAGGGGAAAGGACTTTAAACTGGGGATTCTCCACTCATAGGCGATTGGCTAGCAACCTGTCACTATATCTGAATCTCCATTCCATCAAAAAGCCCACTACTCAACTAAGCGTGGCCTTCGAGTCTCACGACTCTTCGCTCTGTCTGCCCCGTAAGGGATAAAGACGTGATTCTATGTATGTATGTTTATCAACAAAATTAGCTCCAGAGCCTCGCGTGCTTCTTTAAACCTGCGTGTGTCAGGGATTTCCAGATTGTTATTCCTGTACAAGTCGCCTTTTAGCCCTTGATTTTGCCAAATTTAATAATTTTAGGTCAACCATGGTTTTGATTGCTGTCTGAAATCCCAAAACTCTTATGCGAAAATTCGCAACGGCATGGGAACCAAGTGATACTTGCCTTTTCTCCGGGATAAAAGGTAGGTACCCTATGTCCTTCTCAGTACTTCTAACTATATGCATGTGAAATTTCAGAAAAAAATTGGTTAAGTAGATAAAGCGTGAAGAAATAATAAACAAACTTTAGCTTTCGCAAAATAATATTAGTTTAGGATAATCAAAATCAAAAAATTCTTTAAATTGAGAAATCAACTTTTGTCGCTTGCACTTTTTCATATCAATATATGTATAAGCCTTAAAAACAAATATATTTAAAAAAAAAAGTAAAGGATTCGCTGGCCGCACTGGTGAGTTAGAAAATAAAGAATAAAAAAGTATAATGAAAAAGAGAGCGCGAATTTAAAAATTGTGTGAAAAAACATAATGCAATATTTTATTGTCGTTGTTGGTCGTACCTAGTTCAGAGATGGTTTAAGATCAAATTGTATTTTATGTTATAAATAGTTCTATTGATTTGTTAATTACCTATTAGTTCAACAGTGAAAAGTAGAAACTCAGTTCTTCGGAACATGTGCAATATAATTCATCCCAATAGTTCAACAGCTGCATTTTGATTTCTCCAGTCTAGTTACATCCACACCTCCCTTTTTCACATACTTTTCCTCAACACGCTAGTATCACGTTGTACACAATATTAATTACAAAATTGTGTTGTATTATTCTAAGTGGTTCCTTTGCTTTGCTATCCTATACATTTTACTCAAAAATGCATGTAATGTGGTCATTATTTTGATAATCTTGTTTGAGCAAAGTCGACCTTGCCGTTCTGTTTTCAAATAGCGGCCGACAAAAGTTTTGCTGGCCGCTCTAACAGGCCGGCAAACATTGCCGGCCGCTATTTTGACGTTTCAACGTTTTGAAAATCGAATGCAATAAGATTTTATTTAAAACACAGCTGTTTGTATTTTATAGAGATAGCATAGAGATAGGTACAAAAAAAGATTTTATTCCATATTTTGCTGTATAGTTCCAACTACCATTGCTTAAAAAAAACAAAGAAGTAACAAAAAGCGTGCGGATTTCAGCGAAAATTTTGTTTTTATTTAGCTCTCGACTTATTGGCTAAAAATGAGCTCTTAAAGCCAAAATTCTTCCCCTTTCAATGTGTTAACACCGCCAGAACCATTAAAGATGAAGCTAAATTAGTAGTTGAAAATTGAATACCGCGAAACTCAAAGGAAAAATATAAGTTTGAATATGAAAAATTTGTGCATCAATCCGGGAAAGTCGGTGTTGAATTTTAGTAACTGTACTGTTCATAATTGTCATTTTAATTAAATTTCTAATTATATATTTTTTATATTTATATATTTTTATTTTAATTACTTGCAGAGTTTTATTTAGATTTGGTGACTTGCATTTTTGAGTAAAAAGCACTATACAAGCCTTGGCCCACAATGACTGCTTCGCTGGTCACGCTATGATTGCCTCGCGCTAGCCTAGCTCCGCTCTAGGCCTTCCAGCTTGGCCATCTGTAGCGAAGCTCTTGCTGTCCTCGCTGTGTCGGCTCGACGCTCCGGTCTCGGCCGGCCCATCTCAGCTCGTCCATCAAGTGCTGCACGCTGACCGCCGCTGTGTCGGCCTGGAGCTGTGCTCTCGGCCATCATACTCAATACTTTATTTGCATCCATAAAGTTGATATGGTGAAAAATAAATGATAGTACATTTATGAGACCCTGTCCAGGGCATCACGCAACTTGGGTAGAAGAGAGGAGGTCGCATCATCTCATTTTTATTAATAACATAATATTAAAATCATCATCATCATATAGCATAATATAAATTTTAATTTCATGTAACTAATAATTTGTAATAAAATAAATAGGTATAGGTATTATTGAGTATTAATTGATTAGTAGGTATTATCAAAATTTAGAATTCGTCATTTAAGTAGTCATTTATATTATAATAAGCTTTATCAATTAGGATTTTTTCAATTTTCTGTAGAATTGTTTATCATTTTCATCATCCTTTATTTGTTTAGATAATTTATTGTATATTTTAATTGACATTATAAATGTACTATTTGAATTTAATTTAAAGTGGCTAATTGGTAGTAACAACATATTTTTGTGTCGTATAGTGTGCGCAGAGCGAATCCGGACAAACGAAGCGGCGGGAAGAATTCTGTACCGGAACTTTACCGGGAAAAAATCTACCGGTAAAATTAAGTACCGGGAAAAAATCTCCACGCGCCACCACGCTTGTCCGACTAGAATCTAACTTAAGCTATACGCAGTCTGCTACCACCGTAGCTTATGAAGGGAGCTACAGGGCCCTATGTACTAATAACTAACTAACTAAATTTATTATGAAACTCACCAAGTTGACTTCTTAATCCAAGTTGGGGTGTCTTCGGAGGAGGTGGTGGTCCCTAAATCACCCAACCTACCCCATGAGATCTCAATCCCCAGAAAAAATACCTGATCCGTCTAGCAGTTCCACTCGGCAACAGGTTTCGGCGTCCCCAGGCAGCCACAGGTCACGTCGTTCACAACAAACAGTCAAAGTAAAAGGTTTCACAAACACAAATGTTCAATAGTTATTTAACAAACAGGAAACTCCACAATTATAACTCAAACTAACCAACAATCAACGTGGTTTTAGACAAAAAGGACGCGGGCCCTCTCCACGTCTTAAACAAACCGATATCACAGTACAATGGCGGCGACCGCGATGCCATCCACCAGCAGTGTGAGAACCCCGAACGCCTGGTGGCGACAATAGGAAACGCGTGCGTTTCGTTTCACGCAATTATATTACAAACATCCCCCCGTCCCGGTCTGAGAAGCAGACCGCTAGCTTACTCTACGGGAAGGCGGGCGAGAGAGGTCACACCTCTCCTCAAAATCGAACCGTCGACCAACACCTCAGCCACACGCGGAGTGCCATCTCCGCCAAGAATCAAACGTAATATGCGAGCTCGTCGCCAAAGCAATGAGGGCAAATTTGCCTCTTTTAACAATACTAAATCACCCTCCCTGGGAGGCTCAGTCCTGTCTGTCCACTTCACTCTTTGCTGCAGCAAATGCAAATATTCAAGCGACCAGCGACGCCAAAAGTCCTGGCTCATTTGCTGCAACATTTGAAAACGCGACAACCGATATACGCGTTCATCCTTCCACGGGTATTCGGGCAGGGCATTCAACGGCCCTCCCACCAAAAAATGACCAGGGGTGAGAGCTTCCAAGTCATTTGGATCTGAAGATAGCGGACAGAGAGGACGAGAGTTGAGGACCGCCTCAACTTTACAAAACACTGTGGCCAGCTCTTCAAAAGTTAGAGCCGTTTCTCCGATAATGCGGCGGAGGTGGGTCTTTGCGGATTTCACAGCCGCTTCAAAAATCCCCTCCCCAATGGGGGCAACTTGGGGGACTAAACTTCCAGGTTATTCCCCTTTGGGCAGCAATTTGACTTAAACTAGTACAATTTTTATCAATAAACACAGAAACATCCTTAAGATAATTTACAGTTCCCTTATAGTTTGTGGCATTATCAGACCTAATAAGGGAAGGTAGACCTCGACGCGAAACAAAGCGATCCAACGCGGCGACGAAGGCCTCCGTAGTCAGAGCCGATACCACCTCCAAATGGACAGCCTTGGTGGCCAAACAAACAAATACACACAAATAGCCCTTCACAATACGGGCATTACGAAAGGGAGAAGCCTTGATCGAAAAGGGACCGGCAAAATCGGTTCCAACGCCGTCAAACGGCCTCGAAGGTCGGATTCGATCAGCGGGCAAATCACCCATCTGTGGTTGCATCGTGGATGCCTTCAACATATAACATGCAATACATCGAAACAGGACACTACGGATTGCTCTTCGGGCAGACAAAATCCAAAATTCGCGTTGCAAAATAGCCAACAAAGCATTGCACCCAGCATGGGCGTTACGAATGTGTCGATCAGACACCAAAAGCTGCACCAAGGGTCCGCCCTTGGGCAACAACAGAGGATGGCGAGTCTCATATGGAAGATCCGCCTTCCGGAGCCTGCCTCCAACCCGAAGAAGCCCATCCGAGTCGATGTACGGTTTCAAACGAGCGACCGCGCCCTTCAACTTAGCGCGTCCGTCGCGCAAAATACGAAGCTCTGACTCAAACCGTCCGGTCTGCACGACACGGACCCAATGCAACAATGCGCTCCGGCGCTCTTCTGCACCTGCAATCGGCTCCAACCGCTTTGCCTGTGGGTTTCTACAATTATGTATGAAACGCTTAATCCAACTGGTAACACCCAGAAGCTTATCCAAACTGCTATACCGAGCAAGTAGCCAATCCGGCTCCGACGTCGTCTCAGCGACTACGGCATGTACACGGAGCCCAGTCAAACTCAAAGAAGTAACATCTGTCTGACAGACAGGCCAAGATGTTTCTGATCCCATCAGCCACTCTGGACCCCACCAGAGCGGGTGTGACACCAATTCTGGTGCCGTACAACCTCGGGAAGCACAGTCCGCTGGGTTAAGCTCTCCCGGCACATGTCTCCATGTTATATCAATTCCAATATTTTGAATTTGGGAAACCCTGTTTCCAACAAAAACCTCCAAGGTATGTGGGGCCGCGCGCAACCATGCAAGCGCGACCTGGCTATCCGACCAGGCGAAGATGTCTCGTATCTCGACCGTGGCCGCCAGCTCACTGGCAACGTGATGCAACAATTTAGAGAGAAGGTGAGCTCCACTCAACTCAAGCTTGGGAATAGTCAGCCTAGTCCTGATGGGGGCGACCTTGCTCTTCCCTAACAAAAGCGAGACATTGACCCGGCCATCGGCGTCAACTGTCCGCATATAGACTGACGCGGCGTAGCCTCGCTCCGACGCGTCACAAAAGCCATGCAGGCTGGCTCGATATTTCCCGGGTGGCAATATTCGACGAGGCAAGGCAATCCGATTGACTTACTTAATCGATGAAAACAACTCGAGCCAATCATCCAATGGAGAGCCAAACAGCGGCTCGTCCCACGAGACGCCCAAAGTCCAAAGTCTCTGAAGAAGACACTTCGCAGAGAATATCACTGGACTGATCCAACCGCTTGGATCAAACATACGGGCTATTACGGACAACACCGTTCTCTTAGTCCAGACCTTTGGTATTTCCAAGTCCACTTGGAATGTAAAAATATCGGTTAGCGGCTGGTACTGCATGCCCAGCACCGCTATCCTGTTGGGATCATCCACATCCTCAAACAGGTGAGGGTTCTGTTGGTGATCCTCCGGGATCCCTTCTAGAACTTTAGGCTCATTAGACAACCACTTACGTAGCTCGTAGCCACCTGTCTTCAATATTTCAATCAATTCATCCCGCAGTAGGAGGGCCTCCTCAATACTTTGGGCTCCGGTGCACACGTCATCAACATACAAGTCACGTGACAGCACGGAAGCCCCACGGGGAAAGCGGATCCGTTCCCGCTCTGCCAATTCAAGCAATGATCTGATGGCGATATAGGGACTAGATTTCAAACCATACGTGTTTGTGTTGAGTTCATACACCGTCACAGGATCCTCAGGGCGCTCACGCCAGAGTATCAACTGGAATCGCCTGTCCTCAGGATGTATGACTGTCTGGCGGAACATCATCCGGATGTCCGCACCAAAAACCACTTGATGTCTTCTAAAGTTCAAGATGATGTCAATTATGTCCCTATGCAATTTGGGACCCGAATGCAAACACAGATTCAACGAAACCCCGTTCGAAGTGGGTGCGGACCCATCGAAGACGGTCCTCAATTTGCCTGTTGAGGCCTTCACCACCGCGTGGTGGGGCAAAAAATAATGCTCAGTTGAGCTCCAATCAACTCGAGCCGGAGACATGTGACCCAAATCCTCGTACTCGCGCATAAATTCAATATATTTATCGCGAAGTACGTGGTCACGCTGCATACGTCGCTCCATGGACAGCAGTCGTTTCTCCGCAAGCGCCCTACTTTGCCCTAGGCTAGGACGAGAGGCAACAAAAGGTAACCTAGTTACAAACCGACCGGAGGGCAACCTCTCCGTGGTCGATCGAAAAAGGGCTTCGCACTCAGCGTGTTCCGGATCCATCCTGGAACTCATAGGTGGCTCCTCCACCTCCCAAAACCTTTGCATGGTCTTGGCCAAGGACGCAGATGCGACGACCGGTGGCTCCTCCACGGTGCTATTATCAAACACAGGGCCCATCAGGGCGAAACCAAAGATAGTAGACACTGCCATCAGTGAAGACAGAACCCAGAGCTTTCTGGGTACCCAACAAAATCCAACCCAATACGTCCGAGCCCAGGAGCAAGTCCACTGGGCCGGGATGAAAGACAAAGGGGTCGGCCAAATCCAGACCCGAAACCAAAGACAACACACCCGGCGGTATGTCTGTCGAGGGATGCCAACCCGCAATGGTATCCATTACCATAGCCGAAGTCGTGATCCTCATTGTGGAGGACTTCAGCGAAGAAAAGGTGACAAGTGTCTGGCCCGTCAGACACTTCACTTGTATGCCACCAACTCCAAGAAGTGGCACAGGCGAGTCTTCCACGACTAAACCTAACTGGTGTGCCACTCGAGTGGTAACCAAACTGCTTTGAGCCCTGAGTCCAACAGAGCTCTCAAATTCATGGCTTCCCCCACGACCCCATACGCGGACCACCGCGGTAGGGAGCAGAACCGTCCGCGGCTCTGTCCCAGCAAGGGAGCAAGCTAGTTACGGGCTCCCCACTCTCTCCAAACCAGGGGCGCGCCACTGACCCGGATAATATGGCGGGCGAGTGCACATCCCCATCTGAGGGGCATAACCCGCGGCCCGGCCATACATATGGTACGGCGGGTGGTACTCCAGCCGTGGGTACCTCGTGCAGCGGCGGAGAAAACCGCTGCGGCTGCATGTGTTGGGCATTGGTAACCCGCGTGGAGGGGGGTGTCCCCACTCTCACGTCCGATCTAGGGCCCCCGCCCATGGGGGCCCTATCCGGGGCCTGGCCAGCCACATACTGGCCACGACCTTGGGGCGCGTGGTCCCGGTCCGCCAAGACCCGCGCCGGTACGCGACCCCCCTCCCGAGGGGGGGTGCGACGAGCGAAGCCGCGTCCTCCGTCCGATGGTGGAGGGCTTCGCGCAGGAGCGCCCCCGCCCATAGGGGACCCCTGCCTCAACAACCGGGGGCCATCCCGTTCCGGTTCATGCAGAGCATCACGTGGTGCAGCCCACGGCATGCACTGCATGGTATGGCTCTGGGACAGTCACGTGCATAGTGACTGCCCAAACAGTAAAAGCAAAGTTCATGCCGCCTTGCCATGCGGCGCCGATCTTGTACTGGCAGTCTCTGCCAGTCCCTGCATTGCAGCAGGCTGTGGCCCATCCGGCCACATTGCAGGCAGTCCGCGTCCCCCGCGACTGCTGCCGTGTGTGCAACCCGCACACCAGCTCCACGCGGTGGCGGTTGCCGTCCCTGTTGGGGCCTACGTTCAGGCGCTCTGGATGGCGCTGAGTCCGTCATGGTATTCTCAGCCGCCCGTGCCTCAAACTCCAAAAACTTCACCAAGTCAGTGAATGTTGGTAGGGTGGTGCTATCCCGTTCCGCATTCTCGCGCTCAAATCGCGAGCGGATGTCATTGGGCAATTTGCCCAATACAATGTGCACCAACAAAAAAGACCATTGGTCCACCGGCAGCCCCAGTGTGCGGAGCGCGTTACAGGCCACTGTAACGGGCGTGAGCAACTGCAGGCGCAACTGTGCCCTGTTGGCCACCTTGGGCAGGGCCATCAACTGTGCGGCGTGCGCATCCGCTAACAAACGTAAATTTTGGTAGCGGGAGTTCAATAACTCCCAAGCCGTATCGTACTGGTCGTCCTCCACCCGGAGGTGCTGGATGAGCGACCGCGCTTCATCCTCCAGAGTGGAGAGGAGGTAGGCCATCTTCTGGGCCTTCGACAAATCCTGTCGTGTTACGACCAGGGACTCAAACATATTCTTGTAGGCTACCCACTCCTCCATCCTACCCCCAAAGTGGGACAGCTGAAGGGTGGGGAGCCGACCAGTAACCGCTGGTCCTTCCTGTCTAACAGGTGTGCGAGGGGCTGGTCCGCCAGCCTGTCTCGCCCTTATTGCGGCCGCCGCCTCCGCGATATCATCGTGCAGACTCAGGATCTGGTCCATGTCCGCCATGTGACCTGCGTAGACCTCCGGGATAAGATCGGCTTCGGTAAGCGCCGCCATGGCCGCTTCCGCGCTAATCAATCGTGAGTGGAGGTGATCCGCTCTTTCCAGTATAGCGGCCTCCCTGTCCTTCCGGGACAGGAGTCCACCGGCCGTCACAAACCATCTCAATTCGTTGGCGAGTGTCGCCTTAGCATTGGGGACCTTCGCCATCGCGTCAAGTCACAAACAAACAGACAAATAAAAAAAGATAAAAGGTAAATAAAAAACAAAATCAAACTACGACACGCAAAGCCGCGGTAGGAATGAGAATGGCACAAACCCGGAAACAAATGCAAAAAGGTTACAAATATCTAAAATCAAACATCAATCTATATAAGTTCTTATATAAACAAACTAAGTAAAATCTAATAATTTTTACAAATAATTATCTTTTACAAACGAACAAATAGAGGGTAGATAAACTACGCTCTGCTACCAGAAAATGTGCGCAGAGAATCCGGGACAAACGAAGTGGCGGGAAGAATTCTGTACCGGAACTTTACCGGGAAAAAACCACCGGTAAAAATAATTACCGGGAAAAAATCTCCACGCGGCACCACGTTTGCCCGACTAGAACCTAACTTAAGCTATACGCAGACTGCTACCACCGTAACTTATATAGGGAGCTACGGGCCCTATGTACTAATAACTAACTAACTAAATTTATTATGAAACTCACCGGGGTTGACTTCATCTAATCCAAGTTGGGGTGTCTTCGGAGGAGGTGGTGGTCCCTAAATTCACCCAACCTACCCCATGAGATCTCAATCCCCAGAAAAGAAATACCTGATCCGTCTAGCAGTTCCACTCGGCAACAGGTTTCGAAGCGTCCCCACGGCAGCCACACGCATCGTTCACAACAAACAGTCAAAGTAAAAGGTTTCACAAACACAAATGTTCAATAGTTATTTAACAAAAGGAAACTCACAATTATAACTCAAACTAACCAACGAATCAACGTGGTTTTTAGACAAAAAGGACGCGGGCCCTCTCCCGCGTCTTAAACAAACCGATATCACAGTACAATGGCGGCGACCGCGATGCCATCCACCAGCAGTGTGAGAACTTGAGAACGCCCGCTGGTGGCGACAATAAAGGAAACGCGTGCGTTTCGTTTCACGCAATTATATTACAAACATCTAGTATATTTGGAATTTACATCTCCGCGTCTTGTGTATAATTCTGGGTACTTACGGACGAATTTACATATCTCGAATATATATAAGCTGGGGAGGGTAAGTATATTTAATTTTTTGAAATTTGGTTTGCAGCTTTCTGTTTCTTTGATATTTACTAGTATTCGAATTAATTTCTTTTGCATGGTTAATAAGTTGGGATCAGCGCGACCAGCAAAGTAGTCATTATAGGCCGCGGCAGTAATGTACTATAAGATTAAAATTTGTAGCTGCTAATCTTCCTATAAAACAAAATGAAGTGGAAATGTAATAAAACGAAAGGAAGTGAAACGAAATTAAATTAAATGAAACAAAATAAAGTAAGGTCTCACTGGGTCTGGCCGTGGTGTTTAGCGCATAAAGCCGTGAGCGCAGTGTCCAAAGCTCGCTGTAGAATCCTGCGCAGCGGCTGCAGCGCCGCCGCCTCCGATGCGTCTGCGCGGGCCTCCAGGGACAGCAGTGTCTGTGGACAATGTTATAACATATTATTTATTTTATAACATATTTGCTCGTAAAGTGTCACTTATTTCATCAATTTCAATATTGTATTGTATCTCATTACGCACTTGTGCGTTATTGTAAAGTAAAACGCACGCTCCGTTTAAAAACGAACGATACTTTTTTAAATCTTAGCAAAGAGTTTTTATGTCAGAAAAGTGGTCAACATTTTATGAATAAAATTAACTTTAGGAGATAAAATAAATAAAAAAATAATTCTTTAAATTAAATTTGACAATAAATTACAACCATTAATCTGCAACAAAACACAAAAATATTAATTTACTATATTAGTAATACCACAGATAATATATTTACTACTAAGGTAATACTGGCTGTTTTTTGTGCATTTGCCTTTAAAAAAAGCGCTGATGCGCGCGCATCGGTAATTTGTGAACAAGTAAAATTATACTGCGCGCTTTTTCTTTGGTATTGTCGTTTTCCGAGTTTTATTTAAATATTTCCTCGTAAATATGTTATAAAACGTCGTATGCATACGTGCGCTTTGAAAATTATAGCCTCTGCCTTTCTTGTAGCCCTCGCCTACGGCTCGGGCTAGCAATATCGCCTCGGCTATAATTTTCAACTTACCGCACTTATATCACAATGAACTATTATACATTCGGATGACCAACAACTAAATTAACAAAATACTTTCAAAGCCGATTACAAGTCTTCACAAATAATACCACAGTATAAATTATTTAGATAGTCACAGAAACATCATCAGGAATGCTTAGTACTTACAGTTACAGGCTACAAGTAACAGTTTGTTAAATATTATTAATTTTAATGTAAACTGAGAGGTGGTGGTTATTATTCTACATATCATTGACAATTTACGATAACAACATTCTATTAAATTAGGCTCAAAATGCAGTTGGTTCAAGATGTACAATCCGTTTTGATGGCTCAAAACGGCTGCAGTTTGAGTCCATTGGAAACTATGTGCCTACTAGTCATTTTGAGTCTACTAAACATTGAGCATAGGTTACATTTTGGCCAAATGGACATTTTGAGTTTACTTAACATTGAGCATAGGGTACATTTTGGCCTAACTGGACATTTTGAGTCAACTGAACATTAAGCATAGGTTACATTTTTGATTAACTGGACATTTTGAGCCTATTAAACATTGAGCATAGGGTACATTTTGCACTAACTGAATATTTTAAGTCTACTTAACATTGAGCATAGGTTACATTTTGGCCTAACTGGACATTTGAGCCTACTAAACATTGTGCATAGATCACATTTTGGCTTAACTGGTCATTTTGAGCCTACTAAACATTAAGCATAGGTTACATTTTGGCTAACTGGACATTTTGAGCCTACTAAACATTGAGCATAGGTTACAAAGCCTAACTGGACATTTTGAGCCTACTAAACATTGAGCATGGGTTACAAAGCCTAACTGGACATTTTGAGTCTACTAAACATTGAGCATAGGTCACATTTTGGCCTAACTGGAAATTTTGAGCCTATCAAACATTAAGTATAGGGAACATTTAGGCCTAACTGAACATTTTGTAATGAAACGCTGTATAAAATGAAATAAATAAATAATAATAATTTTGAGCCGAACTGGACATATTGAGCCCACTAAACATTTTGAGCCGTCACCTTATTGTCGTTATCGTCGTCCGGCCGGAGCTCGGGCTTGTCGTCCTGGCGCAGCGCGAGCGCGGCCGCCGCCCAGCTGCTGTGCAGGCTCTGCAGGCACGTCAGCCACGACGCTGACGTTTGCATGTTCGGGTGCAGTCTGGAAACAAAATATAGATAGATAAATAGATCAACACTTTATTAGCCAATATTTTTAAAGAACACTTCATCGTCAAGTCGCCTTTAGGGCCGTCGCGCTCGAAGCTCTGTGCTAAGAGTGGAATGAAACTAGGAATCAAAGTCACGACAAAAGAGATAGAAAATGTAATAAAATCGAATAAAATCGGAAAATCTCCTGGCCTTGACGGTCTCAGCATCGAGCATCTGCAGCATGCCGGCCCACACTTGCCAAGACTGCTGTCCATGCTCTTTAACTTGTGCCTGAGTCATTTCTACTTGCCTGAAGACATGATTAAAACTGTGGTAGTACCAATTCTTAAGAATAAAATGGGAAACCTTTATTTACAGAAAAGAACATACTAAGTCGTGACAAAAAGTAAACACATAAATGAGCGCAAAGGCAGCTTTTTTTTTACAAAACTATCAGTTTGGCACAAGTTTTCATTGTCATTGGTGCATTAAATGCGGACAAAATTTTTGTTCAGGCACATTGCACAATTTCGTTCAGGTAAAATACATTCAAATAGTATCTCAATCGGTTCAGCCGTTTTTGTAACAACATTTAAAGATTACTTTTCCTTGCAGCATTACCAGCGTTGCTGAGTTTACATAAAACCTCTTCAGGAACCATCACTCCCCAGGAAAATCCAGCGTGATAATATTTATTTAATTATTTTATTTATTTAATTTAAAAATAAATAAATAAATAAATAAATATGATAGAGGTATGTTACCTGCACAAAGCTATCCTGAGCTTCAACCAGCTGTGGAAGTAGAATTGTTGGAAGGCTGGCAGCTGCCGCTGGAAGTTCTCTGTTAGTCTGTACACATAGAAAAATTACAAATCAGTATCATTCATTCGAACACTATACTTTTGCAAGCACATTTTAACGTCAATTCTTGAACCATTTCTCAATTTAAAATTAAAATCAAATTTGGTAGCTGAATGGCTGGATGTTAGTTACTCTTTCACGAAAAAACTGGACCGACAGTAACCGTGTAAGCAATGTACAGTCACACTAACGAGAGACGTGTATATCCGCGTCTTGTTTCACTACAGATGTTTTAAGTGAATACGTCCGCTCACTATCGCGACGCGCGATGCTGTGAGGTAGGTGTAGGTAGGTTACTTTCAATCCCAAAATTCTCACGGGAACGTAGCCCCGGGGTTTAGTCAGTACTATTAACTAACCTCTCATAAACAGCCTCAACGACATTAGGTTTCAGCGTGAGCAGTATGTCCAGACAGTCGTAGCCGGACACCACGCCGTACTCCAGCACAGACGCCGCTTGTTGCACTGACAGACCGCTCGCTGAAACAAAGGTTTTGCCCTATTAGACGTTTTGAGCCTTGAAGACCTTATAAGCCTATTAGATATTTTGAGCCTTGTACCTATGTTGATAAATAATAAATAGATGCTGCTGAGATAAAAGCAAATTTATCGCACGAACGCGAAGCGCGGCGATGATGTGCAAACGTAATCGTGAAGTGATTGATAGATACATACGTATTATCATGTGCTTTTCTATTGCATTGGCTAAAGCTGTAAAAATAGAATAAGTTTGGAAATAAATAAATTAAAAAAATCACGCCTTTTTGAAACTTGAACTGATTGATAGATAGACAAAAATATGCATTCGTGCAATAATAATGCTTATCGGGCGATTTGTATATGCAGTGAAACCGTATAAGTTAGAAATTTTGAGCTTATTACATTAGACATTTTGATCCTATTAGACGTTTTGAGCCCATAGACAGAAATCGAGCATTACATTTTTTATGTATTTACTCACATAAAAAATGTAATGCTCGATTTCTGTACGCATTACGCGGTGTGAAATTTTCCCAAATTTCAAAAACTCATGTCGAAATATTCGAATTACGAATTTGAAGATGGTTTTATATGTAAATACGTACTTTATAAACGCACATACATAAAATTAAAAAATAAAAGTCATTATAGTACTGCCATCAGTATCATAAAATAACTTTTTAATTTTTATAGTACACTTTTACTTTTTAATTTATTAAATTAGGCTATGGTTTTAGGCTGAATGTAAAAAAGAGGCGCACGCATGCGCAGTTTGAACTTGTGAAAAAAGAGATACGTAGTTTGACCTTAATTTCCCGCTATAAATTTTTTCTTTGTTACCTAGCTCTCTCTCAGCCGAAAGACGTCCACTGCTGGACAAAGGCCTCCCCCAAGGATTTCCATAACGACCGGTCCTGCGCTGCCCGCATCCATGCGCATCCCGCGACCTTCACCAGGTCGTCGGTCCACCGAGTGGGAGGCCTGCTAACACTACGTTTTCCGGTTCGTGGTCGCCACTCGAGAACTTTTCTGCCCCAACGGCTATCTGTTGGGTCTCTATTGTTTCCCCTAATTTTTTGTACTTCTAATGTAGTTTGGTGCCCAAACTTTTAGTACAAAATTTTTTCGTACATTTTTATTAATCCTAATTTAGTATAGCCTATTTTTGATTCCCCTAAGTTTTTAACGCCGTACATTCGCATCCTAAATAAGGCACTAGGCCTAATAATTTATTATTTCTAATATTCACAAATACTAATTCATATTTCGCACAAAACAATTAAGCACAAAAGTGCAACACCTAATCATTTTTGTTCTACAAAATACTTCCCAAATAAGTCATTAGGCCTATTAATTAATTATTTCTAATATTCACAAACACTAATTTATATTTCACACAAAACAATCGTGTAACGCCTAATCATTTTTGTGCAGCAAAATAACTTCACAAACAATTGCTTTTGATTTGTTATACTTTGGTTCTTAAATGTAGGTAGATACTTAATCAAAAATAAAAATGTGTAAGCGATGATAACCGTTTGACGTTAAATGTCTTGTGTTAGTCTTTTGGATCATGATGTCTGAAAATCAGTACAAAATATTTAAATCTAATAGGGGGGGACTAAAATTAAACATAGATGGATGGAGTTAATAATTGCATGCAGCATGCAAGCAAGCATGCAGCATGCAAGCAAGCATGCAGCATGCAAGCAAGCATGCAGCATGCAAGCAAGCATGCAGCATGCAAGCAAGCATGCAGCATGCAAGCAAGCATGCAGCATGCAAGCAAGCATGCAGCATGCAAGCAAGCATGCAGCATGCAAGCAAGCATGCAGCATGCAAGCAAGCATGCAGCATGCAAGCAAGCATGCAGCATGCAAGCAAGCATGCAGCATGCAAGCAAGCATGCAGCATGCAAGCAAGCATGCAGCATGCAAGCAAGCATGCAGCATGCAAGCAAGCATGCAGCATGCAAGCAAGCATGTAAGCAAGCATGCAAGCAAGCATGCAGCAGGCATGCAGCATGCATGCAGCATGCAGCATGCAAATATTTCTGGGTGGCTCCACCAGAAGACTCGCTCCGTCGGCCCTTCGATTCATTCGTGCACTCGACCTCGCTCCGCTCGAGAGGTCGCCGGCTCGCTTCGCTCGCCACCTCCCCCCCTCGCTGCGCTTCGGCCTCGTGCCCTCATTTATCTCAAGACCTCCTTCGCGAGCTTCTGATTCCGCGCGAAGGAATGACACTCTAGTATAGGGCAAAGTTGAGCCACGTGGAGTCGGGGTGCTCTAAGTCGGATCTTTGACTTATGAAGATTTTTAGGAATTATTATCAGTAGTACATTAGATGTGACCAACAAGTTATAATTATCAGAAGTGATTATTATAGTAAGTAATAATTGTCTCAAACAAAGTTATAGGAGGTTATCGTTAGGTGTAAAAAATTAAAAGCCAAACAATTTTAGAACATCTAATAATAGAAATTCAAAATTTGGATCTAATAATTGTTAGGCTAAATTATTATTGTGCAAAAATATAAATTAGGCGAGACAATAATTTGAATTTCAAGTTTAGGCCAATAAGGTTCGGCGAAGTGAAATTAGTAACAAAAAATTTAAGCGAAACAAAGGGCACCCCTATCTGTTCTACGAGCTATGTGCCCCGCCCACTGCCACTTAAGTTTCGCGATTCTGCGGGCTATGTCGGTTACTTTAGTTCTCCTACGGATCTCCTCATTTCTGATTCGATCACGCAGGGAAACTCCGAGCATAGCGCGCTTCATCGCCCTTTGGGTGACCTTGAGCCTTCTTATGAGGCCCATAGTAAGCGACCACGTCTCTGTTCCGTATGTCATTACTGGCAACACACACTGGTCAAAGACCTTAGTCTTGAGACACTGCGGTATTTTGGACGAGAAGATATCGCGAAGCTTCCCGAACGCTGCCCAGCCGAGTTGGATTCGACGGTTGACCTCTTTCTCAAAGTTGGACTTACCTAACTGAACTGTTTGTCCCAGGTATAGATAATTGTCAACAACTTCGAGTGTAGAGTCTCCAACCTTCAGAGGAGTGGGTGCGACACGGATATTAAACATAATTTTCGTCTTGTCCATGTTCATTTTTAGACCCACTTGTTGAGAGGCTCTCCAGAGGCCATCGAGCATTGTGCCTAGGTCTTCCAAGGTCTCAGCCATGACTACGATATCGTCAGCGAATCGAAGGTGAGTGAGGTACTCGCCGTTGATATTGATGCCGAGTCCGCTCCAGTCCAGAAGCTTGAAAACATCTTCCAGGGCGGCGGTGAACAGTTTCGGAGATATCACGTCTCCCTGTCTCACCCCTCGCTGCAACTGGATAGGTTTGGAGCCTTGATCCTGGAGACGGACCGACATGGTGGCGTTTTCGTACAAACACTTCAGCGCTTCGATATATCGATAGTCAATTTGGCACCGTTGGAGAGACTGTAGCACAGCCCAGGTCTCGATCGAATCGAAGGCTTTCTCGTAGTCCACAAACGCCAAGCATAATGGCTGATTATACTCCTCAGTCTTCTGTATAATCTGCCGCAGCGTATGTAAGTGGTCTACGGTACTAAAGCCTTTCCCGAACAAGCCGTCGGGAGGCTGGAAGTCGTCAAACCTGCGAGCGAGACGATTCGTAATGACTCTCGAAAACAGTTTGTAGACATGGCTCAGAAGTGAGATAGGCCTATAATTCTTCAATAGAAACGGAACTAACTTTTAGTTACCTAGCTACTTTGTTTAATTTAAATTGTTACTATGAGTGAAGACAAAGTAGTGTATGCAACTGCACATAATTAGGCATTAAAACACTCGTGTGATGTTATTATGAAACTCGTCTTCGGCTCGTGAATCGCCTCATAAAACCACACTCATGTTTTAATGCCTCTCATTATGTATCAGTTGCATAAACTACTATTTTTATATTGAAAAACTAAGAGCATGATATTTCTGTGTGAGATTTTCCTATGGAGCCCTAAACCATTTTGAATCTACTCACGTATGTCGGCCCAAGGTTGCAGAGTCCTGTACACGTGCAGCTGCGCGTGTGAGTCGATGCACACCAGCACGCCGCCCAGCTGCGACAGCTCCACGCATGATACTATTGCGCAGGACGACCCACTCTGTTAATAATAATAACAAGCTAATTATTAAATACCTAATAAAAAACACGACTGACAACTTACATAGCCTATGTCATTCGGGCTCAGTGTTGCCATGTACAGAATTCAAATTACGGTAGCATGATTTGAAAATTACGGTGTCCGTCATACAAAACGTGAAAATTTAAAAAAAAATACGGTGTTTGTTTGAAAGTCCTAATGCTAAAATTACGGTGATTGTATGAAAACTGTCGAAAATATCAAAATTTATAACGGTAAACGGCACTAAAATACGATGCATCTACCGTAATTACGGTGCACATGGCAGCACTGTTCGGGCTAATGCAAGGAATCTAAAAATACCTCTCACATCAAAATGTGTTAAGCTGTTCAGGACTTATGGTGGAATAAAGAAATTACATACATACATGAACCCTGAAAACATAACACTCCTTTTTTGGTCAGTTGTGTAATAAAAAACACGACTGACATGTTTTTACTCAAAAAGTACATACAAACATATAAGTTATATACATTTTTGAAATCGCCTTTTAAAGCCCTTCAATTTGATACCCCACTCGATAAGATTGATAAAATTTTATTTTTTTGATCTGTTATTTATCGCATATATAATCCGCCATTTTGTTTTTCTGATGACGTCATATAGCCTATGTCACTCGGAGGAATGCAAGGAATCTAAAAATACCTCTCACATCAAAATCTGTTAAGCCGTTCAGGACTTATGGTGAAATAAAGAAACATACATACATACATGAACCCTGAAAACATAACACTCCTTTTTTGGTCAGTCGTGTAAAAAAATCAAAAATATCTGTACTGGACTGCCTGTCACGCCGGAAAGACGGTCCAAACTCTCCTTATAAATGACTTCCGTATGAAGTCGAAACTAGTCGGCGGTCTCGACTAACAACTCCCGGCTTCGTTGGTTTGAGAACGACTTCACCGATTTCCTTAATGTTTTTTGTACTTTCCTCATACCCTGTAGAAGGATCTCACGAAACATAATATCAAAATTACGCAAAAAAAAATATCATTAAATCGTTTAATTTAATGAGTTTCTTTTGGCATTTCTTGTCAGCAGTGGTCGTTCGAAAATGCTAGTAGATGGTAGCTTAGAAATTTATAATCCTATCTAATATTATAAATGCGAAAGTGAGTTTATTTATTTGTTTGTTACCCCTTCACGCTTTATCTACTGAACCAATCTTCCTGAAAATTTGCATACACATAGTTGGAAGTACTGAGAAGGACGTAGGGTACAGGGTTTTCATCCGGAGAAAAAGCACTGTTCCCGTGGGAAATTCACGCGGGCGAAGCCGCGGGCAAAAGCTAATACAATATAAAATTGCCTGCAAAGGCCAAGTTTCAATAAAAAAATTGACTTTTGTATGAAAAAGTGTTACCCAAAAATAACTATGATAATGTTAAACTTACCGGTAGCACTCCGGTGCCGTATTTGGCCTTCTTGGGCGGAGTGCCGGCCGCGGGCGGCGGACTGGCGCCCCCGCTCGTAAGTACCGCGCGGGAACATAACTACGACAAACATAGCACATTGTACAACGACGAAGTGTAGGGTGGCCGGTGGCAGGGTGGCAGAGGCCGGGAAGTCATTCGCAATTATTCAAAGCCTCGCAAGCGCTCGGCCTTGAAACCTCGTCCAGCAAATTCTAATTCCCGCCGAGGCATGTATAGTGCTTTTCTCAATAAATGTGAGGAAATAAACGTTGCTCGTTTGCCGCCCTATGTTATAAAAATAAATAAACAAATAAAGAAAAATAATATGAATAACTCGGGCGGTACTCCTGGACACGGCCAGCATTGTGAGGAGATTTCTTTCGCTGGAGGCCCGCTGCCGATGGATTACTTTTTTAACTGTCTTTTATTTTTTGTAATACTTTATATTTAAAAATGTAAAAAAGAGATGCCTAATAAATAAATAAATAAAAAATAATAAATAATGTCGGTAATATTTGTTACATTCGGACATTTTTAAATATTTAATTGTCAATTAGTGACAAGGAAAAATAGCCCATACGCAAAAATGTATCATAGATTTTGTTTTTTTCTCTCACAACGAAAATTCATTAATATTACAGACTTAAATACTCGATGAATGCATTTTTTGCAATTGGCTGTATGACAAGTTACATAATTAATGTGACATTGACAGATGACAGATGAATTAAAAAGTTTTGAGCAGCGGCCAGGAATGAATTTTTATACAAATTTCCCGGCCTAAGCCAGGAAGTAATGCATGAAGGAATTACAAACTTCCTGTCAACTTTTTACTACAATAATGTCTACATTTCCGAGCATTTTTGAGAAAACATTATTAATGATACTAGTTCTGTGAACAGTGGACCTAGTAAATGGAGCTCCGTCTTTTCACCATAGCGCTAAACCCTCTCATTTTCCCCTTTTTTTTTGTATATTTTTACAACAACCTGTGGAGAATCAAACATACAATGTTGCCTCCAAATATGAATAAAATCCGTTCATAAATAACGCTACAGCAAACTTCCCCGCTTTTTACCCCCATTTTCCCCCCAATCGAAAGCTCTAAACAAAAAAAAAACCAAATAAATCAAAGGAAAACGTATGCCAAGTTTCGTAAGAATCCGTTCAGAAATGCGACGTCTAGTCTGGAACAAACAAACATAGTATCGACGAAAGCAAAATCGGTCAGTCTCGAAATAGAGACTCGCTCGCTTCGCTCGCTCGGTTAATAAGAAACTCACATAGTGGTGCGTGTCCCTGGCCAGCAGGTGGACATGTCTGGGCGTGGCCAACACGGCGTGGCTGGACAGTGGACATTTGCTGCTTGTTATCTGTATGGCCGTCCCGCCCTCGATTGGCCAAGATGCCGTTTGTTGCCATACCTGGGGATATAAATCACACTATATCACACATTGATTAATAACTATAATGTTGCAATGAGGGATTTTCCGAGACCCTAATTAAAAAAAAAATATATAGTTCCAGATGACTTCATAGATGGCGCTTAAGGCGAGAGAAAAAGTTCCATACAAAAAGAAAACATTCACGGGATAGGCGTTTTAAGAAAAATAAAACTTAGTAAAAAAATCATCTAAAAAGTATCAATATTGTGATTTGTGCAACTGTGAAACTGTTAGGTGAATTTTTTTCTGCCTCTGGTTGACAAGAAAAAGCGCACCATATAGGTTCAGCCATTATTACGACTCGGCTTTCATAAAACGCTATCTGTTGAGACTTTTTTATACTGTTTTTTTTTTTCTTAATTTAATTGTCAGAAAATCGCTCATTAGATTCTTTCTTTCTTATCGAGTGTGTTATTACTAACACAGGTGTCAGATTTTATTCAAGTAGCCTAAAGGCATCCGACATGACTTTTACGACTACCGCCATCTAGTGGCAGTAGCCGTATACACACTAGTAAACTAAACAGTCAGCCAATGTGCATGTGCAGGTTTCCTCACGATTACATTAGTAAATACACTTAAATTGACCTCCCATCGGAAATAGGCATCCCACTCAATAAGAATATCAGTATTATTTACATCTTAACATATTTTTAACTTAGTAGCATCAAACTCGAATGACATAAGTACACAAAGCAAATTTATGAAAAGTTGAAAAGTATCACAAATCACTAACACCCGGTTTCTGAAACGCAAATCAATGAAAAATTTACGTAGCAAGTTGATAATCTCTATTTATAAGCAGTTTGGGTTTCTGAACAAGCCTAGTGACAGTTTGTCATCGATTTGTTGTTCCAAATGTCAGATTCATAGAGCTAGGTACGTCTGTCGAATTTGACATTTGTTGTCAACGGAAGAGACAAAACTATAGTGTGACAAGGGGATTTTGCCCGTCATTGCGCTGCTGAATACACGTGTTTTGAGCTAAAATCGCGTAATTTCATATAAGAAACTTTTTGTGTGACCTAAACTTTCTGTTTGTGTTGTTCTGGTGGTGGAATTAAGGTAGGTATATTATATTCCTTTAGTTTTCTTTGCCCATTCCTTAATGGGCAAAGAACCTCCTGATGGGGGAGGTCCTCCTCTCCCAGATGTTGATATGGACGATGAGGTTACGTTTAGTCAGCTAAAGCCGAGACTAAAACGCCCAGCAGATCCGGAAATCTTTCCGGAAGCCAAAAAAGCTCTCCCCTTCTGATTCCATCCAGTCCGTGTACGTGAAGCCAGGCTATGAGGAGGACTCAAACTTTCAATATGCAGATACTGATCCTGGTCCGTATGTGGTATACGTATCTCGTGCAGAGTCAGATACATCAGCCGATCGCTCTATTCGTGTACTGAAATTCGGCCAAATGATGCACAAACATAAAGTCCCCGGTATTGTTGAGGGCGGAATTAATGCTGTAAGTCGTAGCAAAATCAGTGTTACATTTAAATCCCCCAAAGACGCCAACAATTTTGTTAAGAACTCATTGATCTCTGATAACCATTTTCATGCTATGATACCAAAATATCTTCTGTCTCGCATGGGAGTAGTTCGCGGTATTCCCACTGATTGGACATTGGAGGATTTAGTCAATGGCATTTACATTCCAAGAGAATCTGGTGCAGTAATAAGGGCTAGACGACTAAATATCAAAGAAAATGAGACTGGCGTCTCCTGGGTTCCATCTACAACAGTTGTTCTAACCTTCCTAGGTCAAACTCTTCCTGAAAAAGTATATTGCTATAGAACGTCATTGTTTGTAGACACCTATCAGCTTCCTACAATTCAGTGTAGGAACTGTTGTAAATTTGGCCATGTCAAAAATCAATGCAAGTCGAAAGCGCTCTGTTATAAATGCGGCCAAAACCATTCAGGAGATGAGTGTGATCAAACTGTAACTTCCCCTCGTTGTGTCCTTTGTAATGGAAACCACTTTGCTAATGATAACAAATGTCCCGAGCATGCTAGGCAAAAGTCTATCAAAGTAATAATGTCCCAGGAAAACCTTAGTTATATAGAAGCTTCCCGCAGGTTACCTGCCTCCAAAACCTTCTATGCAGATATAACAGCGTCTTCTCCCAAGTCTTCCCAATCCCCTTTAACCCCCTCTCATTCTCAAGTCCCACACTATGCTGCTTATTACACCCCAGAAAAACAATCATATAAAAACTATCTATAAACAGGTTCGCCCTCCCCCACCCTTGGCAAATCTTATGATGTTGAGGCTCATAACTCTATGACATTTACCCCAAAGTCCTCCCAACCAAATGGCTGTGCCCTTCTTAATAACTCTCCCCTCCAGCCCAACTCCTCACCTTACCCCTAATGACAATCTGATAGAATTATTAGTATGCTCCCTTCTCAACATTCTTTCAAAATTCAATGATGCCATACCGAACAATGTCAATATCCTACTTCAACAGCTCCTCTCTCGCCTAATACAATATGGACCACAACATAAGGACTCTCCTACAGTGGAACTGTAAGAGTGTCCGCTCCAAACTTCCTGATCTTTTTAACTTATTAAATAAATTTAAACCTGTCATAACTGCCATCTCGGAGACATGGTTGAGACCAGATTCTCGTTTTCGAGTTCCTGGATACT
Organism: Ephestia elutella; assembly: GCA_018467065.1. Taxonomy (NCBI): domain Eukaryota; kingdom Metazoa; phylum Arthropoda; class Insecta; order Lepidoptera; family Pyralidae; genus Ephestia; species Ephestia elutella. The sequence goes on from CM031565.1 coordinate 721,889, forward strand.
CCTGCCTCCGTGATGACAGAGATGATGGGTATGCTGGATGCGCCCTCTTAATTTCCCATCTGTATACATTTTCTCAAATCCCTATACCCCCCACTCCCCCCAACTTCATGTGGTAGCTGCTAAATGCATTGATATCTCTTTTGTTTCGGTTTATATCCCTTACCCTAACTCCCATGTAATTTCGGAGCTTAACTCCATCCTCACCAATATTCCTAGACCTGTAATTATCCTTGGTGACTTCAACATAAAAAACACACTATGGGGATGTCATTGTGATGATGCCATATCTTATATATTCCTTGACCTTCTTGACTCTCAAGACCTCTGTATTATGAATGATGGATCTGCAACGCGCAGAACACCTCCATCCCAAAACATTAGTATCCCAGACCTAACTCTCGCCTCTTCCTCTATAGCTTCTACCCTTACTTGGTCTGTCTTTCCCAGTGCATGTGGCAGTGATCATATGCCTATTATTACTACCCTCTGTTCATCATACAAACCTTCTCCCCCTTCCCAACCTCTTTTAAAGTATAGAACTCAAGAAGCAGACTGGACTAAATATGCTGAGATTCTAGACAACGAAATAAACTGCATCTCAATCTCGGATCCCTCAGAATACCTCTCAACCTATGATCAGCTTCTAACTTGCATCCATACCGCTGCCAAAAAAACTTTTCCTGTCAAATCTCAGTCTAGTAAATTGGCCTCTCCTCCTTGGTGGGATAGTGAATGCTCCGCAAGTGTTGAGGCTCGAAAGAATGCTGAAGATGAGTATCTTGCTACTATAGACATGAATACCTACCTTAATTACAAAGAAAACCTGTGCTCGGACCCGTAGGTTCCTAGCCAAAAAGAAAAAAAAGGATGGTACAAGGTGTGCGAATCACTTTCACCCAGATCTCCCCCCTCTCTTGTATGGAAGAAAATCAAAGCGTTCCGCAGAAGTCTCATAGAGAGCAACCCGTCTTCTAACGACGTTTCTTCATGGTTAGAAGAGTTTATCGACAGATTAGCTCCCCCTATGTCCCAAACTTTGATTTTTCATCCCCATTCCATTCTACGTCCCCTTCTCCTGATAGCATGAATGAAGAATTTTCGTTTGCGGAACTCTCCTGTGCCCTTGATAACCTAAAAGATTCTGCTCCTGGTATTGATGGAATCCCTTACTCATTCATTTGTAAATCTTTTCCTTCTTGTAAACTCCTTATCCTTAAACTACTAAATTACTTTTTTATTTCTGGCGTCTTCCCTGAATCATGGAAGGCACAAATCATCATCCCAATCCTTAAACCGGGTAAGGACCCTTCTGATCCTACCTCATACAGACCAATTGCCCTCAGTTCTGTCCTGCTAAAAATCCTGGAACACCTAATCAAGAATCGCCTGGAGTGGATAATTGAAAACAGAAAACTTCTTCCAGACTCACAGTTTGGCTTTCGACGAGCTAAAGGCACGATGGATAGCCTCAGTATTCTCACTACACACATCCGCTCGGCGTTTTCCGATAACGAAAATGTCATCGGTGTGTTCCTTGACATCTCTTCCGCCTATGACAATGTTCAGCCTCCTCTACTCAGGCATAAAATGCTTCAGCTGAGTATCCCTGAGAGACTTGTCAACGTCATATGTAACATCCTTATGGATCGCTCTATTTGTGTCCGAATAAACGGCTCTTTACTCCCTCCTAGACGTGTTTGGAAAGGGTTACCACAGGGCTCTGTCCTCAGTCCCCTTTTGTATAACATCTATACATACGACTTGGACCTTACTGTGTCTAGCTTTTGTAATATTCTGCAATATGCAGACGACATCGCGATTTTTGCTCGCTCAGAAAGTCTCCTGATGCGACCAGTCGTCTAAACTCTGCATTATATTACCTTAACAACTGGTTAGAAGAGCACGGATTATCCCTCTCGGTGGGTAAGTGTAACGCAGTTGTCTTTACACGCAAGAGGAACATTCCCCCTATTAACCTATCTATTAACTCCATCCCCATCGAAATTCGTAACGAGACCAAATTTCTTGGCGTCGTTCTTGATTCAAAAATGAATGGGTTATCTCATTTAAACCACGTCTGCCGTAAGGCTGAACAGGGTATCAATGTTTTACGTGCAGTCTCAGGAGTTCGCTGGGGCTCACATCCATATAGTCAACTCCTCTTATATAAGGCGATCGTGCGCAGCCACTTTGACTACGGTTGTTTTGTCTTGGAACCCTGTAGCAAAATCGCCCTAGGCAAACTGGACAGGATACAGGCCAGATGCTTACGCATCATTACTGGTGCCATGAAATCATCCCCAATGTTAGCCCTTCAAGTAGAATGCATGGAACCCCCGCTTTTATTAGGAGACAATATCTAGCAGACCGTTTTTTCTTTAGAATCGCCCAAAATTCATCCCATCCTTTGCTTAATGCTCCTGGAGTCTCTATCTGAATCTTTCTCTACGTCACCATATTGGAACCACAAAGATCCCCCTCCTCTTCTTAACAGCTTCAGAGAATATAAATCTATCCCCTGCCCAATTGTCCAATCCGATCGTAATCCTCTCTTCTCTACTGACTTTCCTGCTCTGGTCTTCCGACCACGTGTTCTTCTTGATGTGGGTATTGATAAAAGCTCTCCGTTTGCGGATCTTCAATTCAATGATCTTGTCAGGGAACGGTGGTCGGATTGGCTAATTGTCTATACAGATGCTTCAAAGATCACAGATAGAGACAATATAGGTGCTGCGGTCTGGATCCCAAAATTCCAAATTCTGTTAAGTTTTAAATGTCCCCCCAGACTTCGGTATTTTCTGGCGAAGCCATAGCGCTTCTGGAAGCTGTTTCGTTTGTAGAGTCCCACCAAATTAAAAAAGCCGTGATATTGTCAGATTGTAAAAGTTGTCTCCAGGATATAATGAAATCACCATTCCATGCTCGAGACAACTTTTCAATCACCCTGAAGACTCGACAATCGCTCTATCAGTGTCACCAAGCTGGTTTGGAAGTTGTTCTAGCCTGGATTCCAGGTCATTCTGGAATTCTTGGTAATGAAGCTGCTGATATGCATGCCAAAAATGCCATTAATGTTGGTATCCAAACACATTTTGAATGTCATCCTCGTGACCTCAGACTTTCGGCCAAACCGCATCTCAATGAAAAATGGAAAAGGCTTTGGTATAGCAAGGGTCCCTTCAATGCTAAACACTACTCGAAGATTCAGCCTGATATCCCATCTCAACCGTGGTTCTATAAATACCGTAAATTTGATAAACGTGCTACCTCTGCTGTAATTCGTTTACGCCTAGGCCACGTTTGCTCTCCGGTTTTTCTAGCCAAAATTCGAGTTAAAGACAGCTCCCTATGTGAATGCGGTTTGGACGAGGGTTCTTTAGAGCACATTTTCTTTAACTGTCCTCTGCTGTCTGTTTCTCTGTATGACTTACTTCCCCGCAACATTCCTCGTCCCGTCAATGTCTCTTTTCTTCTTACCTTAGTTTATACTCCTTTTATATCTGTTCTTATTAAATTTATCAATAATAATAATATTTACTTATGACCCTATTCCTACCTCTCTGCTGCTTGTATTACATATATTTAGACCCTCTTCTGTATTATATTTATCTTTGCCTACCGTACAATATTCAACCGTCCATTTGTAAATAGTATACTAATATTAGCTAGGTACTTACTAACCCTTGTTTGTTGTGTTGTTTTAGGTTGCCCTGCAGTTCAGAAACCGGCCAATAGTTAACTAATAATTATAGTCAATTAATATTTGTTCATATTATTAACATTGTGTATTCTTCAACCTTGACATCGGCAAAATCATCGTTTGGCCGAACGATGGAGCCATAAAATTAAAAAAAGTGAAGTGAAGTGATAGTGTGACAAGGATCTTTTTGCACGTGGTAGAAAATGGAACTAATGTCTAAGCTATTAAAATTTCACATTTGAAACGTAGGTGGCGCCCAGTTGGACTAATGAGGAAAACGAATGAGTGAATGAAAAAAGTCAAACAGTCGATTAGATAATTTTACGGTGAATAGCTTTTCAGAAACCCAAAGTTGTTTAGCAGATTGTTGATTATGACACTCTGTTACCAAATTCAATACTTGACATGCTTTTCGGAAACCGGGTGTTAATATTGTAACGAGGAAAGTGTTAGTACGTTTGTTTGTAGGGAATCTTCGGAACTTATGAACCGATTTCAAAGATTCTTTCACCAATAGTAAGCTACATTATACCTGAGTGATATAGGCTACAATTTATGTATGTACCTCCCGAGCGAAGCCGGGGCGGAGCGCTAGTCATCAATCAATCAGTCAATTATTTTTATTTATATAGGCTTAAAAATAGCACCTTATAAATCGTCACATTCTTGTTTTTTAGTTAGTTGACGTCATAAAATTACTTAGCTTCTAAGGTTACCACCGCCTCCAAAGCGCAAGTGGAGAAGAGGCGGCGCAACAAACTCCACTGCTGCATTTGCAATATAAGTCAAACCTGTTTTTTTTTTTTAAATTTTAATGTCAAAAACAAGCAATTTCTGTATTCTGAATGTTATATAAAATTACTAAATAACAAAAAATTACTAATAACATGTACCAAATTTCGCATAGGGTTCTCTTGGGAGAAAAAGCCCTGGTAAAGACAGAATGTAAAACTCACAACAGTGTTGAAACAGTCTGTGGCCGGTTTTTGACCACCCCCAGGGGTCGTGCTGCCCTGTAATGGACCTGTGAAATATACATTTATTATTTTATGTAACAGGTAATAATCATAACAATATTTTAGTTGAAAATAAGTTAACACTATGAGCTAGACTGTAACCTAAAAACGTGCATACATTTATCAAATTATATAGATGACAGTATCACGTCTTTATCCCTTACGGGGTAGACAAAGCCGTGTGTCGTGAGACTGGAAGTCTACATTAAGCTGAATAGTGGCCAGGTGGAATGGAAATGAAATTATTTTTTTTAAATAGGCTAAAAAATAGCACTTTTAAATCGTCATATGCTTGTATTTTAGTTAGTTGACGTCATAAAATGACTTAAAGCTAAGGTTACCACCGCCTCCAAAGCGCAAGTGGAGAAGAGGCGGCGCAACAAACTCCACTGCTGCATTTTCTGCAATGGAGATTCAGATATAGTAGTGACAGGTTTGAAACCCTTGATTGACTTTTACAATCAGTGCCGGAAGAGCATTTGGAATACAGGTAAAAATATCGCGAGAACAGCTAAATATTTGGTAATGTTTGTGAAGTAAATAAAAGATTTAGCAGTGGGTATGGAAAGTAAATAAATTGATTTTGTGCCCAGCAGTAAGACATGGAAAGCTGATGAAAGATGATGTTACCTTTAGACAACAGCTTGTGTACGGGATGAGATCTCTCCGTCAATTTCCACAAAGTTAACTTTGAACCGGCGATTAGAAGCGAATCCGTGTCTTCTCTGAGGCACCACGTAAGCGACACTGTACGCAAAATAAATATATATCGGAGCGTTTTTATTAGTTAAATTAACTGTGGTTTATTTTGTTAGTAAGTTTGAAGGTTTCACCTGTAACTGATAAGGTAAGAAGCAACAGACCCACATGGTTTGGACACGTGCTGAGGAGGGAAGAGGAACATTTTCAAGAGAGCTGTGTCAATGAAAGTAGGTGGATATAGGGGGAGAGGAAGGCCTAAAAAGAGATGGATGGATTGTGTTGGGGAGGATATGAAGGTATTGGGAGTTGATAAAACTTTGACTAAGGATAGAAAATTGTGGAGAGAAAGGACATTTTGCGCCGATCCTAGATGATGGGATAAGGTAAGGCAGATGATGGTTTATTTTGTTAGTAAATCAATGGTTTAGGACAGTTTTCTTAACTGAAATGAGTCACTTATGTCACCCCCTTCTATGTGTTATAAAATTAACGTGCGGTCGTTATAACGAGGCAGTCGTATGTGTGGCGCGGTGTGGTGCGGTCGTCCGATTGTATTGAGTTCTCTGTAGCTATGTAGTCAGTGATAGAATAGTGTTATTGTTGTGTTACTTGGTTCATGTAACGATGTGACTATGAGTGATGGTGTTAGCAGCGAGATATTGGAGATCTTTGTTGTTGGACAGTTTTGATGGTAAACTGTGTTTGGCTAGTTAGCACGGAGGACCGTTCAGTAAAACTCATTGATTGAAACGGACTGGCCCGTGCGTGGTGAGGCGCGGACCCTTGTCCTAGGTAGGTTAGGGTTGTACTCTAGCTGTGACATATGGACCAAATAAGAGTATTATAAGTTGTGCATGTTATCTTGGAAATAGCTTAATCCTGGCAGTTAAAATGATCTGGGTTTGGTGCCCATATGTTTTCATGTGAACCTGTTGTTGAAGTACCTGTGTTTATAGCCCTGGTTATCCATTCTGACCCCTGATTCTGATGTTTTTCCGACATAAAACGGTAATAATAAGGTTCATCATTACTCGCACCTAAAATTCACTTTTAGATTCTCTGAGAAGTTCCAAAAAAATGGTGTTCGTAGTATTTTTATATTATTTTTCGAGTCGAAAATGGCAATGTAATGAAATTATTCACTAGTATATGTATTTCATTAAGTATGTCTATTCAATGGCGAACCGGAGGGGAGTCCTTTGCCCAGCAGTGGACAGTACAAGCTAATAAAAAAATGACTATTATTTTAACACTATTTTAGTAACAACTAGCTGTCGCCCGCGTCTACAGAAAATGTTCATCAGATTAATCAAGTTTAGCTAAGGCGCCATTTTCATATAATATGTTATAGTAGCTGGCAGTATATGTAGCTGGTCTCTTGGAGTTATTCATCAGATGTTCCAGATCTTCAATTTTTATACGTCAGCAGAAAATGCTCATCAGGTTGAACCACAGAACATATAAAAGAGGTTAGAAAGGAGTTGTGGGCGGGGCCGGCGCGCCATGCATGCGAGCGACCGCTCGTATCTTTACAAAAACACGTGACCGCGCCGTTTAGTCGCTCGCGAACTCTAGCGGAGAAAGTATTGCGAAGCGCTGCTACAAAATTGTAATGAAAAAATGCCTTCATGTGCGGTAATTACTTGTCGAGCGAGAAGCCAAGAGCTTAATAAACAAAGGATGCGTTTCTTATCATCGGTAAGTAAAAAACCTCTAGTAAATACGATATTTTAGTCAAAATCTTTCAAAGGTCATTAAAATATTTTTTTTTCTCCAAAAATATACATTGCTGTCTGCATGCGTTCGTTATTTTTGCAACGTCAAACATACCGCGTAGTGGAGTGCGCGGCAACAACGTGGCATTAGCTCTAGTGTTGGGCGTAGTGAGAGACGATATTTATCGATATCGTCTTTCAAAGTCATATATTTAAATGTTATAAATTAATGTTAATGTGGAAAGACTAAATTAAGTAATGCGAATAATTATTATTATAACAAGCTTTTATTTAACTTGCAATATATGCATGTATGTATGTTTGTCCGGGTGGAATCTTGCAACAGAATTTTAAAAACCAGTTATTTTAACTGCTTACACTTTTTACTAAAAACATTCGCTTACACTTTTTACTAAAAATTCTTTAGAAAAACAAACCAAGCGACAACTTCTTCTTCCAAGGTCAATAAATATAAGATTGTAAGAAATGTACTTTGTTTTATTTTCCATTTTACTATATCACTTTTGTATGTAACAGTATTGTTGTGTGAATTATCTTATTGTTTAATAACAAAATTCAATATCGATAATTAAGTCATTTAAAGTTTAGTCAAGCACTAGCGTAGTTTACAAACACAATCACACTAATTGTACATCGATTGCGTGCTTGCGTATGATTGGTTCAGTTTGAAATTGCGTGATGACGTGGCGCTATGATTGGCTAGATTGGAAATTGCAAGAATGTGCGAAGCTTCGTACTCATTATGGCAAATGTGTGGTAACGGTGAAAGGTGGGGCGGATTAGGCGACACTGGTTCTCATAGAAACGGCGCATTATAGCCATTCTAACCTCTTTTACATGTTCTGTGGGTTGAACGACTTTTGTTGAGGCACCATTTTCATATTTCTTATAGTTTTGCTGTTTTGTTATGGTTCTTCATCAGGTGTTCCAGTTTTCAAAATGAATTATAGCCTATACATATGTTGCCCAGGCTTAATAGCTATACAACAAAAAAAGTTTCATTCAAATCCGTCCAGTAGTTTTTGCGTGAAACGCGTACATACATACAGACAGACAGACAGACAGACAGACAGACAAGAAATTCCAAAAAATTTTTTTGCTTTCTATTATTCTTTTTAAGTGTCCCTCTATCCATTTCAGTAAAAAATACTAAATGTACAGACAAAATATTTTTACTGTTTTATCATATGTATAGATAAAGTTGTAAAGCTATGTGTTACCTGGAGTGTTATCAACGAGCGGTAACGCCGGCAGCGGCTGCAGCGTGAGCGCGGCGGGCGCGCTGCGAGCGCCGCGCACGGCGCACACGCTGCAGCGCACGTGCGCGGTGCCGGCCGACACGCACCACGCCGCTATGAACAGGTTGCCGTCTGGAGGAGTGGTATACAGGGTGAGTTCTAAAACTTTGGCAATTCTACCGGTGATAGTACTTAGAATATGAGCAACTTTTTACGTAGGACCGATTTTTATATCTCAAAAAAGACTGCTGTTCCATAATGGTATTGTAAAAACAATAACTTCTCGCTCAAAATGTAAACAAAATATAGAGAACAGCGGAGGAATATCAATAGGGTTCCGTTTGGATTCTTTGAGTAAGGACTAGTGGTTCTGTGAACATCGAGCAGACCTCCTTCCTCACTGCAGCGCTACAAGGCACTTGGCAATTTTTCCCCATTTTCCCCCTTGTTGAATATTTTTTGCACGGTGCAGACGTGCCATTAGATTCCTTGCATTTCTCCGAGTGACATAGACTATGTAAGTTGTCAGTCGTGTTTTGACATAATTAGCTTGTTAGTGTTACTTAGTTCATGTAACGATGTGACTATGAGTGATGGTATTAACAGCGAGATATTGGAGATCTTAGTTTTTGGACAGTTTTGATGGTTAAACTGTGTTTGGCTAGTTAGAACAGAGGACCATTCAAAGTAAAACTCACTGGTTGAAATGGACTGGACCCTTGCCGTATGTAGGTTAGGGTTAGACCCGCTTTAGGCTGTAACTTGAGGTAGCAGTTGTTTACCCTGTCTATTATAAGCTGTGCATGTTATTTTAGAAATACCCTCATCCTGACAGTTAATATTCGAACTGAGTCTAGTACCCATATGTGTTTACCGCTCTGGTTATCCATTGTGAGCTCGGCCCCCTGAACCCATGATCTGATTCTGATGTTATGTATTCCGAGATATATTTGTAATTTACATACAAAGCCCTTTCTTTGGACCCACACGGCATGTTTATAAGAAAAAATATTTGTATGGCGGGCTTTTAAATGTCATGCTTCTAGTTCCACCATTTTGGTGCTTGTCATTATATATATTTGTGTTCAGCACATTTTTCTGAATGCACCATACCAAATTAACATAGATCCATGATTTGACGGTCAAATCATGGATCTATGTTAATTATGGATCTATTGGCCAACCTACAACTTTAAAAGATTTTTCTTTTAAACTGAAAATAATAAAGTGTTGTGGAGGGTTATGATATCTGTAATTTACAGTAACATCAAGATATTTTTATAATTAAAACCTCAAAAAGTATTGGTCCGAGGCGACATCTATTGTTAAATAGGTGAACTTTTTAGAATTCCGGAAACCCAGTGCTTTATGACGTTCTGCTATTTAGTATGGGCGGAGCCAATTGCCCTGCGCCCTCGCCTTCCACCCCGTGTATCGTCACACATTTTTTCTTAGAGAAATGTCATTAGGACACGTCTTCTTTGTATATCGTCCAAGGACCGAACAAACAAACAACCGACGACATCCGACAAAACCAAAATCAGCTATTCTTGAAAAGAAGACTCCCGCTCGCTTCGCTTGCTCCATTTAATCCTAATCCTAACTAATATTATAAATGCGAAAGTGAATTTCTTTGTTTGTTTGCAACCTCTTCACGCTTTATCTACTGAATCAATCTCCCTGAAATTTCGCAAGAAGTACGGAGAAGGATGTAGGTACCTTTTATTCCAGGAAAAAGCACTGTTCCCGTGGGAAGTTTACGCGGGCAAAAGCTGGTAAACAATAACGCCAGCGCACTCAACGGTTTGGGGCGATCTGGTATCGTCCAAACATCGCTTAAAAATGTGAATTGTTTTTTGCTATATCTTGCTGTGCTTGGGAAATACTTTCGTTATTTTGATTCTTTTACTGATGTTTCTATTATTGTGAGATATTTCAAGGATCAAAAAAAAAGTTGTCCAGTCCCCTATTGGAAAAATGTCCTCGTGGGAAGGAAGTTTAAGCCTGTCACAGACTCAGCTATAATATATTTTATAGTAAGGTATATTACTATTATGAAGGTGGAGTTAACGAATATCAATGAAAATCCCAGGGGAATTAAAACTTATGGAAAACTTTACTATCACACACAGTTTTACAATCATATAAAAATTATAATGAAAATGAGTTCGGAAAAATCCCTACAAACAGTTCGTGTTTGCATTTAGTGCAGAACCAGGAGTTAGTTACAGAAAAAGAATGCGCGGGGGTCGCGGCGAGCGACACACAGCGAGACGTGTTTAAGAGAACCCGGTCGTCGGCAGACTGACTGTGCTGGCCGCCGGAGTGACTTCCAACGGCCCCGGCGGTCCTGCCCCGGTGACGGGGCCATTGGAAAAAATTTCCAACGGGCCCGGCGGAGCCCGGATGTTACGTTGACGGGGCCGTTGGAAAAAAAAAATTACCAACGGCCCCGGCGTGTTTTGAGCTGGGACGGATAGCATAAAAAATTTAAAGCATACGCTCCGGTAGTGTTTAAAGGGCCCCCCCATACACATAATAGTACAAGTATTAAGATAACAATAATATTTATTTATTTATTTAACCTTTATTGTACAAACACAATGTATGGCACAATAGGTGGACTTAATGCAGAAGCATTATCTAACAGTCAACCTAAATAATACATACAAACTCTTTTTTTATTTTTTTTTTCATATTTAAAGTCTATAAAATAATACTTTCAATTTCCCCCTTTAAACACTACCGGAGCGTATGCTATAACTTTTTTTATGCTATTGGTCCCCATTTAAAAAAACACACCGGGGCCGTTGGTATTTTTTCCATCGGCCCCGTCAACGCAAAAATCCGGGCCCGCCGGGGCCGTTGGAAATTTTTTTCCACAGGGCCCCGTCACCGGGGCAGATTCGCCGGGGCCGTTGAAAGTCACTCGGCCGCCGCAAGCGCCTGGCGCTGGGGTGACGGCAGTACGCATGCGCGTTAGGCGGGCGCAACTCCCGAGAGAGAGAGATAGCGACGCATGTGGGAATGTGGCTATCTCTATCTATAGCGCACGGAGCACGCAACAGCGCGATTCACGGACTGGGCGGTGGTTTACTATACACTCCCCCTCAAGTCCCTGGAGAACGCCCCCGCTCCTGGACTGGTATTTCAACTTTATCAGCCTTATCAGTCTTAGGCGGGCTTCCCCTGTCCCTTTTTAGGATTGACTGGTTTAGGTAAAGGTTCCACATTGGTGTTACCTTGGTAAAGAGTGAGATCTTTAGAGTTATATTTCCCTACAATAATGTCTGGTTTTCTCAGTACTGGAGATGTTAAAGGTTGTAGGACTAACCTTTGCGACTATCCTGTACGGACCATCCCGGCGTGGATGAAATTTAGCCGTCAGGTTCTTCTCTCCTTGGCTGAGTAAATTCTTCATCAACTCTTTCTTTGAAGGAGTTGAGACGGTAAGGAAGGTACTGATATAGGTGGATGCTCACCTGTATCGATTCGGTGTTCAGCGAATGGTGTGGGGCCTCCCCCCCTGCTTCAAAAATCCGCGCGTGCCTGTTGACGACGTCAGCGAGCACCTGACGTTGAGCTGGATTGAGGTGTGCACCTTCGTCCTGTCTAAGAATGTCAGTAGATGCACACGAGGGAGGGGTTCCCTACGTGAGGAGGGTTCAAAACTCAAATTGTATTTAACCTTATCATCCGCACTGAAAACCAAACTCTCTTTTACTAAAATCTATGACTACGCCAGCCCTAGAAATAAAGTCTATGCCTAATAATGTTTCATTATTGGTAGAATCAAGGAAATATTAGGGAATGGCGTTGGAAAAGATTTCGTTTCTAAGCACACCTCTAAGGTGGTAGTAAGTACCTTCATGGTACGTACGACACCGTCAATGCAAGTTTAACTTCTCGCGTTGACGGGAGGAGGGGGTGTCCCCTTCCTTGAAGTAGAGTGTATAGTGTGTGACCCGCAATGCAATGTGTAGCGGCGGTGTCAATTAACGCGGTGCCGTTAAAACCTAAAATTTTTAGATTAAAAATGGGTCGCAAATCGCGTCCAATCGGGGAGTATCCCTGGTGTTGCTACCGCTTGCATATACATCTCTACAAGAAAGTACATCTTCATAATAAACATTTTCACCAAATGATAATTCACAATTTGATAAAACATTACTGTCCCTTGGACTATAAGAAGTTTATTTGAAGGATTTACATTTATTTCGGAAAAAATGTTACTGTCCCTCCGGACGAACTGAAAAAGTACTACTATCCCTTGGACTATTTGAAAAAGTACTACTGTCCCTTGGGCTATAACAATTATTTGGATGATTTACATTTGTTTCAGAAAAAATGTTACTGTCCCTCGGACGAACTGAAAAAGTACTACTATCCCTTGGACTATTTGAAAAAGTACTACTGTCCCTTGGGCTATAACAATTATTTGGATGATTTAGCATTTGTTTCAGAAAAAATGTTACTGTCCCTCGGACGAACTGAAAAAGTACTACTATCCCTTGGACTATTTGAAAAAGTACTACTGTCCCTTGGGCTGTAACAATTACTTCTGGATGATTTACATTTGTTTTAGAAAAAATGTTACTGTCCCTAACTGGAAAAAGTGTTACTGACTCTCGGACTATGAAAGTTGTTTGCAAAAACTAAATTATTAGTACACACATTATCTGTGGATAAGTTTTGTTTACAACTAATATTATTATTAGAATAGTGTTTGACGAGTTTGTTTACTAATGTTATCAGTAACAATATCACTAATGTTATCACTAGAAGAGTTTTTCGATGAAAAAGCACGATAAAACCTGACTTTGATTACGACTATTATTATTACTAATACAGTATTTGACAGTTTGTTTACAAAATGTTATCAGTGTTATCACTAGTAGAATTGTTCGATGAAAAACATGATGAAACCTGACTTTGATTACGAACACATCGTTTACGACTATTATTATTGCTAATACAGTGTTTGACTATTTGTTTACAAATCTTATCAGTCTTATCACTAGGAGAGTTTTTCGATGAAAAACACGACGAAACCGAACTTTTTTGAACACTATCGAGAGAATAAAAACTTGTATTTTCGTTAACACTTTTAGGCACTGAATCAGAGTTATTAGATGTTTGTGACTCACCTGGGGTCAACAACTTACGGCACTGGTCTCTTGTATGTCCGAAACGCTTACAGTAGACACACGAAGGTCGGGGCTTTTTTGTCGCAGCGGCGGAGTCTCGGCTCGGCGCCGACGGAGCTGACGACGCAGGCGGTTGCCACGCAGGAGCTGATGATGAAGGCTGCTGCCGTGTCGTGGCGCGCGCGGGAACGGCGGCCGTTAAGGCCGGGTCGCGCGTATTCGCGCCGTCGGAAGATGGCGCGGCCGGTTTCAACCCTGCGCTAGGCCTTCGGGCTTCGTCGAACGCGTCCTCCACTATCCGTGCTAGACGGAGTAAATCGGTGAAGCTGTCGAACTCTTCCCTGCGGAGCCTTTCTCGAATGCGGCTGTTGATGAGACCGTACGTAATATCCAATTGGGCCGACAAAGAGAGGTCGCCTTTTGGTAATCTCGCTAGGAGAGCACGTACTCTGGTCACAAACATATCAGTGTTTTCCTTATTTTGAGGAGTAGAAAATATTTCTAGATAAATACGGTGAGGTGGGCGGCGGTCCCCGTAGGCACTTATTAAATTTTCTTTAACTTGCCGCCACGATGAGACGGTGTCCTAGATGCCCTGCCACCACGTGGCTGCTTCGTCTTTGAATAGGTATGCAAGGCCTCTCATGATATTTGAGTCTGCCACTTGTGAGCATTCACAATATGCCTCCACGGCATCTATAAAAGCCTCTACAGATTCTTTAGGCCGACCGGAAAAAGTTGCCTTGCAGCGCGCCAGGGTTGCATCACCCGGCGGAATCAAGAAGGTAGAGTTCGCCCTCGTCACCGACTCCAGGAGGCTGCGGAACGCATCTGCTTGCGACTGCTGGAGGGAAGCGATGATTGATGCCACATTATCGGCAGAAAATGTGGTACTTGCTTCGGCGCGAGGTGGCGAAGCGTCGTCGCCGCCATTTTGTGGAAAAAATGCGAACGACGGTGAGGCGTGGTCGGTCGAGGCGAGGGATTAGATTCTTGAATTTGAACTTCCTCTGATTCTTCCTTCCTGCGAGTGAGACTCGCGGCCCTACTTCTTGTGATAGGCATCTTTATTAACACTTTTTAACTGAAACTAAACTGAACTGCAACTAAACTAACGTTGTGCGCCATATATGAGGTGGGTTACGAATATCAATGAAAATCCCAGGGTAAAACTATGGAAAACTTTACTATCACACACAGTTTTACAATCATATAAAATTATAATGAAAATGAGTTCGGAAAAATCCCTACAAACAGTTCGTGTTTGCATTTAGTGCAGACAGGAGTTAGTTAAGAAAAGAATGCGCGGGGGTCGCGGCGAGCGACACACAGCGAGACGTGTTTAAGAGAACCCGGTCGTCGGCAGACTGACTGTGCTGGCCGCCGGAGTGACTTCCAACGGCCCCGGCGGTCCTGCCCCGGTGACGGGGCCATTGGAAAAAAAATTTCCAACGGGCCCGGCGGGCCCGGATGTTGCGTTGACGGGGCCGTTGGAAAAAAAAAATTACCAACGGCCCCGGCGTGTTTTTTAAATGGGACGGATAGCATAAAAAATTTAAAGCATACGCTCCGGTAGTGTTTAAAGGGCCCCCCCATACACATAATAGTACAAGTATTAAGATAACAATAATATTTATTTATTTATTTAACCTTTATTGTACAAACACAATGTATGGCACAATAGGTGGACTTAATGCAGAAGCATTATCTAACAGTCAACCTAAATAATACATACAAACTCTTTTTTTTATTTTTTTTTTCATATTTAAAGTCTATAAAATAATACACAATTTCCCCCCTTTAAACACTACCGGAGCGTATGCTATAACTTTTTTATGCTATTGGTCCCATTTAAAAAACACACCGGGGCCGTTGGTATTTTTTTTCCATCGGCCCCGTCAACGCAAAATCCGGGCCGCCGGGGCCGTTGGAAATTTTTTTCCAAGGGCCCCGTCTGGGCAGCCCGCCGGGGCCGTTGAAAGTCACTCGGCCGCCGCAAGCGCCTGGCGCTGGGGTGACGCAGTACGCATGCGCGTTAGGCGGGCGCAACTCCCGAGAGAGAGAGATAGCGACATGTGGAATGTGGCTATCTCTATCTATAGCGCACGGGCACGCAACAGCGCGATTCACGGACTGGGCGGTGGTTTACTATACTATATATTTTTGATAGAAATTTTCGAGTGACCGCACACTCAGCTATTATATATATTTCTATGACGTCACCATCCTATAGCATAATTTATATTATTGCATATTACTATATATTATGACTATCAATGAAATGAAGGCAAAATATATATTATAGCATCATCTCCGTGTGTGGTAGCTAGCCATAATATTTATTATAGTACGGTATATTAATATATATCATAACTAGGGTGTGTGACGGGCTTCAGTGCCCAACGCCAGCTTACTTTTTGTGCGCCACGCTAGCGCTAACGACGCGGGCGCGGTGCGCGGAGGCAAAGTCGGTGGCGGCGAGTGCGGCCGAGTCTCGCGCTACTAATGCCCCCACTAACCCACTTCGCTGTTATCACTATTGCGCCTTCTATCGCTACACTGGGCTGGGGACAAAGATATCATTTAGGCTCAGGCACACTACAGGGAGCTTCGCTTTGCGTGCTAAGGGATTTGCATAGTGACTCGATCCTAGCAAACAGAATGGCATATTATCGGAATGGCTCTCTGGAGTTATCTGCTTACCCCAAAGGCTCGACTGTTAGATAATGCTTTTGCATTAAGTCCACCTATTGTGCCATACATGTATTTGTGCAACAAAGGTTAAGTAAATAGCGCATGAGCGACGCGCCTAGCTAGGAGCCTGGATAGTCACTAAGCAAGTAGCGTAGTAAACAGTTCATTATATACACTGGCAGGTAATATTGGTAATTCGTTTTGAAATGGTTATGTTTTATTTTGCTTTTCTTTGTTTCGTTATTTTCTTCTTATTGTATTTTGTGTGTGTCTCAGCAAACAAGGATAATCTATTCTATTCGACTCACCCAAATCCTTTGAGTGTGGCGCTTTCAGACCTTATCGCCTGGCAAGTCTCTCCGTGATGGGAGCATCGAGTTTCTTGTCTAAAGCCACAACACGCCGGCCATTGTGGAAGAACGCCGCTTTTTATTATGTGCTCGCCTGGAAATATTTCACATCATCACATCAGAAATTCACGCGGGTAAAAGTTAGTAAATAAATAAAGTAATTTTTTTTTAAAGTTTATTAATATCAGATCCATACCTGGAAAGTTATAAGTGTAAAGGCAAAGCCACTCGTTTAGCAAGTAATGGCTCTTTTGTGAGAACACAGACACTTCACCCTCAGTTGTGCCGACCAGCAAGTGTCGGCCACTCCATGTGTCCCATTCTAGGGTTGACACCTAAAAAAAGAGTTTTCTTTCACTATCATGATCTTTTTTCTATCTTTTGACAAGGTATGGTCAAGGATACAGATATGAATAAGATTATTAGGAGATGCGTTTGCCCATCAAAAGGACACTATAGCAAGAAAAAAAACATCATACTAGATCCCCAAAATATTTAAGACAGGGTCTTTTTTCATACAAAATGTTCAAGAGGGTCAGTTCATAAAACGCATGATGGGTTAAATTTCTGTTATCTGGATATGATTACTCACAGGATGTGTAGTACTGGTCACTTTTGTGGCTTTGTCCCATGGCGTGTCCATATCACAAACATACACATGGCCACCCCATGTATCACCCTCAGCGTCTTCCCAACCTCCGTAGGGGACGAAAAACGCGATGATATTACCTGTGGAAATGGTGCAAAATAGGACGCACCACTTCTTTGTCTGTTGGGCTGAAATTTTAGTTATTTTTAAAGACTAAACAAGCACCTGTTGTGACAGATAGATATACATAATAATCTACGTTTAAGTGGAAGATTTCCAATTGATAATAATGTTAGTAAATAGCACGAAAAAACAATGTTTAGATACCTTTCAAAATGCGGTGGTTCACATTTCAGTGGCTTGCGCCTCATAGAGTATATTAGTTCCATTTTATACTTTGTCTGGGTTTTATTCTGATTTATATAAAATTAACTATAAATAAGTTTTAGAATAAGACGTTAAGAGTTAAAAATACAGAAATAAATAAAACAACTCAAGCGATGCATATGTATGTACACCTCCTACTATTTATGCATCAATGACAATGACAGTTGTCTTGTAGTCTTGTCTTGACAGTATCGTGTCATTTTGAGTGACATTGACATTATTATATAATAGTGACTTCTTGATTCTCGATTATAGTGATTATAATAAAATACCTAATCGAGGAGACGTGGAACCACGGGGCCAATTCAACTAAATTACAATCGTAGATATAATGTGTCTGACCGACAAGCTAAAGAAATCGTACTAAATCAATAAGATCTCCTAAAAAATCTCTATGCTAATTTTTTTAGCTTCAGGCCCTTGATTCTACTTTACAAACGTAAATATCGTGCTTCAGTGACTCAGTTGTGTCTCCAGCCTTTTACCTTTGAACCGGATACTGTCCAGAGTGGTATTTTAGATCCAAAGATCCAAAGGATTTACCGCATCAAACGGTAAGTTTTGTACTTTGTGTAAAAGTACGTGCCTTAGCAACTTTTGCGGTCACCAAAACCAAACGGATTTATTTTTAAAGATCCATGTAGATATATAAAACAACTTTTCATCATCATCTGTGTCTGTGAATGCTTTTAACAAATAAATAAATAACGGATTTACCCAAAATAACTTTTGCGAATCTATCGACTCGAATTGAGGTCGCAATTGTCAGCACTACATTTGTTACAAACTTCATTCGCAAGTGAAACCAAACGCTGCAACTTCAGTTTCCATCACATTTTGTCCCGGGCATTGCCCTTTCATAATTCATTATTGAGTTGAGTTTCTGAACGTAGCGGTCTCGCGAAAATGGCGGATCGTTTCATACAGATCGGTTAACGTGTAAAATAATTTGATAAAAAAATCGTGAATTTTAAGTGAAAATGTGATATTAATGAATTAAAACATCTGGTGTAGTGTCGTTTTAGTGCTTTGCAATATGTGCCGGACAGGGGTGTGTCGTTTCGGCATTGGAAATTGGATTTTCTTAGTGGCTTGCCTCTTGTTTACATATGTTGAAGGTGAGCTCCTTTCGTATAAATATTGCCTTTTATTATCGATCGTCGTTCTAAACGTTAGTATAATAATATGGTTAAATTTATTATCAACTGCAGAGCTTTTTGGAATTACAGAGGTCTACAACGTTTAAACATGAGATTTTAGCAGAACATTTCGAGCTTGATTCTTTCTTTCTTCATTATTTATGTTGATTGTACATTTTAAGAGTTTATTTACGTTTCGGTAATGGTTTAAAGGTGAAGTTGATTGGTGGATCGTTAATGTCTGGGTGATGTACGGTGCTGCGCCCCTGTTTATTGGTTTTAGGGCTGCGCTGACGGTCTTACGAACGCTCCCGGTAATACACTGTATTATGGAGGTATAAAAGTAAATTAGACGATGGTTAAACAGGTGTGTTTATTTGAACAGGGGAATATTTTCTCTAAACCAAATCAGTTTTAATTAATTTCTTATTGGAGTAGGTACCTTAATGAGTTTGAAAGATTTCAGATTACAGTGTTAGAAAGATAATTCAGCCCTTCATAACAGATTTTTTTAAAATAATTTCACTAATATTATAAATGCAAAAGTTTGGATGTGATGTGTGATTATGATTGTACTGTGATGGGGTTTTCACAGAAGTCTAACTTAAAATCTGGGGCAGGATTTATAAACTGTTGTGAACCTAAGATATTAACAATAGTTAATTACATGCAGAAGAAGTCACAGGCAAAAGATAGTCTGGAATAACTTACAGAATAACTTATGTTTTATTATCTGTCTATAGTACCTATTGATTATTGTGATTACGCGATACATCAAAAAGGAAACAGGATCGTTCAGATCCTAGCATAGGCACTAATTTGTGTAATTCTTTTTTCATATTAAGTCACTTTGTATAAGTTTATTAGTCTTAAGATTTTTGAATATTTACTATTATATAAAAAATCTGATTTTGATAAAATAGTAGCTCAATCCATTGAGTGAAACTAACCCTCACCTCACTTCAAAGTCACTTCACAGATTAATGTACAGATTAATTTATATATTTTATTATACTTAACAAAAAGAAACATCCAAGACCCATGTCAATCTGAAAACGATAATTTTTTCCATTTTGACCTGACTGGGGATCAAAACCGGGACCTCGGGTGTGACAGCCTGGCATGATGATCATAGGCCATAGATGACATCAACATGCCCCTTCAGACAGGCCCTAGGCAAGAACAAAATAAACATAATACATATTATCACACCTTTTTCCTGTGGGGGTAGGCAGAGACCAGCGATTCCACTTGCTACGATCCTTACAGATATCTCTTGCCTTCTCTACACTCATCTCTCTCTCTCCATACATGCTCTCCGGTTATGGGTGCTCCTAGAATAAAATTTAACCTTGTAAAACTCTCACTCTTCAAAGGTCCTTTTATTTCATTAAGGGAGTAACTATGTTAACTCTCATGTAGCTTCAGGGCTTTTGGGGTTGTAGGCCAGTCCATTGTGCCCATGTCATTTCAAAATTATGTAATAAAATACTTTGCCCAGAGCAATATAAGGGATAAATCCTTACTTAATCCATCCATATTATAAATACGAAAGTCTGTCTGTCGGACTGTCTGTTAGCTTTCAGGGCTAAACTGCTCAACCGATTTCAATAAAATTTGGAAGGGATATACTTAGTTGAAGAACAGTGGTCAAACATAGGCTACTTTTTTTTCAAAAATAAAAAGTTAGTCTCGGGTGGAGTCGCGGGTGGAGCCGCGGGGCATCAGCTAGTACCCATACAGTATTATGTAAGCAGTGGTGTCAAGCAGTTAACACTCTGCCTGCTGTCGGAAGGTCCCTGGTTCGACTACTCTTGCCTCATAAGTTTGTGTACCAATCTCACTTTGTGCTTTCCTCCTGTGGGAATTTCGGAATAAAAAATACCCGTAATTTGCTATTCTCGTTATTTTTCTACCCGTATAACTCTCATTGAAATTCGTATAGATTTAGCGTAATTAAGTAACAAACGGTAGTCACGGACTCACAACATCCAAACATTCGCATGTATAATAGGATTCCTTGCCATGTACATACCTATATGCAGCGATATATATGTAGGTAAATAGTACGTAATAGTTAGCGGCAAATGCAGTAAATTCGTTTAGATTTATATTCAGTTAACTGTACATTGTAAATGATGCATGACATGAAATGATAATGTCTATCTCGTTATGTGCGCTGGGTGCGGTGTGATTGTCGTTCAAGACTTGATGGGTTTTCAATGGAATACTTAAATTCAGTATCACATCTCCAATTTAATTTAGCATAATTGGGCCATAGGTTTTATTGTTATTACTGTCGTTGAATTAAGTATGGAATTAAGTTAGCCTTGTTGTATAGTCCACAGTGAATCGACGTAAACAAATGTACAGAAAATTCGACGTTATTACCGCAGCACTTGGCACCTTGATGTACAGTCTTGTCTGTCACAGACCGTACCCAGCCGTAGTAGCCGTATTCATAAGTACAGACAGTGGGCCACACATAAAGTAATCACCCGAAATACAATGCATCTTAAAATGTGGTACAGTTCCTGTCACGTACGAGTAAAAAGACCGCTGGAAGACAGAGGGGGTAAAACTTACGCATACGACTGACTAACCAATCGCGCGCGCCGGACGATACCCGCCCGACCCCCGCTCACCGTATAGACCTAGGGTTGCCAGGTCGCCAAACTTAAAAGCCGGACAGATCAGCCAGTTTGGCCGGACATTTGGGTAGAAAGGCCGGACACCCTACATTATTGAGGATTTTATCTCAGTATTAATAGGTACGACAAAAAAATTGTATGTAAAATCAAGCTTTTTTTGTAATACCGATAGAGCACAGGGAGGCGGGCGTCGGTCGACTCTCGTCGACTGCGCTCGGCCACGCTCAGCGCTCGCTCGTTTGCGAAATGTAAAAAGCCTAACAAAAGCCGGACAGGCCGGACACCGTTTATTTTGGCCGGACACGCAATCAAAAAGCCTACCTATGTCCGGCTTTATCCGGACGCCTGGCAACCCTATATAGACCGATATATCGCCTACTGCGCAGCTTACCGCCAGCGCCTTTTTACATGACGGGAACGTTCTTATACTTATTGACCACGGCAATTGCATTGTTGTTGGCCTTGTTGAGGTCCTCCATAGTGCAGGGAGTAGGGCAGTTGGGACAGAAGGTGATCCAATGCCTGAATCGCACCACAGTCGCACAGGTTATGATTAGAAAAGATGGCCCCACTTTTTGCTGTTTTCATGGAGCTTTACTGTAGCTTATGTACAGACAGATGCAGAGAAACCAGACCCCCTATCTTACCGAATCCTAACTTAAGGGGGTCATGTTTCTCTACATGTGACTATACGCTCACTTCACACTGATGCGATGACGTATCCACGAAAGCGAGCAGAGATTTCTTCATTTCAAAAAACACGTGATTCTCCCTGGCAGAACCACTAACTAACTATTAGATTTAACAAACGTAAATATATAGAGATAATCTATATAAATACTTTAACATTCTAGGTTTACTAAAAAAAAATCTATGTCCTTCGTTTTGCCGTAATTTTCGACGGAAGGTGGTTCTGCTGCAGAGGTTCGCTCACAGACCACCTATCGCTCCAGCAGAACTACACAGTCAACTCAGTCCAGTATAACGATACTATCTTATATATCTATCTGCATGTCTGTGACAACATTTAACAGCATTTCCCGATAGCTGTGTAGGACGCACCGACACTAGAAAGCTAGGCGTGCCCCGTGTTACTTTGAATAAATGGTTTACGGCCTCGTCGCTTTGTCTTTGTCAGAGTATATCATAAACTTCGGCGAAGTGTTGCTAACCATGTCTTCATATTTCGTGAAATACGACCTGTGTTTTAGTACTAACCTACTCACGCCTAGTTACACAAGAGCGTTTGGAAATAATATCATTTGAAAGCTTCTGTCACTTCCCGAATAGGTTCGACATTGGGGCCTTCAAGAAAAGAGCCTATCGCTTTCTCAAAAAGTCGGCAACGCATCAGTGACCTTTTTAGCTGGTGTCCATGGACTGCGGTGGTTGGTGACCATCAGGCAACCCGCATGCTCGTTTGCCTACTATTCTATATAAAAAACTTGGTTTGTGTCTAGAAAGAGGCAGCAAGAGAATTGAGGCCGTCGTTGCTAGACCAATGACAACAAGAGGCCCTGGTGAAAAAAGATCTGATGGCCAGTCCTTTTATTCGTTCACGCAAGAAATCTCCAGGATGGATTTCTATGGGAAACCGGATAGACAATACATGGAAGAGCAGCATATAGGATGCTTTTACCCACAAATTCGCACGGAAGAATAGTAAACCATAATGCTATACGTTTAATGTCAAACCTCGATAAATCTCAACGTCTCAACGTACAGTCAAGAGACAACAGTGGAGTCATACCTCGAAGACCTTATTGCCTAGCCTAAAAGATTATATTGCCTTACTGCACTTTTTTCTCTTGCCTGTACATTGCTTGGGTTTTAATGTGAGATATGTTTTGACATGGTTTGGGCATGTCGAGAGGATGGATGAAAAGAGATTGGACGAAAGGTATTTATAAAGCAGAGGTGAATGGAAGAGTTGGTCAGGGTCACCTCGAAAAATGCACTCCGACCAGATTGCGGACCTCCTTAAAAAGGGAGATATTAGGAGCACCAATAACCGGAGAGCATGTATGAAGAGAGTGATGAGTGTAGAGGAAGCAAGAGAGATCTGTAAGGATCGTAGCAAGTGGAAATCGCTAGTCTCTGCCTCCTACCCCCACGGGAAAAAGGCGTG
The DNA here is from genome assembly GCA_018467065.1 of Ephestia elutella. Lineage (NCBI taxonomy): Eukaryota > Metazoa > Arthropoda > Insecta > Lepidoptera > Pyralidae > Ephestia > Ephestia elutella. The sequence goes on from CM031565.1 coordinate 745,366, forward strand.
ATAATATGTATGTATGTATGTTTTCACATAAGACCAAACTAATCGGTGTATGACGATTCGCCGTAACGCTTGACTGGCATTATATGAGGTTGCTCTGCCGTTGAGGAAAGATTTCAACTTAAAATCAAGGACCTAATTCTCCAGAAAATACTTAAAATATTTCGGAAAGTGTTAAAAAATGTCCATTCATCCGAACACGGTTAACATTGTAACCGATAACGCGTAAATTCGAAATTCACATACCAAATGTCACCCACGCTGCCGCCATTTCAATTTGGCATTATTTTTTCTCGTCCCATAAAAGCGCCGACTGCATTGATTTCGGCACGGCTCGCCCATAAATCATCGCAATCGGTTCGAATCCCGCCAGCAGGCACGTCCGCGGAATGAAGCTTGTATTGATTATGTTTAGTACACAATGTTTAGCTCATTAGCGAATGTGGATAAGAAATTTCGTGAGCGTTTTTCTTTGCTTCGTTTTTGCTTTTTAAAAGTTGTGCGGCCGGCCAGTGTTTTTTTTCTTTTGGCGCGTTTTCGAGGGCGCAAGCGGTGGAGATGACACTGGCTGGATGTAACAGAAGCCATTAATTATAAAACTTTTTTCCAAAAAAATGAACCGACTTCCATCATAAAACTTAAAATCATGAAATAACAATAAAGAAAAATGTATAAGCATGCTACCTACTGAATGAGGTGAAGTTGGTGCCAAGTGCAGGAGTAAGAATGTAATTGCTCAGCTAGGCATTTTTATACATGATTCTAATGTTAATTTAGATTATTTAATTTTTAATTTGGCACCGACTTCACCTCATTCAGTAGGTAGTATGCTTATACATTTTTCTTTATTGTTATTTCATGATTTTAAGTTTTATGATGGAAGTCGGTTCATTTTTTTTGGAAAAAAGTTTTATTTTATCATTTTTAGTGCTTCTACACCAATTTTCTTTAATAAAAACTTTTCTTTCACTGGCCGAAAATCAAGAATTACTTTATGTCAGTTTGATTTGAAATGTCAGAACATGTCAAATTGTCTATTATTTTTGGCACATAAATAGACCGAGAGCCTGTGATGACCAAACCTTCCTTATTTTCAAATTGCTGAATGTTTTTCTGCGTGGTATATACGGGTAAAAAATATTATCGACTAGGTATGAAATTTGGATCTTAGTTGCTTATGCAGGTAATATTTTATAGCAAGGATGATTTTTATAGGTATAAAAAGCACCCTTTGGGGCCTCCCAAAGTAACACTAAATTCAGTTTTTTTATAATAAAACAAATATAACTATAATTTAGTAAAGTTACAATGTCTAGCAGGGGTTTATATCTGCACCAATTGCCTGGTAATGGATGGCGTGATTCCTAATATTATCCATACTTCCATACTAATATTATAAATGCGAAAGTTTGGATGTGAGTTTGTTGTGAGTTTGTGAATTTGTGAGGATGTTTGTTACTCAATCACGCAAAATCTACTGGACGGATTTCGATGAAATTTGGTACAGAGGTAGATAATGACCTGGAATAGCACATAGGCTACTTTTTATCCCGGGAAAAAGCACTGTTCCCGTGGGAAATTCACGCGGGCGAAGCCGCGGGCAAAAGCTAGTTAGGAATAAAATCTTTAAAAAACTTTACTATGAGGAATTGAGCTACCACTTTAAATGTTATTGCTACAAATAATCTGCCTTAGTAATCATGATCCAACTTTTATAGTCGCTAATCCCTATTTCTATGTTGGGGACGTACACAGAAAATATTGAGTTTAATAAAATAAGGAAGGGCATGCTGTCGCGGGCTTTTGCTCTATAATGCAATGTTGGTATTTTTATATTTTGTTAGGTATCTTTAAAATTACCGAACAGATTCTGACGTGGTTAAAATGGGACCAACTTGGGAATACACCATTACGAATAAAACAACAATTTTGGAAATCAGTCCACAATTGGCGGAGAAATCGGCGAACATACATAAAAAAAAAACATACATACATCGAAACATATAACCTCCTCCTTTTTTGGGAAGTCGGTTGAAAAAGTACACGGGCAGTCGGGCATTATTATAGGGATTATAGGCAAAGCCAAAGGCATCGCTTTTGAACGACGTGGAAGTATAAAGAAAAAATAGTTTGATTTGAGTTTAAAAAATAAAGTTAGAAGAGCTGGTGTTTTTTTTTGAGCTGCTTAAGCTGTTTTAGACAGAGATGTTTGGAAGAGGAACGAGCAGGCTTTTGCCAAACGGGACTAAATACTAGATTAAAAATTACATTTATACTAATATCGCCACAGTAACAACACACTTTTATGATTCAGTTTTACAACTGGTGATTATTTTTTTTAGTCTTCCTAGGATAGTTGTCAGCATAAACGCAATGACTTCAAAGTTAATTCTGTATCAGTATAATTTATTCAACTTTTTTCGATCCTGCATGCAAATGCTCGGCAGGACAGGATCGTCAACAAAACTTTTTAATTATAGCCGACTCCGGCGTCGACAGCCATCATGCCAAGCCATTTAAAAAGTAAAGGGTGGTTGATCGTAAATTCGAAAATATAGTTTTTAACGACACAAAATGTTTTATGATTTTCAGATGCATTTTTATCGGTGCATATAAAATGGAAGCGCTACCGATATTTCGTCGGATTACCGGCGATGCGGCCATTTTGTTTATGAGATGATCGTTTGAAAATTATTTATGAGCATTTTTATAATTCGGTTATGGGCATGACCAGATTTGGGCCCGTAATTTTTTTTTCCACATAATTCTATGTAAAGTAACGGACCTTGTTTCGTACAAGTAACAAAAGTACACCTTTTTTTAATTTGTTAGACGTTTTGATGGAGTTGCAGCCAGACTGGAGTATGTACAGCGTTACATCTTGTGGTGGTAGCAGTGTCATGCTTTTGTTAATAGAATCTATCATGACAATTATATGTCTAGGTATCAAAGATGTCAAGCAAAGCTTCTAAAAGTGGCAGGAAAGCGCTGTATGAGTTATTGGCCTAATCACACCAATCAATGCAATGAGTGTCGACCTGTTACAGGATTTTGGCGAAATGCTGACCATGAAGTAATTTTTACAAGCTCTTTTTGAAAATACTCTGAAATATGTTGTTTGAAAAATCATAAATAACTCCGAATTAACCCTGGGAATATTACACACCTTTTATTGCCAGTAGTGAAAAATGTTAAAATTTCCGTTTCATACCAAAAACGCCAACATACGTGGGAGAAAACTCCCATTAAAACGCATGCACGCGATAATTTTGACACGTATCAGAAACAGCTTTTTTACGTCCTAACAAACGTAATGTTGCCAGTGTACGATCGAAATAAACTTTATTAGTTTCCAAAGTATTCCCCCAATCCGTTAAATGTCAATAAAAGCAATATGGACGGCTGGTTCCCGCCAAATTGCAATGGCCGCTCTATCTCGCGCATTTTTGTATCGTCGGTCATTTGTTTTTATTTTGTTTGTGTTATTTCGCTTGAATTCATTTCGATTGAGCGTCAATTCGTTCGTTTTGTATTTATACGGTTCCGTACCTCAAAAGGCAAACGGAACCCCTATAAGATCACTTTGTTTTTTTAAGCGACGTTATTTTGTTCATTGAGTCAAATAATTGATGGGAAGATCAACCAATTATAGTACCTTATTGGATTTTTTGCCACATGTCATTATATGCTTATGCCATCGGTTTTTGTCCATTGGATATCCTATCCACGATGCAAAAATCTTCATCTTCATGTTGGTCAGATCGGAAAAGCCGTTCTAGAGAATTTACCTCCATCCATTCATCTAAAAAAATAGAAAATAATTGTAACTACTCTATCTGATGTATGTTCAGTTCATCCCACCAATAACAGTATCAGAAATGGGATTCCGTTCAGGAAATCAGTATGCGTCGCACAAACACTAACTAATAGCCAATGGTTTACGAGGTACGTGCCTCGATATGGTATAATGGTACGTAAGATGCTAGTAATGGGTCAAGGCCAGGACCAAACCCATCTAATATCTAATTAAGCTGTTTGATAGACTGGCTGACTTGAATCTTTCGAGTGTGTGTGCACTGATATCCAGTAGCGGATTTAGCGGAAGAGGGCACGGGGACACATGCCCCCCCAGACTGCTATTTAGTAATTGTGCACCAATTTTGTCGAATCAATTCACCTGGTGAAATTTTCTGGGTCAGTCAGAGGTGAAATGAAGATACTTGTGCAGAACAACTACGCTCTGCTACCAGAAAATGTGCGCAGAGAATCCGGACAAACGAAGCGGCGGGAAGAATTCTGTACCGGAACTTCACCGGGAAAAACCACCGGTAAAAATAAGTACCGGGAAAAAATCTCCACGCGGCACCACGTTTGCCCGACTAAAACCTAACTAACTTAACGCAGACTGCTACCACCGTAGCTTATAAAGGGAGCTACAGGGCCCTATATAATAACCTAACCTATAAATTAACTAAACTAAAAACTATAAATTTAATCTTCAACTCACCAAGTTGACTTTTCTTTCGATCCAAGTTGGGGTGTCTTCGGAGAAGGTGGTGGTCCCTAAATCACCCAACCTACCCCATGAGATCTCAATCCCCAGAAAAAATACCTGATCCGTCTAGCAGTTCCACTCGGCAACAGGTTTCGGCGTCTCCAGGCAGCCACAGGTCACGTCGGTCACAACAAACAGTCCAAGTAAAAGGTTTCACAAACACACACGTTCCATAGTTATTTAACAAAAGGGAAACTCACAATTATAGTTCAAACTAACCAACAATCAACGTGGTTTTAGACAAAGGGACGCGGGACCTCTCGCGTATTAAACAAACCGAAATCGCACAGGACAATGGCGGCCGTCCGCCATGCCATTCACGCGAGCAGCAGTGTGAGAACCCCGAACGCCTGGTGGCGACAATAGGAAACGCGTGCGTTTCGTTTCACGCAAATATATTACAAACATCCCCCCGTCCCGGTCTGAGAAGCAGACCGCTAGCTTACTCTACGGGAAGGCGGGCGAGAGAGGTCACACCTCTCCTTAAAATCGAACCGTCGACCAACACCTCAGCCACACGCGGAGTGCCATCTCCGCCAAGAATCAAACGTAATATGCGAGCTCGTCGCCAAAGCAATGAGGGCAAATTTGCCTCTTTTAACAATACTAAATCACCCTCCCTGGGAGGCTCAGTCCTGTCTGTCCACTTCACTCTTTGCTGCAGCAAAATGCAAATATTCAAGCGACCAGCGACGCCAAAAGTCCTGGCTCATTTGCTGCAACATTTGAAAACGCGACAACCGATATACGCGTTCGTCCTTCCACGGATATTCGGGCAGGGCATTCAAAGGCTCCTCCCACCAAAAAAATGACCAGGGGTGAGAGCTTCCAAGTCATTTGGATCTGGAGATAGCGGACAGAGAGGACGAGAGTTGAGGACCGCCTCAACTTTACAAAACACTGTGGCCAGCTCTTCAAAAGTTAGAGCCGTTTCTCCGATAATGCGGCGGAGGTGGGTCTTTGCGGATTTCACAGCCGCTTCAAAAATCCCTCCCCAATGGGGGCAACTTGGGGGACTAAACTTCCAGGTTATTCCCCTTTGGGCAGCAATTTGACTTAAACTAGTACAATTTTTATCAATAAACACAGAAACATCCTTAAGATAATTTACAGTTCCCTTATAGTTTGTGCCATTATCAGACCTAATAAGGGAAGGTAGACCTCGACGCGAAACAAAACGATCCAACGCGGCGACGAAGGCCTCCGTAGTCAGAGCCGATACCACCTCCAAATGGACAGCCTTGGTGGCCAAACAAACAAATACACACAAATAGCCCTTCACAATACGGGCATTACGAAAGGGAGAAGCCTTGATCGAAAAGGGACCGGCAAAATCGGTTCCAACGCCGTCAAACGGTCTCGAAGGTCGGATTCGATCAGCGGGCAAATCACCCATCTGTGGTTGCATCGTGGATGCCTTCAACCTATAACATGCAATACATCGAAACAGAACACTACGGATTGCTCTTCGGGCAGACAAAATCCAAAATTCGCGTTGCAAAATAGCCAGCAAAGCATTGCACCCAGCATGGGCGTTACGAATGTGTCGATCAGACACCAAAAGCTGCACCAAGGGTCCGCCGCTTGGGCAACAACAGAGGATGGCGAGTCTCATATGGAAGATCCGCCTTCCGGAGCCTGCCTCCAACCCGAAGAAGCCCATCCGAGTCGATGTACGGGTTCAAACGAGCGACCGCGCCACTTCAACTTAGCGCGTGCGTCGCGCAAAATATGAAGCTCTGACTCAAACCGTCCGGTCTGCACGACACGGACCCAATGCAACAATGCGCTCCGGCGCTCTTCTGCACCTGCAATCGGCTCCAACCGCTTTGCCTGTGGGTTTCTACAATTATGTATGAAACGCTTAATCCAACTGGTAACACCCAGAAGCTTATCCAAACTGCTATACCGAGCAAGTAGCCAATCCGGCTCCGACGTCGTCTCAGCGACTACAGCATGTACACGAAGCCCAGTCAAACTCAAAGAAGTAACATCTGTCTGACAGACAGGCCAAGATGTTTCTGATCCCATCAGCCACTCTGGACCCCACCAGAGCGGGTGTGACACCAATTCTGGTGCCGTACAACCTCGGGAAGCACAGTCCGCTGGGTTAAGCTCTCCCGGCACATGTCTCCATGTTATATCAATTCCAATATTTTGAATTTGGGAAACCCTGTTTCCAACAAAAACCTCCAAGGTATGTGGGGCCGCGCGCAACCATGCAAGCGCGACCTGGCTATCCGACCAGGCGAAGATGTCTCGTATCTCGACCGTGGCCGCCAGCTCACTGGCAACGTGATGCAACAATTTAGAGAGAAGGTGAGCTCCACTCCAACTCAAGCTTGGGAATAGTCAGCCTAGTCCTGATGGGGGCGACCTTGCTCTTCCCTAACAAAAAGCGAGACATTGACCCGGCCATCGGCGTCAACTGTCCGCATATAGACTGACGCGGCGTAGCCTCGCTCCGACGCGTCACAAAAGCCATGCAGGCTGGCTCGATATTTCCCGGGGGCAATATTCGACGAGGCAAAGGCAATCCGATCGACTTCCTTAATCGATGAAAACAACTCGAGCCAATCATCCAATGGAGGGACCAAACAGCGGCTCGTCCCACGAGACGCCCAAAGTCCAAAGTCTCTGAAGAAGACACTTCGCAGAGAATATTACTGGACTGATCCAACCGCTTGGATCAAACATACGAGCTATTACTGACAACACCGTTCTCTTAGTCCAGACCTTTGGTATTTCCAAGTCCACTTGGAATGTAAAAATATCGGTTAGCGGCTGGTACTGCATGCCCAGCACCGCTATCCTGTTGGGATCATCCACATCCTCAAACAGGTGAGGGTTCTGTTGGTGATCCTCCGGGATCCCTTCTAGAACTCTAGGCTCATTGGACAACCACTTACGTAGCTCGTAGCCACCCGTTTTCAATATTTCAATCAATTCATCCCGCAGTAGGAGGGCCTCCTCAATACTTTGGGCTCCGGTGCACACGTCATCAACATACAAGTCACCTGACAGCACGGAAGCCCCACGGGGAAAGCGGATCCGTTCCCGCTCTGCCAATTCAAGCAATGATCTGATGGCGATATAGGGACTAGATTTCAGACCATACGTGTTCGTATTGAGTTCATACACCGTCACAGGATCCTCAGGGCGCTCACGCCAGAGTATCAACTGGAATCGCCTGTCCTCAGGATGTATGACTGTCTGGCGGAACATCATCCGGATGTCCGCACCAAAAACCACTTGATGTCTTCTAAAGTTCAAGATGATGTCAATTATGTCCCTATGCAATTTGGGACCCGAATGCAAACACAGATTCAACGAAACCCCGTTCGAAGTGGGTGCGGACCCATCGAAGACGGTCCTCAATTTGCCTGTTGAGGCCTTCACCACCGCGTGGTGGGGCAAAAAATAATGCTCAGTTGAGCTCCAATCAACTCGAGCCGGAGACATGTGACCCAAATCCTCGTACTCGCGCATAAATTCAATATATTTATCGCGAAGTACGTGGTCACGCTGCATGCGTCGCTCCATGGACAGCAGTCGTTTCTCCGCAAGCGCCCTACTTTGCCCTAGGCTAGGACGAGAGGCAACAAAGGGTAACCTAGTTACAAACCGACCGGAGGGCAACCTCTCCGTGGTCGATCGAAAAAAGGGCTTCGCACTCAGCGTGTTCCGGATCCACCCTGGAACTCATAGGTGGCTCCTCCACCTCCCAAAACCTTTGCATGGTCTTGGCCAAGGACGCTGATGCGACGACCGGTGGCTCCTCCACGGTGCTATTATCAAACACAGGGCCCATCAGGGCGAAACCAAAGATAGTAGACACTGCCATCAGTGAAGACGAACCCAGAGCTTTCTGGGTACCCAACAAAATCCAACCCAATACGTCCGAGCCCAGGAGCAAGTCCACTGGGCCGGGATGAAAGACAAAGGGGTCGGCCAAATCCAGACCCGAAACCAAAGACAACACACCCGGCGGTATGTCTGTCGAGGGGTGCCAACCCGCAATGGTATCCATTACCATAGCCGAAGTCGTGATCCTCATTGTGGAGGACTTCAGCGAAGAAAAGGTGACAAGTGTCTGGCCCGTCAGACACTTCACTTGTATGCCACCAACTCCAAGAAGTGGCACAGGCGAGTCTTCCACGACTAAACCTAACTGGTGTGCCACTCGAGTGGTAACTAAACTGCTTTGAGCCCCTGAGTCCAACAGAGCTCTCAAATTAATGGCTTCTCCCCCACGACCCCATACGCGGACCACCGCGGTAGGGAGCAGAACCGTCCGCGGCTCTGTCCCAGCAAGGGAGCAAGCTAGTTACGGGCTCCCCACTCTCTCCAAACCAGGGCGCGCCACTGACCCGGATAATATGGCGGGCGAGTGCACATCCCCATCTGAGGGGGGGGCATAACCCGCGGCCCGGCCATACATATGGTACGGCGGGTGGTACTCCAGCCGTGGGTACTCGTGCAGCGGCGGAGAAAACCGCTGCGGCTGCATGTGTTGGGTATTGGTAACCCGCGTGGAGGGGGGTGTCCCCACTCTCACGTCCGATCTAGGGCCCCCGCCCATGGGGGCCCTATCCGGCGCCTGGCCAGCCACATACTGGCCATGACCTTGGGGCGCGTGGTCCCGGTCCGCCAAGACCCGCGCAGGTACGCGACCCCCTCCCGAGGGGGGGTGCGACGAGCGAAGCCGCGTCCTTCTTCCAAAGGTGGAGGGCTTCGCGCAGGAGCGCCCCCGCCCATAGGGGACCCCTGCCTCAACATCCGGGTGCCATCCCCGTTCCGGTTCATGCAGAGCATCGCGTGGTGCAGCCCACGGCATGCACTGCATGGTATGGCCCTGGGACAGTCACGTGCATAGTGACTGCCCAAACAGTAAAAGCAAAGTTCATGCCGCTTTGCCATGCGGCGCCTATCTTGTACTGGCAGTCTCTGCCAGTCCCTGCATTGCAGCAGGCTGTGGCCCATCCGACCACATTGCAGGCAGTCCGCGTCCCTCGCGACTGCTGCCGTGTGTGCAACCCGCGCACCAGCTCCACGCGGTGGCGGTTGCCGTCCCTGTTGGGGCTTCCCTCGCCATGAGGGTTCCAAGGGCCTACGTTCAGGCGCTCTGGATGGCGCTGAGTCCGTCATGGTATTCTCAGCAGCCCGTGCCTCAAACTCCAAAAACTTCACCAAGTCAGTGAATGTTGGTAGGGTGGTGCTATCCCGCTCCGCATTTTCGCGCTCAAACCGCGAGCGGATGTCATTGGGCAATTTGCCCAATACAATGTGCACCAACAAAAAAGACCATTGGTCCACCGGCAGCCCCAGTGTGCGGAGCGCGTTACAGGCCACTGTAACGGGCGTGAGCAACTGCAGGCGCAACTGTGCCCTGTTGGCCACCTTGGGCAGGGCCATCAACTGTGCGGCGTGCGCATCCGCTAACAAACGTAAGTTTTGGTAGCGGGAGTTCAATAACTCCCAAGCCGTATCGTACTGGTCGTCCTCCACCCGGAGGTGCTGGATGAGCGACCGCGCTTCATCCTCAAGAGTGGAGAGGAGGTAGGCCATCTTCTGGGCCTTCGACAAATCCTGTCGTGCTACGACCAGGGACTCAAACATATTTTTATATGCTACCCACTCCTCCATCCTACCCCCAAAGTGGGACAGCTGAAGGGTGGGGAGCCGACCAGTAACTGCTGGTCCTTCCTGTCTAACAGGTGTGCGAGGGGCTGGTCCGCCAGCCTGTCTCGCCCTTATTGCGGTCGCCGCCTCCGCGATATCATCGTGCAGACTCAGGATCTGGTCCATGTCCGCCATGTGACCTGCGTAGACCTCCGGGGCAAGTTCGGCTTCGGTAAGCACCACCATGGCCGCTTCCGCGCTAATCAATCGTGAGTGGAGGTGATCCGCTCTTAGCAGTATGGCGCCCTCCCTGTCCTTCCGGGACAGGAGTCCTCCGGCCGTCACAAACCATCTCAATTCGTTGGCGAGTGTCGCCTTAGCATTGGAGACCTTCGCCATCGCGTCAAGTCACAAACAGACAAAAAAAAAAAAAAAAAATAGAAAAAGATAAAAGGTAAATAAAAAACAAAATCAAACTACAATACGCAAAGCCGCGATAGGAATGAGAATGGCACAAACCCGGAACGCACGGTACAAACCGCAAACAAATACAAAAAAGGTTACAAATATTCTTATACAAACAAACTAAGAAAAATCTAATGATTTTTACAAACAATTAATTATTTTTTACAAACGAACAAATAGAGGGTAGATAAACTACGCTCTGCTACCAGAAAATGTGCAGAACAACTACGCTCTGCTACCAGAAAATGTGCGCAGAGAATCCGGACAAACGAAGCGGCGGGAAGAATTCTGTACCGGAACTTCACCGGGAAAAAACCACCGGTAAAAATAAGTACCGGGAAAAAATCTCCACGCGGCACCACGTTTGCCCGACTAGAACCTAACTTAAGCTATACGCAGACTGCTACCACCGTAGCTTATAAAGGGAGCTACAGGGCCCTATATAATAACCTAACCTATAAATTAACTAAACTAAAAACTATAAATTTAATCTTCAACTCACCAAGTTGACTTTTCTTTCGATCCAAGTTGGGGTGTCTTCGGAGAAGGTGGTGGTCCCTAAATCACCCAACCTACCCCATGAGATCTCAACCCCCAGAAAAAATACCTGATCCGTCTAGCAGTTCCACTCGGCAACAGGTTTCGGCGTCTCCAGGCAGCCACAGGTCACGTCGGTCACAACAAACAGTCCAAGTAAAGGTTTCACAAACACACACGTTCCATAGTTATTTAACAAAAGGGAAACTCACAATTATAGTTCAAACTAACCAACAATCAACGTGGTTTTAGACAAAGGGACGCGGGACCTCTCGCGTATTAAACAAACCGAAATCGCACAGGACAATGGCGGCCGTCCGCCATGCCATTCACGCGAGCAGCAGTGTGAGAACCCCGAACGCCTGGTGGCGACAATAGGAAACGCGTGCGTTTCGTTTCACGCAAATATATTACAAACAATACTAAAAAGTGTACTCTTTTCACCCAGGTGAACAGAGTGATACCATTTTGTGTACCTATTGTGGAAGGAGATTCCATAACAGTATATATCCAATTAAGATCAGAGTTGTTAAAACAGAATATAGTGAAACTTTTCTCTAATATTTTCTGACAAGTTTATTTCCAACAGTTATTGTTGATTTTGCCCATCTGGCCTAGCAAGAACAATGCCACATAACAACAAGACATAAGTGTCAGAGTGAAGATGCCAGGCAGTTAATTAAATTGCTAATTGAGTTAGTTAACTGCGACATGTACATATACTTTGTACGTATATTATATATTACTTAGTTCCATGGTTACGAAGTATGCTCTTGTTTATTACAGTACTCCTTGTCAGCCACCAATAACTGCAAATAAATTGGTCAAGCGCGAGGCGGACTTTCTAGAAATCTTGCATTTTTAAATATACTTAGTTATATTAAAACTGAAGAATAGTACGTATCTCTGTACAAAATAGTACAAAATTGAATAAAAATATATTATAATAAAAAATGCACAGTTCACGAGTTGACGCAAGTTAAGAGTGTATAACGTCCGCGCACCCGACCGAGTTTAGGTATTTGATAGACCTCAGCTGGCTGTGTGCAAGTCACACGCACACATCGACGTGAGATTGCCGCCAACCCGAAGTAATAAGTGACAGGGATCCGGCAAAGGATTTGTTGGTACCTATATAATTTTTTTTTCTTGTTTTATGGTAATGAATACTAAAAATAAAATTACGACCATTTTCTTATGTAAAACATACTTGGCGCGACTTGGCAGTAAAATGGACACGAATGCCGCTACAGAAAATAGCATGACCGTCGTGCCAGGATGCTAAGATGTTAAACATCTGCCTGGCATCCCATGAAGGCCAATTTTTCGGGATGAGGTTTACAAAAATAGTATTTTTGGATCCAAGATGGCGGACAACTTTTTTTAATTTTGCAATATGGGTATCGATATGTGTTTCAGTGCGCTGATTACAAAAATAACATTTATTTTGAGATCCAAGATGGCGGACAACTTTTTTTTCACGTTTACAATATGGGTATGGTTATATAGGTATTTCGGTGCGCTGATGACAAAAATAACATTTATTTTGAGATCCAAGATGGCGGACAACTTTTTTTCAAGTTTACAATATGGGTATGGTTATATAGGTATTTCGGTGCGCTGATGACAAAAATAACATTTATTTTGAGATCCAAGATGGCGGACAATTTTTTTTTTAATTTTGCAATATGGTTAACATGTTGTAGGTTTTGAGGACGCTGATGACGAAAATAACATTTATTTTGAGATCCAAGATGGCGGACAACTTTTTTTTTCAATTTTACAATATGGGTATGTTTTTATAGGTTTTTCGGTGCGCTAATGACAAAAATAACATTTATTTTGAGATCCAAGATGGCGGGCAGTTTTTTTTCAAGTTTACAATATGGGTATGGTTATATAGGTTTTTGGGACGCTGATGACGAAAATAACATTTATTTTGAGATCCAAGATGGATGACAGTTTTTTATTTTATTTTACAATATGGGTATCGTTTTCTAGGTTTTTGGGGACGCTGATGACGAAAATAACATTTATTTTGAGATCCAAGATGGAGGACAGTTTTTTATTTTATTTTACAATATGGGTATCATTTTTTAGGTTTTTGGGGACGCTGATGACGAAAATAACATTTATTTTGAGATCCAAGATGGCTGACAGTTTTTTTTATTATTTTACAATATGGGTATCGTTTAATAGGTTTTCGGGGACGCTGATCTTAAAATAAATGTTATTTTGGTCATCAGCGTCCCCAAAAACCCATAAAACGATACCCATATTGTAAAATAAAATAAAAAACTGTCCTCCATCTTGGATCTCAAAATAAATGTTATTTTCGTCATCAGCGTCCCCAAAAACCTAAAAAATGATACCCATATTGTAAGATAAAATAAAAAATTGTCCGCCATCTTGGATCTCAAAATAAATGTTATTTTCGTCATCAGCGTCCCCAAAAACCTAGAAAACGATACCCATATTGTAAAATAAAATAAAAAACTGTCCTCCATCTTGGATCTCAAAATAAATGTTATTTTCGTCATCAGTGTCCCCAAAAACCTATATAACCATACCCATATTGTAAACTTGAAAAAAAAAAACTGCCCGCTATCTTGGATCTCAAAATAAATATTATTTTCGTCATCAGTGTCCCCAAAAACCTATATAACTATACCCATATTGTAAACTTGAAAAAAAAAACTGCCCGCTATCTTGGATCTCAAAATAAATGTTATTTTTGTCATTAGCGCACCGAAAAACCTATAAAAACATACCCATATTGTAAAATTGAAAAAAAAGTTGTCCGCCATCTTGGATCTCAAAAAAAATGTTATTTTTCGTAATCAGCGCACTGAAAAACTTATGAAACGATAGACATATCGCAAAATTAAAAAAAAGTTGTCCGCCATCTTGGATCTTGATTTAGATTTATTTTGATTTTTATGATTTCGATTTCTATGATTTCGATTTATTACGATTTCTATGATTGCGATTTATTACGATTTCTATTTCATCAAAAATTGTCGGCCATCATTCATGAGTAAGAAAATGGTACCTATATAAATTTTAAAAAAGATTAAAAGTAATAAATATGTAACTCTGATCTACATTACTCTCTGCTGTCTGTGAATACATGAACACGCGAAAATTAAATGCCTCCCGAGCAGCAGAGCGACGTGGATTCCCCTTGACTCTTACCGGCAGACTGATTTTTCGTGGGCTTGGAACTCGTATATATTGAGCGATGGCATTGCCATACAAAAAATGTATGGGGAATTTCTTAGTGAATTGTTACGATATATAATATTTTTTTCGAGTTATTTTTCAAAAATCTAAAACGAGCAACTTGTAGATAGTTTAATAAACTCGCGATTTAACATTATGTAGAAATTATAATTTGTGTTTTACATAATGATTTCGTTAAAGCCGTGAACCTTGTTTTTCGTATTTTTCGTGTTTTCTGGAAGGTATTTACGCAAAAATAAAAGGCAAAATATTTTTATCTGTCACGTATAAGTAGTAGCAGTTATTTGAGAAGCCTATAGTACTATTTTTATTATCAATAATGATCTAGTTTTGGCACCAGGGTCAATTCAGTAACGCCTGTTTTGGCTAAAAACGTGTGATGCAGGCTTAACATTAACTTCGGAGAAAACTAGCTACATTCCTATGCTGATAATAATATAAAAATACTTGTCATTTTTTACTAAAAATGTTTTATCCCATAAATCTGCGGGCATTTCAAAACAATTTTCTTTCCCCCGTTATATTAGAAATGCCTGACAACTCTGCGGTGTAAAATATTAACAGTACAGATGTTAACCCGATGTATATGTCGTGGCCAAATAGCGACCTAACTATATTCGATTTGGCTATCCACGATGGACTATATCGTAGAATCTAAATATTTAAAAATTTTATGTCCAAATATTTGGTTTGGCTGTTAAATAGAGTACCATAGAGTAATAGAGTTCGCTTTAGGTTGCCTGGAAGAGATTGCACTTGCGATAAGGCCACGTACTGTACGCATTACCTATATATATTTAGTCTCAATGTATCCTTTACTTGTTTTGGTGCAATAAAGTAAAAAAATAAATTACTTAATTACTTACATAGTCTGTAACTTTACAGAGACATGTTATGGATTTATTTAATTGCTGTCGCCCGCGGCTTCGCCCGCGTGAGTTTCGCTTAGATGAAAAATCTCTCTTGAAGCTTTTCATCAGATGTTCCAGATCTTCAATTTTTATACGTCAGCAGAAAATGCTCATCAGGTTGAACGACTTTTAATAAGGCGCCATTTCCATATATGTTATAGTGAAGCTGGTCTCTTGGAGTTATTCATCAGATGTTCCAGATCTTCAATTTTTATACGTCAGCAGAAAATGCTCATCAGGTTGAACGACTTTTGTTAAGGCACCATTTCCATATTTCTTATAGTTTAGCTGTTCTGTTAAGGTTCTTCATCAGGTGTTCCAGTTTTCAAAATAAATTATAGCCTATATGTTGCCCAGGCTCAATAGCTATACAACAAAAAAAGTTTCATTCAAATCCGTCCAGTAGTTTTTGCGTGAAACGCGTACATACATACAGACAGACAGACAGACAAGAAATTCCAAATTTTTTTTTTTGTTTTCTATTATTCTTTTTAAGTGTCCCTCTATCCATTTCAGTTAAAAATACTAAATGTACAGACAAAATATTTTTACTGTTTTATTATATGTGTATAGATTATTTTTTCAAAATCTATCCTTAGGATGAAAGTTTGACATTTGCCCCCGTGAAAACCTAAATCCGCTACTGGCCTTGGTAAATAAAAAGCTAGCAATGAGATTATGAGTGAATAGATATTTCTATCCGAACGAAACAGTCTATTATTCTGTAATAGTAGCCTAGTAGGTACTTCTCTGTGATTTCTTTGTTTTGTGGTGTACGTGCTTAGCAAATATAGTGTATACGTGGCTTCGGAAACAGGGATATGCAATAAGTAAGTTATTTTTAGCAATAGACGTAGATACGTGAATGGTTTTATATATGTGTGTGACGTGACTGCTATTCCGGATATTATTTATTTATTTTAACTGTATTGCACTATCAATAGATAGACTTAATGCCATTAGATTCTCAATCCCAATCTCGAAATATCAGGTTCTTTTCTTCTTTTTAGGGTTTCGTATCTCAGAAAGTAAAATATGGAACCCTAGCCAAGAACGGGAGGCGTCAAAAATCATGGAATTCGTGTGACGCAATTTATGGATGGCCCTAAACGGTTAAAATGTAGATTATATCATTAAAACTATTTAAAATGCATATTTCTGGGTTACAGTTTAGATAGAATAAATACACCTTTGTAAATTATAATATTTATTGCTCTCTTGATACTGTTTTGTGTGCTATTTGTGCAGAGCAACTACGCTCTGCTGCTAGAAAATGTGCGCAGAGCGAATCCGGACAAACGAAGCGGCGGGAAGAATTCTGTACCGGAACTTCACCGGGAAAAAACCACCGGTAAAAATAAGTACCGGGAAAAAATCTCCACGCGGCACCACGTTTGCCCGACTAAAACCTAATTAACTTAACGCAGTCTGCTACCACCGTAGCTTATGAAGGGAGCTACAGGGCCCTATAATAACCTAACCTATAAATTAATTACAATTGAAAACTTACCAAATTAAATCTTCTTTCTCTTCGGATCCAAACTTGAGGGTCTTCGGGAAGGGGGAATTCCTAATCACCCTACCTAACCCTTGAGATCTCAATTCCCCAGACCAACTAAATAGATTTCTTCCCGTAGTTTCATTCGGGAACAGCCAGATGTGAACAGCCAGCCACGTTTCACCTCTCACAAGAAAAAGTCACAATAACAGAGTTTTTCACAAACACAAATTCAATAGTTATTTAACAAACAGGAGATTCACAATTATCACTCAAACTAAACAACAAGCAAAAGACGCGAGACCGCTCCGCGTATTAAAATCAAACCGATATCGCCCTGGACAATGCAATGGCGGACGTCCGCGAGCCATTCACGCTAGCAATGTGAGAACCCCGAAACGCCTGGCGGCGATAACAGGAAACGCCTGCGTTTAGTTTTACCCAATATATTACAAACACTATTATCTAAATATTTAAAATAAAGACACACAGAAAGACACACAGAAAGACTGACTCAAAATCTAACTCACTTCCACCTGATGGTTATAGGAAGAGAGGGAGACCAAGAACGAGATGGTCTGATGATTTGAAGGGATTCGATAAGAACTGGAAGGAAAAGACGAAGGACAGAGATGAGTGGAGAAAATTAGGGGAGGCTTTTGCCCAGCAGTGGTATATAAATAACTAGATAAAAAAATAAAGATGTTAAAATTCAAGTCCTCCGTGAATCGCGAAGTGTAGTAATTTCTATATTTACACCAGCTATCAGGTTACGCATGAAAGAACTTTATTAATTTATATCTAAAGTACTTAACACATATCGTTATGAAGCTTGACATTGTTTGTATGTATGTGCTTTGTAATTGGATAACAATTCGCCATTTATAAAATAATCTTTCCCATAATTAAACATGAACGCTAAACGCCTTATTAGCAAAACGCCTGGATTAAGATATAGAATAAACTAAAAATTTAATTTATATAAAAATTTATTGCACAAAATTAAACAAAAATTATGTATAAATGGTGGACTTAACGCCATATGGCATTCTCTACCATTCAACCATTAGACTAAACAGAGAGTAGTAAAGTATATGTACTATCCGCACCCCGGGGCTTCGCTCGCGTCGGAATTTTGTGATAAAAACTACAATGAGAACCGGTGGTGACCGAGTGGTAGGACCCGCCTGTGGCTGCAAAGTCCCAGGTTCGAATCCTGCCCGGGCTACATGAGTTTGTGTACCAATCTGACTCATGTATTTAGTTTTCATCGACCATCACTTGCTTCCGGTGAAGGAAACCATCGTAAGGAAACCTGCACTCTGGTTGATGATTATCAGCTAGTGTGTGAATTTGAGAAGGCAATGGCAAACCACTCCTTGCCAAGAGAGTCGTTGTGTGTGTTTCATTCCATAAAATGACCACCACCCTCAGTCATGAGGAAATACGACTTAAGAGAGGGTGTTATTCCTGGTTAGGCTTTACCCTGGTATACAATTTTACTTAATACCGTCTAGTAGTCTTTGACACTATGACATAGTAGAGGTTAAATAATTTCAGAAATCTTAGCATTTTCAAAATAATATTCGTATGATTTCTTGAATATTATTCTAAACTAGGCTCAAATTACAAATTAGGAGCTACGGGCAAAAATGAGTATCGAAATCTCATCTGATATTTCCACAAAAATATATTGAAATTCTGATATCACCCTTCGCCGACTAAAGGAGATGAGCAAATATCCCTCTACAGTAAAGGAGACGATTCAAAATGAGCATCGATTGCATTGGGGTAAGCTCGTCTGTCTGGCCAAAACTGGACTTAAACTGTCTTACTACAAAACGATGTCTAAAGTTAAATACTTGTTAAACACATTACCCTTACAATTAAAATACACGTGCTTTAATGACATCATTTTCTAGTTGTCAGTATCTTTTTTTTATGAACGGGTAATGTGTTTAGCAAGTATTTAACTTTAGACATCGTTTTGTAGTAAAACAGAAACAGTTTAAATCCATTGGGCTGAAATGAGACGTTTTGAAAGATCAATGGCCGTTTGCCCATCACCAGTTTGGACACGCGCGGTCCGGCTCGAAGGACCAAACGTGACTGGGGTATTGTCACTTTTACCGTTTACTTAGATGTAGATGTTGGTCTCTAAATTGCGACGAATAGATAAAAGGTGTCTTTGACCTTTAAATTGTATGCTTTCGCCTGTGATTCCATGTTTTGTTTGTGTGAAAAGACCAACAACCATTTGACATAAATAGAGAAACAAATAATAGGCGATTAAAACACTGGTTTGTGTCGATTTTAAAACTTCAAATTCTTACCTAGCTTTTAAATTATTATTTCAATGACAATTTAGTATTTTAGTGTATTTATGAGTGACTTCACATTTTTATACAAATACATAGAGGTCATCTCTATTTTGGCAGCTGACTGATTGGTATATCAACACAGAGACTAAACCGCTGAACGTAGAAGCTTGAAAATTTGCAGAAATATTCTTTACTAGCTTTCGCCCGCGTGAATTTCCCACGGGAACCGTGCCTTTTCCCGGGATGAAAGGTATCCTATGTCCTTCTCCGTACTTCTAACTATGTGTATGCAAAATTTCAGAAAGATTAGTTCAGTAGATAAAGCGTGAAGAGGTAACAAACAACAAACAAACAAACTCACTTTCGCATTTATAATATTAGTTAGGATATAGCGTAAGTCAGCACTAAGAAATAAATTTTGGAAATTTCACCTCTGGTGTGAAATGGGTCACGCGGACGAAGCAGAGGCCAAAAGTATATTTTAGAGATACAACATTTTATGTCATCATCTCACCGTCCTTTTATCTCAAGGCAGCAGCCGTAAACATTTAAAGCTCCCTTTAAGGACCATAAATGTGTAATCTTGATTTAACCCTAAAGTTACTGCTGAACTGCTTAGTAATGGTTGTCTTGGGGATCATAGACCAACTAAGGGAGATAGACATTGAATGTGTATTTTTCGATCCCATCCATAGCAACCTTTATTAAAAGCTCTTATTTAACTTGCAATGTATGTATGTTCGTTCGAGTGGAATCTTAGAACTCAATTTTGAAGTAGATATCTTCAACCGATTGAGCTGACATTTTGTACACACGTTTAGTTTGGATGGCAATGCATGAAATGGTATGTGACGTCATTCTAAATCCAATATGGCGGGCCATCCAAGATGTCGGAATAGTTATTTGTAATGCATTTCTACAATATGGGTATAAAATGTAAGTGTTTGTTGAGAGTAACAATAAAAGCTTTTTTTTAAGTTTTTTTTACTATTAATTTATTTTATCCTTCGTACGCTTCGAGCAACAAGAACAAGGACTTTCGCGTAACGAAAGAGTCGCCTTAGATGGCTTTCCCCTCTGTAAAAATTTAGGCACCTCACGAAGTGCTTGTGTCTGTCATTCATTCGTACACAAAAATCTGACGGTTTGTCAATGTATTGCCGACTGAACCCCTAGCTCTTCATTGCGTTATCCATTTATTTCAATATCTTTAGTTCTTACAAGGGGGAATTTGAGATTTTAATTATTTAAGGGGTGCGAATTTGAGGGATCAAGTTTGTAGTTAAATTGCGAATGCTTTTTTAAAAGGGTGTGTTTTGTTTTCATTTTTTTAAATCTTATTACCAAAATTGATTTTTTTTGTCTAAATCGCTTCAATAATTATATACTAGTGTAACCTATAGTTCTGACATAATATAAATTTGCTTCTTTCTTTGTTGAAACGAAACACCATCAGTGGTTTTTAACAGCATCACACATTTTTCGACAAACGATTAATTATTACGAGTAAGTTTATATCTCTCGCAATAGTAAAAATTAATTAATAATGTCCATGTAGCTAAGTTCACCACCGCTTTCAAATTTCTTTTGGCCAATAAATTTATTTTCTTTCAAGGAAAAGGCAGGCAATATAAATAGGCATTCCGATCGGAGGAGAAGGAAAAGGCGCCATAAAACTATTGATAAAACCACACACAGTATAGCATTTTCTCCAAAAGCGTCAACTTACTGTACCTTATAACCCATGAGACGTGTTCCAGTGAATGCTTTAGAAATCTCGTTAATAAAAACAAATGATGTTCTGATCGGCTGTAAATCAGGACTACAATGGAGGTCCGCGCGGTGTCACAACATCTGCCCTCAGCCGTGCTTGTGGGCGCAAGATGGCGGCAACAGCGGAAACCGTTTATACCACGGAGTATTACTCCGTGGTTTATACTTTGACGATATAGAAAGTGTGTGACCTAAGTTCTGAATAAACAAGACAAGAATACTTTATTATCACACAAGATCACATTTCCAGATACACAAAGTAACTTATAAACAAACATTTACAGAAACAATCTAAAGTAAACATACGTTTTACCTCCGACATGATAAAACCTTTTTGCGTTTAATACATTGAACGCCCATAACGAATTGACGCAACTGGTATTGTTAAATAGGCGGTAATATAATTGGAACCTTCAAGAAACGAGTCTACGTCTTGAAATGCCGGCAATACTTTTGTGATACCCCTGGTGTTGCAGTAGTCCAGCAGCGGTGATCGCTTGCCATCAGGTGACCCGCTTGCTGTTGTGCCGCCCTATGTTATAAAAATATAGGCTAATTTTAAACTTTAGACATCGTATTGTAGTAAGACTGTTAATCACAATTAATTTTGTGTAATAAGTATTTATGGATGGGAAACTTTTATGTAGGGTAGAGCCAAAACAAATCGAAAGAAGTCTAACTCGACGAGGTTTTTTATTTGACGTATGAAATCCTCTTCACGTTGACAATAAGTAAAGTTGATTGCATTTTTGTGATTTTAATACACACCAGCCATTAAAAACTAGCATTATACTATAAACAAACACCCAATAAAATATCGCACATCGCTTCTGACTTGCGCCACACCAAAGCTCCACGATATTTCGTTACACAGATTTCTATCTACTCCCACCACTGCGCTTTCCCCTTTACTGCCCTACGAATAAGATCTAAAATCCTCTGTTTCAAGATCTCGATCAATTTCTATCTGAATATGCATGTCTATATTTGTAATTCTGCCTTACACCTTGTTGGAAGACTGTTGGATTAGATTCAAGGAATCATTGAACTGTTTTCGCTTAGTTTACTCGACGTTCTACTGTTTTAAGCCCACGGTATTACATACATACATATTATTACAGCAGGAAAAGACTAGCGATTTCCACTTGCTACGATCCTTACAGATCTCTCTCGCTTCCTCTATATTCATCACTCTCTTCAGACATGCTCTCCGGTTATGGGTGCTTCTAATATATCTCTCTTTTTGAGGAGGTCCGCAATCTGGTCTAAAGGAAACAAGCAGAGTTTAGGGATTCATTTACGTTTAAGAGCTTCCTCTCTCTCGCTTCCTCAACACTCATTACTCTTTTCTTAGGACACTATCTGTACAGCTTTTGTAACCCTGCCCTATTTGCTGCAGATAAATGATTTGATTTGATAGGTCCGCTGGTCGAAGTCACGGTATTATCGAGATGTAATAGAGATTCTTTCTAAAAGGAGTGAGACATAACACTTCATCCAAGAACGGATTAAGGGGGGAGGTCATGGAGGTCATGACCCCCAGGTAGCTTCTTGGTATATAATTTTTTCTATACTCAAAATTAGCTCGACACTGTTTTCGAGGTTATTTTGAGTATAGACCACGCACTTGACCATGTGACCCCTCCTCCCTGACGCAAGGGCTGGATCCGCCCGTGACTACATCAGGGTTCATGTTTGTATGTGTTTCCTTATTTATTTTACGCATATTTATCATTATTATTCCACCATAATTGTGAGTCTAGTAAGTAACGTGTTCTTTAATTTTACTGTTTAGTATTTTTTTTAAATACGATGAAGAGATTAGGAATCCCTTATCCCAATAGGGACTCTTAACACCTCCCTATAGTATCGTCAATCAGGAAACAGAAGAACTGGTAAAAGAATTAATGGAAGAAAATGTAATTTTTATCACACAACCAGTGGAAACTAATTCAGAAATGTTTTTATTGTTACAGGTAAGGTTGAAAACGCTTCTGATAGTGGCGGTTAAGCAACATACGCAATGGTCGGTCACGGGATGGCAGTCCACATTGTGGGCCCACGTGGTGGGTCATGGCCCACCCTCCCTATCCATCCATAAGGAAGGCCAATGCCCCAGCAGCGAAATGACTAATGATACATACGTACAAAGAATCACTTCTTTATCCCTTACGGGGTAGACAGAGCCAAGAATCGTGAGACTCGAAGGCCACGCTTAGCTGAAAAGTGGGCTCTCTGATGAAATGGAGATTTAGGTATAGTGACAGGTTGCTAGCCTATCGCCTATGAGTGGAGGAATTCCCAGTTTAAAGCCCTTTCCCTCGATTGACTAATGGTAATAATACTAATTGAACAAAAACAATTCTCTGTGTAGCGTTTCCAGGCGTCCGGATAAAGCCGGACATAGGTAGGCTTTTTGATTGTCCGGCCAAAATAAACGGTGTCCGGGTCCGGCCTGTCCGGCTTTTGTTAGGCTTTTTACATTTCGCAAACGAGCGCGAGCGAGCGTCGAGCGTGGCCGAGCGCAGGCGACGAGTCGACTGTCGTCGGTCGCTCACGCAGGCCGAAGTGCCGCCATTCGGCACCTATTAAATTTGTCGGTTTACCTATTAATACTGAGACAAAATCACCAATAATGTAGGGTGTCCGGCCTTTCTACCCAAAAGTCCGGCCAAACTGGCTGGCCTGTCCGGCTATTAGGTTTGGCGACCTGGCAACCCTATCTCTGTGTATGTTTTTGTCGTTTCATCGAAGAAGTCGATAGTTCAACTGTCTCGATACTTTCTTTTTCTTTGCCAGATTTTCACACAGTCTGTGTGAAAATCTGGCAAACTGCAATACACAATATACGTTATTCTTTCCAACCAAATCGTATAAAAAAATTAATGAGCATTGTAAAGTTCACTCACGATCTTCTTTCCTTTAATTCCCAAACAAGAACCAAATGAAATTCCACATAACAGTAACGCGATTTAACTTTAAATTCAGAAGTTAGCACAATTAGCGAAATACACACGCTAATTAAAGCTAAAAGTACCGCCTACAGGACATCAACTTACCCAAATTCATTCCAAATTGACCTCTATTGCCACTGCGTTAAGGTCCTTGCTGCCTAACTAGATATGAAGGTGACTGTACTATTGGCAGAGAAATCTCAGCGTGCTCAAGATAACACATTCGTAAAGTGCATTTAAATTAAATGTTTATCTTATTTTTCTGAGGTCTCTTTTGAATATTTTGTGCTTGCTACGTCCGTTATTACAAGCTTATATTTAGCTTCACCTGTCTCGGTGTCTGTCTGTCTGTAATCAAATCTTGCAAATTTTAAAGAGTTTTTCACGTGGCCATACTATTATTTTTTCTGTGTAAATCTAATTTCCTAAATATTCAAAAATGAACCTTACATAACCATATGTAAGGTTCGTTTTTAAATATTTAGGAAATGAGAAATACAATTCATCTATGTGGCCCGCCTGTGACCCCTGGTCTTTGATATAGTTAATGTAATACGTTTGAAATGCAATATTCAAAATTTGTTTGAAAATGAATGTAGCTGTAGCGTTTCAACATTTTAGAACAGCTACAACATCATACTGTAGGAAACTGAATAATAGATGTACGGCAGGAAACCGCATTATCTCGACTTTGATGTGTCTACCACAGTTCAATTTAGAACTGAGATTCAATCTGTTCATGCGCAGTCACAGATATACATGCAAATAGAAAACATATCTTTAAATCAACAAACGATACGATTTTTTGATTATTTTTATTTATTTATTTAACTTTTATTGCACAAATTTAACTGTAATGGCACAATAAACGGATTTAATAAACCTTTAAGGAACAGTAATTGTGTACATAATATTTTTCTAGTTTGTATTCAATGATTCTCGTCGATATGGAAATCGAGCAAAGGTTTTCCTAATAGCATAGTATCTATGGCACCAAAAAATTATAATAAAATTCCTCACCAAATAAAAGAGCTGAATTTAAAATTGTTTAAAAAACATATGAAAACGTTGCTAGTTGACAAATGCTATTACAGTATTAGAGATTTTCTAGAAGATAATTTTTGACATCCCTGACATATGTATTTAATTGTTTATTATTCCTATGATTGACTTATTTTAATTATATTTTTTTGAGTGTGTTATCATATTTTTTAAGTATATTTTGAATTTATTTGCGGCAAGCCATCTGACTTAATTTGCACACCGTTTCAACGGTTGAACATTGCTGCTCTGTAACATTTTATTTATCAACAATGTTTTTTTTTGCAAATAAATATATCTTTATCTTTATCTTCACGTATGTAAAAAAAATCTTTCCTCTGCCTATAACTCTAATCGAATGTATCCAAATCGGTTAAATAATGTTCTTGTGTGTGCGAACTATTTTAAAACCTATGTATGTAATGTACGCTAAGTATACATATACATGTGTGGTGTCTACCTAGATGTTTATCTATGGTCCTGAGAAAGGTAACAGTGAGTTCAAAACTGACTCTTACATCCTTGTTTCACATAATTGAATGTAAATTGATATTGTTCTTTCATTTAGATAAGAAGGGAAATTCGTGCCTTATGGCGTTTTTTGGCTCGGCTACTGATATAATGTATGTACGCAATGCACCTATGTATAAGTCATGTTATCTTCAAAGTAATAATCATTTTTAATAGGTAAAATTTCACCCAAATCTGTTAAATATTTTTTGTTTTTCCTTCATTGTATCGTCTCTCTCCATTTAAGCTGTCTCTCGCCATTGTAGCTGCATACGTGCGGTTTCCTGATGCGGAATTCAGATTCGGAATTTAAGATTCGAGAAGATGCGTGCTTTTCCTACAAAACTACAAAACGTTCGACATGGCGCACACGACTCTAATATTTTCCGACCTTTGCTCCCAGCCTTAGCTTTATCGTTAGTCATTTCTTTTAGTTTAGAAATTAGAATGTCTTCTTCTTCCTTGCTTAGTCCCAATTTGTTTGGGGTCAGCTCTCCTATAAAAATATAGTAAACTAGCTGCTGCCCGCGGCTTCACCCGCGTGAGTTTCCTTAGATGAAAAATCTTTTTGTGTTCCAAACTGTTGTAACCTAAACTCCAGTATAGCCCGGGAAGTAGTGTCATGACGTGCAAATTTTGGTATCGGAAGAATTCACTTGGCACAGGTGTTATATACATGAAGTTAAGCTAATTTAGCCCGGTAGCCATCCACTCCCCCCTGGTGGGTAGGTAGGGGGCATTCAAAGGTACACGCCGCCGCGCTTTAGTTAAAAAATCATATCAGCTTCTATTTACCTACCACCTCGAGTTTGGTGTCATTTTCTAGTAAATCAGGCATGAGGAATTCATTTTTGAGACATTTAGTGTATAGTTTGATAGAAAAAAAGGAAAATATTGACGAAAATATCAAAATCGGTTTGTTATTTTTTTAATTCAACTGTCAATATTTTTGAAAATCCTGAATTTTGTGCAAATAAAAAAATACTATATTAAAGGATATTTATCTAGCTTTTAAAAAATATATACTTTAATATATAAAGTTATCATAGATGTTTCTAAAAAAATCTGATATGGTACGCAGCGGTGCCTAGGAACTTTTACAGTAGTGTAGTTTCTCGTCCTTTTGTTGACATATTAATTTGGTTTTATATGCAAAATATACAGAATATGTACTTTACTTAGTTATTGACTGTCTCTTATGGTCTGATGAATAAATAATAGTATTTTTAGGGTTCCGAAGTAAACATGGAACCCTTATAGTTTCGTCATGTCTGTCCGTTCGGCTGTCCGTCCGTCTGTCCGAGACTTAGCTCAGAGACTATTAATGCTATCAAGTTGTAATTTTAATCATGAAAACAAAATTTTTTTAGGGCGGTTCCCCTACGGCTAAAGAGGGGATGATTTTATTTAAATCTCGATTATACCATCGTGTGGGGTATCATTTGATAGGTTTTTCAAAAATATTATGAGTGTGTGAACATCATATTTTGATTTAGGGATCCGTTTGTGAAATATTTGACTTTAAAGTGCAAAATTTTGTCAATGTGGTGAAAATGCTATGTGAAAATACCTTCGTATACCGCTTCACTTCTCGACAGTCGAGTAGTGAAGCGGCATGTGGGACTTGGACCCACTAAAAACACCCCGGTGCCTCTACATACCAATACTGAAGAGGTGGGAACGGTGGAGTTACCACCAATCTTCCACACTCTCCAGCCACGGCAGTGACCTTCAAATGTCACCCTGCATCGAGTATAATTACTCCGCCTGCCTTAAATAATAGCCTCTTAAAAACGCGGACGATGGACCGATTACCAGGTCCATCGCCAGCCATTATCAAGGGTTCATAAGATGGGCATAGGCTCTTCTTCTCCGGCCCGGCCGACAGAGCTTGTTGTTGCTCTGCCTCTTCTTTCTTTGGCATTATAGTCTCGCTGAATATCTATGCTTTATTGTGACCTAGGGCGCGATTTTCTTCACGCCATAAAAAGCCCCAGAAAGAATTTTTGCCTCTAGATCCCATGGCAAGGACCCAACAAGAATACAAGCAGCGTCTGCAGAAACTGTGCGATATCCTCGTATTTTACAGATAGCCCTTTGGGGTATACGCAACAACATTATGCTCTCCTTTTTTAAATCATCTGCGCATATTGGGACTCCATATAATGCCATCGACCGTACGACACCAGTATAGAGGCGTCGCGCGGGTGTATTGGGTCCTATTAGGCAGTATCCTGGACGACGCAGATGCCGATTTCAAGAGTTTCGGAGCCATATTCTTGAAATGATCGGAAAACTTCCATTTGGCATCCAGGATTAGGCTTTATAGTTCTAGGGTTCATTCAGGCGAGGTACTTCATAGTTCCACCAATAGCGATATCGACCCCACCTACCACTATGCTCGCATTTTCTGGCGGTGCATGTCTAGGACGATAAAAACATAGGGCATGGGATGCGGAACGCCACATGACATTTCCCAGCATCGCCATCCTTCTTTCCCTGGGTACTCGACGTGCCTTTCTGACAAGTAGGAGTCCACAATACACAGCACACTCTACATGCACACCCTAGTAAACAGATCTTAGGAGATGCAGCCGAGAACTGGCTTCCATCGGCGGAACATTCTCTAGCTGTCAGTCTTTTTTAGAGAACAGTGCACTTTCGGATTTGGGATAGGAAATGGAATTAAATAAATGGAAACCAAAGTGGACTATTGCACCAGTTACTGCTACCGCTTGTCGTGAACTGATTGGTGCAAGCCACGGTGCGGTGTTAGGTGCAGCTGTCAAAATTCAATTAAAATGAACCAAATTATGCCACTGTGGTGGAAAATGTCGGTAATATAATAAAATAATTGGTTAAGTCCGTATCGGACCACCATTGTAGAGTTCCGAAGGTGCTTGCCTGCCTACTCTGTACAAATGTGGATACATCAACTCAAATTAACTCCCAGCTTTATTTAACTAATGACTATAATACAATGTATATATACCATACCATCATATTCAATGAAATATGTTCCTACAAATATTTTTCATACTAAAATCGATTTTGTAAGTTTATCGTCTATTACTAGTTAAAGTGTAAAGCCTACATAATAGTGATAGTTTTCCTTTTAAATTCATTATCTTTACTACGTATCATGACTTTTTCCCGTATCCACCGACAACTATTTTCCTATTCTCAAGGGGGGACACTTGACTTTTAACGAAATTTTGCACTTTAAAGTCAAATATTTCACAAACGGATCCCTAAATCAAAATATGATGTTCACACACTCATAATATTTTTGAAAAACCTATCAAATGATACCCCACACGATGGTACAATCGAGATAAAAAAAAATATCCCCTCTTTAGCCGTAGGGGAACCGCCCTAAAAAATTTTTTTTTTTCATGATTTTATTCTACATTTCTATCCGCGTAATTAATATGTATATCTATACCAAATTACAACTTGATAGCATTAATAGTCTCTGAACTAAGTCTCGGACAGACGGACGGACAGCCAAACGGACAGACATGACGAAACTATAAGGGTTCCATGTTTACTTCGGAACCCTAAAAATACTATTATTTATTCAACAGACCATAAGAGACAGTCAATAACTAAGTAAAGTACATATTCTGTATATTTTGCATATAAAATCAAATTAATATGTCAACAAAAGGATGAGAAACTAGACTACTGTAAAAGTTCCTAGGCACCGCCGCGTACCATGTCCGATTTTTTTCAGAAACATCTATGATAACTTTATATATTAAAGTATATATCTTTTAAAGCTAGATAAATATCCTTTAATATAGTATTTTTTTATTTGCACAATATTCAGGATTTTCAAAAATATTGACAGTTGAATAAAAAAAATAACAAACCGATTTTGATATTTTCGTCAATATTTTCCTTTTTTTCTATTAAACTATATACTAAATGTCTCAAAAATGAATTCCTCATGCCTGATTTACTAGAAAATGACACCAAACTCGAGGTGGTAGGTAAATAAAATAGAAGCTGATATGATTTTTTAACTAAAGCGCGGCGGCGTGTACCTTTGAATGCCCCCCCTACCTACCCACCAAGGGGGGGTGGATGGCTACCGGGCTAAATTAGCTTAACTTCATGTATATAACACCTGTGCCAAGTGAATTCTTCCGATACCAAAATTTGCAGGTTCCATACATTGGATGACACTACTTCCCGGGCTAGTACTCAAAATTTCAGCTATTTGGTTATCCCGTGTCCCGCGGGAATATATTAGGTACTCGTAGTACAGTCGCGGTGTTAAAATGAATCAAAAGTGATATTTCATTCAATAAACGATCTTCGTCTGCTTGTTATCTATAATTTCCCATGTACCACCACTCCTACCCCGAGTCCCTCTTTGCTCTATCCCGTGTCCTGCCTATTTATACCTACTTCAGTGGAAAATACTCATCAGGTTGATCGACTTTTGCTAAGGCCCCATTTCCATTTTTTATAGAGTAACTGGTCTCTTGGAGTTCTTCATCAGATGTTGCATAAACTTAATTTTTTATACGTCAGCAGAAAATGCTCATCAGGTTAAACGACTTTTGCTAAGGCGCCATTTCCATATATGTAATAGTGTAGCTGGTCCCTTGGAATTCTTCATCAGATGATCCTGATCTTCGATTTTTATACGTCAACAGAAAATGCTCGTCAGATTGATAAACTTTTCTAAAGGTACCATTTCCATATTTCTTATAGTTTAGCTGTTCTGTTTAGGTTCTTCATCAGGTGTTCCAGTTTTCAAAATCACTTATAGCCTATATGTTGCCCAGGCTTAATAGCTATACAACAAAAAAGTTTCATTCAAATCCGTCCAGCAGATATTGCGTGAAACGCGTACATATACAGACGGACAGACAGACAAAAAATTCCAAAAAAATGTTTTTGCTTTCTGTTATTCTTTTTAAGTGTCCCTCTATCCATTTCAATCAAAAATACTAAATGTACTGTACAGACAAAATATCTTTACTGTTTTATTATTATACCCACGACTAGGGAATGCAAATCCGTTCTGTTTTAAAATCCGGATTTTTAAGAACGGATTTGTGATCCAATCCGGTTTATCCGGATTTTACGGATTTTTATATTTTTTTAATATTGTGTTTTTTATATTTGTGTAAATAAGTTTGTTTCGATGGATTTGCATCCACCGTGGTCGCAACGAGACGAGAGAGATGTGTTTAAAGTTTAAAAGAGACTACGACTATAAGTAACTAACTTTTATAAATGTATGAGTTACTTTTTTCAAATTCATTAAATAAGTGTACACTAAAAGAAGCCAAGTTTTGTCATTTTTACTAATTTCTTATATTGGTAGAACGTAGTATAAATTAGTCTGCAAAAATATTGAGACTGTGAGCACTGTGATGACAACAATCATGTTCGTAACATAACACGACAAAATAAATGACGGAAAATCATCAAATTAAACATATTAGCGACGTACATTATATAGACTATTCAATATTTTCTTCTACTTTTTATCATTACTAAATTTGTTCATAGTATTTTCTAGGTTTCCTATATCCACTTTTGACTTCTATTGATTTCTAATCTTGAAAAATGAGACAAAGTGTCCATCAAGCCAATATATATAATAAAGTACTTGTACACTCGATCTTTTTTATTATAGTTTATTTTACTAACACAGTGATTGATAATTTAGAGACTAACAATATTGTTCCTATTTCTAACTTGAGAATCAGATACTCTTTCCAAGGAACGTTTAGTATAATGTTTATTATCGCATTGTGTGTAACTGAATTATTATACTTGTAAACAGTTACAATCGTTTATTAGCCCCCGAATTACAATCCTAATCTAATCATATCATAAGACACAGAGTACCTTTCATCCCGGGAAAAAGCACTGTTCCCATGGGAAATTCACGTGGGCAAAGCCACGGGCAAAACTAGTATTTTATTATTCAGAAAATCCGGATTCGATTTTGGAATCCGGATTTAGAAGTCGAGTAAAAATTTGCGGAAATCCGGATGTTTCGGATTACGGATTATCCGGATTGCATTCCCTACCCACGACCCCTTTATGTTGTTATATAAGCGCGAAGTAGAAATCACCAAAATGGCGCAGCGCCATCTATTCAAAACATTGAGAAATAATTTCAGCTTACATTTCTCATTTTATCAACGCCATCTATTGGATATTTTTCTTGGCACAATAAGTAGATGACCGAAAATAAATTTGCAAATGAATTTATTCGTTTCTTTTCAAAGTAAAAAAAAAGTAAGAAAATTATTCTAGAAAACAAATAAAAAACGAAAACAGAAAATTATTGTTAGTGGCAGGATTCGATCCAGCTACTTCCAGCTACTTTCTTAAAATATTTATTTACTAAAATATTTAAAAAAATATAGAATTCTAAAAAACTAATACA
Organism: Ephestia elutella; assembly: GCA_018467065.1. Lineage (NCBI taxonomy): Eukaryota > Metazoa > Arthropoda > Insecta > Lepidoptera > Pyralidae > Ephestia > Ephestia elutella. Next base: position 777,214 of record CM031565.1, read on the forward strand.
CAACGCAAAAAAAAATTTGAAAAAAAAAGTCACATTGGCAGGATTCGTATCCTGTACTTAAAAAAATAATCCGCGGCCTCTACCGATAGGCCAACATGCATTGATTGTGACTGGCGAAATTTCAAATGGGACTTGTCAAAAGGTACGCAAATTCACCCCTTATTTTGGACTGTAAGGGTTGAAATTGTGAACAACCCTTTCTTATGTGGGCAATATATTGTATAATGAAGACACTAACCAAATTTCACGTTTATAGCTTTTCGTTTCGGTTTTGTGATGATAAATTAGTTTACCTCCCCTTTTTTACCCCTTTAGAGGTTGAATTTCAAAAAACGCTGAAACACGCCATTGGTTATTTTTGTTGAGAAGCATTCTTGCCAAGTTTTAAGTAAATCAGTGAAGATTTTAATTTTTTTTCATACAAACTTTGCCCTCAATTTTAACCCCCTTAGGGGTCTAATTTTGAAAAATCCTTTCTTATCTGAGCACTACGTATTAACATAAAACTTCGGTCCAAATTTCAAGTTTATAGCTTTTATGGTTTAGGCTGGGCGTTGATTTATCAGACACCCTTGTTCTTTTATATATATAGAAGATAGAAGATAGAAGATTTGCGCCACGCCGCGCCGTACGGTTGTGGGTTGTCTGTCCCTTCATCTGGATTGGCTGCTTTTAAAGTCCTTTTGTATTGTTTGTGTCCAGGTCGTTGGAGGTCGGCTAGGGCCACGCTTTCCATCCTCTATGGCGAGCACATTTAGAATGTGAGACATCTAATTCCTAATCGGATCGCCCAGCGGAAATCAGATGTCCATGCATTATCCTAACTTTGATGTGGTTTGGTCTAATTCCGTCCGTGAGTCAATATGTGCGGGAGCTTGAATTAGACGGTTAGTAAGGGTGTATAAATAGAGGGGGTGGGGTCTCAGTGCTGGCAAGTAGCGGGTTTAGAATTTTTTGAATGAAGTTATTATAACTACCCCAAGATATTCTAAACTGACAATCCTAACTAATATTATAAAGGCGAAAGTGAGTTTGTTTGTTACCTCTTCACGCTTTATCTACTGAACCAATCTTCCTGACATTTCGGATACACATAGTTAGAAGTACGGAGAAGGACATAGGATACCTTTTATCCCGGGAAAAAGCACTGTTCCCGTGGGAAATTCACGCGGGCGAAGCCGCGGGCAAAAGCTATTATAATATAAAGTAGGATGTGACAACGGTCGCATTCCGAGCATGCCAATAGAAACCTATACTCAAAAAAAAAAGAGATGGATGGATTGTGTTGGGGAGGATATGAAGGTATTGGGAGTGGATAAAACTTCGACTAAGGATAGAAAATTGTGGAGAGAAAGGACATTTTGCGCCGACCCCAGATGATGGGATAAGGTAAGACAGATGATGATGACATCAAACGTACCACTTATTGTGCCATAGGCGTGACAGATTGTAGTGAAAAAGAATGCACATAAAAATAAGTTGTTATGATCTGTAAGCCCATAAGTTATATCATATACCTTTGGGCGACTTGAGAACCATGACACTAATGTTATCTATTAGCATATAGTGTCCCGCCTCTGGCTCGCCATTCCTCTCTGTTCGGTGCGTTTCATAAAAAAATAACGAACACTATAAGCCTATTTTAGTTAAAATATGTCTTGTCCCTGTCTTTCTATTAAATATTTGACATTGAAAGAACGAGACAAAACATATTTTAACTAAAATAGGCTTCAAGAGTTCGTTATTTTTTTATGAACAAGACGGCCAGTCTTTTTCTGCGTCCAGATCATCCGACCATCTTGTTCTTTGGCGGCCACACCTCTAAAACAGTAAGAAAATAAAATGTATATCTATTACCCCTCCCCCCACCCCTCCTTTACTTTCGCTCCGCTGATCCCACCGCTGCCACTGGCGCCACACCCGCCGCTTCCAAATGATTAGTGACCCCGCCACAATACATGTCATCCTAATGAATGCCTATTTTGGGAGCATCTCGGTACCAGGTGATGCTAAGTGGCTGCTATTTTTGTGTTGAAAATTGAAAAATGACATATGGGGATGAGGAAGTGGAATTAAATCATTGTTGAAAAGATTGGCTTCAAAAAAATAAAATTAATCCTTCACTTCACCGGCTTTTTCGATAACAATTGCTTATAGTCCAGTAACTTTATACATCACAGTATGCGTCAAATTTAGTAGTTCTGTGTTTTTGCAGATTTGTTTATGATGTTGGCCTAATGAAGAATCCAAGTTTGTGACCTTGAGGTCCAAACGCAACATTGTTAAACATCGAAAAAACCGCGAAAAAAACTTTTCTTTTGCACCCGAGCGTCAAATTTGGAAGTGCATTACTCTCGACTCGTCACAATCGCACCAGTTTCGGAACATAAATTGTCTCTATTTTTCAAATTTTGTGCAATAAAGTTTTAAATAAATAAATAAATTTTGGCGATTATAATATCCTAAAGGACTAGTTTTTGGAAAAACTTTTTTAGGACCGTAATACAGACGGATTTGCGTAAGTATATATATTCGTATATGCAGACTAGGTACAGCCGCGTCGCTCGCCTAGTGGTGCTTCAGACTTCAAAGTGTGGGTTGTGCGAAGGGCGAATAGGGCGATTTATTGCTTAAGAGTGTATCACGTCCGCGCGCCCGACCGAGTTTAGGTATTTGATAGACCGCAGCTGGCTGTGTGCAAGTCACACGCACACATCGACGTGAGATTGCCGCCAACCCGAAGTAATAAGTGACAGGGATCGGGCAAAGGATTTGTTGGTACCTATATTTTTTTTTTCTTGCTTTACGGTAATGAATTCATACTAAAAATAAAATTACGACCATTTTCTTATGTAAAACATACTTGGCGCGACTTGGCAGTAAAATGGACACGGATGCCGCGACAGAAAATAGCATGACCGTCGTGCCAGGATGCTAAGATGTTAAACATCTGTCTGGCATCCCATGAAGGCCAATTTTTCGGGATGAGGTTTACAAAAATAGTATTTTTGGATCCAAGATGGCGGACAACTTTTTTTTAATTTTGCAATATGGGTATCGTTTTATAAGTGTTTCAGTGCGCTGATTACGACAATAACATTTATTTTGGAATCCAAGATGGCGGACAACTTTTTTTTCACGTTTACAATATGGGTATGGTTATAAGGGTTTTTCGGTGCGCTGATGACAAAAATAACATTTATTTTGAGATCCAAGATGGCGGACAACTTTTTTTTCAAGTTTACAATATGGGTATGGTTATATAGGTATTTCGGTGCGCTGATGACAAAAATAACATTTATTTTGAGATCCAAGATGGCGGACAATTTTTTTTTTAATTTTGCAATATGGTTAACATTTTGTAGGTTTTTGGGGACGCTGATGACGAAAATAACATTTATTTTGAGATCCAAGATGGCGGACAACTTTTTTAAATTTTACAATATGGGTATGGTTATATGGGTTTTTGGGGACGCTGATGATGAAAATAACATTTATTTTGAGATCCAAGATGGAGGACAGTTTTTTATTTTATTTTACAATATGGGTATCGTTTTATAGGTTTTTGGGGACGCTGATGACCAAAATAACATTTATTTTAAGATCAGCGTCCCCGAAAACCTATTAAACGATACCCATATTGTAAAATAATAAAAAAACTGTCAGCCATCTTGGATCTCAAAATAAATGTTATTTTCGTCACCAGCGTCCCCAAAAACCTATAAAACGATACCCATATTGTAAAATAAAATAAAAAATTGTCCGCCATCTTGAATCTCAAAATAAATGTTATTTTCGTCATCAGCGTCCCCAAAAACCTAGAAAACGATACCCATATTGTAAAATAAAATAAAAAACTGTCCTCCATCTTGGATCTCAAAATAAATGTTATTTTCGTCATCAGCGTCCCCAAAAACCTATATAGCCATACCCATATTGTAAACTTGAAAAAAAAAACTGCCCGCCATCTTGGATCTCAAAATAAATGTTATTTTTGTCATTAGCGCACCGAAAAACCTATAAAAACATACCCATATTGTAAAATTGAAAAAAAAAGTTGTCCGCCATCTTGGATATCAACATAAATGTTATTTACGTAATCAGCGCACTGAAAAACTTATGAAACGATATACATATCGCAAAATTAAAAAAAAAAGTTGCCCGCCATCTTGGATCTTGATTTAGATTTATTTTGATTTTTATGATTTCGATTTCTATGATTTCGATTTATTACGATTTCTATGATTGCGATTTATTTTCTGATTTCTATTTCATCAAAAATTGTCGGCCATCATTCATGAGTATGAAAATGGTACCTATATAAATTTTAAAAAGATTAAAAGTAATAAATATGTAACTCTGATCTACATTACTCTCTGCTGTCTGTGAATACATGAACACGCGAAAATTAAATGCCTCCCGAGCAGCAGAGCGACGTGGATTCCCCTTGACTCTTACCGGCAGACTGATTTTTCTTGGGCTTGGAACTCGTATATATTGAGCGATGGCATTGCCATACAAAAAATGTATGGGGAATTTCTTAGTGAATTGTTACGATATATAATATTTTTTTCGAGTTATTTTTCAAAAATCTAAAACGAGCAACTTGTAGCTAGTTTAATAAACTCGCGATTTAACATTATGTAGAAATTATAATTTGTGTTTTACATAATGATTTCGTTAAAGCCGTGAACCTTGTTTTTCGTATTTCTCGTGTTTTCTGGAAGGTATTTACGCAAAAATAAAAGGCAAAATATTTTTATCTGTATCGTATAAGTAGTAGCAGTTATTTGAGAAGCCTATAGTACTATTTTTATTATCAATAATGATCTAGTTTTGGCACCAGGGTCAATTCAGTAACGCCTGTTTTGGCTAAAAACGTGTGATGCAGGCTTAAGTGACGCTTGGGCGTGCTATTTTAATTTTATATCTTCTTAGAGTAATTAAAAAGTTAAAGTAATAAAAAAGAACTGGCGCGATTTTGATGAGTCGAACACTACTACTACTGTCCTCTGAATTACATCATTCATATTAGCCGGAAAATAGAAGGATTCTAATAAATCAGTTGTAATATTTTTAATATTTTGTACGTATGTTTGTATTGTACACGCATCCAGTCTTTCCACTTTGCTCAACTGAAGCGACCATCTTAAAACGGATCAACTAATTTTCTATCTCAACGCAAAAACTAACTTCTGAAAGTTGTGGTCTTCACAGTTAATGAGGGCTATCGCAGGTTGGGCTATCGTATTTCCTCTCGTTACTGGTACTGACGTTCAAAACTGTCATCAGTTGTCAAATTCAAATGACAGTATTGTACCATCTGACAGACGTCATTCGCTAGTGGCGTCAACTAGTTAGCGGAAATACGATAACCTTCATTATTGTTAAAAGTCTAACTAAAAAATAACGCAGGTTTCATATATCAAATCAAAAAATCAAAATTTCTTTATTACTCACAACAATACATCATTACTAGAGGTTGAGGTTTTCTTTTAAGCAAAGAAAGATGCTTGGGTTAGAAAAAAACCTAGCTTTTCTATAAAAATCGTTACTATTAAATATCATATCAACAAGAACTCTCTCCCTCTCAGCCAAAAGAAGTCCACTGCTGGACAAAGGCCAGAACAAGAACTACTTATACTAATTAGAAAATTAAATAAGAATGACATCCGAGTACAGATCAGCCCTACGAACAGTCTTGGGTTCAGTGGCCACTAATAAATTAGAGGTCACCACTCATAGCAAATATTTTTTCTTAGTTTTTATTCATTCTTAGATATTAACAGTAGTCAACTCCGCACGGTTGAAGTCGCGGGCTTTTGCTCTGTGTTCAAATAAAGAAACACATACACCCATATGAACCTTGAAAACTTTTAGCACAGTCATGTAACAACAATAATATTCAATGTTTTTTCGAGATTATTCCCAGCGTTGGGCTTACAGGTCCACGCCCACGGCCAACGCCCACCGCCCAGCGTCCTGGATCGGTTCGTGCTTGCCCGAAGGTTTATTCCTAACTCATATTTATTGATTTACAATATTTTTACATGCTTTTATTTACTTTTATGTAGTAATCCAATCTTGTGAGTTAACTTTGAACCATGTCCCAGTAAATTTAGGCCACTTTCGTTTTCAAAAATCGATCGATCGATATCACAGTAAAATTCTGAACCGAAATCATACTTATATTAATTCTGTGCCGAAATGTATTTTTTGGAACCATGTATTTGTTTTCCAAACGCCTAGTATTTGTTTTTATAACAAAAGATTTTTTATTTTTCAACATCTAATAAAACAGTAAAAATATTTTGTCTGTACATTTAGTATTTTTGACTAAAATGGATAGAGGGACACTTAAAAAGAACAATAGAAAGCAAAAAAAAATTTTTTGGAATTTCTTGTCTGTCTGTCTGTCTGTCTGTCTGTATGTATGTACGCGTTTAACGCAAAAACTACTGGACGGATTTGAATGAAACTTTTTTGTTGTATAGCTATTAAGCCTGGGCAACATATAGGCTATAATTGATTTTGAAAACTGGAACACCTGATGAAGAACCATAGCAGAACAGCTAAACTATAAGAAATATGGATATGGTGCCTTAACAAAAGTCGTTCAACCTGATGAGCATTTTCTGCTGACGTATAAAAATTTAAGATCTGGAACATCTGATGAATAACTCCAAGAGACCAGCTACATATATGGAAATGGCGCCTTAGCAAAACTTGATTAATCTGATGAGCATTTTCTGTAGACGTATAAAAATCGAAGATCCGAAACATCTGAGGCTGTTTGGAACACAAAGACTTTTCATCTAAGCGAAACTCACGCGGGCGAAGCCGCGGGCGACAGCTAGTAAAATCATAAAGTTACTTAATTTTCTGTTTGTTTTCTTTTTGTTTTATTATTTGTACAAAATTGGCCTTTAGAATTTAAACTTTACATCGTTTGAAATAAAGTGAAGTTTTCACTGGCCGAAGATTTTACGGTCCCATCTTTTGTAAATAGAGGGTGTCCCCTTTTTACGATCTGTTTGAAGTAATATTTTACGAGTAGCACTAAATATTTCTAATTAGTTGTGACGTTTGGTGTTTGTTTGCGTATGTGGACGATTTGTTGATTTTTTTGTGTGGACTTTTAGGAGATTAGGTGTCACGAATTGAGTGTAATGATGTGTCGACTTAATAAGTATTTCCAAAAATATGTTTAGGCAAGTACAGTTCATAGATAGATAGATAGATCAACACTTTATTGTACCATTTATAGAAAAGAACATACAAAGTACATATTACAAAAATTTAAGACATAAATAAGCGCAAAGGCATCGCAAGTTCTAAAAATAAGCTAGTCGGAAAAGTTCGCGAGCTTTTTGTACTAAAAATAATTAAGTTTTCTAACAGTTACATAAAATTTTTATTGAATGAAATATTGTCACCCAAAGCTCAAAGATTCCTCCCCTCCCCTACCAATAGTAATCCCACCAGTAGCCTATAAATGAATTCTGATTGGGGCCTTGACTGGAACATGGTAGGGCTTCCAAATACCGGATATTTTGAATACCGGTTTCAATACCGGAAAATAATTCAAAACCGGTATTAATACCGGAATTCCGGTATTGAAGTGAAAATTCGTATTTCTTTTTCAAAAAGTTTCTTTTTTTGAAGTATTAAGCCAAAATTAAAACATAGGTCATTGTAAATATACTTTTATTTATGTACGGTTCCACCGCACATACAAATCGCCCGATAAGCATTATTACATGAATGCATATTTTTGCCTATCTATCAATCAGTTCACGATTAACCTTCGCACATCATCGCCGCGCATCGCATTCGTGTTCTCACTAGCATTTAAGTATTTTCGAATACATTTGCTTTTATCTCAGCAGCATCTATTATTTAACAGCATCAGCTACTCAGGTGTTAACAAACAATTCATATAACAAACTAAATCATCACAGCTTTACCTTATACAACTTTAAATATTTAAGATTTTTAAAAATTAATCATGTAATCATCAATAATTATCTTGATGTGAACATACAGCAATGAATCCATGGTCATTATAAGTTTTGCCTTCGTTTTCTGGTCCGCTCCAAGATCAATTACTTTTTCGGTAACTGGTCCTTCCCTCGAGCACGAGTAAATTTTCGGCGGCAAATGTCCATTACGTTAATTTTATCTATTTAGTTTACGTGCAGGTTATTCCAAAAATATTACAATATCACTATTAATTATCTGTTCATGTGCATTTTTATGCGACATAATTCCAAAATCACCGATTTAAATTGATTCGCGGTGTAATACACAATATGGAAATGCCTAAAATAGTGCAATTCTCAGTTCCAATTTAAAATAGATACGTTGAGCGTCAAAGGCAGCCTTGCCTTATGGAGGTCCTTCCCGGACGGACCAACTTAATGAACAAGTCTCCGCTGGCACGCGTGGTATGCACTCTGAATTTGATCGCAGATAGAATAGATATCTTCCAGTGTACTCAGTGTGAATTTACAAAGGTTGTTATTTATGTAAAAATATATGTTTTAAATAATTAATATACATGTTCTTTTCTATTGTATTGGGTAAACCTGTTAAAATTCTGTAAGTTTAGATAAAAAAAAATAAAAAAAAATCGGTATTAAAACCGGTATTGAATTTCAATACCGGTATTGCAAACAGGTTAAAAAATCGCCTAATACCGGTATTGAGCAATACCGGGATCCCGGTATTGGAAGCCCTAGAACATGGACACTTTGAAAATCGCAGTCACCTCTACAAATTGAAACTTGTCAACAGCCCTCTGTGCAGGGCTTGTGCGGAAGCAGAGGAGTCCATGAAATACATTTTGTGTTATTGTGACTCGTTGGCAAACAAGCGACTGGACCTCCTGGGATCAGTATAATCGGACTAATAGGCACTTCGCAACTGGTTATATTCTGAAGGTCCTGAAGTCCTTCTTCAGAATTCCCGACGCGGGTGAGTAAGGCATTGGAGTAAGTACAAAAAAATCCAAGGTTTGAAGTACTTCCGGACCTAGGACCCCGCGTGTTAAGATAAGATAAGAAAGCCTAAAGATGTCCCTACCAATATCCCAAAGATGTCACCCCCTAATAGTGTCCCTAGTAGTCGAAAAACTCAGCAAAACAAAGCGTTCGTGCCGCCTCACATCGGACATTCGGTAAGTTATGAAGTGCCGATAAGATGCGATAATGGACGGCGGCACGCGAGGGTTTGCTCAGTGGTGTGGTGCCTGTGACAGCGATAGTATTTAAAAAAAAAAATATTACGAGCTTTTTGATGTAAATCATCTGGCGCGACTTGGCAGTCAAATAGACTCGACTGCCGTGTCGGCAAATGGCATGTCATGACGTTGACGTTGCGATTTTCATTTAAAAGCAATTATGTTTTTCACCCTTATACTGCTCCTATATAGATTGTAAGTAACCTAGGAGATGGTAATTGAACTATATTGATAAACGATTTTATATATTTTTCTAAAAAGACTGAAGAATATTCAGTCCTTAGGTTTCAACACATCGTTGGTAAAGGATTTTCACGTTTTTCATGGCCGCATTATCCTAACTAATATTATAAAAGCAAAAGTGAGTTTGTTTGTTTGTTGGTTTGTTTGTTTGTTTGTTTGTTTGTTACCTCTTCACGCTTCATGTACTGAACCAATCTTCCTGAAATTTTGCATACACATAGTTAAAAGTACGGAGAAGGACATAGGGTACCTTTCATCCCGGGAAAAAGCAATGTTCCCGTGGGAAATTCACGCGGGCGAAGCCGCGGGCGAAAAGCTAGTGGTATAATAATTAAAATTATAATGGGCCCTAAACTTATAATGCAACTGGCAAGATTGACGCAGTCTGTCATGAAGTCTTCATGGACAGATGTAATTAAAGAAGCATGTAGTAAAGGATGATTTTGTACTGTGGTAGAGGCATCAGCTAAGTAGGCAATTAGGCATCTTTTACCACGCTTACATAGAGACTCCACCCAGAAATAGTAATCAGGCATTTTTGTGAAAGAAATATTATTTTGGTGACTTAATTCATTCCCACTTTCATTTGATGTGTTGCGTAACAAATAAATTTATGTTTTGGTTCAAACTTACACCTTGATTAGCTAATTTCTTTTTGTTCATTCTAAATTTAATAAAGGTAAATTTATTAATTGTATTCTGCGAGCTAAATATTATGTACACTGCATGCTGTGTTCGCTCGTTATTATGTACACTGCATGCTGTGTTCGCTCGTAGTATGTCGTTACAATTGTTTGTGATTGATCTCTTTGTTTATTGTGTTTTCATAGACCACCACTTGCTTCCAGTGAAGGAAAACATCGTAAATAAACCTGCACTGCACATGCACACTAGTGTTAGGAACTGCTATTAAAAAAAAAATATGTCACCATTATGACGTTGACAGCAGAAGAAAAATAGGGATTGTATTGTCATTGATTGAAAAAGCGAAAAAGACGCTGGTCTGGTCTTGGAAATTTCATAGTAAAGAAGGAAATATTTATAATTAAGTGAAAATGTAATTAATATTTGTTATCATAATTGTTATTATAAAAAGTGGTTATCAAACAAGAGCTCTATTATTTAGATGAGGACGGAGGATAGTCTTACACTAGCTGGCTGTTTAGTGTGTAGAACCTTTCTAAACTCCTTTTTTTCTTAATTGTCCTATCATGTAAACAATCTTCACAGTACTTTTTGTTGAATTTTGTTGAAAATAAATCAAATATTAGTTCAAACCTAAACATTCTAAAGTAAAACATTAATTGACCACAAAAGTAATTTCCTAAGAAGTCTATTTTAGTTTATATTGTCGTAAAATCTTGAAAAGACATGGTAAGATTGTTTACATAATAGGACAATTATGAATAAATGGACTTTAAGCCGTAGTGACTTGCTAATTAGCGTTACAAATTAAATAACCCATAAAAACGATACCTTTAGGTGCGGCCTGTCCTTCCAAATTAAAAAAATGACATTTCTGCCATGTCACTGGATGATACCGGGTTTTTAGCCCGCATTCTGTCACAGTGTCTGTCATTTGAAACTGTCACGTTGATAAGGGAATTATAGAAAGATGACGTCATTTTTAATTACCTACATTGAGGATAGTAGAAGCTACTAGTGCACTTTTCAAATAGAGCTTTGTCTACCCCGTAAAGGAGAAAGATGTGATCTGTTTCTTTTCAGATACCTACCTATATAAAAATCTTCTTAGAAAAATCAATTTGTCTTCTTTTGGCCGTATAAACTCTTCATAATTTTTTTCTTAAAATATGTATGTACTTATCTCTTATGTTCAGACATATCATACCAGTTATAGTTTTATTCGTAGAAATATGTTTTGTACGCTATAAAACGAATTAAGAAATTTGATACCTCGAAAGGTCAAAATATTTTCTTTATTTTTTTATCGGTTATAATAAAAAAGACGTAGAGGATCGCGTATCCGTATGGGAACAACATTTATGGTTCGTGACGATGCTGTGTGTGTGTCGTAAAAAATATTTATGCGTACGCTGGCGGCAGTCTAGGGGGTTAACCGGCTTTAAAACAGTAGGTTCTGTCTATACTAATACTAGTGGTTCTGTGGACAGTCGACCTCGCGAACAGCGGGGCCCATAAACAATATGATCTACCCCATTATTTCACAACAACCGGTGGGGAAGGACTTATGTTTCCTCAACATATGGTTGAAATCCGTTTAAAAACAACTACAGCAAACTTCCAAAAGGTCTCGACATAAAATTTCAAATTAATCAAGGAAACTTGTGCCAGGTTTCGTAAGGATCCGTTCAGAAATGCGACCTCAAACCTGAAACAAACAAACGTACACACATCCCGACATAAGCAAAAGAGTTTTCTGTATTTTGAGCAAAATGGGTCTTGAAATGGAGAAGCTCGCTCTCTTCGCGCGTTCGGTCGGAAAAGAGCCTTCACAGGCAAACGAACAGAGTGATCTTTAAGGCTTCCGTATTCACCATTTGCGGTACGGAACCCTAGATCCTAAAAAGACTAGCTTTTCCAAAGATTTTCGAACAAAACTGAATTTAATCCCGCTGAAGTGACTGCAGCTTCGGACGCGTTTTACGAGGTACGACTATGTTGCTGAGTGCATTTTTAGATCTCTCGGAAGATTAGCCTTTTGTCTTTCTAGCCTAGTCCATAAGATATGGAGGGTGGAACCACTGAAATTATAATTCTCACTAATATTATAAATGCCAAAGTGAGTTTATTTATTTGTAATGTTAGCCATGAAGTTGGTGTGTGTGCGCGACTCATATTACTTAAGGGCTCTTAGTAAGTGAAAACGGCAATATTGGCTGTTTTCTATAAGCTGCTGTTTTGAAGAGTTTTCGCCCTGAAATTTCTGATATGTATTGTAGAACGTATGTTTAAAGGGAGGACTGTTTCCAAAACACGATGGGGAAAAATTTTGCTCGATAGAAAAAATCCTGAAGTTACCTCTAAAATTTCATATGAATACAGATAACATCCGTGTTTTATAATAAAAAATGTTTTAAAATCACCAACACAAAGGTATTTTACCTTTTCGATTTCGTGACTGATTTAAATTTTTGAAAAACTAAACATTTCTATTAACTTTTTGATAAAAATGTGAATGGCGCGCAACCGGGACGTCCCCCCGCCTCAGCCGCTTCATATGAATTTTCGCTGACCGCCTAACCCCCCTTAAGGGACTCTATACCATAAGCTATGGACTTCAGTCGTCATTGGTTCTCTGTAGCGTGCAAGACGTTTCTGTGTATTATATTTAATTATACGGAGTTGTCGGAACATTTTGTGTCTATTATTATTTTCGCTATTAGTAACTATAACCTCTTTTACGCTTTATCTACTGAACCAATCTTCTTTACGCATATACATAGTCTGACTTTACTACTTGTGGGCAAATAAAGAATTTTTGTATTGTATTGTACTTTCCGCGAGTTGATAAGGAGAATTTGGTACCGATAGCAAGTCCTGGGTGGTAGTTGTCTTATCAAGTCATGTCAGATTCATTTAGACTAGGTACTTTAGAAAAATCTGACACCAGTGTTATCTTAACACACTTGATAGGAAGAAGAAGACATTTTGAAGATGTACGCATGACATAGGTATCCACAACACTAGATTAGTTCCCATAACACTGATCGTAGAACCACAACAGAGCGGCTAGACAATGATGTTTTTGCGGACGCAGGTGCGTAGTGTGCGTCTATTATCTATTAGATTAGGTGTCTAATAATACCAGCGAATGTCCGTTTGGGTACTCATAGGACGGACGTATACCGGTGAAGGAAAACATCGGCGCTGAAGAAAAACACCATGAGGAAACCTGCACTCTGGTTGATGATTGCAAACCACTCCAATTAGAATTGCCTAGATAGTCGTTGTGTGTGTTTCATATAATGACCACGACCCTCAGTTATGACGAATACGACTGAAGAGAGCTGGGCAAAAGCCTCCCCTAATGCCCTCCACTCATCTCGGTCTCTCGTATTTTCCTTTCAGTTCTTATCGAATCCCTTCAAATCATCAGACCATCTCGTTCTTGATCTCCCTCTTCTTATATGTACTTATTGATCCCTCATCTTATATGTACTTATTGATCCCTCATCTTATATGTACTTATTGATCCCTCATCTTATATGTACTTATTGATCCCTCATCTTATATGTACTTATTGATATGTAAAAAATTGCCTTTGTTATCGGGATAGGTACTAGCTTACTTCGATGGTACGACGACCCAAAGAGGATCTTTGACTCCTAACTAGAAGTTTTCTCATTTTCCTGTTCTGCACCACTTTTGCCAGTAGTTTCTTTGGAGGGTTCTCGAGAACATCCATAGATTTAGAATATACTATCCTATAGATGCCTTGGGCTTAGTAATTTTGATAATATTTAAATCAATTTTTGATGGATTCACTCCGATGTATAAAACAGAAGCGTCAAGCGTTACAACTAAAGTTCCGAGGGCAGATTCGTATCGATTACTGACCATAAATTACGCAAAATCGATATCTCGATGAGTTACCACCGAGTGTCGACCCTAGCTCATTCGCAGGGCTGGCCAACGGTCCCTTTTATCGACACATCGTTTGGGATTGAAATGTGTAATTTGCAAATTTGTTATAAATTGTGGAAGGTGACCAAACTGTGAAAATGGTGAGGTTTTTGACGATGAAATTGATATTTCAACTTACACAAATGAAGAACTATAATTTAGTTTCCTCTTTGATGTAATCAATGGTGATCATTTGGTATGAAAAGCAGAGGTCAAACAAGGCTAGATTTTTCAAAAATCCGCCCGGTAGATGCCTCTAATAGGGGGTGAAACATTTGTATTAAAAAATGTTTTTTTTTCACGAGAAAAAGCTAGTTCCGAATGTTGGATTTTTTTATATCTGAAGAATCTTAACGGATAATGCGACGGGCCAACCCTGAAGGGTCGAACTTATCATCCAGGGCTGTCTCATCCGGGATTAACAGCGTGACCGGGTTCCACTGTCACTATCCGGATTATCAGTTCGGGTCCGCTTTGACAGATTTATTACGGACAGATTTGACTTCTGACATTATACTGTTATTATACAGAATCCTCGTCCTATCCTAACTAAAATATTATAAATGCGAAAGAAGTGAGTTTGTTTGTTCAGTTATTTATTTATTTGTTTATTACCTCTTCAATTTTCTACTGAACCAATCTTCCTGAAATTTCGCATACACATAGAAGTACTGAGAAAGACAGGGTACCTTTCATCCCGGGAAAAAGGGCTTTTCCCATGGGAAATCCACGCGGGTTAAGCCGCGGGCAAAAAGCCAGTTTCATATAAAAAAAGCCAGCAGACAGCACTTACTTATTTGCTTTATATTTTTTATTTTTATAGATTTTTTTATAAATTGCTGTGGTTTAAGCTTAATTTCAGTTATTCGAATAATTTGCACTTTACCATAATTGTGAAACTAAATTCCTAGATAGTGTAATTCAAATCTAACACCCACCCCACTTGCCAGGCCTATTGTTAGGCTTAGGACTCACGATTACTAATTGAACAAACATTACAAACAAAGAATAAGGTATTCATTTACAATATGTAAAATTAGTGACTCGCCCCGGCTTCGCTCGGGAGGTACATACATAAATTGTAGCCTATATCACTCTCTATTGGTGAAAGAATTTTTGAAATCGGTTCAGTAGTTCCGAAGATTACCCACTAAAAACGAACTCACAAACATTTCCGCTTTATTATATTAGTGAGAAAACAAGCTTTTATTTGATTAAACGTACAAAGTTCGCGCTACCAATGGTTGAGAAATGTCCTCATGAGGAGACAGTCCTGTCAGCATCAACAACAACAAGAATTCTTTATTAACACACAAGAAATTACATTTTAAGATGCATAAGGAACTTACAACTAAAAAACAATAAAGGAAGATGCGCAAAAGGCGGCCTTATCGCTGAAAGCAATTAGCATTGAATTAGCAGCATCAGGTTATTTTATATCATTTTGGTGTTATGTTATTAGAACAGGGGGTCTAAAAGGCCACTTTGGCAAATCATATAAGTTAGATGAAACTTATTAAGACCACTTACACTCCTGAAGGTGTATGCAAAATTTCAACTAAATCGGACACCGGAAAGTGGGTCTTTGAAGTGCGAGATTACAGACACCGGGACAGGTAAAACTAAATAGAAGCTTGTGATAAAAGCCAGTTAATTGTGTGTATACGCCTTTATAACAAAGTTTAGCACCGAATTGCAGTCAGCAGAGCTGAATCGTTTTGTAACACTGCATTATGTGCATACTGCAGTTTGACCGGCGTTCGTTGGCGGGGATTGTATTGCTGAACTCCCAAATATATTCATATTCATTTATTCATTTTAATTTGTACATGCACATTGAAATGTCTGATCTGATATTTCTATATACTTTACCTTTACAGGCATTGTGAATGGTAAAAATGGCTTAGCCCTAAATAAAATCTAAAACAATTTTACATTAATTTATTACAATATTTACTTACATGGGTATAGGTAATATGTCAATCATGAACTGAGACATCATTAAAAAAAATAGTAGGATATAGGAATAGGTCTGCCATTGTGCATGTATCCTCTAAGTCTATTGTTACTAGCTGTTGCCCCGTGACTTAGCACGCGACAAAAACTAAGTGTTTTTCATACAAACTTTGCCCCCCCCCCCCCTCATTTCAGCTCCTTGCGGTTTGTTAATTATTATTTTTTAATTTAGTCCACAAAATTGACTTGACACCGTAACACACTCACTTAAAAAAACATAAGAATATTCATTTATAGTGTCAAATTTAGGATTTTGAAAAAAAAAAAAAAAATAATATCCTTGAAGTCTGCCTTAAAGATAACCTGACACATAACAAAGATGTTAAAGCACTATAACACCCGTCGGTTTGCGTCGGGTGTAAAAAATTGAATCCCGCGAAATGTATTGAAGTGAAGCACGTATCGCCTACGAGTTGGGTCTATAGAAAGTCTCCGCAATCCTATAAATTGTTTGCGATTCTCGAGGTAGCGACAGCAAAACATGTTGTATGATTTTTTAATGGTTGTATCACGAGTCGGTTGTAATCCTACTTCCTACTAATATTATTAATGCGAAATTGAGTTATTTATTTAACCTTTATTGCACAAATACAATAGTAATGGCGTGGACTTGATGAAAAAGCATTATCTAACAGTCGACCTTTGGGGTGAACAAAGAACTTTAAGGGGTTCTTGAGTTAATTGGATGTTTGTTACTCAATCACTAACAATCACTCAAAATCGGATGGATTTTGATGAAAGGTACACGGGTAAAAAATTACCGGGAATAGCACATCATTGAATTAGACATAGGGTATTTTTTATTCTGAAATTCCCAAGGGAGCGAAGCCTCGGGGCGCTGCTTGTTTTAAAAATGCGAAAATTTGATGTGTGTGAGTACGTTTGTTCTTAATCACGCCTAAATCGGTAAGCGAAGTTTCCTGCTGTTTCCTCACGAAGTTTTCCTTCACCTGAAGCAGGTACATACATACATAGAATCACGTCTTTATCCCTTACGGGGTAGACAGAGCCAAGAGTCGTGGGACTCGAAGGCCACGGTTAGCTGAATAAATAATAGCTGAAGCAGGTGGTCGATGAAAATGACCGTACATGAGTCAGATTGATCTACAAACTAAGAGGTACATACATGTTGGGCCGAGATTTGAACCAACATTCAGGACGCAAGTTGGGCTAGGTGACTGACAGAGCCGTCACCGCTTCAATTGCTGACGCTACATACAAGTCTTGCCAATCTTGCTTTCCACACCGACGCGGACGCCCACTGCCCGCGTCGCGAGCTTTGTTCAGGCTGCATGTTAAGTTTACAACAATTTTAAAATGAACACTATTGAGGCAATAAGGGCAGTTACGCAGGAAGAAAATTTACTTGTCACAGCTGGGAATCGAACTAGCCAAAATCCGAAAAATAACATCTTGTAATTTTTATGGTATCAATCGATATGGTCAATCATAAGTAGAGGTCATCATCAGAATCATAATCGGATGCATATTCCCTCCAGATGGGGTTAAAAAATCCAACCAATACCGGTATTGGAGCAGCTGATACTAAATAAAACCTAGTTAAAAATGTCTGTTCGCAGACAAGCATTTATCTGTATCAGTTTTAATGGAAATCTACTTTATATACAGCTTTTATTTGTCTATCAGATCGTTTGTATAGATTTGGAAACTTGGTGAGGTACTTGAACTTTCAAATACAATGTTTATCTTGATAGAGATGGTGTGTTCAAGCTACAGCAACAAAATGCAGCAGTGGAGTTTGTTGCGCCGCCTCTTCTCCACTTGCGCTTTGGAGGTGGTGGTAACCTTAGCTTTAAGTAATTTTATGACGTCAACTAATTATAAAACAAGAAAATGACGATTTAAAAGTGCTAATTTTAGGCCTATTTAAAAAAAAAAAACAATTGACTTTGACTATCAAAATAAAAATTGACTACGATTATGTTCTGTCTCCTCTCCAGCATGAAGGAAGAAAAATGTTCTGTTTTCCTGTTATGTCCAATAAAGGGTTTTGTTTCTTCAACTAACAGAATTGAACCGATATAAATATAAAATTAGCATTTAATCCTTCCTACAGTTAATATGCCAACGGAAACACTCAGTTATTATTATCGGTCCAACTCAACTTCATATCATCACAAAATAATATCAAAAAATCGACAACGATCTACCCGCAAACCGCCAAAAAACCTTGTCTAGTCTTCACTATTGGCGCGGCGCCAACCAGTCGCGCTCCAGCCGCGGTCGCGTACGGACGTCTCATGCATAATTCATGGCAGACTTCGAGAGCGCCGGATTTCATGTGAAATGGCCCCGCAATCATTGTAATGGGATTTTAACACGTTAACCGTTGTGAAGTTAGTGTTATGTCTTATCTATGCTAATTTGGAGATAAGTTTTGTTTGTTGCATTTTTTCGTCAGATTTGGGGTTAAAGCTTGATTAAGCATGATAGAAAGTTTCTTTTTACCAGAATTCATATAGTTTGTTCGGTCGAACCGATTTGAAAATAAAGCAAAATTCATGAGAAAGGCTATAAGTCTCGGGGCATACAAAGTTTAATGATATTTCTTATAATACAGTTTTTTTTTATCTTTTTCAGGTAATTTCTTCATACAGCGAAGATTGGATTCTGTAGCCGGTGCATCACTTACAAAGTTTCGAAGATTTGAAACCAAGTCATCCATGTCGTAACCCAGGCCTAATGGACCACTAAAAACTACGGGTCTGACGCCTACCAGGCAGCGCAGTCTCTCAGAGCCTTAAAACCGTATTTTTATTATAAACTAAAAAGATATATAACATGCATCCTCACAACTTCCAGTAGGATTAACAAATAGATCACGTAACAAATTACCACCTTATTACACAGGACATAAAGTAGTTTATAGCGTGCTTAGACCCGTTCAGTCCTCGGGGATATAGTTTAGGATAATGGTTACATTTCCGGAATAACTGCCCGGCGAAAATGGGTTGGCCATCTTAAGTTTAAAGCATTAGTAACACTTTTACTTGGTGACCCAATTAAATATCACTACAAAACTATTATAAAATGAAGCCCCCCGCCGCGTCTGTCTTATCGCGATACACTCAAAAACCACTGAACGGATTTTCATGCAGATTTCATCAATGGACGGGGTGGGTCCTGTACTGACCAGTGATAAATTAGTATACTATGATAAATCTTCTTGAAAGGCCGGCAACACTCTTGTGATGGTGTTGCAGTAGTCCATGGGCAGCGGCGATCGCTTACCATCCGGTAACCCGCTTGCTCGTTTGCCGCCCTATGTTATAAAAAAAAAAGAGATTCAGCTTGTTAAAATGGAACGTAATCCCCACAAACTACTGAGCATCTCCAACACCCTAAAAGATGACGGTAGCGTCTCTGACAGAGCCTGTATAGTTCTTACTAAGACTTACTTAAAACTTGTTTTACAAGAAGCTTCAAATATTAATAAGTAGGTCAATTTGTAAGAAACGCAGAAGGCTTCCTGTCGAAAAAAATGAAATTGGCGCAGTCGTATTTCATTTGTAGCATAAAGGGGAATTTTGCTACGTAGCTAATTTACGATGACAGGTAACGACATAGGTTTAAATTACGAGTTATAAGTAGATATTATCTTTTTTTTGGTTCAAACAGAAATGGGAATAAGCGTGGAAACTTTTTAAGTTATATTTATGAAATGATTTTAAAGACATTTTATTTTATGCACTTTTTAAGGTTAAAAACTTTGTTCCTTGTATAGCAATTTGGATAATTTTCTACCGTTACCGCGATGACCACAAATCTCTGTAGTGATGAATCAAAAAGGTAAACTTAACATTGAAATATTATAACACACTGACGCATATTCTCCTTTTAAAGGTACTGCCCATCTACATAAACCTTGCTAAATTTATCACTATTACCGCAGCAAAGAGGCGTGCAGAGTAACGTGACATTCAGTTGGTTGAATGTACACAAAGACTTATTCGATCATGCGTATACGTTCTACCTTTTAGCAAATTCATTGTGTGAGAGAGAATAGGTATAGTTTAGGTCACCTTTTTTGGCGCCTAACAAAAGGAAACCACTTACTTCTAACAAACAAAATTATCTGTATTCTTTTTCTTTGTCTTTTTTTGCGTGCTTTCAGAGTTTCTTATCAACATATGTCGGTCCGAAACCACTTAGGTCTATGGCTTTAACAACTTTCACTAATTAAGGAAAAAACATGCATAGAAAACCTAGTTTCTGTGTACGCATTTTTATTGGCGCCCAACGTGTAACCGTAAACAAAAATCTATTGTTTTTATAGTTATTTACAAATATAATGTAATAAGCGTTGTATGGCTTCATTCACCTCAAATTTATCTAAGTTATAAATTATATTATTTTGCAGAAAAGCCTTACTATAAGTAAATTATTTTGATTGGCGCCCAACGTGTAACTAGTTCAGTCGCCTGCATGTCAAGTTACCCTGCATGGACTTCTATGCGATCAAGATTATATGCGAATCTGCAATAAATTCAATTCGATGACTGTAGTATTAACAAATTTTCAAAGTCAAATCTCTAAAATGTATCTTTGTTACAACTAAACAAATTATTTTCTTCGTTATACATATTTACAAATATCATTTAAAAATGCTACATGGTATGTTTACCTCTCTCTCTCTCTCTCTCTCTCTCTCTCAGCCTAAAGACGTCCACTGCTGGACAAAGGCCTCCCCCAAGGATTTTATCCGTGGGGGGTTTTGCCGTAATCGCCACGCTTGGCAGGCGGGTTGGCGATGTATGTTTACCTAGCAAGTTATAATATCTAAAATAATTTATTATAACTTAAAGGAAATGGCATTCCGTTAAAAGTGATATTCCATTAAAAGTGTTCACAACTCAAAAGAAGTTCCAATAAGTCGGTTATTTTGGTGCGATCAATACTGAGACTAATGGAAACAGAAATAAGGAAAAACGCGTGCCGCCTGTCGTTCGGGTAATGGTGTGTTTGTTGGGACTTTTCGTCGCTTAAACAATTTCTTTTTCGCAGCACAATTTGCAAGTAATAAGTTTGTAACTGAATTTATACAAACTGTTGACTAAGAATGGCGCCGTAAATCCAAAAATACTGCTTCTACGTGTACATTATTTTCTCGTGATCACTTTCCACGATGCTCCATCGTAATATCTGGATGGAAGCTGGCAATACAGCACCGATAAGCCACCTGGGTCTGGTACTCTGTGATGCATTATCTTGAGGGCGCACTGGAACGGATACGACAGAATGGAGCAGACGCCGTGCCATGAGTGGCGTTATTTGATATAATGAATGATAATTTACTAACTGCGCCCCTGGGCTTCGCTCTTGTAGGAATTTTTAGGATACAAGCTAATTATTAAAAATAAAAAACACGACTGACGAGTTTTTACTCAAAAAGTACATACAAACATATAAGTTAAATTGTGCAGAGCAACTACGCTCTGCTGCCAGAAAATGTGGCAGCGAGAATCCGGACAAACGAAGCGGCGGGAAGAATTCTGTACCGGAACTTCACCGGGAAAAAACCACCGGTAAAAATAAGTACCGGGAAAAAATCTCCACGCGGCACCACGTTTGCCCGACTAAAACCTAACTAACTTAACGCAGTCTGCTACCACCGTAGCTTATGAAGGGAGCTACAGGGCCCTATATGATAACCTAACCTATAAATTAACTACAATTGAACACTTACCAAATTAAATCTTCTTTCTCTTCGGATCCAAACTTGAGTGTCTTCGGGAAGGGGGAATTCCTAATCACCCTACCTAACCCTTGAGATCTCAATTCCCCAGGACAACTAAATAGATTTCTTCCCGTAGTTTCACTCGGGAACAGTCAGATGTGAACAGCCAGCCACGTTTCACCTCTCACAAGAAAAAGTCACAATAACAGAGTTTTTCACAAACACAAATTCAATAGTTATTTAACAAACAGGAGATTCACAATTATCACTCAAACTAAACAACAAGCAAAAGACGCGAGACCGCTCCGCGTATTAAAATCAAACCGATATCGCCCTGGACAATGCAATGGCGGACCACACGCGACGCCATCCACGCTAGCAATGTGAGAACCCCGAAACGCCTGGCGGCGATAACAGGAAACGCCTGCGTTTAGTTTTACCCAATATATTACAAACATCCCCCCGTCCCGGTCTGAGAAGCAGACCGCTAGCTTACTCTACAGGAAGGCGGGCGAGAGAGGTCACACCTCTCCTTAAAATCGAACCGTCGACCAACACCTCAGCCACACGCGGAGTGCCATCTCCGCCAAGAATCAAACGTAATATGCGAGCTCGTCGCCAAAGCAATGAGGGCAAATTTGCCTCTTTTAACAATACTAAATCACCCTCCCTGGGAGGCTCAGTCCTGTCTGTCCACTTCACTCTTTGCGGCAGCAAATGCAAATATTCAAGCGACCAGCGACGCCAAAAGTCCTGGCTCATTTGCTGCAACATTTGAAAACGCGACAACCGATATACGCGTTCATCCTTCCACGGGTATTCGGGCAGGGCATTCAACGGCCCTCCCACCAAAAAATGACCAGGGGTGAGAGCTTCCAAGTCATTTGGATCTGGAGATAGCGGACAGAGAGGACGAGAGTTGAGGACCGCCTCAACTTTACAAAACACTGTGGCCAACTCTTCAAAAGTTAGAGCCGTTTCTCCGATAATGCGGCGGAGGTGGGTCTTTGCGGATTTCACAGCCGCTTCAAAAATCCCTCCCCAATGGGGGCAACTTGGGGGACTAAACTTCCAGGTTATTCCCCTTTGAGCAGCAATTTGACTTAAACTAGTACAATTTTTGTCAATAAACACAGAAACATCCTTAAGATAATTTACAGTTCCCTTATAGTTTGTGCCATTATCAGACCTAATAAGGGAAGGTAGACCTCGACGCGAAACAAAGCGATCCAACGCGGCGACGAAGGCCTCCGTAGTCAGAGCCGATACCACCTCCAAAATGGACAGCCTTGGTGGCCAAACAAACAAATACACACAGCCTTGATCGAAAAGGGACCGGCAAAATCGGTTCCAACGCCGTCAAACGGTCTCGAAGGTCGGATTCGATCAGCGGGCAAATCATCCATCTGTGGTTGCATCGTGGATGCCTTCAACCTATAACATGCAATACATCGAAACAGAACGCTACGGATTGCTCTTCGGGCAGACAAAATCCAAAACTCGCGTTGCAAAATAGCCAACAAAGCATTGCACCCAGCATGGGCGTTACGAATGTGTCGATCAGACACCAAAAGCTGCACCAAGGGTCCGCCCTTGGGCAACAACAGAGGATGGCGAGTCTCATATGGAAGATCCGCCTTCCGGAGCCTGCCTCCAACCCGAAGAAGCCCATCCGAGTCGATGTACGGGTTCAAACGAGCGACCGCGCCCTTCAACTTAGCGCGTCCGTCGCGCAAAATACGAAGCTCTGACTCAAACCGTCCGGTCTGCACGACACGGACCCAATGCAACAATGCGCTCCGGCGCTCTTCTGCCACCTGCAATCGGCTCCAACCGCTTTGCCTGTGGGTTTCTACAATTATGTATGAAACGCTTAATCCAACTGGTAACACCCAGAAGCTTATCCAAGCTACTATACCGAGCAAGTAGCCAATCCGGCTCCGACGTCGTCTCAGCGACTACAGCATGTACACGGAGCCCGGTCAAACTCAAAGAAGTAACATCTGTCTGACAGACAGGCCAAGATGTTTCTGATCCCATCAGCCACTCTGGACCCCACCAGAGCGGGTGTGACACCAATTCTGGTGCCGTACAACCTCGGGAAGCACAGTCCGCTGGGTTAAGCTCTCCCGGCACATGTCTCCATGTTATATCAATTCCGATATTCTGGATTTGGGAAACCCGATTTCCCACAAAAACCTCCAAGGTATGTGGGGCCGCGCGCAACCATGCAAGCGCGACCTGGCTATCCGACCAGGCGAAGATGTCTCGTATCTCGACCGTGGCCGCCAGCTCACTGGCAACGTGATGCAACAATTTAGAGAGAAGGTGAGCTCCACTCAACTCAAGCTTGGGGATAGTCAGCCTAGTCCTGATGGGGGCGACCTTGCTCTTCCCTAACAAAAGCGAGACATTGACCCGGCCATCGGCGTCAACTGTCCGCATATAGACTGACGCGGCGTAGCCTCGCTCCGACGCGTCACAAAAGCCATGCAGGCTGGCTCGATATTTCCCGGGGGCAATATTCGACGAGGCAAGGCAATCCGATTGACTTCCTTAATCGATGAAAACAACTCGAGCCAATCATCCAATGGAGAGCCAAACAGCGGCTCGTCCCACGAGACGCCCAAAGTCCAAAGTCTCTGAAGAAGACACTTTGCAGAGAATATCACTGGACTGATCCAACCGCTTGGATCAAACATACGGGCTATTACGGACAACACCGTTCTCTTAGTGCAGACCTTTGGTATTTCCAAGTCCACTTGGAATGTAAAAATATCGGTTAGCGGCTGGTACTGCATGCCCAGCACCGCTATCCTGTTGGGATCATCCACATCCTCAAACAGGTGAGGGTTCTGTTGGTGATCCTCCGGGATCCCTTCTAGAACTTTAGGCTCATTAGACAACCACTTACGTAGCTCGTAGCCACCTGTCTTCAATATTTCAATCAATTCATCCCGCAGTAGGAGGGCCTCCTCAATACTTTGGGCTCCGGTGCACACGTCATCAACATACAAGTCACGTGACAGCACGGAAGCCCCACGGGGAAAGCGGATCCGTTCCCGCTCTGCCAATTCAAGCAATGATCTGATGGCGATATAGGGACTAGATTTCAAACCATACGTGTTTGTGTTGAGTTCATACACCGTCACAGGATCCTCAGGGCGCTCACGCCAGAGTATCAACTGGAATCGCCTGTCCTCAGGATGTATGACTGTCTGGCGGAACATCATCCGGATGTCCGCACCAAAAACCACTTGATGTCTTCTAAAGTTCAAGATGATGTCAATTATGTCCCTATGCAATTTGGGACCCGAATGCAAACACAGATTCAACGAAACCCCCTTCGAAGTGGGTGCGGACCCATCAAAGACAGTCCGCAACTTGCCCGTTGAGGCCTTCACCACCGCGTGGTGGGGCAAAAAATAATGCTCAGTTGAGCTCCAATCAACTCGAGCCGGAGACATGTGACCCAAATCCTCGTACTCGCGCATAAATTCAATATATTTATCGCGAAGTACGTGGTCACGCTGCATACGTCGCTCCATGGACAGCAGTCGTTTCTCCGCAAGCGCCCTACTTTGCCCTAGGCTAGGACGAGAGGCAACAAAGGTAACCTAGTTACAAACCGACCGGAGGGCAACCTCTCCGTGGTCGATCGAAAAAGGGCTTCGCACTCAGCGTGTTCCGGATCCATCCTGGAACTCATAGGTGGCTCCTCCACCTCCCAAAACCTTTGCATGGTCTTGGCCAAGGACGCAGATGCGACAACCGGTGGCTCCTCCGCGGTGCCATTATCAAACACAGGGCCCATCAGGGCAAAACCAAAAATCGTAGACACTGCCATCAGTGAAGACGAACCCAGAGCCTTCTGTGTACCCAACAAAATCCAACCCAATACGTCCGAGCCCAGGAGCAAGTCCACTGGGCCGGGATGAAAGACAAAGGGGTCGGCCAAATCCAGACCCGAAACCAAAGACAACACACCCGGCGGTATGTCTGTCGAGGGGTGCCAACCCGCAATGGTATCCATTACCATAGCCGAAGTCGTGATCCTCATTGTGGAGGACTTCAGCGAAGAAAAGGTGACAAGTGTCTGGCCCGTCAGACACTTCACTTGTATGCCACCAACTCCAAGAAGTGGCACAGGCGAGTCTTCCACGACTAAACCTAACTGGTGTGCCACTCGAGTGGTAACCAAACTGCTTTGAGCCCCTGAGTCCAACAGAGCTCTCAAATTAATGGCTTCCCCTACGACCCCATACGCGGACCACCGCGGTAGGGAGCAGAACCGTCCGCGGCTCTGTCCCAGCAAGGGAGCAAGCTAGTTACGGGCTCCCCACTCTCTCCAAACCAGGGGCGCGCCACTGACCCGGATAATATGGCGGGCGAGTGCACATCCCCATCTGAGGGGGCATAACCCGCGGCCCGGCCATACATATGGTACGGCGGGTGGTACTCCAGCCGTGGGTACTCGTGCAGCGGCGGAGAAAACCGCTGCGGCTGCATGTGTTGGGTATTGGTAACCCGCGTGGAGGGTGTCCCCACTCTCACGTCCGATCTAGGGCCCCCGCCCATGGGGGCCCTATCCGGGGCCTGGCCAGCTACATACTGGCCATGACCTTGGGGCGCGTGGTCCCGGTCCGCCAAGACCCGCGCAGGTACGCGACCCCCCTCCCGAGGGGGGGTGCGACGAGCGAAGCCGCGTCCTCCGTCCGGTGGTGGAGGGCTTCGCGCAGGAGCGCCCCCGCCCATAAGGGACCCCTGCCTCAACATCCGGGTGCCATCCCCGTTGCGGTTCATGCAAAGCATCGCGTGGTGCCGCCCACGGCATGCACTGCATGGTATGGCACTGGGACAGTCACGTGCATAGTGACCGCCCAAACAATAAAAGCAAAGTTCATGCCGCTTTGCCATGCGGCGCCTATCTTGTACTGGCAGTCTCTGCCAGTCCCTGCATTGCAGCAGGCTGTGGCCCATCCGGCCACATTGCAGGCAGTCCGCGTCCCCCGCGACTGCTGCCGTGTGTGCAACCCGCACACCAGCTCCACGCGGTGGCGGTTGCCGTCCCTGTTGGGGCCTACGTTCAGGCGCTCTGGATGGCGCTGAGTCCGTCATGGTATTCTCAGCCGCCCGTGCCTCAAACTCCAAAAACTTCACCAAGTCAGTGAATGTTGGTAGGGTGGTGCTGTCCCGTTCCGCATTCTCGCGCTCAAACCGCGAGCGGATGTCATTGGGCAATTTGCCCAATACAATGTGCACCAACAAAAAAGACCATTGGTCCACCGGCAGCCCCAGTGTGCGGAGCGCGTTACAGGCCACTGTAACGGGCGTGAGTTCAACTGCAGGCATAGCAACTGTGCCCTGTTTGGCCAGCCTTGGGCGAGGGCCATCAACTGTGCGGCGTGCGCATCTCGCTAACAAACGTAAGTTTTGGTAGCGGGAGTTCAATAACTCCCAAGCCGTATCGTACTGGTCCGTCCTCCACCCGGAGGTGCTGGATGAGCGACCGCGCTTCATCCTCAAGAGTGGAGAGGAGGGAGGCCATCTTCTGGGCCTTCGACAAATCCTGTCGTGCTACGCCCAGGGACTCAAACATATTTTTATATGCTACCCACTCCTCCATCCTACCCCCAAAGTGGGACAGCTGAAGGGTGGGGAGCCGACCAGTAACCGCTGGTCCTTCCTGTCTAACAGGTGTGCGAGGGGCTGGTCCGCCAGCCTGTCTCGCCCTTATTGCGGTCACCGCCTCCGCGATATCATCGTGCAGACTCAGGATCTGGTCCATGTCCGCCATGTGACCTGCGTAGGCCTCCGGGGTAAGATCGGCTTCGGTAAGCGCCGCCATGGCCGCTTCCGCGCTAATCAATCGTGAGTGGAGGTGATCCGCTCTTAGCAGTATGGCGCCCTCCCTGTCCTTCCGGGACAGGAGTCCTCCGGCCGTCACAAACCATCTCAATTCGTTGGCGAGTGTCGCCCTAGCATTGGAGGCCTTCGCCATCGCGTCAAGTCACAAACAAAAAATAACAAAAGGTAAATAAAAAACAACAAAATCAAGCAACTACACGAAGAACCGCGGTAGGTATGAGAATGGCACAAACCCGGAACGCACGGTACAAACCGCAAACAAATACAAAAAGGTTACAAATATTCTTATACAAACAAACTAAGAAAAATCTAATAATTTTTACAAACAATTAATTATTTTTTACAAACGAACAAATAGAGGGTAGATAAACTACGCTCTGCTACCAGAAAATGTGCAGAGCAACTACGCTCTGCTGCCAGAAAATGTGGCAGCGAGAATCCGGACAAACGAAGCGGCGGGAAGAATTCTGTACCGGAACTTCACCGGGAAAAAACCACCGGTAAAAATAAGTACCGGGAAAAAATCTCCACGCGGCACCACGTTTGCCCGACTAAAACCTAACTAACTTAACGCAGTCTGCTACCACCGTAGCTTATGAAGGGAGCTACAGGGCCCTATATGATAACCTAACCTATAAATTAACTACAATTGAACACTTACCAAATTAAATCTTCTTTCTCTTCGGATCCAAACTTGAGTGTCTTCGGGAGGGGGAATTCCTAATCACCCTACCTAACCCTTGAGATCTCAATTCCCCAGGACAACTAAATAGATTTCTTCCCGTAGTTTCACTCGGGAACAGTCAGATGTGAACAGCCAGCCACGTTTCACCTCTCACAAGAAAAAGTCACAATAACAGAGTTTTTCACAAACACAAATTCAATAGTTATTTAACAAACAGGAGATTCACAATTATCACTCAAACTAAACAACAAGCAAAAGACGCGAGACCGCTCCGCGTATTAAAATCAAACCGATATCGCCCTGGACAATGCAATGGCGGACCACACGCGACGCCATCCACGCTAGCAATGTGAGAACCCCGAAACGCCTGGCGGCGATAACAGGAAACGCCTGCGTTTAGTTTTACCCAATATATTACAAACATAAATACATTTTTTGAAATCGCCTTTTAAAGCCCTTCAATTTGATACCCCACTCGATAAGATTGATCAAATTTTAGTTTTTTTGTCTGCTATTTATCGCATATATAATCCGCCATTTTGTTTTTATGATGACGTCATGTAGCCTATGTCACTCGGAGGAATGCAAGGAATAAAAATACCTCTCACATCAAAATCTGTTAAGCCGTTCAGGACTTATGGTGGAATAAAGAAACTTACATACATACATACATACTTACATACATACATACATGAACCCTGAAAACATAACACTCCTTTTTTGGTCAGTCGTGTAAAAATGTACGTCTTTGTACTGTTCCAGGTTATATTCTGAACATGTACCAAGTGTAATGGAAATCCGTTTAATAGATTTTGTGTAATTGAGTTACAAATCCAAGTTTCGCATTTATTTATTAGTGAGAAGTGGGATTCAGTTATAATAATAACTCATGTTAGCGGGGGAACTCATGTTAGCGGGGGTGGTCGAGTGTTGATAAGACGATCGCGTCTGTCGAAAGGTCCCAGGTTTTAGTCCTACTCGAGCCTCATGTGTTTGTGTACTAATTTGACTTATGTATTGGTAGTTTTCCTAGACCACTACGCATCTGGTGAAGAACACGACCGTGATAAAGTATTCAGCGCGCCTAAAGAAGTTTTTTAACTAAAAAATGTTATTCACCGCTCAGTCTTAGATTTTCTGTACTAAACCCATACAGTAACCAAGATATATTAGCTCGGAGATACCCAGTTTGGCATAATGTTTGTGGTCGTTAGTTAGATAAACTGTTACGTTGCTTCTCCGTGTCACTTAGCCGAGTTTATGTCTCTTGTGGTTAATTCAGTGTATGTAATTACTTTTGTGCTGAACTGGGTGAAAATATAGAGCTCTCTTTTCTAAGTTTTAAAAAACCTAAATCATGTTGTAGGTCAATAAGTGTATAAAGATCGTTTGAGGTTGTTTACTACTCTCAACTGACCAAGATCAAGCAACTTTCGTATTAAATTTTGTAAATCTATTGGTCCTTCGATGTGAAATGAGAAAGCCCATGCATGTAGTAAATATATATTTCTAACAGTAAATGAGTACTCGATATTGTCATGTCATAATTATGACACCACTCCGAATAAAAAGAAGATCAAATTGAAGTGGCCGCCAACAAGGAGACGCTTATTTTTTTAATGTGGAAACTTAATCTGATATCATCTTATTGTCTTTCGTAAACTTCTCATCAAAATAAATGAAATTGAGCCTTTCATAATAACATTGACAATATTAGTAGATATTTTTCAAAACCAATTCAAAATTAATAGGCTGCCTCTGGGTAATCTCGCTACACCGTAGACCTCATCTCTGTCCTCAGGCAAGATTGTGGTCAAGAGCAAACCCATCTATTATAAAAAAATTATAGTATAGATAGCGTCAAAGTCAGCAAGAGAGTGTCGGAGAGAAAGGCAAGCGACAGATGAAATTGTAATAATTAACATACTGTGTCGACTCCACATAAATGAACTCGAACAAAACCGACATGCCAGCAAACTCTATATCCCAGAATTCCATTACTACGTGTAGCTAAAAGTGCCCTCTGGTGTTTAAACTTGTCCGGACGTTATTGGCGCCCACCGTGGGGCGATTTACCAATGGCCCCCTCGGGAGACGCGGCGACCTCACTTTATGCTGACCTTACGTAACTTTACTGGACTATTAGAATTTGTGCTCCCTCCGTTTATTCTGCTGAGTCTACCTATACCTGCATATTGCATTGATATGTTTTCATCTCTTAATACATATGCATATGTTCTTTGAATACTTTTCGGTGAGAGAAGTATATGAAAGGTTGCCGTGTTTCTCTCAGTGTGTTTTTATATTTAAATTGTATTTTTTATTAAATTGTACATAAATAACTTTTACTGATAAATCTGTTATTTATGTACAATTTAATAAAAAATACAATTTAAATTTAATTTTTACGTTTTGCCCCACGTTGGGCGCCAACTGTTATTTTACTTCATAACAAGATAAAACTTATAAACGAAATATAAAGTATTTTATTTATCTACGCAAAATAGAAAAATAAGATAATTATTTAAATAAATAATGGAAAATATTATTTAATGGTCCCACGTTGGGCGCCAATAAACGAAACAGCCGAACAGAACGAAATATGTATTAAAAATATTATCGTTTTCCCCTTTTTCATTTTGCATTGCTATTTTCTCCTCGGCATTGGAAAAATCATGTTATACCCCGTTTATCGCTTTATAACTGGCTATTTCAGCATCGAGGGTCTAAACACCAAGAGAAAAATATCTCATTATTTGCCCACAAAACATAACGATGCACGATAGTACTGTCGGCAGCACATCAACCTACCCAAATTTAATGCAAATTGGCTGCTATTTCAGCCGCGTAAAAGTCCATGCACTTGCCACGTTGACTGTACAATAGTGTCTCCTCCCCATGCCAAATGACCGGGTTCGTCGACCCCTTAGCTTAAAGGTTACGCCTAAAGTTCAGAGCTAGTCTAAAATTGTCACATTGCGAATCGGAATGTGATCCATGTTCCATTTCCTAAATATTTAAATGTGGACCTTAAAGCATCGTTTATAAGGTTCATTTTTAAGCATTTAGGAAATGAGAAATGGATCATTTTTCAATTCGTCATTGTGGTCATTTTATACCCCCTGTAGGTACTTCAATTCCCGAAAAAAGTTGCGAAAATTTTCGGAGTTGTAATTGGACTGTGTTATTAAATGAAAACAAGGCGTTTTATTGGATTTTGTTGTGATTATTAAATAATTCGAACAATTCTCTTTTGTTTGTTAAATTGAGATTTTGATATTCTCTTTTCTCATACATGCTTTAGACCACATATTTGATTCATCCCTCAGTAACAGATAAATCATTATACGATAATTCATATTCACTTATGAATAATGTATCAAAATTAGGCATTCTGAATTGCTTAGAAGATGTTTCTATCGATGATGATAAAATAATTTATTAATTAATTTTCTCCATGATCCATGACCGTCACTCTCATAATTTTATTTAATCCTGAAGCTTCAAACATGATATAGTATAGACCTTATAAAATTGTATGCAATGTACAGGCTAGAATAGGGTAAATTTACAATAAAACTCAGCCACAACATCAGAAATGTACCCAAGTCGTTGAAACAGCCCCCAAACCGAGGGTCGACAATGACTCCCATGGGACACCTGACTGCGGGGGCTGGTGGGATTGTTGCAACACTATGTTTTGATATTCGCGTGTAGGTGTATGAAACACATGTAAGCGATGTTAGGTTATCCCACTAATATTTAAAAGTGAAAGTTTAGACATTGTGTTGGTGAGGATTCACCGTTATTCAATCAGGGTACAGTTGTTCTATTGAACAACTGTACCCTGATTGAATAACGGTGAATAATAATCGAAAGGTAATCGAAAGGTTTCAATCACGCAAAACCTATTGGTTTATGCGTGATTGAAGACCTTTCGATTTCGGTTAAACTTTGTACACGGGTAGTATACGAGCTGGATTAAGATGTAAGGTAAGATGTGCATGCCGTGTTCGCTCCAAGAAGGCTGACAACTTGGATGCTCTTATTTGTGTGTTGTACAGCCAGTTTGCGAACCAAATAAATAAAAAAGTTACTTTTTCTTCCGATAATCCCGTGGTAGTGGCGTCCTCAGGTGCAGCTAGAATTTTATACAGCCAAGAAGCAAAAGCCTTGAGGTAATTACGTATTCATTGAATGACGGCAGTTCAATAGACGTAGAATTGTGAACAGCCTGCAGCAGTTGCTGTTTCTGTTGTAAAAATGTTAAATCAGTTCACAGGTTAATATTTGATCTGCCCCTCAACCAGAGAAAGAGTCGCCGAGCCACTGCATTGAATATTAAACGATGCTTGAATATTCCAAAGTCATTCTGATTTATACGTTTTATTTTCCTTAGGGAGATTTTTTTATTTGTTCTTATTTTTGGGAACAATTCTAATGATTGAGGGCCGTGATTGTTGTTAAGAAAGTACTCAGCACGAGCTCTTGTCTTCTCAAAAAGATTCTCCGAAAATTAGTACCACGTTGGGCGCCAGTTTTAAGATTTCTATCGCTCATCCTGACACAGGTAATTAATGTAAAGTTGCATTAGTTTGTTTCACTTTTGTTAAGAGAACCGTACCATTTGTATCTAATCTATAGTTCCTCATATCCATTAGGTTCACATTCCTTTAAATAATTCAGAAAATAAGTTTAGAAAATACAGCTTGAATGCACAGAATATAAAGTTACTTATTACAGTTGATCAGTGTTATAAATACAAATAGGTTTGCGGAGTTCAAAGTTTCAAAAATCTTCGTACACATTAGTTAATAAGAAGCCGACAAGTTGCGTTTAATGTTTTACTTCTGAAACAAAAACCGCATCCCTTTTGCCAAAACAGAATAAACACGACCCTCGTACATAATGCGGCGCTCGTATTTCGGAGACGCGCGTCAGCAAACATACTTGTATTTCCTCCCCTGTGTGCTTTGATGTTATGTAAATGTTTGACGTTTTTTGTTTGGTAGCGAAGGACCTTTCGTAAATGTTATTATGTGATAGGCTATTTTTGAGGTTATTAAGTAGAATGTTTCTATTTGCTTTGGACTCCGCTTTTGTTTGGCAAAAAACTTGTAATTAATTACTTGATTTGATGTATTTTTTCATCGTTTTTAGGGTAGTCTAATTTGTATTGACTAGCAGTCTAGGCGGTTCACGCAAATTAAAGCTTGTTCATTCAATAGTATCTCATTAGTTACCCTGCTTTATTTATGGCGATAATTAGGGACGCAATCGTCGTAAAAAATATCGATATAAGTATCGATGTATATTATCGTAATACATTATTCGGTGTATTTAGAAAACATCGATATATCCTAACATCGATTCTGTTTGTAATATATTGGGTAAAACTAAACGCAGGCGTTTCCTGTTATCGCCGCCAGGCGTTTCGGGGTTCTCACACTGCTAGCGTGGATGGCGTCGCGTGTGGTCCGCCATTGCATTGTCCCGGGCGATATCGGTTTGATTTTAATACGCGGAGCGGTCTCGCGTCTTTTGCTTGTTGTTTAGTTTGAGTGATAATTGTGAATTTCCTGTTTGTTAAATAACTACTGAATTTGTGTTTGTGAAAAACTCTGTTATTGTGACTTTTTCTTGTGAGAGGTGAAACGTGGCTGGCTGTTCACATCTGGCTGTTCCCGAGTGAAACTACGGGAAGAAATCTATTTATTTGTCCTGGGGAATTGAGATCTCAAGGGTTAGGTAGGGTGATTAGGAATTCCCCCCTTCCCGAAGACACTCAAGTTTGGATCCGAAGAGAAAGAAGATTTAATTTGGTAAGTGTTCAATTGTAGTTAATTTATAGGTTAGGTTATCATATAGGGCCCTGTAGCTCCCTTCATAAGCTACGGTGGTAGCAGACTGCGTTAAGTTAGTTAGGTTTTAGTCGGGCAAACGTGGTGCCGCGTGGAGATTTTTTCCGGTACTTATTTTTACCGGTGGTTTTTTCCCGGTGAAGTTCCGGTACAGAATTCTTCCCGCCGCTTCGTTTGTCCGGATTCTCGCTGCCACATTTTCTGGCAGCAGAGCGTAGTTGCTCTGCACATTTTCTGGTAGCAGAGCGTAGTTTATCTACCCTCTATTTGTTCGTTTGTAAAAAAAATAATTAATTGTTTGTAAAAATTATTAGATTTTTCTTAGTTTGTTTGTATAAGAATATTTGTAACCTTTTTTGTATTTGTTTGCGGTTTGTACCGTGCGTTCCGGGTTTGTGCCATTCTCATACCTACCGCGGTTCTTCGTGTAGTTGCTTGATTTTGTTGTTTTTTATTTACCTTTTGTTATTTTTTGTTTGTGACTTGACGCGATGGCGAAGGCCTCCAATGCTAGGGCGACACTCGCCAACGAATTGAGATGGTTTGTGACGGCCGGAGGACTCCTGTCCCGGAAGGACAGGGAGGGCGCCATACTGCTAAGAGCGGATCACCTCCACTCACGATTGATTAGCGCGGAAGCGGCCATGGCGGCGCTTACCGAAGCCGATCTTACCCCGGAGGCCTACGCAGGTCACAGGGCGGACATGGACCAGATCCTGAGTCTGCACGATGATATCGCGGAGGCGGTGACCGCAATAAGGGCGAGACAGGCTGGCGGACCAGCCCCTCGCACACCTGTTAGACAGGAAGGACCAGCGGTTACTGGTCGGCTCCCCACCCTTCAGCTGTCCCACTTTGGGGGTAGGATGGAGGAGTGGGTAGCATATAAAAATATGTTTGAGTCCCTGGTCGTAGCACGACAGGATTTGTCGAAGGCCCAGAAGATGGCCTACCTCCTCTCCACTCTTGAGGATGAAGCGCGGTCGCTCATCCAGCACCTCCGGGTGGAGGACGACCAGTACGATACGGCTTGGGGTTATTGAACTCCCGCTACCAAAACTTACGTTTGTTAGCGGATGCGCACGCCGCACAGTTGATGGCCCTGCCCAAGGTGGCCAACAGGGCACAGTTGCGCCTGCAGTTGCTCACGCCCGTTACAGTGGCCTGTAACGCGCTCCGCACACTGGGGCTGCCGGTGGACCAATGGTCTTTTTTGTTGGTGCACATTGTATTGGGCAAATTGCCCAATGACATCCGCTCGCGGTTTGAGCGCGAAAATGCGGAGCGGGATAGCACCACCCTACCAACATTCACTGACTTGGTGAAGTTTTTGGAGTTTGAGGCACGGGCTGCTGAGAATACCATGACGGACTCAGCGCCATCCAGAGCGCCTGAACGTAGGCCCTTGGAACCCTCATGGCGAGGAGGCCCCAACAGGGACGGCAACCGCCACCGCGTGGAGCTGGTGCGCGGGTTGCACACACGGCAGCAGTCGCGAGGGACGCGGACTGCCTGCAATGTGGTCGGATGGGCCACAGCCTGCTGCAATGCAGGGACTGGCAGGGACTGCCAGTACAAGATCGGCGCCGCATGGCAAAGCGGCATGAACTTTGCTTTTATTGTTTGGGCGGTCACTATGCACGTGACTGTCCCAGTGCCATACCATGCAGTGCATGCCGTGGGCGGCACCACGCGATGCTTTGCATGAACCGCAACGGGGATGGCACCCGGATGTTGAGGCAGGGGTCCCCTATGGGCGGGGGCGCTCCTGCGCGAAGCCCTCCACCACCGGACGGAGGACGCGGCTTCGCTCGTCGCACCCCCCCTCGGGAGGGGGGTCGCGTACCTGCGCGGGTCTTGGCGGACCGGGACCACGCGCCCCAAGGTCATGGCCAGTATGTAGCTGGCCAGGCCCCGGATAGGGCCCCCATGGGCGGGGGCCCTAGATCGGACGTGAGAGTGGGGACACCCCCCTCCACGCGGGTTACCAATACCCAACACATGCAGCCGCAGCGGTTTTCTCCGCCGCTGCACGAGTACCCACGGCTGGAGTACCACCCGCCGTACCATATGTATGGCCGGGCCGCGGGTTATGCCCCCCCTCAGATGGGGATGTGCACTCGCCCGCCATATTATCCGGGTCAGTGGCGCGCCCCTGGTTTGGAGAGAGTGGGGAGCCCGTAACTAGCTTGCTCCCTTGCTGGGACAGAGCCGCGGACGGTTCTGCTCCCTACCGCGGTGGTCCGCGTATGGGGTCGTAGGGGGAAGCCATTAATTTGAGAGCTCTGTTGGACTCAGGGGCTCAAAGCAGTTTGGTTACCACTCGAGTGGCACGCCAGTTAGGTTTAGTCGTGGAAGACTCGCCTGTGCCACTTCTTGGAGTTGGTGGCATACAAGTGAAGTGTCTGACGGGCCAGACACTTGTCACCTTTTCTTCGCTGAAGTCCTCCACAATGAGGATCACGACTTCGGCTATGGTAATGGATACCATTGCGGGTTGGCACCCCTCGACAGACATACCGCCGGGTGTGTTGTCTTTGGTTTCGGGTCTGGATTTGGCCGACCCCTTTGTTTTTCATCCCGGCCCAGTGGACTTGCTCCTGGGCTCGGACGTATTGGGTTGGATTTTGTTGGGTACACAGAAGGCTCTGGGTTCGTCTTCACTGATGGCAGTGTCTACTATCTTTGGTTTTGCCCTGATGGGCCCTGTGTTTGATAATGGCACCGCG
Source organism: Ephestia elutella (assembly GCA_018467065.1). Taxonomy (NCBI): domain Eukaryota; kingdom Metazoa; phylum Arthropoda; class Insecta; order Lepidoptera; family Pyralidae; genus Ephestia; species Ephestia elutella. Next base: position 814,163 of record CM031565.1, read on the forward strand.
GAGGAGCCACCGGTTGTCGCATCTGCGTCCTTGGCCAAGACCATGCAAAGGTTTTGGAAGGTGGAGGAGCCACCTATGAGTTCCAGGATGGATCCGGAACACGCTGAGTGCGAAGCCCTTTTTCGATCGACCACGGAGAGGTTGCCCTCCGGTCGGTTTGTAACTAGGTTACCTTTTGTTGCCTCTCGTCCTAGCCTAGGGCACAGTAGGGCGCTTGCGGAGAAACGACTGCTGTCCATGGAGCGACGTATGCAGCGTGACCACGTACTTCGCGATAAATATATTGAATTTATGCGCGAGTACGAGGATTTGGGTCACATGTCTCCGGCTCGAGTTGATTGGAGCTCAACTGAGCATTATTTTTTGCCCCACCACGCGGTGGTGAAGGCCTCAACAGGCAAATTGAGGACCGTCTTCGATGGGTCCGCACCCACTTCGAACGGGGTTTCGTTGAATCTGTGTTTGCATTCGGGTCCCAAATTGCATAGGGACATAATTGACATCATCTTGAACTTTAGAAGACATCAAGTGGTTTTTGGCGCGGACATCCGGATGATGTTCCGCCAGACAGTCATACATCCTGAGGACAGGCGATTCCAGTTGATACTCTGGCGTGAGCGCCCTGAGGATCCTGTGACGGTGTATGAACTCAATACAAACACCTATGGTTTGAAATCTAGTCCCTATATCGCCATCAGATCATTGCTTGAATTGGCAGAGCGGGAACGGATCCGCTTTCCCCGTGGGGCTTCCGTGCTGTCACGTGACTTGTATGTTGATGACGTGTGCACCGGAGCCCAAAGTATTGAGGAGGCCCTCCTACTGCGGGATGAATTGATTGAAATATTGAAGACAGGTGGCTACGAGCTACGTAAGTGGTTGTCTAATGAGCCTAAAGTTCTAGAAGGGATCCCGGAGGATCACCAACAGAACCCTCACCTGTTTGAGGATGTGGACGATCCCAACAGGATAGCGGTGCTGGGCATGCAGTACCAGCCGCTAACCGATATTTTCACATTCCAAGTGGACTTGGAAATACCAAAAGTCTGGACTAAGAGAACGGTGTTGTCCGTAATAGCCCGTATGTTTGATCCAAGCGGTTGGATCAGTCCAGTGATATTCTCTGCAAAGTGTCTTCTTCAGAGACTTTGGACTTTGGGCGTCTCGTGGGACGAGCCGCTGTTTGGCTCTCCATTGGATGATTGGCTCGAGTTGTTTTCATCGATTAAGGAAGTCAATCGGATTGCCTTGCCTCGTCGAATATTGCCCCCGGGAAATATCGAGCCAGCCTGCATGGCTTTTGTGACGCGTCGGAGCGAGGCTACGCCGCGTCAGTCTATATGCGGACAGTTGACGCCGATGGCCGGGTCAATGTCTCGCTTTTGTTAGGGAAGAGCAAGGTCGCCCCCATCAGGACTAGGCTGACTATTCCCAAGCTTGAGTTGAGTGGAGCTCACCTTCTCTCTAAATTGTTGCATCACGTTGCATGTGAGCTGGCGGCCACGGTCGAGATACGGGACATCTTCGCCTGGTCGGATAGCCAGGTCGCGCTTGCATGGTTGCGCGCGGCCCCACATACCTTGGAGGTTTTTGTGGGAAATCGGGTTTCCCAAATCCAGAATATCGGAATTGATATAACATGGAGACATGTGCCGGGAGAGCTTAACCCAGCGGACTGTGCCTCCCGAGGTTGTACGGCACCAGAATTGGTGTCACACCCGCTCTGGTGGGGTCCAGAGTGGCTGATGGGATCAGAAACATCTTGGCCTGTCTGTCAGACAGATGTTACTTCTTTGAGTTTGACTGGGCTCCGTGTACATGCTGTAGTCGCTGAGACGACGTCGGAGCCGGATTGGCTACTTGCTCGGTATAGCAGCTTGGATAAGCTTCTGGGTGTCACCAGTTGGATTAAGCGTTTCATACATAATTGTAGAAACCCACAGGCAAAGCGGTTGGAGCCGATTGCAGGTGCAGAAGAGCGCCGGAGCGCGTTGTTGCATTGGGTCCGTGTCGTGCGGACCGGACGGTTTGAGTCAGAGCTTCGTATTTTGCGCGACGGACGCGCTAAGTTGAAGGGCGCGGTCGCTCGTTTGAACCCGTACATCGACTCGGATGGGCTTCTTCGGGTTGGAGGCGGGCTCCGGAAGGCGGATCTTCCATATGAGACTCGCCATCATCTGTTGTTGCCCAAGGGCGGACCCTTGGTGCAGCTTTTGGTGTCTGATCGACACATTCGTAACGCCCATGCTGGGTGCAATGCTTTGTTGGCTATTTTGCAACGCGAGTTTTGGATTTTGTCTGCCCGAAGAGCAATCCGTAGCGTTCTGTTTCGATGTATTGCATGTTATAGGTTGAAGGCATCCACGATGCAGCCACAGATGGGTGATTTGCCCGCTGATCGAATCCGACCTTCGAGGCCGTTTGACGGCGTTGGAACCGATTTTGCCGGTCCCTTTTCGATCAAGGCTTCTCCCTTTCGTAATGCCCGTATTGTGAAGGGCTATTTGTGTGTATTTGTTTGTTTGGCCACCAAGGCTGTCCATTTGGAGGTGGTATCAGCTCTGACTACGGAGGCCTTCGTCGCCGCGTTGGATCGCTTTGTTTCGCGTCGAGGTCTACCTTCCCTTATTAGGTCTGACAATGGCACAAACTATAAAGGAACTGTAAATTATCTTAAGGATGTTTCTGTGTTTATTGATAAAAATTGTACTAGTTTAAGTCAAATTGCTGCCCAAAGGGGAATAACCTGGAAGTTTAGTCCCCCAAGTTGCCCCCATTGGGAGGGATTTTTGAAGCGGCTGTGAAATCCGCAAAGACCCACCTCCGCCGCATTATCGGAGAAACGGCTCTAACTTTTGAAGAGCTGGCCACAGTGTTTTGTAAAGTTGAGGCGGTCCTCAACTCTCGTCCTCTCTGTCCGCTATCTCCAGATCCAAATGACTTGGAAGCTCTCACCCCTGGTCATTTTTTGGTGGGAGGGCCGTTGAATGCCCTGCCCGAATACCCGTGGAAGGATGAACGCGTATATCGGTTGTCGCGTTTTCAAATGTTGCAGCAAATGAGCCAGGACCTTTGGCGTCGCTGGTCGCTTGAATATTTGCATTTGCTGCAGCAAAGAGTGAAGTGGACAGACAGGACTGAGCCTCCCAGGAGGGTGATTTAGTATTGTTAAAAGAGGCAAATTTGCCCTCATTGCTTTGGCGACGAGCTCGCATATTACGTTTGATTCTTGGCGGAGATGGCACTCCGCGTGTGGCTGAGGTGTTGGTCGACGGTTCGATTTTAAGGAGAGGTGTGACCTCTCTCGCCCGCCTTCCCGTAGAGTAAGCTAGCGGTCTGCTTCTCAGACCGGGACGGGGGGATGTTTGTAATATATTGGGTAAAACTAAACGCAGGCGTTTCCTGTTATCGCCGCCAGGCGTTTCGGGGTTCTCACACACTGCTAGCGTGGATGGCGTCGCGTGTGGTCCGCCATTGCATTGTCCCGGGCGATATCGGTTTGATTTTAATACGCGGAGCGGTCTCGCGTCTTTTGCTTGTTGTTTAGTTTGAGTGATAATTGTGAATTTCCTGTTTGTTAAATAACTACTGAATTTGTGTTTGTGAAAAACTCTGTTATTGTGACTTTTTCTTGTGAGAGGTGAAACGTGGCTGGCTGTTCACATCTGGCTGTTCCCGAGTGAAACTACGGGAAGAAATCTATTTATTTGTCCTGGGGAATTGAGATCTCAAGGGTTAGGTAGGGTGATTAGGAATTCCCCCTTCCCGAAGACACTCAAGTTTGGATCCGAAGAGAAAGAAGATTTAATTTGGTAAGTGTTCAATTGTAGTTAATTTATAGGTTAGGTTATCATATAGGGCCCTGTAGCTCCCTTCATAAGCTACGGTGGTAGCAGACTGCGTTAAGTTAGTTAGGTTTTAGTCGGGCAAACGTGGTGCCGCGTGGAGATTTTTTTCCGGTACTTATTTTTACCGGTGGTTTTTTCCCGGTGAAGTTCCGGTACAGAATTCTTCCCGCCGCTTCGTTTGTCCGGATTCTCGCTGCCACATTTTCTGGCAGCAGAGCGTAGTTGCTCTGCACAGATTCATTGTCTCAACTTTTGAAAAAAATTGCATGAATTAGATTATTTACTAATTTGGGTAGGTTGAATCAGTTGTTGAACCATAAATGTAAGGATATGTAGACAAGAAGAAAATGATGTCAGTAAAAACACCGCCATCATTTTTAAAAGTCGGATGTGAACCCGTCACTCTAAATTGGCATTCCCCGTCTCTGCAATGTTATTTTATTAAGTAACACGTGCGTATGTTTGTGATGTATCGTCTCCGAAACGAACGGAATACAAATACGAACCCTCGGCATGTAGCGCGTGTACTCAGCATTTTTTTTAAATTAGGTCGAAATATATTTTTGTTTCTTTTTCTTTAGTAGATTTTTTTTTGGTTTCGTGATAAGTGGGAATTAATAAATGTGGGCATTTATAAAATACTACCTTTTGCCCGCGGTTTCGCCTGCGTGGACAGTGCTTTTTCCCAGGATAAAAGGTACCCCATGTCCTTCTCAGTAGTTCTAACTGTGTGTATGCGAAATTTCAGGAAGATTGGTTCAGTAGATAAAGCATAAAAAGTTTACAAAGAAATAAACAAAGTCTCTTTCGCATTTATAATATTAGTTAGAATTAGTGAATCATCTAGCAAGGATATTGCGACTAATATCACAGAAGCTGCAATAAAATCATATCCTTCGCCTATTGGCGGATGCAGTACAGTGTACGTACAGCGTGAATGTCATAAACATCAGGCGTTAATTTTTGCACAAATGTCAGAATCCTAAAATTCGTATGATGATAAATTAATCAGTCATCGAAATGATCTAAACGCATTTTGCTTATTTTCACAGACAGTATATTCTGATCAGAATGATAACATAGGTACGGTATCATCGCGCTTTTGGGTCGGCGAAATAAATAAACCGTCCTTTTTATGCTTACTACATTGAGTTTGAGGTTACGTATAGAGACGATAATGCTAACGATGGGTAAGCAAGCATTACGACAAAATGAAAAACCCATGAAATCCATCGAAATGCTACTGCTGTTTGTATTATTTTCGATTCGATTCTTTTCTATTATTTTCGAGTTTCGACCACACTACTTTGTCATATCTCAAGATCTTCGTTCATCTAATAATCTCGGACTGACAGATGGACATTGGGTTGACTAAATAAAAGCTTGGTAAGTTTTACATCCCAATTTAAGTCGTATAAAGTAACTTTACTGACGAATTCATTTTATGAGCTCCTGTGGCTCTGCATTGTAAATATGCCTAGAAATGTATCAGAACTGAAAAGCTTTGTTTAAAATTAATTTATTTTACTTTTTATTTTATTTTTGTGCACCTCAGATGCGGTTAGTGCTAAAGTACTCTCATATAGAAATAAGATATGATTTTTCACCATATCTAATTTCTATATGAGAGTACTTTAATTTCTTTTAAAGTCCTTTAATCCATTATTCATAAGGAAGCCCAGTGGCCCATCAGTGGGGACTGATGATGATGAAACTCTTTCCATTTCATTTTTAGCACCAAGATCAATGGCGTCAATAAAATCTTATATTTATATATTTAATAGCCATCGATGTCCCAGTACGGGCAAAGGCCTCTCTATCCTTCTTCCAAGACTCTATTATAAAAGCTTATGCTAAAAATAATCATATTTACCTTTGTATTTTCAGCAGCCCACATCATCCCACTGCGGGATAAAAGCCTCCCTTTTTTCGCGCCACTTCCTGTAATATACTTCAATATACGTTTACGTTGCACCACCGTAAAATAGACAGCAACATAAAGACCGTTCGGCCGCGGTTGCCGCATCTAATAAAGTGTGGCTTGCTGGTTTTATTTTATTTCCAGTTTGCCCATTTTTGATATGAGTATATTTTGTATTTTATGCCCTCACAATAACAACAATCTTGCAGGGATTTCATAAAAACTTAGCTGCAGAAAAACCTGACCGTCATATCTCACCGAACCCAGAATAGAAGAATAGCTTGGCACAGAATATGAGTGTCTCTACAGGGTGTTTTGGTAAACACCTGCAACCTCTCTTGGGGTAAAAGAACTCATGAATATAAGAAACTTTTTATATTGGACCGACTCTGAAATCTCAAAAAAAATATCAGCTGTTCCATACATTTTACAATACCTACTCGCCCAAAATACTACTTTCACACCTAGAGAGGTTGCAATTGTTTTACCAAACACTGTATATCACATGTAAAAATATTACATTGTAAGATGTGTGCATTTCTGCACTATCTAAAATAAAATGGGTCAAATTTAATCGGCAAGAATTGATTACAGACAGATATACACCAACACAGAAAATGTCGCGCGAAGCTGTCAAATTAACAGGACAACTTAATCAACGCTTAAACAGACATAACTGAAATATCCAAGCGCAAAAATGGAATTAACTTTTTGTCGATCAGTGCAAAAAATGTCGGCATCTGTCCTGTTCGCGTCAATAAACGTTGATAGAAATGCAATTCGTAGTGCGTGCCGAAGTTCAATTTCGATATCGATAAAAACAGCAGTTGATAATGTTGTAATGCAATGCAGATGTTGTATTTCAAAATTAACGAAATCCTATCCTAATCCTAACTGTGAGTTTGTTTGTTTATTTATATGTTTATTTGTAACCTCTTCAAAGCTTTATCTACTGAACCAATCTTCCTGAAATTTGGCATACATATAGTTAGAAGTACTGAGAAGGATATAGGGTACCTTTCGTCTCGGAGAAAAAGCACTGTTCCTGTAGGTAATTCGCGATTTCGCATTCGTGGGCGAAGCCGCAGGCAAAAGCTAGTATTTACGAAACGATTGATAACGTTGGTCAGGGTTGACTTCGGCGAACGCATAAGATTGCGGCTCTTCTTAAAAAATGAGATAATACTAGCACAAATAACCAGTGACAGCGAGAAAGGAAGCTAGAGAGATTTGTAAGGATTACGTTACGATCTCTCTCGCTTCACCGAAGCGAAGTCCTTTCATCGACTCGAGCTGACTTTACCCCACAGTTTACCCGAACGAGAATTACATAGCCGAGTGTTTCAGCTCGGTTTCATTCAATACCCACAAAATTAAGTCTTCGGCGCGTCTAAAGAAGTTCTCACTTCAGAAACAGAAAAAGCTCCTAGTACAAAAAGTCTCAATCTTGGCAATATCGAGTTTTCTTTTTTAAAAATAGTTAGTTTATCGATATATCTCCCACGGAAGTCCCATCACTGGATAACCCAATCGGCTCCACATTAAGTATTCATAACCGGTTATTGAAATGTCTGTTTTGCCGGTTTGATGGTAATGCAGTTACGGCCCGAGCGGTTGGCTGACTGAAATCAGCGTGTGGAAAATCACTTTAAATTCTTCTATATAAAATACATTCTTTCTGCTTCCTAGTCGAATGGACGGCCGCTTCGTCGAATGATTTCGCAAATTGTCCCCCTTAGGAAAAACACTACTATTGGAGAACCTCTCTCTTTCTCTCACTCCATCAGTTTACGCCATTTTCGTTGGTCTTGGGCAATCTCCACCCACTTCACTCCTGCTGTTTATGTCTTCTGATCAACGCATTTGCAGAATTTACAGGGAAGACCCTGTGAGCGTGTTTCGCCCCACGGTCACCTCCAGAGTTAAGTCTGGAAAGGAGTTCAGTCCAGTAGAGTAGAGACCGTGGAGGAGAATCTTCATTTTCTTAGTCGTTTCTCTCTTGACAGAGTGGTCGTGATTATGGATCGGTCTTCTCGGACTTGGCCGCTGCTCTTGCGATGGCTCTCCATTTATTTCTATCGGTAGCTTTCTGGAGCATTCTGTTGCTGTGTTGCACTTTTGATGAGATCGAGCCATCTGGTTCACTGGAGGACAATCACTATCTCGAAATTTCGACGAGAGCGGAGTCCCGGGCTCGAGTTAGTCTTTTTATGAAAACCTTTTTTTTAACGCTTTCCGGCCGGATTGGTCGAACGTTGCTATGTACAGAGATAGGTGGAAGCAAGTGGGGGAGACCTTTGCCCAGCAGTGGGACAACACAGGTTAATTTAAAAAAAATCTTCAAGCTTCAATTAAAAGCATTTCTAGCGACAACTATGATCAAAAAATCTGAAATCATTATACGCGCTCTCATAGTTAAAATTGCCAAAAACCTTTACTTCAAAGCATTAGAAACTTCCCCTTACTCCCTACAGCGTAGTTACCCCAAGGCTTAGTCCCGAGTTCGATTCTCGTTAACGAACACGTGTCCAGGGGGAGTTCCCGGATAATTGGCACACGTTATTGAATCCTTAATGTCCGCATATACATATAGATTAAAGGAATTGACTTTCTTTTGCTTATAAATTGGCTTAGGTTAAGTTATGGAAATAGAAGTAAATGAACCATTGAATGTATCCGAAATAAATAGGGCTTTTATTTTGACGTTTTGACGTATTTGCCCAAAGAGGTATCATGTTTTCAGCGTTCATTTCACAGAAAACGGAATAATAATCCTAACATAGATACAAGGCGATGAGAAATTTTGAGTTGTGACACGCATTGTTTAAAAATATTGGGATTACCTTTGGGAATTTCGATTTCAATAAACGGATACAGGTACGAAATATCATAAAAATGTGTTTAATAGTTTAACTTCGGCTTTGCCCGTGTGAATTTCCCACGGAAATAGTGCTTTTTCCGGGATGAAAAATACCTCATGTTCTTCTCAGTACTTCTAACTATATGTATGTGAAATTTTAGGAAGATTGGTTCAGTAGATAAAGCCTGAAGAGGTAACAAACAAAAAAAAATACACAAACGAACAAACAAACAAATTCACTTTCGCATTTATAATATTAGTTTGGAATATAGAATACATTGTTCCCTACTCTCGCATTTAGGCGCATAATACACGCTTACCTGAAAACACATTTAATTTTAATTTCAACAATTATGTCGAAAATTTTAATTACAAATTATTCACATTTGGATTGAAACACAAATGTGGATTCAGGTAAGTGTGCCATCGTATGCATAACATAAATACATAAGCGGAGATGAATATATTTTGATGATAAATTTATTAAATTTACTAATTTTACATCTTAACTATGTGAGAGAGAGAGAACTTCATTTTTTTTTATTAATATTCTTTAAGTATTGTCTTTATTGAGATCACAATTGAATGTTACTTTTTTCCACAGCTTTTTTCCGTTTCTAGATGAAAAAAAGTTTTTTTTTTTTTTTTATTGACCCATCCTAAATTACATTCGCATTCAGGCGGATCCATCGTTCAACCAACTACCATCGAACGAGGCATTAACCTGTATCTCGAGTGGCAGAGGCATCGCGAAGGGCCCGCCGAAATGAGTATGGTAAATTATACCAAAATAGAAATGGTGGAAATATATAAAGTACATGAATTCCATAATTCGCTGATGTGAGGACCTGTAAATGACTATTGTAAACTACAGGTGAAATAAATAAATTATAATTACTAGACGTCAGCGCTCACTAGGTGGCGCTAAAATCGTGGTGTAGCTGACACTATCTATTTCTTTATGTTGTTGTCTATAGAATTTCTGAGAAAGTTGTTGGTCTTCCTTGTAAATAAAAAATAAATATTTTGTTGCTCTTCCTGTTATTATTATCATATAACTATGATTTTAACGGGACTCGCACGAACCTTATTTTATTAATTTATAACTGCTGACGTTTCGGGAGTTTTGCAGCCTCCCGTGGAGGGTGTTTAAAGTGCAAAAGTGTAAGTAAGACTACTGAGGTATTATCACTTAGTGTGACTGTGGAGCCGTCCAATCCATGGCTCATCTTTTAACCTGCCCCAACTGCCCCTCCTCCTATACTTTGGAGGACCTGAATGATGCCAACGATAGCGCGGTGGAAGTGGCCAAATACTGGTAAAAATATATAATTTTTGCCATTTCGACTCGAGATGATGATCACTTAGTGACGTCAATAATTTACTTTGAACTAAGTTCACCGTCGTCGCCTCGTAAGCGCAAGTTGACAAACTCCATTGCCTTATTTGTTCCAAAACACTTGTGTTCAATTTTAATAACAAAGACTTCATCCCTCATCGATCCGTGCACTTGACCGATATTTGGGGTGAGTTGTAATGGGGGTAAGTGTGCCGACGTGTTATGGCAGGCCCTAGTATTATGGCTTATGGGGTTGGAGTGAGCCAGGGCTGTGGCAGTGGCAAGGGCGGTTTGCTCATCAAAAATAATTGAAGCTACTTCGAAAAATGCGAATTGTAGGGCTGGCACCAATGAGATCGAAGGCTGGCACTAATGAAAATTGAAAAATAAAAATATGAAGGAATGGAAGCTTCTAGTATCGGAGGCCAAGATGCTCTTTGGGTCGTCGAGCCATCGAAGTAAGTAAATATAAAAAATATTAAGATTTAAAATAAAGGGACAAGAGTGCACAGGCATAAGTTATTGCTACTGGGTTTGAAGTTTGTACCAAGCTTTTAAAAAACAACTGGATTGTTGTTGGTGAACAACAACAATTCGGAACAACTACAAACTGAAACCTGAAAGGTCTTTTGTTAAACTCGTATCTTAAACCGGTTTAAAATAATTACCTTTTATGCCACTTATACATGGAATAATAGATTATTGCAATACATCAAATGATGGCGGTATTGATAATATCCTTCTAGATATTTGCGTTAAAAGACTAGAGAAAAAACTGGATGACTAGTTTGTGACAACCCTAGCATAAGTGGAAACAAGTGTACTTTTATTGCTAATGCTATAACGCCATTTGTTATAATAATAACACAGTGAATAAGCAATCCTGATGGAAAATTTAACAAAAAAATAATATGAAAAAAAAACGGGCCAAGTGCGAGTCAAGCTCGCGCACCTAGGGTTCCATACACGCAAAGCATCTCACATTATAGCTCTAACTAAAAGACCAACTAGTTTCAAAAACAAACTTAACTTTGCAGTTCGATCCCTAAGATTCATACTGAATCCAGCGCAAAATTAAGTTCACTTCTTTTAAACTTCCCACAACATATTTACAACTTTCAGATTTATTCCTGTTTGAGTACTGTTGGACCTTGCTTTTTGCCAAATTTCATAATTTTAGGTCAACGGGAAGTACCCCATAGGTTTTGATTGCTGCCTGAAATCGCGAAATATGCGAAAATTCGCAACATTTACCGTAATATATCTTGATCGCGTTGACGTATAATTTTGATTAGTTTTTTGCTGAAAGAGACCGTGGATCCGAGTACTTATTCGATATTAATTTTAACTTGATACCTTTAAGCGTTCTTGAGAAAAAAGTTTAACAGACAGACGGACAACAAAATGATCTTATAAGGGTTCCGTTTTTGCCTTTTAAGGTACGGGACCCTAAAAATATGAAAAATGTCTCCAATATTGAATTAGTATCTTTGTCTTGGTAAAATAATATTGATCTTCTTACGATGAAGGTGGTGCCAATCTAATTGTTATTTAATTATAGTTGCTTTAACATGATTATCGTTTGGATGGAAGTACAGTTTGTTTCAACTTGGAACCATTACTCTTCTTATTTTACGTCATAAGTAAATAAGTTATTTTTTCACAATATTTTCATTTTTGGCACAAGCTTATTGTCGCCAGGGAAATTGGCAAAAACGTAAGTTATTCTAACTTTAGTTATCAGTGCAGTTAATCATTGATTAGTTCCCTCGTTGAATCCCATCCTTGGTGCACCATCAGGTCATGCTTATTATCATAATGCATTGTAATTGGAACTGAAACCACATGTTAAATGTGTTTCAACAAACAGAAGTAGATCTTTGTTGAACTCTATTAAGATAATATCTCTCTCTTTAGTCGTATTTCGTCATGACTGAGGGTCGTGGTCATTATATGAAAGAAAACATACACAACGACTCTCTTGGCAATTTTAATGGAGTGGTTTACCATTGCCTTCTCCAAGATAATATCTAGGTATCTATAAATGTATTTCATTGCGTTATTTATTTAGCTAATCAACATTTCCTAGCCATCACACCTCCCTAACCTATAAATTGGGTCATAACGAAAAGACCCCAAACTACGGGGGTTTTTCATCTACTAACGATAATTTATGGCGCCTCTTAATGAAATGGTTAATGGCCGCTGGTTTTTTATATTTTTTTCTTGGAATCGTTTAGCTTAAAGTTGCTTTATGTTAAACTATTTATTTAACATTTGTTGCATTAGATCATTGCATAAAAATATTATACACTAGCTGTCGCCCGCGGCTTCGCCCGCGTGAGTTTCGCTTAGATGAAAAATCTTTTTGTGTTCCGATTTTTTTGAGATGTTTCGGATTTTCGATTTTTATACGTCTACAGAAAATGTTCATCAGATTAATCAAGTTTTGCTAAGGCGCCATTTCCATATATATGTAATAGTGTAGCTGGTCTCTTGGAGCTTTTCATCAGATGTTCCATATCTTAAATTTTTATACGTCAGCAGAAAATGCTCACCAGGTTGAACGACTTTTACTAAGGCGCCATTTCCATATATGTTTTAGTGTAGCTGGTCTCTTGCAGTTCTTCATCAGATGTTCCAGATCTTTAATTTTTATACGTCAGCAGAAAATGCTCATCAGGTTGAACGACTTTTCCATATTTCTTATAGTTTAACTGTTCTGTTTTGGTTCTTCATCAGGTGTTCCAGTTTTCAAAATCAATTATAATAAATATAAATAAATATAAATGAATATAAATATATACGGACAAATCACACAGATTGAGTTAGCCTCAAAGTAAGTTCGGGACTTGTGTTATGGGATACTAACTCAACGATACTATATTTTATGACAAATACATATATAGATAAAACATCCAAGACCCAGGCCAATCTGAAAATGATCATTTTCCATCTTGACCTGACCGGGGATCGAACTCGGAACCTCCGGTGTGGCAGTTCTGGCGTGATAAACCGTTAGGCCACGGAGGTCGTCAAATTATAGCCTAAATGTTGCCTAGGCTTAATAGCTACACAACAAAAAAGTTTCCATTCAAATCGGTTCAGTACTTTTGGAGATTAGCGCGATCATACATACAGACAGACAGACGAACAAGAAATTCCAAAATTTTTTTGCTTTCTATTATTCTTTTTAAGTGTCCCTCTATCCATTTCTAGTCAAAAATACTAAATGTACAGACAAAATATTTTTACTGTTTTATTACATGTATATAGATTAGATGATATGAGCTTTGTTTTCGTTTCTGACGTTGTTATATGATAATTCTTTTTATACCTTGCCTATTTTCATTTTCTTTGGCTCATATTTCCTTTATACAATGTAAGTAAAAGCTTTTCATTGCACCCAAACACAATATGGACAAAACTATAGGTAACTAGCCTTTGCCCGCGGTTTCGCCCGCGTGAATTTCCTACGGGAACATTGCTTTTTCCCGGGATGAAAGGTACTCTTTGTCCCTCTCAGTACTTCCAACTATGTGTATGCGAAATTTCAGGAAAATTGGTTCATTAGATAAAGCGTGAAGATGTAACAAACAAACAAATAAATAAATAAACAAACAAATAAACATACTCACTCTCACCTACATACATACATAGAATCACGTCTTTATCCCTTACGGGGTAGACAGAGCCAAGAGTCGTGAGACTCGCACGAAGGCCACGCTTAGCTGAATAGTGGGCTCTCTGATGGAATGGAGATTCAAGTATAGGGACAGGTTGCTAGCCCATCGCCTATGAGTGGAGGAATCCCCAGTATAAACCCCTTTCCTCGATTGACTTTAACAATCTGCGCAGGAAGAGAAGCAGCTGGCACATTCTTTGTTTTTTCTTCGCTCCCAGACCAGTATGGAAGTCGCATTTATAATATTAGTTAGGACTAGCTGTCGCCCGCGGCCTCGCCCGCGTGAGTTTCGCTAAGATGAAAAATTTCTCTTGGAGCTTTTCATCAGATGTTCCAGATCTTCAATTTTTATACGTCAGCAGAAAATGCTCATCAGGTTGAACGACTTTTAATAAGGCGCCATTTCCATATACGTTATAGTGTAGCTGGTCTCTTGCAGTTCTTCATCAGATGTTCCAGATCTTCAATTTTTATACGTCATCAGAAAATGCTCATCAGGTTGAACAACTTTTGTTAAGGCACCATTTCCATATTTCTTATAGTTTAGCTGTTCTGTTATGGTTCTTCATCAGGTGTTCCAGTTTTCAAAATCAATTATAGCCTATATGTTGCCCAGGCTTAATAGCTATACAACAAAAAAAGTTTCATTCAAATCCGTCCAGTAGTTTTTGCGTGAAACGCGTACATACATACAGACAGACAGACAGACAGACAGACAGACAGACAGACAGACAGACAGACAAGAAATTCCAAAAATTTTTTTTTGCTTTCTATTGTTCTATTTAAGTGTCCCTCTATCCATTTTAGTCAAAAATACTAAATGTACAGACAAAATATTTTTAATGTTTTATTATATGTATAGATTAGGATCAGTCCAATAGGCGGCCTTATCGCTAGTGTAATGTCTTCTAGTCTTACTTAGTAATAGAAAAGAAATAAACATAAATTGTGGTGCCTTTTTTAGATTCTAAACGTAATCTAATTACAGGTAAATTAACAGACACATTCAATGATTACTTTAAGACTGAAATATTTCCCCCAACTTTTCAATTTACGGTAACGTCGCCATATTCCCGAGCCGCGTTCGTTCCCAAGATTAATAGTCAGCGCGCACCATTTGTCACTGGTTACTGCTTACCATTCATTAGCTCCTCGTTGACGTCACAGCTGCTTGCCTTCTTATGTGACATCGAAAAGCCTGTCGAGTTTTAAGAGTGCATCATGCGAAGGAAGCGTGTAAATAAATGTTTTTTCCATAGAGTTAGAATTTTTGTTTTTAATTTTCCTTAGAGACACCGCTGAGGAAGCGGGATGTCAGATATGGTTTTTGCCTATGTTGGTGAAGGACCGGTAATATCTTTTGTGAGATTCATTTTTGTCAAGTTTGACATTTTCGGTGTGTTTTGGTTCCCTAGAATTTGTCAACAATATGTATTTTTTTTTTAATTTGGAGCACACTAATAAGAACGTTTTTGGGCTTCATTTGACAATCAAGTTTGTAAGTCTATTAAAGAATGTTTTTTTTATGTCTATGGTTTTTTCATATTTCTAAACTGATAGACAAAATTTCAAAAATCCCTCCAGCAACCTGTAGTTAATACAGGTTTTTATTGTATCAATGTATTAACTATATTATAAATACAATAAATAATACATTTAAAAAATTCATTTATGTAATTAGCCTTTCAGAAGTACAAATCATACAAGTTTGGTTAGCTTATAATAAATACAATATTATGTGTCAAGTCAAACTTCAATTGTTTTATTAGGCTTAAAAATTATATATCGTCATATTCTTGTTTTTTAGTTAGCTGACGTCATATAATAACTTAAAGCTAAGGTTACCACCGCTTCCAAAGCACAAGTGGAGAAGAGGCAACAAACTCCACTGCTGCATTTTCTCCAAAGACGTCATATGTCTTACAATTAAATGACTACTACTGTCAACACAACAACTGTATAAGGTATCATGTCTCGTGGATTGTCTCAGTTAGTTAGCAACAGAGTAAACCCTAATCCTATGTTGATCAAGCATTTTCTTATAATTATAAATCAATCCGAAACAACATTTTCGAAATAATAACACTAAATTTCAAACACTTTCATTAAACTTGCTAAGATCGAAAATCATCCTTCCCCTCTTCAAGTTGAAGCTCAAATTTCAACGTCAAGAAATAATTATACAGCGCTAAATGAACTCTCAGCCTAATCTGTTCCAAACTCAATTTGTCTAAACACCCTGTGTTTCAAATTATGCTATTATTAAAATAAACCTTATTCCAATATTGTTAACAGTCGAAATTGCATCATCAGTCTTATTTTAAGAGTGATTTTAATTTTAACGAAGGCTTTTAATATATTACTTTAAGCAATATTTAATCTTGTTTTTTACGTAATAAGGTTGGATTTTGATTGCTAATTTATTAAAATTTTGTAATAGATTGTTTTATTATTGATCGGGTGTCAAATTAAATGTATTTCAGACTGAAATAAATTTCTATGGGCCACCTTTTTTTTAACAAAAAAAATCTTTAGAGCTTGCTCAGCTGGGTTCCATAAAATACAACAAAAAGAATCTAGTCTAGACTGCAGACTGACGTAATTGTCCGTTATGTAATGGATGAGAAAAGGCAAATTTTTTCCAAGCTTTTATGTATTAAATGCTCTTTGGTTTTTTACTGCATTTATTGGCTCTGATAGTGAGAATTTACGAATTGTAAGTGCGGTTGTAAGATGGCCTTTATAAAGCCTCTGAAATGTATAGATTTAAAGGTGTAATCAGTCATCCGAACCCGTTTAAACAAAAAAAAAAATCTTGTGCAGTTGACGAATTGCAATATTTTACAATCTTCTTTTCTCAGCCGAAAGACGTCCACTGCTGGACAAAGGTCTCCCCCAAGGATTTCCACAACGACCGGTCCTGCGCTGCCCGCATCCATGCGCGTCCCGCGATTTTACAATCTAATTACATATTTTAAAATAAAAAAACACGACTGACAACTTACATAGCCTATATCACTCGGAGAATGCAAGGAATCTAACAATACCTCTCACATCAAAATCTGTTGAGCCGTTCAGGACTTATGGTGTAATAAATAAACTTACATACATACATACATGAACCCTGAAAATATAACACTCCTTTTTTGGTCAGCCGTGTAAAAAAATCCATGTCAACCAGTCAATATCCACTCTGAAAGTTACGAAAGCGTCTCAAAGAATTGACAATGGCAGAGCAACAGTCCTTTGTCAATCAATCATGGGCCGGTGGCCGGCGCCTCGCATCTGTCACCATTTGTCATCTGTGGTCCGCATTTGTCAATGTGACATATGGGTTGGACCTTAGATATACTGTGCCCAGATAGTACATCATAAAAGTTAACTGGAATACTTATTATTTACTAGCTTATGCTCGCGTGAATTTTCCTCGGGAACAGTGATTTTTCAAAAGAGAAGAGGTAACAAACAAACAAGCTCACTTTCGCATTTATAATATTAGTTGGGATAGCTAATCAATTTATGGGAACACCGTGCAAAATTTTTAAAGATTTTCTTTTATTTTTTCTATTTCTATGACATAAACTAAACTTCTTCCTTACTTTTTAATGCTATATCTTCAGCATGACTAAAATTTCGTCTAGGTATTGTTTCAATGTATTTAAACATCCTTATGACAATCGCCTCGAGTGTGCATAGAAATTGTTTCAATGTACTTCCGAAATTCAATCCTGTAATCGTCGCCATCATCAAATTTAAGAGCGAGGCTCTTGTTGGTGAAGTTCCTTCCATTTTTTTGTCTCCATTTCCAACTGTTTCGCTTCTCGATACGATCAGATGCTTATTTTTACCTCTGTTTGCTTTATGTAATTCTGTCATGGTCTTCCTGGGCCCCTTCCCGAAATGAGCAGTAAAATATGAATGGCTTACTGGCGGCAAATATGTAAATTCAGTATTAAGCATAATACATTTTCGTCAGTTCCATCTCGTTCCCACCTCGTAACCAAATTAGGGAGGCATTTGGGAGGCCACGCTTGGACCTTCCAAATTAGATTTGTCCTAATAGAGGGGACAAGTATCCATTACTGTCAAACGGGATATACTAATGCCTTTTGAAATTTGGTGTGGAAATGTATGCGAATCTATCAGTAATGTTGTAACGAGAAATGTATTATTACACACATGAAAAAGGGCGGTTTGTCTTCTTATTATCAACTAAATGGTGTAGCAAAGAGAAAATATGAAAATATTTGTGACTGCAATTTTTATACTTAACCTACTGCTGGGCAAAGGCCTCCCCTACTTGCTTCCACCTATCCTGTCCGTAGCAACGCTCGACCAATCCGGCTTGGAAGCGTCAAGGTCGTCGTGCCATCTTTTCCTCTTCGACGTCGACCTCCTTCTGCAACCCAGGGTATGATGCGTAGTGCCTATTTATCCGGACTGACTGCAATAAAAAAAAATAAGGAAATGGTTGGTTACGTATGTTAGGAAAATATGTATTATTAACTAGCCGTTGTCAACATTCATCATGACCCACCTCGTCCATTGATGAAAACCGAATGAAAATCCATTCAGTAGTTTTTGAGTTTATCGCGAATCCAGACGATAAGGAAGGGATATGAAATATTACGAGTATGTTGTTATTCTATCATTTCGACGATTCAAATAGAATCTGAATTCCGATAAAAAATATCCTGGACAGCTCAATCATTTATTTTCGTGATAGATTGGTTTGGAGTTATCGGAAAAATATTGTTGTTTTGATGACTATATAAAAATATTTTGAGGCGTCAGTAAACTTAATTAGCTACCTTAAAACCGGGACTTGTAGCGCTCACGACTAGCGCCCTAGATGACTCAGAATCAGAAGGGGAGAACGGTTTTACACCGAGAAGAAACAGAACGGTTTTACACCGAGAAGAAACGGTTTCTTGGCATCCGAGAGCCCACTATTCAGCTAAGCGTGGTCTTCGAGTCTCACGACTCTTGGCTCTGTCTACCCCGTAAGGGATAAAGACGTGATTCTATGTATGTATGTATGTATGTAAGAAACGGTTTCTTCCCGTTTATTCCCGGGCATAAACCCATCTCTGCACAGAAACGAGCGATCTGAAGAAGAGTGACTGAAATGAAATGAAAATTGTTTTTTTATATTATAGGGCGGCAAACTATCAAGCGGGTCACCTGATGGTAAGCGATCACCGCTGCCCACTGTTTTATTTAAATAGCCTTAAAAATAGCACTTTTAAACTGACTAGGAGAACTGACCCTAAATAATGGGAAACAGGCTAAGAAGAGGTCTGGACAGGCCTAGGTTCGACATTGGGGCCTTCAAGAAAAGAGCCTATCGTTTTCTCAATAAGTATCATCAGTAACGCATCAGTGACCTTTTTATGATCGCTGGTGTCTATGGACTGCGGTGATTGCTTAACATCAGGCAACCCGCATGCTCGTTTGCCTACTATTCCTCGTCGCTCGTTACCTAAAAAAAAAAGAGAGGGAAAGTAAACTTTATTTTAGCTATAACGACCTCCGTGGCCCAACGGTCATCACGCCGGACTGTCACACCGGAGGTCCCGGGTTCGATCCCCGGTCAGGTCAAGATGGAAAATGATCTTTTTCAGATTGGCCTGGGTCTTGGATGTTTATCTATATATGTATTTGTTATAACATATAGTATCGTTGAGTTAGTATCCCATAACACAAGTCTCGAACTTACTTTGGGGCTAACTCAATCTGTGTAATTTGTCCGTATATATTTATTTATTTATAAGTTGTACTATTATGTTTTCTGTGCTATAAGTAAATTATCGCCGTCAGCGATGTTTTGCGTTCAATATTGGAAATAAGAATTTAATTTCATTGTATACCTCTTTTTCCCACATAGGTATAATAATTGACATAATGATAGACATAGGTAGAGTGATAGACATAGATATAGTGATAGACAAAGGTATCGATTGTGCCCGTGACAACAGGCAGTAAAGGTCGTTTGGATTACGGCATTCCGAAGGGACAGTCGCTGAATAATAGAGTGAATGTTGGTAGGTTTTTCCCCGAGATTGTCTGCTAGGATCATAATATGGCGAATAACTTCTGGGATGTAAAATATATTACTAACCCAGCCCAGGGGCTTCGCTCCCGTGAGAATTTTGATTCAAAGAAAAACTTCGTGGGCTAAATGTTAGAAAATGTAAGACAAAATGTAAGTAGTAAGTAGATATAAATAGCTCTTACTGAATTTATAAATACAAATGGTGCTTCAACCACTTTTTTGATGAAATTTAGTACACGGATAAGGTAAGTCTTCGAAAATCGCATGTGGAAAATTTTATTCCGAGAGGATGTCTGGGCTCAGCTACTTTTATCACAGAAGGAGTCCAAATTGAACGAGTTTCGTGAAGCATTTTGAAAAAAGCAACTTTTGAGCAAAAAGTCTTCAATTTAAAGAGTAACAGTTCCATTTCACGAAACTATTACATCCGACAGTCCACATAAAGCCACCGCCTCAAACAGAGATTGCTGTTCTGTGGGTGGACAAAGCGACGATTGGAAAAAAAGTGCAAATGTCACGTCTTTGTGGCGAGTGGGATAGATAGTGGAAAGCTTATCGATTTTCAGACCACGAGCGAAAAAGTTCGCTTCAAAATTTTCATTCTATAATACACATTACCTTTAAACAATACATGATTTTTTAAGCCTGAATCTCAAAAGGACAAGACTGTAACTTTATAGGATTACTTTGTCTGTAAAAAACTTATTGGATGACTTGTTGTCTGTCGAATCAAAACCTTTATCTCTGGAACGCCTCTGAAGGTATCAAGTTGAGTATATCAAATACTTGGCTAAGCATGGTTGGGTGCGTGATTTTAACACGAAATAAGCCCGGGAACAGTCAAGGGTTTATTTTATGGTAAAAAAAAATTATATACCCAGAATTTCTCAGGGCGGGTCCTACCCTCTATAAATCCGACCCTGTTTCCTGGTAGATATACTTCCGAAGCTATCACGTAAAAGCTAGTATCAAAAGACTGTCAGATCGCAGTCCGAGTGACCCAAATGACGGGATTACGAGCGCTGGCCGAGAAACGCGGCCTTTGTTTCATATTGCTTCCTGAATCTTTCATCTTTCAATTTTTAGAGATCCCTCGAAACTGCGACCATATTGAAGAATTTGCAGATTTTGAATAAGATAAATCGTAAATCTCAAGTGTCCGTAACAGGCGAGACATGAGAGAGGTGATGAATAAGGAGGAATCGATGGATATGTCTTTTTTGTTATGTTCTACTACAAGGGCTGCATTTGTAGCTGCCATCAGGTCAGCTCAAGTGCAGATGTTTGGGCACTCGGAACAAATGAGCAAACCAGTCATTGTTTTAGGGAAAACCACAGTCGCACATCTTTTTGGGAATCGTCGAGCATGCCCCGTCTGATCAGACTATTTTTGCCGGTACAAAGACTTACTTAGGAAAGCAAGTGTTTTCCAATTGGGAAACTTGCGTTGCGGTGCTTTGTTTTCTTTTACCATCGACACATAAAGAAGAATGCTACGCCCTCGTATAAGCTTCAAAGTCGAAGGATCCTTTGGATTCGAACTTCGTCTAGAAATGCGCATTGCAGTCAGCTACGGCTGTGTCACGGAAACTATTATGGAAGTTATTCTGAAAGGAATAAAAACCAGATAAGTTCGGTTCAACCGGGCGTCGCCAAGGGCAGCCAACTTCCTCGTACAAAGTTTGGCTCTGGATGCCTGTTACACCGCAGTGTAACCTAATTTAGACCGAGAACCTCTGTTCCAAGAGGTTCTACTGTTGGTTCTACTCAATGATCTCTATTAGTCATAACTAAAACAAATGTTATAAGAAGTTAGGCATTAACATTCATAAAATCTATTTGAAGTTTTGAACTCTGCAGCTTCCCGTTTAGACTTAACGGATTTTTTTTTACGTACCCGGGAAGTATGTTTAAAAAAGATATCAAATAAACTTTGACACGATACAGTATCATATCTTTATCCTTTCTTTTATCTACTCGTAGCTGAATGGACAATTAGATATAGTGACAGGTTGCTAGTCCATAGCCTACGAGAAGAGTCTACAGTTTTCCTTTGATTGACTTTTATGAGAGTGTTTTTTCTTCGCTCCTAGACCTCACAGAGCATGGAAGTGGTTTGGACACAGGCAGAATTAATTCTGGAATAGCATATAGGGTACTTTTTGTCCCGAAATTCCCGCAGGAGCGGAGCACCGGGGCACAGAATAAATAATAACGTACCCGGGGTGCAGGTTTTAGTCAAATAAATGGGGATACGTGTCGGTGTGAATGCGGCAAATAACTTCGGAACTGACGGCATTTATATCAGAGTCCTCAACGCCTCAACTTGGCAGACCGAAGAGTTCTGAGTTCGCAAAGTAGTAGGATTCCGTTGAATATTTCACGAATTTCATTGATATTGAAGTTATTGGGAACTTCAACAACATCTAGCAATTAAGTACCACAGAAGAATAAATAGAAGTATTGTCCAGCACCAGACCTAGTAGTTAAATAAAAAAAAAGAAGAATAATTATCAGATTTTACATTTGGGGTTGCTTTTAAATAAATGATATACTAGCAGTGGCGAAGCGTCCTTAGAACACGATTCCTACCGGCTTCCCTTGGCAGATTCTAATATATACATTTTTTATTATTAACAATAATAGCTTAATCTCGCGGCCTACACTTGCACAAAAATCTATACTCTATACCCATATGACACTCTCTTACCATAAGCCGACGAGCAACGGCATTACCTTAGATAATTTAATATGAGCGCGAGATATAATTACATTGTGCGCCGCACATCATTACATTGCGCACTTTGTAAAAAATATTCTTCAATAGCTGGATACGACGTACGCAATGTAAACGCCACACGCACGATTTTATTTTGCAGGACGCGAGACGCGGTAGTAAATAACTCGCAAATAATATTGGGAATTTGTAAATTGAAAATGTATGGTGACACACACACAATGACATTACAACTACATATGCAACCACTCGTCGATATAGACAGCGATACAAGCCGATTTAAAATAGCCTACAACGAATCCTTATTGGTAGTTCCTGTTTGCTTGAAAAATTTTCGTCCAATCACAGCGATAATCCGCGAATGTCTAATGTCATGCTAATTCCTCAGATGAAGGAAAAAAGAATAGACATGTACAACTATAGATTGTTATGCCGGGTTTATTATTTTTTACTAAGTCTATTCTAATTCGCTGTTCGGTTCGCTTCGCGCGCATTTGCGCTTTGGTTTGCACTCACACGTTTGCACTGCACTCACACTGGCGTACCTATGCTAATTATCTATTGTTGTAATACTTGTAATATGCGATTAACTTGATTGTGGTATATTATTTAGTTTTGTATAGTGTTTGTAGTTTGTTTCATGGTAAATGTTTGTTTGTTTATTTTTGTTTCTTGTCGTCACGTAGGCTATATGATGAGAAAGGCGGCATTAGTATTAATAGGTTGTTGTCTTACTTCCCGTTGACCTAAAATTATGAAATTTGGCAAAAAGCAAGGTCTAACAGTACTTATACAGGAATAAATCTGAAAATTGTTAATATGTTGTTGGAAGTCCAAAAAAAGTGTTACAAACTTATTTTTGCGCTGGATTCAGTATGAATCTTAGGATCGAACTGCAAAGTAAAGTGTGTTTTTGAAACTAGTTGGACTTGTTGTTTAGTTAGAGCTATAATGTGAGATGCTTTGCGTGTACGGAACTCTCGGTGTGCGAGTTTGACTCGCACTTGGCCGGTTTTTTTCTATATATTTATAAAGCGCGTGTGAGTGTTTTTTAAAGCCACTTTTATCATACTCGACATGCACTGTGGCTTCACCTTTGAATATTTTCACCCCACGCCACTGTATACTAGCCGACCCCGTGGCTTCGCTCCCGTGGGAATTTCTGGATAAAAAGTACCCTATGTACTACTCCCGGTATATTTCTACCCGTATACCAAATTTCATCGAAATCCGTCCAGTAGATTTTGCGTGATTGAGTGACAAACATCCTCACAAACTCACAGACTCGCAAACTCACATCCAAACTTTCGCATCTATAATATTATTATGATTTTTAGGAGGCTTTAAGTTTCTTTGTCTGGGATTTCTTAAGTTAGGTGGGTGATCCTATACAGGCAGTTATAAAAATGTTGTATAACATTTGCTGTCTCCTTTTTTCAAAACAAATTGTAACATGTGTAAGAAAGACAGCCGATGTTATATAACATTTTATATCTTTAATTGCTTTATTTACTATCTTGTAGAAGATTAATATAAGCATGTATAATGGGTAGTAGTGTGATCTAAAGATCAGATATAAATATCAAAAGCAACACACGTCATCAATTTTAATGATTTTACCATCGCCTCCTACAAAATGCATCAGGGCCGGTTGGAGTGGATTAGCAATTGACCTAATATCGGCGCTGACTCATCTGTTTAAGCGATCCCGCATGCTCGAGCGAAAAAACTGGTTTTAGTAAGTTTAGAATCTGAAATTTCTTATGTTTAGCGATTAACTATAGACATTTTTATGTCCCTAACGATAGGGCGCTGGGCTTATTTATGTATGGTGTAGTGTAGTAGTAGATGTAAAGTATACGAGTATGTATAGGTATAAGATATAATAGAAGTAATTAAGATCTAGAGAGTCTATAACCAACCATATCGTATCAACCACACGTCCCATCCTCACATGGACATTCAACATGCACTTTCAATTTTGGTTTATACTTCACATTTGTATTGTTACTGTTGTATGATTTCTTTACAAAATATAAATGGTTGAGAATAAATCTTTATCTATCTATCTATCTATCTACATGGCGATCCTGCCAGTCGCTCAATGCTTTCGTTGGCTGGGCCGTATATAGAGCGAAAAATGTAGGCGAAATAAAAGTGACATTAAAAAAATACACTAAACAAAATTACTTAAATTGAAAAATCAATACCTACGATACCTACAAGTGACAACAAGATAATAAAGTACGAGTAACGTTACGCAACTGTTTGCTAACTTTTTCTATATTTTAATATAAATTATTTGTGCGACATTTTCAATACATGTCATTCATTTATTATTGCACATTTTCACAATCTCCTTCCACCCAAAGGTTGTCTGGAAGAAATTGCATTTGCGATAAGCCCGCCTTTGCGCTCATTTATGTATTTACTTTTTGTCACTTCTTTGTACGTTCTTTTCTGTAAATTGTGCAATAGTGTTGATCTATCTATCTATTGGGACTGACAACTGTAATACGTTACAAACACTTATAAACACAATGCGATTGGCTGCCAGCTGCGTAGGTGAAATAATATTGATTTTGATACACACCCAAACGATTGTCCGCGAATTCTACCTGGGTACACATCTGCCCCTCTACTTGAACCTATTTCAAACGAATGTGTAACTCTATTTGTTTGTTGTACTAGTGGAAATTGCTAAAGTGTGTTAGGAAGGGCTTATCAGAGGGTTCTTTACAAAGCTTACGTGATCACTCAAAGGAATATTTGAAACTAGTTTTTGCCCGCGACTTCGCCCGCGTGAATGTCCCACGGGAACAGTGCTTTTTCCCGGGATGAAAGGTAAGGTACCCTATGTCCTTGTCAGTATTTCGGACTATGTTATTTATTGTTATGTGTATGCAAAATTTCAGGAATAGTGGTTCAGTAGAAAAGCCATGAAGAGGTAACAAACTCACTTTCGCATTTATAATATAAGTATAAGTCAGGATTAGGATAGGTGAAAAATGAAATTCACTGGAAAAAGCCTTTAGGTTAAGTTTGAAAATAAAGTTTTGATTCCACAAGCTATATTTACTATTTGTATCAATTGCCATAAAAACTACCTGGCACATCTGCTGACCCTCTCCAATAAAATAAATATTTGCCCGTGCGCACAATTATCGGAGATTTGTAAGGGCAGCGCATGCGGGCTGTACAATAGTGTGGTCTGATTCTGGATTCTCAAACTTTTTTGCGATTCTTACAAAGTGTTGTGTGAGTTTCTTTATACCACCACATTTCCTAAACGCCTTGACAGATATAGATAAAGTATTCTCATATGACACCCTAACATCTGAAGTCTAGATCTGGAACCGAGTTTTTTAAAATTGTTGTTAAATTACTTATTCCGTACAATGCAATATATTAATCTCAGTTACAAAAAGTTTTTAAACTGGCGGATTTCGTGGGAAATCATCTAATGAAATAGTGTTTCCGTTCACAAGTTGACGCCACTGGCGAATGAGGTCAATACTGTCATTTGAATTTGACAACTGATGACACTGTTGTTCTATCTGACAGACCTCACTCGCCAGTAGTGCCAACTAGTAAGCGGAACAAACTAATTATTAAAAAATAAAAAACATGACTGACAACTCACATAGCCTATGTCACTCGGAGGAATGCAAGGAATCTAAAAATACCTCTCACACCGGACTTATGGTGGAATAAAGAAAATTACATACATATATGAATCCTGAAAACATAACACTCCTTTTTTGCTCAATAAAAAAACGATTACCCTCATACCTTGTGGCCCTAGTATTTCAAATCTGAACGCGAGGTTTGGGAAACCCTAGAGAATGTGTAGTCCAAGCGACCATTGTGAAATGATTTATTTTTATTGGAATGTTTTTGTGTGATCTGACCGAGGGTCGGGAAGTAGCCCTTCCGATGAGGAAGTGCCAACCGAGGTCGAAAGTAAATTATATTTTTATTTTTTTAGATACTTTAGTTATTATATTAGTGGCTAGCTTTTGTTCACAAACAAATAAATCTTTATAGATATTATAGGCGTGAATGTTTGTATTTGTTATAATGTTTATTTGTTTGGATGTTTACGCTTTTATGAGCGGATTCCGATTAAAGGACAATGAAACTATGTTTTTCAAAACTTTGTTACTTAATATCTTTTTTTTCCCAGGGTAGATTTGTTTGGCCCCATAGTAAAAGTTATGAATGATTTTAGGACTAGCGTTTGGCATCGGTCTCAATTATGCACAACAAGTTTCATTTTTTTGGGCCGGAGTCAAAGGAAGAGTTGCATTGTCTTAATTTGATGAATGACACTTGAATTAACATATGGGGGTACTTTTCATCCCGAAATTCCCACTGAAGTCAATCCCCTAAATACCTATTTGTTACACAAACCAAAAAAAAATATTTTTTCTTTAAATTAATAATTTGTTTCAATTCGCGTTTGACTTTTTTTACCTAGTCGTGATTCTGTTCATCAGCACATTTAGAATAAGTACTAGTTAGCAAGCTTTGATGTAAATATCATATTGTAGCCAACTTATATACAAAATTTTAAAAGCAAAAAAATAAAAGCAATAAAAAAGTACGACGAACTAAGTCAAAATTAAAGCTGTCATTTTTGTGATACAATGTTCTCTCGGCGCTGATAGAGAAATTAAATATCTATGGAATTCCAGGGTTATGATTGAAGTTTAAACTTTTATGACTTAGCTCCGGTCCAGATTAGATTTATGTCAGTGATTTGAATAGATATCTATTTTTATTGCCTACTAAAAGTTAGTAGACTTGAGGCTTCGCTCGCGCTGATGTCCCACGGGAAAAGGTAAAAGTATTCTATGTACACAAAGAATACTGCTGCCTCTCATATGTGCAGTCAACTTATACGTCAAGTTACACTGCATTGGCTTCTCTAGTTAACAGTTTAACAGTTCACTTTTGCTATTAAGTTTTAAATAGATCATTTAATCTCCCAACTTCTGTGTCATTTGCCCTTTCGATACAGTGATCCAGGTTTTCTTATTAATCCGGGTTTGAATCTTGCCCAAAAAGTCGCTGCGTGTGTTTCATTCTACGTAATGACCTACAATAGCTTAAGCCACTCTTAGGTTGCGTTTCCACCAATAGAATCTACCGATTATATTGGCATCCTTCGCTATCCTTCGCTACGCACCCTCCCTCGCTCTCTTTGGAAACGCAGCCTTACCTTGGAAGAATTACTTCTGAACGATAATATAGCTGCAGTGTATTTCTTTTTCAAATTAGCTAAACGAGTTCTAAGACATCTTTTACCATTCTATCCGAGACCCCATATAATATACAAACAGACAAACAAACGTCTACTTATAATAATAATTAAGTACAGTCTTTTATAATGTTCACGACGTTATAAAAACAAATACTCCACCTCTATTATACCATCTCTAAGTACTCTACGTACTTGAGTGTAAAACATCGAAGGTACAGAGGTCAACGTCTAAAGTATACTAAAATTTTTACGTTATTATAGTGCGACAAGAATCTTTTGGCACGTGATAGGAAAACGAACTAATGTCCGGCTGTTAATATTACTTATTTAAAACGTTTAGGTGGCGCCCACAGTCGTCACCTGCCAAAAAATACTTGTTGAAATATGCGCTACGTCAGTAACTAGTGTCTAATCTGTGGCTACGTGCCAATTTACGTAAAGCGATTAGATATTGAGCTTTCAGTTTGGAAGTCCAATGTAACTCGACGCCATAAGCAGGCTCGAAGCTATGCATGATAGTGGTCTAGAGAGACCCTGAATGTGCTGACCAAATAGTTATTTTTTTAATTTTATTTTTGACTATTGAATTATTTAACTAGCTCCGTGGGAATTTCTAGTTATAGAGTATGTGTTGTTCGGTATAACTATATGTTTTTAAAAGAAGCATAATCTGTGCTTTGCTTTATAGGATTTCTGATAGCTGTATTCGTGAGCGCTGTGTGACAGTGCTCATGTTGCTTTACTTCTGTACTCTCTTAATTTTGTGTCACCATCGACTCGACCAAGGGGAGTGTATAATAGGTGCTTATCTTGAAGTGCCATTATAAAATGAACCATTCGGTTGGTTTTAAATATTAAAATGGTGGTTGGTAACGCACAATTTTCGTTCCAGGTTTCTAAGTTGTCTGTAGGTGAAACTCTGTCTGATTGGCTGATTTATTTATATCTGAAACTGCTAAAGTGCTAACCTGACTTCGCTGCCCTGAGAATTCCGGGATAAAAAGTGCTATTCCCGATATTTTTCTACCCGTGTAAATTTCATAGAAATCTGTCTAGTAGATTTTGTGTGATTGGGTAACAAACATCCAACCTCACAAATTGACCAACTAAGAAATATCCTAACTTTCGCATTTATAATATTTGTAGGATGTGTAGAAGTATAGAATTTTGAAATCATCATCTGCCAAAATGGGGTCGGCGCAAAATGTCCTTTCTCTCCACAATTTTCTATCCTTAGCCATAGTTATATCCACTCCCAATACCTTCATATCCTTCCCAACACAATCCATCCATCTTTTTAGGCCTTCCTTTCCCCCTATATCCACCTGTTGACACAGCTCAGACATTTTGAAAATTCTACCCTTAATCGAGTGAAAGTGGTGAAAGACGACTATCACGCGGGTGAATCCGCTGACAATAGCTAGTCCATAAATCCAAAGAAACAAGCCAGGCAATGAAATGCAGATCATCTATTATCCACTAGTGAACTCCAACGTTCTGTAACATGAATTTTTAATAATCCCCAGTCGGCAGCCAGCCTGATTAGTTGTATTCATAGTCTGGAGCTCTTAGGAATATTTAGTGGCTTGAGTTGAGATCTAGTAGGTAGATAGATCAACTCTTTATCTACTATTTACTGAAAAATTACATACGTCGTAACAAGCGAAATGCAAATTGACTGGAAAGTAGATAATATCAGAAAAATAGTACCTGTGTACCCATCAGTCGTAGTAGCCCGGGAAGTAGTGTCATGACGTGCAAATTTTGGTATCGGAAGAATTCACTTGGCACAGGTGTTATATACATGAAGTTAAGCTAATTTAGCCCGGTAGCCATCCACCCCCCCCCTGGTGGGTAGGTAGGGGGGGCATTCAAAGGTACACGCCGCCGCGCTTTAGTTAAAAAATCATATCAGCTTCTATTTACCTACCACCTCGAGTTTGGTGTCATTTTCTAGTAAATCAGGCATGAGGAATTCATTTTTGAGACATTTAGTATATAGTTTAATAGAAAAAAAGGAAAATATTGACGAAAATATCAAAATCGGTTTGTTATTTTTTTTATTCAACTGTCAATATTTTTGAAAATCCTGAATTTTGTGCAAATAAAAAATACTATATTAAAGGATATTTATCTAGCTTTTAAAAAATATATACTTTAATATATAAAGTTATCATAGATGTTTCTGAAAAAAATCGGACATGGTACGCGGCGGTGCCTAGGAACTTTTACAGTAGTCTAGTTTCTCATCCTTTTGTTGACATATTAATTTGGTTTTATATGCAAAATATACAGAATATGTACTTTACTTAGTTATTGACTGTCTCTTATGGTCTGATGAATAAATAATAGTATTTTTAGGGTTCCGAAGTAAACATGGAACCCTTATAGTTTCGTCATGTCTGTCCGTTTGGCTGTCCGTCCGTCTGTCCGAGACTTAGCTCAGAGATTATTAATGCTATCAAGTTGTAATTTGGTATAGATATACATATTAATTACGCGGATAGAAATGTAGAATAAAATCATGAAAAAAAAATTTTTTTAGGGCGGTTCCTCTACGGCTAAAGAGGGGATGATTTTTTTTATCTCTATTATACCATCGTGTGGGGTATCATTTGATAGGTTTTTCAAAAATATTATAAGTATGTGAACATTATATTTTGATTTAGGGATCCGTTTGTGAAATATTTGACTTTAAAGTGCAAAATTTTGTCAATGTGGTGAAAATGCTATATGAAAATACCTTCGCATACCGCTTCACTTCTCGACAGTCGAGCAGTGAAGCGGCATGTGAGACTTGGACCCACTAAAAACACCCCGGTGCCTCTACATACCAATACTGAAGAGGTGGGAACGGTGGAGTGGACCACCAATCTTCCACACTCTCCAGCCACGGCAGTGACCTTCAAATGTCACCCTGCATCGAGTATAATTACTCCGCCTGCCTTAAATAATAGCCTCTTAAAAACGATTACCAGGTCCATCGCCAGCCATTATCAAGGAGGCATAAGATGGGCATAGGCCCTTCTTCTCCGGCCCGGCCGACAGAGCTTCTCGTTGTTGCTCTGCCTCTTCTTTCTTTGGCATTATAGTCTCGCTGAATATCTATGCTTTATACTTTATTGTGACCTAGGGCGCGATTTTCTTCACGCCATAAAAAGCCCCAGAAAGAATTTTTGCCTCTAGATCCTATGGCAAGGACCCAACAAGAATACAAGTAGCGTCTGCAGAAACTGTGCGATATCCTCGTATTGTACAGATAGCCCTTTGGGGTCTACGCTCTCCTTTTTTAAATCATCTGCGCATATTGGGACTCCATATAATGCCATCGACCGTACGACACCAGTATAGAGGCGTCGCGCGGGTGTATTGGGTCCTATTAGGCAGTATCCTGGACGATGCAGATGCCGATTTCAAGAGTTTCGGAGCCATATTCTTGAAATGATCGGAGAACTTCCATTTGGCATCCAGGATTAGGCTTCATAGTTCTAGGGTTCATTCAGGCGAGGTACTTCATAGCTCCACCAATAGCGGTATTGACCCCACCTACCACTATGCTCGCATTTTCTGGCGGTGCATGTCTAGGACGATAAAAACATAGGGCATGGGATGCGGAACGCCACATGACATTTCCCAGCATCGCCATCCGTCTTTCCCTGGGTACTCGACGTGCCTTTCTGACAAGTAGGAGTCCACAATGCACAGCACACTCTACATGCACACCCTAGTAAACAGCTCTTAGGAGATGCAGCCGAGAACTGGCTTCCATCGGCGGAACATTCTCTAGCTGTCAGTCTTTTTTAGAGAACAGCGCACTTGCGGATTTGGGATAGGAAATGGAATTAAATAAATGGAAACTAAAGTGGACTATTGCACCAGTTGCTGCTACCGCTTGTCGTGAACTGATTCGGTGCAAGCCACGGTGCGGTGTTAGGTGCAGCTGTCAAAATTCAATTAAAATGAATCAAAATGTGGTAGAAAATGTCGGTAATATAATAAAATAATTGGTCAAGTCCGTATCGGACCACCATTGTAGAGTTCCGAAGGTGCCTGCCTGCCTACTCCCAGCTTTATTTAACTAATGACTATAATACAATGTATATATACCATACAATCATATTCAATGAAATATGTTCCTACAAATATTTTTCATACTAAAATCGATTTTGTAAGTTTATCGTCTATTACTAGTTAAAGTGTAAAGCCTACATATTAGTGATAGTTTTTCTTTTAAATTCATTATCTTTACTACGTATCATGACTTTTTCCCGTATCCACCGACAACTATTTTCCTATTCGAAAGGGGGGACACTTGACTCTTAACAAAATTTTGCACTTTAAAGTCAAATATTTCACAAACGGATCCCTAAATCAAAATATGATATTCACACACTCATAATATTTTTGAAAAACCTATCAAATGATACCCCACACGATGGTATAATCGAGATAAAAAAAAATCATCCCCTCTTTAGCCGTAGGGGAACCGCCCTAAAAAAATTTTTTTTTCATGATTTTATTCTACATTTCTATCCGCGTAATTAATATGTATATCTATACCAAATTACAACTTGATAGCATGAATAGTCTCTGAGCTAAGTCTCGGACAGACGGACGGACAGCCAAACGGACAGACATGACGAAACTATAAGGGTTCCATGTTTACTTCGGAACCCTAAAAATACTATTATTTATTCATCAGACTATAAGAGACAGTCAATAACTAAGTAAAGTACATATTCTGTATATTTTGCATTTAAAACTAAATTAGTATGTCAACAAAAGGATGAGAAACTAGACTACTGTAAAAGTTCCTAGGCACCGCCGCGTACCATGTCCGATTTTTTTCAGAAACATCTATGATAACTTTATATATTAAAGTATATATTTTTTAAAAGCTAAATAAATATTCTTTAATATAGTATTTTTTTATTTGCACAAAATTCAGGATTTTCAAAAATATTGACAGTTGAATAAAAAAAATAACAAACCGATTTTGATATTTTCGTCAATATTTTCCTTTTTTTCTATAATAACTATATACTAAATGTCTCAAAAATGAATTCCTCATGCCTGATTTACTAGAAAATGACACCAAACTCGAGATGGTAGGTAAATAGAAGCTAATATGATTTTTTAACTAAAGCGCGGCGGCGTGTACCTTTGAATGCCCCCCCTACCTACCCACCAGGGGGGGGGATGGATGGCTACCGGGCTAAATTAGCTTAACTTCATGTATATAACACCTGTACCAAGTGAATTCTTCCGATACCAAAATTTGCAGGTTCCATACATTGGATGACACTACTTCCCGGGCTATGCCCGCATACCGGTGGAACCACGGTTAAGTTGCGAATCTCTTGAGTTTCTTCGTTAGATTATCAGTAATGTTGTTTTTATCATCTGCCTTACCTTTTCCCATTGTCTGGAATCGTCGGCGCAAAATGTCTTCTCTATCCAAAATCTGTCCAGTAAAACTCACATCCACTCCCATTACCTTCATATCTTTCCTCGTAACACAATTCACCTATCTTTTTTTAGGCCTTCCTCTTCTCCTATTTCCCCATCTATCTTCATATTCTCAATCCAAAAGTCTGTCTAGTAAAACTCACATCCACTCCCATTAAAAAGAGATGGTGGATTGCGTTACCAGGAAAGATATGAATCTTTCCTGGTAACGCAATCCACCATCTCTTTTTAGACCTTCCTCTATAACCATCAATCTACATAGTCAAGCTCTTTTTACCCGCCTTAACCCGACTGCAAAGGGTTATTGTTCTTCTTCTTCTATTATGTTGTTCTTCTCATCTTAGTGTGGTTCTTTTGATTTATATGTAAACGTCTCTATTCTTCCACAGGAGGCGACGACCTCGACCCAGGACTCACCTTCAGCACAGAGCCACAAGACGCTGTAGTCCTTGACGGGGACTCGGTGACGTTAACGTGTTCTGTGACGTCACGACACTCGCCAAAGGTCAGCTGGAGGCACAGCGTCAACTCCCCACCTACCAGAGACCATGGAATCTCCTTTGGAGATAAGCATAGGTAAGTTTCAAGTATTATGTTGAAGAAGGAAGATCAAATAAAAGGTTGTTTAGCTTAATATAACTAAGAGTTCATATGAGGTAATTTTTGGTGGGGTACTAGGTGAAGTTAACATGTTCTGTGACGTCACGCCAAGTCACGCGTTTCTCCCAAGATCAGCTGGAGGCACAGCGTCAACTCCCCACCCACCAGAGACCATGGAATCTCCTTTGGAGATAAGCATAGGTAAGTTGGATCTGGTATTCTGATCGGGGGGTATCACATGACCCATTTGAAGTCGTAGCCGGGTGTAGAGAAATTTTAATTTTATTATTTATTTGTTTGTTTGTTTGTAAACTCTTTATTGCACATACACACAAGAGAAATACAAAACATAGTGAAACAAAAAGAGAGGCGTACAATGGCGGACTTATCCCAAAAAGGGATTTCTTCCAGTCAACCAAGTGTACCAAGTATTTATATCTATTACTTATTTACAAAAAACATGTAAATGGCGGACCACCACTTGCCAAGAATTTTCCACCACTTGTTTTTTTTTTATATATAAAAGATGTGTTTTCTCTTGATCACAATCTTGCCCGAGGTAATGATGAGGTCTACGGTGTAGCGAGCTTACCCAGAAGCAGCCTATTCACTCTGGTTTTGAAGAGAGTCAGGTTGTGTGCTCGGAAACACAGACGCAAACGGGGAGTGCCACTCCTTCGCTGCCTCATAAGGAAGAGAGCGGTGGATCTTTTAAAGGATGATTTTTGAATGAAATATCTGTACGGGAGGGCCTAATTACCGCTCCCGTTTTGGGTGTGCGGTGTGACTAAATACTGTCGCACTAGGACTACAGTAGGTGACTAACACTGGGTGGAAATTAAAGCACTATTGAATTCACTATGAAAACCCCAGGGTGAGGGCAGGGTCACTAGCCAGGCACTAGGTACTTTTCACTATTTCTGGATCCCGGAGAGCACTGAATTGAAACTGAACGGTGTATGAAACCGCGCTTTCTTTTATACATTTTTAATTAATGAGCTGGCCAGCGGTCCCTGCCTACCCCTCTAGCTTTCAAGTTTATTTTCTCTTAATCCTTAGATCTAGGTACATGTGGCAGCTTAAACCAAAGTGTATTTTACTCTAGGCTACATTCTAGGACTAGTTGTGTCACGCGGCGATGAGGGGAGGCTCAAAGCGAGCGCGGAGTAAATGACTATAAATATGAATTTTCCCCCCACCCCTTCTTAAGGTGAAGTGCGCTTCATAATGTCTCGTATTCAAGGGGGTGAAGCAGCGCGCGGGAGGGTATAGCGCGGGGGGACGGCCTTCGGCGGCACTGCCACCGCCGGCTTATTCTGGGTGATCGCGCCCGCCGCCGGCCGGCCTATTCTCTAAAATATTTCCTAGGAACTTTATTTAGCAAATAGAGGCTTTCAATGACCAACTGTATGAATCATACAAGTAGGCTGTGATATAAGTATGGATTTCGCAAAATGTCCAATTCACAAAATGTCCAATTAGCAAATAGGGGCTTTCGATGACCGACTGTATGGTATGAATCATATAGGTAGGCTGTGATATAAGTATGGATTTCGCAAAATGTCCAATTCGCAAAATGTCCAATTCACAAAATGTCCAATTAGCAAATAGGGGGTTTCGATGACCGACTGTATGAATCATATAGGTAGGTAGGCTATTAATTCGCAAAATGTCCAGATCGCAAAATGTCCAACACGCAAAATGTCCAGTTCGCAGAATGTCCAATTCGCAAAATATACATTTTGCGAATTGGACCTTTTGCGAAATCCATTCTTATATCACTGCCTACCTATATGATTCATCCAATTCGCAAAAGGTCCAGCGGTCGCAAAATGTTCAATTTGCAAAATGTTCAGTTCGCAGAATGTCCAATTCACAGAATGCCCAATTCGCAAAATGTCCAATAAGCAAAATGTCCCAATTCGCAAAATGTCCAAAACGCAAAATGTCGAACACGCAAAATGTCCAGTTCGCAGAATGTCCTACTCGCAGAATGTTCAATTCGCAAAATATATATTTTGCAAATTGGACATTTTGCGAATTGGTCATTTTGCGAATTGGGACATTTTGCTTATTTGACATTTTGCGAATTGGGCATTTTGTGAATTGGACATTCTGCTTACTGAACATTTTGCAAATTGAACATTTTGCGACCGCTGGACCTTTTGCGAATTGAATGAATCATATAGGTAGGCAGTGATATAAGTATGGATTTCGCAAAAGGTCCAATTTGCAAAATGTCCCATTCATTATATTTTGCGATTTAGACGTTCTGCGAATTAGACATTTTGCGAACTGGACATTTTGCGATTTGGACATTTTGCGATTTGGACATTTTTCGAATTGAACATTTTGCGAAATGAACATTTTGCGAATTGGGCATTCTGTGAATTGGACATTCTGCGAGCTGAACATTTTGCAAATTGAACATTTTGCGACCGCTGGACCTTTTGCGAATTGGATGAATCATATAGGTAGGCTGTGACATAAGTATGGATTTCGCAAAAGGTCCAATTCGCAAAAATGCGAAATGGACATTCTGCGAACTGGATATTTTGCGATTTGGACATTTTGCGAATTGGAACATTTTGCGAATTGGACATTTTGCGAATTGGACATTTTGCGAATAGGGCATTCTGTGAATTGGATATTCTGCGAACTGAACATTTTGAAAATTTAACATTTTGCGACCGCTGGATCTTTTGCGAATTGAACATTCTGCCTCAACATATCTTTATTGCGATAACTGTTATCTAGATATCACCATATAACAATCTTTATAAATAATACCTAAATAATATTTTATTACTCAGAAGCTCTTAGAGCTTCGAGCAACAAGGACTTCCGCGCGCGGCGAGTCCGTGTTGCTCTATGTCTCAGAGGCATCCCACGAGCTTGTCGGGATTCTACTAACTCGGGAAGAATGTGATCTTTCTTCGAGCAACAAGGACTTCCGCGCGCGGCAAGTATGTGTTGCTCTATGTCGCAGAGGCATCCCACGAGCTTGTCGAGATTCTACTAACTCGTGAAGAATGTGAACTTTATAAAAATTTACGAGTTTGCTCTCCATTATATTCTTCCAGAAGTACGCACACTTTAAGTACGTACTTAGCACACGTAAAAACAATTTTTGTTTACGTAAATAGTAAATAGACTGCGCGCCGGGCGTTGACAACAAGATGTACACGACTGCTCGATTCGAGGCGCAGCGGCCTACTGACTGAGGGGGGGCGGCTGTTTACCGTGTGCGCACGCCAAAATCAACGCGATATTTGATAAATATACATTTTATAACATCTAAACTATTGTTTTATAAAAAACTACTTCCATGAGTAATTTAATCATAATATAATGAAGCCATTGTCAAATTTTCATAAAAAATACTGGTATATATTTTGAATAAAACTGATTCTCCGAACCCATTTGTGTTTTCAAATCGCAGATTTTGAGGAACTTTGAGATTTTTTTCTATCGAGGCAATTTATATGAATCGTGTTTCGATTTCCACCAATAACTGATAAATATACTTAACTTTCAGTATCATGCAAAACTTTTAGCAAATACATAGTTTTTGGAAGCAAAATAATGGTTTACCCTGCACATAAAACGCATCAAAAATCTGATTTGGATGGTATTTCACCTTAATAAAACCACGCCTGCCATTCGGCGCGGCGTCAGAGCGCCCGTGTTCATCGCTACGCTAACATCGTGTGCAGTTGCGGTCTACAATGAGTGAAAACAGACCTTTTCAGGTCTCTACCTATCTGTTTCTAGTGTTTCTATGATTAGTTTGCCTAAATATATGAACTAAAATAAAACAACAGAAGGAAATACTCTTTAATACTTAACAACTAGTACATATTTAACCTATATTAGCCTAGTTCGCTAGTCTAAGGATGAAAAAGGGTATCTTTATTTACATTCAATCAACTTATTACATAAAAATATCCTATATACTGAACGGCTATATTTACATTTAAAGATTTTACTTATTGAACCGTAGAAAATCAGCAAAGATATACAAAGACAAATCCGTTCAGTATGCCGTCTAAGTGCCGTCGTGAACAATATCTAAAACTTTGTGTATTTCCTTTCAGGAGACAGCTAACGAACGGATCGTTGGTGATAGAGAAGATGTCAGCCTCGTTAGCGGGGCAGTACCAGTGCGTCGCGACAGCAGATGGCATCGGCACCATCGTGTCTAGGCTCGCTACAGTGTTCCTAGCTGGTAAGTGTTGTATAGATATACTTAGACGAGCTTCCATTCAGAAGACAACTGACAAACGGATTGTGATGACAGAGAAGTTGTAGGCGTCTTTAGCGGGGCAGTACTAGTACGTCGCGACCAGACACCATCGTATCTAGACTTGCAGCAATATTGTGCTTCAGTCATATATCTGTGAATGTCAATATTTGTGAAGATTTTGTGTTACTCGACGTTCTCTGTTCTTTTTCCAGAGTTACCAATCCTAACGCCGGGTCCACGGTCCGTACTCACCACTATAGGCGACACAGCCCTCCTCACATGCACTATGAGGTCTACCGACCCTCGGGTGGCACTCCGAGTACAACCCCTTGCCAGTTCACCACCAGATCGGAGGGTGTACGGGTCGACAAGAGTCCATAATGCGCCGCCTACTCTTAAAGTTAATGTAAGTATATCTTGCTCCTAGTGGCATTTTTTTATATTAAAGGATGATTGACAAAGAATGAAAGGAAAAGACCAAAGATAGAGATACGTCGAGGAACTTAAGGGAGGCAGTGGGACACAAATAGCTGAAAGGATGACTTAACGAGTAAGCATCTGCCTGATTATAAGTGATCATCGCTGCCTGATGGCCAACTGCAACACTAGGGGTGTAACAGCAACACTCTTGTCTTGATAAGAGTTGCCTTTTAAGAAGACGTCACAAGAAAGTCCAGAATGGTCCACCTGCCTTCTAGTAAGCCTGGTCGAAAGATCCCAGGTTCGAATCCTAATCGTGCCAAATGAGTTTGTATACCAATCTGTCTCATCTATGATAGTGTTCATAGACCACCACTTGCTTTCGGTGACGGAAAGCATGTAACAAAACATGGCTTGAATAATCGTGCTCATATTATAAATGCCAAAGTTTGGATGTGAGTTTGTGAATTTGTGAGAATGTTTGTTTCTCAATCTCGCAAAATCTACTGAACGGATTTTGATGAAATTTGGTACACGGGTAGAAAAATACCTTGAATAGCACATACATACTTCTTATTCCGAAATTCCCACAGGAGCGAAGCCCCGGGATGCAGCCACTGAGGTAATAAAATTAACTTTCATCTCTCAAATTACAGGTGACCTGGCTGAAGAATGGCTCCCCCCTCCGCCTAGAAGCCGGGCGGATGTCCCTGTCCGCCAGCGGAGCCCTAGAGCTGGACACCGTGAGGCCGCACGACGCTGGGCAGTACGCGTGCCGCGTGGCCCTAGATACCAGGACACACACGTGAGATATATCTGTCCGCCATCTTGAATTCAAAACTTCAAACAAACAGGCCGCCCAAGACCGAGAGAGATACCGCATGCTGACCTCCAAACTTCATTTTGAAGATGACATCCCCTGATGATGCCATCCTAACTATCCTACCTAATATTATAAAAGCGAAAGTGAGTTTGTTTGTTTGTTGGTTTGTTTGTTTGTTACCTCTTCACGCTTCATGTAGTGAACCAATCTTCCTGAAATTAGTACATAGTTAGAAGTACGGAGAAGGACATGGGGTACCTTTCATCCCGGGAAAAAGCAATGTTCCCGTGGGAAATTCACGCGGGCTAAGCCGCGGGCGAAAGCTAGTCTTCAATAAAAAATCAATTAAATGAATGAAAATGGTTATTTCAAATGCTTAGCACACACATACTTATAAGGTACATACTCTCTTTAGTCGTATTCCTCATGACTGAAGGTCGTGGTCATTATATGGAATGAAACACACACAAGGACTATCTTGGCAATTTTAATGTAGTGGTTTGCCTTCTCCATTTCACACACTAGCTGATAATCATCGTCTTTGGAGAAAATGCAGCAGTAGAGTTTGTTGCGCCGCCTCTTCTCTACTTTCGCTTTGGAGGCGGTAATAACCTTAGCTTTAAGTCATTTTCACGCCGAATACCTACGATATTGCTATTTTTTAGCCCATTTAAACAAAATCATTTTCATTAAATTTCTTTTCCTTTCATTATTTTAGGACAGGCACTACCACTGAGCTAGTGGTGAATACAGAGACGTCGAGTGGGGAGTCTCCGCCTAGATTCATTGCTACGCCCCACCCTCTCACTGTGTTGGAAGGTGAGCGTTTCATTGTTTACACGACTTCCTAAAAAGGAGTGTCCAAAAAAAGAGTATCATTTCATGAAAAAGTATTATATAGAATATCTGTTTTATTATTTTACTAAAGCAGCTTAGGGATCATAAATATGTAGTAGTTTCTTTTAGGTTAGAATAACATTTTTAACATTTGACAGGTGCGTCGGCGACGTTCGACTGTGCCGCGACTGGCAACCCCAAGCCGGAGATCACGTGGCTCAACAATGGGATTGCTATAGATCTCAGGTAATACATTATGCCTCTTTTCCTAATTGCAGTATATTACTTAACATAAGCTTTGATTGCCAAGGAAAGGCCCAAGAAAAGATAGCGCGACGACCTTGACGCTTTTCAGCCGGATTGGTCGACCTTTGCTATGGCAGGGGTAGGGATAGCAAGTGGGGGAGACCTTTGGCAGTGGGACAACGTAGGTTAATTAAAAAAAAAAGCTTTGATTGCAAATTTTTGTTTAACCTATCAAAAAAAGGCGACCGTGACAGGACACCTTAACGTGAACTTTGAGTAGCCCACTTTATTTAGTAAAATTTCATTTTACACACATATTCATTGACATATGTTTTGTTTATGTTTGCCTCGGTAATACTGCGTTACATTATGTATATTTTACCTAGCTGTACTATACTTGACATAAGTTTTCATTGCAAGTTTTTGTTTAACCTAGCTAAAATAGCGACCGTGTCAGGACTTTGTATAGCCCACTGTTATTTAGTAAAATTTCATTTTACACACGTATTCTTTGATATATGTTATGTTGGCCTTGGTAATACTGCGTTCCATTATATCTTTCCTAATTGTATATTACTTGACATAAGCTTTCATTGCAAGTTTTTGTTCAATCTAGCAAAAAATAGCGACCATGACAGGACTAGAACTTTGGGTAACCCACTGTTATATAGTAAAATTTCGTTTATTTTTATTTTATTAAAGATGGATTTGCTCTTGATCATAATCTTGCCCGAGGACAGAGATGAGGTCTACGATGAAGCGAGCTTACCCAGAAGCAGCCTATTCACTCTGGTTTTCTGTTTTTTTTTGGTTTTACACACATATTCGTTGACATATGTTATGTTAATGTTTGCCTTGGTAATACTGCGTTACATTTTGTCTATTTTTCCTAATTACTTGACATAAGCTTTCATTGCAAGTTTTTGTTTAACCTAGCAAAAATGGCGACCGTGACAGGACTCGAACTTCGGGTAACCACAGTTATTAAGTAAAACTTTGTTTTACACACATATTGACATTACATACGTTTCCCTTCAAGTGACCTGGACTCCCGCCTGTACCTGTCGGGCTCGGGGTCGCTGCGCGTGCAGTGGGCGCGCGCGCCGGACGCGGGCGCGTACACGTGCCGCGCGGGCAACCGGCACGACTCCAGCGACCACAGCGCCACGCTGCACGTGCTGGTATGTGGCTGGCACTTTCGATTAATGTTACTTTCGCAAAATGACACTTTCGCATGTCAATTTCGCAAAATGCCACTTTCGTAAAATGACACTTTCGCAAAATGTCACTATCGCATGTCAATTCGCAAAATGTCATTTTCGAAAAATGTCACTTTCGAAAAATATCATGTTGCGCCTATTACGGCTATTTTGTATCAATGTGTAAATAAGTACCTACGCATAGCCACCGATGAGCCTTATAACGAAATGTTTGTAGGAATCAACTTCAGTACGCAATAAACAGTGTTCAAGAAAGACGTATTTTTAAATAATTCCCAACCCCGGAACTGAGCAGACGAATGTGAACCTTAAGACGCGCACATATCACTTTCGGAAAATGTCATTTTCGAAAAATGTCACTTTCCAAAATTGTCACTTCACTTGAAAAATGTAATATTCGCATAATGTCACTTTCCATAAATATCGTCTTAATCCACTAATAAAGATATTTAATTAAAATAAAATTGAATCATAAATCCACTAATTGATAATGATAAATCTTTATACCGTTATGCAATATGACGTCTTTATCCCTAAATCGGGATAGACAGAGCCAGGAACACTCGAATCTAGGAATTTTAAGCGTTTAAACGATATTTAAAAAAAACCATAAGGGGTCTTCATAGGGCCAATAGAAGCCAAAACCATTTTTTGTAGAATTTTTGTCTGTCTTTCTGTCTGCATGTTTGTACGCGCATCACGCAAAAACTATTGGACCAAATTTGATGCATTTTCCACTGTTGTATTGTTTAAGGTCTAACTTAAAATCTAGCCTAGGTTTCATCTTGATCCGTCACTTAGAACCTGAAACAAGAATATGACGATTTAAAAGTGCCATTTTTAAGCCTTTTTAATACGCGCGGACGAAATTCGCGGGCACAAGCTAGTCATCAATATAACTTGTAACTTAATATCTAAATTTACTTTTATTATTTTTAAATTTAACTTTAAACAACAGATTTTGTACCGATTTAGCAACTATTTCTCACATATCTTTAAAAATATTAGTTTTAAAACAAAAGTGCTCGATTAAGACTTTAATATAGCATATATATATAAACTAATTATATAAAATAATTACAAAGTCTATATTCAATTAAACAAAAATACATGTCAAGTCAAATAAAATTTAAGAAAATAAATAGACAAATAATATAATAAAACATGTTATGTTTGTGAATTGTGGTAATATCGTTCGTTGTGCTCGCGAAGGGTCTACTGTTCTCACAGAACCACTGAGTTATTTATCAAATGTCTTCAATGTATCTCCCAGACGCCCCCCCGAGTGTCTCTCCCCTCCGGTCCGGTGGTGGTCGCTCACACGCGCGGTGACGTCACACTGCGCTGCGACGTGCGCGGCCGGCCCGCGCCCGACGTGCGCTGGCTCAAGGACGGGGAACCGCTCACGCCGAATAACCATGATATCGCTATTGTTGATGGGTGAGTTATTGTAGTCTAAACATGACTTAAGACACATACATACATACACACATTTCACACAGATATAAATCAAGATAGAATGTCTAAATGGGCGGGGCAAGCGTGTCTCGATCTTGCAATGTAGGTACCTCAAGATTCGTTGAACATTCATTCCGCGCGCGTCTTGAATTAAACACATCAGAACGGTTGTGCAAAAAATGCCTTATTGTGCCGTGAACGTAATTACCGATTTGTTTCAGTACATGTCAGATTGTTACATTAGTAATGACGTAAAATTGGCTTATGCAAAAATTGACACGGGCGATCCTTAGCTTCATTCGCGTCGCCGATCTTGATTTATTACTGTGGTCGCCCCCCTCCGGGCCGGTGGTGGTGGCGCACACGCGCGGTGACGTCACGCTGCGCTGCGACGTACTACGACGCTCACGCCGAATAACCATGATATTGCTGTACCTGTAACCTGTAGTCTGAACATGTCATGAGTGTCACTCCCACAGAAGTAAATCAAGATAGAACGGCGACGCGAGTGCGATGCTAAGGGATCGCCCGTGTCAATTCTTGCATAAGCCACGCCCCCAATCACACGTTCTTAAACCGCTCACGCCGAATAATCATGATATTGCTATTGTTGATGAGTGAGTTATTGTAGTCTAAACATTTCCCGAGTGTCGCTCCCACAGAAATAAATCAAGAAAGGTAACGAGAGTGCGTCGCTAAGGAATCACCGTGTAAATTTTTGCTTAAGCTACAATCTTACGTTTTTAAGCCGCTCACGCCGAATAATCATATCGCTATTGTTGATGTCTGAGTTATTCTTATAGCACAGAATCCTACTATCCTACTAATATTATAAATGCGAAAGTTTGGATGTGAATTTGTGAGGATGTTTGTAACTCAATCACGCAAAATCTACTGGACGAATTTCGATGTATAAAAATACCGGGAATAGCACAGGGTACTTTTTATTCCGAAATTCCTACGGGGGCGAAGCCGCGGCTAGTAAGTAATAGTACTAACATACAGAACAGTCACTCACTGCCCCGCACTCATTTCAAATACCGCATCCCACCCCACACTTGTAGTAAGCCGTTCAGGCAGGATGGTGGAATAAAGAAACTTACATACATACATGAACCCTGAAAACATAACACTCAATTTTTGGTCAGTCGTGTAAAAAGCCGCCTATTTCTTTCCCTAGTATATCGCTGCGCATCCAAGGAGTATTGCGCTTGTAGTAAGCCGTTCAGGACTTATGGTGGAATAAAGAAACTTACATACGTCAACCCTGAAAACAACACTTAATTTTTCGTCAGTCGTATAAAAAGCCGCCATGCATCAATCAATACAATACAATCTCTTTCCCTAGCACATCGCTGCGCATCCAAGGAGTATTGCGCGTAGACGCGGGAATGTT
This sequence comes from Ephestia elutella, assembly GCA_018467065.1. Classification (NCBI taxonomy): domain Eukaryota; kingdom Metazoa; phylum Arthropoda; class Insecta; order Lepidoptera; family Pyralidae; genus Ephestia; species Ephestia elutella. The sequence continues at coordinate 858,589 of CM031565.1, forward strand.
CGCTTGCGCCGCCACCTCGCCCGCCGGCGCTGCGCAAGCGTCGCTGCGGCTCATGGTGCTGCCACCTAGTGATGGTAAGTTACAAGATGGTAAGTATATATTGGGACGTGGTCGCTTACTATGGGCCTCATAAGAAGGCTCAAGGTCACCCAAAGGGCGATGGAGCGCGCTATGCTCGGAGTTTCCCTGCGTGATCGAATCAGAAATGAGGAGATCCGTAGGAGAACTAAAGTAACCGACATAGCCCGCAGAATCGCGAAACTTAAGTGGCAGTGGGCGGGGCACATAGCTCGTAGAACAGATAGCCGTTGGGGCAGAAAAGTTCTCGAGTGGCGACCACGAACCGGAAAACGTAGTGTTGGCAGGCCTCCCACTCGGTGGACCGACGACCTGGTGAAAGTCGCGGGTTGCGCATGGATGCGGGCAGCGCAGGACCGGTCGTTATGGAAGTCCTTGGGGGAGGCCTTTGTCCAGCAGTGGACGTCTTTCGGCTGAGAGAAGAAGTACCTATATATTGGAATGTTTCTGTTGTGATATACCTACATGATAAATAATAGTTACGATCATAGTCACAAGCAACCAGATAAAAACATAGGTATTGAAAACATTTCTTGGAAAAAAAAAATTGAGTATTGACTGTTCGTTTGAGAAAATAGTAACATTTTTTTTCTTATCATTCATGAAACCAATAGGAGTTGATTCTAGATTGTAAGTAAGTGATACAAAAATGTTATTGCGTCGTGAACTACTTGTATAAAAATTTTTATTAGTAATAACACTTGGTTAAAATTACTATTAAAATATTCAGGTATTTGTATGTTCAGTTTGTGTACCTATTTCCAAATTCCTCAAATTTCTTACCTTGATTTTTCTCGCTTATATTTTTCAAAGCGGCATGTTAAAGTTTATTTGTTTTGTATTATTTGTTGCAAATTTTGTCCTAGGATATTTTGAAGTATTTAAGTTTTTTAATTTGTTTATTACTTTGTTTTATTTTAATATTTAGTTGTTTACGATTTCATAATTTGTTTATTTCTTTATCTAGTGTTTTTTGAGACAGCTCTGCGTTTTTTCAGTTTTTTTATTTTTATTTAGTTTTTTCCGGACGTCGTCCGCGTTCAGGCCCCCCCTCAATCGGAGCTTGGCTTGACAGAGTCTCGACTGGCCGAGCTACCGCAGAACTATTTGTTCAAAACTTTGTTTTTTTTTTTGTGTGTTTTTATGATTTCATAATTTGTTTTTTGTGTTTTTTTGAGACAGAGCTGCTTTTATCAGTTTTTTTTATTTTTATTTAGTTTTTTTTTAATTTCCTCCCCATTTAGAGCCCCCCAATCCCACCACCGACCCAGACTACCCAGACCCGACCTGGGGTATAGACTTCCTGGGCGAGACTTCGTCCGCGTTCACGCCCCCCCCTCAATCGGAGCTTGACTTGACAGAGTCCCGTCTGGCCGAGCTGCCTACAAACGCCAGTGCCGCGGCACCACCGACCGGGCTGAGGGCTGTCCTGGTTAAACATAGGTGAGTTAGCTTTATTCATTCACTAGCTGATGCCCGCGACTTCGCTCGCGTTAATCCTTTCTTAGCGGATGCCTACGTCATAACATCTACCTGCATGACAAATTTCAGTCCGATCCGTCCAGTGGTTTGGGCTGTGCGTTATCAACGCTTCACTCACTCAGTCAGTCAGTCAGTCACCTTTGAGTTATATATATATTTATAGATCTATTGTCAAAATCAAACGTTTATTCAGAAATGAGTCCTTCACAGGGTCGGCGAATTTTAAAATTATACAATACTAGCTTTTGCCAGCGGCTTCACCCGCTTGAAATTCCCACAGGAACAGTGCTTTTTACCATGATAGAAGGTACCCTATGTCTAACTCAGTACTTCTAACTATGTGTATGCGAAATTTCAGAAAGATTGGTTCAGTAGATAAAGTGTGAAAAGTAAGTTCACATTTATACGAGTAATATTAAGATTAGGTTTTTTAAGTGTGAATAAATTATTTATGTGTTTTAGCTCACTTCGCGCCTTGGGGAAGTTTTTTTTAATGAAAAAAACTTTATAAAAAATAACATTTAGTGTTAGTTGGCTTGTAAATCTTTAGACGACGCATTGGATGTTTTTTGATTATTTTTTTTATGTAAACACATTACGTTGGAAACTTAGGTACCTACACTGTCGAAAATTAACTAAAAATAATGTATAGATTCGTGACGCTGAGCTGGCAAGAACCGGAGACGAGAAATGAGGAGTTACTGGGGTACGCTGTTGTCTACAGAGTGAAAGGGAGCGAAAGGTGAGTGTTTCTCTATGTATATTCGTCCACATAGATAGTTCCTTAATAATATATGATAGACACATATGTTGTAAAATGACGTCTTTGTAGAAAATGCAGCAGTGGAGTTTGTTGCGCCGCCTCTTCTCCACTTGCGCTTTGGAGGCGGTGGTTACCTTAGCTTTAAGTCATTTTATGACATCAACTATCTAATCCAGTTTATTAGTAAGTATATGACGATATAAAAGTACTAAGTATATAAAAAAACAATTGACTTTTGACTTTATCATGTCTAACTTCTTCTGTTTACTTCTTTTGAACAACCACTGTGGTATAGCGGTCGCAATATCCTTCTGGAGGTCCTGGGTTCGATTCCTAGTCTTCACACATATTTATCTGTGGGTGTGTTGTGCTTGTGTTTGTGTCGACAACACAAGTTTAGTGCTAAGTGTTGGCCGTTGAGCGTTGTCCAGATAATACTGGACCTCCTAACTGACCGAATCCTATCCTAGTTTCTATGAGGCATTATCATGATAAGTAATGTTGTTGTGCAGAAATCCAGAAATTATTAAACTTGGCCTTCAAAGGCTCTTTTCGAGTCGAAAACGAATTATATAATCATAGTGTATTATGTCTCAAAGCTACAAACTACTAGCAGCCAGGATTAAATCCCAACGAGGGAACTCCTGAACGTTACATGACAATTGTGTCACCCATTTAATGCCCCAAGATACGACGATAAAAGCTTGTGCCAATAATGATTTTTTTGTAAAAATCTTTTTATCTTTTTTATCTTATTCATATTAATTTATTTGCCAATTTATCTTTTTATTTATTTTTTATCTTTTTTTTTATTTCAGAGAACGAGTGTCACTCGGCAACGCACAGCGCCACGAAATGAACGTACCTTCCTTACCAAACACGACCTACCAGTTCTCAGTGCTAGCGTATACGGAACACGCGATATCGCCGCCCTCTAAGGTATGGAACAAGCTAATTATTAAAAAATAAAATACACGACTGACAACTCACACAGCCTATGTCACTCGGAGGAATACAAGGAATCTAAAAATACCTCTCACATCAAAATCTGTTCAGCCGTTCAGGACTTATGGTGGAATAAATAAACTTACATACACAAATGAACCCTGAAAACATAGAATGGGTGGAGCAGGATGGTGGAATTAAGAAACTTACATACATTCATACATGAACCCTGAAAACATAACACTCCTTTTTTGGTCAGTCTTGTAAATAGGGAATTTTGATTAATTATCAGCCATTTTTAATTTCCCCACTGCTGGGGTTTCTTGATGGATAAGGGTAGGCGAACCATCGGGCCTAATACGGATTGGTAAAATCCATTTATTTTTACCAGTCCTATCATGTAAACAATCTTCACAGTACTTTTTGTTGAATTTTGTTGAAAATAAATCAAATATTAGTTCAAACCTAACATTCTAAAGTAAAACATTTATTAACCACGAAAATAATTATCTAAAAAGTCTATTTTAATTTATATTGTTGTAAAATCATTAAAAGACATGGTAAGATTGTTTACATGATAAGACTGGTAAGAATAAATGGAGTTTAGTTGTAACAACTTTTGTAACTTAACTAACGGCACCGAAGTTACAAAAGTTACATAACCGCCATTTTAAGGTTAAAAGGCAAATAGAATTGAAAAAGAAGTGGAATATAAATAATTTTAAGTCATGAAAATTTACAACAGGCTAATAGAATTGAAAAATCAAACGGGAAAATAAAATTAAAATCATGAAATTTACAAAAAAAAATTTTTTTCATTTTTCTTTGCTCTCTCCACAGACAATAGAAGTCACGACCCCTGAAGAGGAACTAACGTACGGGCCCCCTCGCAACGTGAAAGTTGACGCAGTGGGGCCCCACGCACTGCGGGTCACTTGGGCCCCGCCAGTATCAAGGGCCCCGGACCCCACCAAGTATCAGATACACTACTCTGAGGTACGAAACTCTTATACGCTTATGTTATCCTGGTACTTTCGTTTGAGTTTCTGCAGCCTGCTGGCTTGTTCTCATGTAGGAAAGAGAAGAAAGATTATTCTCTAGCTATGTAAGAGTTGAGTCTGTTGGGCCCCACGCGCTACGGGTCACGTGGGCCCCGCCCGTGTACCGGGCCCCTGACCCCACCAAGTATCAGATACACTACTCTGAGGTACGAAACTCTTATACGCTTATGTTATCCTGGTACTTTTGTTTGAGTTTCTGCAGCCTGCTGGCTTGTTCTCATGTAGGAAAGAGAAGAAAGATTATTCTCTAGCAATGTGGAGTGGAGTCTGTCGGGCCCACGCGCTGCGGGTCACTTGGGCCCCGCCCGTATCCCGGGCCCCGGACCCCACCAAGTATCAGATACACTACTCTGAGGTACGAAACTCTTATACGCTTATGTTATCCTGGTACTTTCGTTTGAGTTTCTGCAGCCTGCTGGCTTGTTCTCATGTAGAAAAGGCAAGGAAGATCATTCTCTAGCAATGTGGAGTGGAGTCTGTCGGGCCCACGAACTACGGGTTTCGTGGGCCAGGGTTGAGTGTCGGGCCCCACGCGCTACGGGTCACGTGGGCCCCGGCCTTATCCAGGGCGCTGGACCCTACCAAATATCAGATACACTACTCCGAGGTAGGAAACTCTTATACGCTTATGCTATCCTGGTACTTTCGTTTCAGTTTCTGCAGCCTGCTGGGTTTTTCTCATGTAAGAAATAAATAATAAATAAAATAAATATATACGGACAAATCACACAGATTGAGTTAGCCCCAGAGTAAGTTCGAGACTTGTGTTATGGGATACTAACTCAACGATACTATATTTTATAACAAATACATATATAGATAAACATCCAAGACCCGGGTCAATCTGAAAAAGATCATTTTCCATCTTGACCCGACCGGGGATCGAACCCGGGACCTCCGGTGTGGCAGTCCGGCGTGATGACCGTTGGGCCACGGAGGTCGTCAAAGAAAGAGATGGAAGATTTATCTAAAAGCTTTGGGTCACTTTGTCTAGGGCCCCGGACTCCACAAAGTATCAGATACCTTACGCTCATATTATCCTGGTACTTTGCCGGATTGTTCTTATCATGTAGAAAAAAGAAGGAAGATTATTCTCTCATAGTGAAGTTTCCTTGCTTCTTCTGATTGATGCTTGAATTACTTCTAGGTGGATAGCAACCGGGATCAAGTACAACTGGTAGAAGTTTCCCCCTCCACCCCGCTCACGGCGACCATCGGTGGTCTGCGAGCGGCTGGACATTACATCGTCAGAGTTTCTGCAGGTACGAATCAATTTTGAGAGGCTTCGCTTATATTGGCAAGAATTTTTGCTATCAATATCTCCTGTGGACATATGTTATCCTGGTATGGTACCTAAGCAAAAGAAAGCAAGCTACTTAAAGAAAACCATTTTCTTCCAAATTTTAAAAAATCTGCTATATGCCTAATCTTAACTATCCTAATCCTAACTAATATTATAAATACGAAAGTTTGTTTATTTGTGGTTTGTTTGGTATCTCTTTACGCTTTATCTACTGACCCAATCTATGAAATTTCGCATACACATAGTTAGAAGTCCTGAGAAGGCTGTTCCTGTGGGAAATTCGCGCGGGCGATGTAACGGGCAAAACTCAGTTTGCTATAAAAAAAATTACTTTTTATAGAGGGTGGCGCCCCCAGTACTGACGTCACAGCGAGTACCCCCAGTGACGCACCGTCGGCACCCCCAGCCAATGTCACCGCTATGGCCAGCGGCGCCAATGTGAGTATCTTTTGTACCATGGAATCTTGAAAAGGAAACTCTTAGACGCTCGTGTTACCCTGGTACTTTTGCTCGAGATGAAGCGGTGGTGGTAGAGTAGTTAAGATAGCCTTTGTCTTGAAAGGTCCCAGGTTCGATTCGTACTCGTGCCATTTGAGCAAAGAAAAAATACACATGAGTTTGCATACCCAACCCATCTGACTACTTTTCATAGACCACAACTTGATGGTGATGGAAAACATCGCGAGGTAACCTGCGTACTAGTTAGCTGACTTTTGTACTATGTAATCTTGAAAATAAACTCTTAGACGCTCATGTTACCCTGGTACTTTTTGCGCGAGATGACGCGGTGGTGGTCGAGTAGTTAAGATCGCCTGCGGTTGAAAAGTCCCAACTTTGATGAATCCATGGGACGAATATCGCGAAGTTCTTATTTTTTCCATGAAAGAATCATATTTCTTTATTTCTTTAAAATCAGAAAGTCACTGCATACGAGTTTGCATACCAATCTGATTTATGTACGAGTATGGTAGTTGTTGGAGACCACCACTACAGGTGATAGAAAACATCGTGAGGAAACCTACACTAGCGGCTTGTTTAGAGTATACGCCACCTGCCGCTAGATGGCGGTACTTGTCATGTCATGTCCGATGCCTCTACTAGGTGACTTGAGAAAACTATGACATACATACATACATAGAATCACGTCTTTATCCCTTACGGGGTAGACAGAGCCAAGAGTTGTAAGACTCGAAGGCCACGCTAAGCTCAATAGTGGGCTCTCTGATGGAATGGAGATTCAGGTATAGTGACAGGTTGCTAGCCCATCGCCTACACTCATAGTAGGAATCCCCAGTTTAAAGCCATTTCCCTCGATTGGCTTTTACAATCTGCGCGGGAAGAGAAGCAGCTGGCACATTCTATGTTTTTTCTTCGCTCCCAGACCAGCATGGAAGCATGAAAACTATGACGCCATTGATATTAATATATCTATCGCAATTTTGATCAATTTATAATTCCCCAGTCAATCCTAGTCCGCTGGGACGCGCCCCCACTCCGGACTCACCGCGGCTCACTCACTGGGTACAAAGTGAGATATCGCGCGCTCACCGCCCCCACTACTACCACCAGAAGGAAGGCTGACTCGTTGACAACCCCAGCCGATGCTCGTAAAGCTGAGTTGAGGAACCTGGCCACCGCTACTACTTATCAGGTAAGCGTCTATGGACACTCCTGTGGGCTCATGTTATCCTGGTACTTTTAGCAGTTTCCAGTAAATAGTAGGTTGGGTTATTTAGCATATCCAGCGCTCACCGCCACTACCGCTGCCACCAGAAGGAAGGCTGACTCGTTGACAACCCCAGTCGATGCTCGTAAAGCTGAGTTGAGGAACCTCGCCACTGCTACTACGTATCAGGTAAGCGTCTATGGACACTCCTGTGGGCTCATGTTATCCTGGTACTTTTAGCAGTTTCCAGTAAATAGTAGGTTGGGTTATTTAGCATATCCAGCGCTCACCGCCACTACCGCTGCCACCAGAAGGAAGGCTGACTCGTTGACAACCCCAGTCGATGCTCGTAAAGCTGAGTTGAGGAACCTCGCCACTGCTACTACGTATCAGGTAAGCGTCTATGGACACTCCTGTGGGCTCATGTTATCCTGGTACTTTTAGCAGTTTCCAGTAAATAGTAGGTTGGGTTATTTAGCATATCCAGCGCTCACCGCCACTACCGCTGCCACCAGAAGGAAGGCTGACTCGTTGACAACCCCAGTCGATGCTCGTAAAGCTGAGTTGAGGAACCTCGCCACTGCTACTACGTATCAGGTAAGCGTCTATGGACACTCCTATGGGCTTATGTTATCCTAGTACTTTTAGCAGTTTCTAGTCAAGTATTTAGGATATCGAGCGCTCACAGCCGCCACCAGAAGGAAGGCTGAAAGCTGAATCTACGTCCACCACGTATCAGGCAAGCTTCTATACATATATGTTATCCTGGTACTTTTAAGCTGGAAGTTTCGGAACTATAATAGCTTGATACAAGCCATTTACACCATTTTCTAGTTACTCATGTTATCCTAGTAAATCACTATGTGTGCACCTGATTTCACTACTACTATACTCAATACTCAATATTTTATTACATCCATAAAGTTGACATGGTGACATATAAATAAAAGTACATTTATGGACCCTGTCGGGCACAGCAACTTGGGTAGAAAAGAGGAGGTCGCATCATCCCATTTTATTATTAACAACATATATGTATATGTAAATCTTAATTTCATGTAAGTAATGATTATTTGTAATAAAATAAATATAGGTATTATTAAGTATTAATTTAATAGTAATATTAGGTATCATTAAAATTTAGAATTCGTCATTTAAATAGTCATTTATATTATAATAAGCTACTACTACCTACCAAATAATACTACCTACCATTTTCTACCATACAGATCCGCGTCTGCGCAATAAACGCCAATGGCTCAGGCCCCTTCAGCGAGTGGGTGACGGCCAGCACTCAGCAACAACAGCTGGACGAGAGTCGAGTCCCGGGGAAGCCCCCGCCTCTTACCAGTAAGTCATACATTTTGGAGGGACATTTTGGGTTTCGTACGCAAACAAAAAATCCAGTCTTGAAATTGCAACAGGTGGATAAATATACATATATGGATATGCGTATGGATGTTCGTCTGAAATAAAAAATTGAATGTGAAAAAAAAATCACGATATAAAAACTCCAAGAGAAAAAATACCGACTCAATTTGTGGTTCTTTTTGCTATTTAAAATGTAAGAAAGACTGATTGAGATATCAACGCAGAGACGAAACCGCTGAAATTTTGTAGGAAGTTTCTTTACAGCTTACTAGCGAAGTGGGCGGGATTTTGTAAATTCCACCCCTAAATGAGTAAAAAGGCGAGGGTAAAAACTAGTAATTAATAAGAAAATAAATATTCAAATTATTGTTTGCAAGTACTCTCCCTGGCCACAATGGAAGTAAATAATAGCCATAAGGTCTCTGCCACGCTACTACCGACGTACGAAGTTCCCGGTCAACCGTCGCCGCTTATTAGTATGTACTTTTTACTCGACTGCAAGAAAAGAGTGTGCTTTTTTACCGTGTACCAGCTGTTTTTATATAGGTCTTGCCAGTTAAATTTGACCCCATCTCCCCCCGTTTATAATTAAGCTGATATTGTGCATGTTTAATGACAGTTTTTAAAATTCCTCATATCAGATGTCCGATTTTCTTTTATCTGTTTAAATTATTTAAAAATAATATTCTATACTGTCCATTCTATTGTCATTTCTCAGTTCTATGTGTGGTGGTTTCAGCATGTATTCCATTTTACAATAATTGGCACCATTATTCCACCCACAGATACTTTGAAAATTTTCAATTATCCGTAAAATAAATATCATTTTTCATCACATCTTTGCCCAGTATTGGGACATAGATGGCTATTAAATAAAAATACTTTTTTCAAATTTGATTTTCATTTCTAATTTATTTCGCATTCCTCCTATACTGCTTCTGTCCCACATACTGACAATATGAGTTCGTAAGCAAAGTGCAACTAGACATTTTTTTTTTCCCAGCGCGCGCTGGCCGCAATTGGATCTCCGTATGGTGGTCAGATGAGGGTCTATCCTCGCCGGAAGTGGTGGTCCGCTCTTATTGGCTGGGCTGGGGGCTGGGGGTCCCTGACGAACACCAGCGGCAACTGCCCCACCACCAGCACTCTAGTGTTATACATACTCTGGGTGAGTGCTTCTTACTAACTCATGGTGCCCTGGTACTTTTAGCTGCAATCTAGGAAGTTTTTGGAAGTAAGTATCGTCGTATCTTCTACATATTCATGTGGCCCTGGTACTTTTAGGTGCATTGAAGCGAGTTTTTGGAGGCACCATAGTATGCGTGATCGATTGACCTACAATATAAGTGTTTTAATGGCACCATGGTCTGTCTGATCTGATGGATCTCCGTATGGTGGTCGGACGAGGGTCTATCCTCGCCGGAAGTGGTGGTCCGCTCTTATTGGCTGGGCTGGGGGCTGGGAGTCCCTGACGAACACCAACGACAGCTGCCCCACCACCAGCACTCCAGTGTTATACATACTCTGGGTGAGTGCTTCTGACTAACTCATGGTGCCCTGGTACTTTTAGCTGCAGTCAAGGAAGGTTTTGCAAGTAAGTATCGTCAAATCTTTTTAACTTATGTAGTCCTGGTACTTTTAGGTGCAGTGAAGCGAGTTTTGGGAGGTACCATGGTGTGCGTGATCGATTGACCTACAATTTTTTAATGGCAACAAGATGTGTTATGGTCTGTCTGATCCAAGTCTGATCTGACGGATCTCTACAATAACTTCTACACATTCATTATGTCCTGGTACTTTTAGCTGCAGTGAAACAAGTTTTTGGAGGCACCATGGTGTGCAAGATCCACGGCTGGGCTGAGTGGTGTAGCATCTTTTCTTCTACAGACTCATGTGTTCCTGGTACTTTTATTTAAGCTGCAGTCAAAATAACTTTACATTCATGGTGTCCTGGTACTTTAAGTTGCAGTTGCGCTTTTTGCAGGCACTATGGTGAGCATGATCGATTGTACTGTTTGTTTATAAAACAAATGGCATAGCATAGAGTATTTTTTTTTTCCAGAGCCGAACTCAGAATACGTGATATCCCTCCGCGCCGCCAACTCCCTGGGCCCAGGGCCCCCTGTGTACGCCACAGTGAGGACCAAGCCTCCAGCAGTAGAGGGGGACGACTTGGATGAAGATGAGGAAGATGAGAGGGGGGAGCTGGATGAGGAAGATGAAGAAGACGCGCCGCCGTTGATACCGCCTGTGGGGTTAAAGGTGAGTGAGAGAATTTTATAGTTTTTTTTTATAGAATACTAGCTTTTGCCCGCGGCTTCGCCCGCGTGAAATTCCCATGGAAACAGTACTTTTCCCGGGATGAAAGGTACCCTATGTCCTTCTCTGTAATTCTAACTATGTATATGCGAAATTTCAGGAAGATTTGTTCAGTAGATAAAGCGTAAAGAGGTAACCACAGAGCATTTATAGTAGAGCTGTTCATAAGCTAGTAGACCTGTCCCCAGTCGACAAACTTGAGGCTTCTAACTATTGGCCACCAGACGTCACTATTGTCGCATTCGCGGAGTTCACTTCACAGTGTCAACACGTATTACACGTGCCGAATAAGTGTCGAAGTTACGCGAAATTTCAGAGATTGTGCTTATTAACAATGAAGTGCTGTATTGTGGGGTGTAAAAGTAACACGCAGAAGAAGGAATCACGCGATAAAAGTATATCTTTTCACTCGTAAGTATTTTTACGTAATTTTCCAAATGTGTAGTTCATTAATTACGCCATCTATCGTTGAAAAGCAGAACTTTTTAGCCTGCTTTTGTAATATAATGTTGCCAGATGGTGAAACATTTACCATTAATTAAGGAAAATTTAAAATAAGTTTTCATAAAGTACCTATATCAGCACAGCATGACGATTCCATTGAAGAAATGGTGAGATTTCTCGAGGTTGTGCCTATTTACATATAAATAAAATAAACATAGATAACCTATTATTTATTTTCAGCTTTCCCTCGGATGTACAGTTTCATTTGTAGTAGTAGTACCTAGGTATATAAAACGCCCCGTTTGTATGAAGTGCCCTCCTTGTAATATTACTTAACTCTTTGGATTTGTTTGTTCCATTTCACAAAGTTTTGTGTTATTTGATGTTAACAAATTATTTGGGTACCTTCATTTTTAAATATGAATTTAATACCAATAAATATAAATCTACACACTCCGTTTTTTACTCAATCTATGATAGTCAAGGCTCCGACATACCAAACGGAGCCTTTAAAAAGAAATAAATTGAGTATGTAATGATAGGTCACCACAATTTATGTGCATTTAAAATTACATACACCCATGCACATATATTACATTAGTACATTATAGTACCGTCCCGCTCTTTGTTTGTTTCATTTTTTACTACTAAAGACTTGGCCTATTCCTTTGATTAGAAATAAGTTCGTAAACACAATTATTTTTAAATTAGTTGTCGTAAATAAAATAAAAAACGCAAATATCAAAAAAAAAATCTCCTACTGTAATCAGTATTATCATATGAAGATTTTTTTAATTTGCCGCGTTTTCTTAGGTCCCGCTTTCATTTTCCACACACTACCTGATTACACGATATTAATTAAATCTATCCTGCAAAATAAAATACAAATTATCCAATCAAGAACTACGCGTATTTTTTTTAGCAGTGACTAGCTTTTGCCCGCGGCTACGCTCGCGTGAATTTGCCTTCCTCTCTTTAGTCTTATTTCCTCATGACTGAGGGTCGTGGCCAATATATGGAATGAAACACATACAACGACTATCTTGACAATTTTAATGGAGTGGTTTGCCATTGCCTTCTCCATTTCACACACAAGCTTATAATCATCAACTAGTTTTTGGTGGCTGCGCGAGGTGCAAGCACCTCGCGTGCTGTGCAGGGCAATTATTTAAGGGCAGTTGCGAATTGTTCGAAATTTGTTGGGAAATTATGAAAAAGTCATCTACAAAGAAATGTTGTCGGTTGGGATTAGGTGAAGAGCCGAAAGAGTACTTTGCCTTATGCTCTTTGCTGTTAAAACGCAGCTCGGCCTACGGCCTCGCTGGCGGCGCAAGCTCGGCCTTCGGCCTCGCTTGCCCCGGCTGGAGGAGGGGCTCGGCCTCCGGCCTCGCCTCGCCTCTCGGATTCATATACGCAGCTCGGCCTGCGGCCTCGCTTGCCGCGGAGCCTCGGCCTTCGGCCTCGGCTCCCCGGCTGGTGACTTGAGGTATGAGTTGTCATCATCACGTCATCCATGAATGGCTCGGCCTTCGGCCTCGCCCAATTCTTTTCGCACGAGACGGAGCTCGGCCTTCGGCCTCGCCTGGACGCAGCTCGGCCTACGGCCTCGCGGGCGCAAAGCTTCGGCCTCCGGCCTCGCTTGCGCGGCTAGGGGGGTGGAAGCTCGGCCTCGCTTCCAGCTTGGTTGGTTCGAACAAGAAGGGGGCGAGGGGCTCGGCCTACGGCCTCGCCATTTAGTTCGGCCTATGGCCTCACATTCACATTTTTATAAAAAAATGGGAATAGGTAAAAGGCTCGGCCTGCGGCCTCGCCGCTCAGCTCGGCCTACGGCCTCACATCCCTTATTTTATTTTAAAAAAAGGAAGGGGAGGAAGGGCTCGGCCTACGGCCTCGCTATTTAGTTCGGCCTACGGCCTCACATCCTCATTTTTATAAAAAAATGGGAATAGGTAAAAGGCTCGGCCTGCGGCCTCGCCGCTCAGCTCGGCCTACGGCCTCACATCCCTTATTTTATTTTAAAAAAAGGAAGGGGAGGAAGGGCTCGGCCTACGGCCTCGCTATTTAGTTCGGCCTACGGCCTCACATCCTCATTTTTATAAAGAAATTGTAAGGAGGGAAGGGCTCGGCCTACGGCCTCGCCATTTAGTTCGGCCTTCGGCCTCACATCCCCATTTTTATAAAAAAAGGAAGGGGGGGAAGGGCTCGGCCTGCGGCCTCGCCCAACTCTTTTCGCAAGAGACGGAGCTCGGCCTTCGGCCTCGCCTGGACGCAGATCGGCCTGCGGCCTCGCGGGCGCAAGTTTCGGCCTCCGGCCTCTCTTGCGCGGCTTAGGGGGGGGGAGCTCGGCCTTCGGCCTCGCTCCTGCCCCCCCCAGCCCTCGATTTACACGCAGCTCGGCCTCCGGCCTCGCTTGCCGCGGAGCCTCGGCCTTCGGCCTCGGCTCCCCAGCTGGTGACATAGACGGCCCATACAAAACTTGTCGAAAAAATTTTCGAAAAAAAAAAAAAAACCTGTCAGTTTAGGGGTCCCACGGTCTCAACATAAAAAATTGTCTATGACGGTAAAAGTCTACGTGTCCGTTTTCCCCCCCAAAATCCCCAATGAAGTTTGTATGAAAAAACAAAATTTAGTATGGAAAAAAAAAAAAAAGTCAAAAAAACCATAGACTACCGCCGGCTGTGGTCGTTGCCCAGGGTCCTCTATGACATTTGGTCGAGCACCCCCCCCTATCTATTATGGTTTCCGCGGGCAGTACCCCCTATCAGTCCGGAACTGCTCCAAGTTCCACTTTCGTATTTTTCCTGACCTTACATCTTCCCCCTCTACACATCCCCATCATTACTTTTTCCAAGTTCGCAATTCCGTAGAACAAATAAACTATGTCAATCAGTGAGTGAGTCAGTCAGTGGTAATGCAGCTATATATATATAGGGGAACCAACCAGCTGGAAGCTCGGCCTTCGGCCTCGCTCCCAGCTTGGTTGGTCCGAACTAGAGTGCAGGTTTCCTCACGATGTTTTCTTACACCGGAAGAAAGTAGTGGTCGATGGAAACTAACATAGGTACATGAGTCAGATTGGTATACAAACTCGGCACGGGCAGGATTTGAACCCGGGCGCCCTACCACTCGGCCACCACCGCTTCATTTCCCTTCCAGTGCTATCTAAAACTTCTTGTCTCACTTCTAAAATGACGAAGTTTCATATATATAGGTGCCTTTAGGTGTACAATTTTCAAAATCCAAGTACACATTAATTATTATTTTCAATCTATATTTTTTAACCGACTTCCTTTTAAATTTTGTAATGTATAAAAAATTTAAACTCAGATATCAGCTCAAGATATCTGAAAAATTTGATGCAATATTCCAAGAAGTAAACGCGGGCATTAAAACAAACATACGCGCATATACATTGCAACTGAAATAAAAGATTTTTGCCGTGTCGCCACGCTAAGAAGATAAAAATACGAGAGTGAAGAAATAAATCCTACTATCCTACTAATATTATAAATTCGAAAGTATGGATGTGAATTTGTGACTTTGTGAGTTTGTGACTTTGTGAATTTGTGACTTTGTGAGTTTGTGAATCTGTGAGTTTGTGAGGATGTTTGTTACTCAATCACGTAAAATCTACTGGACGGATTTCGATGAAATTTGGTATACGGGTAGAAAAATACCGGAAATAGCACATAGGGTACTTTTTATCGCGAAATTCTCACGGGAGCGAAACCCCGGGACGCAGCTAGTAAATTATAAAAATACATTAAAACTAATTAAATAATTGTCTTATGATCTGTAATTTCGATTTTTCATTTTATTTTAAGATTAAAAATTCGTGGTTTAAGTAACTATTGTGTTTTCAGTAACAAGCTGTAAATGTTTTTAAATTATAAGTAATGTATAGAGTTCATTAAAAAATGGTAAATTTTCGATATCTGGCAACATTTAAAATAAAGGTGCGGTGCGGATCCAGCCACAAAAAAATATTGGTCACAGGTGGGGCACAACAACCAAAAATTACTAGAAATAAAAACTATGTTTCTTTTGCGCAATAAACGTAAAAAAAATCGAATGCCCCATATCTTATGTTTATCTAGGAAAGGTAGCCCGGGTTATCTTTTCTGTGCCATTGAGACAAGTACGCAGAAAACGTTCCTTTCATTATATTATTGTAATTTTAAGATTGGACGGTTATAAAAGTGACAAAACATTATGATTTGAAATGTTTGTGAAAATAATTTTCAAAGTCATCCAGTCCAGTTTGTGGGCATGCCCATCCCAGCCCATCCTGCCCGCAGCGCTGAATCCGCGCCTGTCAGTAAAGCCATCTAGTGAGTAATAGCAGAACTCAAAACAGTTTGCGAAAGCTGATAAAACAGGTCGCGAAAATAATTCTGCTGCTGGCTAATAGGTGGCTATACAGTTTGTTAAAATAAGATAAAATAAGTCGTACGTCAATGCTTTAGAGTTCATTTTTGAAGTCTTGTCTAAGCTAAGTATACGTCCCCCGCTCCCCTCCCAATGCGGACACTGTCTTTCATTTGTAAAATGCCTATGGGCACCTCCTCCCCTTCCCTCCTCCGTGGAGGTAACAAACAAACTCACTTTCGCATTTATAATATTAGTTAGGATAGTTAGGACTAGCGCCTCGCCCCGGCTTCGCTCGGGAGGTACACACATAAATTGTAGCCTGTATCACTCAGGTATAATGTAGCTTTCTATTGGTGAAAGAATTATGCTGAAAGAATTATATTGCTGCATTGCCAATTTGTATGGCAATGCTTAGGCTTTCCAACCGACTTCCCAAAAAAGGAGGAGGTTATATGTTTCGATGTATGTATGTTTTTTTTTTATGTATGTTCGCCGATTTCTCCGCCAATTGTGGACTGATTTCCAAAATTGTTTTTTTATTCGTAATGGTGTATTCCCAAGTTGGTCCCATTTTAACCACGTCAGAATCTGTTCGGTAATTTTAAAGATACCTAACAAAATATAAAAATACCAACATTGCATTATAGAGCAAAAGCCCGCGATAGCATGCCCTTCCTTATTTTATTAAAACTCAAGATTTTCTGTGTATGTCCCCAACATATAAATAGCGATTAGCGACTATAAAAGTTGGTGCATGATTACTTAGGCAGATTACTTGTAGCAATAACATTGAAAGTGGTAACTCAATTTCCTCAAAGTAAAGTTTTTTAAAGACTTTATTTTCCTAATAATATTAGAAATCACGTCATCCATTACCAAGCAATTGGTGCAGATATAAACCCCTGCTAGATATTGTAACCTTACTAAATTATAGTTATATTTGTTTTATAAAAGCTTAATTTTATATTACTTTGGGAGGCCCCAAGGTTGCTTTTTTTACCTATAAAAATCATCCTTACTATCCATATTACCTGCATAAGCAACTAAGATCCAAACTTCATACCTAGTCGCTAATATTTTTTACCCGTATATACCACGCAGAGAAACATACAGCATTTTTAAAATAAGGAAGGTTTGGTCGTCACGGGATCTCGGTCTATTTATGTGCCAAAATAATAGACAATTTGACATGTTCTGACATTTCAAATCAAACTGACATAAAAAGTTTCCAATTCTTAATTCTTTATTTTCGGCTAGTGAAAGAAAAGTTTTTATTAAACTAAAAATGATAAAATAAAACTTTTTTCCAAAAAAATGAACCGACTTCCATCATAAAACTTAAAATCATGAAATAACAATAAAGAAAAATGTATTAGCATTCTACCTACTGAATGAGGTGAAGTCGGTGCCAAATTGAATATTAAATAATCTAAGTTAATATTAGAATCATGTATAATATATAAAATGCCTAGATAAACAATTACATAACACCCTTACTCCTGCACTTGGCACCGACTTCACCTCATTCAGTAGGTAGCATGCTAATACATTTTTCTTTATTGTTATTTCATGATTTTAAGTTTTATGATGGAAGTCGGTTCATTTTTTTTGGAAAAAAGTTTTATGGCAAGTGTCTTTGTAATATAATTTCCGGCCCGGGACTTTATTCCATGGGAATTTCGGGAAATCATCTTATTTCCAGTCGTTTTGGCTGTGCGTTGTCTGTCAGTAACTCAGTCAGTCAGTAAGGAAATATATTGATTAATATAGCTTCCTTGTATTGCAGGCTATTATGCTGAGTGGGTCGACTGCTGTAGTGTACTGGACCGATCCTACACTCCCAAAGGGGCAGGTAAGTACTGTGCCATATTATTAATTTATTTAGCCCAAGCCTTCTTCTGTGTGGAATCTACTATTGTTATTTTAGAAATATGTATTTGTAAACTTTTACTAATTATTATGCTCAAATTCGACATACAATAGTAGCTTCTCAGAACATAAAAATATCGCTCAAATTCCCTCGTAATTTAGCAGCAGTGACATATGACAATGGCCTCTCCCTCTATAAACATAGAACTCAAATTTCCAGGCGGTGACAGACGGTCAATGCGACTATAGACACACAACAATCACCCTCTCAGTTCATGACAAAAAAGCTCAAATTCCCAGGCGGTGACGGACGGTCGGTGCGTCTAAAGACACACGACAATCACCCCTCAGTCCATCACAACAAAGTTCAAATTCCCAGGCGGTGACGGACGGGCGGCGCTACTTAACATAAACTCAAATTCCCTCACAATTACCACTCTATTTATAAACATAAAGCTCGAATTACCTCACAATCTTCAATCGCTGACAAACGACAATCACCCCTAAATCTATGACAGTAAAGCTCATATCCCCAGGCGGTGTCGGACGGGCGGTGCCCTCACAATCTTCCAATCGCTGACAAACAACAATCACCCCTCAGTCTATGAATATAAACCTCAAATTCCCAGCTGGTGACGGAATGGCGTTGTGACTAAATATAAAGCTCCAATTCCCAGGTGGTAATCCGTTACCGGTGGTGGTGTTAGTCCGCTAACACAATGCTCAATTTCCAAGCCGTACCACTCTATTTATAAAAATAGCCTCTCAATCTTCCAATCGCTGACAAACGACAATCATCCCTCAGTCTATTAACATAAAGCTTAAATTCCCAGGTGGTAACGGACAATACATAATGCACAATTTCAAAGCGGTAGCCATACGACAATCACCCCTCAGTCTATCACAATAAAGCTCATATCCCCAGGCGGTGACGGACGGTCGCCGCTACATGGTGAAATTCCCTCACAATCTTCCAATCGCTGACAAACGACAATAACCCTTCAGTCTATGACAATAAAGCTCAAATTCTCAGACGGTGACAGACGGTCGGTGCGACTAAACACTGCTCAATATCCAAGCGGTAGCCATACGACAATTACCACTCTATCTATGAACATTAAGCTCAAATTCCCTCACAATCTTCCAATCGCTGACAAACGACAATAACCCTTCAGTCCATCACAATAAAGCTGAAATTCCCAGGCAGTGACAAACGGTCATCGGTGAGACTAAAGACACACGTCAATAACCCCTCGGTCCATAACAATAAAGTCTTATGTCCATACAATCTTCCAAATGCTGACAAACGACAATCACCCCTCAGTTCATAAACATAAAGCTGAAATTCCCAGGCGGTGAGGGCGGGCGAAAATTAAAATCCCTTACAATCTTAAAATCGCTGACAAACGACAATCACCCCTAAGTCTATCACAATAAAGCTGATATTCCCAGGCGGTGACAGACGGTCGCCGCTACGTGGTGCGCTGGGCGGCGGCGGGGGGCGGTCGCGCGCGCACCTTCAACGCCACAGATCTCAACTGTATGCTGGATGATTTGAAGCCGTATACCACTTATGAGTTCGCTGTTAAGTTGATCAAAGGTAAGGCAATTCATAGTGATTAATAATGATATATTTGTCCGTATATATTGATTTATTTACTATTTTAAAGACCTTACATTAAGAATTTTTCATTAGCAATAACAAACCTCCGTGGTTTTAGTGTAATGCATAATATACGTATTTTGTATGTAAAATTTAAATGATAATAATTCCTATTTATCTTAATTTTCAATCAATAAGTAGTAATAGGTATACATGTTATAAGATACAGTGTCTCTATATTTTGCCGGTAACAGCATACAAATATTGAAAAAATTCGATTACTTTCATGTCAAAATTTCATTAATGAGCGATTTTCTGACAGCTAAATTAAGAAAAAAAAATCAGTATAATAAAGTCTCAACAGATGGCGTTTTATTGAAAGCCGACTCGTAATAATGGCTGTACCTATATTGTGCGCTTTTTATTGTCAGCCAGAGGCAGAAAAAAAATCACATAACAGTTTGACAGTTGCACAAATCATAATATTGATACTTTTTAGATGTTTTTTATTAGGTTTTATTTTTTTTTAAATGTCAATACCGTGCATTTTTGCTTTTTGAATGGTCTCGCCTTTTACTAAGCGCCACCTATGAATTCATCTGGAACAATTTTTTTTTATTTGGGTCTCGGAAAATCCCTCATTAATATGGTATTGTATTATCATTTAAAAAGTCATTTATTGAATAGTAGCATTTGTTAATTAAAAAATTAAATAATCAATCTTTGTTATTTTTTTATGTATAACAGTTTTTTTATTGAGTTTTTTTTACATCGACTTTTTTTCCTAATTTGAGCTGTCAGAAAATCGTTCATTACTATTATTAAGGTTTTTTAGAGCCACGGATAGGGAGACATGGAAACATGAGGATAGGGAGACATGGAAAAAACTCCACCGACAAGAACAATGTTCTTAAATTTAAATGAATGAATTAGAGCCGCGGGTCCATTGGGACCCGGTCCTTTGAGGCGTTCATGAGGCCAAAGCCAACATAAAGAGGCCGTTTTGTACCTTTTTATCTAAAAGTGAGATGGCTGCATCTGCGGAGATCTGTCCCTTAATGTACCATAGGAAGGTAATTATTATTATTATCAAAACTTTCATTTCCCAAGGCGGTCGCGAGTCCCCCTGGTCGATGTTAGCCAGTAACACTACCCTAGAGGCGGCCCCCGCCTCCCCCCCCCGCGAGCTGCGCGTGTCCCCCGCCGCGCCCCCCGCCAGGGTCGTCGACCTCAGCTGGGCCGCGCCCGCCAAGCCTAACGGACGGCTCACAGGTGGGATATTAGACTCTATTACCAGGGTGTTAGAGCGTTTGTGACTGCACTTGAAAATTGCACGCTTCATACATGTTATTTTTTTAGGTTAGGACTAAAGGTTAAGACCTATATGTACACTTAGTTTGGCAAATAAACTATTTTGCTATTTATAAGCCTACAAACTATTGCCCGCGGCTTCGCCTGCGTGAATTTTTCACGGGAACAGTGCTTTTTAGGGATTAAAGGTACCCTATATATATATATATATATATCCTTTTTAGTACTTTTTTCTTACTATGTATATGCGAAATTTCAGGAAGATTGGTTCAGTAGATAAAGCGTGAAGAAGTTACAAAGACACTTACTTTCGCATTTATAATATTCGTTTGGGATTTAAATAAAAATATCTTTGACTTTTGACCGTGCTACGCAAGGCCTTCGAGTCTCACGACTCATGGCTATGTCTAGCCCGTAAAGGATAAAGATGTAATTCTATGTATGTATGTTTTGAGTCGTCATGGCCTGTGGTGTGGCCCTAGAATAGCACCAACCCATCTCTTCCCGTGGGTGTCGTAAGAGGCGACTAAGGGATTTAAAACACCGGAGGATGGGCAGCAGCATCTTTCCGCGTACTATGCCATCACACTGCGATCGCCAACCCGCCTGCCAAGCGTGGCGATTACGGCAAAACCCTCCATGGATGAAATCCTTGGGGGAGGCCTTTGTCCAGCAGTGGACGTCTTTCGGCTGAGAGAAGAAGAAGAAGATGTTTTGAGTCGAAACCACGACGTCCGCTATCCGAAGGCTGGATTAGATTCCCAACGCGGGCAAATTAACTAAAAACAGGTCAAATTAATTCACTCACACCCTTTTCCCCAGGCTACGTGATAATGTATGCGATCCAACGCTCCGGACCGGAGGAGTGGATCGCAGTGTCAGTGCCCGGGGACCGAACCCGGGCCCGCGTGGACCGGCTGCGGCCTAGGACCACGTACAACTTCAAGATACAAGCGAAGAATAGCAAGGGATTGGGGCCCTTTACCCAGCCGGTGCCTTATACTACCGCTATGGGTGAGATATTTGACCTCTATTGTCCACTGCTTGATCTGAGATTTTATTCATTTATATTAAACATATTTAAAATTACTAAAAATACTCAAATATACTCAATTACTTAAGTAAATAGAAAATTACTTATAGCTCGATGATTTCCAGAATTATTTTAAAAAATTACTAAACAATCTTTAAATTATTAAATTGAGTAGCTACTCGTAACATAGCTTGATGATCTGCAAAAAATGGTTCAAATAAATGAAAACACTCCAGTTAGTTTCGAAACATAATGATTTAATGGGATTCTAATAAATATCTATGATAGAGTGAATGAACGAAAGAATGAATGTAAAATTAATGGGATATGAACTCGGGCCCGCGTGGACCGGCTGCGGCCTAGGACTACGTACAACTTCAAGATACAAGCGAAGAACAGCAAGGGATTGGGGCCTTTTACACAGCCGGTGCCTTATACTACCGCTATGGGTGAGGTTTTTAAAAATTACTTCTCTCTCTCTCTCTCTCTCAGCCGAAAGACGTCCACTGCTGGACAAAGGCCTCCCCCAAGGATAAAAAAAAAAAAAAAAAAAATAAAAATTACTTAAATGTACTCAATTAAGACTTAAGTAGTCAGAAAATTACTTTTGGTCCGAGATTCAGAATTATTAGAAAATGACTTTAAAATACTGAATTATTTAAGTAACTAAAAATTGCATGAAATTTCGAATTAAAAAAAAAAATAAACATACTCGAAATCACTGAATTGAGTAGCTAACATAGCTTGATGATGTGCAAAAAATGGTCGATATATGTGAAAATACTAAAGTTGGTTAAGTTTTAAGAGTAATTGGAACATAATGATTAAAAGGGATCCTAATAAATATCTATGAAAGAGTGAATGAACGAAAGAATGAATGTTAAATGAATGGGATATGAACCCGGGCCCGCGTGGACCGACTGCAGCTTAGAACCACGTACAACTTCAAGATACAAGCGAAGTATGGCAAGGGATTGGGGCCTTTTACACAGCCGGTGCCTTATACTACCGCTATGAGTGAGTGGTGATGAAGAAAATTATCTAAGTTCAGAATTATTCTTCTTTTTAACGAGTATTAGAAACTTGGTTTAAAAAAAATCCTTTTAACATAGGTACTCAAAATTAATTACTCCTAAACACCTGAAAATACTCAAAATTAATTAAGTATTTTTAGTGACTAGTAAATTAATAACTCGATGGCATTCATTGGGACATGAACCCGGGCTACGCGAGCGAAATCGAGTGCAAAGTTAGTAGAAATAATATATATAGTTATAAATTTTATGTTATACATTTGATAAATAAAGATGAGCTAAAGAGTGAACTGAATGAATATTATTCACTTCAGTTCACGATCATTCGTTCATTAAACTGTTTGTTCAGGGCCACCAAGCACGGAGTACAAGATGCAAGTAAAAAATAGTAAGTTTGGGAGATATTTGTGACATGCCCTTGTGAAAGTTACCCAATTTGATTGAAACATGTCAATCCGAGCTGATTGTTCTTGTCGATGGAGTGTATTGTTTACCTACCCACTTTCTTTGACTTTCATTTATGACACGATTTACCCTAATTCCAGTTATGAGTCTTTTCCACCTATAGATGGAGAAAACTCGAGTCCTCGATTCCATTTTTAGGGTTCCGTACAAAAATAAAAAAAACGGAACCCTTTTAGGATCATTCGTGCGTCTGTCTGTCCGTCCGTCTGTCACAGCCAATTTTCTCCGAATCTACTGGACCAAATCAGTTAAAATTTGGTAGGATGGCGTAATCCGTATGTTCCCAGTCGCCCCCACGAGGTTTGCCAGGAGGCAAATGGGAATAAAAAATTCAGAGTCGCCACCGGAGGCAAATGGGAACTCATCGCCCCCACTTAGTTTCGCTGAACATTGCTTGCTCGTATCATAGACAATAACACCTATTAAGCCATTTATTCTATATCTGCCGTAGTTAGACTTTATCATTCAAATAAAGTTTACAACATTGATTATTTTGCCTTTGAGACTGTTTAACAATTTAAACAGTTAAAATGAACGGAAAACGGAACGGAAAAATAAAAGCACAAGTTGTATTGAATTTAATATTTATTTTATTTTGACTTCGATTTGAATAAACATTTTAATAAAAAAAAAATATTTTTTTATCACAGATAATCAGACTATTTACAATAATCATGTTATTGTCTACTATACGAGCAAGCAATGTACAGCGAAACTGAATTGGGGGCGATGAGTTCCCATTTGCCTCCGGTGGCAACTCTGATTTTTTTATTCCCATTTGCCTCCGGTGGCAACCTCGCGGGGGCGACTGGGAACATACGGCGTAATCCTGTTACCCAAACACAGATGTGCAAAGTTGATGAATATTAAAATAAGGGTCATTTTCGGGTTTAAAAAGTATTGCAAACCTTACTGTGTTATATCAAATGAAAGGGCTCGTTATGAGGATCTCAAATATATCTTTGTTATTATTGTAAAATAAATAGTTTTGATTTTATTCAAGAAAAAAAACTAAACTGAAAAAAAAAGAAAAAAAAAATCCATTTCCTCTCCCCTGATCTCCGAAACTACTGAGCCTAAAATTTTGAAAAAAATACAAAATATAGTTCATTGCTTGTAGATTACAGAAAAACCTATAAGAATTGGCATTGTTCGGAACCCTCTTCACGCGAGTTCAACTCGCATTTGGCCGGTTTTTTGTTTACTTGACTTGAATAATTGACTTGAATAAAAAAAATAATAATAATTTGATAAAGTTCGGTATGCTAAAAAAAAAATCCTTAGGTGTTTCTTTTCCTTGTCTATGTTATCATGTATTAAGTGGTTTTTATAGATTCCTTGCTTAAATATTCTAACAGTTTTGTGTTTGATGTGTGATGTTCACCGTTCCTTTACCTTACTAACACCTGGTACCTTAGACAGTACCATTGATGGTACGGTGGCAATTTCTTTTTGCTGTGGTACAATCGTCTAATGGGTCTACTGGGTATTATTTCCTCTTAGGACCCGTAAAACCTCGCAGTAGACCCCACACACTAATCTTTGTTTTTGGCACAAATCTCAAGGTCCATTTACACAGTGAAAGTTACTTGCCTGTTGCATTTATATTGAAGCAATAATTTACCCACAATGGGAGATTTTCCGAGACACCAGAGATAAAAAGTATCAATATTGTGATTTGTGCAACTGCTTTTTTTTTGTCTTTGGTTGACAAGAAAATGCGCACAATATAGGTTCAGCCATTATTACGACTCGGCTTTCATAAAACGTTATCTGTTGAGACTTTTTATACCGATCTTTTTTTCTTAATTTACCTGTCACAAAACGCCCATTGCTTGCAATTATTTAAAGTCAATTATTGCTCTGGTATGTACAAGAATGCACTGTCTAAATGGGCCTATAATGTTTTCCCCTCCAGAGTCAGGCGAAGGCGGTGGCCTAGCTAGTGCCACGTCAGCCTGGCTGTGGGCGAGCGCGGGCGGCGCGTGCGCAGTGCTGGCGCTCGCCGCCGCGCTCGCTTTATCTCTGTGCTGTAGGAGAACACAGCCGCCGTTGTCGCCTGATACCAGGTAATGTCCTGATCCTAACTGATATTATTATATGATACTAGCTTTTGCCCGCGGCTTCGCCCACGTGTATTTCCCACGGGAACAATGCTTTTTCCCGGAATGAAAGGTACCCTATGTCCTTCTCCGTACTTCCAGCTATGTGTATGCGAAATTTCAGGAAGATTGGTTCAGTAGATAAAGCGTGAAGAGGTAACAAACAAACAAACTCACTTTCGCATTTATAATATTAGTTAGGATTAGGATTAGGATAACATAAGTTACCTTTCATCCCGGGAAAAACACTGTTTTCGTGGGAAATTCAAATTAGCCACCCCAAAAAAGAATAGCGTCGCAAAAGGGACCACCCGAAAACGAGATGGTCGGATGATCTAGATGTAGCGAATCATGCAATAACATAAACAAAAACAGATCTTCAGTAACTTATTCCATACATAAGATAATTTTATCATCCAATACAATACAATACAACGCAATATTACTCTGAGGCGAGCTTAACCTATTTAAGTTAGACGCTGTAAGTGCAAACGTCGTAGCAATGTTTCGTAGCCGATATAAGAGTCGTAGCGGAGGCGAAGCGCATGCTACGACCACATGACTTTGACAGAAAACAACATTGTCATCACGATGAAAGAGTCAGCTGTAGTGTCTGTGTATGTAGACGTCGTAGCAATTTCGTAGCCAATATGACAGTCGTAGCAAATGTTACATTCGTAGTCGACGAGAGAGTCGTTACGCGTGCTACGACCGCATGGAGTAGTTATGATTATTGTAATAAATATTTTGAATGATTTTCTTCTTATCGAGTGTGTTATAACTAACACTGGTGTCAGATTTTATTCAAGTCGCCTAAAGGCATCTGACATGACTTTTACGACTACCGCCATCTAGTGGCAGTAGCCGTTTACACACTAGTAAACTAAACAGTCAACCAATGTGCAGGTTTCAGGTTGTTTGAATATTTTTTAATAGAAATAAGTATAATTTGAAATATCTCATTCATAATTCATTTATTCTCGCTTACATGTACAAGTTTACATTGGTTGGTGTATAATGTTTGTATAGGTACCTAATAGTACATGAACGCAGGTAGGGTGTTGCAAATTAGTGTCATGAGATTAGTAAATTAGAATATGAATAACATTAATTAAATAAATTGAATATAGGTATTAATACAGTAAAATAGTAATAAACTAAAATAATTCTATTGATACATTTGTCACTTAAATATAATAATAATAGTATTTAATTAATGTCATCAATGTCAAAACATATTTTAAAAATAATGTGAATTTGAATACTTATAACAATCCTAACTAATATTATAAATGCGAAAGTGAGTTTGTTTGTTGCCTCTTCACGCTTTATCTACTGAACCAATCTTCCTGAAATTTCGCATACACATAGCTGGAAGTACGGAGAAGGACATAGGGTACCTTTCATCCAGGGAAAAAGCACTGTTCCCGTGGGAAATTCACGCGGGCGAAAGCTGTATAAATGAATGTATTCGTTCCAGCACGTACCAGAAATCATCAGCTTCAGCCGCCATCAAGCCGCCGGACCTGTGGATCCACCACGACCAGATGGAACTCAAACACATGGACAAGAGTCTGCACAGCTCTGCTAGTAAGAGTACGATTATACGTCATATTCACCTTCTTCCTCCAATCACAGCCGATACGACATTGGAACCTTCAGAAAACAAGTCTAAACTCCATTTTTTCTTAATTGTCCTATCATGTAAACAATCTTCACAGTACTTTTTGTTGAATTTTGTTAAAAATAAATCAAATATTAGTTCAAACTTAAACATTCTAAAGTAAAACATTTATTAACCACGAAAGTAATTTCCTAAAAAGTGTATTTTAATTTATATTGTTGTAAAATCATAAAAAGACATGGTAAGATTGTTTACATAATAGGACAATTATGAATAAGCGGACTTTACGTCTTCTTGAAAGGCCGGCAATTCTCCAGTGATACCCCTGGTGTTGCAGTAGTCCATGGGCAGCGATGATCGCTTACCATCCGGTGACCCGCTTGCTCGTATGCCGTTCTGTTATAAAAAAAATATCATATATTTTTTCATAATTTCATATCTTAAAACAAAGACTTATTGGCATAAGACTGCCATTTTTCTGATACTTATAAAAAGGTCACTTTGACGAATCAAAATATTATGATCCTTTTCCCATTTTTCAAATATTTAAAAATGAACCCTAATGTAATTATGTATAAGGTTCATTTTTAAACGACTGACCAAAAAAGGAGTGTATATTGATGTGAGAGGTATTTTTAGGTTCCTTGCATTCCTCCGAGTCATAGGCTATGTGAGTTGTCAGATGTGTTTTTATTATTTAATAATTAGCTTATGTTGCTTATGTATAATGATTTAAAAAAACCTATGTTCCAAATAATGATTTTGATATGGATACTCATGCGTCTTGTTAGCCGGATTTGCCGACTAATTTCGACTTCATACGGAAGTCATTTTCAAGGCGAGTAAGGACCTAAAGAGTGAATAAGGATCCGGCTAACAAGACGCGTGAGTATCCGTATCAAAATCATTATGACTATTTCTCACGTTAGTTTTAATCAAATAATGTTCCAAATCTCCATTTCATCAGAAAGCCCACTATTCCGCTAAGCGTGGCCTTCGAGTCTCACGTGTCTTGGCTCTGTCTGCCCCGTAAGGGATAAAGACGTGATTCTATTCTATATTTCAGTATCGGCAGGCAGTGCGGAGGGCAGCGCCCTCGTGGCGTCCACTTTAACCCTGGGCAGGGCTCCGCCCCCCGCCGAGTACGAACCCGCTAGGATGCAGCACCCCCCCGCCTCTTTGGACAGGAGACACTATGTGCCCACATATGTCGGTGAGTTGTATGCGACCGTACAAATAAATCAATGTCCTTCTCTCTTCTCTCAGCCTAAAGTCGTCCACTGCTGGACAAAGGCCTCCCCCAAGGATTTTATCCATGGGGGGTTTTGCCGTAATCGCCACGCTTGGCAGGCGGGTTGGCGATCGCAGTGTGATGGCATAATACGCGGAAAGATGCTGCTGCCCATCCTCCGATGTTTTAAATCCCTTAGTCGCCTCTTACGACACCCACGGGAAGAGATGGGTTGGTGCTATTCTAGGGCCATACCACAGGCCACAAATCAATGTCCAATGGGTTAAAATTTTAGATATTAGGTTCTGTGAGAACAGTAGACCTCGCGAGCCCTTACCACCACGAAATAACCGATATATTCTTACCTATCAGCGAGGACAATGTAATTGGTTATCTAGAAATTATACATGTAAGATAATACTTATGGATATTCCAAAGCTGTAATGTTCTCCAAATAAAATAAAATCCCCTTTCGTAGACAGAAAAAAAATGTTCTAATGAAAATTCTAACTATAATTTCATGCAATATAGAATTCTTTATACAATATAAAGTCAAAGTATTTTTTTTTATTGAAAGCTCTTTTTCTCGTCGATAACTAATTATTTAATCATAATATATTATGTCTCAAAGCTACTAACTACTAGCATTTCGGAACGACCACTGCTGAGAAGAAATACCGAAAGAAACTCATGAAACAGTTTTGGTCACCTAACATGCCAGAGGGGCTATTTATTAACTTTATACATACACTAAATTATGTACAGTCAAAACTAAAATAAAATATAAGAAAAAAATAATAATATAATAAAACATGTTATGTTTGTGATCAAGTAACCACAATGAATTGACAAAAAATAAAAATAAAATTCGAATCAGGATCCCCTGGCAACACCCGTTCACGAGTTGACGCGAGGGTCAGCCATCGCAAAGCTCAACCATAATAGAGGGAACCTTACGACCCGGCCCACGACGCCGTCAACAGTTTGAACATTTTAGAAAAATAAATACTTTCAGTCACTTGAAGATCACAATACACGTACATGTTTAACAATTAAATGTCAATATAATTAAATTTAAAAAAGAAATAGGATAATAAAATATAGGATTTACCGATACGTTTGAAATGAGAGCGACCGAGACAGATGTACTATTATAATACTATTTGACAGATATCAAAAGACTCAACTTGTACGAAGTAACCTAACTATATTCTGTAATCCTTTCTTCTGTCCACTAACTATATGTCATGCAACGAACTATGAGATTCATCTCAGATCACGCGAAGTGTGTGTAATATTACATAAAAAAAATATTCTCCAATTTTCTTGCAATATGTTTGCAGTTTAGTACAAATAAACAGAAAGGGTTTGACAAATATTTCGTAACATATTATGCGATTGCTAGGCTAGATTTTATAAATATTACTTTTTATTTTAAAAGACATCAAAAAGGAATGATTTTAATTTTTTTTTTTTATTTTGTGATTTTATATTGTTTCAAATATTTTCAAGTTATTTTTCCGATTTTGATTATTTTGTATTTAATTTATTTATTTTATAATTTCTCTGATCAAAGACCGTCGCTCGCCGTCGTGTGGTTCTGACGAGACCGCGTGCGCATTGTATGACAAGTACAGGTGTGAGCGGTGCGAATACAAACGTAAGATTTGTTTGCTTTTGTTTTTGTTTTGTTTTTCTATATTTTTTTCATGTTATTGATTGTATTCAGTTCTGTATTTGTTTATTTTTATTAATAATTATAATAACAAGCTAATTATTAAAAAATAATAAACACGACTGACAACTCACACTCAGCCTATGTCACTCAGAGGAATGCAAGGAATCTAAAAATACCACTCACATCAAAATTTGTTCAGCCGTTCAAGACGTATGGTGGAATAAAGAAACTTATATACTATTACCCACTATAGGACAGGCGTGTAAAACACGGCCTGCCACCGGTGGACAACCGCACAGCCAGCTCAGTGGTGCGTTATGTAGGAGACTCCGGAGTGGGTCGGTGGGTTCTTGTCGCTCTGTGGAATGTTACATTTGAAGAAAGAGACCAGGTGTATGTTGTGTTTCTATTCTAACCAAGGGCGCCACCAACTATTAGTTGGAATCAATTAAACAAGTTAATTGTTTATATATCAAGTTAAATATATTACAGGAAAATATACATATTCGGTAAGCTCACTTTTTAGTAGTTAAATATCCTTATTCCTTATTACTAATTCTTTCTATAGGAATGTTTTAACAAATCCTTTCTTTTCTTACATGTTTCTTAAAACAAACTAGTTAAGACTAAAGTCTAATTATCATAACCTATGAAAACACATGACATAGAAAAATGTCCTTATCCTTAAAGTTGGTTATGAGACCTACCTCTTAACAATAGTTGAGAGCGTCCTCTCTATGTGATAAAACTAGGAACAAATCATATTAGGCCAAGTCGCTGCCTTAAAATAAATTCTAAGGTTTAAGTTCTAATTATAAAATGGATGTTACTTGGTAAATCCCATTCAGGTCCTTTCCTTTTCTTCCAATAAACTGTATCACCTCGTCACTCCCAGTAATGTAGGAGCAGCTGGTTTGTTGATTTGGAGACACCTGGCCATGTGGTCTTGTATCACATGGTGGTCGGCAATCCTCTCCGCTTACAGGAAGTGTTATTGTTTTTCTGGGATAAATAGGGGTTATTTATCCAGAGAAGGTGATTACCCTTAGGGTCAGGGTCATTGTAACCAGTATGTACAACGAAAAGAAAGAAAAATATAAGTGGGAACTCATTCTGAAGTAGTCGTGTCACGACATCAAATCACATGCCGGAGCACGAGGAAAAATAGTTTTAACGAGTAAACTAATAAAGTATAGCACGTGGAACGTGGAATATTGAGAAATAAAGCGTAAACTAACAACTTAAAACCTAAGTTTAAGAGCGGTGCGTTCTGAAACAAATAGAGAATGCCATTAACATCGTGTCTACAATATTCATAGGAAAACCCGCAGAACACCAGAGAGATGAACTCACATGACCGCTCCATCTTATCCTTCGCTTATGGAGGTTCTAGATTGCGAGGCGTGGAGCCCTGCGGCGTGTTCCATCCGACGCGAAATCCAAGAAAGATCATCTTGGTCGAGGCCTATTTCCTTTACCACCTCCGCCTAGCGTTGACACCGAATCAGAGACAACATAGACTTCGACCAGAGACAAAACCATAGAAATGTGGTATTCATCTCGAAGAAAAAAAATATAGTTAATCTAATAAAATCCTTGTTTAAATTATTATTCTATAAATTTAGACCAATTACCTATATTATTTACAAATATAAGTAAATAAAAAACATTCTAGCAACACGTCCGTCAGCTCTATACAACTTGTAGCAGGGTCCATTTCCAAACGTCAACGTCAGACGTCACTGTCAAACATCCAAGGTGACGAGTTGACTTTTCGTAAACAAACAGATCTATTTGTTTGGAAGACGAATAATTACAACTAAAAGTGTTAAAATAATAGCTAAATAAACAATTATGTGTAATGAATGTGTGAATCAACAGACGTAAGTGCAGTATATATGAAATTTAACACGGTTGTGTATAATACACGCAACATACCCCCTTGGTAAGAGCGAAGAAGGGTTGAGGTACGAGGCACTATTCGCGAAACAAAAACAAAAATACTCCGAGACAAGGTCGACCAACGAATGACAACGACCCCATCGGCAAACAATTCTATTCTAATATCTTAATGGATATAAAAGCATGCAAAATTAAACAATGAGCAACAGAGTTACCAATGACATCTGAGTCTCAGTGGAATTCTATTATATAACTAATGTGGTTTACAATTAAACGTATCTTAGCCTATTCTGTTTTCTTTTCTTTATTCCCCTCTTCAGCCCTATGACCTAAATCTTGGGATCAGCTTAATGCCACTGGAGAGGAGATACAAGGATATCCATCCTTCCTACCTACTATGATTCTTCAGTGTTCAATGGCCTATAAAAGGTGTCATTTATGTGTATGTGAGTGCACTTCACAGTGACAACTCTTCTTATATTCTAGCGTGTGAGTGTATCCTAAAATAACAACTCTTCTTAGATTCTGTGAGTGTACTATAAACAGTAACAACTCATGGTGGCACTTACAGTACCTTCTGCAGTTGCAGAAAATTCTCTTTTTCTTACAGCTTGTGTGACACATAACTGTTAATGGAAATACATAACGTGAGAAACGTTTATAACTCATTCGAGTGTTGAAAGGAAATTATCCTAAACTAAATCTTAACTAATTGCAGGACAGAATACAAAATGACAGCGAGTGCTTTATCTTCTTTCTCAATTACTTACATAAAATAAATATAGCCAAAACGATATGATCTACCCGGGTTAAACAAAAATTTAGTTCACAGACTCGCTACCTTTCACATTCTCCTTCAGGCTTATCTATCATACCATAGTCTAACATTCATCGTTTCACTCACCCTCTCTCACTCTCTTACACTCGGTTCTCACTTTCTATTCTATGCCTACCGTATAGCTAGGTACTTATGAACTATGTTTAGGAACTGACATGTATAATGTCTTTTATGTGTGTTAGACCTATCTTTTTACCATTTATGGCACGTAAGCGATAAGTAAGATCACCTACTTTCTCCTCTACCACACATTTAATGTTCCTAGGGGCTAACTTACTAGCAAAGTTATCACTTGCCTTGGATAAGACGTAGTCCCTTTTCCAAACTACTTGGCCTACCTTAAGACCTAGATTTCTTTTTCTTTTGTCATAAGACTTCTTGCCTTTCGCATAGGCGTTTCTTAAGTGTCTAAATTACGTGGTACTCCGCAGTTGTCGCACTGAGGGCGTGTCACACCAACTTTCCCACAGCCATAACAGTGTATAATTCTGTTAAATTTACAATTCTTTTCTATGTGTCCGGTACGGTTACACTTCTTACAGGTGTCATTAATTTTGACTTCTGAAACTTTCTTAATATTATGTGTAAATGTTCTTGTTTTGTAACACAAATCCGGGTGTAATGAACTCTGTGTTGGTGTTGGATTGATGTGTGTGGTACACTCAGATTTCATATCTTCCAATAACTTACAACGTGTACGAAGTTCAGCTACAGTCGCAAAAGTGTCACAGAAAATTTTCGATTTATAATAAGGGGCAAGGTTATCCTTAATTATCCCTACTTTTTCTGTTTCTGATAAAGGAGTGTCAAGTCGTGTGAAATATTTCATCATCGTATATATAAAAGTGACGACACTTTCCGACGTGTGTTGTGTCCTATTATAAATTTCTTTGAGTGTCTTCCTATCATAAGAAGAAGGAAGAAACTCTTCTTTGAGAAGTTGTACAAATTCTTCCCATGTTTTACATTCTTTACCGTAGAAACGATACCATTCTGAGGCTTCACCTTCCAAAAGTTGTGAAATACCTCTAAAAAGTTCATTAATTGAAACGTTCTTTGTAATTCTTAACTCTTCTAGTTTTTCTAAGAAAGCGTGCAAATTTAATTTGCTATCTCTACCTGAGAACTTAACATTCCACTTTGAGACATTACGAGATGGATCAATGGTAACCTGCAGCTCACCTGACCGTATTGCCGATGCAGCCGCTATCACCGCTGGTGAAGAAGTAAAGGGGTTGCTAACAACCGGAGGACAGACTGGAGTCACACCGCTGGATGTACCACTATGCAAATCATCGAAGCAAAATCCCACTTCACCTGTAATATCAACATTCAAAAGTTTAAATGCGTTCTCCAATTCTTGTTTTAAGAGGGAAATTCTTCCTAAAATAGACTCATCTTCTGAGACTAAACGACATACCCTATGCTGTATATGGGTTAATCGTGAAATAATTCTATCATGACCCGTAGGTGTCAATGATTCTGAAGAAATAAGTTGGACGATGTCACTAATCTTATTCTCACAAATTTCTAATTCTGATTCTATTTCTAATGTAGCAGGATCAATTGTCACTGCTAGACGATTCGATTTAGTCAACGAGGCAAGCTTGGCTCGCATCTCATCAACTGTTCTTATATTCTTGTGTCCTCGGATGAGAAGTTCATATCTCAGCTCATCGCTGAGGAGATGATAAAAGTTCATCCTTAACGAAGCCATTTCTAAAGGGTTATATTTAAATTAATTCTGAAATATAGATAACAACAACAACACTAACCTCAAACTTCAAAATACCAAGCGATGAAGTTGACAGAAGAACTGATCTCACATCACTCGGCCACACGTTGGGTACGCCAAAACTATTACCCACTATAGGACAGGCGTGTAAAACACGGCCTGCCACCGGTGGACAACCGCACAGCCAGCTCAGTGGTGCGTTATGTAGGAGACTCCGGAGTGGGTCGGTGGGTTCTTGTCGCTCTGTGGAATGTTACATTTGAAGAAAGAGACCAGGTGTATGTTGTGTTTCTATTCTAACCAAGGGCGCCACCAACTATTAGTTGGAATCAATTAAACAAGTTAATTGTTTATATATCAAGTTAAATATATTACAGGAAAATATACATATTTGGTAAGCTCACTTTTTAGTAGTTAAATATCCTTATTCCTTATTACTAATTCTTTCTATAGGAATGTTTTAACAAATCCTTTCTTTTCTTACATGTTTCTTAAAACAAACTAGTTAAGACTAAAGTCTAATTATCATAACCTATGAAAACACATGACATAGAAAAATGTCCTTATCCTTAAAGTTGGTTATGAGACCTACCTCTTAACAATGGTTGAGAGCGTCCTCTCTATGTGATAAAACTAGGAACAAATCATATTAGGCCAAGTCGCTGCCTTAAAATAAATTCTAAAGTTTAAGTTCTAATTATAAAATGGATGTTACTTGGTAAATCCCATTTAGGTCCTTTCCTTTTCTTCCAATAAACTGTATCACCTCGTCACTCCCAGTAATGTATTCCTACATTACTGGGTTACAGCTGGATTGTTGATTTGGAGACACCTGGCCATGTGGTCTTGTATCACATGGTGGTCGGCAATCCTCTCCGCTTACAGGAAGTGTTATTGTTTTTCTGGGATAAATAGGGGTTATTTATCCAGAGAAGGTGATTACCCTTAGGGTCAGGGTCATTGTAACCAGTATGTACAACGAAAAGAAAGAAAAATATAAGTGGGAACTCATTCTGAAGTAGTCGTGTCACGACATCAAATCACATGCCGGAGCACGAGGAAAAATAGTTTTAACGAGTAAACTAATAAAGTATAACACGTGGAACGTGGAATATTGAGGAATAAAGCGTAGACTAACAACTTAAAACCTAAGTTTAAGAGCGGTGCGTTCTGAAACAAAAGAGAATGCCATTAACATCGTGTCTACAATATTCATAGGAAAACCCGCAGAACACCAGAGAGATGAACTCACATGACCGCTCCATCTTATCCTTCGCTTATGGAGGTTCTAGATTGCGAGGCGTGGAGCCCTGCGGCGTGTTCCATCCGACGCGAAATCCAAGAAAGATCATCTTGGTTGAGGTCTATCTCCTTTACCACGTCAGCCTAGCGTTGACACGGAATCAGAGACAACATAGACTTCGACCAGAGACAAAACCATAGAAATGTGGTATTCATCTCGAAGAAAAAAAAATATAGTTAATCTAATAAAATCCTTGTTTAAATTATTATTCTATAAATTTTGACCAATTACCTATATTATTTACAAATATAAGTAAATAAAAAACATTCTAGCAACACGTCCGTCAGCTCTATACAACTTGTAGCAGGGTCCATTTCCAAACGTCAACGTCAGACGTCACTGTCAAACATCCAAGGTGACGAGTTGACTTTTCGTAAACAAACAGATCTATTTGTTTGGAAGACGAATAATTACAACTAAAAGTGTTAAAATAATAGCTAAATAAACAATTATGTGTAATGAATGTGCGAATCAACAGACGTAAGTGCAGTATATGTGAAATTTAACACGGTTGTGTATAATACACGCAACAATACATGAACCCTGAAAACATAACACTCCTTTTTTGGTCAGTCGTGTAAAAAGTGAAAAAAAGGTGAATTTTTAGTGTTTCTTTTTGTTTTGACATTTTTTTAGAATTTGAAACTCTATTTTAGCTATGTTAAAAATCAAACAAAAATAATACAATTTCTTTAGTAATTTTTTCGTTTTTTTTATTTTGGAAAGAAATAAATCTTGTTTTTTATATGCGTTACTTTACGTAATATTTGTTTTTTCTATAAAATAAACCGCCTCCCATTTAAAACTTGTGACTGTATGAAAATTATGATGTTTTTATTCTTTAGACACCGCACACTTAATTTTTCTCTAGCTTTTGCTCGCGGCTTCGCCCACGTGAAATTCCTACGGGAACAGTGCAAAAGCATTAAAAAAACCGGGATAAATCCCGGAATGAAAAGCACCCTATGTTCTCCGTACTTCTAACTATGTGTATACGAAATTTCAAGGAGATTGGTTCAGGAGATAAAGCGTGAAGAGGTAACAAACAAACAAACTTCATAATATTAGTTAGGATACGTATTCAAAGTAGGTTTATTTTGTCCAGCGATGACCGGAGTGGGCGTGGGCCTGGGGGGCGTGGGCCCGGGGGCCGTGGGCCCGGGGGGGCCGGGCTGCGCGGGCACGTGTGAGCGGCGGCACAGGGGGCCTCATCCTGACCAGGTAAGTATTATGTTATTTTTTCCAAAAATACTGCGAATATGTTTTGTAATATTTTCATGATCTTATACCGATATATTGAACAAATATGCCGATTTTACGTCGCAAAATACGTTTGTTCCCGATGAGTCATACCAAGATTAGTAATACTGAGACTCAAAAGGAAAAAAAGTGTCGATGAGTCACAGTAATACTGGCCCTTTCACATAATGTTGCCAAAAGGCGGACATTCTTTGCAAAAAGGACATTTTTCGACGTAACTCGATTTTAATCGTTACAATCCAAAAAAACCAGCAGTTTTTTAATTATGGAAAAATATCTAAGCAAATTATAAATTACAATCCCTTCTCTTAAATCTCTCATTTTTTTACCCTTATCTTAAAATGTCCTATTTTTTACCTTTGTCTATAAATTACACTTTTTTCAAGGCTATGAAGTTTTTTTTTGCGCCGCTTTTTAAACTTTGGAGGAAGTAATAAGCTTAATTACAAGATTTTAAATCAGGACAAAGGGAACTCGAGTTCTTCAAAACACAATATAATTATATGTTTACCCACAGAGCACCCCACTGTTGGCGGGCGTGGGGTCGCCGCAGTCCTCGCTCGCGTCGCTGCACCCACCACTGGGGCAGCACCCACCACCTGCGCCATGTAAGTTCATGTGTTTTGATCATTTTTCATTTCAACGCCTTTAGCCGTTTTAGGGTAATTAATTTCCAAGCTGGTCTGGGAGCGAAAAGAACACATAGAAATATTAAATAAGCCGCTTTTCTTCCGTAGATTGTAAAAGTTAATCAAAGGAAAAGGCTTTCTTTTAATAAAAGGTAAAAATACTTCATTGAAACTTGGCCTTCACGGGCCCTTACACACATACGCATAGCATGTGTGTCATGAATTATTATTTTCCTATATGTTTGTTGGTATTATTATATTGATGACTTTTTCAAACAAACAAACTTTTTATGAATGATGAGTGATGAATTTAACAGATTGGAATAAAGTTTTTTGACGATTTTTTTTTAATATTGTATTTTGTCTTATTTGGATTGGTCACAGTGACACCAATGTTTTATTATTTTTTATATCCTCTGGACGAGATCCAAAGGAGATCTTTGTACCACAATAAGGATTTGAATTTCGGTGTTTTATGTGTGTTAATATATGTTTTTTTTATTGTTACATATATAGTGAGTGAATGTGGTAAACGCCATACGATTAAATAAATATGGATACAAATAAAGATAGATCAACACTTTATTGCACCATTTACAGAAAGAACATACAAAAGACAAAAGTAAATACAAAAATGAGCGCAAAGTCGGGATCGCAAATGCAATTTCTTCCAGCCAACCTTTGATCTGTGAAAGATTGTATCTAAAATCGAATGTTCTCGTTTGTAATGTACCAGGCGGTTCGTCCGCGTGCACACTGGGCGCGGCGTGCGGCGCGGCGCCGGGCGCGCCCCCCGGCGGGGACATCTACGCGTGCGCCGCTAGAGAGAGAGGGCACTATGTCGCGTACGAGCCGCTGGGGCATTATACACAGTGAGTTATATGTGATTTTTTTGTATATAATTTGTAAAGGTCCTAGGTAGAAACCCTGAGTGACACCAGTGATATGAGTCATAATTTCCTGTATTATTTTTTGTAAAAACCTATCTGTAATAGTTTTAATTTTAGTTTTTCAGAGTGCAGAAATGTTTATTTTTGTGTGCTGTGTTCTTATTAAGAAGATTTGACACTTTAAATGAATATTCTTATGTTTTTATAAGTATATGTGTTACGGTGTCACGTCAGTTTTGTGGACCAAATAATAAAAAAATATTATATGTGCCGTAATTTATAATGAAGTTAAATTCGTATAATATTGAAAATCATAATACATGTGTGTCCACAAAGCATTTTTAATAAATACAATTTTAATATCAAATAGGGAACATAACAATAATATAGCTCTTTTTTAGGGTTCCGTACCTCAAAAGGAGGAAACGAAACCCTTATAAGATCACTTTGTTGTACGTCTGTCTGTCTGTCCGTCTGTCTGTCAAACTTTTTTTTTTCAGGAACGCTTAAAGGTATCAAGTTGAAATGAATATCGAATACTCGGATCCATGGGATCAGGAGATATTCTCGTAAATATTACGAATTTTCGCATATTTTGCGATTTTAGACAGCAATCAAAACCTATGGGGTACTTCTCGTTGACTTAAAATTATGAAATTTGGCAAAAAAACAAGGTCTAACAGTACACTTATACAGGAATAAATCTGAAAGTTGTAAGTATGTTGTAAGTCTAAAAAAAAGTGTTACAAACTTATTTTTGCGCTCGATGCAGTATGAATCCTAGGGATCGAACTGCAAAGTTAAGTTTGTTTTTGAAACTAGTTGGTCTTTTAGTTAGAGCTATAATGTGAGATGCTTTTTGGGTACGGAACCCTCGGTGCGGTTTTGGCCGGTTTTGATTTTGTTTATTGGTTCGCAAATTCATATTCATTTAATCACATTAATTGGTTGCTACGAAGTACACAATAAACAAAGAAAACAATAACAAACAGATAATAAATTTGATACACGTGTGCATTTGGTCATTACGCACACTCTGCTTTATTAGCGCGCTCGCCTTGTGCGTAATGACCATCTTTGCACCCTTGTATCATAATGTACTATTCAATTCCTAATTAACAATATCAATTTGGTTTCTTGTTTCTTCTTAACACCTTACTGGACTAAATCAATCAATCAATATATTTATTTGTCAAACATAGGTATATGTAGGATACAGTTGTTATAAAAAAGTCATTGTACATCTGTTTTGCCATTAAAAATAGCATACAAATATTTATAAAATAATAATAATATTAGAACAACCAGAAATTAAGTTACATGCAAATAGTAAATTAGTGTCCAAAAGTAAATAATTAAAATGTCAAAGTGTAAAACAAAACAAAGTTAATAAAATTATATTTGGTCATTTAAAAAATCATTCAAAGAATAATAACATTTTTTGATCAATAGTTCTCGTAGTCTTTTTTTTTAAATATTCGAATTTAAATCTTATAAATCATTCGGCAATTTATTATTATAGTAGTAGCCATACCCAATACATTTTTGCGAACTAGTTGTAAGTTAAAGTTCTTTTTACTTAGTGTATGCCTATATTGCGGTCTGGTTGCGTTCCTTCTCGTTTGTGATATCTTTTCAAATAATACCAAATTTGTTTTTACAAACATTGCCATTTCGAATATGTACATAGAAGGAAATGTAAGCAGTTACAGCAATTAAACTTCTTTTGTATCTCGTTTACTGTCCGGTAGTGTTAATTTGCGTGTGTTTCCAGTCGCGACTCGCTGAGTAGCGAGGCGGGTCCCCCCGCCCCGCTCCCCCCCAGCACGGGGTCGCTGTCCCTGCAGCGCGCGCGCACGGCATGTTCTGGAGGACTGCACAGCTTCGCGCTTGATCCCACTTCGGATCACAGCACGCCTTCGCATTCTAGAGGTTGGTATACTGCAATACTCAATGTTTTATTGCATCCATAAAATTGACATGGTGTATAATAATAAAATAAATAGTGTATAAATAATAAAATGTAGTCGACGTGTGTATGTCTAGTGTAGATCCAATGCCTTGACTTGGGTCCGCTACAATACTTGTACCCTAAACGAACATTGTAGCGGACCCAAGACAAGAGACTGCATAGCTTTGCTCTAGATCCCACTTCGGATCACAGCACGCCCTCACATTCTAGAGGTTAGTATTTATTCATCTCCACAATACACAAAACAAAATAACATAGGTAGGTACAATTATTTAGTACAAATATTGGGAAATCTAGTAATTGTAGAGATTGGTATCCGTGCTAGGCTCCGAAGATCCTGTGTTACGGGTCCCCAGGTCTCAATATACTGCTAGTGTAGATCCAACGCCCAACTGTAACGGGCCTCAGTCGAAGGACTGCAAAACTTTGCGCTGGATCCCACTTCTGATCACAACACGCCTTCGCATTCGACCCCCACAATTATAGACTTGTAGAAGGAAAAAAGAACACAAATAATAGTGTTTATAAATTTTACCAGCATTAAGTTTCTCATCTTCTTTTCTTCTTCTTCTTCTCTCAGCCGAAAGACGTCCACTGCTGGACATCTTCTTTTCACCGCAACAAAATTATCAGCAGCTATCATGACTCTATGGTCATGGGCTAAGAAAAACTCTGCCAATTTAAGATCGGCCATATGCAT
Source organism: Ephestia elutella (assembly GCA_018467065.1). Taxonomy (NCBI): domain Eukaryota; kingdom Metazoa; phylum Arthropoda; class Insecta; order Lepidoptera; family Pyralidae; genus Ephestia; species Ephestia elutella. The sequence goes on from CM031565.1 coordinate 899,571, forward strand.
AAGCCCAAATAAGCCTCATTGACAACGCCTTCTACTCGGTTACCGAATATTTAAATGCTAAGTAAATGTCTACCTCCCATTGCAATGCCTAACAAGGTGCATTTTGTATTTACTTTTAGTGAAACCAAATGTAATGCAATGAATGAATAAGGCGAGCGTTATAGGCTCCAATAGCGCAGGCTTACAATCGCAGGATATCCGTAACTAACTCACAAAAAAATATTATAGACTGAACTCTGTGTGAAAATGTGTTTGTTTGTCAAGCAGGCAGCGTGCGGGAGACGTCTCCGTACAAGAAGAGTGCCAGCTCATCTCCCGGACACATAGCCAATAGATTGCAGCTAGGTATGTATTTACATCCTCCAAATCCATAGATAATAGTTAAAAGTATTATACAACGTGACTCTCTTCAAAACCAAAGTGAATAGGCTGCTTCTGGGTAAGCTCGCTACACCGTAGACCTCATCTCTGTCCTCGGGCAAGATTGTGGTCAAGAGCAAAATCTTTAATAAAAAAAAATATATGAAAGTCTGTCTGTCTGTAATGCTTTTACGGCTAAACCGCTGGACCGAGTTTGATGAAATTTAGTATCGGTTGGCCTTTGCCGGTCCATTCCACACACTAGCTGATAATCATCAACCAGAGTGCAGGTTTCCTCACGATGTTTTCCTTCAACGGAAGCAAGTGGCGGTCGATGAAAACTAAACATGAGTCAGATTGGTATACAAACTCGTGTAGCACGGGCAGGATTCGAACCTGGGACCAGTCATAGACGGGCGCCCTACCACTCAGCCACCACCGTTATCCTACTATAAATGCGAAAGTTTGGATATAAGTGTAAGGATGTTTGTAACTCAATTACGCGAAATCTACTGGACGGATTTAAACGAAATTTGGTACACGGGTAGAAAAATACCGGGAATAGCACATAGGGTACTTTTTTATCCCGAAATTCCGGGAGCGAAACCCCGAGGCGCGGCTAGTTTCTCATACTTTTTTAAATTTTCTTGCCTCAATAATAGAAGAAAATATTGTTTTGTGTCCAGGGGCGGGCGTGCCCCACTGTGCCGAAGAGTTAGAACCACTAACGCCATCTAGGTCCACCGAGCGTCTCCACAGAGAGATGCAAAACCTAGAAGGTCTCATGAAAGACCTCTCAGCGATCACACAGCAACAGTTCCATTGCTAGTGTTCTCAAGCGGGGACGGAACCCTGGACTTCGGATTTCGATCCTTGGACCTCATATTTCAACCCCTCCAGTTTCGATTTCAATCCGTGGGGGTGCAATGATCCTATGGACTTTTAGGGGATTTGAAGTGATAGTTTGTAAGCTCGGACGAATCAATAGAATAACGTTTTTACGCTCAATAGATGCGCTACTATCGAATGTGGTACAATACTGTCATTTGACTTTGACATTGACAGCGTTGTACCATCTGACAGATGTCAGCGACACTCGTAGGCGCTGTCATCTAGTGGAATATTTGATACGTAATACGTCATTGTGCGAAGTTTGACGCAGATGGCGACACCAGATGTAGTAAAGTAAGCAATGTCATGGTGAACAAGTCAGTATCATTTATCATGTTTTGACTTGTCATTGTCAATGTCAAAATGCTCTGTTTATTCATTATGCCAGTGCTGCCCACTGGTGTATTAACATCGCAGTAATATTTCCTATTTTAATGTTTTTATTTTGATATATTATTACACGATAGATTATTACAATTGTAATAAAAGATAAGTAGTATGGATTTGGCCATAAAACCTAATGGATTTGATTGAATGAGGAATTGTATTGAAAATCCTTACATAAAAAAACACATTTTTGTAGATTTAAAAATGGTAAAATGATCTTTCAAAAGGTAGAAAGATCTAAAATATGTGCATGTTCAAATCGGAAAAGAGACTTTACGAACTTTTTGAAAACTTGGCAACGTTTCAGTTTCAAATAACAACAGAACTGTTAACGACGGCATATTTTATTTCGCAACAACTTCACTGTAATTCAGTAGCGGATCTAGGGGGTGGGACGCCCCCCCCCCCTTACTGTAGCGATTCCATCACTCATAGTACAAATTGTCAGAGTTGATAAAATATATGTAGAAATTTACAGAATTCAATCTGAATATGATCCATTTCTCTTTTCCTAAATTTTTAAAAATGAACGTTATCAGTGGTCATATAAGGTTTTTTTTTTAATATTTAGGAAAAGCGAAAGGAGAAATGGATATGTTCTGATCTGTCAATGTGGCCTTTTTAGACCCCCAGTTCTCTTAATGAACATTTCTTGTAACAGTTCTTGTTTCTAATAAGTTTATTTGATTAAATTTTTTTGCCAGTCTGCCCCTTGTGCCCCTCCCCCCAGAAAAACTCCCGGATCCGCCCCTGCTGTAATGTGTACCATACATATTGCAATGAAGTTGTAATATGACGTCGTTGACAGACCTTTTGTTACAGAAATGTGACAGTTTGCGTTTTAGCTTACGAAATAAAAAATTACGTAACTAAAAACTTAATTATTTTAGATAATTTTCTAAAACAAATTAAATCTAAGCTCAAATCTAGAAAGACTGTTAGGTATTTCTAGACGAATTAAATACTACTAGATAATTCTACGTGTAGTTAAAAGAAATCTTTTCTACTGTCATTATTTAGCGAATAAAAGACTTGATAATATGATCTCAAGATTAAAAATGCGACTGGTTAAAAGGCTCTCGTGGTCCAAACGTAGCCCTTATTTAAAATAAATTGTTTATTAACTATATGTGAACAAACAACATCTATCACAAATTTTATAAAATATTAATAATTGTATTTATTGTAATTATTACAATAATGTCACAATTTAAACATTTTAATAACTGCTTATTATATTCTCTTAAGGGTTTGAAAATACCCAAAAACAAAATTATCGTTATCATTAAATAAATTCGTTTTAAATGAGGACGCAATTGGGCTCGAAATACGGCCAACTTATGTTACTTTATATTTCTGAAAGAATTAAACGACAAAGTTAAAATTTGTCAGAGAAATTGACCAATTTTTCGCGTGCTCGAAAAACATGCTATAGCGATTATATTTCACAGGTATCGCAATGTGTAATAAATATAAATACTAATAAATTAATGTGAATATAGAAGAACTAAAAAATCTCTCAGAAATATAAAATATCATGAAGTTTTGAAACAATGAATCAAAAATGGTTGTCGAACCTTAAATTCCAATTACGACTTAATTTAAGTAAAAATATTCACGATTAGTGTTCTTTTTTTTAGTGTTTTTATCGATTTAGATAAATGTTTATATTCTAAACTCTTTTGTATATTACTATATTGTATTAAATGTAAAGCTAGTCATATAATATCCGTATATAAGTCACAAAAATGTATACTTTCTTTCAAAGCCTTTTTGAATACAACTGAACAAGAATTTCCCATTTATTTATTTATTCCCCAAGGCTATTTTGGCCGTGGAAATTTTGGGAAAGCCAGATAGCCTATATTCTTCACAAATCTGGCGATCATATACATTTTTTTCCAATACTCTAAGACGATTTTTCATAATTTTTTCCCTTACTAATTGTTAAGTGTAAAAAAATATTTGATACTATTGTACAAAGTTAAAAATGGCAGTGAAATTATATCGATATTGTTTTATGAAAATAAGTATGTCTACTGCCGCTAGATGGCGGTAGTCCTAAGTCATATGAGAAGAAAAATAAGAAAGAAACTTTTTATTTTATTTTTTATAATTTAATTTATCTTGCTGAACAAAAACTTCCTTTCTGCTTAAAATTAAGTGAAATCGTGATACCCCGTTTTTATCATTTTCATAGATATTGTTAATGCTATAAAAATATCGATATATTTCTACTACCATTTAAAGCTCAAAGTTTCGGTATTCATTTTTGCATTTTCGAATGTATTCATAGTGTTATTTATAATCAAAATTACTTTTTTGATGCGATCAACTAAAGTGTATCAAATAGGATTCATTGACACGCAACATTTTATAACTCACTTTACTGACTAAAGTGAAATAGCATATCGTATTTCTCGCTCACGTAAACTGTACTGAGCGAGACAGCAAATATGTTGTGCGTCAATGTTGCCAAGTGTATACATAGCCTTAACGAATTTAGACAACTTTAGTTCTTCGTGACAATCTTCAGTATACTGTTTGTTATATATAACGCACTTTTGTAAATAAATTGTAACTTTAATTACTATTATTAACATAAATTTTAAGTTCGGTTAGAGAAATTATTATGAAAGTATTTATTGAAATTAGTGACTTTTACCTTAGTTAAAATGCCTTATTATGTTAAGTTATATGGGTTTCAAACTGGGGACTCAGGTCATAGGCGATGGGCTAGCAACCTGTCACTATATCTGAATCTCCATTCCAACAATAAGCCCACTATCTAGGCGTGGCTTTGTCTACCCCGTAAGGCATGTCTACCCCGTAAGGCATAAAGACTTACTCTATCTGTATAATCTTAACACAATAAAAAAAAAACACCAAATTGCCGTTTGCAATGTTTTCTGTGTGAATATTTAAAAAAATACTAAAGAAAAGTAATTTTTTCCCTAATCGAACTTTTTTTATATAATTATGCTCCAAGTTTTGACGGAATCCAGTGTAAATATGCCCTTATTTTACGTAATCCTTTTAAATATAAGTAGTTTAAGTGATTTTGTAATTATTATTAGCACAAATTTCGGATACGATAATCTATTGCTATTTATAAGTAATAATTTTAATTTAAATTGATAAAGGCAAAGAAGTCATGAAAGAAGAAAGAATTAACTCAAACTTAAAAGCACAGATTTTATTTAACATAAAAAATTCTCACAATATGTTATCATAAATTTCTTAAATCGATTAAGATTGATCTGTATCGATTGTATTAATTAATTCTTGTAAATTAATAAAAAATAAAAACATTCAGGATAGTTAAAGTCAAAATCTGTGGACTCTTTGTCCAACAGTGGACTATTTGTAACGGCAATTATGAAAAACAATAGATTATTGTGTCCGTTAACAATTTTACAAGGAATTTCGCACGAATTGTTATATAATGTTTGTCGACTTCCACAAAAGTACTTCCGATCTTTCCCCCTTCAACTGATTAAAATAATAAAAAAAATGCAAAAATAGCTCAATGTATTTTTTATTATTGTAATCAGTGTTATATTTATTTAAAGCTGCCATTCATGATTATTTAATGATTTGTATTTTTTATTAATTGACTATATTAACACTAGGTTAAAAAGATTATGATTGATTGATGATAATTGATTGATTTAGTTAGATATTTGCTCAAAACTGTCTAAGTACTAGTTTTTTACACGCCTTTCCAAAATAGGGATGTAATGTTTTCAGAGTTCATGTAATGCCATACGAATCAATAACATGTCAATATGAATGAAATCTGAATGGTGGCAGTACGTTAGTAACCCTATATCCTATAATTTAGTTGTAAGAGAAACTGTTAGACTGATTTCATGATTTTTTTATAGTATTTATTTTGTACGAAGCTCTTTTTGTGAATGGACGATTTTTTTTATTGTTTGATATTTTTTTACTCTACGCCGCCTTCTAAAACTTATTTTCATGTGAAAAATGTAATTGAATTGTTGTCTAATACAATTATTATAATTATGAATGTGTTCAGTATTAAAATATTTATTATTTTATTTGATACGAACGGTATTTTGTTTAATACACGTGTATTTTTTTGTACATTTTTAATGGAATACCTTATTTTTTATGATAAGTCGTTCATTCACAATTTAGTCTCAGAAGTGGGGTTGTATGATATCATATTAGAAAAATAAGTGTTTTTTTAAATAATAATTAAAAATGTTATTTCATAGCTAAGGATTTAAACAAATGTCTTTTTCGGTCCTCTCAGATTAGTTACAAAGTTTCTAAACCGCATAAAGCACCGTGACGTCAAAAATAAAAAAAAAAGTCAAGACTTACTCTAAGCTGATTCAAAAAATATTATAATTAACAAATGTTATGAAGTTTTTCTGTTACATGTACTTTTTTATTATATTTTTTTACAAAATGTACAATTATGTTCAACCCCACGGCTGGGACAAATGTCAAATCGTGGGCAAGCGTTCCACAATTATATGAGACTGTTTATTTATTCGAAATTTTTATGAATAATTTGTAATTCGTCTACAATTGTAAGTTTCTGTAACTAGGAATTGTACAAACTAAGCGAGATGCCATACTCCGTATTAAAACTTGTATTATTTATTGATTTTGAGTTTTATTTTGGCAATTGCTTCCGTGGCGCAGTGGGAAAGACCTTGCCTTTGAGTTGAACAGCGGGACCCGGGTTCGATCCCCGGTTCTAAGGCGCTGAGCAGACAGAAAAGACATTATGTCTCTTCCGCGTCCCTTTCATACAAAATGTATAGAATCGTCGCGACGCAAAACATATAGAAAAGACGAGAAAGCATCATGTCTAGTCGTTCAGCCCAAGCCAAAGATCGTGCTGAAATTTGGCATGCAGGTATGTTATGACGTAGGCTTCCGCTAAGAAAGGATTAACGCGAGCGAAGCCGTGGGCGCCAGCTAGTATCATATACAGAAATAATTTTTCTCAAATTCGAAATTTGCGCGTTCAAACATACAAACTCATCATCTTTATTAGCACAGATTTGTAGGGTTTTAAGAAAACAAAATATGGCGTACAAATAAGTCTATTTGTACATAATTTTTGTAATTTTGTGCAATAAAGTTTTGAATAAAACAAAATATCTTACTCATTTTCACATATAATTCTGCGAATCATCAGTTTTGATTGTGAACATATCTTATAACTACTTAATACATAAAGAAATTTAGCGAATATGAAACTAATACTTATAATATTTGGTTTTCCGTTAATAATAAGTAATTAATGTCCTTACATAGTAAATTTAATATATATTTACACAAAATTACCTCGACTACGTTATTTACAACAAGAATGAACATAAAATACAATGTTATACTTATAATGGTTATGAAGTTATGATATCAGTCTAATTGGGACACAAACCAAATGACAAAGTAATCAATATACACAGGGTGAGTTTTTAAACCCCAGCTAGAGAGAAGTATTGGAAATAGCAAATTTTACACTTAAATACATTCAAAGATTGTTGAAAATTCACTTACCACAGTTATCCAAAAAATAACTTTTCGAGTTTCATAATCAAATGTAAACAAAACTCTACAGGTAAACTCCGTTTTTTCCTATTATGTAAACAATCTTACCATGTCTTTTTATGATTTTACAACAATATAAATTAAAATAGACTTTTTAGGAAATCACTTTCGTGGTTAAAAAATGTTTTACTTTAGAATGTTTATGTTTGAACTAATATTTGATTTATTTTCAACAAATTTCAACAAAGTACTGTGAAGATTGTTTACATAATAGGACAATTAAGAAAAATCTGAGTATAGGTATAAAGGTGCACGTACTTTTTTAATATTTCTGTCTTTTTGCAAAGAACCGATCATCGACAAAAATAATGTAATCACTAAAACGTACTCCCATACAAAAAAGTGTCTGATACTAATGTCAAAACGGGTATTCCGATAGAGATGCACTTACGCGAGGTACTGCGGGTATGAACGAGATGGAAATATAGTCGGCCATCAAAATGTTTCCCCGTTTTATAGATCGTTTCGGCACACTGTCCGTTCGGCAGGTAAATTAAATTAAGTATAACTGATCGATCAGTATCGGACTTAGCAAGAAACTTTATTTTGAAAGTACCTAATTGTATTCCATGTATTTTACTGAGCATATCGTTAAAATCTAATGTTTAAAAAATCAAGCTGCATAAAATTAATAGAAGGTCATTCCCGTGTGCAAATAATAAAAATGAAATATTACACAACACAAATTTTCTCTTGAAAAATAAATCATATAATATACAATGACCGTTTTAAATGTTAAACCTTCAACAAAAAAAGAAATCTGATTAAAACTATTGCGAGCAATGAACATTATAAATATAAAAATACACCAAGTATTTACTTCTGTCACCCTAAATTTTATTCGTGAAAAGATGGATTGATTTTAATTATAAAAAAAGACCATTGTTATATTATTTCTAAAGATTGTTAGTTTTAATTATTTTAACATTTACAAATTTAAATTTCAACATTCATTTACACTTATATTTTCCTAAATAATTAAAAATAATGATGGGAAATACGGAATAGGCGTGATAGTACGTACAAATGACTTTTTAATGAAGTCACCACTGAGTTTTTATAAACTCATAGTCTTACAAAATTATCGTTTAGTTATGGAAATTTAAGGACAAAAACTTCCCTATAAAAAAAAACCTGAGACCAACTTTCACTTAATACAATTATTCATCATCACTATCCAAGGATATCACTTCACCGCTATCAGTAACCTTCGACTTATCACCTACCGGTAAGAATTTAATTACAGTTTTCTTCATGGGCGTCATTGTTCCAGTATTATTGGAATATAGTTGCATGTCCATGTCTAAATTGATCATGTCCAGGCATGTTTTGGAGTTGGGCACGACGAACCAAACCTGAAAAAGATTTTTTAATTCCTTTTAGGCCTCTACGCTCATTCCAATTTATGGCCCTAAATCGGGAGCTGTGTTGCCAGATCAAATTTTTAAAAATCTGCGTGCCTTATTTTTAAAAATCCGTAAGCCTTTGCTCGAAAATCCGTAAAAGTGCGTAGATCTACGGCATTAAATTTGACCTCATTTAATTTTGACTAATTTGACTGTAAACAATTAAAGATTTGATAAAATAATTTTATTTTAAAGATATCGTTTTATAATATTAATTTTTAATTTAATTTAGCTACACCCACACTGGATACATGTTTAACTTCACCTTTTTTTGTCATTTTTATGCTCATGTTTTGCAAATAGATGAATTATGAATTATTATAAATTTTGAACAGGCAATCTACTGATTTTCAAGCAAAGGCTTACGGATTTAAAAAAATAAGATCAGGTGTTGTAAATCGGGCCGTGGGAAGAAGCCTTTACCCAGCTTTGCGTATCTGCTCGTATTGTCAACTTCTCAAAATGACAACCGGTCCGATAATGTCCATTTCTAACAATGACCACTTCTTAGAATGTCAACCTTTTGGCCCGAAAAATTATCCGTTAAAGTAGAAATTACGAAGAGTTGACATTTTGTAAACAAAAGTTGTCGTTTCGAGAAGTAAATTTTATTGCATCATCAAATCATAAATAATCATAAACACTACTAATCGAATAAAAAATGATATCTTTTTTATTAATAAATAAACCTAAAATAACTAAATAGAAGAGAAGTTGACATTTTAAAAAGTTGTCATCGTTACGTTTTTAGACATTCTCAAAATTTTGCACCGGCCAAGTGCGAGTTGGACTCGGGCACAGAAGGTTTCGAAAAAAAGTTCATGGGAGGTACCCATGTCTGACTTAATGTCAGTCTGTCAAGAATTTTCTCAAGAACTCATATCCTATAATCATGAAATTTGGCAACACTAGTAAGTGTTAAAATCTATGCTAAGTACTACCACTAACTTTTCAAATCAAATCAAATCATTTATTTGCAATAAATAGGGTTACACAATAGGGTTTTAGTACTACTAACGTCTAGTTTGAAAGTAAACTCACTTTGGCATAGATCATGGGTTCCGTGCTGAGCTTCCTGTACCAGTGGTTGTCCAGGAATATCTCGTCGGGGATCGAGACCTCTCCCACCACTGTTGAACCTGAAAGCGAATAAATTAAAAATATGAATATATACGGACAAATCACACAGATTGAGTTAGCCCCAAAGTAAGTTCAAGACTTGTGTTATGGGATGCTAACTAAACGATACTATCCTAACTAATATTATAAATGCGAAAGTGAGTTTGTTTGATTGTTTGTTTGTTACCTTTTCAGGCTTCATCTACTGAACCAATCTTTCTGAAATTTTGCATACACATAGTTAGAAGTACGGAGAAGGACATAGGGTACCTTTCATCCCGGAAAAAAGCACTGTTCCCGTGGGAAATTCACGCGGGCGAAGACGCGGGCAAAAGCTAGTATTTTATAACAAAAACATATATAGATAAACATCCAAGACCCAGGTCATTCTGAAAAAGATAATTTTCCATCTTGACCCGACTGGGGATCGAACCCGGGACCTCCGGTGTGGCAGTTAGGCCACGGAGGACAATCTGTTATTGATGACATTCTGTTCTCTTTTTAGGGTTCCGTACAAGATCGGAACTTTTTAGGGTTCCGTACAGCCAATGGGCGATTTTCCGAGACCCAAATAAAAAAAATGTATGTAGTTCCAGATGACTTCATAGATGGCGCTTAATAAAAGGCGAGTCCATACTAAAAGCAAAAATGCTTGGTTTTGGCAATTCTTTGTAATAAAACCTAATAAAAAATATCTAAAAGTATCAATATAATGATATGTGCAAAATTTCAGGTGATTTTTTTCTGCCTCTGGTTGACAAGAAAAAGCGCACAATATAGGTACAGCCATTATTACGACTCGGCTTTCATAAAACGCCATCTATTGAGATTTTATTTCATCGATTTTTTTTCTTAATTTGACCTGTCAGAAAATCGTCCATTTGTTCGATTCTTCTCTTCGCCGGTCTCGCACTTGGCCGGTTTTATTTTATTACTACTAAATCCTGTTATTTTAACAACTCGAATCTTAATTTGATATGTAGGTACTGTTATGGAAGCTGCCTCCACAGTATGTACACAAAATAGCAGTCTGGGGGGGGGGGGTCAAATTAGATACTTTTTTCTAAATGTCAAAAACAATAATTTATATGGGATTTGTATGACAGTACTCAACAGTGACGTCACTTTTAATGGAGTCAAAAAGCATTCCCATTATACTTTAATTAGAACTAAAAAATAGTAAACCATGTTATAAACAAAATTGATCAATTAAAGTGACATTCAATTATTATGTTTAATTATTTAAATAGCACCATTTATTTTATTTTTTACCCAATCATCATCCCTATTCTGTGGCAGATTAAACTTGTTAGCCGATTATTATTAATTTACTATATGAGGACGCCAGCGCGAGCACCAGACGGGTGATCAGTCCACTCATGCTGGGACCATTTCACCCAATTCCCCGAGACCCGTATAGGGTTTTGAGTTATCTGGTAACTCACGTTGGTGGCGACCCACTGAATCTACCTGTTACTTTGCAGAATTTTAACTGCCCTATTGTAATGTCGCTCAGATCATCCTCAGATCTGAGCCCAATACTTCTCTCCTTGCAGCGGCATATGCAGGACATTCTGAAAGCTAGTTTGATCTTCTTCCAGACAGCCGTTGTTAGCCGATGGTTACGTACCTTTAGCGGAGTCGTCCATAATGATCTTAGCGCAGGTCCGCCTCCCCCCCACCGACCAGTAGGACGGCTCCTGCAGCGGCAACTTCAGGTTGGTCACTATCAGGTAGTCCTTGTACACCTGATAACATGAGATGAGAACTATTTATTTAGCTTATTTTAGCTTATACAGTGTTTACATATAGTATTATACAGGATGTTTTTTAAATCATTGGCATCCTTTCTACTGGTGAAAGTACTCATGAACATGAGCAACTTTTTGTATGGGACCGACTCAATCCGATGGAAAAAAAAATCTGCCGTTCCATACTATTTTCCAATACCTACTCACCCGAAATGTATGGAACAGCTGATTTTTTTTTCCATCGGATTGAGTCGGTCCCATACAAAAAGTTGCTCATGTTCATGAGTACTTTCACCAGTAGAAATGATGCCAATGATTTAAAAAACACCCTGTATAATAAATTACAGTAACATGTAGTATACTTCAATATGTAAATACCAATTATCAGCGAGCACAACTTTTACCAATAATACAATTCGCTGCCGTAAATTGAAGAAAATAAAAATAAAATTAAAAAGTATAACTTATGAAAAAGCTTATAAAATAATATACTTAGGTGTAAGCCATACAATTTTCAAAGGACTACAGTTTTAGTTCTTTATCAATGTTTTTCAGTATTTCACGTTTGAATGTATTGCGGTTGTCGTGAAGAATATCAATTTCGGGAATTTTATTGTTTATTTCATTGTATGTAGTGCATATTCTAGCTAGAGGTTGATGTATGCCAAGGTTTGTTCTAGAGTATGGTAGGGTGAAAGTTTTAGTTATGGGTTTGCGAGGATATTTAAAAGGAACCGTAAAATTGATTGAGTTTGAGAACTATCACCAATTTTATTCCTTGATTTCTATTATTACCTGATTCCATCAAAACTTCCCCGAGCCGTGATTGTTTCAAAGCCCGCGTGTTCAGGCACATACTTGCGCAAGACAAAACTTTTGTTTGTTTACCCAAATTTTTGTTTGTTTACCCAAATAAAAAGAAAAAAAAAAAAAAAGACTAGTTCCCTCGCTGCTTAACTATTTTTACACGACTGACCAAAATAGGATGGTCTGTGGTGTGGCCCTAGAATAGCACCAACCCATCTCTTCCCGTGGGTGTCGTAAGAGGCGACTAAGGGATTTAAAACACCGGAGGATGGGCAGCAGCATCTTTCCGAGTAATATGCCATCACACTGCGATCGCCAACCCGCCTGCCAAGCGTGGCGATTACGGCAAAACCCTCCATGGATGAAATCCTTGGGGGAGGCCTTTGTCCAACAGTGGACGTCTTTCGGCTGAGAGAAGAAGAAGAAGAAGAAGAAGACCAAAATAGGAGTGTTATGTTTTCAGGGTTCATGTATGTACGTAAGTTTCTTTATTCCACCATAAGTCCGGAACGGCTTAACAGATTTTGATGTGAGAGGTATTTTTAGATTCCTTGCGTTCTTCCGAGTGATATAGGCTGTGTGAGTTGTCAGTCGTGTTTCTTATTTTTTAATAATTAACTTATATTTTTTAGTAGTATTCTATGTATGTATTTATTTATATTATATACTAGCTTTTGCCCGCGGCTTCGCCCGCGTGAATTTCCCACGGGAACAGTGCTTTTTCCCGGGATAAAAAGCCTATGTGCTATTCCAGGTCATTATCTACCTCTGTACCAAATTTCATTGAAATCCGTCCAGTAGATTTTGCGTGATTGAGTAACAAACATCCTCACAAACTCACAAACTCACAAATTCACAAACTCACAGATTCACAAACTCACATCCAAACATTCGCATTTATAATATTAGTATGGATAGTGATATTCTCATATGTCATATTAGCTATATGTATACAGGGTGTTTTTTAAATCATTGGCATCCTTTCTACTGGTGAAAGTACTCATGAACATGAGCAACTTTTTGTATGGGACCGACTCAATCCGATGGAAAAAAAAAATCAGCTGTTCCATACATTTCGGGTGAGTAGGTATTGGAAAATAGTATGGAACAGCTGATTTTTTTTTCCATCGGATTGAGTCGTTCCCATACAAAAAGTTGCTCATGTTCATGAGTACTTTCACCAGTAGAAATGATGCCAATGATTTAAAAAACACCCTGTATAGATGTATAATTATGTATTACTATGCATTAGTATCAGTGGCGTGGGGTGAAAATATTCAAAGGTGAAGCCACAGTGCATGTTGAGTATGATATAAGTGGCTTTAAAAAACACTCACACGCGCTTTATATATAGAAAAAAAGTGCGAGTCAAACTCGCACACCGAGAGTTCCGTACACGCAAAGCATCTCACATTATAGCTCTAACTAAACTACAAGTCCAACTAGTTTCAAAAACACACTTTACTTTGCAGTTCGATCCTAAGATTCATACTGAATCCAGCGCAAAAATAAGTTTGTACCTAACACTTTTTTTAGACTTCCAACGACATATTTACAATTTTCAGATTTATTCCTGTATAAGTACTGTTAGACCTTGCTTTTTGCCAAATTTTATAATTTTAGGTCAACGGGAAGTAAGACAACAACCTATTTGTATGCCGCCTTTCTCATCATATGCCTAAGTGACGACAAGAAACAAAAATAAACAAACAAACATTTACCATGAAACAAACTACAAACACTATACAATATAACTGAATAATATACCACAATCAAGTTAATCGCATATCACAACAATAGATAATTAGCATAGGTACGCCCCGTGTGAGTGCAAACCAAAGCGCAAATGCGCGCGAAGCGAACTGAACGGCGAATTAGAATAGACTTAGTAAAAAATAATAAACCCGGCATAACAATCTATAGTTGTACATGTCCATTCTTTTTTCCTTCATCTGAAGAATTAGCATGACATTAGACATTCGCGGATTATCGCTGTGATTGGACGAAAATTTTTCAAGCGAACAGGAACAACCAATAAGGATTCGTTGTAGGCTATTTTAAATCGGCTTGTATCGCTGTCTATATCGACGAGTGGTTGCATATGTAGTTGTAATGTCATTGTGTGTGTGTCACCATACATTTTAAATAAACAAATTCCCAATATTATTAGCGAGTTACTTACTACCGCGTCTCGCGGCCTGCAAAATAAAATCGTGCGTGTGGCGTTTGCGCGGATTCGAATACATTGCGTACGTTATATCCAGCTATTGAAGAATATTTTTACAAAGCGCGCAATGTGGCACAATGTAATTATATCTCGCGCTCATATTAAATTATCTAAGGAAATGCCGTCGCTCGTCGGCTTATGGTAAGAGAGTGTCATATGGGTATAGAGTATAGATTTTTGTGTAAGTGTAGGCCGCGAGATTAAGCTATTATAAAATGTATATTATTAGAATCTGCCAAGGGAAGCCGGTAGGAATCGTGTTCTAAGGACGCTTCGCCACTGATTAGTATATATTTTATGTTATTCTTATCTTCCCGTCCGTTTCCAAAATGCCTTTATTAGACCCACTTAAGTTCTCTGTTTACCCCAAAGGTCGACTGTTAGATAATGCTACTGCATTGAGTCCACCTATTGTGCCATACATTGTGTTTGTACAATAAAGGTTAAATAAATAATTTTATATAACTTGTGTGTTTAAATGTACATTTGGACGAGAAAATATAGTTCATTTGTATGCTCATCAGTCGTGTATTTTATCAATATATATATGGTTTATTAAATGATCACCATTACCTTTAAAATTGTATTAGATTCCAGATTTAAGTTTTAGGTGTATAACAAGATTTAGTATTACATAAACCTATTTGACGCAATGTTGTGACAGGCACATACCGTGCTGCAAACCAGAGAGGCAATGGTAATTTAATGTAATTAATAAGTTATTTAATTTTAAATCAATTTAATATATTTTTCAACACACTTGCTCGTAAAGTGGGTCTTATTACATTTCGATTTAGGCCCAGAATGCCATATATTACGAAGGTATTACGAATATATTATGGAGGTGTTTGGAAATAAAAATTACCATACTGCGCCATACAAAAGATAGAAAACTAATGCGTGTAATGAATTCCACAAAGCATTTTTAATTTAGCCGCATAATACATATAAGATCAAATAGGGAAAATTACAACAGTTTTTAAATAAGCAAAGATAATGATTTTTATACAGCCAAGCACTGGCTGTATGGCGATAGTATACCATCCGCAGCGTGCACCGCGCGCTCCCTGCGCACGGCGGAATAAAAAACAAGACTATATTTATTGTGTTGTGTTTGTTAGGTACATTTTCCGATTTTCGCCGTGTTAGCATATTCAATATTTAATAAAATGTCGACTAGTATGGAAGAATATGTGAATTTAACTCCACCTGAAATCATTAACGAGGTGCGTAATGCAAGTAATAGTTTATTGCCTCCAAAATCAAACGTAAGTATTTGGCGGCATACGAATGTTTGATAAAGTGGAGGAATGACAAAAGGGCGCAATCGTTTTCCGATAATTAGATGTTAGGACCACATTATTTTTTTTTACTCACAAGTGTGTTGAAAAACGTCGTACGATACACGTGTGCATTTGGTCATTACGCACACTCGGCTTTATTAGCGCGCTCGCCTATATCGCCTCTTGTGCGTAATGACCAACTTTGCACACTTGTTTCGTAATGTATTTTATGGGTCATTGTAACCTAAAATAAACGGATTTTATTTATTTTTATTTATAAAGTAATTACAAATATAAATTGAATGTTAAGTACTGGTCGCGCGCGATATATAACTTCAGTTTCTTTTTAAATGTATTGACACTCTAACAAGTTCTTAGATCATTTGGCAATTTGTTATACAGCTGACATTTAAAAGATAATGTTTTAGACATTTAAATGATAATGTATATTTTGTTTATGGCTAAGCAAGCCTTTTTTACTATTCACAATGCCTGTAAAGGTAAATTTGCATATAGAAATATCAGACATTTCAATGTGCACAAATTAAAGTGAATAAATGAATATGCTAACAAATATTTTAAATGCGAAAGTGAGTTTGTTTATTTGTTACCTCTTCACGCTTTATCTACTGAACCAATCTTCCTGAAATTTCGCATACACATAGTTAAAAGTATTGAGAAGTACATAGGGTACCTTTAATCCCGGAAAAAGCAGTTCCCGTGGGAAATTCACGCGGGCGAAGCCGCGGGCAAAAGTTAGTGAATAATATTTTTTTTCACTTACCTTCCAAAGAGGTTTGCTCTCATCAATGCACAACAGCGATATGTTAGTACAATCCCTATTCTTTATGAAATCAGTCACAAGAATCGGCGTAAGGGTCGATATCTCCCAACTTTTCAGGCGTTCGTCACTCGAAGATGATGGATTGTCCAAGAAGAATTGTAAATTCCCTTTTGATAGCATCACTGGAATATTAGATAGTTAGATCAACAATTTATTGCACCATTTACAGAAAAGAACCCCTTTGGCCACTTTCGAAACCAGAGTTTCGAAACTAGTTTCGAATAAAGAATAATATTTCTTTAACCGAAACTAGTTTCCAAATAAGCGGTGGTGGCCGAGTGGATGCAAAATCCCAGGTACGAATCCTGCCCGGGCTACATGAGTTTGTATACCAATCTGACTCATAGTAGTTTTCACCGACCACCACTTGCTTCCGGTGAAGGAAAACATCGTGAGGAAACCTGCACTCTGGTTGATGATTATCAGCTAGTGTGTGAAATGGAGAAGGCAATGGCAAACCACTCCATTAAAATTGCCAAGAGAGTCGTTGTATGTGTTTCATTCCATATAATGACCACGACCCTCAGTCATGAGGAAATACGACTAAAGAAAGTTTCCAAATAATTAAAAAAAATCTGTTTTCGAAACTCGTTACCAATTAAGAAAAAAAAATCTGTTTCCGAAACAGTTTTGTTTTTGTGTTTCGAAACCAATTTCCAATGCAGAAAAATTAGTATGTTTCCGAAACCGGGATTTTTTCTATTTTCAAAAACAGATTAACTTCCTTACATGTGCGAGAATGTATGTTTGATACCCAACTACGCAAAATCTACTGGACAGATTTCGATGAAATAGTTCTACAGTTCAATAGATTATACAAAGTGAAGGAACATACAAAGTGGATACATAAATAAGCACAAAGGCGGGCTTATCGCAAATGCAATTTCTTGCATTTGCGAATCTTTAAATCGTCACACATCGTACATTTTTTGTTTTTTTTTTTTTCATTAGGAATACATACTCGTACTAAAGTAAATTTAAGTATCCAAATTCATCATGATTTTGTTTACTCTATAACTTTAATGTTTTTGAAATCGATTTTTTAAAATCGAGACGTGCGAAAAATCGATGTGTGAAAGAGACATTTTGCAACTGAGCCGGAAATCCTAATTATTGAGCTATAATTCAAGTTGGGGCGAAAACAGATTGTTTGCATGTATGTTTGTTCCGCGATAACTCTCGAACCGTTGAATTAATCTCGATAATATTAAGAATTACGTGTAGCAACTATCCATAGAATTTTTAAGTTCGTTGCGCAACAAAATCGGTTCAGCCGTTTTTGAGATAAACGCATATTTTTAAAATAATAATCGCGAGGTCTAAGGTCGCGGCGAACCACTAGTCTTAACTAATACTATAAATGCGAAAGTGAGTATATTTGTTTTTTGTTTGTTAACTCTTCACGCTTCATCTACTGAACCAATCTTCCTGAAATTTCGCATACACATAGTTAGAAGTACTGAGAAGGACATAGGATACCTTTCATCCCGAGAAAAAGCACTGTTCCCGTGGGAAATTCACGCGGGCGAAGCCGCAAAAGCTAGTACATAAAAAACTCCAAATTACCTGGTTTGGTCATCGACTTTTTAGCAGTAAGGAAGTCTGCGTTTTCAGGGTTTGTAATTGTTTGAAACACTGGTTTCTGTAAAAAAATACAATACAATTAACAGTGGAGGTCTAAAAAGGGAAAATATTTCCAACTAATGTTATAAATGCGGAAGTGAGTTTGTTTGTTACCTCTTCACGCTATATCTAGTGAACCAATCTTCCTGAAATTTCGCATACACATAGTTAGAAGTACCGAGAAGGACATAGGGTACCTCATCCCGACGGAAAGCGCCGTTTTCGTGGAAAATTCACGCGGGCGAAGCCGCGGGCAAAAGCTAGTTTATTAATTAAACTAATAATTAAACAGGCTAATTATTAAAAAATACAAAACACGACTGACAACTCACACAGCCTATGTCACTCGGTGGAATGCAAGGAATCTAAAAATACCTCTCACAGCAAAATCTGTTCAGCCGTTCAGGGCATATGGTGGCATAAAGAAACTTACATACATACTTCTTTCTCTTTAGTAGTATTTCCTCATGACTGAGGGTCGTGGTCATTATATGGAATGAAACACACACAACGACTCTCTTGGCAATATTAATGGAGTGGTTTGCCATTGCCTTCTCCATTTCACACACTAGCTGATAATCATCAACCAGAGTGCAGGTTTCCTCACGATGTTTTCCTTCACCGGAAGCAAGTGGTGGTCGATGAAAACAAACATGAGTCAGATTGGTATACAAACTCATGTAGCCCTGGAAGGATTCGAACCTGGGATTTTGCATCCACAGGCGGGCGCCCTACCACTCGACCACCACCGCTTATTACATACATACATGAACCCAGAAAACATAACACCCTTTTTTGGGCAGTTTAGTTGTTTGTTTGTTACCTATTCACGCTTTATCTACTGAACCAATCTTCCTGAAATTTTGCATACACATAGTCAGAAGTACTGAGAAGAACATAGGGTACCTTTTATCCCGGGAAAAAGCACTGTTCTGCGAGAAATTCAAGAGCGAAGCTAGTTTTCCTAATAAAAAACTTACCTTAACACCCGACGAAAGCGACACAACGTTACTAATTGTTGGTAAATTAGAAACTTCAGTAACATCAGATTTAGTACTACACAAAAAGGGAATTGGCTCTCCTCTCATTTTAGATTCTTGCGTATCAAAAACATCTTTTGAAAATAAACCGTCTTCATATTCAGAGTTTTCTACGTCTGGTAATGTATCTTCAAATATTTTTGGTTCATTAGTAACTTTAGGTTCAACTTTGCTTTCGTCTAGCAGCTTTTGAATTGGGACTAATTTTAAGAAAGGTCGTGGTTTTGGATCATTATCAGTAGGTTTATCATCCTTTTTATTGTCGTTGGTTTCATCTTTTTTGTTGTCGACGGTTTCATCTGTTTTGTCGTTGGTTTCAACTGTTTTATTGTTTATGGATTCATCTTTTTTATTGTCGATGGTTTCATCTCTTTCATTTTGGATGGTGTCATATTTTTTACTGTGTATGGTTTCATCTCTTATATTGTCTATGGATTCATCTTTTTTATTGGCTATGGTTTCATCTTGTTTAATGTCCATGGTTTCTCCTTTTTCAATTTCTATGGTTTCATCGGTTTTATTGTCGATGGATTCATCTCTTTTGTTGTTGATAGATTCATCATATTTATTATCGATGGTTTCATCATATTTATTTTCGATGGTTTCATCTTTCTTATTATCGATGGTTTCATCGGTTTTAATGTCGATGGTCTCATCCCCTTTATTGTCGTTGGTTTCATCTGTTTTATTATCGATAGTCTCATCTTTTTCGATGTCGATAGTTTCGTCATATTTATCATCGATAGATTCGTCATATTTATTATGGATGGTCTCATCTTTCTTATTATTGATGGTCTCATCTTTCTTATTATTGATGGTCTCATTTTTCTTATTATCGATGGTATCATCTTTCTTATTATCGATGGTATCATCTTTCTTATTATCGATGGTCTCATCTTTCTTATTATCGATGGTATCATCTTTCTTATTATCGATGGTATCATCTTTCTTATTATCGATGGTATTATCTTTCTTATTATCAATGGTCTCACCTTTATTATTTTCGAAGGCTTCATCGTTTTTATTGGCGATGGTTTCATCTTTATTAATGTTGATGGTTTCGTCTTTGTGGTCTGGATAATTTATATTGTCCAATTGGATGTCAGTGTTGTCGTCAGTTAGTTTTGGGGTTAGATCTTCGTTATTTGCATCAGTTATTTCATTTTCTTCGTTAGATTTAACTTCTTCATTGATGTCAGCATCGTTACTACATATATTTTCATTAGATTTAGAATCCGCAATACTGTTAGAATTATTTTCATCAATTTTAGGATTGTCACCACAATCTGAATTTATATTATCATTGTTATTTTCTGGAAAAACATTTTCATCAATGCTAGGTATATTTGTACCAGTAGAATCATAAGAATTATCTTGAATTCGAATATCATTTTCAGTATTCGATAATGGTGGAATCGAAGGTTCCTCATTATGTAGGTCAATAATTTCAACGACCACTGTCTTAGGGTATATAGGAACATTTTCAGTCGATTTAATATTGCTAGTAGCGATATTGTCTGTAGCTTGTATATTGTTTTTAATAACCGATAGAGATTTAATTTCGGTAATTTTTGGTTCAGGAAATTTGAGTTTGATTGGTGAAGAAAATTCAGATTCCGTTTGTACATTTACTTTTCCTTTATTGGAAATTGTTGGGTTGTCGTCAATGTAGAGTTCATCTGAATCTGAATCAAAATATTCGTCATCTGAGTTAATTGGTTTTGTACCAGAATTCGTTTTAGAAGTAATATCTATGCTAGGTCCAATAGAAGTTACGCTGGTAATTTGTGGCATTTGTCCATTTTCTTGGCTTTCAAGCGGAGTTTTGCTAAATTCAGGAGTAATTGAATCTAATTTATGGTTATTTTTGTCATCTTTATCTTCATCACTTGAATCGCCAAGATCTATGATAGATGAAATATTTTTGATGATCGAACCATCGACACGTTTTGGAGTATCTTGCCTTTTATTGAGTAAATTATCAATTTTCTTTAACAATTCATCATTGATAGGACCTATCTCCATCATTTTAAGAACATGCTTTGAGCCCGTTTTGGTTAAAGTACTTTCCATAACTTTAATAGGAGGGTTTACATTTATTTGTATTTGTTCATCCTGAATTTCAAATTTATCAATAACAACGTTTGCATAATCAGTCTGGCTCACTGTATCCGTGTCACTGTCGCTCAAAGTAATAGTTTCTACGGGCTGAAGTGTTTTACTTTTAATTTGCCGTCTACTTTTCTTTACAGAAGTTTCCTTGTGTTTTGTAGCTTGTTTTAGCTCCTTTATATTTACGTGCTTACCCGGAGTTTCATCGATTGTTGCTTTAACATTAACAGTGTTACTTTTTTCAAAAGCAGGGCCTGAATCATCAGAAATATAATGACATTCAGAAGATTTAGACGATGATGGTAATAATTTTGATTGTGCATCTTTAGAAGTTGACGGTAAAACAGGCGCTTGGTCTTTATCAGTCATTACGGTGCCTGGCTGGCTTTTGTCTGTATGTGATCTTTGTTCATTACTCTTTGCTTCAGTATATCTCCTAGGCATTTTTAGAGTCAGAAGGGAGTTATCAAAAGTAACTTTTGTAGGTATAGGGACCAACTCTACTTTCTTTTCTTTCTTCTCGACTTCTTTCTTTCCTTTGTTCTTAACTTCTTTTTTAACTTTCGTAAACAATGGTGTCAATACATTTACGTTGACAGGTTCCTGTGGAGCCGACAACGGCGCTGGTGTACTAACGGGTTTGTTTATCCCAGGAACTTCCTGCAATGGATTCAAACCATGGAAAGTAATGACATCATAAGAGTCATGTTTTTCAACACTCTTAGCATTGTTAATATCATTATTTTTCGGAGTATCATTATTTAGATCATTTATTAATGATGTAATAGCCATTTCAGTTTCAAGTGTTTCTTCATCAGGTTTCTTTGGAAGTGAATGTTCTGTTTTATTAAGTTTTTCTTTAGCGTCCTTTTCACCTTTAGCAGGGACAACGGTCGGACGTTTATATTTAGGCGTTAAATCGAAGAATCTATTATTCATTGTCTTTTGTCGTTCCCATTCTTTATTTTGCAATTGCAACTCATCAGGATCTGGCGTTTTTGATTTGATTACCTGAAAAATACTCAAAATTACAGATGCAAATAGAGTATCACGTCTTTATTCCTTACGGGGTAGACAGAGTCGTAAGTTGAGGCCACGCTTTGCTTAATAGTGGGCTTATTGGTGGAAGGAAATTCATATATAGTGGCATATCTATTCCTAATATTTGCAAAAAAAAAACTTATAAATGAATGGATGAAAATCGCTTTATTAAAAGTAGGCTTAAATATAGCACTTTTTAATAGTATGATAATTTAGTTTACTAAAATCAATATGTACTTACGATTTTCTCCTGTTTTTTGTCCTCTTTTTTACAAGAAGACTTCCCTTTCTCCTTCCTATACCTGGTATATGTGTGATCATGGAGTCTAAAAATAAAAATTAATTAAACTTGAGTGAGCCCGATGAACATGAAGACAAACATCTCTGAAAACAATACAAGTATTTTCCGGGGAATCGAACCCAGGGCTCTCCATATGGCAGATGTAATTATATTTGTAGGAGGTAGTTATTAAATTGAAATGAGGCTACTAAAATGTCTAGGAATGTGACAATTTAGAATGTCCACAAAAGTCTAAAATCCTCAATAGGCTCGGGCACTAGCACTAAATGAGAGAAATAATAAACGTGTTCCGTGTGTATGACCGTGCTTTAATGCGGTCCAGTGAGAACTGGCCGTTGTAGCTTTGCAGGAATATTACATCAGACTTAGGTATAGCTATGTAGGATACATAACATGTGACATTGTGTCCCTACATATTTTAAAGCTTTTTAGGGTTCCGTACCAAATTGAAAAATACGGAACCCTTATAGGATCACTCGTGCGTCTGTCCGTCCGTCTGTCACAGCAAATTTCTCCGAAGCTACTGGACCAAATCAAATTAAATTTGGGAAAAGTTACAAAATACAGTACATTGCTTGTAGATTACAGGAAAACCTATAAGAATTGGCATTGTACGGAACCCTCTCCACGCGAGTTTAACTCGCGCTTGGCCGGTTTTTTTTGTTTACCTTGGACGTTTGACTTGGCTTGTGTTTTTAACAGATTCCTCCAAACGCTGCCATTCCGATGCGGTTTCCATCTAAAAAAAAACAAAAAAAATTCTAAATTGCTTGATTTAATTTTATTTTTGTAATAAACCATACAAATCAGTATTTCAACGCACAAAAAGTATATGTGCAAGTGAACACAAATTAGACAGTTTTTTTTGGGAATCTTTATTGCTAAGATAACATAGGTACAGCATCCTACTAATTTTATAAATGCGAAAGTTAGGATGCGAGTTTGTGAGGATGTTTGTTACTCAATCACGCAAAATCTACTGGACGGATTTCGATGAAATTTGGTATACGGGTAGAAAAATACCGGGAATAGCACATAGGGTACTTTTTATCCCGAAATTCCCACGGGAGCGAAGCCCCGGGGCGCGGCTAGTAAATAATAAATACCTACAATATTTTTTAATGTTATCATAATGTTATTTAATAGTACATTGTTAACGAGTGGGTGAAAGTAACTTTTTTAAGTCCCGGGGCCCGAGCGTAGCGAGGGCGCCAATAGTTCGAGGGACTTAAAAAAGTCTTTCACCCGAGGTAAACACTGTGCTTTTCATTACGAATACAAGGAAAGTAAAAATTAAAACATGAATTAGCTAAAGAAATGATGAGTGAATTATACGGGAGCATAAACAAAACTCCAAACTTGAAAAATAAAATGATCGGATTACGGCTTTAGCTTCCAGCATATTTTTTTTTCTGTGGCCGACCAACTATTTAGCTATTAGATTTTTTTCATTTGGTTCCATTATTGAAAAAATTATAAAATAAATCTATATTATAAAAAAAATATATTCATTAGTTATTTCAATTTTACATAATATGTTGAATGGCTGTATAGGAAGTAGGAATATGGTTCAATAGAATAACGTGAAAATAGAACTAGTTTTTTTTTATAATTTGACAGCTGTCAGTTGAAAACGATTCTCCCTAGGGCAGAAAAGTATTACTTTCTCCACGCTCCTCAGGCAACTTCAGACTTACTTTCAGAGTATGAGTAATGAAAAGTGTTTTAATTTGTAACTTACAGATAGCAGTTGAAGTAATGATCCGAGTTGAGATTCCGTCGCCTTTCCATCTGCAGAATAAAAAATACATTTAACATTTAAAAATAGTAGTTTATGCAACTGTCATATAATAGAGGGTATTAAAACATGAGTGTAGTTTTTTGAAACGAGCCGCAGGAGAGTTTCAAAATAGGATTCTCTTCTTCTCTCTCAGCCGAAAGACGTCCACTGCTGGACAAAGGCCTCCCCCAAGGATTTCCATAACGACCGGTCCTGCGCTGCCCGCATCCATGCGCATCCCGCGACCTTCACCAGGTCGTCGGTCCACCGAGTGGGAGGCCTGCCAACACTACGTTTTCCGGTTCGTGGTCGCCACTCGAGAATTTTTTTTTTTTTTTTAACTTTATTGTACACACATACAAAAGTACAGTACAAAAGGTGGACTTAATGCTAAAAGCATTGTCTGACAGTCAATCCTTAGGGTTGAGCAGAGAGTTCATGTGGGTGTAAATAAATTTTATTATACAAATTAATTATTGATAAATTAAACAGATACATATAAAGATGCTACGTAAATAAAATAAATTAATAATCATATAATACATATATAATACAAATAAATACAAGAATATCCGTACCTATGAATATATATAATATACTTACATAAATTACAAATAAAGATGAAGCAATCAAACAAGGGTCAGTTTTGCCGATGATTCAGCATATGTTTGTAGACAGTCACTTTAAAAGAATCTCTACTAGGAGCCCTTCTGATGGAGTCGGGTAGCGAATTCCAGAGTCGCACAGCTTTAACGGTAAAAGAATTAGCAAAGAAGATAGTTCTATGAGGGGGGGTAGCTAGGATGAGAGAGTTGGAAGAACGCAGGTGCCTATCATGAGTGGAACTTAAAAGTTTGAAACTGGATTTTAGGTATTCAGGGGAGTTAGGGTTATTAAGAATGTTGTACAAGAGACAGAGAATGTGGAGATTCCTGCGTTCACGAATTGTTAGCCAATTGAGTTGCGACCTGTACTCGGACACATGGTCAAATTTGCGAAGAGAAAAGATAAATCTAATACAATAATTAAGGAGACGATCTAATTTGTTAAGTTGCTCTTCAGTTATATCCAAGTAGCATGCGTCCGCATAGTCAATTATGGGAATAATCAAAGATTGAGCTAACATGGTCTTAGTCTTTACAGGAAGGAAGTTTTTCAAACGTTGCAAATAGTGAAAACAAGCAAATACCTTACGGCTTAGTTCTGCCAGATGTGTTTTCCAAGACAGTGTGTTGTCAATAAAGAGCCCAAGATCTTTAACATCAGTGCTAAAAGGAATATTATTTCCACCATATGAGACTGGCGTAATACTGCTTAAATCTAAAGAATTTAGCTGCCTAGAACTGCCGACAACTATAGCTTGGCATTTTTTAGGATTCACTTGTATGCCAAAGTTATTGGACCAATCCATTACATATTTTAAATTTTCATTTAATAATGATATGGCAGCGTCAACATTATCTGCTTCAATTTGCGAGTAAAGCTGCAGGTCATCGCCCAAAACTTTTCTGCCCCAACGGCTATCTGTTCTACGAGCTATGTGCCCCGCCCACTGCCACTTAAGTTTCACGATTCTGCGGGCTATGTCGGTTACTTTAGTTCTCCTACGGATCTCCTCATTTCTGATTCGATCACGCAGGGAAACTCCGAGCATAGCGCGCTCCATCGCCCTTTGGATGACCTTGAGCCTTCTTATGAGGCCCATAGTAAGCGACCACGTCAAAATAGGATTACACGAGTGTTTTAATATCTAATTATATGCAGTTGCATACACTATTTTATTTAATCTCATGGCTATAGGTAGCTACATTAAATAAAATGCAATATAAAAGAAACAAATTATTATAATTATTCACATTTTGATTTCGTTGTAAATACAGTGTACTTTTATTCATAAAGTATTTAGATCATAAGGACGAACACTTAAAGTTATCCCATAACTCTTGAAAGTAGGCATTTCACACTGTTCCCGTGGGAAATTCACGCGGGCGAAGCCGCGGGCAAAAGCTAGTGTTACCTATATAAAAAAAGTCAAGTTTTCGGATAAAACAATGATAAATTACCATTAGAATCGCAATCCAGAGGCAAGGTCACACTGATAGGGGCCACATGTGCCGTGGGCGCCCGGTGCCGCTTCAAACTGGTTCTGTCCGGTAGCTCCACCTTCCTTACTTGGATGTTGTCTGTGGGTACCTTTGGGAAATGTTTACATTTTAAACCTCGTAAGAAAGAATTGCTGAGAAATTAAAATTGATTGATTGACTGAAATTTTGAATTGTTGCTGAGTGCCGCCGAGTCAATGCGTTGCTGGTCTGGCTTCAATACTAAAATGTATTATATATAAAAAAATTGTTTTGAAACATGACAATATTTTTTTTTTTCTATAGAGTTGACATCTGCGTCACAGAATTAATATAAGTACTAAGTACAGAAAGGAAGCTCCCTGCCCCTCGCAATATGGCTTACCCCGCACTTCTCCCCCGTTGGTTTGCGGATTGGGACGCTATGACTATGAAAACGCACACATTGACGTGTTCACGGATGTACAGTTTCATTTGTAGTAGTAGTAGGTATTATGACGCCCGGTTTCTATGAAGTGCCCTCCCTAGGGACAGACTCACACATACATAGAATCACGTATTAAAAGTATGCCAAATGGATAGGGAAACAAAAAAGTACTTACTTCAACTCTCTCCAAACATAGTTTTACAGGTTTGCAAAGTTTTAGCATTTCGGCAATATTATTGATTGGTCCTGGATCATCATCACTGTCTACTTCCTCTACTTTACCATTACCGTCATTGTGATATTCTTTTTTAATTGACTCACTTTCTTCTATACTTGATGCTTTCTGTTTTTTTAATGTTTTCAGATCCATGTCGTCGTCTGAACTAGTGTCTTGTGCTTCATTTGTATCATTTTCGACATCTGTGTCATTATTTTCATCAACATTTATCACTGAAACTGCTAGTCGATTACTTGTTTCATTTAATTTATAATCTATTTGATTTCGAGCCGTCTTTTTTTCAGTTAAATTTTGTTTATCTGATGTATCTTTTTCTGTGTTATCAAATCTAAAATTATTTGTGTCATTTATAAACTCAAGTAATTTTGAATTTATATTTTCGCTATTGATGTTATTACTTTCTTTTTCATGTGGATTATTACTATTAGTTGCATCTAATAATAATGTATTATTTTGTATAGTATCATCCAATTCCATAGCGTCACTGCCATAATTTGAATTTTCATTGTCATCACTTAAAGTCATATTTATATCTTTTTCAGGTAACATTTTCCGTATATCCATAATATGTTCATTCAACGATGCATCGTTGGTTTTTACATTTTCTGTTTTTACATACACATTATTCTTTTCATGGTTATTTTCTAAATCATTTATTGTATGCTCAAACTCATTAGATAGGGATTCATCGTCGCTTTCAAATTTAATTCTCTGAACAATATTAGTGGCGAGATTTGAGACAGTTTTTCTTATTACACTATTTGGATTATAAGGAGTTATTGATGTATCATCAGAAGACTTTCTTATTCGTTTAGCTACGACATTATCCAATGCATCTGTTGCTTTTCTTTTTGCAGCTTCCGATATTTCTGATTCAATATCATCTTGAACACGTATAGGGTCGTCACTTTTTCTTTTGTAATTTAGAATCTTGTTGCCTAAGTTGCTTATTCTTTTTAAGTTAATGGAAAAGTTGGCTCTACGATTTTTATTATAAGTTTGAATTTCATCTAGTTTTGGTAGATAAACCCGAGTGTCCATTATTAGTTTGGGATCTGAAAAAAGGGTGTCACTAACGTAAATAATCGTCGAAACTTAGTTATTAAATTAAGCGACAAACTGTAAGCCACTTTTGATGCATGTTGTATTAAAAGAATAATAAGAAGTAGAATGGTGTTGGTATTGCCAATTAAGTCATTATCGTGTCTCAATGGTGTTTCAATTGTATTTTTTTACATCAACATCAAGATTATCATTATCATAGATATTTTCAACCTACATCAATTCACTACTGGGTATAGGCCTCCCATTTTTCGCACCACTTCCTATGGTCTTGTGTCAGTATTATTCATTGCTTCCCCGTTGCTGGAACGAAAAATAAGTATTTACTATGCCTTACCTATAGAAGTTTTGCTGGTACCTTCATCTTCATTATTATTTTCTTGAATTTCACTTGTCCATAAAGGTTTTTTACTGCTACTATCTAAAACCTTTTTCAATAAAACATCAGTCCACTCATTAACTTTCTCAATCTCGAGTTTCTTATTGATAACATTATAATACTCTTTATTATCATTTACAAGTTTATTTCGGTTTTCGGTCGAGTCTTTATCGGTTGAGCCATTCAAATATTCGTCAACCTTCTTGGACAATTGAATACCCAATTCGGAAGTTTTAATAGAATTTTTTACATTGACTAAAACACCCAAAGTTTCTTTACTCTGTCTGTCTTGTAGTCTGAATAAATTTAAACCAGCTGGCAACGCCTCAGTATCTTCCTTAACATCTAATGTTTTTTTACGGACCTTGCTTAAAGATGGGGAATCTCTAATTTGGTTATTCGAATCTTCTTCAAAATCTCTTTCAACTTTAACCGAAACTTCAATATTTGTTGCATTAGAATCAGGCGTCTTTACATTGAAT
Organism: Ephestia elutella; assembly: GCA_018467065.1. Lineage (NCBI taxonomy): Eukaryota > Metazoa > Arthropoda > Insecta > Lepidoptera > Pyralidae > Ephestia > Ephestia elutella. Next base: position 928,810 of record CM031565.1, read on the forward strand.
GCGATGATTTTCGTGTTATTAGGTACATTTAAATTAGGTATTAATAGAGAACTATTTTCATTTGGTATGACTGATACAACATTGTCATCTTTTGGATCTTCTTCGTTAATACTGACATCACTGTCATCTATGTTGAATATTTTATCATCACTAGCATTACGCTTTCCGTTTTCTTTCGCTTCTTCGTCGGAATCAGACACATGTATATAAGATGCTGAACGTCTATTTATTTTTTTAACATTTATATCATCCATTTTCATCAATATATCATCTAAACTATGACTGCTTAGGTATTTTTTAACATCGTTGAGATTATAAACTTTTTTGCTATCTTGAGCATTCTCATTGGCCTTAGGCAAATCGCTTTCTTCATTGTCGGAATCCGAGAATATAAGCACAGTTTCAGCTTGAGTAGGATCTATTTTTTGTAACAAATCAAAATCACTCTCTTTCGAGGTATTTAGAGAATCATTTTCTTTAGGGACATCTATATTGCCTGTTTGAGGATTATTTATAACCGTGCTGTTAAATGTTACCGGCCCATCATTCGTTTTCACTGTTAGTGTTACGGAATCTTTATTGATTGGAGTTGGCACTACGACATGGCCTAATTCAGATCCATCGGGCGCTTTGCAGGTATAAATTGTTGCTATAACGCCATCCGGCAAAAGTTTGTTATTTGGTGATTCTGATTTATTTTCAGGATTATTATTACCATCATCTTTTTTTCTTTTAGACATTTTTTTTCTTTGAGTTGAAAACTTTGCATTGTTTTCCAAAACAGTTACTGTACATGGTTTTTTAGGCCCGTATTGTTTTATATGTGTTGCATTATTACACTTCACTGTAGTGTTGTCATTTGTCTCATTGTCTTTAGATAATTCCGAATTACTTTCACCTTTCGATTTCGTTTTAGTTGCTACATCTTTATTACCTATACTTACACCACTTTTACCAAGGTTTGAATTAGTACGTGAATTGAGATTCTTCAAAGCATTAAATTGTTTATTAAATTCTTTTGACAGTTTTTCTAATTCTTCATCCATAATATCAATCTTTTTTTCTATTTTATCTGTTACACGATTGATTTCAGGTTCAACTTTTGATATATCATCCGCTATTATAGATCTAAATTGCGAGCTTAATTCGTCATCCAGCCTTGTCAATTCTTTATTTCTTAAATTATCTACAGGACTATTATTTACATTTGTTAGGTCATGATTGGTTTTGTTTGGATCTTCGTCAATATCTAAACGTGGCATGCTAAATTCCGTTAATTTTGTGCGTTTTTTCGAAGTTGAGGCTACGGGCGTTGCGTTGTCTGCTATAACTAAAGGTCTCTCTTCATCGCTATCAAAATCACTGTCTACTTCTGCATTTTTATCTAAAACTTGTTCGTTGGTCGGTCCTGTTAGAAAAAAAATGTTAATTGTTAAAAATCAGCATTGTCTTGAGCTTTTATTGCACTTTATCTGTTTAATTTTACTAGCAGATAGCAATCTATACTTATTCAGTAAAATGTAAAAAATCTACTTACTTTCCTCCGATTCCTCCACGGAGTAATAATAGTCCATTTTTATTGGAACATTCTGGAAAGAGATAAAAAAAAAATACTTTTATTTCAGGCAGAACCACTGTGGGAATTTCTGGAAACTCTTTTATTTAAATAATAAAATTAATATTTAAATAGGCTTAAAAATAACACTTTTAAATCGTCATATAGGTACTTGTTTGTTAGTAGTATATTTATTACTAAGGATACATAGTTGACTTAGTTACTTACTAGTTGGTTGACGGCAGTAAATTACTTAAAGCTAAGGTTACTGATGATTTAATGGCTTATGCACAAATATAGCTTTTCGCGAAGAGACATTTTGCGAAAGCGACATTTTGCGCATGAGCCGATTTTAGATTCAATTTACTTACGGTCACGTCATAAACATTTCCAGAGTGCACTTTATCCGCCCACGTGTGCGAGTCCTTCATTATATGGGGGTATTTTGTGGCAATCTCGACCATCAAGGGGTGGACCTAGATAAGATAAGATAAGACAAGACACGATAAGATAAGACAAGATAAGATAAGACACAATAAGATAAGACAAGACACGATAAGAGAAGACAAGATAAGATAAGACAAGATAAGACGCGATAAGACAAGACACGATAAGATAAAGACACGATAAGATAAGACAAGATAATCATTTATTGTCAACTGTGTACATAGAATGATGTTACAAGTTTAATATAGACACAACAGTTGGCCCATTTCGGACGTACAATAATTTAAAAAAATTCATATTAGATTAGATTTAAAAAATAATAATGAAAAAAAATAATGTTTTATTTACTGCAATATACATAAATTAGCAACATTTGTAATATACATTGCAGATTCTTAATATTCATTCATTAATCCTAATCCTCACTAATATTATTGGAAAGTGAGTTTATTGTTACCTCTTCACGCTTTATCTACTAAACCATTATTTCTGAAATTTCACATATAAATAGTTACAAATACTGACAACCTTTCATCCCGGGAAAAAACACTGTTCCCGTGGCAAATTTACACGAGCGAAGCGGTAGTATTCAATAAGATTTCAATAATAATTATTGGTCAGGCCTGGTAAAATATTCGTACAAATCATTTTTCAATAGGCGATTTTCTGACAGCTAAATTAAGAAAAAACAAAGTGATCTTATAAGGGTTTTTGCCTTTTGAGATACGGAACCCTAAAAATCAGTATAAAAAGTCTCAACAGACGGCGTTTTATGAAAGCCGGGTCGGCTTTACCTATATGGTGCGCTTTTTCTTGTCAACCAGAGGCAGAAAAAAAATCACCTAACAGTTTGACAGTTGCACAAATCACAATATTTATACTTTTTAGATGTTTTTTTATTAGGTTTTATTTCAAAAAAATGCCCATCTCGAGCATTATTGCTTTGTCTATGGACTCACCTTTTACTAAGCGCCATCTATGAAGTCATCTGCAACTTTTTTAGGGTTCCGTAGTCCGACAAGGAACCCTTATAAGATCGTTCAGTCCCGTCGGTCACAGCGGGTCACAGCAGAATATCTTCTACGTTTATGGACTGATTTGCATGTAACTTGGTACGAGGATACTTCACATATAGATCTCATTTTAAAAAAATACTAAAAACTAAAATTACCCCTTTTTAAGGGTACCTCCCCATACATGTAAAGGGGGGGGTGAATTATTTTTTTGTGTGCACCCCCTTGTGTGGGGTATCGTTGAAAAGGACTATGAAAATAAGGTAGGGTTTCCATACAACACTTTTTTATCAGCTTTACCATTTGCGAGATATAGCCCGCCAAAGTCGTTTACACGGTGTGTCCCCCCTGTAATTTCTAAAATGCAAAACAGCGCGGTGCCAAAAATGACTACGGAACCCTACTTTATGCGTGGTCCGACACGCACTTGGCCGGTTTTTTTTAATTTAGCTGTCAGAAAACCGCTCATTAACCCAGTTTTTGAGTGCATTCCTAAAAGGCTTGCCACTTACCTTGCAGTTCTTGTCCTGTATCCGTCTGAGAATGTTTTTCCGCGCTAAAGATTTCAGTTCGTGCCAACGCATTTGGAGGACTATGCCTGATGGGGACGTTTCATCGCATCTGAAAGAAACAAGCTAATTCCAATAGGCACCTGAGCAGGTGACGAATTTGCAATTTTTATTCCAGGAGACGAATAGGTACCTTTAAAATAAATAAAAAAAGCCGAATCTTCAACTTTTATTCCAGGGGACGAATTTTAGGGTGCGAGTGGGTACCGACTCATTATCAATACATATAATAAAACTGTAACTGGTGTGTGTCTGTACATAGGAGATATTTAAGAAAATAAGCTATGAGGGGTCTTCATAGGGCCAATAGAAGCCAAAACCATTTTTTTTACAATTTTTGTCTGTCTGTCTGTATATTTGTACGCGCATCACGCAAAAACTACTGGACCAAATTTGATGCGGTTTTCACTGTTGTATTGTTGAAGTTCTAACTTAAAATCTGGCGTAAGTTTCATCTCAATAAGCCGCCTAGAACCTGAGATATAAATAATAATAAATTACGCGCGGACGAAGTCGCGGGCACTCTCTCTTTCTTTAGCCGTATTTCCTCATGACTGAGGTTCGTGGTCATTATATGGTCAAAGTCAAAGTCAATTTTTTTATTGAAACTTGGCCTTCAAAGAAGGCTCTTTTTCACGTCGATAACTAATTATTTAATCATAATATATTACGTCTCAAAGCTACAAACTACTAGCATAACGGAACGACCACTGCTGAGAAGAAATGCCGAAAGAAACTCATGAAACAGTCTTGGTCGCCTAATATGCCAGAGGGGCTATTTATTAACTTTATATATACACTAGATTGTGTACAGTCAAAAATAAAATATAATATGGAATGAAATACACACAAAGACTCTCTTGGCAATTTTGATGGAGTTGTTTGCCATTGCCATCTCCATTTCACACAAATAGCTGATAATCATCAACCAGACTGCAGGTTTCCTCACGATGTTTTCCTTGGTGGAAGCAAGTGGTGGTCGATGAAAACTAACATAGATACATGAGTCAGATTGGTATACAAACTCCTGTGGCCCGGGCAGGATTCGAACCTGGGACTTTAGCATCCACAGGCACGCCTTACAACTCGGCCACCACCGCTTGTATACCAATCTGACTCATGTATGGTTGTTTTCATCAACCATTGCTTCCGGTGAAAGAAAATTTCGTGAGGAAACCTGCACTCTAGTTGATACATACATACATATAATCACGTCTTTATCCCTTACGGGGTAGACAGAGCCAACAGTCGTGTGACTCGAAGGCCACGCTTAGCTAAATAGTTGATGATTATCAGCTAATGTGTGAAATGGAGAAGGCAATGGCAAACCACTCCATTAACATTGCCAAGATAGTCGTTGTGTTTCATTCCATATAATGACCACGACCCTCAGTCATGAGGACTAAAGAGCGATATAACCAAAACAAATCGCGAGGTTTACATCTCACAGAGCCACTAATTTTATTACTTATGTCATTCCACGGGAAAAGGTACCTTATGGTCGTTGACGCTTAAATCGTTTGGAAAACAAGCTAATTATTTAAAAATAATAAACACGACTGACGACTTACTTAGCCTATGTCACTCGGAGGAATGCAAGGAATCTAACAATACCTCTCACATCAAAATCTGTTAAGCCGTTCTGGACTTATGGTGGAATAAAGAAAATTACACTTTTCCCGTGGATTCAAAGTCAAAGTCAAAATATTTTATTGAAACTTGGCCTTCAAAGAAGGCTCTTTTTCACGTCAAAAACTAATTATTTAATCATAATATATTATGTCTCAAAGCTACAAACTACTAGTATTTCGGAACGACCACTGCTGAGAAGAAATGCCGAAAGAAACTCATGAAACAGTCTTGGTCGCCTAACATGCCAGAGGGGCTATTTATTAACTTTACACATACACTAGATTGTATACAGTCAAAAAAAAATAAAATATAAGTAACAAATATAATAAAAACATGTTATTTTTGTGATCGAGTAACCACAATGAAATGGCTAAGAACAAAAAATAAAAATAAAAGTCGAATCAGAATCGAGCAGACCAGTTCCCTGGCAACACCCGTTCACGAGTTGACGCGAGGGTCAGTCATCGCAAAGCTCAACTATAGTCAAAGTCAATTATTTTTATTCATATAGGCTTAAAAATAGCACTTTAAAATCGTCACATTCTTGTTTTTTAGTTAGTTGACGTCATAAAATTACTTAAAGCTAAGGTTACCACCGCCTCCAAAGCGCAAGTGGAGAAGAGGCGGCGCAACAAACTCCACTGCTGCATTTTCTCCAAAGACGTCACTTTACAACATATGTCTTACAATTAAATAACTATGTATGTGGACGAATATACATTGAATATTTATATAAAATGTCAAATTTATAAATTAATAAAATGTCACTGAAAAAGTAAAAGTACACAATGTACCTAGAGAGTAATATGACAGTCTTAGGAGGTCACTGTACCAGGCTCGGGCCACGCATTTTTGTCATTTACATAATCATCCGTCGTATAATATGCCTTCTTATAAAGTGACTCCTTAATATAATGTTTAAATATAATATAATAGAAGCAACCTCACTATAAAAGAGGGATTGACCCATTTGGTAAACTTACCTAGCGTAAGAGCGTACTACCATAGCCCATTTCTGCTTCATCTGGTCATCGGAGTCATTCTCTTCGATCCTGTACATCTTTACCAAATGATACAGCTTTACCAACTGCTTCACTTGTATGTTCGATTTCAACGTGCCCTGCGAATATATATTACAACGTACAGTCAACTGCAGATATACTTATCTCACTGGATTCTAATAAATAAATAATAAATAATGAATACAAAATGATGAATAATGAATAAATACGAACAAATCACACAGGTTGAGTTAGCCCCAAAGTAAGTTCGAGACTTGTGTTATGGGATACTAACTCAACGATACTACATTTTATAACAAACTAGCTTTCGCCCGCGGCTTCGTTCGCGTGAATTTCCCACGGGAACAGTGCTTTTTCCCGGGATCAAAAGTACCCTATATCCTTCTCCGTATTTCCAGCTATGTGTATGCGAAATTTCAGAATATGGTTCAGTAGATAAAGCGTGAAGAGGTAACAAACAAACAAACCAACAAACAAACAAACAAACTCACTTTCGCATTTATAATATTAGTTAGGATACATATATGGATAAACATCCAAGACCCGGGTCAATCTGAAAAAGATATTTTTCTACTTTGACCCGACCGGGGTTTGAACCCGGGGCCTCCGGTGTCTATATGGAAATGCAGAAAGTGTTACTTTCCTTCCTTGTAAAGTCAGATGCAGAGAGTCTTGATGATACTATATTTTATATAACAAATACGTATATGTATTTGTTATAAAATATAGTATCGTTGATATAGTATCCCATAACATTAGTCTCGAACTAACTTTGGGGCTAACCGGGCTAACACAACCTGTGTGATTTGTCCGTATATATTTATTGATATATTCACAGATATCACTACAACTAACATTGACAATATTATGTTGTTTTTAAAGAAAACTACATAATACGACAATAATGTAAATAAATTGTATGTTTTTTAAACTCAGCTGTATGCTGGTAATATCATAACATTTACGGGCGTAAGGGGCCGTCCATTAATCACGTGAGGCTTGAAAGGGGGTGGAGGGGTTTGACAAAAATCACGAAATATCACAAGGGTGGAGGGTGTATAGTAAATATCACGTGTATTTATTTTTTCATTGTTTTTTCAATCGCGCGATTTTTAAACCGAAACGGCGTGTAGTGTGACCTTGACTCGCCGTTGCTAGGCAAGAAAATATTATAAAATACTAGCTTTTGCCCGCGGCTTCGCCCGCGTGAATTTCCCACGGGAACAGTGCTTTTTCCCGGGATAAAAAGTAGCCTATGTGCTATTCCAGGTCATTATTTACCTCTGTACCAAATTTCATCGAAATCCGTCCAGTAGATTTTGCGTGATTGAGTAACAAACATCCTCACAAACTCACAAATTCACAAACTCACAAACTCACATCCAAACTTTCGCATTTATAATATTAGTATGGATTCTAAAAAAAAATCAGATTTTTTTTAGATACTAAAATACACGTGATTTTGGCTGGGGGGGTGGGGAGTAGTCTTAAAACTCACCTGTATCACGAGGAGGAGGGGAGGTTAAAAATGCTTAAAAAAAGATCACGTGATTAATGGACGGCAGCCAAATAAATGAGACTAGGGTGGAACTAAAGTGGTCGATGTAACTTTTAGTATCATCGTATCATATACCACTTTAGTTCCAGGCTACTCTGTTCTTTTTGTCCGTTTTCGTCAATTTGGAGGAACTTTCTGACAATACGACGTTTAAGATGGCGGCTTTTTGCATTCGTATGTAAGTAGATCTCAAATCAAGAAGTTGAAGGCTATGAAATGAATAATTTAGAACCGGGATTGCATATGTGTGTGCTTTAAATTGACAACTAATGGGTTGTATAAAAAAAACCTACATCACAGTCGCGTTTCGGGCGTCACACGAATAAATACCCGAACCGTGTCCTGTTAACAAAACGCTCAGACGAATGAAGAAAGAATAGACATGACATTCCTACAAAAAATCGTGCATACCTAAACCCGGCGCCGACAAAGGATTTGGCACAAAGATGGCGGCCTGCGCGTACTAATAATAGTGACAAAACATGGCGACCGCATAACTACTGTTTGTTTATAGATTGATCGGTCTATTATGTCCTACCAAGTCTATGACAAAATGGCGTCGTCGACGCCCGAAACGTTCCCAGACCTAATCTACCAACCTTTGGAAGCTCTTTGCCGCTTTTTAACAATTTAACTTTATACGCGAGCGTACTCTGTGGTACTAGGTAATATTTTGAAGCTCTCGTCACACCCATCTCTTTAGATAATACTGTGGCTATGGCCATTTGCAACACTTCCGGTTCGTAATCCACCTTTTCTTTGAAAATGAACTAAAACGTAAAAATCAAAATCATTTTTTTTTTATCTTACTACCACTACTACTTTTTGCTAGGCCTTCAAAGAAAGCACTTTTCTAGTCGATAACTAATTATATAATCATAGTGTAGTATAAGTCTCAAAGCTAAAAACTACTACGACGAAAATGATGCTTTTACGATGCGATTGAAATACTGTCATGTAGACAAGTTTGACATGTGACCGCAGTGTCATTCGCGACAGGAGCGGATTAAGGGGGGGCACGGGGGCACGTGCCCCCCCCTTTTTGTGTACCTACTGTGGAGGGAAATTCCATAACATTGCATATCAAATTAAGAAATAACAGAATTTAGTGAAATTTTTCTGCCCATCTGGTTTATTTCTTGATTTTTTTGCCCATCTGGTCCTTCTACAGTGGCGTAGTGGGAGCCTCAGAATCAGGGCGAATGTCGACTTGTTGCACCCCCAGAAAAAATCCTAGATCCGCCCTTGATTCGCGATATCGTTTTGCCGTTCACTAGTTGGCGCCACTGGCAAGTGACGTCTGTCAGATGCTACAATACTGCCATTTGAATTTGACAACTGACAGCATTGTACTGTGTAAATTTAATGTAATCTTTGCACATAAATAATTCTATTTTATATATTGAATTATAAATAAATATGGAAGTGTAACTCTCATACAACGAACACTCAAATCTTGGTTCCATTTACGCAAACAAATGTAGGTACTTAAATACAACAAGACACTCACACATTCTCATATAAAAAGCTAGTACACGATTGGGCGCGTCAAGGTCACGGGGCGGGGTCAACACACCGCGGCAGCCGGCTACCGCTCAAACAAACGGCCCAGCCTCTTGGCGTTTGAAGTCTCTTCAAAGGAAAGAAAGGTAATTCCGCTGTTCTTCATATCTATGTGATTTCTACACCACTTTATGATACACGAAGCCAATTAAACTTGCGAAATTACTCGATGATACGTACAATTGACACTTATGCGTTAGGTACAAGTACAACCGTTGAACTCGCTGCGCCACGGCACGGCTGAAGTGAGGTATCTATTTTACGCCCCGCCCACCTAGGTTCATATTTCGTGGAACCATTTTTTGGCGTTGTTAGAGTTCTATGGTATATTAGTTCGTTGATTGTTCATTATCTACTCACGTCATAGACCACAGAGAAGCGGTTCATATAGAGGGCGATGAGGTCAACGACCTTCCACTCGAGCTGCGTCAGCGCGACCACCTCGCTCGGCCGGTCCCCGCTCTCGGACAGGCAGCGGTATTTGTACAGGATTGTCTTTGATTGCTCATGCCTGGAATCAATCAATCAATCAATATTTATTTGCAAGAATACAGTTGATAAAAGATGATACAGGTAACCTCAATTTTTTCTTAATTGTCCTATTGTGTAAACAATCTTCACAGTACTTTTTGTTGAATTTTGTTGAAAATAAATCAAATATTAGTTCAAACCTCAACATTCTAAAGTAAACCATTTATTGAGTGACTTCCAACGGCCCCGGCGGGCCGGCCCCGGTGACGGGGCCGTTGGAAAAAAAATTCCAACTGACCCGGCGGGCCCAGATTTTACGTTGACGGGGCCGTTGGAAAAAAAATTACCAAAGGCGTGTTTTTAAATGGGACGGATAGCATAAAAAAATTATAGCATACGCTCTGGTAGTGTTTAAAGGGGGGGAAATTGTGTATTATTTTGTAGACCTTAAATATGTTGTTTACATAATAGGACAATTAGGAATAAACGGACTTTACATGTATTCAACCGTCGTAAGGCATGCAAAAAAATATTAAATATATTTTTTTTTAATGAAAGATGGGTTTGCTCTTGACCACAGTTTTGGCCGAGGACAGAGATGAACTCATCTGGGTCTCTGCCTACTCATACTAATGTTATAAAGAGAAAGTGTTTGTAAGTTTGTCGCCCTGCTTATGGTGGCGTATGGGGTTTTTTGACCAGATGGGGCACGTAAAAAAAAATTAAATAATTTCAGGTAACATAACTCATAAATCGTTGAAAACGAAAATATATTAAATTAAGTCGTTCGGAAAAATAATCATTATGAAATTACAAGATTAAATTAAAATAAATACTTATGACACATTTTCAATGAGAGATTTTCCGAGAACCAATTTAAAAAAAAAATAGTTCCAGATGACTTCATAGATGGCGCTTAGAAAAAGAGCGAGAGAAAAAGTTCCATACAAAAAGCAAAAATTCATGGGATTGGAACTTTTAAAAAAATAAAACGTAGTAAATAACAACTAAAAAGTATCAATAATGTGATTTGTGCAACTGTCAAACTGTTGGGGACTGTATTGAAACCACTGATTTTCCAGTTCACGGTAAAATCGGTACACAACAATAGGCGAATTGCGTCATCAAAGTGAATTACGCAATCACGATGACGTCAATAGATAAAGACAAACATAACATACGTCATCGGCTATTATGGGAATTGCGTAATGCATTGACGTCACAAACAAAGACAAACATGTCATGCGTCATCGATCTTAAGGCTATTACATACACTTTTCTACACACTCGTCGCCAATAATTATTTACACGCTCACTTTCACTTTAATATTCAATGTTTGGATCAATTATTTTATTATTTGCTGTCCGCAACACAAACTGTTATGTTATTTTTTTGGGATCCTTTCATTTCTCATAAGGTTAATAATCATAATATCAATAATATCAGTAATAGTCATAAAACCTTTCTTATAATTTTTTTATCATAATATTTTATTCAAATAATATTTATTGTAATAATATTTTTGTAGTCATAATCATAAATTGTCATACAGATTTTTTTTTATAAAATGGTTTATCATAATGGATTTGTCATAATTGTTATGTTTTTATTTTGTTCATCTTTTATTTTGTTGATGACATTTGAAGATATTATGTAAAATTTTATATTTGATTATACCTATTTCACATTAAGTTGACACAAACACTAGTATAGGTTAGGGTGCGGCAGGGGTGGTTTTTTAGTATTACTATTATGATTAAATTATATTATGATTATTTACGTTTATGACAATTTGTATTTATTACAAAAAAAATATTTTTAAAAAATATTTTAATTTATATTAATTATGAATATGTGAAAAAACATTATTTTGAACTATATTATTACAAATATTTTTATGAGAATCATGACCCGATTTTTTTTTTCTGTCTCTGGTTGACAAGAAAAAGCGCACCATTATAGGTTCAGCCATTATTACGACTCGGCTTTCATAAAATGCTATCTGTTGAGACTTTTTATACTGATTTTTTATTCCTAATTTAGCTGTCAGAAAATCGCTCATTACAAATTAAATTATGTTATTAATATCAAAAATTAAGTAATATACATTTAAATTTCTTTTAAACTAAATCCGTAACTGATCATTCACCTTGATAGTGTATCTAATCTAAAACAAGCTAATTAATACAAAATAAAAACACGACTGACAACTCACATAGCTTATATCACTCGGAGCAAAGCAAGGAACCTTCAATACCTCTCACATCAAAATCAGTTAAGCCGTTCAAGCCTAATGGTGAATAAAGAAGCTTACATACATACATGAACCCTGAAGACATAACACTTCATTTTTGGTCAGTCGTGTAAAAAAAAAATAACTCACCAAAGCTTCTTCCAAAGATCGAAGCTATTATTCCCCAATCCCAATTCATTCAACACAGCAACAATATCCTCACTCGAAGGTAACCTCCGCACTGTGTGACAGCGGGCCGCCATTTTGTTGACGAATTCTGACCACATCACATGGGATCTGTCTTCAGGAGGCAAAAGGCCCGCTGTGCGAAATTGCTGCGATAAAAAATGTTTATCAAAACTTGTTTCAATGTAATATTCACTAAAGTAGTAGAAATAAAATATTTGCTGAATATTGGTACAGATAAGATCTTAAATTAATACTTATGTCACAACCGAAGATATTCTACTGATGTTGTAGCATGCATTTGAATTACAAATCTACAATTAAATTAATTTCATATGGATTTCAACAGTACCACGGACGAGATACAATGAGGACACATGCGCTAATGACATTTCCCTAAGAAAATTTGTGTGACGATACACGGGGTGGAAGGCCGGGACGCACATATTGACGTGTTACTGACGTGTTTACGGATATAGTGTCATTTGTAGTAGTAGGTATATTTGACGCCCCGTTTCTATGAAGCGCCCGCCCTGTGACACCGTTCACAGTTGAGCGAGAAATGACAAAAGCCCCGCCCCTTTACGTGACGTCATGTCCTTTTGATCGTAACAGTGCGCCTTACGATACACCATATTTTGTGTTCTGTTTTTTTCTGGTCCGTGAGCGGTACCTAGGGCGCCCGAGTGGGACCTATTGGCTAAATAAATAAAAAGATCAAGTAATACTTACATCTATTAGTCTAGGCAGTACGTGTAACTCAGAATCCAGTTCCCTCACCCACGCTGGGACCCCAGCCTGCTTTAGGGCCAATTCTGGTCGGAGCTGCTTCTTGATACTGGCCAACAGGTAGGCATGGATCTGGTGTTATAAAATAATCAACATCAATCATCAATATCAATCTATATATTTATTTTTGGATTTTTGAGCATCACAGATGCAATATTAGTACTAAAGTACTCTCATATAGAAATAAGATATGGTGAAAAAATTCCATGCGAGCAGGACTTGAACCCGCGACCAGGTCTTTATACGACCTTGCTCTTCCAACTGAGCTATCGCATTTCAATCCTGCACATCGAAAATCTTCACCATATCCAATTTCTAATGAAACGCATTAGGCATGCGTAACCTAACACCAATACCCACTATACGAGTAAGGTATTTGATTTAACCCATATTCGACGAAGTTGAAAATCAATTAAAGTGTAGGAAGCCATCAATATTTATTTTTGGATTTTTGAGCATCTCAGATGCAATATTAGTACTAAAGTACTCTCATATAGAAATAAGATATGGTGAAAAAATTCTATATGAGAATGAATTCTATATGGTTATTTCTATATGAGAGTACTTTAGTATCAATCTATATATATACTAGCTTTCACCCGCGGCTTCGCCCGCGTAAATTTCCCACGGGAACAGTGATTTTTCCTGGGATGAAAGGTACTCTATGTCCTTCTCCGTACTTCCAGCTATGTGTATGCGAAATTTCAGGAAGATTGGTTCAGTAGATAAAGCGTGAAGAGGTAACAAACAAACAAACTCACTTTCGCATTTATAATATTAGTTAGGATAACTCAAAGGTGATTGACTGATATAGTGATCTATCAACGCACAGCCCAAACCACTGGACGGATCTGGCTGAAATTTGGTATGCAGGTAGATGTTATGACGTAGGCATCCGCTAAGAAAGGATTAACGCGAGCGAAGCCGCGGGCAAAAGCTAGTATATAATAAAACTGTAACTGGTCTGTGTTTGTACATAAGAGATATCTAGGAAAAAGCGTTATGAGGGGTCTTATAGAAGCTAAAACATTTTTTTTAATTTTAGTCTGTCTGTATGTTTGTATCGTATCACGCAAAAACTACTGGACCAAATTTGATGCGGTTTTCACTGTTGTATTATAGAAGGTCTAACTTAAAATCTGTCCCCTCATCAATCAATCAAATCAATAAGCGCCCTGCTGCTGTTGCCTCCTGCCTCTGGCTTAGAGACGAATACTAAAGACGGTGGGGGGACAAAGTCAAAGTCAATCGTTTTTATTTAAATAGGCTTAAAAATAGCACTTTTAAATCGTCAAATTCTTGTTTTTTAGTTAGTTGATGTCATAAAATTACTTAAAGCTAAGGTTACCACCACGGGCGGCGGGGGTTTTCAAAAAGGGGAATTTTGACGCCCTGCCCCCCCTCAAATCCGCCACTGACCATAAAATCCTCACCTTTTTCTCATGAACCTTTCTGAATCTAATGCAGTAGCTGTACAAAGCTCGCGGGGTCATATTCACACCTAGGGCAGCCGCCATTGACGATAACGCCTGCGCTTTCTCCTGTAAGAACAAAACAATTAAAACTTTTGGATGATAATAAATAATTATCTTCGGAAATGCTTCCGATGGGCAGCAGCGTCGGAAGCTCACAAAGCCAAAAAAAACTGCACTCGCCAACGCGCCTGCCAAGCGTGGTGAGTATGGCAAATCCCCCCAAAATCTTGGGGGAGACCTTTATCCAGCAGTGGATATTTTGAGGATATTACTATTGTTTACTACATAATAGGACAAGTAAGTAAGAAAAAATGGAGTATATAATAAAACTGTAAATAGTCTTTATGAGGTAATTAGTTTTACTATATTTTATGTATCCTCTCTATGTTGAGTTACGGTAACTCAAAACCCTATACGGGTCTCGGGGAATTGGGTGAAATGGTCCCAGCATAAGTGGACTGATCACCCGTCTGGTGCTCGCGCTGGCGTCCCCACACAGTAAATAATAATAATCCTCTCTATGTATTTGTTGTGTACAAAAATTATGAATAAATAAATAAAATAGCAGATATTTATGAAAATAAACTATGACAGGTATTTATAGGGCCAATAGAAGCCAATATTTAATTTTTGTCTGTCCATCTTTCTGTCTGTAAAGTACGCAAAAACTACTGGACTATATTTGATGCGGTTTACATTGTTGAATTGTTGAAGGTCTAATTCAAAATCTAGCATAGGTTTCATCTTGATACACCGCCTAGAACCTGAGATATAAATAATAGTAAATTGTGAATTACGTGCGGTCAAAGTCACGGGGACAGGCTATTAATAATATACATACAGACAAATCGCACTTGTGTTATGGGATACTAACTCAATGATACTATATTGTATAACAAATACATATACCAGGTCAATCTGTAAAAGATCCTTTTTCATCTTAACTCGACTGGGGATAGAACCCCAGACCTCCGGTGTGACAGTCCGCTGTGATGACCGTTGGACCATGGAGCTCATGAAAATACTTACTGGAAAACTGGCAGATCGGTCCCACAACACTCTTCTCTTGATGAACTCCTTCCCAAACAGCGCATGGTTGCAAATGGCATATCGGTTGCCACTTAATTTCAACATGTTTGCTCTGAAACAATTTCTTTTACATTTCACAAATATATTTATTTTTGCACGGGACTTTGTTCCTATGGGAATTTTGGGAAATCCTCTCTTAGTGCATCACCCCTTAAGGAACCTACATGCCAAATATCAGCTTAATGTTTTTGAGCAATGTTCAATATCAATGTTTTGTTCGATTTTAGGCGCAGCTGACACGGCCTATAATAAACCAAAATACATGAACACACTCCGAATCGTAAAAAAATGTACCCACTACATTGGTGGACATCTAATCAATAGGGTATACGTTTACAACAATCAGATTTTGCTCAACAGAAATAATTATAACACCATCACAATAATGAAGGATACTAACCTTATATCATACAAGTGCTATAGTAATGTTTGTTCTCTTCATTTCACGTGTATTTTAAACACTGGTACATTATTTTATTAGCAAAATGAACACATATTGATAAGTACAAAACATACATACACAGATTCACAGTCTACAACATTTCGGTACGATGTTAATAAGATCCTAGTTTTCTAACGATCGTATATTCTCAATAGTCTTTAGATATTCAATACTAATAGCAAAATTACAAAAGAATAGACTAAAAACACGCAGTTATTTTATTCGCCACCATTTTTTAAACATCAAACACACACACACAACACAATGAATGGAATTATACGCCATGAAATGAATGAATGAAACCAAAATTCGACGTTTCTGACTGACAGTCCGTACCCTACGTCAAAATGACAGTCATTCTCATTCATCAGCCTAGACAGATTCGCAAATCGTGACACGTCGGTGCATCGCGTGGTGCATCTTTTGACAGTTAAATTCGATAGTGATGAGACATGTAAACTTTTCAATCATTAATCATGCAGTTTTTTTTAAGTATTTAATTTCGATTATAATAAAATAGAAGATAAATAAAATATTTGAAGCCTGTTTGCATTTTGATTTTGTGTTATGAACTTTATACATTACTTTAAACTATTTACATGTCACAAATAAACTCCATAATTAAATGAATCTATTGATTATGATATATTTATGTGCGAGTGTCGGCTGTGCCAATCACGAATACATCTATCTTGTCATTTGTTTCTATCTTGTTTATGAATTTTCTGCTCACGCAGAATACAATAGGATTTGGCCTAAACAATTACTCTATTAGTAAAGGAAAAAATTTGAAACTCAATGTTCATCAGTTTCTCTCCTAGATTATTGAATAGTATAGACCTAGCCTATGATTCGCAAATCGTGACACGTCGGTGCATCTTTTGACAGTTAAATTCGATAGTGATGAGACATGTAAACTTTTCAATCATTAATCATGCTGTTTTTTTAAGTATTTAATTTCGATTATAATAAAATAGAAGATAAACAAAATATTTAAGGGCTTTTTGCATTTTTATTTTGTGTTATGAACTTTATACATTACTTTAAACTATTTACATGTAACAAATAAACTCCATATTTAAATGAATCTTTTGATTACGATATATTTATGTGCGAGTGTCGGCTTTGCCAATCACTAATACATCTATCTTGTCATTTGTTTCTATCTTGTTTATGAAGTTTCTGCTCACGCAGAAAACGATAGGATTTGGCCAATACAATTACTCTAGTAGTAAGAAATTCGAAACTCAATGGTTTCTCTTCATTTCTCTTTTGTTTATACCAATGGGTTTGCTCTTGACCACAATCTGGCTTGCCCTGAGTGCTGTATGCGCGACTATTATTTAAAATTATTATAGGGATGGGACAGGTAAAAATAAAATAAAAATAAAATGCATTGCAATTATTTATTTCAGATCGAAACGATTCAAACAAGAATGTTAACACAAGATTTTTAAAACAAAGTGAAATACATTTTTCACTTCACTTAACATTACATCAAATTCTTATTTAGGATATTGTAGTGAAGTTTGTTCAGGCCACCATAAAAAGTAACCATGTCATGTTCTTGTAGTAACCTTGTTGGTGTTTCAACTGGTCTCATGATGATATTATATTTGTAGAATCTGTAACAATAAATAAATAAAAAATTACCCAAAAGCTTTATTCATTATGCTCACACAAATACCAAATCTAGGTACATAAGATTTCATATCATAGTGTATGAATCAGGCCAACTTTGATATCACCATTGGATAAGTATAATAACTCAAACTGTGTGACTTGTCCATATTTATTTTGAGCTAGTAGCTTTTGTTAATTAAATAGTATGGAACAGTTTTTTTTAGAATCAGTTGATCCCGGTTTTTTTTTTGAGAATCAAAGTTGCTCTTATTCATGAGAACTTTGACGACTAGAAATTTTGCCAATATTGTTAAATCCTCCTGTATGAAGGGCCTCTGCTACGGAACTACCAATCTTAACAGCAGTATATAGTTATTGTGAAAGTTATTACTTAATTTACTATTTTTGTATTTTCCTCCCCTCGCCGCGCCCCCCTTATCTGGCGCCCAACGTGTGACTGAGGACTGTATCGTCACTGCTCCCGTTCTGCGTATTATACCAACGCGACGTCATCTTAAAATGCATTGGAAAAGAATCCTACAAACAAATAGTTACAGTAGTAAAATTATTATCCCAATCCTAACTAATGCGAAAGTGTGTTTGTTTGTTATTTCTTCACGCTTTTTCTTCTGAACCAATCTTCCTGAAATTTCGCATACACATAGTTAGAAGTACAGAGAAGGACATAGGCAACCTTTCATCTCGGGAAAAAGCACTGTTCCCGTAGGAAATTCACGCAGCGAAGCTGCGGGCAAAAGCTAGTTAGGTATAAATGCGAAGTTGTTACCTCTTCACGTTCACGCTTTATCTACTGAACCAATTTTCCTGAAATTACGCATATACACTGAGAAAGACATAGGATACCTTTCATCCCGGGGAAATTCACGCATGCAAAAGCTGCAAATGTGTCAGCAAATTATACACCGCATATGCAATAATAATACTTTATTTTTCTCTTTACACTTTTTACATGTTTTTCTGACATAGTATGTTTGTAATCTTTGTAAAGAGACTAGTCCCTGAAATAGGTCCCCGGGGGGACCTGTGCAATAAAGAATTTGTATTTAGATTCAGTTTATCTCTACCAAGAGCATCCAAGAAAGCACGTGTAAACGTTTTCAAATTGAATCTTCATAGCAAAGGCTACGCAAAGCTGTAAAGTACTGCGGGATAGGTTTTTAAACGTTATTACTTACATACTTTGTGGAAAGAAGACATTTTTCCGTCCATTTGGTGTTACGGTACAGAATACAAACAACATACATACAAGTACAAGTAGTTACGGTTGATACCACAATATTTACCACGATTACGCGACGCGAGACACGAGTACAGAACGGAGATGGCCCACATCAACCCTCTTGGAGTCTTGGCGTGTTGATGCCATTCTACCGATCAAAATGTACCCGAAAAGTGTTCCGCCACTTTTACTTCTAATCCGCGCCACTTCTTTCTTACTGTCCTGTGCCAGTCTTATCCATCACTATACCGCTATTCGAATAATGTCATCTAACCAGCAGCGTGTTGGTGGTTTACCTACTGCGTTTAGGGTGGGTTTATTCAATTGTGCACATTTTAATATTCTCATTTATTTCAAAAACGCCTGAACCGACTTAGTTTTGGTTTTCTGTAATGTGTTCCTTGATTACCTGCAATGGTTCTTAGATGGATATCTTGGTGGCGCCGCTGCCGGTGCAATAACGGAAAATGTAATAAATGTTCCCATCACGGAAATATGAATAAGAGTGGAAGTGTTACTTGATAAAATTAGTAAGTGAACCGTGGTCGCCAAACTCACACATTTAAGTTATAAATCATACACTACACTACAGATGAACAATGAGCTTTATTGGTCATTTTTATTTTATCAAAGTGTATTAAGTCAATGCGACTATATCGGACAAACAAGTACCTTAAGTCTTCGACATATGGCTTAATTTGTACTGTACAAGAACGTACATAAGACGTTTTAAAGTCCAACGTCGACTGAAGAAAAAATTCCGCCACTCGACAATAGATGGCGTTTCAAAACTTTTGAGCAACTATGACCCATAAATCAAAGAGAATAGGGTTTAAATTAGCGTCAAATGAAAGTATTCCTAGTGCTACTCGATTAGTGCAGTAGCGGATTGATTATTGCAACACAATATCGATATCGATAGATCAAATTTTCATACAAACTCAGAATAATAAAATAGATTTTCTTTCTTCTATATTGTTTCGCGGATTTATAGTGTTATTATTTTAATCAAAAATTAACGTAATATTTTGTTATAAAAAAAAAGTGTGTCGAAATCAAGAAATTATTTTCCTCGAAATGCTCGGAACATATAGTAGGTACTAAATTAGTTGTCATCCAAACAACTCTGCCAGTTGCATCTATCCATTTTTCTTTAAAATCAGGATCTTTGGGAAACCTTAAAATTAATATTTCATACAATGTAAACAAAATATATCGATAAAATCCAAAACATTACCTTACTAGGTACATCACTAATCGAGTAGCATAGACGTTTCGGGAAGAACAGAGGAGCACGCGTTAATGACAAAATCGACCTTATATAAATGACATTAAGGTAACTTTTAACAAATAATATTTTAAAGTTTTTATTATCATTATTGAACTTTTATTTTAAAGAAAACAAACGAAATATTACTCACCTGTGGTACGAAACACCTCCATTTTTAAGATTAATTTTGCTACTGTTATTTTTGCACTCTAAAATAGAACAAAATGGCATTTTGACGAGGGAATTTCGACGAGAATTCAATGTCACGAACAAACTACTCAGCGCGAAGTCAGAACACAACTAGAATGACGAGCCGTGTTTGTTAGCAATGCATTGCTTACTTGTGGCGACCGCGCCACGCCTACTTAACACTTCCACTCTTATTCATATTTCCGTGGTTCCCATTCATCACCAAAACGACTCGACCTATTAAGATACGGTTTTCGGTACCTATCTAATAAGTTTGTCATTTAGCAATCATTATTTTAATGTAATAATTGAAAATGAGTAAAATAAAAACACAATTGAATTAAAAATATTTTGATTATTCTCCACATAAGTATTTACAACACATAATAAATAAGGCCCCGCTATCGATGGATTCTTTTTTATTTTAAAGGTTTTTTTCTTCTATTGTAATACTTGTATTTACATTTGCTTGATACAAATGCAACTTAATAAAAATATCACCTTTGCCATTTAAGTAAGTCCCGTACTAACTACTAATGTGTCCGTACTGTGGCCTAATTTCACAAAACGCTGTGGAGCCATGATACATCACCCGGGTGCTCTTAAATAAGATTAAGATTATTGTATCATCCATCTAGCTGTTATTAAATTAGTGTGTATGTGCAGAGCAACTACGCTCTGCTGCCAGAAAATGTGCGCAGAGCGAATCCGGACAAACGAAGCGGCGGGAAGAATTCGGTACCGGAACTTCACCGGGAAAAAACCACCGGTAAAAATAAGTACCGGGAAAAAATCTCCACGCGGCACCACGTTTGCCCGATTAAAACCTAACTAACTTAACGCAGTCTGCTACCACCGTAGCTTATGAAGGGAGCTACAGGGCCCTATATAATAACTTAACCTATAAATTAACTACAATGGAAAATCACTTACCATACTAAATCTTCTTTTTCTTCGGATCCAAACTTGAGTGTCTTCGGGAAGGGGGAATTCCTAATCACCCTACCTAACCCATGAGATCTCAATTCCCCAGAACACATAAATAGATTTCTTCCCGAAATCGACTCGGCAACAGATAGATGTGAGCGAGCAGCCACGCGTCGCATCCCACAGGAGAAAGTCACAATGACGGGCACACAAACACAAAGTTCAATAGTTATTTAACAAACAGGAAATTCACCAATACAACTCAAGATAATTAGCAATCAAAGAACGCGGGACCTCTCGCGTATTAAAAATCAAACCGATATCGCATAGCAATGGCGACCGTCCGCGAGCCATTCGCACGAGCAATGTGAGAACCCCAAAACGCCTGGCGGCGATAACAGGAAACGCCTGCGTTTAGTTTTACCCAATATATTACAAACATCCCCCCGTCCCGGTCTGAGAAGCAGACCGCTAGCTTACTCTACGGGAAGGCGGGCGAGAGAGGTCACACCTCTCCTTAAAATCGAACCGTCGACCAACACCTCAGCCACACGCGGAGTGCCATCTCCGCCAAGAATCAAACGTAATATGCGAGCTCGTCGCCAAAGCAATGAGGGCAAATTTGCCTCTTTCAACAATACTAAATCACCCTCCCTGGGAGGCTCAGTCCTGTCTGTCCACTTCACTCTCTGCTGCAGCAAATGCAAATATTCAAGCGACCAGCGACGCCAAAAGTCCTGGCTCATTTGCTGCAACATTTGAAAACGCGACAACCGATATACGCGTTCATCCTTCCACGGGTATTCGGGCAGGGCATTCAAAGGCCCTCCCACCAAAAAATGACCAGGGGTGAGAGCTTCCAAGTCATTTGGATCTGGAGATAGCGGACAGAGAGGACGAGAGTTGAGGACCGCCTCAACTTTACAAAATACCGTGGCCAGCTCTTCAAACGTTAGAGCTGTTTCTCCGATAATGCGGCGGAGGTGGGTCTTTGCGGATTTCACAGCCGTTTCAAAAATCCCTCCCCAATGGGGGCAACTTGGGGGACTAAACTTCCAGGTTATTCCCCTTTGAGCAGCAATTTGACTTAAACTAGTACAATTCTTATCAATAAATTCAAAAACATCCTTAAGATAATTTACAGTTCCCTTATAGTTTGTGCCATTATCAGACCTAATAAGGGAAGGTAGACCTCGACGCGAAACAAAGCGATCCAACGCGGCGACGAAGGCCTCCGTAGTCAGGGCTGATACCACCTCCAAATGGACAGCCTTGGTGGCCAAACAAACAAACACACACAAATAGCCCTTTACAATACGGGCATTACGAAAGGGAGAAGCCTTGATCGAAAAGGGACCGGCAAAATCGGTTCCAACGCCGTCAAACGGCCTCGAAGGTCGGATTCGATCAGCGGGCAAATCACCCATCTGTGGTTGCATCGTGGATGCCTTCAACCTATAGCATGCAATACATCGAAACAGGACACTACGGATTGCTCTTCGGGCAGATAAAATCCAAAACTCGCGTTGCAAAATAGCCAGCAAAGCATTGCACCCAGCATGGGCGTTACGAATGTGTCGATCAGACACCAAAAGCTGCACCAAGGGTCCGCCCTTGGGCAACAACAGAGGATGGCGAGTCTCATATGGAAGATCCGCCTTCCGGAGCCTGCCTCCAACCCGAAGAAGCCCATCCGAGTCGATGAACGGGTTCAAACGAGCGACCGCGCCCTTCAACTTAGCGCGTCCGTCGCGCAAAATATGAAGCTCTGACTCAAACCGTCCGGTCTGCACGACACGGACCCAATGCAACAATGCGCTCCGGCGCTCTTCTGCACCTGCAATCGGCTCCAACCGCTTTGCCTGTGGGTTTCTACAATTATGTATGAAACGCTTAATCCAACTGGTGACACCCAGAAGCTTATCCAAACTGCTATACCGAGCAAGTAGCCAATCCGGCTCCGACGTCGTCTCAGCGACTACAGCATGTACTCGAAGCCCAGTCGAAATCAAAGAAGTAACATCTGTCTGACAGACAGGCCAAGAAGTTTCTGATCCCATCAGCCACTCTGGACCCCACCAGAGCGGGTGTGACACCAATTCTGGTGCCGTACAACCTCGGGAAGCACAGTCCGCTGGGTTAAGCTCTCCCGGCACATGTCTCCATGTTATATCAATTCCGATATTCTGGATTTGGGAAACCCGATTTCCCACAAAAACCTCCAAGGTATGTGGGGCCGCGCGCAACCATGCAAGCGCGACCTGGCTATCCGACCAGGCGAAGATGTCCCGTATCTCGACCGTGGCCGCCAGCTCACTGGCAACGTGATGCAACAATTTAGAGAGAAGGTGAGCTCCACTCAACTCAAGCTTGGGAATAGTCAGCCTAGTCCTGATGGGGGCGACCTTGCTCTTCCCTAACAAAAGCGAGAC
The DNA here is from genome assembly GCA_018467065.1 of Ephestia elutella. Lineage (NCBI taxonomy): Eukaryota > Metazoa > Arthropoda > Insecta > Lepidoptera > Pyralidae > Ephestia > Ephestia elutella. Next base: position 952,536 of record CM031565.1, read on the forward strand.
ATTGACCCGGCCATCGGCGTCAACTGTCCGCATATAGACTGACGCGGCGTAGCCTCGCTCCGACGCGTCACAAAAGCCATGCAGGCTGGCTCGATATTTCCCGGGTGGCAATATTCGACGAGGCAAGGCAATCCGATTGACTTCCTTAATCGATGAAAACAACTCGAGCCAATCATCCAATGGAGAGCCAAACAGCGGCTCGTCCCACGAGACGCCCAAAGTCCAAAGTCTCTGAAGAAGACACTTCGCAGAGAATATTACTGGACTGATCCAACCGCTTGGATCAAACATACGAGCTATTACTGACAACACCGTTCTCTTAGTCCAGACCTTTGGTATTTCCAAGTCCACTTGGAATGTAAAAATATCGGTTAGCGGCTGGTACTGCATGCCCAGCACCGCTATCCTGTTGGGATCATCTACATCCTCAAACAGGTGAGGGTTCTGTTGGTGATCCTCCGGGATCCCTTCTAGAACTCTAGGCTCATTGGACAACCACTTACGTAGCTCGTAGCCACCTGTCTTCAATATTTCGATCAATTCATCCCGCAGTAGGAGGGCCTCCTCAATACTTTGGGCTCCGGTGCACACGTCATCAACATACAAGTCACGTGACAGCACGGAAGCCCCACGGGGAAAGCGGATCCGTTCCCGCTCTGCCAATTCAAGCAATGATCTGATGGCGATATAGGGACTAGATTTCAGACCATACGTGTTCGTATTGAGTTCATACACCGTCACAGGATCCTCAGGGCGCTCACGCCAGAGTATCAACTGGAATCGCCTGTCCTCAGGATGTATGACTGTCTGGCGGAACATCATCCGGATGTCCGCACCAAAAACCACTTGATGTCTTCTAAAGTTCAAGATGATGTCAATTATGTCCCTATGCAATTTGGGACCCGAATGCAAACACAGATTCAACGAAACCCCGTTCGAAGTGGGTGCGGACCCATCGAAGACGGTCCTCAATTTGCCTGTTGAGGCTTTCACCACCGCGTGGTGGGGCAAAAAATAATGCTCAGTTGAGCTCCAATCAACTCGAGCCGGAGACATGTGACCCAAATCCTCGTACTCGCGCATAAATTCAATATATTTATCGCGAAGTACGTGGTCACGCTGCATGCGTCGCTCCATGGACAGCAGTCGTTTCTCCGCAAGCGCCCTACTTTGCCCTAGACTAGGACGAGAGGCAACAAAGGGTAACCTAGTTACAAACCGACCGGAGGGCAACCTCTCCGTGGTCGATCGAAAAAGGGCTTCGCACTCAGCGTGTTCCGGATCCATCCTGGAACTCATAGGTGGCTCCTCCACCTCCCAAAACCTTTGCATGGTCTTGGCCAAGGACGCAGATGCGACGACCGGTGGCTCCTCCACGGTGCTATTATCAAACACAGGGCCCATCAGGGCGAAACCAAAGATAGTAGACACTGCCATCAGTGAAGACGAACCCAGAGCTTTCTGAGTACCCAACAAAATCCAACCCAATACGTCCGAGCCCAGGAGCAAGTCCACTGGGCCGGGATGAAAGACAAAGGGGTCGGCCAAATCCAGACCCGAAACTAAAGACAACACACCCGGCGGTATGTCTGTCGAGGGGTGCCAACCCGCAATGGTATCCATTACCATAGCCGAAGTCGTGATCCTCATTGTGGAGGACTTCAGCGAAGAAAAGGTGACAAGTGTCTGGCCCGTCAGACACTTCACTTGTATGCCACCAACTCCAAGAAGTGGCACAGGCGAGTCTTCCACGACTAAACCTAACTGGTGTGCCACTCGAGTGGTAACCAAACTGCTTTGAGCCCCTGAGTCCAACAGAGCTCTCAAATTAATGGCTTCTCCCCCACGACCCCATACGCGGACCACCGCGGTAGGGAGCAGAACCGTCCGCGGCTCTGTCCCAGCAAGGGAGCAAGCTAGTTACGGGCTCCCCACTCTCTCCAAACCAGGGGGGCGCCACTGACCCGGATAATATGTCGGGCGAGTGCACATCCCCATCTGAGGGGGGGCATAACCCGCGGCCCGGCCATACCTATGGTACGGCGGGTGGTACTCCAGCCGTGGGTACTCGTGCAGCGGCGGAGAAAACCGCTGCGGCTGCATGTGGTGGGTAGTGGTAACCCGCGTGGAGGGGGGTGTCCCCACTCTCCCGTCCGATCTAGGGCCCCCGCCCATGGGGGCCCTATCCGGGGCCTGGCCAGCTACATACTGGCCATGACCTTGGGGCGCGTGGTCCCGGTCCGCCAAGACCCGCGCAGGTACGCGACCCCCTCCCGAGGGGGGGGTGCGACGAGCGAAGCCGCGTCCTCCGTCCGATGGTGGAGGGCTTCGCGCAGGAGCGCCCCCGCCCATAGGGGACCCCTGCCTCAACAACCGGGGGCCATCCCCGTTCCGGTTCATGCAGAGCATCACGTGGTGCAGCCCACGGCATGCACTGCATGGTATGGCTCTGGGACAGTCACGTGCATAGTGACCGCCCAAACAATAAAAGCAAAGTTCATGCCGCTTTGCCATGCGGCGCCGATCTTGTACTGGCAGTCCCTGCCAGTCCCTGCATTGCAGCAGGCTGTGGCCCATCCGACCACATTGCAGGCAGTCCGCGTCCCTCGCGACTGCTGCCGTGTGTGCAACCCGCACACCAGCTCCACGCGGTGGCGGTTGCCGTCCCTGTTGGGGCTTCCCTCGCCATGAGGGTTCCAAGGGCCTACGTTCAGGCGCTCTGGATGGCGCTGAGTCCGTCATGGTATTCTCAGCAGCCCGTGCCTCAAACTCCAAAAACTTCACCAAGTCAGTGAATGTTGGTAGGGTGGTGCTATCCCGTTCCGCATTCTCGCGCTCAAATCGCGAGCGGATGTCATTGGGCAATTTGCCCAATACAATGTGCACCAGCAAAAAGGACCATTGGTCCACCGGCAGCCCCAGTGTGCGGAGCGCGTTACAGGCCACTGTAACGGGCGTGAGCAACTGCAGGCGCAACTGTGCCCTGTTGGCCACCTTGGGCAGGGCCATCAACTGTGCGGCGTGCGCATCCGCTAACAGACGTAAATTTTGGTAGCGGGAGTTCAATAACTCCCAAGCCGTATCGTACTGGTCGTCCTCCACCCGGAGGTGCTGGATGAGCGACCGCGCTTCACCCTCAAGAGTGGAGAGGAGGTAGGCCATCTTCTGGGCCTTCGACAAATCCTGTCGTGCTACGACCAGGGACTCAAACATATTTTTATATGCCACCCACTCCTCCATCCTACCCCCAAAGTGGGACAGCTGAAGGGTGGGGAGCCGACCAGTAACCGCTGGTCCTTCCTGTCTAACAGGTGTGCGAGGGGCTGGTCCGCCAGCCTGTCTCGCCCTTATTGCGGCCGCCGCCTCCACGATGTCATCGTGCAGACTCAGGATCTGGTCCAGGTCCGCCACGTGACCTGCGTAGACCTCCGGGGTAAGGTCGGCTTCGGTAAGCGCCGCCATGGCCGCTTCCGCGTTGTTCAATCGTGAGCGGAGCTGATCCGCTCTTTCCAGTATAGCGGCCTCCCTGTCCTTCCGGGACAGGAGTCCACCGGCCGTCACAAACCATCTCAATTCGTTGGCGAGTGTCGCCTTAGCATTGGAGGCCTTCGCCATCGCGTCAAGTCACAAACAAACAAACAAATAAGAAAAGATAAAAAAGGTAAATAAAGAACAAGATCAAGCAACAACACGAAAAACCGCGGTAGGTATGAGAATGGCACAAACCCGGAACGCACGGTACAAACCGCAAACAAATACAAAAAGGTTACAAATATTCTTATACAAACAAACTAAGAAAAATCTAATAATTTTTACAAACAATTAATTATTTTTTTACAAACGAACAAATAGAGGGTAGATAAACTACGCTCTGCTACCAGAAAATGTGCAGAGCAACTACGCTCTGCTGCCAGAAAATGTGCGCAGAGCGAATCCGGACAAACGAAGCGGCGGGAAGAATTCGGTACCGGAACTTCACCGGGAAAAAACCACCGGTAAAAATAAGTACCGGGAAAAAATCTCCACGCGGCACCACGTTTGCCCGATTAAAACCTAACTAACTTAACGCAGTCTGCTACCACCGTAGCTTATGAAGGGAGCTACAGGGCCCTATATAATAACTTAACCTATAAATTAACTACAATGGAAAATCACTTACCATACTAAATCTTCTTTTTCTTCGGATCCAAACTTGAGTGTCTTCGGGAAGGGGGAATTCCTAATCACCCTACCTAACCCATGAGATCTCAATTCCCCAGAACACATAAATAGATTTCTTCCCGAAATCGACTCGGCAACAGATAGATGTGAGCGAGCAGCCACGCGTCGCATCCCACAGGAGAAAGTCACAATGACGGGCACACAAACACAAAGTTCAATAGTTATTTAACAAACAGGAAATTCACCAATACAACTCAAGATAATTAGCAATCAAAGAACGCGGGACCTCTCGCGTATTAAAAATCAAACCGATATCGCATAGCAATGGCGACCGTCCGCGAGCCATTCGCACGAGCAATGTGAGAACCCCAAAACGCCTGGCGGCGATAACAGGAAACGCCTGCGTTTAGTTTTACCCAATATATTACAAACAGTGTATGTTACGCTCAAATACCGAAAACAGGGGACCGGCCAAGGTATGAGAATAGTAAAAAATAAGTTATTTTATTATAGAATACATATAATTAAACAATTTTGCGACTTTTCAGCACGAGTTTATTCTCCTGATTGAATTTATCAAAGTTCAAACTTTTTGAGAAAGTCCATTTTCTATGCGTGGCGTCATATGAATGTACGGTAAGTTAGGGGCGTTTGCACAGACATAATATTAGTTTGGGTATTGTCCAAACATCGCTTAAAAATGTGAATTGTTTTTTGTTATATCTTGGGATGGGAAATACTTTGGTCACTGATGTGATTTTTTCACTGATTATTCTATTATTGTGAGATATTTCAAAGCAGCATAAAAAAAAGTTGTCCGGTCCCCTATTGAGCGAGAAACTGCTTACGACGCGTTGATTTTACACAAAATAGTAACCAACAACGTTTCGACAAGGTTCCGACTATAAAATAAGGGTAACTGACCCACAATTTCTTGATGAGCCAGTACGTCATCGTTTTGTGACATTTCATGCACCGTTGCAGTCTGGCTGCGACCACGGCGACTGCAATTTAGCAAGAAACATCAGCTACAACGAATATATTAAAAATTAAGGTTCATGCTAAGTCTCTGTAATATTTATTTTTATACTAGCTGCGCCCCGGGGCTTTGCTCCCGTGGGAATTTCGAAATAAAAAGTACCCTATGTGCTAATCCCGGTATTTTTCTACCTGTGTACCAAATTTCATCGAAATCCGTCCAGTAGATTTTGCGTGATTGAGTAACAAACATCCTTTACTCACAAACTCACATCCAAACTTTCGCATTTATAATATTAGTAGGAAGTAGGATTTTAACATTTAAGTTCCTTTTATACACAAACATACCTACATATCCTACCTACTGAAGCATGTAAGTGGTCAGTCCACTAATCTGTGTATCTACTTTATTACATTGTAGGTTGATTGTGACGCTTTTTGACCACGCACCATGCTTGGCCAGCCATGGGTGATGGCGGTCAGAAGAGGCCAATAAATCGTGGAAATATACTAAAGCTTACAACGATAGTTCAACACTTTATTGCACCATTTATAGAGAGAACATACAAAGTGGTGACAAAAATAAATACATAAATGAGCGCAAAGGCGGGATCGCAAATGCAATTTCTTCCAGCCAACTTTCATACTATCTATGGCTCTAAAAATTTATAATAAAATTCCTCACCAAATAAAAGAGCTGAATTTAAAATTGTTTAAAAAACATATGAAAATGTTGCTAGTTGACAAATGCTATTACAGTATTAGAGATTTTCTAGATGATAATTTTTGACATCCCTGACATATGTATTTAATTGTTTATTATTCCTATGATTGACTTATTTTAATTATATTTTTTTGAGTGTATTATCATATTTTTTAAGTATATTTTGAATTTATTTGCGGCAAGCCATCTGACTTAATTTGCACACCGTTTCAACGGTTGAACATTGCTGCTCTGTAACATCATGCATTTTATGTATCAACAATGTTTTTTTGGCAAATAAATATATCTTTATCTTTATCTTTACCAACCTTTATTTGAGGAAAGATGTAAGTAAAAAGTGTAGGGTACAGTATTAATTATTAAAGATAGTAAGAAGAAATAAATGAATAATAAATACATACTGTGGCATACTTACCTAAAATAAGCTTAATTAATAAACACTTAAGTTTAAAATAAGTAAACTTACCTTGTATTGTATAGATATATATCTATACAATACCTTGTATTGTATAGATATATTGTAATTATACCTTGTATTGTAATTAAGCTTATTTTCAGGTAAGGAGGTAAGTAAGTATGCCACAAATAGGGGACCGGACAAGGTATGAGAATTGTTAAAAAAATGAAATTTTATGATAGAATACATAAGTAAACACATTTTGCGACTTTTCAGCATAAGTTTATTCTTCAGTGCTAATTTATTAGAGTTCAAACTTTTAGGGAAAGTCCATTTTCGACGCGTGACGTTATATGAATGTACGTTTAGTTAGGGGCGTTTTGGTATTGTCCAAACATCGCTTAAAAATGTGAATTGTTTTTTGCTATATCTTGGGAAATACTTTGGGTATGGAGGTGATTATTTTACGGATGATTCTATTATTCTGAGATATTTCAAAGAGGCATCAAATAAAAATGTTGTCCGGTCCCCTATTAAACATTCTCAATCTAAGAGCGAAAATAAATATGTAAATAAACAACAAAACAGACAAAGTAAGTTAAAATAAGCTAATTATCAAATATGCCGAAGAAAAAGCAATAATGTGTCAACTGCTTTTCTTTCCTCGCAGATTGTAGAAGCCAATCGAAGGAGTAGGTTTTATTAAACGGGATTTTTTCTGGAACTAGTAATCTGCTATATCTGAATCTCCATACCACCAATAAGCCCACTGTTCAGCCAAGCGTGGCTTTCGAGTCTCACGACTCTTGGCACTGCCTTTTTATCTCTGGATTGGATAAAAAATATAACACTGTTTCTGAATAATTCACACTCATTTTATAAAGAGGTAAGATTTGTATTTTTGTTTGTAACGAATAAAATCAAAAACTACTGGACCGATTTAAAAAATTCTTTCACCGTTGGAATAGTACGTTATCCCTGAGTAATATAGGCTAGAATGTAATATTGGCGAAGCCGGAGTAGACCGCCAGTATAGGTATTTATCGCGAGGTGGAAAACTATTAATTAACTAAACTCACCTTTATTTTACGCGGGGGTTGAAACATTGCATCTATTATTAGATATTTTTAAGAGGCTGATCAACAAAAGCGATAAAACAATATTTGTGTCGTTTTATTAACCTTTATACATCAAATTGTTAGGACAATAATTGTTTTACAAGCGCCTTGGGCTAGGGGCACTGGCTGACGCTCACACAGTTACTACAGAATTAATATCTAAGTACTACGTACAGAAAGGAAACTCCCTGCCCCTCCCGCAATATGGCACCCCCCCGCACCTCCTGCACTTCTCCCCCGTTCTTGTGTGGCTGTGGGACGTTTGAATATGAAAACGTTGACGTGTTACTGACGTGTTCACGGATATACAGTTTCATTTGTAGTAGTAGAATACTTAGGTATATTAATTCTGTGGTAGTAGTACAAATTTGACGCGCCGTTTCTATGAAGCGCCCGCCCTGTGCCGTTACAGTGAAATGTACGAAAAAAAAAACAGTTAAAGTAGGTATATAATTGATAATAAAACCTTACCAAATTATTATTCTTTCTTTTCAAGAACTTTCTCATGATTTTCTGTTGTGTCCTGTGATGATCTAGTTTTTGAGTTTATCGCGAACAGACACCGCTAGCACAATAAATAAACCCCCTGCTTCTTCGTACAGTCCCTGTGTTTTATTTTTATAATATTTACTTAGTGAAGATGGTTTCAACTATTTTTGAGTTTCCCGTGTCGAACCTCATCTTGACAATATAATAAACTCTCTAGCTACGAGACGGGCTCCGCTCCCGAGTGAATTTTGGGATAAAAAGTACCTTTAGTACTATTCCCAGTAATTTTCTTTCCGCCTACGAAATTTCGATTTGATTTTGCGTAATTGAGTAACCAAATATACCCACAGTTCCACACATCTTTTTGAAACATTCACATTAATAAATGCAACAACATCAACTATGTTGATGACCAAGTCCAAATTAGCAATTAAGTACTAACATAGTTTTAAGTTGTTTACAAATATTTGTAAGTCTTAGTTGCCTTAAATAAATGCATTTTTTTTTTTAATTTTCGCTTCGGTGTAAACGCAGTCCAGCGTCTCTGTAGATTTATAGGACACTTTCGGATGTTTGTCCCGTGCGTATGCCCCCGCCCTTAGGATTAGGGTTGTCACAACTACGACTGAAGTAAAAAAACAGAGTTGTCATCATTCGTTCAACGAGCCCTACGGGGTAGATAGACTCCAATATATAAATATAAATATATACCGACAAATCACACAGATTCAGCTAGCCCCAAAGTAAGTTCGAGACTTGTGTTATGGGATATTAACTCAACGATACTTTATTTTGTAACAAATACCTACATATACATAATATATATAGATAAACATCCAAGACCCATAGGTCAATCTGGAAAAGATCATTTTCCATCTTGACCCGACCGGGGATCGAAGCCAGGACCTCTGGTGTGGCATTTTTTCAAGTTGAATCAAGAATAGTGGGCTTAAAACACAGATTAAAAGAATGATAGTTACCTCAAATGGTACGTTTAGCTGGATAGTGGGGTTATTGGTAAAATTGAGATTCCGATATAGTGACAGGTAGCTAGCACATCGCCTATCACGAACCCTTTTCCGAGCGGGAAAAGCATAGCAAAGCTGGCATTCTATGTATTTTCTTCGTTCCCCGACCAGTTAAAGAAGTTAGCCGTTACGGAACTCCAGGCAGATGTAAAACAAATGAGCATAACCATAATGTCAGTTACAAATTAACTTGCAAATTAACAATTCATGGCAACCCTGCCTATAAAGTTGTATTCTTAGCAAAGAGCGCAACAAATACTCGATCTTCGATTGTTTTATCAGACAAAAAGCCGAGTGGACAGGATAATCGTCTTCATTAGATTCCTCCGCAGAATTTGGAATAATATTGAAGTGCCAGCCAATTATAGAAGTGACAGACGAGTCGCTCCTTGGTAAAGCCGCGTAGGACTTTGAAGATCCTAACAGATATTCGTTCAAATTTTAATTTTTAATGAGCTATTGCTTTATTACTTTGTCGATTTTATAGTGAACGTTAGATCTTTATATAAAACAAGCTTTTGCCTGCAGCTTCCCGTATATTTTCCATGGGATCAGTGCTTTTTCCAGAGATTAAAGGTACCCTGTGTCCTTCTCAGTACTTCTAATTCTAACTATGTGTATGCGAACTCTCAGGAAGATTAATTCAGTAGTTAAAGCATGAAGAGTGAGTTTGTTTGTTACACAAATTCACTTTTGCATTTATAAATATAGGTTGGGATATTATAAAGTGAGCATTATGTTTAGCGTAAGCTTTCTATTTCACTAAGAGATAAATTATGGAAATTCCTCTCTTGGTGAAACGGATGGAAAACTAAATTCACGCGGGCGAAGCCGAGGGAAAAAGCTAGTATTTTCTTATTAAACAAGCGCCGGCACTTCTTTTCATCCTTATTTAAAATTCTGTGGATTCCACTTATTTCTAAAATAGGCTTTTTGTCAAACCTAATTCTTATCATTTCGAACGATCTTACAAACTAAATGTCGATAAAAAATCGCTTAATTAACCTCAACATTTCTCAAGATAAGAAAATAAAAGTAATCAAAGGGCTGATGTCTGATCTCTCGTGACCAGAAGGGCAATGCTGCCAGCCTTCTGGACTGTACAACTTGTAATTTTTTCCCCTTTAGTTAAGTATAAGTTACTTTTTACTAACCACAATTTTAATAGGGTAATGGTAGATAATGCTTTTTACCTTTTAGTTTAGGGCTAAGTCCGCCCATTGTACTTTTACAATTCTATCTTGTGCAATAAAATTTAAATAATTAAATATAGGTACCTACTTACTTACTTTAATTGTATCGATGCTAAATAAACTGAGGTAAGCTTCCAAATGGAGTTACCTAATCGATTTTGGTTTAGTTTTTTTATTTGAAAGGTTACCTAATAGATTTTTTCGTCGACATTCTTAATGCGCATAGCGAAGGAATGGAACTCCCTGCCTGCGTCTGTGTTCCTGAGCACATACAACCGTCAGCCTCTTCAAACCAGAGCTTGCTACACCATAAGGTGGAGTCTTCCTCATCTCTGACCTCGGGCAAGATTGTTGTCAAGTACAAACCCATCTTTTATATAAAAAAAAGTATTCTTAGGTCCGGTTGCTCGAAACTCGGTTACATTAACTGAAGGATAAAGTCATGGTTAAAGTAAAATTAACCGGCGGGCTAACTTAAAAAGCGTTGTTGAAGCAAAACGGTTACTTTTAACGAGGGGTTAAATCTCAGATTTGACGGGGCGGTCAAAATAACTGATGGGGTGGGGGTCGTTTAAATTTTAACATTGGTAGAATTGTAGTGATCGTTTACCGCGTTTTTGGGTCATTCTACTTTTTTAAGAAGAAAAATAAGTAAATAAAATTCTCATGATTCTTTAATTATTTTGGCTTTATTTTATTAAACAATAAAAACAATGATTGTAAAAATTACAAACAGAGATCGTTACGCAATAATTTCCGAGAAAATGACCAAAATTTAAAATAAGCGGCTAACAGGAATGATGCTGTACATAACAGATATGATGATTTTGTATGTAAGTGGTTCTTAGCAACGTTAAAAACAAATTATTATTATTTTAAAGTATTGATACCAAAAGCAAATTAACAAAAACAAAGTAAATCAAAATCAAACTAATGTATCAAAAATAATAACAATTCTAAAATTTTGATCACAGAAATGACGTCACATACGTTATCCTTTGACTGTGTCACACTTTCCCGGTCCTTTCTTCAAGTTTTTCTTGTGTCAACTTTTGTTGGTGCCATCTCATAGCTTGCTTTACTTGTTCTTAACGAATTGTACGTTTTGCTTCATTATTTTCTTTCTTTTTTTCGAGTGTGAGGAGCCAAACTGCAGCGGAAACTATCAATTAATCAATCCTGTGATCACACGATCACTTCTGTTATCGAGGTTTATTTATATAAATGAAAACTTTTTATATGAAAAAATCATAAATTTACTATTTTTTATTTAATATATTGTCAATTAAACCATGAACGATACTTAAATTAAAATATATATATATATCATAACAGGACGTGACGATCACAGAAATGATAAAATTTTGAAATACCCGCTCAATCGGATTCAAAGTAGAGTTATTACCTGTTTAACCTAATGTGTACATAAATAAACATTGAAATCAATGCCGCCCGCGTATAATTGTTTGAGATTTTTTTAAACTTACCTTTTACAGCTTGAACAGAGATGACACACAAACTTTTACATACCAATTATTACAAACAAAATAGTTTTTTGTCACAAAACAAATGCAAGCCCCGTTTACTTTGCAGTCGTGCCAAAAATAACAGATAATGTAGTATTGTCACCGCATAAAATTTTACCCATAAGTAAAATGTTAATAGCTTTTATTTACGAAATTAGCTAGGATCACAGAAATGATTACAAATTTGTAACTAAAGTAGAATCGCGTAAAAAGTATTGTTAAATGGCATCGGCATTTATTTTGTTGGCAGTACCATGAATTAGATTATAATAACGCCATGTTTGTGATATAAAGAATTCCCTAAACTCAAACTTTATATTTTTTTTTGGTATCGCAATGTGGATACCTTTGAAATGCACAGATAACAGAACGTGATATTTACATTTTCAAAAAAATAAATAAATATCAATTTTCGTTCTAACACCTTTTATTAATAAACCAGAAGACAAAAGACATCTATTTCTCATATTTAATAAAAAAAGAAACCGAGATTAAAATTTATTTTTGCATGTTTTTTGAATTGCACACTTTTTTTGCAGTAGAATAGAATTACCCTTTTAGGTTATTTTAATATTTCTTTGAGAGTACAGTTATGAAAATGGGATCAGAGCGTTTTGTTTTGGATTTAATTCATGAAGATAGTTCCTCCGATGATGATTTCATATTTGACCAAGTAGTCCAAAGACAGAGGAATTTTCGACCACGAACTGATTATTTTCGAGAAATAATAAGTCCAGCCACAGAATATTTATTGAGAAATAATAAGTCCAGCCACAAATTGTTAAATTTAGAGTGTCTTACTTGAATATAACTAGTGGCTAAGATAGTTTTATTCAGATGCACGTCGATTGTGGCTGACTAAGTAATTTAGAAAGCAATTTATATATTTAGAGGTGAATAATGCAAATTAAAAGAAGTCAGTTTAATTAGTACTCATTATTTTCTATGGGACGAAATAGACTTCAGAGCAAGCTTCAGAGTTTCGAGAAATTTGGCTAAAATGCTTATTTTCAACCGACTTCCCAAAAAAGGAGGAGGTTATATGTTTCGATGTATGTATGTTTTTTTTTTATGTATGTTCGCCGATTTCTCCGCCTATAGTGGACTGATTTCCGAAATTATTGTTTTATTCGAAATAGTTTATTCCCAAGTTGGTCCCATTTTAACCACGTCAGAATCTGTTCGGTAATTTTAAAGATACCTAACAAAATATAAAAATTCTAACATTGGATTATAGAGCAAAAGCCCGCGACAGCATGCCCTTCCTTATTTTATGAAAACTCAAGATTCTCTATGCATGTCCCCAACACAGAAATAGCGATTAGCGACTATACAAGTTGGATCATGATTGCTTAGGCAGATAATTTGTAGCAATCATATTTAAAGTGGTAGCTTAATTTCCTTAAAGTAAGAGTTTTTTTAAGATTTTATTCCGAATAATATGAGAAATCATGCCATCCATTGCCAATAGCCCGGGAAGTAGTGTCATGACGTGCAAATTTTGGTATCGGAAGAATTCACTTGGCACAGGTGTTATATACATGAAGTTAAGCTAATTTAGTCCGGTAGCCATCCACCCCCCCCTGGTGGGTAGGTAGGGGGGGCATTTAAATGTACACGCCGCCGCGCTTTAGTTAAAAAATCATATCAGCTTCTATTTACCTACCACCTCGAGTTTGGTGTCATTTTCTAGTAAATCAGGCATGAGGAATTCATTTTTGAGACATTTAGTATATAGTTTAATAGAAAAAAAGGAAAATATTGACGAAAATATCAAAATCGGTTTGTTATTTTTTTTTATTCAACTGTCAATATTTTTGAAAATCCTGAATTTTGTGCTAATAAAAAAATACTATATTAATGGATATTTATCTAGCTTTTAAAAAATATATACTTTAATATATAAAGTTATCATAGATGTTTCTGAAAAAAATCGGACATGGTACGCGGCGGTGCCTAGGAACTTTTACAGTAGTCTAGTTTCTCATCCTTTTGTTGACATATTAATTTGGTTTTATATGCAAAATATACAGAATTTGTACTTAACTTAGTTATTGACTGTCTCTTATGGTCTGATGAATAAATAATACTATTTTTAGGGTTCCGAAGTAAACATGGAACCCTTATAGTTTCGTCATGTCTGTCCGTTTGGCTGTCCGTCCGTCTGTCCGAGACTTAGCTCAGAGACTATTAATGCTATCAAGTTGTAATTTGGTATAGATATACATAATAATTACGCGGATAGAAATGTAGAATAAAATCAATACAAAAAAATTTTTTTTAGGGCGGTTCCCCTACGGCTAAAGAGGGGATGATTTTTTTTTATCTCGATTATACCATCGTGTGGGGTATCATTTGATAGGTTTTTCAAAAATATTATGAGTGTGTGAACATCATATTTTGATTTAGGGATCCGTTTGTGCAAAATTTTGTCAATGTGGTGAAAATGCTATGTGAAAATACCTTCGCATACCACTTCACTTCTCGACAGTCGAGCAGTGAAGCGGGATGTGGGACTTGGACCCACTAAAAACACCCCGGTGCCTCTACATACCAATACAGAAGAGGTGGGAACGGTGGAGTTACCACCAATCTTCCACACTCTCCAGCCATGGCAGTGACCTTCAAATGTCACCCTGCATCGAGTATAATTACTCCGTCTGCCTTAAGTAATAGCCTCTTAAAAACGCGGACGATGGACCGATTACCAGGTCCATCGCCAGTCATTTTCAAGGGGCATAAGATGGGCATAGGCCCTTCTTCTCCGGCCCGGCCGACAGAGCTTCTCGTTGTTGCTCTGCCTCTTCTTTCTTTGGCATTATAGTCTCGCTGAATATCTATGCTTTATTGTGACCTAGGGCGCGATTTTCTTCACGCCATAAAAAGCGCCAGAAATAATTTTTGCCTCTAGATCCCATGGCAAGGACCCAACAAGAATACAAGCAGCGTCTGCAGAAACTGTGCGATATCCTCGTATTGTACAGATAGCCCTTTGGGGTCTACGCAACAACATTATGCTCTCCTTTTTTAAATCATCTGCGCATATTGGGACTCCATATAATGCCATCGACCGTACGACACCAGTATAGAGGCGTCGCGCGGGTGTATTGGGTCCTATTAGGCAGTATCCTGGACGACGCAGATGCCGATTTCAAGAGTTTCGGAGCCATATTCTTGAAATGATCGGAGAACTTCCATTTGGCATCCAGTATTAGGCTTCATAGTTTTAGGGTTCATTCAGGCGAGGTACTTCATAGTTCCATCAATAGCGATATTGACCCCACCTACCACTATGCTCGCATTTTCTGGCGGTGCATGTCTAGGACGATAAAAACAAAGGCCATGGGATGCGGAACGCCACATGACATTTCCCAGCATCGCCATCCGTCTTTCCCTGGGTACTCGACGTGCCTTTCTGACAAGTAGGAGTCCACAATGCACAGCACACTCTACATGCACACCCTAGTAAACAGCTCTTAGGAGATGCAGCCGAGAACTGGCGTCCATCGGCGGAACATTCTCTAGCTGTCAGTCTTTTTTAGAGAACAGCGCACTTGCGGATTTGGGATAGGAAATGGAATTAAATAAATGGAAACCAAAGTGGATTATTGCACCAGTTGCTGCTACCGCTTGTCGTGAACTGATTCGGTGCAAGCCACGGTGCGGTGTTAGGTGCAGCTGTCAAAATTCAATTAAAATGAACCAAATTATGCCACTGTGGTGGAAAATGTCGGTAATATAATAAAATAATTGGTCAAGTCCGTATCGAACCACCATTGTAGAGTTCCGAAGGTGCCTGCCTACTCTGTACAAATGTAGATACATCAACTCAAATTAACTCCCAGCTTTATTTAACAAATGACTAGAATACAGTGTATATATACTAGGGTGGATCGTTTTTAATTTTTTTAAATTTTTAAAATGGCGGGGTGCGGGAAAGGTGCCAAATAGGATTACAATTAAAAGTTACTATGACGGCAATGTGATAATATTATTGCAACTACTGCCGCCACCCCATGTAATATACCAAAAATATCTTAAATATAGCGTTCGGGCCACAATTAATAAAAGCACTCTAACATACAAAAAATGTGTGTTTTCTGTGATAATATCACTTTTTACATAGCAGCCTATATAGAAGGAAACATGAAAATTGCAAATATAAACAATCTTTTTATTAATAGTTTGTTAAAAACTATGATAAAATCTGTTTCAAAGCGCCTTGTAACTTAATTGATTGGTATGACGCGACAAGACTCCAATATATTTCTGATAAATCCTTTCCGTCTTTCTGGTCCACAAACAGCAGAACACTCTGTCTGCGGACCAGAAAGACGAATTCAGTGACTAATTTAATACACTTTTCAATATCTTGAGTGTAACGTGGATTATGGAGGAATTAATGTAAAATTAAAGTTTCCACCAACTCTGGGTTTTTATTAGCTTCAAAAAATCTAATCATTGTCTATTTTCTTTAGTAGAGGTGGCTCTGAGGCGTGGTTCCTGTCAATTAAAATAAATTTTCGGGGGCATTGCAATTAAATTTTGGCAATTCGAACACTCTTATTGCTGCTAAGCCTGAAGTTTGTTTTCTAATGTTTATTATGCGTCTGAGCGCTTGTTCTTTGATATGGATTCGTTTATCAGCCAGCATTCCAATCAAAATATTCTCGCAGTGACTAATATCCATTGCGCTGAATGATATGAGTCCAAGATATGCTACAAATTTTAAATGAAGTATCTTGAGAGTTCCATGGCCTTTCAAATTTTTTACGTCGTTGACAAACGTGAGGTTGCATTTTAATAATTGCAAACCACATTGGAGCATATACTTTTATGACAAATTCAGTCAATATTAGCAAATTTGTCAATGGATCCTGGTGGTGGGCACGTAGAGTAAGGATCCTGTTAGCTTAGCGGTGGTAAGCCATGGAGAATAAACATTTTTCCAGGGTTTTGCTTTTCCAAGTTATAATCATATTGCATTACAGATTTTAAATAAATATAGTTGATCTGTACTGTACTAAGATCACTGAACGATGTAGTAATATCGGGTAACTCACATGCGTTATCGCATAGAAGTTTGTGACGGGAAAACACTCACAATATTTCAAAGTTTTCCTTATAACTCCTGTGAAACTTCTAGGACCTGTGGTGGTACCGTGGAGATCATGTGGAGATGCTTAAATGATAGTGATAGTTCATTGGCATGCAGCTGACATAATATGAACCATTAAAGTGGCCAATGAATTTTTTTTTCAAGTAGACTTATGATGCCTAACTTATTTCCAGTATTCACTGCTGCCACATCACATCCAATAGCTATAATACGGGTCAGATTGCATGAAACCGATAAATAGAGGTATAAATTACTGGAAATAGTCTTGGCATTACCCTTTTTTACTGGGATGCATTTCAATATATTGTAAACCTGGTTCTTTCGCCAAACTTTGTAAGCGCGAATTTGCAATATTTTAAGTGCATTTCGCGCGCTAATAAACGTCCGAAAATAAGACAAATTAAATTAATTGTCACGTAATTCTACTATAAAGTACGTAACTAAACAAATAAAATAATATTTAAGTAACACAATAGCTTAAAAATATTTTTTGGAGCAGGTCCTATAAGTGTCTTATTTTGGTCTTTTTTTGAAACTTTGCCAGCATTGCGGCAGTACTTCTTAATATTTTATGTAAATAATATTGAACATGTATTATTGTACGACCAAAAGGCATCTTTTGCAAAAACCGCGAAATCGAAATTCGAAAAAAAAATTTTTCCCATACTAAAGCGATCCACCCTAATATATACCATACCATCATATTCAATGAAATATGTATGTTCCTACAAATATTTTTCATACTAAAATCGATTTTGTAAGATTATCGTCTATTACTAGTTAAAGTGTAAAGCCTACATAATAGTGATAGTTTTCCTTTTAAATTCATTATCTTTACTACGTATCATGACTTTTTCCCGTATCCACCGACAACTATTTTCCTATTCGAAAGGGGGGACACTTGACTCTTAACAAAATTTTCAAATATTTCACAAACGGATCCCTAAATCAAAATATGATGTTCACACACTCATAATATTTTTGAAAAACCTATCAAATGATACCCCACACGATGGTATAATCGAGATAAAAAAAAAACATCCCCTCTTTAGCCGTAGGGGAACCGCCCTAAAAAAAAATTTTTTTCATGATTTTATTCTACATTTCTATCCGCGTAATTAATATGTATATCTGTACCAAATTACAACTTGATAGCATTAATAGTCTCTGAGCTAAGTCTCGGATAGACGGACGGACAGCCAAACGGACAGACATGACGAAACTATAAGGGTTGCATGTTTACTTCGGAACCCTAAAACTAGTATTATTTATTCATCAGACCATAAGAGACAGTCAATAACTAAGTAAAGTACATATTCTGTATATTTTGCATATAAAACCAAATTAATATGTCAACAAAAGGATAAGAAACTAGACTACTGTAGTTCCTAGGCACCGCCGCGTACCATGTCCGATTTTTTTTCAGAAACATCTATGATAACTTTATATATTAAAGTATATATTTTTTAAAAGCTAGATAAATATCCTTTAACATAGTATTTTTTTATTTGCACAAAATTCAGGATTTTCAAAAATATTGACAGTTGAATAAAAAAAATAACAAACTGATTTTGATATTTTCGTCAATATTTTCCTTTTTTTCTATTAAACTAAGGTAGGTGTACCATATTACGTAAGTGTACGGAATTCCGTAAGTTTTTGGTTTAGGCCAAAAAATAAGAAAACTACTAATTGTTTTAATGATTTATGTAATTATCTATCAAGCATAAACAAAAAAGATTCAATTACACATGGTAAAAAAGAATTACAAACATTGTTGATTCAGTTATGATGTCTCCTAAGGTCAGTCAGCGCCAAATCGCTATTACTATTAGTGCGTGTGTTGCGTACTGCAAGCTGCCGCGCGGATTTTCATAAGGGAATTATGAGTGATATGTAAGTATTTTCATAACAAAATGTCGCAATTATTTTGAAGGTTCTTAAAACAAACTGATTGATTACTGTCTCAAGTTACATCAATTAGTTTTTAGTTAGTTTATTCTTAATTTGCTGATTGCCGTATTTACCTACACGAAGAACCAACCATGTACGTTAATACGTAACTATTACGGAATGAAGGATAATAAATTGATTTAGTTTTTGTAATTATCCAGGCACCTAGATGAAATAAGTCAATGAAGAATATTGTTACGGGTCTAAAGTATATCATGGTTTCGTGTGATCAAATTACGTATTACGATTTTATTTTTCTTTGTTATAAAAAAACGTGTGTAAAGTGAAACTATTTTTTACTTTTTACGAATTCGTCACTAATGCCTTCGGTACAAAATCACTAATTTATTTAAAACTTTTCGATGTTCCAGTATAATTTTTGTTACCTATTACTAGCATGATGATATTACTACAGATTTTAAGTCATTGTGTGTTGTTGAGAACAATTACTCATTAGAAATTTCAGTTAACACAATTACCTACACTGTTTTTGGCTATATCTCTTATTACGTTATAGTACTTACAACGGTCTTGGTAACTATGGAAAGGACTTTGTTCAAAGTGTATGGGGGCTTGGCTTACTGTGGACAGTTCGTTCAATAAATAATAGTATTATCATTCATCATAATTAATGTCAAATAGATTTTCTGAATATATTTTGGAGTATGAATATCTAAAATTAAAATATACCATTTAGTAAGTATTTTTTGCGTTTCCGATACTCAAATCAAAGATGTCGGCTTTTACGTGTGTTTTGGGATGCCATTATTTAAAATAATATTACATTTAAGTAGTATATTGTTTATTCTTTGATGAAAGATTGGATTAATTAGGTATTTTTTTACCAAAATACATTAGTTTTATTTATTAAGTACACTCATATCACTTCATATTTATATTTTAGAATGAAGAATTATGTATTATTTTAATTTTTACTTAAATAATTCAATATTGGTAACACTCGATTCTTGGGCGCGGTTGATTTTGACGTTGACAGATGTTGACAAGTATCCAAGTGTCAATGTCGACCGACGACAACCGGTCAACGTCAAAATCAAGCTACGCTGAAGAATCGAGTGTTACCAGGTGAAGAAAACGCAATATTGAATTATTTAAGTAAAAAATAAAATACATACATAATTCTTCATTAAAAAATATAAATATGAAATGATATAGTGTACTTAATACATAAAACTAATATATTATGCTAAAAAAAACCTAATTAATCCAATCTTTCATCAAAGAATAAAATTATACTACTTAAATGTAATATTATTTTAGATAATGGCATCCCAGAACACACGTGAAGGCCGACATCTTTGATTTGAGTATCGGAAACGCAAAAAATACTTACTAAATGGTATATTTTAATTATAGATATTCATACTCCAATATATATTCAGAAAATCTATTTGACATTAATTATGATGAATGATAATACTATTATTTATTGAACGAACTGTCCGCAGTAAGCCGGCGATGAACAATGTCTTTTGAATTTTTAGGAACGCTTTAAGCTTTAACTCGGTTGATGTTAATTTTCAAATTAGTATCAATTATCAATCAAGTTTTTAATGAAAATTGCATACATCGTAGTTTATTAATCGTAAATTACGTTTTTTTTAGAGAATACCATTTTTATACCATATTTTTGCGTATCCAGCCTATTCATATTAATATACAGGGCAAATAACTGACCGAAACACTGTACTTAGTACTTACTGGGTTCGGATAAGTATTGGGTGGGTTTGTATCAGAAGGGATGGTAAATGAAATGCGTGTTTTCTGTCTAGAGAGTGAAGTAATAACGGAACATTTTGTGATAAAAAATGGTTGTACAAATTAGTTAGTTAAAGTTCCTTCGGCAATAACCATAAAGATATGTATCATAAAATAAGTATAAAAATATCGTTACGTACGGTCCTTTGTTGCAAAGCCATTGTGCATTTTGGTAATTGTTTTACGATGCCTTTACAAAGTACTTAGGTGCCCCGTTAGGTTCCGTAGGAACGCGACAACACCAAGAGAGGATTCCCCGAAAGTCGCTGGCAAAAGTAATCCTATTCTAATCTTAACTAATATTATAAATGCGAAAGTGAGTTTGTTTGTTTATTTATTTATTTGTTTGTTTGCTACCTCTTCACGCTTTAACTCCTGAACCAATCTCCATGAAATTTCGCATACATATAGTTAGAAGTACTAAGAAGGACATAGGGTACCTTTCATCCCGGGAAAAAGCACTATTCCCATGGGAATTTCACGCGGGCGAAGCCGCGGGCAAAAGCTAGTAGACTTATAAATGGATTATATTATATATATATAAAAAAAAAGAAACTAATATAATATTGTTCGCTAAACCCTGATTGAAGTAAGTTGATTTGATATGTACCTAGAAACATAAATAAACCTTTATTCCTTACATTTTAAACAAGATAATTATATTTCAGACCTAAATTAAATTTATATCTTCAGTTTATTATTAAATTATATAATTCTGCAGCAGAACGGCATTTTTCAGCATATACCGGAATTACGAGCACGCATTTACGGATTTAACTCCAGAGTCAAATTTTATACCGCAATTATGGACTTTTACGGGGCCTAGATAAATTACAATTAGTCTTCTAAAACATCGTTTAATACAGTAGTGTTACATATCAATCTCCTCTCTGAAAACCACTTTTTACGACAGCACTAATTTCAAATCGCTGAGATTTTCTGTTTTACTGGAAATTGCTTGGAAAGACAAAAACGCCTTAACACTCCGGAATTCCGTACAGTTACCTTATATACTAAATGTCTCAAAAATGAATTCCTCATGCCTGATTTACTAGAAAATGACACCAAACTCGAGGTGGTAGGTAAATATAAGCTGATATGATTTTTTAACTAAAGCGCGGCGGCGTGTACCTTTGAATGCCCCCCCTACCTACCCACCAGGGGGGGGTGGAAGGCTACCGGGCTAAATTAGCTTAACTTCATGTAGGTATATAACACCTGTGCCAAGTGAATTCTTCCGATACCAAAATTTGCAGGTTCCATACATTGGATGACACTACTTCCCGGGCTACAAGCCATTGGTGCAGATACAAACCCCTGCCAGACATTGTAACTTTACTAAATTATAGTCATGTTTGTTTTATTATAATAGCTGAATTTAATAATACTTTGAGAGGTCCCCAAAGGTGCTTTCGACTTATAAAATTCACTTTTGCTATCCATATTACCTGCATAAGCAACTAAGATTCAAACTTGATGAGTAGTCACTAATCTTTTTTACGTGGATATACGTGAAATTTGACACTGAGAAACATTCAGCATTTTTGAAATAAGGCAGGTTGGTCGTCGCGGGCTCTTGGTCTATTTATGTGCCAAAAATTTCGTGAAATTCTGACAAGTTCTGACATTTCAAATCAATCTGACATAAAACGTTTCGATTTCTTAAATTTTGGCCAGTGAAAAAATTAAGTTTAAGTTTTCATGACAACAAAATTGCACAAATAAAGTGCACTAAAAATGATAAAATAAAATTTTTTTCCCAAAAAAATGAACCGACTTCCATTGTAAAACTTAAAATCATGAAATAACTTAATAGGCAGATTAATCAAAAAGAAAAATGTATTGGCATGCTACCTACTGAATGAGGTGAAGTCGGTGCCAAATTAAAAATTAAATCATCTAAATTAACATTAGAATCATGTGTAATTAAAATGCCTAATATCCTTACTCCTTGCACTTGGCACCGACTTCACCTCATTCAGTAGGTAGCATGCCAATACATTTTTCTTTTTGATTAATCTGCCTATTAAGTTATTTCATGATTTTAAGTTTTACAATGGAAGTCGGTTCATTTTTTTGGGAAAAAATTTTTATTAGATTCACGTCTCAAACGTTTGACCAAGAGCACAGAATTAATATAATCTTATCTACTCTGAATAAAACTCGTAGATTTATGTTTACAAACCCCTTTTATAATACATGGATCATATTTCTACACTTTATACATGGAAACACAATAGATCACATAAACATTACGCGCACAATACAACCATCACAACCCATTGCTGATGCAGTCTACCACAGACTACTGCAGACTTAAGGGCTTCATACTGCATCTTGACAGCTTGTTCTTCTTTCAAATCTTCAGTCAGCTAACACGGCCGTTCCTGACAGCTGAACGTCCTCGTCAGCTTGATCTCCACTATGTGAAATTAGGTCCTTCTGAGTATGAGAGAAGATCAATATTAATCATCATCCATAGGCAAGGATCCAATGGTCCAATATTTATCATTCCATTGTCAAATTGGTCATTTCAGATCAAAAAGAAAACATTAAGAATCGTTATGACTGTAAATTGTTAAACATCGACTTTTAACATTTGCATTTAAACTTATTTCAATTCAAAGGAAAAGCTCTAAATGCTAATTCTGTTATCAATTGGGACAAGACCAGAATATTGAACACACAACAGACAAGGGACAAAAAATCACATTAACATTCTGGCAAGAAAATTGCATTAGCATTCTGGAAAGTAAATCATATTAGCATGCTGAAAAGTAAACAGCATTAAAATTCCAGAAAGATAATCGCATTAGCATGCTAAAAAGTAAATAACATTAACATCCCAGAAATAAAATCATTAGCATGCTGAAAAGGAAATATCATTAACATTCCACAAACAAAATAGTATTAGCATGCTGAAAAGGGAATAGCATTAACATTCTAGATCGAAAATCTTATTAGCATGCTGAAAAGTAATTATCATTAACATTCAGAAAATAAAATCATTAGTATGCTAAAAAGGAAATAGCATGAACACTCCACAAACAAAATCGTATTAGCATGATGGAAAGTAAATAGCATTAACAATCTAGATAGAAAAACGTATTAGCATGCTGAAAAGGATAGATCATTAACATTCTAGATGAAAATCATATTAGCATACTGAAAAGTATAAAGCATTAACATTTCAGAAATAAAATCGTATTAGCATGCTGAAAAGTAAATAACATTAACATCCTAGAAATAAAATCTTTAGCATGCTGAAAGGAAATAGCATTAACATTCCACAAACAAAATCGTATAGCATGCTGATAAACAGTGTTAACATTTCAGAAATAAAATCGTATTAGCATGCTGAAAAGGAAATACAACATCAGCATTGACGGAGATACGGATATCAACTGTCAACGACAATGTTATGACATTAATACAAACAGTTAATAAATAGCTGAAAGGAAATAACATAAGCATTGACGATTCAATATCTCAACGGTAATGTTATGACATTAATAGAGGCAGTTAATAAATAGCTGAAAGGAAATAACATTAGCATTGACAATCCAATATGTCAACGGCAATGTTATGACTGACATTAATACAAGCGTTGAATAGCTGAAAGGAAATAACATAAGCATTGACGGAGATACGGATATCAACCGTCAACGACAATGTTTGGCATTAAAACAGGCAGTTAATAAATAGCTGAAAGAAAATAACATTAGCATTGACAATTTTATAAGTATGTCAACGACAATGTTATGACAACATTAGAACAGAAAATCAAATAGTGCCACGATGTCAGGGCAGCGGCCACAAGGTCGAGGCCAATGACCACATTGTCGGGGTAAAGGAATACCACATTGTTGGGGTCAAAGAATGCCACATTGTCGGGGCAACAGCTACGATGTCGGAGCCAATGGGTGCCACAGGGTCGGGGCAATGACCACATTGTCGGGGTCAACGGCCACATTGTCGGGGCCAACAGCTGCTTCCGCTCTTGTGTCTTCAGCAGCTGCGGGTGCCACATTGTCGGGGCAATGACCACATTGTCGGGGTCAACGGCCACACTGTCGCGGCCTAGAGCCACATCCGCCCATGTGTCTTCAGCAGCTCTCTCAGGTCAGCCGGCCAACAGATCGATCTCACACAGGTACCTCTATATAGGGACCAATAAATGCTTCAGACTTTTCGTCTTCAGCAACTACGAATGCCACATTGTCGGGGCAACGACCACATTGTCGGGGTCAACGGCTACAGTGTCGGAGCCACGGCTACATTGTCGGAGCCAACAGGTGCCACAAGGTCGGGGCAATGACCACATTGTCGGGGTCAACGGCCACATTGTCGGGGCCACGGCCACATTGTCGGGGCCAAGAGCTGCTTCTGCACCATTTGTTCAGCAGCTGCCTCAGGTCAGTTCATCTCGTAGGAGCCAGCCAACCAATCGATCTTGTACCGATGATGTGGCGGCGCGCGCATGAACTTGTAGGGGCCACGCATTCCAGAGTACATCTTCCCAGTGCTTACGGAACCTTTACTGACCAAAACAAACTGTCAACAGAAAAAGTACATCGTTAAGGTTAGCAATACGTCATTGTTGTCGAAACAATAACGACAAACAGAAGCTCAGGCGCTCTCTCTTCTTAAAAATCAGCGATACCTCTTGACAGATCAAGAGGTACATTATCCAAATGTTTATCTAAATCTTAAAATGGAAACAGTTTCCTCAATGCCCGTCAATAATTGCTTAGTAAAATTAGAGTGAGCTTCACCAGCCTTTCATAGAATGTCGGACCTTGTGTGGTTTACCTCAATTTCCAAAATATTAAAAATAGGAGCCGGTATCTCCACTCATCCTTAGTGTACGAATGCCAATTCTCACATTGCAATGTACTTATAAAAGTAGCTCACCATCCCCAAAAACTGGAGAACTTACCGATATTCGGCTTTCATGTTCTTACCACTCGGCCTTACTGACTTCAATCAGCCCAAAAAATAATGAAGACGTTTCCAAAATCTTTGCGATTAGTTGATATCGCCGTCTCAAGCCCTACATAGTATAGCGCTAGATGAACAAACAGGATTGCTAATAGTTGATGCACTTTTGTTTTAATCAAACCGACAAAACCGCAATTAAACATTCCGATTGTAATTTTGCATTGGTAGATAACCATCCGATATAAGATTTACGTACCTAAGTACTACTAAACGTTACATGGTGAATCTATTTCAATTAATAGCACGCATCATGACTATCAAATAAGGTCTAAAACCCCAAAAATAAATCTCAGAACAGAATTACCAGACACTTCACCAAAGGATCTTTTAAATCAATATGAAAAAGTGTGGGAGAAACCATATCGAGCTTTAAAATTGAACACCGCCATCTATTGACGACTTTAATCCGAAATTAATCCGCCAAAACAACAAAATTAAGTTTCACATTTCTCCGTGATCATGATCAATCGTTGATCACTCAATCTTTCAATCATGTCTTAGTCTTATCATCACAACGTAAGCAATCTACCTTTGCACACTAAACAAATCGCATTTAAACCTTCGTTTGAAATGTAATAATGTTTCGATCTTACTTGAATCAAAGAAGATAGTACACCAACAATCCTGTTCGTACCGTCAACGAACAACATCACGAAGTTTCTATCAATAACTTCGTCCATAGTCCTGTACCGACACACCACGGACGCTGGTGGTGGTGGCATGTAGCTTCCAGCGCAAGGTTGTGATGGTGAATTCAAAATCAAATGCATTTTACGAATTCCGTCATCCGACCACAACTATTGCAAATCTTATGTACATGCAAAAATGCATAAGACGCACAAATTGATTTTCATAATGTGAATTTTCAATCTCAACTCAACTCACTATCCAACATTTATATTTTTTTTTAAAGTTCAAAATAAGTAACATGAAAAGTGCGCTAAAACTCAAACTAATAAAAAACATAGAAAAAACTAGCTGTCGCCCGCGGCTTCGCCCGCGTGAGTTTCGCTTAGATGAAAAATCTCTCTTGGAGCTTTTCATCAGATGTTCCAGATCTTCAATTTTTATACGTCAGCAGAAAATGCTCATCAGGTTGAACGATTTTTGCTAAGGCGCCATTTCCATATATATTATAGTGAAGCTGGTCTCTTGGAGCTTTTCATCAGATGTTCCAGATCTTCAATTTTTATACGTCGGCATAAAATGCTCATCAGGTTGAACGATTTTTGTTAAGGCACCATTTCCATATTACTTATAGTTTAGCTGTTCCGTTATGGTTCTTCATCAGGTGTTCCAGTTTTTAAAATGAATTATAGCCTATATGTTGCCCAAGCTTAATAGCTATACAACAAAAAAAGTTTCATTCAAATCCGTCCAGTAGTTTTTGCGTGAAACGCGTACATACATACAGACAGACAGACAGACAGACAGACAGACAGACAGACAGACAGACAGACAGACAGACAGACAGACAGACAGACAGACAAGAAATTCCAAAAAAATTTTTTTGCTTTCTATTGTTCTTTTTAGGTCTCCCTCTATCCATTTCAGTCAAAAATATTAAATGTACAGACAAAATATTTTTACTGTTTTATTATATGTATATAGTCCGGTCATTCTATGTAATCAATGTATGGGGACATAAAGTTTTGAAACTTGTGTGACATATACCTTCGGTTGTGATGTTCAACGCTCACTACCCTCCCCTGCCCTCCCCCTGACGCTACTCCCCCCTTTACTCTGAAATGTGTCCCCTTTACCGGTTTTTTCACTTTTTCTCGAAAACTATTATAGATACGAAAAAGGTGTCAAAAGCAAAGATGATCCTTATTAAATTCTTAATAAAATATGGCCCATGTCTTATTTTGATAGACTTGATGGTTTACGAGCTAAAAGTTGTGTTTGGGGCACATGGGGAGAAAATGTACGTAAAAAAGGGGTATTGTTGCAGTTTTACTATTATATCTCGAAAAAATCCCAGAATTTCGAAAACATAGTACTAGTAAAAGTTTTAGAACATTAAATTCTGCGTTTAATGGGACTAAATACATATATTTTGGACCACTCTGTCCTATATACCAGTGCTCATCGAAATTGCACAAATCCCACAGATATTTTAAATGCGAAACTTTTGATGTATGTTTGGTCCTCAATTACGCAAAATCTACTAAACGGATTTTAATGAAATTTCATATACTGCTAGAAAAATACTGCGTATAGTACATAGGGTACTCATTACCCCAAAATTCCTACGGGAGTAGGGCCCCGAGGCGCAGCTAATATAGCATTTTTCATAGGTATGGAAAACTTGCTACGCCCCGGGGCTCCGCTCAGTTGGGAATTTTGGGATAAAAATTATCTTATGTGATTTTTCAAGTCTTTCTCTATTTGTGTACTAAACTTCGTCGAGATCCGTCCAGTAGACTTCGTGTGATTGAGTGACAAAAATTTCAAGTTTGTATGGGAACTTCATCATTTATGATAATATACTAGATGCGCCCCGAGGCTTCGCTCCTGTGAGAATTTCAGAAAAAAAGTACATTATATGCATTTTTAGGTTTAACTCTACTTGTGTACAAATTTTTGTTGAAATATGCCCAGTAGATTTTGTGTAATTGAATAACAAACATACATCCGAGACATCCAAACGTAAAAATATGTATGTTTGTTACTCAATTACACAAAATCTACCGAGCATATTTCGACGAAAATTAGTAGACGAGTAGAGTTAAACCTAAAAATGCATATAATCTACTTTTTTCCTGAAATTCTCACAGGAGCGAAGCCTCGGAGCGCATCTAGTATATATTATCATAAATGATAAAATTCCCATACAAACTTGACATTTTTGTCACTCGATCACACGAAGTATACTGGACGGATCTCGATGAAGTTTAGTACACAAATAGAGAAAGACTTAAAAAATCACATAAGATAATTTTATCTCGAAATTCCCAACTGAGCGGAACCCCGGGGCGTAGCAAGTTTTCCATACCTATGAAAAATGCTATATTAGCTGCGTCTCGGGGCCCTACTCCCGTAGGAATTTCGGGATAAAAAGTACCCTATGTGCTATTCCCGGTATTTTTCTACCCGTGTACCAAATTTCATCGAAATCCGTCCAGTAGATTTTGCGTAGTTGAGTATCAAACATACATCTAAATTTTCACATTTACAATATTTTTTGGATTTGTGCAATTTCGTTGAGCACTAGTATTGGACCGAGTGGTCCAAAATAAATGTATTTAGTCCCATTACACGCAGAATTAATTGCTCTAAAACTTTTAATAGCACTATGTTTTCGAAATTCTGGGTCTTTTTCGAGATATAATAGTAAAACTGCAACAATACCTCTCTTTTTAGGTACATTTTCACAACATGTGCCCCAAACACAACTTTTAGCTGGTAAACCGTCAAGTCTATCAAAATAAGACATGAGACATATTTTATTAAGAATTTAATAAGGATCATCTTTGCCTTTGACACCTTTTTCGTATCTATAATAGTTTTCGAGAAAAAGTGAAAAAACCGGTAAAGGGGACACATTTTAGAATAAAGGGGGGGGTAGCGTCAGGGGGAGGGCAGGGGAGGGTAGTGAGCGTTGAACACCACAACCGAAGGTATATGTCACACAAGTTTCAAAACTTTATGAATTAGTTTTTCTGAAAACATAGAATGACCGGACTAATAGATAAGAACATCGTTCAGCGTAAAACCAATTCTTAAAAAACAATTGAACGCGAATCGCGATAAATATTTAAGAAAAACAAAACACGTTCCATTTTCCAAGGAAAAAATGATCCGTGATTTGGCGCGGTTTTAATATGAATGATTCGAATCGCACTTCTGATCTTATCTACTCTGAATAAAACTCGTAGATTTATGTTTACAAACCCCTTTTATAATACATGGATCATATTTCTACACTTTATACATGGAAACACAATAGATCACATAAACATTACGCGCACAATACAACCATCACAACCCATTGCTGATGCAGTCTACCACAGACTACTGCAGACTTAAGGGCTTCATACTGCATCTTGACAGCTTGTTCTTCTTTCAAATCTTCAGTCAGCTAACAATAAGTCCAAGAGGTAAGTCAATGTTTATCCATATTCGTAATGAATGAAGTGATATGATTTCTTATGAAATAATAGATTCGCCTCATAGTAAATTTACCTGTAAAAATATCTAATAATAATTTAAATTAAAATTTGCTTTTTAGAAACAATGCCATGACATCTGCAGATCAGGTCTTGTTAGCTCTACAGTTTTACGCATCTGATCATGTTTCTTTGAAAATTTCGGAAACGGCACATCACTAGCCCTGCCTGATGCTATTGCCCCGCCCGCCGAAATGAATCCTATAGACTTGCTCTCACTACGCCACTGCAGAAGATTTGCAAAAAATCAAGCAATAAACCAGATGGGCAGAAAAAATACAGTTATTTCTTTATTTCATATGCACTGTAATGTAATTTTTTCCATAGTAGGTACACCAAAAACAGTCTGGGGGAGGCACGTTTCTGTTATTTCTTAATTTGATATGCGCTGTCATGGAATCTCCCTCCACGAAGCAGTCTGTCTGTCTGTCACTAGACTACACTACAACTACACTAGAATGACTAGTCATAGGTATATTGTATAAGACATTTTTTAATAAAACAGATTTATTTTGAGCAGTCTCTTTAATTTCAATTTATTTATTTTATTTTCTTTTAGAAAAATAACAGAACACAAATATTACTAAAAAATAAACAGAAAATAAGAACTTGCATTATACATACATTTATCAATACTTAATCCAATCTTTTTAATTGAGCGTCATGTATTTTAATTTTTAAATCTAACAGTAACATTTCTTTATTGTGACGTTCTTCATTATGTCTAATTAATTGGTCATGTAGTTCCTTTGCATGTTCTAATTTCATAATGTGTTCTTCTTCGGCACGTCTATTAGACTCATCAAGGATTCTCTCCTTCTCTTGAGTGCACTAAAGGTTTTCTTCAGAGAGCATTTTTATGGATCTTCTCACTGCCACCGGAGTAGCTCCAATTCTTTTTGAGACCTAGAAAATAAAAACCTGATCCATCATCATCAACACAACTTACTGGACAACATCCTCTATATCTTTGCTTACATTTTAAAGGTGATGACACTGTGTCTCGAGTTATTTCCATGTGGATATGAAGCCATGTTTTTTTCCTTTTAAGCTGGAGAAACTATCAGTTTTTTGCAGAGCAATATGTGCTTATTTTCATCGATTAGGCGTTTCAAGAGTTCAAGCTCATTGTTAGAAAAATTTGATCCTCTTTCCCTAGAACAAAACAACCTTTACTTTACAGTAATATACGAGCAACCGGACCTTAGTCATTTCATTTCATTTTCATTTAATTTATGATATACAAAAACCTTAATAGATTTGTGTGTAAGTATATCTGATTCGATCTTAAATACAAATAATTTTTGATTTTTTATCAGCATTCGCGCGACACGGACGAGTACTTAGTGTGCGTGTGAGTTGTATCATTTACGAGAAATTGTTTCAAAATATTTTTTATATTTTTATTGGTAAGTTTATCTGTAATTTCATTTGGCAGTTCATTTCATGATTCATTTCAATCGGTTCAGCAGTTTAGAAGTACCTTATCAGTTGGGAATTTTTGTAATTTATCACGTTCGTATGCATCCTTCGTAGTTTTAATTAATCCTAACTATAAAACATATGCAAACCCGTCACCATATCCACAGTAAACTAATTATAAACCTATTTGCATTCACAGTATTAGGTAGGTGCCTATTACCTTTGTGTTAGTTCGTTTGTAATATTGAATTAAACTTCAATAATATCATTCGTTCATTAATTGAATGAAGATAAAGGATAGTTAGTTGGACTAATATATTTGGAAACTAGCATTCGCCCGCGGCTTCGCCCGCGAAAATTATACACCAATACCTTCCTCATGCACTGTCGTTTTTGAGTTTATCGTGAACAGACAGACAGTCACAGCGGAGGACTTAACTTTAATATGTAAGGATAAGGACTACCTATGATCTTTTATAATCCGCCCGGGGTGCAAATAAAAGGGTGTTAGAAGTTTGAGATGAGTACAGGTATCTGCATTGCAACTCTCAAATTAAAGGACCGAGGCAGCTTTTTGAACTCTATATTTTATTTATTTATTAATATAATTTATATTTAGAGTTTCGTACCTCAAAATGTAATGGGTACATTACAAACTAAGTTTTTAACATACATATATAAAATCACGTCTTTATCCATTACGGGGTAGACAGAGCCAAGAGTCGTGAGACTCGAACGAAGGCCACACTCAGCTGAATAGTGGGCTTTCTGATGGATGAAGATTCAGATATAGTGACAGGTTGCTAGCCCATCGAATATGAGTGGAGGAATCCCCAGTTTAAAAATCCCTTTCCCTTGATTGACTTTTACAATCTGCGCGGGAAGAGAAGTAGCTGACACATTCTGTTTTTTCTTCGCTCCCAGACCAGCATGTAAGCAGTAAGTTATTAAGTTTTTTTAAAATACTTTTTCATTTTAATTCGGATGGTGTTGTAGTCCCATGCTCTTATAACTGTGATTATCAGTTTCAT
Source organism: Ephestia elutella (assembly GCA_018467065.1). Lineage (NCBI taxonomy): Eukaryota > Metazoa > Arthropoda > Insecta > Lepidoptera > Pyralidae > Ephestia > Ephestia elutella. The sequence continues at coordinate 984,627 of CM031565.1, forward strand.
CAATGTCCACTGCTGGACATTGATCTCTCCCAAAAAAAAAAACAACTTTTCGGAAATTAATTCCATTTATTAGATACCTTTGGTTCATCATTATTATAATCAACAATAATTTAACATCTTTAAACTATCTTTTATATTACATACAGTTTATGTCATGTAACACTAACATACACACAAATATATATAAACAAAATTGTATTTAGCAAAAAAAAACTATATTTAATAGTTGTTCATCTTACTTTTCATCCATTTTCCTAACACAGTTTTCCTTTTTTTTATGTTATTATACAATAGGCCTACTTTTTTTTACTTATAACAGTTGTTCTTTTTCTATCAAGTATAGACACAAAAAAAAACAAAAAAAATTAAGGTCTTATTATAAATCCTGCTTTAAAATGATAATTTCACTGAATTTCTAACCTTCATTTTAGAATTTTGATATTGATGAATTTTAATGTAAATGAGTTTTGTCCAGCAGTGGACTTGACAAGGTAATGCGTGTAAGTTTGTGTACACAACATCATCCCACTTCGAACCCCCAGCCTTTTGGTTCGATGTGGGGGGTAACTAATTACTGAACTTTTTTACACATGGTGGGTGTCATGAAGAAAGTAAGGTACGTAGTAGAAGAAATGTTAAATTTTAAATTAAATTATTAGATCTTTTGCTATCAATTTTTGAACCACTTTCCGAATTCTGCTCGTGGATTTTTTTTTTTTTAATTTCTTATTTTTCAAAACGTAAAAATGCAACTTCAAAAATTCTATTTGTTTTTATTGTGTGAAAGACAAGTTCAGTAATTAGTCATTTAATTAAATTACTAAACTCTAATTCTAATCCTGTCTTATTCTTATCAGCCTAGCCACCTTCTAGATTTTTTTAACAATTTCAAAAAACTACAAATTATTTCTTAAACATTATCGGGATGAAATTGTTTCATTAAATCTCACACATCTCCAGAACACTCGTTTAAAATAAATATAAGTAAAAGGCAAAAAAAATCTGAATTTCTTTAAGGATTAAACAAGTAAAATAAAATTTATAAAAAAATATCGCGACTAAATGATATTCTCCAACTATTTTTAAAGTCGGTTAAAAATAAACAACATAGGTACAATTAAAAACAAAAATCATTTAAATTTAAAAATTACTGGTAGAAGTACAAATTGTGTATACTATATAGTTAGAAGTATTATACATAGGTATATTTTTTCTATGTCCATGGCATAACTCAAAATATTATGATAGGAGGTACATAATGACTAGATTGGATCAGTCCGCTTTGGTCCTGTGTCTGTATGTCTATTCCTGGCTTCCTGGACTCCCTTCTCTCACTCTGGAAATAAAAAAAAACTTTTTAAAGATCTCAGAGGGTAAGGTTTCCCTGTTCTCGACTGTAAATCACTATTCATGTCTTCATCCCTTATTGGGTAGACAGAGCCAAGAGTCGTGAGGCTCCAAGACCACGCTTAGCTGAATTATTTGTGGAATGGAGATTCAGATATAGTGACAGGTTGCTAGCAAGAAGAATCCCCAGTTTGAAGCCCTTTGCATATTTGTTGTTTACCTATTCACGCTTTATCCACTGAACCAATCTTCCTGAAATTTCGCACACACATAGTTTTCATCCTTAAATGCCCACGGGAGCGGGAGGGATGATGACTGGGTAAAAAATAAAATACATGATGTTATTTAAATAATGAAACATTATAATTGAATGTCACTTTAATTGATCAATTTTATTTATAACATGGTTTACTATTTTTTAGTTCTAATCAAAGTATATTGGGAATGCTTTTTGACTCCATTAAAAGTGACGTCACTGTTGAGTACTGTCATACAAATCCCATATAATTATTGTTTTTGACATTTAGAAAAAAGTAACTAATTTGACTTGTTACTTGTCATCTACCCTATTACCTCGACCTCCGTGGTCTAATGGTTGTCACGCCGGAGGTCCCGGGTTCGATCCCCGGTCGGGTCAAGATGAAAAATGATCTTTTCCATATTGACCTGGGTCTTGGATGTTATCTATATATGTATATGTTATAGGATATAGTATCGTTGAGTTAGTATCTCATAACACAAGTCTCGAACTTACTTTGGGGCTATCTCAATCTGTATCTTTTAATTTACCTGTCATTGTAAGGATTCCTATTGGGCAGTTTACATCGGTAGAGCGAGTACACGCCAGTATACTCGCACATAAGGGTGGGTGCTCCCGGAGGGGGTAATGAAGTGCCCATGGACACCTCCGACCGCTTGCCATACCGGCTGCCGAAGAAGAATCTGTGGAGAAGACATTTTGATGGAAAAAAAACCGGCCAAGAACGAGTCAAGCTCGCGCACCGATAGTTCCGTACACGCAAAGCATCTCACATTATAGCTCTCACTAAAAGACCAACAAGTTTCAAAAACAAACTTAACTTCGCAAAAAATGTGTAGACATAATTTTTACCTACCATCTTAATTTAACACCAGAGAATGACGAGGAGAGCCGACCCCTAATGAAACGGGAGAAGGCTAGGCAAAGAGAGAGAGAGAGAGAAAGAGAGATCTTAATTTAACACCAAACTCCACAAGGCCCTCCACGAAGCGAAAGATCGAAACAGGTGGAGGGAATAGTCAGAGAGAAGGTGATTCTACGCGGGAGTCACGACTCTCAGTAATGAGGAATACGACGCGATGAGACAAAAGTAGACAACGACGACTCCTTTATTCCACTTATCGTTCATTATATTAATTACTGGCTTGTATCCGCGGCTTCGCACGCGTCAATTTCCCACGGGAACAGTGCTTTTTCCCGGGATGAAACTTCTCAGTACTTCTGACTATGTGTATGCGAAATTTCAGGAAGATTGGTTCAGTAGATAGAGCGTGAAGAGGTAACAAAAAAACAAACTCACTTTCGCATTTATAATATTAGTTAGGATAGTTAGGATTAGGTAGGATTGATCCATATACTTGATGACGAAGAGGATATGCTTACCTGTCATTACGTGGCATCATGACGCGCGGGGGTGACCTTCCGTACCTCGTGGACAGAACGAAGGGTACTGGTGACACTGGTGAAGAAAACCATCGATTTAAACTAGCATTTAACGGGAATTTGGAACTAGGGCATGCAATACCGGAAAGTTATCAATACCGGAACTGATTTTCGGTACTAGAGACCTAATACCGGAATTCCGGTACTAGTTCCGGAATTGGCACAATTTGTTTAATCTCTATAAATCTATACTTATTAGATAACATAGTGTATTTAGATAAAAGAACAATCGTCTAATCACTACACCGCATACGTGCACACTCGCTATAAGATATTGACGACTGCAAAGTCTGCAAAATTAGAGAGTACGAGCTCGGTGCGGGCGGGAGAAACAGCGCGGGGACCGGGTAGCAACTAACCAATCAAGTGAAAAACTGAGTACATACATAATTATTTATATAAAAAATTCTAAATAACTCCGTGCGTTGGTTAGTGGCAATTGCATACCGAAATTTTTTTAGTAAAATTATATTTGCATTTATTTAACTTTATTTAATTCATTTAGTGGAAAATAAAATACTGTAAATAAACGTTTATAAAAATATATTACTATTTCTAATTTTCTTCATTTTTTTTTGCACGTCGTACAAAAAGTCAGTTTAGTGAAGTTAGTTTCGAATGGTTTTGAATTACAAGCTGACAACTTGACAAAAATTACAAATCCGTTAGCATTTAAATCGCATAGTATATATTTATTAATATTTTTTTTGATGATCCAGACGCACTGCGGGCTATCGCCCTTCTTGGTTTATATTCCCCCCGCACGCACCAAGCGCTTTTCATCATCATTCTTAATGCGCACAGCGAAGCGTTGGAACCACGTTGGAACTCCCTGCCTGCGTCTGTTTTCCCGAGCACGTACAACGTACAACCCGACTATCTTCAAAACCAGAGTAAATAGGCTGCTTCTGGGTAAGTAAGTTACACCGTAGACCTCATCGGGCAAGATTGTGGTCAAGAGCAAGCCCATTTTTAATAAAAAAGAAAAAAAAAAGAATACCGGTATTACGGTATTCGGCCCTTCAATTCCGGTATTGAAATATCGAAAAAATCTGTCCGAGATACCGGAATTACGATATTCCGGAATTCCGGTATGCATGCTCTATTTGGAACAAAATGTTTATAGAACTCTGCTGCAGTGCTAGATGTCACAAGCCCTTACCTTACCCGCGATAACGTAAGGTCTAAGAATAATATTTATACCTAATATTACTAGTTACGCCCCGGGACTTCTCTCCCGTAGGAATGTTGAGATAAAAAGTACCCTATGTGCCATTTCCAGTGTTTTACTACGCGTGTACCAAATCTCATCGTAATTTCGTAATCCGTCCACGCATGAATTATACAAACATTGGATGCGAGTTTGGAATTCGCATCCAATTTCATCTAAAATTTCGCAATCGTATTAGTGTGATGCATATCCCTGAAAACATCTCATTTTTTGAGCAGTCGTGTAAATAAAGTTATAGCTACTTACTCTCAGATCGTTTTTCGGCGCTGATTTCAGCGTACGCGGCGCACACGAGCATCAGAGCGAAGATGTATCGCCACATCGTGCTGGTAGCCGGATCCTGGCAAATACAGCTCAATATTAATCTAAATATATCTAAACAAACATATAATTATGCCTTTTTCCCGTGGGGATACCACTTGCTAAGATCATTACAGATCTCTCTCGATTCCTCTACACTCATCACTCTCTTCATACATGCTCGTCGGTTATGGGTGATCCTAATATCTTATTAAGGAGGTCTACAGCCGTAGTGTCACGGTTGTGGTGGTGGTTTGTCTCTAATAGCTTGACACCTACAGTTTGACTTCCTCTCTCCAGCAGTGTCTAGGCTGGCGGATAGATCATTTCCCGCTTCGTCGTCCCTGATACGCTCTTTTAGCTGCGCGATCCTCTCCCATGGAGAGGATGGGAGAGGATCGCGCAGCTAAAAGAGCGTATAAGGGACGACCAAGCGGGAAAAGACCTTTTCAAAGTCAAAGTCAATTATTTTTATTCATATAGGCTTAAAAATAGCACTTATAAATCGTCACATTCTTGTTTTTTAGTTAGTTGACGTCATAAAATTACTTAAAGCTAAGTTTACCACCGCCTCCAAAGCGCAAGTGGAGAAGAGGCGGCGCAACAAACTCCACTGCTGCATTTTCTCCAAAGACGTCACTTTACAACATATGTCTTACAATTAAATGACTGTATGACTGACCTGTCGGCCAGCCCAGATACCGCTGGTGAGAGGAAGTCCACACTGTAGGTGCCAAGCTTAGAAACACGCTAGAAGCTACGCTTGGGTACTAGATACACAATAGCCGCATACACGGCTACTAGCTTGGTGGCATCATTCACTTTCGCGCCATGTCGTTGATGAGAACAGAACCAAAATTCCAAAATCACGGCGACTAGGTAAGTATCTATTCAAAATTAACCATATCCATCCAACCATAAAGTCTGATCGCTAGGATCTGTCACTAAGAGAGTCTTTAGAAGAAGTCCCTTAGCGCTTTAGCACTAGCAAAGCTCTTTGTAGGGTGGCTGTAGTCTAAGAGATCTGGAAGCCCGTTAAAGAGCCGATCGGCTAGAAGAGGCGCAAAACCCGTGGGAGTTTGATTCAGAGATTAGAGCATTCAAACAAACATGAAACTCTTCAGCTTTAAATATGATTGTTTTCATTATGTTTATTTGTGGTATAGAAAGCAACGAAACATAACAAAAGTTTGTAACACCACCGAAAATTAACATCGAGTGCGGTAGAAGGTGGAGGTAGATTTGTTATTGTAAACTTAAAAACTGGCCAAGCGTGAGTCGGATGCACCAAACCAGTTTGAAATCCTTTCACATAAAAAGTTGATTGTTATGGAGAAATACATTTACTGTTCGCGCTTCACTGATTTTCATTTATTAGGTACTAGATTTTGCCCGCAGCTTCGCCCGCGTGAACTTCCCACGGGAACAGTGCTTTTTCTCGGGATGAAAGGTACCATATGTCCTTCTCAGTAATTCTAACTATGTGAATGCTAAATTTCAGGAAGATTGGTTCAGTAGATAAAGCGTGAAGAGGTAATAAACAAACTCACTTTCGCATTTATAATATTAGTTAGGATTAGTATACTCATGTCGACACATTATATGTTCTAACTGCGCCCCCGGGCTCCATTCCCGTGGGAATTTCGGCACAAAAAGTGCCCTATGTGTTAATCGAGGTATCATTCTATCCGTGTACCAAATTTTATCGAAATCCGTGCAGTAGTTTTTCATCATCACCATCATAAAATTTAAGAGCGAGGCTCTAGTCGGTGGAGTTCCTTCCATTTACTCTTTTCATTGCCAACCGTTTCACTTCTGATACGACTCGACGCTAACTTTTTCCTTTATTTGCCTCATGTAACTCTGTCTTGGTCTTCCTGGGCCCCTTCTTCCTTTCCTTCCTTCTATGATGTTTCGTACAAAGTCATCGTGTCATATCAAGTGACCCAACATTTTCCATCTTCTACTTTCAATAGTTTTGATAATGTTTCATTTTTATCCTATTCTATTTAGAACCAAAGAGTAAAAAGTAACAAACATCCAAGTTAAATAAAGGTTTAAAATACCCAAGTAACCCTGTTCTTCTCGTCTACAATAAAAAAACCCGAACAATCCATTCTTCCGGCTACAAGCCTACGGAGGCTTCGCTTCCCGCGTTGTTTTTTTAATTTCCCATTGACTTTACCCTCAGGGCTTAGGGAGAAAATAGCAAGGTAAACATAATGACAACGGTGTATTATGAAGTAAATGTACGGATATCCAACAGTTACAGTTTTATTATATGTATATTGAGATGACACACACATAAAGTCCATTTATTCATAATTGTCCTATTATATAAACAATCTTACCATGTCTTTTTATGATTTTACAACAATATAAATTAAAATAGACTTTTTAAGAAATTACTTTCGTGGTTAATAAATGTTTTTCTGAAGAATGTTTAGGTTTGAACTAATAGTTGATTTATTTTCAACAAAATTCAACAAAAAGTACTGTGAAGATTGTTTACATAATAGGACAATTAAGAATAAATGGAGTTTACACATTATCTCGAGTCTGTCTATGTATCAGTGGAGTGGATGTATGTAGATACTCGCAAACGGATGGACCGATTTTGAATTATTTTTTGTTTGGAAGGTGACATAATCGAGAGTGGTCTTGAATCATGAAAATCGGTTTAGCCGTAAATTAATCAGCATTTTTTAACGAGATGTGTTAGGGGTTTTTAAAATTTGTAATGATTTTTTTATTTTATTTACTTATTGACAACTTACAATTAACAATTATTACTTGTAATTAATATTAACGAATATAACCTTACTTTAAAAACAACATTTAATAAAGGCAATGAAATAAAAATTAATTGATTCGTTCAAATAACGAGCGCGGTCATCAAAATCTTAATAAAAACGATAGGTATTTTAAAGGGCAAATTAGTAAATTTCCTTTTGCGTTTTTCTTTTCCATTTGTTTTCTTTTCTTTATTATTCACTAACGCCCCGCCCCGGCTTCGCACGGGAGGTACTACTCAGGCATATAGTGATGTGCCCTTTTCGAAATTTTCGAGGATTTTCGGAAACGGTCAGGAAACGTTTTTGGAAATATTCCCTAAAACGGAAATTGTTGGAAAAGTACCTGAAATATTTAAAAAAAGGGATTTTTTTTGCAGCTTTCTTAAAATAAGAAGATTGACAATCACTAGAATTTTCAAGAAAATTGGATGATTGGAAATGCATATTTTCCATATTCCGGGGAAATTTTCCAAGAAATTTCTTGAGAATTTCATTCCCGAGAAAGTTTCCAAGAAATTTCAGAGAAAATTCCAAGAAATTTCTTGAGAATTTCATTCCTGTGAATTTTTAAAAGAAAAATAAAATAGTACTAGCTGTTGCCCGCGGTTCCATTCGTGGCAAAAAGTCTTATGTTTTTCATAAAAACTTTGAAACGCCGTGAAACAGTGACAGACAGACTTTCGCAAAAAAATGGAAGAAAACATTCCCGAAAATTTCTGGAAAGTTTCGGAAATTTTCCATGAAAGAAATTTTCGGAGACCGAGAAATTCTCGGCGGCACATCGCTAGGCATAATGTAGCTTACTATTGGTGAAAGAATTTTTGAAAACGGTTCAAAGTGGTTCCTAAGATTACTCTACAAACAAACTAACAAACACTTCCTCTTATATAATATTAGTATGATTTATACAGACTAATTTATTTTCGTAAATTCAAATACTGAATTCATAAGAAGAAAATAATCAAATTTCATTGTTTTCTTCGTTATATTGATCAAGATGCATTCTTTCCTAAAGACTATGCTCTGGTCGGGGTTATTATGTCGAAGGAAACAGACTTACAAACTTTCGCATATATGTAAATTATTTGGTCAAGTGCGTGTCGGGCCACGCGCAATATAGGGTTTCGGAGGTGCCTATACCCTATACAAATGCGGATAAATCCTAACTAATATTATAAATGCGAAAGTGAGTTTGTTTGTTTGTCTGTTTGTTTGTTACCTCTTCACGCTTCATCTACTGAACCAATATTCCTGAAATTTCGCATACATATGGTTAGAATTACTGAGAAGGACATAGGGTACCTTTCATCCCGGGAAAAAGCACTAATCCCGTGGGAAATTCACGCGGGCGAAGCCGCGAGCATAAGCTAGTATTCAATAAAAACTGTTCCTACGAATATTTTTCATACTAAATTCGAATTTGTAAGTTTATCGTAATAACTCGTTAACGTGTAAAGAATAAGTAACTGTGATAACTTTTCTTTTTCACCTTTCGCCATTTTTCTGTTCGATACACACTTGACTCTAACAATTTTTTTTATTTAAATGTTAAACATTTTGTAAACGAATCCAAGATAAATAAAAAAATAGTCCTTGCATACTCATGATATTTTTAAAAGACCTATAAAACTTTACCCCACACGATGTTATAATTGAGAGAAAAAAAATCATCCCCCCTTTAGGTGTAGGGAAGGCACCCTAAAAACATTTTTTCCCGTTTTTATTCTACAGTTCGTTCTGTGTAATAAATATGTATATCCATACTAAATTACATTTTTCTAGTTACTGAACAAACCTCGGACAGACAGACATGACGAAACTATAAGGGTTCCTTGTTTACTTCGGAACCCTAAAAACGCGTTACTTTAGACAGGGATAAGTGAAAGCAAATGGAGAAGACCTTTTTCCAGTAGTGGGACACCATAGGTTAAATTAAAAAGTAAATTAACGTCGATTGCACGAAAAAGACATCAACGCGCTAGTCAAATAAAAATGTCAACTTATTTCTTATCGGTTTTAAAGTATAAAATATTTAAACCTATAAGTAAATCTTCTCTTAGTACTCAACTACACTCCCTAAGGAACCTACATGTCAAATTTCAGCTTCCTACGCCCAGTAGTTTTGACTGTGCATTGTCTGTCAGTCACTCAGTCGGAAACAGAAGAATTTTATATATATTTACTAGCGCCCCGCCCCGGCTTCTCTCGGGAGGTACATACGTAAATTGTAGCCTATGTCACTCGGGTATAATGTAGCTTTCTATTGGTGAAAGAATTTTTGAAATCGGTTCAGTGGTTCCGTAGATTACCACCTACAAACAAACTCACAAATTTACAAAAACTTCCTCATTCACAGTGTGAAGTGTGATGATGATTTATAAAATTAATAAATAAAAAGCCTATTTATTTCTAAGTTAAAAAGAACATATATCTAATATAATAAAATAATCGGTGATTTCTACATTTTTGAGCCGTTTGGGGTCGAGACATTAGGACCGTGGGGACCTTCAGCCCACAAACTTTATGACGCCATCTCCCAAAAATTAATTGAGGTTTCTCGTGACCAGAGGGCTGGTATTTATCTCGCACAGAGATTAAGCATTGCCATTCAACGTGGCAATGCTGCCAGCCTTCTGGGCACTTTACCTCAGGGCAACGACCTGTCGGGGCTGGCATTTTTGTAAATATATTTAATTTTAGTTTTATTATAATTATTATTTTTAATTAATTTGTAAATATGTTTTCTATTTAGTGTTTAAATGTATATATGAATAACATAATAAAATAAAAAAATATACAATTTAAAGTAACAAAATTAAAAAGAAGCGTTAAATAAAATCAAAAATTAACTTAGAATCTATGGGTAAAAGCCTCCTCCATCGAGTGCCATGTATCTCTGTCTTGAGCAACTTGCATCCAATTTTTTTCACTACATTGTCTCCTCCGTAATCCTCAAGAGAGAATGATTGGTATAATATGCCTATTTAAAGAGTGACTTACCTCCGCACGCAGCCAGCACTCACACCTCACTGCGACATGGACTCCTTATCTTTACCTTATATACCCGCTCTGCGATACCTGCCCGCCCTGCGAACAGGCGCCCTACAAGTGCATTTTGATAAATTATTACTTTATAGCATAAGTTGGAAAAAGAAAATTAATTGAAATTCGTTTTTTTTCTATGTCTTTATACCTTAAAGATAAAGTTATATTTATTTGCCAAAAAAACATTGTGATACATAGAAATACATAGATGTTACAGAGCAGCAATGTTCAACCGTTGAACAAATAAACATATTATGATTGATTGATTGATTTGATTGAAACGGTGTGCAAATCATAGACATAGGAAAAAAAGTCATTCTTTAAAAAATAAAAATAAAATAACAAAATATAATATAATAAAAATATTTTTTTTTGCTAGCTCAATGGTGAAAATTTAGTCAGATGGCTTGCCGCAAATAATTCAAAATACACTTTAAAAAATATAATACCTTATAGGAAGGTACTTGGTTCATATGTTCTGATTTTTAAGCGTTGCGCATAACTTATACAATAATATGCGAAAGTTTGGATGTAAGTTTGTAAATTCGTCAATAAATATGTTTGTTATTCAATAACGAAATTACTACTAGACGGATTTTGATGTTTGGTACATGGGTAGAAAAATAGGCTTTGCGAGAAAAAATTTCAGTTGTATTGTTGAAGTGTAATCTTAATTACGCGCCTCTTAGAACTGCATGAAATTCCGCGCGGACGAAGTCGCGGGTCGCGTGCAATAGTCTTCAAAGATTTAAACGATTTAAATCTTTGCTAGTCTTAATAAAGACGCCCATTCAAAATACTTTTCTATTAACTATTTATAAGTACTATTCAATAAGCTTATATTTTAATGGTTTCCTTGCAATTCATCGGAGCAATCTCTTTTGAAAAATTGCAGTTTTACTGGCAATTTAATTACCTTTACTAAGTAATTCCTGAAGTCTTTGCAGGACTCGTGCAGCTAAATTAAAATAGGATTGGACTGGCCATATCGCCAGCATACATCGGCCATGTTGTGAGAATTAAGGATGATCAAGCAGTGAAGAGAGCCTATCTAGGTCAGTCTAGGACCGGTGGGCCGCCCCAGATACCGCTGGAGCGATATGGTGGAGGCTGACCTGCGCAAGCTGCAAGTTGGCGACGACTGGCGGGAGCTGGCGCGGGACCGGAGACGCTGGCGTGTGAGTGTGTTGGAGACCAAGACTCGCTTTGGATCACTGAGCCTGGATAGTAAATAAGTCCAGCAGTGGACGTCTTTCTCTCAGCCGAAAGACGTCTACTGCTGGACAAAGGCCTCCTCCCCCAAGGATTTCCACAACGACCGGTCCTGCGCTGCCAGCATCCATGCGCGTCCTGCGACCTTCACCAGGTCGTCCGTCCACCAAGTGGGAGGCCTGCCAACACTACGTTTTCCGGTTCGTGGTCGCCACTCGAGAACTTTTCTGCCCCAACGGCTATCTGTTCTACGAGCAAGTAAGTAAGTATAGTGTAGTGTGTGTAGTACAGTTTTAGTAAGTAAGTATAGCTAAAGAGGGGCTTCTCTAGCAGTGTGACTGCGGCGATGTCCAAACTATGTCCCACCTGTTGCCATGTCCCTAATGCCCGACTTCCTGCACAATGGAGGACTTGAAGGCCAACGACAGGGAGATCAGCGTGGCCAAGTAGTGGTTCAAATAGATTTGAGCAGCCATTCCGACCCGAAGAAGAAGAAGTAAGTATGTCGCCTGCTTGCCGAAAGAAATATGGGCTTAGACTTAGACTTTCTATGCTCCGCCATCTACCCAGTGTGTTTTAGCTCGTGTTCCACTAGGATTCAATCGCCCAGGGGATCGAAAACCACTTGCTAATCCACTACGACCCCTAGGAATTCTTATGCACTCGTTTCCACAAGGATCCCTTATTTCAATCCCCCAGGGGATCGAAAAGCACTAGCAGCACAACAAACTCCACCTCTGCATTTTCTCCAAAGACATCATTTTACAATAGGTAAGTATACGACCTGCTTCGCTCAGGTATAATATAGCAACATTTAGCTAATAATAATTTAGCTAATGTCTCTCTCTCTTTATTCGTATTTCCTCATGACTGAGGGTCGTGGTCATTATGGAATGAAACACACACAACAACTCTCTTGGCAATTTTTTAATGGAGTGGCTTGCCATTGCCTTCTCCATTTCACACACTAGCTGATAATCATCAACCAGAGTGCAGGTTTCCTCACGATGTTTTCCTTCACCGGAAGCAAGTGGTGGTTGATGAAAACTAACATGAGTCAGATTGGTATACAAACTATTGTAGCCCGGGCAGGATTCGAACCTGGGATTTTGCATCCACAGGCGGGCGCCCTACCACTCGGCCACCACCGCTTCAGTTAGCTAATGTAGCTGTATGTAATTAGTGAAATAATTTTTGAAATCGGTTTAGTACTTCCAAAGATTACTCTCTATAAACGAACTCACAAACTTAAACACTTCCTCTAGTGTGATATAGTAACTATGTTGATGAATGTAATGTAGGTGCACATTGATTAAGGTATTACCTGATCAACTCATAAGACAAAAGTTTGTAAAATTATTGGATGCGTCAGGTAATTTTATTAAAAAATGTAACAAAAAGGTAATGTAGTGTAAAACTACGGCCTACGTATGAACAAACAGGATAATGTGAGGGCGGAGCTATTGAGATATTGTGACAACAATGTTATTAGATTACCTATTTATAACTTTTTGGATTTCCGTCATCATCATAGCCCACATCAACCCACTGCTGGGTATAGTCCTCCCTTTTTTCCCGCCACTTCTTACGGTCCTATGCCAGTCATATCTATTGCTTTCATGCTATCCAAACAATGTCATCTAAAAAGCAGCGGGCTGGTGGTTTACGAGGTTACTATATTAGAATCACTTGGTTCAATTTGTTGTCCGTCTGTCTGCAGACTGAACCCCTTTTTCAACTCCCTACGCAAACGCAAACATCTGTATAAACTCCTAAACATTTATTCTAACCCAGTTTATATAGTATATCATTGTTCTAACCAGTCTATCATGTAAACAATCTTACCATGTCTTTTTATGATTTTACAACAATATAAATTAAAATAGACTTTTTAGGAAATTACTTTCGTGGTTAATAAATGTTTTACTTTAGAATGTTTAGGTTTGAACTAATATTTGATTTATTTTCAACAAAATTCGACAAAAAGTACTGTGAAGATTGTTTACATGATAGGACTGGTAAGAATAAATGGAGTTTAGGTATTTATTTTTGGATTTTTGCGCATCTCAGATGTAATTAGAGTCTCACAAGATGCAATTACAATCTCGGGTTCAAGTCTTGCTCGCATGGAATTTTTTCACCATATCTATGGTATCTGTATAGGTACTTAGTACTTGCCAGATGACCCGCTTTTGATTTAGGTACTTTTTTTCAGTGTTCTTTGTGCCTTCTTTCTTTTTATGTTGACGCAAAACTAACAAGCATTTATTAAATTAATTTAATTATATTTTAATTTATTCGTAAATTTTTTTAAGTTATATTTTTTGTTAGTTTTAGTTTATGTTATCCTTAAAGGTTTAAATAAATTGCATTGTAAAAAAAAAATATAACTAAAACAGTATTGTTGATAATGTTTATGAATATCTTTCCAATCAAATTTATTAGAAATAAAATCTGTGAAACATATTTTTAACAAAGCTGGAGAACGCACACCTCAGGGTCCTACCTCTACAATTTTTTTAAATACTCAAAATAACATTATAATAGGTACCATGTAATTGTTCCAGGTGTGCTGCATTCTAAACTATGTATAACATTCCACAAAGCACATATCTATTTATCATTTTAAATATAGTTTCTCAAAGAAGAAGACACGCTTTTTTCTGTTTGGAGAAATAGCCAAAAGTAAAACAGATTAGGTAAACATTTCAATAAAAATACGAAAAAAATCTAGCTTCCAAAATTACAAAAAAAAAACCGGACAAGTGCGAGTCAAACTCGCGCACCGAGGGTTCCGTACACGCAAAGCATCTCACATTATAGCCTTAACTAAAAGACCTACTGTTTCAAAAATAAACTTAACTTTGCAGATCCCTAAGATTCATACTGAATCCAGCGCAAAAATAAGTTTGTAACACTTTTTTTTAGACATAGGTACTAAAACAACATATTAACATTTTTAGATTTATTTCTGTATAAGTACTGTTAGACCTTGCTTTATGCCAAATTTAATAATTTTAGGTCAGCGGCAATTACCCCATAAGTTTTGATTGCTGCCTGAAATCGCAAAATATGCGAAAATTCGCAGTATTTACGGTAATATCTCTTGATCGCGTTGACGTATAATTTTATTAATTTTTTTCCTGAAAGAGACTGTGGATCCGACTATTCGATATTAATTTCAACTTGATACCTTTAAGCGTTTCTGAGAAAAAACAGTTGTAAGTAAAATAACAAATAACACGGCGCGGACAGGATACCCGGGGAAATACCGACAAGAGGTAAGTCGGACAACCGCTACCGACAGGGGTAAAGATTGACTGACGGCACAGTAGGGGTGAAGATGGACTGGTGGACGCCTTCTCCACTGACAAGCGCGAGGCACCGACTTCAAAATGTCCTCAACTGCTTCAGCAGCAACAGCTTCAGTCCTCAACAGCCTCGGTGTTCTTGATAGCTTCGACGACGTTCTTGATAGCTTTTAGTTAGAGTAGTTAACGACACGAAGGCTTGCAGGGACAAGACCTTATAGTTCGCTCCGATCGGATTTCTCGGAAAATGAAGACTGACTCGTACTGACATTCCGTGTCTTTATAAAGGCCTCGATTTGGAAATGCGATTTGCTTCATAATTTTCAAATAAAATACGAAATTAGAACATTTGCGAAGAGGTTTGCATATAAATTTATAGAATTTTAGAAAAATAAAATCTGACTTTGAGAGGGTATTAATTCCCAAAAATACTTTAATGGTTTAGAAAGCATAAATTTGAACGATCCTTTTTTTTTATGCGTCTGCCTTCTAAGAATCATGAGTAAAAAAATTAAGAAGTGTTGTCTTAGAAATGAAACTAATTTATTGACGGACCGAGGTTTCGTAGAACTCTTAAAACTCACATCTGTTAACCACTTGTGACCTTGTGTTATCGGACATAGACGTAAAAACATTGTAAGTTATTACGAAAAATTCCAGAATTTTTCAACGAGGATAAAGCTATTCTCTGTTCCTTTTACACATTGCTAAAACAAATATGTTTTGTTTCATGGTTATGAGAGATACGCCCCGGATGACTGCAGAGCCAATGAGAAAGACAGAGCAGGGACGCACACGCATCATCGAGGGTTGATCGCGGGGATGAAAAATGATGCGGGGAGAGGAGAGGCATTTCGTGGAGGATTCGTCGTATCGCGGTGTGTTCGTTTAGACGTATTGGCAGTGAGACGTAATAATTACTTTTTGTGGGAGATTTAAATATTTTGCTTGTTGGGTAGATATGCGATTAGAATTGAATTGGGGTAGGAGTGTGCTGTATATTGGCAAGTCCTAGAAAATAAGTTTTCAGTTTTGTCAAGGTTTGGTTGCAAAAATAAAAAGAAAATAAGTAAATTACAAACCTTTACGAAACACTTAATTTTACCGAACTAAAACTGATCTTGAAGGCTTTGCCTGGTTCATGTAAATAATATCCTCAGTTTTAGTTCCATTTTCCCTTTTATTGTTTTTGATTTCCTGAAAGCTTTTAAGCTATTTAAAGTATAACTAAAAATATGTGTCTGGTAGGGACTGGGTCTTCCTTCTGAATATCCAGCTACCCGAGGTCTAAGGGTCCTATTTCAATAGAAATTCGACATTTGCACGCAATCTTAAATTCGGATATCTAATGAAATATAGAGTGGAGGGGACACAATTAAAACCATAATAATGCTGTGATTTTATTTCAGCTAGAATTAAGATTGTCTGTGTGTATATTTATTGTTTAAGATCTGTTTAGTATTTTCTTTAATTGTGTGTGAGAATCAGAATATAAACACCATTTATTTCTCTTGAGTCTTTTAAATCACCATCCCTCTAATTAGGACATTTTTACTATTTAATTGATCACTCAAAATTTCCTTTCATATTATAAATGCTATCATCATCCTAAGTCTTAAGGTATGAAATAGTTTCTAATTAGTTCAAAATAGGTTAAGACCCTGATAATTATTAAACTAGTATCCTAAATTAAACTCTTTGCTATTACTCAAATTTAATTGTTTTTACTTGTCCATTCAGGACTTAAAGAAATATAATATTAAATCTATTTCTCAGGGCAGAGTTCTACACCGAAAAGGTGAGGATTCTACAAAGAATTTATTTAATTTGCCAATAACATCAATATTTGTATACGGCTCAAACAAAAGAATAATAAAGGTATCAGCCCAAAAGACTAGCTAGCAACCGCTCCATACAATGGAACGTATATACATTATTGAATACCAACGGTGCGCACCTTCTAATTTCAAATAATACAAAAAAATAATAATTATCATAAAGTTGGTATTCAGAGATTATATTATCTCAAAGATCACATATGAATGGGCGGGGCACTATCTGCAGATAAGTGGCCCCATATCATACCTGTTACTCTATCGAGTACAATTTATATGGTCTGAAAACAGTACCAATCAATAGGCTTACAAGCCTTTATTTGAACCTGATTCATTGACAATCCTAACTTCATTATTAGTTCACAATATTACTATTTATCAGATTATTGAGATATTTAAATGTATGAGCAACAGACGTGTCAATCAAAGATAGTCTATTGTCATACGATAAAGGCTGTGTCAATTAATCAGTTGTTCTAGAGCAATATATGAGCATTTATGTTATTGAAGAGGGCTTTGATGTAATTATTTCGTAACGTCTCCAGTACGGGGTTTGGCCAAGCCCCAGGAACACGAGGCGACGTGTTCAAACACCCTAGCTTTGCGAGAAAATATTATCATACCTATTTGGCAAAATAGCATTTTTTAGAAAATAAAGTACGGACCCCAGGGGTAACCGTTACACGTGGTGACGTGGCCCAGGATTCAGTATCTGCTACTTCTTTGAATTAGCAACTGGATAAAATTATTTGGTTTACTACTTAGATTTTATATTATAAAAAAAAAAAAAAAACACAACGTAGATATTTTTATTTTCAAATTATTAGTCAGACGATCACAACAGATGAATAATACTCAGATTAATCAAACGTATTAACTGAGCTTAAGCTTAATATATTAATAAATTTATTGATGATAAATATATTTTCCTTATTAGTAGGAAATAGATATAATTTGATTTATATATTACAGTATTCTAACAATTTGAATTCAACAGAATACAAGTAAAGTCCTAATAAACTAGGAGGGATCTTAGTCTTCAATATTAGAATAAATTATAATTGGTGGTTTTATTTGCATTCTCATACAAATACGTCAACATGTCCCAAAACACAAGATCACGAGGTCGTAAACGGCGCATTAATGAAAATTTAACAAATCAAGGTCAACCACAAGATGTAGATTTACAGAATTCTATTGTTGATACGATTAAGCAGGTATTCCGCGAAAATCTAGATGACTTTGCTAGAATTTTATTAGCTGAGACAAATAAGCAACGTTCCTTAAGTAATTCACCTTTATTAGCAGATAACGGGTTAGGCCAAAGTGATTCAGTAGGGCGAACCACTCCAGACACTGGTAGTTTAGGTAATGGAAGCGTAATCGGCGGAAATATCTTTGTTCTCAAGTCTGAGGTAGAGAAGCCTATTTTCAGGTGCAATAATGGTGCTAGTGAAAAATGGTGCTAGTGCAAACCCTATGCAGTTCCTATGTAAGTTGAAAAAGTACATACGAAGTATTTGTGGAGAAGATAGAGCTTGCGATATAGCTTTAGATTGTATTAAAGGGTCTGCATATAATTCCATAGAAATCTATAGCGATAATTGGAATTCATTTGAAGATTTTGAAAAGGACTTTATTAGGATTTTCTGGAGTCAAACACAGCAGGAAGACGAAAAGTTTAGGTTAATGAATACATATTGGGATGAAGAACAAGGTCTTAATATGAGTGAACACTTTTCTCAACAATTAAGTCCCATTAGTTGGTTGGTTTATATAGGGACATAGGTAAGACAATCGACAGCGGAAAGGTTAGTGAGTCATGACGAAGTACTATCTTATCTTAGCCGGTGAAGTTCAGGTAGAGACACGTGTTCGTTTTTAGAAGTTACTTAGGTTAGTTTATACTTAGTTTAGATTTTTTTTTTGTACGAATGAAAGACGTTATTACATGAAGGTGAGAAAAAAAAAATGAAAGACGAATATAATGTGGAAAAAAATAAATAAATAAATAAATAAATAAAATTAATTTGATTAAATATATAATGATGAGATGAACGAATAACATTGCAAGCGAAATACAAGAATATAAATATTGACGATAAATAAATTGGAATGATCATAAAGTTTTATTATCTTTAGTTTTGATGAGTTATAAGACAGTATTTTCAGATAGCTATTATTTTCGAAAATTTATAGCAAGGAACGGCGAATAAACTAAGCCTTTGTGTCAACTTTTAATAAACAAGACCTATTCCTACAAACAGACAGTAGCGCAGTTTGTATAGCTGGATGTGTGTATCAGTTATCCTATGGTAATTGGGTTTGGTAATAAGTAGACAATATCGGAGCAGAAATTGTGGGCCATTATATTTACAATCTGTCTAAATTCTAAGCGTATGGAGATAGAAAGTCGTAATTGGCACCGATCTTATGAGTCTTATCTTTTAACATTCATGGAAACTTTTCACTTCGAAGGGTACACTATTTTGAACGGTTTGAATATCAGGTACAATACGTAAAAGACAGACAATGCCATATCTGATGTTTTTTCTCGCAACATAAAGGGAGTTAATGTCTTTATTATTTGAAAGATGGCTTGCCGACAATTACAATTGTTTGAGGCAGTAAAAAGGGCGGTTGTTTAAAAACATTTTTTTAGAAAATTATGAGAATTGCAGATAGACGATAACAGTCTTCGCTCAATCATAAAATGTTTGCTCGGTCAAGGAGGGACGAATAATAATGAAAACGAAATAAGTTTATAGTTTATTATCGAGTTGGAGCAGTTACGCACAATAATGTTTGTACTTAGTGGACTTAAACGGTCATTCGGTTATGCTTATGTGGTTTATTTATCACGTTACTATGGATGAAAATTAGATAATTAACGAGAATTTGTAAATAAACGCAGTAAGTTAGTTGTATGAGGTAGAATAGTTCGTAATTAGGTTAGTTATAAGTTGTTTTAGGAAGATATAGGGTTGTCACTGGGTTCGTAGAAAGTGTTAGGTTATTAGACAGTGTTAGGTTAAATGAGTTAGGTGATTAATTAATTAGGTTATCAGCTTTTAATAGGGTTAGGAAGTTAATTCGTGATAGGTTTAATTTAATAGACAGTTTAATTTAATAGTAAACTAGAGAAAAAAAAGGGTAGGTAGATTTATATATATATACATATAGGTTACTTTTAAGGTTCTCTATCGTAATTGTTATGTTAAAATAAGGTTCCCAGCTCACATAATATTGACATTCTATATGAGCCGGAAAAGGAGGGAAATGAGAGGGTATTAATTCCCAAAAATACTTTAATGGTTTAGAAAGCATAAATTTGAACGATCCTTTTTTTTATGCGTCTGCCTTCTAAGAATCATGAGTAAAAAAATTAAGAAGTGTTGTCTTAGAAATGAAACTAATTTATTGACGGACCGAGGTTTCGTAGAACTCTTAAAACTCACATCTGTTAACCACTTGTGACCTTGTGTTATCGGACATAGACGTAAAAACATTGTAAGTTATTACGAAAAATTCCAGAATTTTTCAACGAGGATAAAGCTATTCTCTGTTCCTTTTACACATTGCTAAAACAAATATGTTTTGTTTCATGGTTATGAGAGATACGCCCCGGATGACTGCAGAGCCAATGAGAAAGACAGAGCAGGGACGCACACGCATCATCGAGGGTTGATCGCGGGGATGAAAAATGATGCGGGGAGAGGAGAGGCATTTCGTGGAGGATTCGTCGTATCGCGGTATGTTCGTTTAGACGTATTGGCAGTGAGACGTAATAATTACTTTTTGTGGGAGATTTAAATATTTTGCTTGTTGGGTAGATATGCGATTAGAATTGAATTGGGGTAGGAGTGTGCTGTATATTGGCAAGTCCTAGAAAATAAGTTTTCAGTTTTGTCAAGGTTTGGTTGCAAAAATAAAAAGAAAATAAGTAAATTACAAACCTTTACGAAACACTTAATTTTACCGAACTAAAACTGATCTTGAAGGCTTTGCCTGGTTCATGTAAATAATATCCTCAGTTTTAGTTCCATTTTCCCTTTTATTGTTTTTGATTTCCTGAAAGCTTTTAAGCTATTTAAAGTATAACTAAAAATATGTGTCTGGTAGGGACTGGGTCTTCCTTCTGAATATCCAGCTACCCGAGGTCTAAGGGTCCTATTTCAATAGAAATTCGACATTTGCACGCAATCTTAAATTCGGATATCTAATGAAATATAGAGTGGAGGAGACACAATTAAAACCATAATAATGCTGTGATTTTATTTCAGCTAGAATTAAGATTGTCTGTGTGTATATTTATTGTTTAAGATCTGTTTAGTATTTTCTTTAATTGTGTGTGAGAATCAGAATATAAACACCATTTATTTCTCTTGAGTCTTTTAAATCACCATCCCTCTAATTAGGACATTTTTACTATTTAATTGATCACTCAACATTTCCTTTCATATTATAAATGCTATCATCATCCTAAGTCTTAAGGTATGAAATAGTTTCTAATTAGTTCAAAATAGGTTAAGACCCTGATAATTATTAAACTAGTATCCTAAATTAAACTCTTTGCTATTACTCAAATTTAATTGTTTTTACTTGTCCATTCAGGACTTAAAGAAATATAATATTAAATCTATTTCTCAGGGCAGAGTTCTACACCGAAAAGGTGAGGATTCTACAAAGAATTTATTTAATTTGCCAATAACATCAATATTTGTATACGGCTCAAACAAAAGAATAATAAAGGTATCAGCCCAAAAGACTAGCTAGCAACCGCTCCATACAATGGAACGTATATACATTATTGAATACCAACGGTGCGCACCTTCTAATTTCAAATAATACAAAAAAATAATAATTATCATAAAGTTGGTATTCAGAGATTATATTATCTCAAAGATCACATATGAATGGGCGGGGCACTATCTGCAGATAAGTGGCCCCATATCATACCTGTTACTCTATCGAGTACAATTTATATGGTCTGAAAACAGTACCAATCAATAGGCTTACAAGCCTTTATTTGAACCTGATTCATTGACAATCCTAACTTCATTATTAGTTCACAATATTACTATTTATCAGATTATTGAGATATTTAAATGTATGAGCAACAGACGTGTCAATCAAAGATAGTCTATTGTCATACGATAAAGGCTGTGTCAATTAATCAGTTGTTCTAGAGCAATATATGAGCATTTATGTTATTGAAGAGGGCTTTGATGTAATTATTTCGTAACGTCTCCAGTACGGGGTTTGGCCAAGCCCCAGGAACACGAGGCGACGTGTTCAAACACCCTAGCTTTGCGAGAAAATATTATCATACCTATTTGGCAAAATAGCATTTTTTAGAAAATAAAATACGGACCCCAGGGGTAACCGTTACAACTTGTCACAAATCTTGACAATTAAAGTTGTTTATAATGAAGAAACTGAAAAATTATTACAACGCAATTTAAGAATTAATTATTATACAAAAGTGAATAAGTAGAAACACGAAATATATGTTGGAAAAAATAAAATATTATAAAAAAACCAAAAATGCAGATATAGCGGTAAGTTTAAAGAAATATTCCCTAACAACGTAGAAATTTTACAATAGAAAGTGTAAAAAAGAACATTTTGAGCTAAATAAGTAATTATAAATGTAAAATAGACAAGAATTAAAGTAAAATAGACATGAATACACTACACAGTTTGACAGACAGACGGACAACAAAGTGATCTTATAAGAGTTCCGTTTTTGCCTTTTGAGGTACGGAACACTAAAAATGAGGAACTTTGGTTACAAGTCCGCGAGGCCTAAGCTGAGCTTTGCATTTGTGTGAGTGATTCCGAATGTGCGCAGCGCAGCAGATTGCGCAGGACAAGTGACGTCTCACACATCACGCTAGTTGTCAAAATGTTGTACAAACACTGCCTTTTTACACTAACTGTGTGCACTCACACAAATGCAAAGCTCAGCTTAGGCCTCACGGACTGTACTAATCGTATTTTAAAAAAGTAAGTTGTGATTATGAAACATGTAGTACTCTAGTAGCAAAGAAACTATAATCGGGCCGAAACCTAAACTCCCGTATGACGTATGTCAGTTTGACAATAATAGTGATGTACCTAAACACGAGTCGCTGTGATTATTTGATTTTACGTAAAAATAACAAATCCAAATAAAATAATTATTTTTTTCATAATCAGAAGGCTGAACCACCAAAGTAGCTGTCATAATCACTAACATGGATAATAAATTCATAGTGAATTATATTATCTACTCTGATTTTACGATTCGATACGATTGCGTGAATTCTTGTCCCTCCTTCAATTTTTTTAGTATTGCCTTAATGTTATTTTTAAAAAATTTTAAGATGCAATAATTGTTATATTCAGCATTGAAAAATCAATAACAAACCTTATCAAATAAATCGAAAAATTAAATGATGTATCGCGATTTTTTATATTTTCACTATCGATTAATTGTAGCCGGATGCAATTGAACTCTCTAAACGAGCAAGCCGGAAGTTCAAGTACTACATTTCCGCGCATAGATTTAAAAATCAAAAAATTCGGCACTTCATTGGCTTGACCCTGATGACACCTGTCATACGGGAGTTTAGGCACGTATTACGTAGTACTTATATTAATTCTGTGGTTTAGGTTTCGGCCCGATGTTAGATCTGTGGTTTTCATGGTATGAATCTGTTATCCGTGTTAACCTTTATTTCGTGGTTTTTGAACTACTTTCACATGAGATATCAAATGAAAGACTAGTACTGTTTCTTTCACAAATGCTTTAAAATCAAGACATATTATTGTTTCTATTCCTTGAAATGTAAAAGGCATGTCGAAGGGGAACTCGCAGTCGTATGTCAAATTTTGGATTGAGTACCATCCCTGGAAGAAAAAAAATACTTCAGCTTATTTTCTAAAATATAAATTACTAAAAGATGGAGTTATTAGGAGCACCCATAATCTGCGAGCATGATAATATGCATGCAAAAGCGTGATAATATGTATGTAAAATACTATTGGGGTCACATTACCATTTAAAAAAAAATTGAAATAAAAAATACCCAATGCTATTTTACCCGTGTAACAAATTTCATCGAAATCCGTCCAGTAGATTTTGCGTGATTGAGTAACAAACATCCCTACACGCACATCCAACCTTTCTTATATTTTCTCTGTAGGACAAGGGGAAGACGGACAGACACCGGAACAGGCGAAGAAGTGTTTCTAAGTTTGTTAGTAGGATAAGTAGCGGATTTAGAGGGGGGGGGGCACGGGGGCACGTGCCCCCCCAGACTGCTTTTTTGTGTGCCTACTGTGGAGGGAGATTCCATGACAGTGCATATCAAATTAAGAAATAACAGAAACGTGCCCCCCCAGACAGCATCAGGCAGGACTAGTGATGTTCCCTTTCCGAAATTTTCAAAGAAACAGCGGAAAGTTTCTTGGAAATTTCACGGAAATAACGGGAAATCTTCCTAAAAGCTCGAGAAATTTATGAGAATTTTTGGAAATTATCAAGGGAAGAAATGTCTTGTATAATTAAATAATTACTCCTTTAGTTGACTTAAGCATTCCAAATTATTATTTTTATTTATTACGTTTTTGTTACGGATACTCGATGTTAGCTGGGAATGCCAACTAGCTTTGACTCTTTACGGAGTATTTGTAATGAAATGATAATGTTTATTTCTCACGTTAGTTTTAATAAAATTAATTTTAAATTCTTTTTAACTTAATCGATAAGATTGGATTGTGTAATATCCATTAATTCTTACCAGTCCTATCATGTAAACAATTTGCACAGTACTTTTTGTTGAATTTTGGTGAAAATAAATCAAATATTAGTTCAAACTTAAACATTCTAAAGTAAAACCTTTATTAACCACGAAAGTAATTTTCTAAAAAGTCTATTTTAATTTATATTGTTGTAAAATCATAAAAAGACATGGTAAGATTGTTTACATGATAGGACTGGTAAGAATAAATGGAGTTTAGATATACTTATATTCAAGGGCGGATCCAGGATTTTTTTCTGGGGGACAAGGAAAGTGGCGGACTATGCATGTTCTAAAGACGGGGGGAGGGGAGGTGCTCTCACTACGCCACTGCAGAAGGACCAGATGGGCAAAAAAATCAAGAAATTAACCAGATGGGCAGAAAAAAATTACAAAATTCTGTTATTTCTTATTTTGATATGCACTTGCACTGTCATGAATCTCCCTCCACAGTAGGTAAGTACACAAAAAAGCAACCGTTGTCACCCACACATAGCCGTCAGCGATTTTACGGCACACATGCTTAAATGGCGTTTTTTTTTTCACGTAGTGTATTTTTTCTTTGCTACTGCTTATATTGTTAATATTGTTAACATCACCACGCCACAAATTACATATACAGGGTGTTTGGGTAAACACTCTTATCCTTTCTGGGGGTGAAAGTACTCATGAATATGAGCAACTTTTTGTATGAGACCGACACTCTGAAATCTAAAAAAAAAAAAAGCTGTTCCATACATTTTACAATACCTACTCGCCCAAAATTTATGGAACAGCTGTTTTTTTTTGAGATTTCAGAGTCGGCCCCATACAAAAAGTTGCTCATATTCATGAGTACTTTCACCTCCAGAAAGGATAAGAGTGTTTACCCAAAGTCCCAAACACCCTGTATAATACCCTAGTATGGTTACTACAGATTAGTATGGCTACAGATTCAATTAGGATTGTATACTCACCGCGACAAATGGGCAGGATGTCAAGTTTTTTGGTAATTGTTTCAATACCATTTTCCCCAACAACGGTTCTTTAGTTAAAAAATCGCATAACTTGAACTGTATTCGTGCTGGTAGTGGTACATAATTTCCGCTTAATTCTTCATAAAACTGAAGCAAAGTCTGAAAATTTATAGATGTAAAGATTAGAAATATCTACTTATTACTAGTGGAAAGATGGGTTTATTTGTAGATATTCGTCATCTAAAAACTTTGTGTAAATTCGGCCCTAGTATAAAATTCTTTATACAGGAACACACATTATAACGGCCATTATACAGGGTTACTGGTAATTAGATGAGAATCTCTCAGCGGGTTGTAGGTAGTGTTATTTGGATTGATTTAAACCTATAATGGGTTATCCAAAAGTTTACCGTTTTCGAGATAGGTATTTGATTTTTTAATGTTTTTTTTCCAATTAAGTTTCAATCTTTTTTTAAGAAAAAAGTATTCATCAGAATCAGTTTGTTTTTACAGTTTATAAAGGGTGATAATGGAGCACATATTATCAATCATAACATCATAGAAATTCTTAACCAGTTCGGAACAGGAGTACAAAACATAAAGAAAATGTGTGTTTTTTGCAACAAATGCCTTTTTAAAAGCAAATTTTCTCAAAATAATCACTAGTGTTTAATTGTGCAGATTATTAGAAAAACATCAACATTTTATCAGCTTTCTAACCGCTTAACAGCTTTCTAAGTTTTTTATACCACGTTAAAAAGCTGATAAAATGTAGATGTTTTTTTAATAATCTGCACAATGCGTTATTGTAAATTCGTCACTAGAGTTAATTCGGTACCCAATTAATATTCCATACATTCAAAGTAAATTCGGTACTTCGATAAAAATTATAAAAAATTTGTAGTAAATTTGCCACTTAAGTTTATTTTTTGGAAAATGTACAGTTAGCAGCAAAATGATGACTTACAATATAGTGTAAACTATAATCGGGCCGAAACCTAAACTCCCGTATGACGTATGTCACTTTGACAATAATAGCTACCTAAACACGAATCGCTGCGATTATTTGATGTTATGTAAAAAAACAAATCGAAATAAAATAATTATTTTTATAAATCAGAAGTCTGAACCTGAGTCAGAGTCGCTGTCATCGTCACTATAACATGGATAATAAATTCATTGTGAATAATATTATCTACTCTGATGTCACGATTCGATACGATTGCGTGATTTCTCGTCCCTTTTTCTTTCTTTTTAGGGTTCCGTAGTCCGTAGTCCGTTTATGGACTGATTTGCGTGTAACTTGGTTCGAGGATACTTCAGTTAGATAGATAGATAGATCTCATTTTTAAAAATACAAAAAAACAAAATTACCCCTTTTTAAGGGTACCTCCCCATACATGTAAAGGGGGGGGGTCAATTATTTTTTTGAGTGCACCCCCTTGTGTGAGGTATCGTTGAAAATGACTATGAAAATAAGGTAGGGTTTTAATACAACACTTTTTATCAGCTCTACCATTTACGAGATATAGAGGTATAGCCCGCCAAAGTCGTTTACACGGTGTCCCCTCCCTTTAATTTCTAAAGTCTTGGACCTATAAACTTCAAATCACTCACGTAAAGAAACAGGCGCGGAAACTCTTATTTAAAATTGTTTCGGGTATACTGTGATAAATAGTTTTGAAATTATAAATAAAATAAAAATATATACTTTTTTCTTGCAAGAAATGCATAACAGCGCGATCCCAAAAATGACTACGGAACCCTACTTTATGCGTGGTCCGACACGCACTTAGCCGGTTTTTTTTTTAAATAAGTGACGAATGGAATTATAATTAGGTGACGAATCAACTAAGGGACGAATTTACATTTTGTGTTCATTTGAGGAGAATTTTTTATAATATGGGTGCCAAGTGCCAACCGTCACGTTGTTGTCAGCAGTTACTAAGGTCTCAAAAGATAGGTTGAAATGGTAGCTAGTTCCTCGGCCACTTCTTCGCACACTAGTGCTTGCATTTCTGAAGAATTGTGGGTCTGCATATTCAATTTTAGATCTCAATGGAATTGCTTGTAATCCCTAAAAAAAAATGAAAAATGTCATAAGTAATAATGTTTATTATACACGCTGAGTTTTCATTGGTATTGGAAAAAATGTCGTATCCTGCTTCCTACTAATATTATAAATGCGAAAGTTTGGATGCGATATGTGAGTTTGTGAGGATGTTTGTTACTCAGTTAAAAATTTACTGGACGGATGTCGAGGCAATTTGGTATACGGGTAGAAAAATACCGGGAATAGCAAAAGAGTACTTTTTATCCTGAAATTCCCACGGGAGCGAAGACGGGGCGCGGCTAGAATTAGATAAATTCCTCTATCCACGTACGCAAGGGAAAACAATGAAAGAAAAATCTTCTCTTGTAACTGGTTACAAAAGTTTAGTTACCAAAATGGACGAAGGGAATCAAATTAGTGTACGACGTAAAACAAAAAAAATTACAACAATGATTTACCGGCGAGACCACGTAGTTACGGGCAACTTATCATAGTGCCGAATGATCCGATGAACTCTTCGAGCAACAAGGACTTCCGTAAGGAGTCCGTGTTGCTCTTTGGATGAACTCGAATACAAATAGGTATGCGCTACTAATGGCTCTCACGTTTTTGCATTCTAGTTTTCTGAATTTTTATTTTGACTTGCTAATTGGGTCTTATATGACTGACTAGCATGTACCCGGGACTTTATTCCCATGGGAATTTCAGGAAATCCTCTCTGAGTGCTCCCCTACACTCCCTAAGGAATCTACATGCCAAATTTCAGCTTCCTACGCCCTGTAGTTTTGGCTGTGCATTGTGTGTCAGTCGCTCAGTCAGTAACGCAAGAATTCCATATATTTTTGGATTCATGAAGTTGACTTTGGCTCCAAACCCAATGAAAATTCACCATGTATTGTCCGTTTTATTATAGTTATTGATGAACAGTGTCATATTGTGAACATAAAACATACATACATAAAATCCATTTATTCTTATCAGTCCTATCATGTAAACAATCTTCACAGTACTTTTTGTTGAATTTTGTTGAAAATAAATCAAATATTAGTTCAAACCTAAACATTCTAAAGTTAAACATTTATTAACCACGAAAGTAATTTCCTAAAAAGTCTATTTTAATTTATATTGTTGTAAAATCACAAAAAGTCATGGTAAGATTATTTACATGATAGGACTGGTAAGAATAAATGGAGTTTACATACATATTATCACGCCTTTTTCCCGTGGGGGTAGGTAGAGACTAGCGATTTCCACTTGCTACGATCCTTACAGATCTCTCTTGCTTCCTCTACACTCATCACTCTCTTCATACATGCTCTCCGGTTATGGGTGCTCCTAATATCTCCCTTTTTAAGGAGGTCCGCAATCTAGTCGGAGTGCGTTCTACGAGGTCGACCCTGACCAACTCTTCCATTCACCTCTGCTTTATATTATATTTAAATACCTTTCGTCAATCTCTTTTCATCCATCCTCTCAACATGTCAAAACCATCTTTCAATTTTGGTCACTACTCCTTTCATTCCACACATTTCTCTGACATAACATAAAACATACAAAGTCATAATACTGTATAGTAAAAACAAATACATATATCTAATTCAAAGTCAAAGTCAAATTCACCTGCACAGCAGCAACCTGTACTACAATAAGCAATAACCACTCAATCTTGTACATTTTCACAGAATGAACTTTATTCCCATATACGCAGAACATTGCCATTTTCAAAGAGTAAATAAGTTGCAGAATGAAAAACTCAACGATACTGCCTACTTACTTGTTTCCTTCGACTGACTATTAACTTATTTTGGTTTTGCTCAATGATAGTTGTGAAGTATGTTGAAGTGTGAATACGTTGTAGTGTTACGTTTTTTGGAGAAAATGCAGTAGTGGAGTTTGTTGCGTCGCCTCTTCTCCATTTGCGCTTTGGAGGCAGTAGTAACCTTAGCTTTAAGTCATTAGTATACGACGATTTAAAAGTGCTATTTTTAAGCCAATAAATAAAGCAATTTTCATTCATTCATTTAGAAGTCGTCCCATTCGCAGCTTTCCCCGTCTATAAATTACATGAAGAGTAATATTGTAACAAGCTAATTATTGAAAAATAAAAAAACACGACTGATAACTCACATAGTGTATGTCACTTGGAGGACGGCAAGGGATCTAAAAATACCTCTCACATCGAAGTCTGTTAAGCCGTTCAGGACTTATGGAATAAAGAAACTTACATACATACATGAACCCTGAAAACATAAGTCTCCTTTTTTGGTCAGTCGTGTAAAAAATAAATCCAAACAAAAATATTTTCATGTAAAGTGTTGCCAAGAGGAGCCCAATGGCTCGGAGTGACTTTCAACGGCCCCGGCGGGCCGGCCCCGGTGACGGGGCCGTTGGAAAAATTTCTCCAACGACCCCGGCGGGCCCTATAATTTTTTTATGCTATCCGTCCCATTTTTTTTTCCAACGGCCCCGTCAACGCAAAATCCGGGCCCGCCGACACCGGGGCCGGCCCGCCGAGGCCGTTGGAAGTCACTCATGGCTCGCATTGTCAAAATTTATCCGATCTCACGTAAAGCCAATGCAGCTTCTAACTCTTCCACCCTAACTCTACAAGCCCTAACCTCACAAACTCTACACCTCAGTCAAAATATGTGGCTTGGCCGTTTCGTTACTATAAGAACTAATGTCTAACAGAAATTCTTTCATTTTTTTTTTTTACACCGTGTAGAATAATTGGTTTGGTGTTTTTCAAAGTCAAGTAAAGTCAATTATTTTTATTTATATAGGCTAAAAAATAGCACTTATAAATCGTCACATTCTTGTTTTAAGTTAGTTGACGTCATAAAATTACTTAAAGCTAAGTTTACCACCGCCTCCAAAGCGCAAGTGGAGAAAAGGCGGCGGCGCAACGCGCAACAAACTCCACTGCTGCATTTTCATGGTGTGGAATATATACTTACTGATGTTTTATTAATTTACTGCTCTTTGCCTTTTTTGTTTTTAGTCAGTTGAAGGTTAGTGTGCGTTTATCTAAATAACTGACATACCTATTATAATAATTGTATTCCTATAATCGAAGTGTGCCATTATTTAGGCTTTGTTGTTGGCTTATTTGGCTTTATAAAAAACCACGCATAAAATTTTGCTGGTAATTTACGTCTATCTTTTTCGAGAATCATTTCGGTGTATTTTTGTGTTTATCTATACATATAATAAAACAGTAAAAATATTTTGTCTGTACATTTAATATTTTTGACTGAAATGGATAGAGGGACACTTAAAAAGAATAATAGAAAGCAAAAAAAATATTTTGGAATTATTTGTCTGTCTGTCTGTATGTATGTACGTGTTTCACGCAAAAACTACTGGACGGATTTTAATGAAACTTTTTTGTTGTATAGCTATTAAGCCTGGGCAACATATAGGCTATAATTGATTTTGAAAACTGGAACACCTGATGAAGAACCTTAACAGAACACCTAAACTATAAGAAATATGGAAATGGTACCTTTGCAAAAGTTTATCAATCTGATGAGCATTTTCTGTTGACGTATATAAATCGAAGATTAGGATCATCTGATGAAGAATTCCAAGAGACCAGCTACACTATTACATATATGGAAATGGTGCCTTAGCAAAAGTCATTCAACCTGATGAGCATTTTCTGCTGACGTATAAAAATTTAAGATTATGGAACATCTGATGAAGAACTTTAAGAGACCAGCTACTCTATAAAATAAATGGAAATGGGGCCTTAGCAAAAGTCGTTCAACCTAATAAGCATTTTCTACTGACGTATAAATAGACAGGAGTACAGGTCACGGGTTAGGATAAAGAGGGACTCGGGGTGGGAGTGGTGGTACACGGGAAATTGTAGATAACGAGCAGACGAAGATCGTTTATTGAATTTAATATCACAAGCATTATTAGGACCTATAAGTATTTGATGTAACGTTTGATTTCTAATGAATAATGTGATGAAATGGTTTATGTACAACATAGGATGTATCTACCTACTTCATCGCTTATTTCTAAAGTATAAGTAAATAATAGATAATCTGCCACATATTTTGACTAAGGAGTTTGTGAAGTTAGGGCTCGTAGAGTCGTTAGGGTGGCAGAGATGCTCGGCTTTACATGAGATCTGATAATTTTTTGACAGTACGAGCCGTTTGGTCTCCTCTTGGCAACACTTTACATATGTATTTGGTGGGACCCTTAGGACATATACCATCCTAACTAATACCTATTATAAATGCGAAAGTGAGTTTGTTTATATATTTGGTTACTTGTTTGTTACCTCTTCACGCTTTATCTACTGAACCTATCTTCCTGAAATTTTGCATACACATTATTTTATTTACTATATGAGGACGCCAGCGCGAGCACCAGACGGGTGATCAGTCCACTTATGCTGGGACAATTTCACCCAATTCCCCGAGACCCGTGTAGGGTTTTGAGTTACCTGGTAACTCACGTTGGTGGCGACCCACTGAATCTACCTGTTACTTTGCAGAATTTTAACAACTGCCCTATTGTAATGTCGCATACACATAGTTAGAAGTACTGAGAAGGACACAGGGTACCTTCATCCCGGAAAAAGCACTGTTCCCGTGGGAAATTCACGCGGGCCGTGGGCAAAAGATAGTACGGAATAAGGGGCATTCCACACCAAGCGATAATTTAGCTTGGTGTAGAATGTCCTTTATTTCGTTTATGTATTCTTGCAAATACATATTAGGTAACCTTTAGATTTCGTATACAAAGTTCGGGATACAAATGAATGCTCGAAACGTAATTACTGCATTATAATTTGTTTAATTATTCGCAAATTAAAACTCCGTGGTTGTAGGGATTGTTGGATTTGTGTACAAGGCGGTCGATACTTGGATTACAGAAGTCATGTAATTAATATTCATTAAAAAACTTCCCCGGCTGTCATAATATGACAGCCGGGGAAGTTTTTTAATGAATACTACTACCACGGAGTTTTAAATATTTTTAGGGTTCCGTACCTCAAAAGGCAAAAACGGAACCCTTATAAGATCACTTTGTTGTCCGTCTGTCTGTCAAACTTTTTTTCTCAGGCAGTTGAAATGAGCGATTTTTCTGACAGCTAATTAAGAAAAAAATAATAGTATTAAAAAGTCTCAACAGATAGCGTTTTATGAAAGCCGAGTCATAATAATGGCTGAACCTCTATGGTGCGCTTTTTCCTGTCAACCAGAGGCATAAAAAAAATCACTTAACAGTTTGACAGTTGCACAAATCACAATATTGATACTTTTTAGATGTTTTTTTACTAAGTTTTATTTTTTTTAAATAGCCAATCCCGTGAATTTTTGCTTTTTGTATGAAACTTTTTCTTTCGCCTTTACTTAAGCGCCATCTATGAAGTCATATGGAACTATTTTTTTTTTATTTGGGTCTCGGAAAATCCTTCATTAATATCGAATACTCGGATCCACTGTCTCTATCAGCAATAAAATAATATGTCATCTTGATCAGTAGATATTACCGTAAATAATGCGAATTTTGGCATATTTTGCGATTTCAGATAGCAATCAAAACTTATGGGGTACTTTCCGTTGACATAAAATTATGAAATTTGGCAAAAAGCAAGGTCTAATAGTACTTGCACAGGAATAAATCTGAAAATTGTTTTTTTTGTTTAGAAAAAATATATTTTTGGAAGTTTAAAAAAAAGTGTTACAAACTTACTATTGCGCTCGATGTATGAATCCTGAGATCGAACTGCAAAGTTAAGTTTGTTTTTGAGACTATTTCTCAATTTCTTTATTGCGTTCATTTGGTCATTTGGACTAGTTGGTCTTTAGAGCTATAATGTGAGATGCTTTGCGTGTACGATACCGTACTCTCGGTGCGCGAGCTTGACCCGCACTTGGCCGGTTTTTTTTAATTAATTTTATGGTTGACGTAGTAGAAAGCATAGAGCAAGGATTATTTTTTAATTTTACTGATTTTTTTTCTATGTCTATGGTAGAATAGAAACTCACTCTACTTAAGAAGGCATAGAGCAACGCGGAAGTCCTTGTTGCTCGAAGTAAGAAGGCAGTCAAAAAGTAAACAACTTGAATAAATATAAGACGTTTATTAAACCAAATCAGCCATTATAGTTGTTGTACCGAGGATCGTTAGTATATATGCCTATCTCGTAGTCCAAGCCAGTTCCCCGGTCGCTCTTCAGACGAAGGTTGACGTAGGAGTAACCCACACCACCAGCTGTGATGTTGATTGAGGCGTGGCTGTGTAGCTTGTCTAAGGCTTGGATACCCTGGAATCATCATCAATCAATACATATAATAAAACTGCAACTGGTCTGTATTTGTACATAGCCGATATTTAAGAAAAAATTATGAGGGGTCTTCATAGAGCCAATAGAAGCCGAAACTATTTTTTTTTATATTTCTTGTCTGTCTGTATGTTTGTACGCGCATCACGCAAAAACTACTGGACCAAATTTAATGCGGTTTTCGCGTTGTAGAAATTTCGAATACACATAGCTGGAAGTACGGAGAAAGACATAGGGTACCATGCATCCCAGGAAAAAGCACTGTTCCCGTGGGAAATTCACGCGGGCGAAGCCGCGGGCGAAAGCTAGTATTATAAATGCGAAAGTGAGTTTGTTTGTTTGTTACCTCTTCACGCGTCATCTACTGAACCAATCTTCCTGAAATTTCGCATACACATAGCTGGAAGTACGGAGAAGGACATAGGGTACCATCCTGGAAAAAAGCACTGTTCCCGTGGGAAATTCACGCGGGCGAAGCCGCGGGCGAAAGCTAGTACTTAATAAAATTACAATCCTAACTAATATTATAAATGTGAACGTGAGTTTGTTTGTTACCTCTTCACGCTAAATCTACTGAACCAATCTTCCTGAAATTTCGCATACACATAGCTGGAAGTACGCAGAAGGACATAGGGTACATTTCATCCCGGGAAAAAGCACTGTTCCCGTGGGAAAATCACGCGGGCGAAAGCTGAATACTTAATAAAAAAAAAAAATACCTAATCGCCCATATGGAACCAAGCAACAAGGACTTTCGTGCGAGGAATCCGTGTTACTCTACGTAAACTCCATTTAAACTTACCAGTCCTATCATGTAAACGATCTTTACAGTACTTTTTGTTGAATTTTGTTGAAAATAAATCAAATATTAGTTCAAACCTAAACATTGTAAAGTAAAACATTTATTAACCACGAAAGTAATTTCCTAAAAAGTCTATTTTAATTTATATTGTTGTAAAATCATAAAAAGATATGGTAAGATTGTTTACATGATAGGACTGGTAAGAATAAATGGAGTTTACAGCTGATATTTTTTTTGATAAATGTGGACTAATAGGTACTTCCCTATTTAAAGGAATAGCAACAACAATAAGCACTTATCTATTCTATATGCTACATACAAACATATTGGTGATAACTTCATGGCCTCTGAAATTCTGAATCATAAGGTCGAGAAATATTTTAAATATAGCTAACTATATTTATACTGTGTCAATCTTAGGTGCCAGTGTACCAATATTGGCTCAGTATAAAGCTATTAATGTAATAGCTTGATAAAGTCGGAAACCAGGCTTTTTCAGAAAGTTTTTTTTATTGAAAATTTTATAATATGTATTACTCTAGACCTACTCCTGTGGTAGACTGTACTCAGAATTTTATTCATTTTTTTTAATTATTATAAACAATTTTATCCATAAAAGTTTTTGCCGCAAAGCATAAATATTGGCGCGACTTGGCAGAAAAATCAACTCGAATGCCGTGACATGTCGTGCCACGATGCTCAGATGTTTTAACATCAGTCGAGAATCCCGAGACGGCCAACCTTTTTATATTAATTTACTTTGATCTTGTCTTATAATGAATGAGTTGTTGAAAAATATTTAATGGTCCTAATAATTGTACCAAACTTTACTACATATTAAACAGAAAAAAACAATTATTTTGTAAGCCAAATGAGTCCACCATTAGAGCTAGTTACATACATACATATTTCACGCCTTTTTCCCGTGGGGGTAGGCAGAGACTAGCAATTTCCTCTTGCTACGATCCTTACAGATCTCTCTTGCTTCCTCTATACTCATCACTCTCTTCATACATGCTCTCCGGTTATGGGTGCTCCTAATATCTCTTTTTAAGGAGGTCCGCAATCTGGTCTCAGTTCGTTAACTTAGTTTACTCTCGTTTAGAGCTAGGTGGTTAGCGAGAAAATAACACTCTACTATTAGTTAGGTAGGTAGATGAAAAGGAATTTAACTTACCGAAATAATCTTATTAGACGGATTATTATAAAAAAAGTACTTCACTCTCTTTATAAACGGTATAGCATTATATTGCACATTGGTTATATTCTCCAAAAGAACACGCTCATACACATTGCCAACAACAAAATTATTTCCTGCTACTTGGTATTGGTATAACACAAAACACGCAAAAAAGCCGATCAAAATTAACTTCATTGTGTTAAAATATAAATAAATTAATATACGTGTGATCTAAAGTACGTTTGAGATAATATTGAGGTCGCTTTGATTGAGAGGTCACTATGTTGACAAGGTTTTGCGTCCAAGTAAGGATTTTCCTCGAAACTGACTCAGTATGACGTAATCTTTAGTGAGTACACTTTGATTTATTGGTAGGTACTTCCTATGTTAATATACTTACTATTGTATACATGAATGGTTATTGCCTTATTTCTGGGTTCCTTGGTCTATACCAAAGTGGATTTTGGACTTCGACGATGACGCCACTTCTTGAGGTCGTAGTTAAATGTGAGGTGTAATTTAATTTTCTCCAACTTGTATGCACAGAAAAAAAACATTGTATGTACGAGTACAACATCGTATTAAGACGTCAATAACTTAGTTATATAGCTAAGTTTACAAGCGCCTCCGAAGGGCAAAAGAAGTAGCTTCGCAATAAACTTCACCGCAGCCTTATCCAAATGGACCCGACCACCTACGAAATGAAAAAAAAGATACCATATTTTTAAGAAAATTGAGACTTCTACTTACAGAAAAAAGCTATTATTCATTGGACGAGTTTTTTAACGATAAAAGCATTGACATTCCCAAATAAATTGTACTCGGACATTCGTTATATACTATTTTATCTTGTACTATAAATTCTTTGACTATTACAATTATCGTATCAAATTTCTATTAAATTATCTATTTGACTTCATTATAAATTGTAATACTTAATTTAAATTAAC
The DNA here is from genome assembly GCA_018467065.1 of Ephestia elutella. NCBI lineage: Eukaryota > Metazoa > Arthropoda > Insecta > Lepidoptera > Pyralidae > Ephestia > Ephestia elutella. The sequence goes on from CM031565.1 coordinate 1,021,443, forward strand.
ACCTAATCACAAATTTCTTATTATAAATCCGCCTGCCGTTCCATCTTTCTACATTTGCTAATACCCGACAGGGTTCATATTGTACCTACTCCAACCAGTTACTGTACTAGTAGTTATAACTGAATGTATGATATGAAACGCAATAAATTGAATTGAAAAATGGTCTTTATGGTCTAATCATTATAGGTAAGTAGGTACACCTATATCAAATTCTTCCGTTCCGTTACTGAGTGACTGACAGACAACGCACAGCCAAAACTATTGGGTGTAGAAAGCTAAATTATGGCATGTCAGTTCTTTAGAGAGTATAAGCACAGAATTAATATTAGTACTACGTACAGAAAGGAAACTCCCTGCCCCTCCCGCAATATGGCACCCCCCGCTCCTTCCGCACTTCTCCCCCGTTCTTGTGTAACTGTGGGACGTTCGACTATGAAAACGCACACATTGACGTGTTACTGACGTGTTCACGGATATACAGTTTCATTTGTAGTAGTAGTAGGCATATTTGACGCGCCGTTTCTATGAAGCGCCCGCCCTGTGGTATAGGGGAGCACTAAGAGAGGATTTCCCGAAATTCCCACGGAGACATTCCCGGGCCCGTGTTGGTTTCTGAATAATCATTTAATTAGGATTAAATGTTGTAATTAGACTTTTTATTATTTTCTCAGAAGGCCGGCAACACTCTTGTGATACCCCAGGTGTTGCAGTAGTCCATGGGCAGCGGTGATCGCTTACCATCAGGTGACCCGCTTGCTCGTTTGCCGCCCTATGTTATAAAAAAAAAAAAAAAAATACTTTTACCTATTGTTTTAATAAGTCCTAAAATATAGTGTTATATTGTCACCCTTCTGATTTCTTAGTAGTAAGTTGTTTATCAATTATTCTCAGTATGCTCTAATGACACGAATAATAATAATATGATAACTATTTACTATTTATTGGAATCCATGTATCTTGGATGCTGACTGATTGGGATATCAAACGCAGAATGAATGAATAAATTTTTTTTATTTAAATTCTTTCATCAATGGAAAGCTACATTATACCTGTATGTACCTCCCGAGCGAAGCCGGGGCGGAGCGCTAGTATTTATTGGGACCATAGAGAGAGACGCATCTTGCTGCCGCCGCATAGGACTCCGAAGCTCCTTTCGAGCTCACACAATAAAAAAAACATTTTCGAAGTATTGTTTATATTCATTCGTATTCTTAAAATAAAACTGTTTTCTTAAGGTGAAAGCCAAGCTTTGGCTGTCCATACATTTTGTTCTACAGAAATGCTCTAAACTTCGTTAATGATTCTCATAATAAAATCGAATTTCCAATTCTTATGAAGTAATTGTGCTCTCATGTTGAATTTAACATAATAATCTATACATATAATAAAACAGTAAAAATATTTTGTCTGTACATTTAATATTTTTGACTGAAATGGATAGAGGGAGACCTAAAAAGAACAATAGAAAGCAAAAAAATTTTTTTGGAATTTCTTGTCTGTCTGTCTGTCTGTCTGTATGTATGTACGCGTTTCACGCAAAAACTACTGGACGGATTTGAATGAAACTTTTTTTGTTGTATAGCTATTAAGCCTGGGCAACATATAGGCTATAATTCATTTTGAAAACTGGAACACCTGATGAAGAACCATAACGGAACAGCTAAACTATAAGTAATATGGAAATGGTGCCTTAACAAAAATCGTTCAACCTGATGAGCATTTTCTGCCGACGTATAAAAATTGAAGATCTGGAACATCTGATGAAAAGCTCCAAGAGACCAGCTACACTATAACATATATGGAAATGGCGCCTTAGCAAAAATCGTTCAACCTGATGAGCATTTTCTGCTGACGTATAAAATTTGAAGATCTGGAACATCTGACGAAAAGCTCCAAGAGAGATTTTTCATCTAAGCGAAATTCACGCGGGCGAAGCCGCGGGCGACAGCTAGTATATAAATATAATAAAATATATACCTACAAGCAAAAATTAAACATACTACATACAAATATATATCCATACTAATATTATAAATGCGAAAGTTTGGATGTGAGTTTATGAGTTTGTGAGTTTGTGAGGATGTTTGTTACTCAATCACGCAAAATCTACTGGACGGATTTCGATGAAATTTGGTACAGAGGTAGATAATGACCTGGAATAGCACATAGGCTACTTTTTATCCCGGGAAAAAGCACTGTTCCCGTGGGAAATTCACGCGGGCGAAGCCGCGGGCAAAAGCTAGTGTATAATAATTTACGAGAAAAACATCATTTAAAATACGACAAAAATTGAGATTCTTGTTGATGTGTGCGTAATATTTTGTGACATTTAGGGACGACGTCTAGCAGATTTATTACAAACTACTGACTACTACTATTTATATAAAAGCACTTTGAGACCTAAATGCATGCTACCTCGATGTTGCTTGCCTTGACAGAGCCATCGGCTGTACGTGAAAAACAAAAGAAAATCATGAAATGCTAAAAAATTATAAAATAGCAAGTTTCAATATTAAATACAATTTAGGGTTCAATATACTTATTTTTATGAAAGATTTTTTATGGTAAAATTTAAATTTGATTACTGGGACTTTTGGATATCAAGACAGGCTATCTAAATATGACATCTGGACATCACCTGTACATCTGGATGTGATGTCCTGGACTTTGTCCTGCTGTCCAGGTTTTCGTATCCACATGACCAGACTCCCACGTCTTCAAATTTATATGTGCAGGTGATGTCCAGATGTCCAGGTCTTCAGCTCCACATTTTCAGATCTTCATTTCCAGATGTTCAGGTGATCATCTCCTGAAGCTTTGGTCTTCATATTCAGCTGTCCAGCATTTCATATGCACATGACCAGACACCCAGGTCTTCACATCCAGATGTCAAGATGTCATATTCAGATATCCCTGCCTTCATATTCAAAAGTCCCAGTTATCAAATTTAAATTTCACCATAAAAAATCTTTCATAAAAATACGTACTGAACCCTAGATTTAATATATTACAACAAGCTTGCCATTACGTATATGACTGGACTGGAATATTTGTGCGAATTCATCTCAGGCATTCATCGATACGTTGTTGCCGATCTGTGCGAGGTGTAAGATGGCAACGTTGCTTTTTTTTACCCAAAAAGATAATTATTTTTACAATCATAAGTTTCGTTCTGAAACTTAAACAATTTAATTTTGAAAATACTTTTATCAAAAGACATTATAGTAGGTAGATATTATACACGTAGGTATTCATTTACAAAAAATAAACTATAGGAATATGTGCACACATTTATATTTAGTTTCAAAGAAAACAAATATTACTGATTAATTATATTTTAGTTTGCATTTCACAACATGTTTTCTGAACGTCTAATTTAATCCTAGAACTTCTAGGGCACGAAGTATCGATACTTTGAATTATCGATAAAGTCGAGGTGGGCTCGACCTCCGTGATTTATAATAATTATTTTTTTCCGATTTTATTTAAATACATTTCATTGAAAGTGTGATTATGTATTGACCGTTGACAGTGCTGAATCTAATCGATCAGATTCGGATAAGTATTAACAAATTATCAATTAAAATGTAAATAAGGTACCTGTGTATTACTTTTTCACTTTATGCATAAAATACGCATTTATTATTTGCAGATTTATTTTTACACGACTGACCATAAAAGGAGTGTCATGTTTTCAGGGTTCATGTATGTATGTAAGTCTGTATGTAAGTTTCTTTATTCCACCATAAGTCCTGAATGGCTTAACAGATTTTGATGTGAGAGGTATTTTTAGATTCCTTGCATTCCTCCGAGTGACATAGGCTATATGACGTCATCAAAAAAACAAAATGGCGGATTATATATGCGATAAATTAAATAGCAGACCAAAAAACAATAAAATTTGATCAATCTTATCGAGTGGGGTATCAAATTGAAGGGCTTTAAAAGGCGATTTGAAAAATGTATATTACTTATATGTTTGTAAATAGTTATACTTTTTGAGTAAAAACTTGTCAGTCGTGTTTTTTTTTTTAAATAGCTTTTGCCCGCGGCTTCGCCCGCGTGAATTTCCCACGGGAACAGTGCTTTTTCCCGGGATCAAAAGTAGCCTATGTGCTATTCCAGGTCATTATCTACCTCTGTACCAAATTTCATCGAAATCCGTCCAGTAGATTTTGCGTGATTGAGTAACAAACATCCTCACAAACTCACAAATTCACAAACTCACATCCAAACTTTCGCATTTATAATATTAGTAGGTATGGATAGTATGGATAATTAGCTTGTTGCATATTTAAAAACGATATTAATTTATATCAACAATAAAAGATATCGATATTCGTCGTGGTATCGATGTAAGTCTACACTATATACATATCTATCTACTAGCGTTGCAGGACTATCGATAGTATTGACACGTGTCAAATGTCAATACTGTGGCAGGAAATGCACAGCACAAGAGTGTTTCTTTATACACTAATTCTGTAATACAAAAACAAAAACTGTAACACAGGTTTGTCGTGATGAAGAATTTATCATTACCATTCATCATTCCAAGCAAGGAAGAGGAGTCATCATGAATAATGACTGCAATATTTAACAATTTATGTTGGAATAGAATAACTATACCTAATCTTTTGTTTTCTTTAATAAAAAAAATTTCGGAAAATAAATTTCCACTTCATTACTAAAAATAAAAGTCAACAATATGTATTATTTAGTTTTATTTAAAAAAATATAATTCTAGTCATACAATTCAATAGAACATTATGACCATAACGTCTGCGGTGCTGCTTGCTGATTGATTTTTGAAAATGGATGTTCGAACTATTGCTAGATTTGTGTTGGGAATCTAAGAGGTGGTGAAATCCAAACTGCTGAAGTTATTGGTAGATAGTGTAGCGTTACACCGCTACAAAGACAAGTCTATTTTAGTTTGTGATTCTATTTCTACGCAAACTTTTTTCTGTGTTCTTTCTTTATGATAAGTTTTTTGAAATTGAAATTTTGGTTGGTTCGATTTTTTTGACGGGCTGTCAATTGGGTAAAAAAATTGAGATTTTTTAGAGAGTTGATTTTCCTTTTGATGTTTTTATTCAGAATTAAATCTTTAATGTGCTTTTATTATTCTTAACATACAAGTATCGATCTCTAGCAATGAAGTTTATGGTAAAAAACCTCAGGGTGGGGAATGCACAATAGAGGCTTTCCCAACGACATCTATTTTGGATATCAAACGACAGATTTCTTCACATCTGAAGATTCCAATTGAAGATCAAAAGTTGACGATCAGACCGTTCAGGGGTATCCTATCAAAAATGGGACGAAGTTGAATCTAGTTGTCAAAAACCAGAAGGATTATATGAAGTAGCACTGAAATATTTCATGTATGTATTGTATGGATTGTTTATTAGACGAGAGTGGGCAACGTCGGCCTGCACCTGGATATTCGTCAGCGTGTTGTAAATCAGGTTGTGGACCAAGATGTGGGACTCAGCCGGGTTGAACGCGCTCCGAAATCTTCAGTCGCGGCAAAGTCGGCCTGCACATGAGAATGAGTCACAGAGCGACGAAATGTTTAGTTTGTAACCGTGACGCCTGTGGTTCTTTTAAGATAGACTTTTTAAACATATTGTGCTAACTTTTTCCTCTAAATTCTAAAGGCCCCCCTTTTGTTGTTGGGGTAATTTTTGTTTCGGTTTTGATTTGGAATTTTTATACATCATTTCATCCATTTCTTTCACTCATTTAATTTTCTTTTTAAAATAACAAGCAAATTCATGTATTTCTTATTTTACCTGTTAATATTCCTTTCCTGTTGTTAACTTTCCTTTCTTTTATTTTTATTTCTTTAGTGTGTCCGGATAATTTTTTGTTAAAGGGCATTGGTCAAATTTTTTTTAGTTCAAAAATTATACTCGTGTTTTAAGCAGTGATTCTTTTATTTTGAAACCCAAGTTTCACTGCAAAAATGGCGCCCGATTTGCGGAAAGAATCCTGGTTTTTACCTGGTTCTACCTGTTTTTTACCTTTTCTTACTTTGCTTGAATTTTTTTTTTGTTGTTTTTGTGGGACGGTGACCGTTTAACGGTCGCGGTTTTCCATCCTGTGATTTTCTGTTTTAGCCTGCCGAAGCTGCCCGACGATTCTCCTTACTGTGGATTATTCACATTTAATTGATGGCTTTAGAGTCGGAGGTTATATTGCGGTACGGTGTTGCATCGGGTTGCTCTGGTTCTTGTATTAAATTGGCTACTGCTTACACCCCGAATTTCTTAATGTACGGTCGCGAGTTGTCGATGATTCTGCAGCGTGTTGAAAATCAGACTGTGGACCAAGATGTGGGACTCAGTCGGGTTGAACGCGCTTCTAATCTTTTGACGCTTCGTGCTCCACGCTTTGTTCAGTGCCGCGTGCTTAGACGAGTATCCCCGCAGGCTTTCGTGTTGGCGGATACGGATTCGGAGCACGTCGGTACTTATCATATTAAGGACATTCTCAAATATTTTTTTGCTTAATCCGTTTTCTTATCTTTTTTTCAAAATTCTAAAATATTCACATTATTTACCTGGCTATGACAACCTGGATATTCGACAGCGTGTTGAAAATCAGGTTGTGGACCAAGATGTGGGACTCAGCCGGGTTGAACGCGCTTCGAATCTTCAGACGCTTCGTTAGGTATACTCGTATGACCAAGTCTCTTATTCATAGGGATAGCAATAAGGATTAGTATTTCGTTTAGTTTTTCGGTTAGCATTTGGTTGCGTTTTGCTGTTTGTTGGTTTTGTGTAGGTATCTTGTCCGGATTTTGTTTTAGTTGTTCGGTTGTTATGTTTTATTGGTTGTTTGTTGTGGTTTGTTTGTTTGTCTTGTTGGTTTGTTTGTTTGTTTGTTTGTTTGTTTTGCTTTGTTGTTTTTTTTGTTTGGTAGGGAGATGCTGTAGCGTTACACCGCTACAAAGACAAGTCTATTTTAGTTTGTGATTCTATTTCTACGCAAACTTTTTTCTGTGTTCTTTCTTTATGATAAGTTTTTTGAAATTGAAATTTTGGTTGGTTCGATTTTTTTGACGGGCTGTCAATTGGGTAAAAAAATTGAGATTTTTTAGAGAGTTGATTTTCCTTTTGATGTTTTTATTCAGAATTAAATCTTTAATGTGCTTTTATTATTCTTAACATACAAGTATCGATCTCTAGCAATTAAGTTTATGGTAAAAAACCTCAGGGTGGGGAATGCACAATAGAGGCTTTCCCAACGACATCTATTTTGGATATCAAACGACAGATTTCTTCACATCTGAAGATTCCAATTGAAGATCAAAAGTTGACGATCAGACCGTTCAGGGGTATCCTATCAAAAATGGGACGAAGTTGAATCTAGTTGTCAAAAACCAGAAGGATTATATGAAGTAGCACTGAAATATTTCATGTATGTATTGTATGGATTGTTTATTAGACGAGAGTGGGCAACGTCGGCCTGCACCTGGATATTCGTCAGCGTGTTGTAAATCAGGTTGTGGACCAAGATGTGGGACTCAGCCGGGTTGAACGCGCTCCGAAATCTTCAGTCGCGGCAAAGTCGGCCTGCACATGAGAATGAGTCACAGAGCGACGAAATGTTTAGTTTGTAACCGTGACGCCTGTGGTTCTTTTAAGATAGACTTTTTAAACATATTGTGCTAACTTTTTCCTCTAAATTCTAAAGGCCCCCCTTTTGTTGTTGGGGTAATTTTTGTTTCGGTTTTGATTTGGAATTTTTATACATCATTTCATCCATTTCTTTCACTCATTTAATTTTCTTTTTAAAATAACAAGCAAATTCATGTATTTCTTATTTTACCTGTTAATATTCCTTTCCTGTTGTTAACTTTCCTTTCTTTTATTTTTATTTCTTTAGTGTGTCCGGATAATTTTTTGTTAAAGGGCATTGGTCAAATTTTTTTTAGTTCAAAAATTATACTCGTGTTTTAAGCAGTGATTCTTTTATTTTGAAACCCAAGTTTCACTGCAATAGGTATTTAAATTACAGTTTCTTATTACAAATTATGATTTTGCACTACTGAACTAGTGCCTCTCCATTACTGAAGGTTGGCCGTCAGATTCGCAAACTCTTCTCTGTTCGTCGCTAAGCGAAACAGCTCCTCAACCGTGGTGACTCTGGTCCACTCACATATGTTTCTCAGCCATGATTTTTTTGCGTCTTCCAACACATCTCTTGCCTTCTATTTTTCCCATAAGTTGAAGCAGCTGATATATGTTGTGTGGCAAAACGTGTCCCAAATATTCAACTTTGCGCTTTTTGACAGTTTGCAACAAAAGTCTAGACATTGCAACGCGCTGGAGGACTTTTTCGTTGCTGAGTCCAATTGATACGAACTTGAACTACATAGGTACCTATATTAATTCTCATAAATATATTTTTTTGCTTTCTTACAAAATATGACAATGACAAGAAGAAATTATAGGTTATTTTTAGCTCTTTGTATTTTTTAAATTTCTTTTTCTTTTTTCTTATGCTGCCAGCCAGTCCGAGTGGCATTATTGTAGTTAGACACTCTTTTGAAATAAGTGCCATCTAGTAGCGTATTTTTAAATTTATAACAATGCTTTGCGCTATATTTAATGTCATTTTGAAAGCTCTCGTCGTAGTGTGAGTGAGTGTAGAGATACGAAGATTCATGGCAGATTCTATTCTAAAGCTTTTTTTTCATTATGTTGACTGAAATATAATCGTAGGCCATAAAATAAATAAAATAGTATGTTTACCGCTCGCCAATTCAAAATGTTTGCCTATAAGTACTGCAACAACGCAACAAAAAAAATAAAACGGAAAATGTTGCTATCAACGCCATCCAGCGGAAATTGTTCAATGAACAGCCCTTCGCTTTATCCTTAAATAAGTACATAAGGTTACTTAAAATAATACTTTCTTCTTATTTATACAAACTATTGTAGGATTCGAACCTGGGACCTTTCGACTACAGGCGTCTTATCACTCGAACACCACCGCTTCTAAAATTACACTAAATAAAACCAAAAATACACTAATCTTGCGTCAAAAAGTTACTATATTCCCGCTCTAAAATCTTCAAAGCGCCCTCTGTCGATAGGATGGCGTTCTGTTTTCTCAAGTTTTCTATCAGTGCTTTCTGCTTTTCCACGCATGTCGTCAACGATTTAATTCTAGCTTCCAGACGAGAGATGGCGTTTTGATGCGACGCTGACAGATTGCGGGAAGATTCTCGAAATTCCTGAAAAGATTGGAGAAATATTTTTTTTATGTACATTTTTGTTCCATGCCTATGTCTATGGAATTAAAACATCAAACTTTTAAACGGTCCAAATTTCACTTGCAGTCTGTCTAGCAGCAGAAAGGGAAAAGAACTAGAAGTCGTCAGATTTCTCTTTCTTTTGTATAACGTCATCCCTTTCTATTTATTAAGTTGCTGCGACAGTTTGCAAGTAAAATTGCCACGTAAGTTTAACAACCATTTATGTGTAAACCAGGAAATCATAAAATAACAAGCAAGAGGTTTAACTTTTCAACCCTCGGAGCTAACTTCTAGCATACCAGAAAAAGTACTAGGCGCCTAAAAATGAGAAGAGGTTTACCTTCTCATACATCCTAGCTGTTTTAGTTGCTGCTCCGCACTCCTCACTTCCACAGTGATAGGTTTATAGGTCTAGGCTAACCCATCTGAGTATTGTCATACACTTTATTGCTTACCCTATAGCGCTTTCTCGAGAACCAACCACATCACTATTATACAAGTAAAAGCACCAGGCGATAATAAAATAAAAAGAGGTTTACCTTCACAGCCCTCCCAGCAAATTCTAGATATTAATTTGCTGGCTTTTAGATTAAAGTACTCTCTCTTTAGTAGTATTCCTCATGACTGAGGGTCGCCCGGTCGTGGTCATTATATGGAATGAAACACAAAACGACTATCTTGGCAATTTTAATGGAGTGATTTGCCATTGCCTTCTCCATTTCACACACTAGTTGATAATCATCAACCAGAGTGCAGAATCCCTCATGATGTTTTGCTTCACCGAAAGCAAGTGGTACTCGATGAAAACTAACATAGGTACATGAGTCAGATTGATATACAAACTCATGTAGTACGGGCTGGATTTCGAACCTGGGACCTTTGCAGGGCGCGCGCCGTTAAATAAAAGTACTAGGCGATCATAAAATGAGAAGAGATTTACCTTCTCAGCCGTCCTAGCCCCTTCCAGCTGTTACAACTTCTAGCTATCATACCAGAAAAAGTACTAAGCGATCATAAAATGAGAAGAGATTTACCTTCTCAGCCGTCCTAGCCCCTTCCAGCTGTTACAACTTCTAGCTATCATACCAGAAAAAGTACTAGGCGATCATAAAATAAGAAGAGATTTACCTTTTCAGCCCTCCTAGCGGCTTCCAGCTGTTGCTTCAAGTTATCAATGACCTGCTCTTGCGATGCGCACCTCGCTTCCACACTGATGTTTTAAGGTCTAGGCTAACCCATCTGAGTATTGCCATACACTATATTGCTTACCCTGTAGCTTAAGCTATCTCACTTTATCGATAACCAACCACATCATCACTATTATACAAGTAAAAATACCAGGCGATAATAAAATACGAAGAGGTTACCTTCACAGCCTTCCCAGCTACTTCTAGCTATTTTAGTAAAAGTACTAGGCGATCATAAAATGAGAAGACATTTACCTTCTCAGCCCTCCTAGCCCCTTCCAGCTGAGTACTTCGTTTACCTACTTAGCCTTCCCAGCAACTTCTAGCTATCATGTCAGTAAAAGTACCAGGCGATCATAAAATGAGAAGAGATTTACCTTCTCAGCCGTCCTAGCCCCTTCCAGCTGTTAAGAAGTACTTCGTTTACCTTTTTAGCCTTCCCAGCAACTTCTAGCTATCATGTCAGTAAAAGTACTAGACGATCATAAAATGAAAAGAGTTTTTTTTAACTTCTCGGACCTCCTAGCCCCTTCCAGCTGTTACAACTTCTAGCTATCATACCAGAAAAAGTACTATGCGATCATGAAATGAGAAGAGATTTACCTTCTCAGCCCTCCTAGCTTCCAGCTGTTAAAAACTTCGTTTACCTTTTTAGCCTTCCCAGCAACTTCTAGCTATCATGTCAGTAAAAGTACTAGACGATCATAAAATGAGAAGAGATTCACCTTCTCAGCCCTCCTAGCCCCTTCCAGCTGAGTACTTCGTTTACCTACTTAGCCTTCCCGGCCACTTCAAGCTATCATGTCAGCAAAAATACCAGGCGATCATGAAATAAGTAGAGTTCTTACCTTCTCAGCCCTCTTAGCTGATTCCAGCTGTTGCTTCAAGTTATCTATGACCTCTTGCGATGCGCACCTCGCTTCCACACTGATGTTTTAAGGTCTAGGCTAACCCATCTGAGTATTGCCATACACTATATTACTTACCCTGTAGCTTAAGCTATCTCACTTTATCGATAACCGACCACATCATCACTATTATACAAGTAAAAATACCAGGCGATAATAAAATACGAAGAGGTTACCTTCACAGCCTTCCCAGCTACTTCTAGCTATGCTAGTAAAAGTACTAGGCGATCATAAAATGAGAAGAGATTTACCTTCTCAGCCCTCCTAGCGGCTTCCAGCTGTTGCTTCAAGTTATCAATGACCTGCTCTTGCGATGCGCATCTCGCTTCCACACTGATGTTTTAAGGTCTAGGCTAACCCATCTGAGTATTGCCATACACTATATTGCTTACCCTGTAGCTTAAGCTATCTATCTCACTTTATCGATAACCAACCACATCATCACTATTATACAAGTAAAAGTACCAGGCGATAATAAAATACGAAGAGGTATACCTTCACAGCCTTCCCAGCTACTTCTAGCTATTTTAGTAAAAGTACTAGGCGATCATAAAATGAGAAGAGATTTACCTTTTCAGCCCTCCTAGCGGCTTCCAGCTGTTGCTTCAAGTTATCAATGACCTGCTCTTGCGATGCGCACCTCGCTTCCACACTGATGTTTTAAGGTCTAGGCTAACCCATTTGAGTATTGCCATACACTATATTGCTTACCCTGTAGCTTAAGCTATCTATCTCACTTTATCGATAACCAACCACATCATCACTATTATACAAGTAAAAGTACCAGGCGATAATAAAATACGAAGAGGTATACCTTCACAGCCTTCCCAGCTACTTAGCTATGCTAGTAAAAGTACTAGGCGATCATAAAATGAGAAGAGATTTACCTTCTCAGCCCTCCTAGCGGCTTCCAGCTGTTGCTTCAAGTTATCAATGACCTGCTCTTGCGATGCGCATCTCGCTTTCACACAGATGTTACCTTACCTTCCTTCCAGCTGTTAAGTACTTCGTTTACCTAGCTTTTCCAGCAACTTCTAGCTGTCATGCCAGTAAAAGTACTAGGCTAGTAAATCATAAAATGAGAAGATATTCACCTTCTCAGCCCTCCTAGCCCCTTCCAGCTGAGTACTTCGTTTACCTTCTTAGCCTTCCCAGACACTTTTAGCTATCATGTCAGTAAAAGTACCAGGCGATCATAAAATAGGAAGAGATTTACCTTCTCAGCCGTCCTAGCCCCTTCCAGCTGAGTACTTCGTTTACCTACTTAGCCTTCCCGGCCACTTCAAGCTATCATGCCAGTAAAAATACTAGGCAATCATAAAATGAGAAGAGATTTACCTTCTCAGCCCTCTTAGATGCTTCCAGCTGTTGCTTCAAGTTATCAATGACCTGTTCTTGCGAAGCGCATCTCGCTTCCACACTGACGTTCTTGTTTCTCAGTCTTGCCAGCTCTGCTGAAAGCCTGTCGGATTCGCTGCGCTGCTCTTTGTATTGTCTGTCCTTTTCCTGCAAAATATCAAGTCCTTATTACACGACTGACCAAAAAAGGAGTGTTATGTTTTCAGGGTTCATATTTGTATGTTTGTTTATTCCATAAGTCATGAACGGCTTAACAGATGTGAGAGGTATTTTTAGATTCCTTGCATTCCTCCGCGTGACTAAGCTATGTGACGTTACCGAATTAACTCTAGAGACGAATTTACAATAACCCACAGAAACAAAATGGCGGATGCGATAAATAGCAGACCGAAAATAAAATTTGATGAATCTTATCAAGTGGGGTATCAAAATGAAGGGTTTTTAAAAATGTATACCTACTCAAAACTTATATGTTTGTATGTACTTTTGAGTTAAAAAGATGCCAGTCGTGTTTTTACTTTTTAATTATTATATTAATTAGCTTGTTTAATTGAATACCTATTACATTGAATTTCGTACAATAAAGGTATCCTAATCCGAACTACTATTATAAAGGCGAAAGTGAGTTTGAGAAGGTGGAGTGAGTAGAGAGAAGGACATAGGGCACCTTTCATCCGGAAAAAACACAGTTCCCGTGGAAAATTCACGCGGGCGAAGCCGCGGGCAAAACTACAGCTTTATGTACTAAACGAATCTTCCTGAAATTTTGCATACACATAGTTAGAAGTACTGACCCTTCTCCTTACATAGGGTACTGTTCATCCTGAGAAAAAACACTGTTCCCGTGGGAAATTCACGCGGGCGAGGACACGGGCAAAAGCTAGTTCGAATCAAATCAAATCATAGTTACAAGTAAAAACATCACACACCTGAAGCTTACTATCCAAAACAGCGCACTTAGCCTTCAAATCACCAGCAGCAGTCTTATAGTTGTTTGTCTTTGTCATTAGGCTCATTCTCTCTCCCTCTAACTCGGCTAACTTCGTCATGTGAGCCTTACATTGGGATGCCTGGAAATCAAATCAATACATATAATAAAACTGTAACTGGTCTGCATGAAAAATATGAGGGGTCTTTATAGGGCCAATAGAAACTCTCTCTCTCTCTCTCTCTCAGCCAAAAGACGTCCACTGCTGGACAATGGCCTCCCCCAAGGATTTCCATAACGACCGGTCCTGCGCTGCCCGCATCCATGCGCATCCCGCGACCTTCACCAGGTCGTCGGTCCACCGAGTGCGAGGCCTGCCAACACTACGTTTTCCGGTTCGTGGTCGCCACTCGAGAACTTTTATGCCCCAACGGCTATCTGTTCTACGAGCTATGTGCAATAGAAACTAAAACCGTTTTTTTGTCTGTCTGTTTGTATGTTTGTACGAGCATCACACAAAAACTACTGGACCGAATTTGATGCAGTTTTCACTGTTGTTTTATAGAAGATATAACTTAAAATCTGATGTAGGTTTCATCTTCATATGCTGCTTAAAACCTGAGATATTAACGATAGTTAATTACGCGTGGAGGAAGTCGCGGGCACAAGCTAGTATATAAATAAATATTTTTATTAGAATACATAATATTTCCGTATTAAAAATTCCGTGTCAATAAGTAAAAAGAAACAAAGCATAGGGAACTTCCTAGCCATGCATATGATTTTATTAAAATCGGTTCAGCAGTTGAGGAGTGATATGTGTAGTTATGCTAACTACAAATTTTCCAATAGCTTGCGCTACAAGATACAGCTTCTTGCTATTTTTTTAAATAGGTGAGTAATAGGCCTAGGAAGCCTTGGACGCCTTGGAGCAACGATTTCTGATATTTTAAAAAGAAATGGATGAAATTCGCATTGGAAAGATAAGTTTGGAAGAAAATGGCGAGACCTTTGACCAGCAGTGGGACGAGGCAAGTTAAAAAAAAGGTGAGTGAAATTTTTTTATCTTCCTTCGCGCGGTTAAAACCTGTTTAAGTATGTTTTTATAAAGTAATTATTTAGTTTTAAAATAAACTAAAACTTGCTAAAATATACTTAACTTAAAAAACAACATTAAAATAGGGCAGTTGTTAAAATTCTGCAAAGTAACAGGTAGATTCAGTGGGTCGCCACCAACGTGAGTTACCAGGTAACTCAAAACCCTACACGGGTCTCGGGGAATTGGGTGAAATGGTCCCAGCATGAGTGGACTGATCACCCGTCTGGTGCTCGCGCTGGCATCCCCATATCCTTTCTTTCTTTCTTTCTTCCGTGCTTGGTCCCAATTTACTTGGGGTCAGCCCTCCTAGTAAGTCTGCGCCACGCCGCACGGTCGTGGGTTGTCACGTCGTCTGTGTTATATTTTAAATCCTTTTGGATTGTTTGTGTCCAGGTCGTTGGAGGTCGTCCGGGGCCACGCTTTCCATCCTCAATGGCGAGCACCGTTCTTGTTATATGGTCCTCCTTACGTCTCATGACGTGGCCGTACCAGCGCAGACGGGCCTCTCTCATTTTTTCCGAAATACTAGCGACTTTGAATGTACCACGGATGTACTCATTTCGTACCCTGTCCAAGCGTGTCACACCGCCAGACCACCGTAACATCTTCATCTCAGTGGTATGTAATTTCTGTTCATCGACTTTTCTAGTCGGCCAGCATTCACATCCGTAGATGAGAGTGGGTCTAACTGCTCTTTTATAGATATTTTTTTTATTGGGATACGGGGATCGCAAAGGACACCCGTGAGAGATCTCCACTTCACCCATGCATTTCGGATTCTATTCTGGCATCCCCATATCCTAACTAATATTATTAATGCGAAAGTGAGTTTGTTTGTTTGTTGGTATGTTTGTTTGTTACCTCTTCACGCTTTATCTACTGAACCAATCTTCCTGAAATTTTGCATACACATAGCTGGAAGTACGGAGAAGGACATAGGGTACCTTTCATCCCGGGAAAAAGCACTGTTCCCGTGGGAAATTAACGCGGGCGAAGCCGCGGGCGAAAGCTAGTAGTAAATAATATAAATAATAATAAATAACTTAAAAAACTCAATTAAAAAAACTAGGTAGATACTTACTGTAAAAATAACTAACTAAATAAAATAAATTAAAACTATAAATAGAAATGTCACGCAGGTCATTTTCATTTGAATCGTCTTCAATACCCATGTGGGACTTTCATAAAGAATTTATAATTTACCTTATTATCAATAACATGCTGCAGTCTGTCTATCTGTTCTTGCATGAGCTTCACTTTCGATGACAGAAACTTGCAAATTATTTCCACTGACAATCTATCTGAAAACAAAAACATTTCAATTGTGTGATGAAAAGAAGACAATTATTAGTTTATGTGGGCATAGATAATACCACAAATCTAGTATAATACTGACGTATTGTTAAACAAAGGGCGAATTTAAAAAAATTACAAAAAACATATAATAACTAATGTGTATGAAAATTTTAAGGAAAATTTTAAGAGAAATTCTATCTATAGTTTCCTTTTAAAACAGCTGAAGAGTTTTCTCTGAAACTATTGGTCCGATTTGAAATCCCGTAATGTAGACTATCCAGAATCTCAAAATCCCCAAGTGCGAAGCCACAAGACACAACTAGTATATAAATAAATGAAGAAAAAGAATAAATGGTGCTAATCCAAATACAGCTTAAAGGTTGCACCATGACTTCAATTGCCCGTCTCTGATTAGTTTTAAGATAATAAGATTTACCTTTTAAAAATGATGCCGGCAACACCTTTTCCTGAACGCTAACTGACACAAAAGCATTCAAAAATTCAATTTCAATGTTATTACTTTTAGGTTCAGTGCAACAATCACAAATAACTCTTCTTGTACAACTTCTACACCTAATTCCATTATCTGTGCACTTATTTGTGACATCTGTGCATTCATTTGCACATGTTTCATCTTCTGTGAGCTTATTTGCACAGATTTCATTGTCTAATTCTTTATTTCCATGTGTTCCATTATCAAATTTCAGTACTGGCTGATTGTTCAAAGTTTTCTTTTTTAACACTTTCGGTTTTACTTTCTCTGGTGTGGATGCTGGTGAATTGTGGCAATGTTTGTTTGTTGCCGGTTTTGAACTGAATGTTAAGCTGTGCGAGAAATCCGCAAAGAAGTCTTGTTTTTGCTGTAAATTATAAGAAAAAAGTAGTTTAGAAAATTTTTGTGTCTGCTGGCTGGATGTAGCTTTGACCACAGATTACTAAATAATTACTTGGTATGACCAAATACAAAGTTTATGTAGTATTTGGTATGACCCGTGTCAAAAAGTACTCAAGAAATTGCTACTTAGCTTAGCTATATAACTAATATTATAAATGCAAAAGTGAATTTGTTTATTTGTTTGTTACATCTTCACGCTTTATCTACAGAACCAATTTTCCAGAAATTTTGCATACACATAGTTGAAGTACTGAGAAGGACATAGGGTACCTTTCATCCCGGGAAAAATAGTAGATAATAGATTTTGAATGTGGTCCTAGTCTGGACATTTCTGTGCCTGGGCCCCGACAGCTCCGCCGTAGATACCATAGATTTAATATGGTTAAAGTTGAGGAGGAACACCTAATGGACAACGGTTGAAGAAGAAAGATATGGTTAAGTACAGCTCTTCACAACACTGATGAGAAATAACATCTTTTGCGATTAGTTCTGTGATTACAGTCTCATTCTTTTCCTTAGTTAATAAGATCAAGAGTTTGGTCATCTGGCCTATAGTTACCATGCAAAATGCAAGAGAACATTGATAAAGTTAAATCAATGAAATGTTAACATGAAACTATCACTTACCATAACATGTTCAATCTCCTTCATTAAACTCTCAGTTTTCTTTTCCAATTGTTTATTTAGCCTTTTGAATTCATCCTCTCTCGCTAAAAGGTCTAGCGAATCCATATTCTCCTTATATTTTACTGTAAATGATCACAAAAACATAATGGCTACGCGCGTTGATGACTTGACAGTTATCTATAATCCAATTCAATTAGAATAGATTTTGTTACGTGTACAGAACTCATTGAAGTGGTATTTCGATTTTGGTAGGGTAATATTGTTATCAAACAATTTGGTTGTCATGGAAACAGAAGTTGGTCAATGTGTTGATTGCTGTTCGTTGCTGTTACTTCCTAGTCAAAAACGGTCTTTTTAACTAACTTTTAGCTTTATTTGAGATTAATCAATCAAAATCTACATTTAATTAAGGCTAATAACAAGAAAAATGTATAAATTACTTATGAAATTATAATTTTCGTGCTTATTTGGATTGTTGTTGATGGACAACTAGCGACACCTTGTGATTAAAGACGAAAGCTGCACCAAACATAAAAACTAGCATTTGTGCTACCAATATAAACCTTATCGCTATGTGATAAAAGGTAAAATACAATACTTCGAATGCATTTCGGTGTTTGTAAATAAATATTGAGCCTCTTGTCAAAAACAGCTGTGTAGGAACCAATCAAAACAAGATGTACGATGACCTAATATTGTTTTCTTTGTCCCACACGCACACATAGACAGTAATGATAATTACTCTTTGTCTTTCGTTAGATGTTTTCCGTAAATATATTATCAATTTAGACTATTTTAGTATGTTTATATTATGGCTAAGGCTCTAAAGGAGGTGTAAATGGAAAATTTGCAGCAAACGATAATCAGATACGACCTAAAAACCTTATCAAGGTCGTTGATACAGAGCGAGAGAACGGAGGAGTAAGCGAGGCAGAAATAAATGTAGTGTCCCTTCCATCGATTTACCAATGAGGGAGCTGTATGCCCAGCTGACGAAATGTCAGACATTTTAGTTTAGATTGGAACGAGCGTAAATTCGCTCGTTCGATTGCGGAAGTGTAGAAATCAGTGAAATCACTATCTTGGACGGCATTAGCTAGTCCATTCTTGTAGTTAACAGTGTAATAATGTATTTAAAGAGAAAAAGACACGATTATAGAAGTGTTATATTATAGCGTAGATGTTATCTAGTGGGGTGCGAACAAGTTTGCTTCTCTGAGTGAAACGGTGAGTTCTTTGTTGCAATCAACTCCATATGTTCAGATTTCTCCACAAAATTGTTGTATTACTTCGATGCCGTGTTGAATCGCTTCGCCCTATGCGTTTTGAAAGTTTCCATGCAACAATTTTGCTGCATTTCTTTGCATAATATCGAGTATTCGAGTTCGTACAAGTTGTATCAAGTTTGCGTTTTAATTTATACACAAATATCCTACTTTCGCAAACGGATGTACCTACCTACTTAATTTGTGTCCGAAGCACGTAGGTACCTACCTAAAAATAACCTTTTTTAGATCTATTGTTGGAAGTAAAAATCAGCTGATGAGTTTAGCTGGCAGTTTTTCTACATGAGACATTGTACCTGAATATTGTAGGTACCTTTTTTCACATAACGGGTCGAACAGGTATCTTTTCTTTTGGCCCTGCAATACTAGTGTTGTAAATGTTACATTTATCGATATATCGATAGTTCCCGTTTGGGTTTATTTTCAACCATTTTGAACAATCTTGGCTGATTGGTTGGTTCAAATGTTTGAGCATAGTGTTTGGCAAATTCCTAAATTGCTTTGTCGATAGTAATAAATTATGTGGGTACGGTCAATTTAGTTTTGCAAATCAGTTGTATGTACGTATACATAATGGTTAAATGTAGATACTTCGTGGGTACAAATTAAGCACGTGTATTTTGCTAAAATTATGTTTGTAATTGCTTTTCTTACTTCTGCCAACATAATGCGAAAAATTGGCGAAGCTAACTAAAAGAAGTAAACCCGATTATTACATAAAAGTCTTTTAAAATTTGAAGGCACTGATATTAAATACATTCCCGTAGTGCAGTCATTCTGATTTTCGGCATAATGGTAGCTATTCTAAGATGTATGCTGTACTTTTTCAGCTACATAAATGCACTATTCAGTTAATTTTTTATATCGTTTCGTGGCATCTATTTGCCGAGGAACTGAGGTATACAAATGAAATTTCAAAAGGTTTTTAGGGTTTCGTACCTCAAAATGGAATAACGGCACCCTTATAAGATCACTTTGTTCGTCTGTCAAACATGTTTTTTCTCAGAAACGAGGTATCAAGTTAAAATGATCCATAGTCTCTTTCAGAAAAAAAAAGTTTAATATTGTTGTTTTCTATGCAACTGTTTGTTTCCCAAATAAAAATAAATAAACAAAAATAATCTGATAATTGTAAATATGTTGTTGGAAGTAAAAAAAAAGTGTTACAAACTTATTTTTGCGCTTCATGCATCGAACTGCAAAGTTAAGTTTGTTATTAAAACTATTTTGTCTTTTAGTTAGATACTCGGTGCGCGAGTTTCACTAGTACTTGGCCGGTGTTTTTGAATTGGTGAGATTGGCCACGAATGGCATCAATTGAAGAATAAACATCTGCTGTAAAATGGCTGGTCTGTGGTGAAACCGCAGGACAACAATCGGCACGATAAAACTAGGAAGCAGGATGAATAGACGTTGTTTGACCGCGTCATTATGTGTAGTACGCCCATGAATTGCTATTGTTTTGTTGGCAAGACCGAGATGGATATATCGATATGTGTCACACACATACCTATGTTATTAGTGGTGGGATGAATTGAATCGTATTTGTTTTCTTGAATCGACTGGAGTATAATTATAGGTTTGTTAACAGTTGTTGTAAAGTTTTTAGTTCTAGATCCAGCAGTTGTTCTTTTAAAATATAAATATTCTACGAGTATTTTTAGAAACCTATCAAATCTCGGAACTTGAAAATTGTGCTTTCAAAAATTTGACAAAAATGCTTTATAGATTGTCTGTGCATAACGTCACTTTTGTAAATATGTAATCATAAGTCGTTAAATTCATCAGCACTCTACAGGCTACAAAGAGCAATAATCTGGGTTCATTGCAAAAAAAAAACAACCGCAAATATCTTCAAATTAGTGTCTTCTGTCTTCTTTTTCTTGTTGAAATTTGCGCAAAACACGAAATTCACGCTACGGGCTGTTGCTCTGCTCTTTAGATATTAGAGTCATCAACCGTTACATGCTTTATACATAGAAACATATACAATACAAATATGTTTTATCACAGACTATTAGCAGACAATTAAACTGCCACAAATATGATAAGTGATACCTAGCCAGAGTAAGATAAAGTGTATTTAAAGCACTTTTGTAAGTAAACAGTTTTCTGGATAAAAATACATACCTACTTTATTGTTACCTTCTATCATTCTAAAGCCTATCCTCTGCTCTATATAAAAATAAAATAATCATGTATGTTCCTCCCTTCGTTGCGACACGACCATGAATAGGAAAAGCTGACACATTTTGCCATTTATAATATCAGGATAATTTGTGAATTCAAGAATACAGATATATCTTATCTATTTTTACACAGATATTAGCACGGCTCGGGTATGTATTATAACAAAAGAAACTGGAACTGGAACTTTATATTATACTATGATTCACTATTTTTTGATTTGATTGATTATTTTTAAGCAAATATAAAGTCTTTATTCGAGTCTTTACTCTTTATATTTTAAAGCTTACATACAAGTCTGTGAGTTAGTTTAGGCTATTCCTTCAATTACGGCGTTTCAGATAGCAATTGTTTAACAAGACGCAATACCTCGTACAGTCTCTTCGTCGTTGAAGGACTATTAAATTCATTTGCCTGATTGTAATGATCTTTGCAACCTTTCTAGCAATACATTATTTTACGATTATATTATGTCTGTCTGTTCAGAGAGATTCTAAAAATAAGGGTGACCTTTTAGGCTGCGTATTGCGTGGTTAGGTGTTTGTTTGATAAGGAAAACAAAAAAATCTCTTGACACTACTTATTTTTTTTAGGATATTAAGTATGTTTTGTAGATTATGATTGCTGGTAAACAGAAAAACGTCTGAAGCGAAAAGTGATGTACATTTTGAAGATAGTTATGGTAATAAAGATTTATGAAAAAATGAGAAACGGAAGGGAACTAAGTAATAATAATACGAAGAAACCTTGCCGGTACATTAGACTCAGAATTGGTAAATAAATATGTTTTATCAGAGAGTTGGTACGAAAACAAAAATGTGGAGATGAAAATATTCGATACGAGGTATCTGTTAAATTTATATTGAACCAACTGCCTTTACTAAGATTTATTTATAACTAAGTAATATATTGTTGCGTATATTGTATGTTAATGTATTGGAACAAAGGACGTGCTGACCTTCTTTGACTGACCATAGCAAACATTTTTATGGAAGTGTGTTACAGTGTTTATCGATACGATAAGTTCTATTCCCGCTGTCCAAACTCTATCGCAGTGGGGAAATTGCGAAAAGTAGTGATGTCCTGTGGGGGACGATGGGAAACTACTAATATCGATGTATACTATCAAAAAGTAAAAAAAAAAAATATCCAAGTCCAAACATCATAAAAACTCTTTGCACGACTTGGCTCAGATTTATATTTCATTTATTTTTTTTTGATAACAAAACTCTTGTTTTTTAGACGTGGACAGATGGCTATATTTACTGTCTGTAATGTGGCTAATTGTCAATTCTAATTAGCCATTGGCCTTACTTTTATAGTTCGTGTTCTAATTTATACTATTGCGTTGCGATTTTACATTACTATTCCTGTTAGCCGCGATAGATAACAATTTGTAAAGTAACCTTAGCAATTTGTTAAATAAATAAAAAAATTGGGGTTTAGAACTCCAAATTTTTACCTTAAAATTTCACCAAGCTCTTATCGTCACCGGGATATTGTCCGTGCAGTTAACTGTTGAGAAGTTCCGTCGTTGCGAGGTGTGCACCTTCAGGTTATGCTTATCATAATAATGCGTTGTTATCCAAACTAAACGTGTATACTTTCAGCTTAATCGGTTGAAGATATCTGCTTCAAAATTGAGTTTCAAGATTCCACCCGAATATACATAGTAACATACATACGTTGCATACTGTAAATAGGTAAAAATTATATAATCTGATATCGTAAAATGTAACTTGAAACACAAACTGACACAGTATTGGCGAAAAAACTTGCTTCCTTTCGAATCCTAAAAAGAATAACAATGATAGTTTCAAAAAATACCGTACAAAGTACAAATAAAAGTGAAAATTAGCATTGAATAATCCATTTGTCGATAATCTCTTGCGTGACATTGCATACAGCAAAAGTAATAATATGGTTGACATTATAAAGTTATGACATTTTGCTGTTGCCAAGGTCGGTGGTTACTAAGCTGAAGTTGCAACGGCCTACGTAGTACGTGGCAAGGTTAAGTTAAAATCAGCTGTAGGTTTTATGATTTAAAGTTCAAAGTAACTCGACATCTTTGCACCATTGTGCTTTAAATTTCAGAGGTCTCTATTCTTGTTGGACAAACGGAGAATGAGGTTTTCAGGGAAATGTTATTTTAACGCGAGCGAAGCAGCGGACAAAACTATCCTACTAAAATTAGAATTACGAAAGTATGTGTTAATGTTTGGATATGGGATGGATGTTGGTATGGGCTGGACTGATTTTGATGAAATTCTGTACTTGGGTAGGTTAAAGGGAGCCAAGCCTCACGAGTACAACTAATGACAAATGATTAATGACATGTCGGTCTGATGTCAGAGAATAATTAGGTATTAAAGTTTACTCGCCTGATTATGTTTCTGACTAATCCTTCCAAGTTCCATGTATTTCTTTCTATGTGAGTCAGATTTGTAAGATTCATATGTCATATTACTCTGACGTTTCGGAAGATTGGCTAACCGGCCAGAAATGCGGTCCCCCTACCCTTTTGACTACATGATTGCTGCACCTTTTTTTGCCAAAATGTCACATTAAACAAGTATTTTCAAAAGTTACCTTTCTTGGTACATACAAGCTTTTGATGAACCGTTTGTCTATGACTTGGCTACGTACTAAAACTAAATGGAGTGTCATTTTGTGGCTCATCTTCCGGCTCTATCATCAGATTAGCTAACGCTTCTATATCTGTTAAGATCTTCTTCATATGATGTCAGATCGGTCCATATGTAAAAATCTTAGACAAATGTTGTTATTTGTAAACTTGATTTAAAAAATATGGAAAAAATTAATTAATCCTCCCTAGGAATAAATGTCAGTCTCATGAATTGGGGCAAATTATATCTATACATTTTTATCGATCACAGTACGTCACTACAATCTACTTGGCACAGGGGTCCCTGACCTCTCCTGGGTTTATAAACTTCGCGAGTGCGATTTTAGTTTTTTTTTAAACTTGACCACAGCTTGACATGTTCTTTCAGTACTTGAAATTTCGATGTAATGCAATTTGAACTTTATCTGCAAATAATACGGTGTATTTTTGCTTGAATGCCGCAAATTACTAGCATTCGTAGGGCGGGGCATATTATTGTCGATGAACTGAACTACCTACCTTATTTTCGTAATAAGGGCAAATGAATGGCATCGATTTGACTGTACATAATCTGTGTATGTATAAAGATAATAAATAGTTCCTCTGGCATGTTAGGCGACCAAGACTGTTTCATGAGTTTCTTTCGGCATTTCTTCTCAGCAGTGGTCGTTCTAGCTAGTAGTTTGTAGCTTTGAGACATAATATACTGTGAAAAAGAACCTTCTTTGAAGGCCAACTTTCAATAAAGAATTTCTGATTACGTCGTCATAGACATATTTTTTTTTTTAAGACTTTTTTTTTTAATTACCACGGGACCGAACCCCCGGGGCGTAGCATATATTTGGAAGTTTTATTCCACCAATGTTTATGATTGTGAGGTCTTTCAAAAGCATATCCTTACATATTATAAAATAAAGTCCCCCGCCGTATCCAATCCATCTGTCTGTCCGCGATAAACTTAAAAACTACTGAACGTATTTTCACGCGGTTTTCACCAATGGACGGGTGGGTCCTGAGGAAGGTTTTGGTGTAAAATTTACGCGGGTGAAGCCGCGGGCAAACGCTAGTCACACAGTATATTTATTTATTTATTTTATTTATTCACAAGCTTATACATATTATCTATCATAACAGCTTACACCAATGCGATAGAGAAGCAGTTACATTTAATTGTGACAAATTACATATAAGGATGTACTTATATATAGTCAGCAGGGATATAAAAAAAAATAAAGGCCTGCAAATGTTCCCTTTATGTTGATTAGCATAGTATATAGGTTAATCATGTAGATCATTCTTTGACAATGAATCGATAAGTGCATCAACAGGAAGCACCGTGTCGACATCCTCTGTTTGTTTATTTGTTGCCACGTGTCGTTGAAACTTTGGACGTCACTCTAGAAATATGCATGAGAATTATATAATGAGAAGAGTATATAAAATAGTTAATATATTTATGGTAGTTCTAAAGATTGGCACGTTTTTTGATTTGATTTTGAAAATATATTTTTCCAAAAATTGTTCACGTTTTACTTATATTTTACTAGTTAGGGAGGGAGTCAATTCACCAATATGATGTTAAATATGGTCCTGGCAGCTCATGCACTGAAATCTTTACTATTCTGCTCTGCGCTTTTAACATTATGCGCCTAAACGTTTTATTTCTATGGACGAAACTTATGAGCCAGTTTGTAAGAATGAAAACATTACACTCTTTTTCTGCGTAACATAATCATCCCACGCCCAGCTAACTAGCCTATGGACTTATGTACCAGTGGTACCAGGCTATTATAAAAACTGGGAGTTGAATTTTCGGTTTTGCCCAGCTAATAGGCGATTGACCTCGGCCGCGTGTGCATGGGTCGACGGCCGCACGCACCACCATCCCGATTCTGTTGTCCTAGTACTTTGTGAACTTCAATTTGGTTTTTTAAACGGCGGATTATATCCACGTTATACCTGAAAATGATCAGCGGTCAAGATCAAACAAGCAAGCGGGTCACCTGATGGTAAGCGATCACCGCTGCCCGTGGACTACTGCAACACCAGGGGTATCATAAGTGTTGCTGGCCTGTCAAGAAGATGTAGACTCGTTTTCTGAAGGTTCCAATGTCGTATCGGTTCGGGAATGTCACCGTCAATTCGTAAATCCCGTCAGATTACAATCTGACTCGCCAGATTGTGAAGTGTCTACAAATTGTCAATTTGACGTCTCATGTCAATTGACAATTTGGCGGTTTCACTTTGACCGATTGTAAAATTAATGTGTCAAATCGTAAATGATTTGTCGACACTTTATCAGTACTTTTGCTTGTAGTTGTAGTTCTTTACTGAATCTTTGGCTGTACATTATCTGTCAGTCACTTAGTAATGAAAGAATTGTATAAATATTGATTTCCGATATTTCTCATTAACCTAAGGAAGCCAATTCCAGGTAGTTTTAACATAATAATAAGCTTGGAAGCCTCTCAGGCACGCGTAATCACATTATGTAAGAATTACATAAGACTTGACAGTATTTTTTTCGTAATCGGGTAAATTATCATTTATTTTACATATGACGGTTTGATGTTATTGCAATAATTTATTTTTATAGCAATGTAAACTCCCATCCCACTATAATGTTTGTTTGTTACTTAATCACGCAAAATCTACTGGACGGATTTGGATAAATTTTGCAAAAAATAATTAGTTTTTCAAAATACTTAGATGAGTAGCTATTGTTACTCAATCATGCAAAATCGACTGGACGGATTTCGATGAAATTTTCAAAAAGTTATTTGTTTCCTGCTTTTTTCTAACCTTTTACGCCCCACGGCCGAGCAAAGATCATGCTTTCTGATTGTGGTTGAAAAACATAACCCTCCTTCGGAGTTGGGTAACAATAAGTACAACTTATTGTTGTAGTGTAGGTGTGAAATCTGTGATCTTCGCACGGTGGCGGCGTTAAAAATGACAAATCATCTTTATTGTGGAGGTTTTTCTCGCGACTTTCCATACCTTTCACAAGGATCTGTCTGTTAGTCGTAATAAAGATCTTGGCGCACAATGTCAATTTGGCACAAATGTCATCATCAAAGATTTGGTTACTTTCGCATAATGCCACTTTCGCAAAAGGTCATATTCGCACAACGTATTTTTTTTAAGCGTCACTTTCATAATACATACATACATAGAATCACGTCTTTATCCCTTACGGGGTAGACAGAGCCAAGAGTCGTGAGAATAATAGCAATAGTTCATAACGTCACTTTCGCAAAACGTCAAACAGAATCTCATTCATTCAAGTCATTATGGCGTCTTCTTTGACAGTTGACAGTCCTATTCTTACTAACGCTTAGTACGTCGATTGGTCTCAACGTTGGCCCGTTGGCCCAATCCGGACTAAACACAGATTAAAAAGGCCAACAGCCAAATAAAAGTCAATCGCAGGCTCAGGCCAATGCACTGCGCGTCGAGTGGCGTCGATGCCCGCCCGATGCGTAATTTTATGCAAGAAAAATAAATAATGAGTTTTAGTTTGAGGACTGTCTGCGAGACACAATAGAAATTTAATTGTCACATCGACTGGACATCCATCTCAACCTTCAAGCAACAAGAACTTCGTGTCTACTAAGGAATCCGTGTTGCTCTATGATCTCAACATCCATCTCTAGGTCTTTGGCGCTGCACAGACAGAAAAGACATAGACGAAAACGTGGCTCAAACATGTCTCTTCTGCGTCCCATTCATACAAAATGTATAGAAGCGTCGCGACGCAAAACATATAGAAATGACAGGCAGACTTGATGCTTACTCGTTTGCTGGTCTGCCGTCTTTTCTGTCTGTCCAGGGCCTCGGGATGGTTGCCCAAAAATGTTTTATGTCGAGATCCTCCGTGCTTCGGAAGGCTCTCAGCTGTAAAGCAGTCGTTTAAATCCTTTAAACCTACTACCTACTTGGGTCATGTTATCAGACATCAGCGATACGACCTCCTGCAGCTGATAATGATGGGAAAATTAGCTGGAAAGAGAAAGTCAAAGTCGAATAAGATGAGGGTTTCTAGTATATTTACATGTGTTTTTTCATTAAAAGAGCTGGGAAATGCTGCTTCAATTCGTCCCAGGCGGAGGGGACGTACTGAATGAGCTTTTCAATATACGCGACCGGGATAGCGAACGCTGCTGAGCTGTTAAGCAGAGCTAAGGATAAGGACCTGAACATGCTAATCGCTAACCTTCACTAGTTGGAGAGGCACCTTTAGAAGAAGAAAAACCACCAATACGCATTGGGCCCACGTGGGTCAAGGCAAGGCCTATCCTCTTAATGCATCCACAAGGAAGGCCACTACTCCAGCCGTGGGACATTAAAATTGCTGATGGTGATGATTTGAAACAAATACTGTCAGTAGCCGTTCACGAGTTGACGCATGAGTCATCCATTGCAGACACATTGACATTATCTCGTCTCCTTTACACAGTCAACACAAAAATGATCACAGATGTCAGACAAATATTATTTGTTTGTAATATTTGGCAAAAAAATCAGTGTTTCTCAAAGCCAGGGTAACTGACCGTCCGTAGGTGGACAAAGGCGGAACTGAGCCAAAAATGTAATTGCGTAAAAAGCGCGCGAAAAAATTGCACGGCCATGATCTTATAGCGAGGAAGGTCGTGGGACGATGGGCGGCGTGGTAACAAGACAGGAAAGGATGAAGACATAAGTACATACATAGAATCACGTCTTTATCCCTTACGGGGTAGACAGAGCCAAGAGTGAGACTCTTAGCTGAATAGTGGGCTCTCTGATAGATGAAGACAGGAATGAAAAAGACTCCGGAGATGCAATGAAAACGAGCTAAGTGGGGCTTCTCTAGCAACAACCAGTTTGACTGCGGCTATGTTCAAACTATGGCCCACCTGGCCCTTGTTTCTACAAGTTACAAATGTCACTGTGGTGCTTCAGCTGTGTCTCAAAAGCCAAAGAAATCGTAATAAGTCATAGAAATCTTACAGAGATCTTGTCGCCGCAGTTGAATTTCTTTGAATCTTGAGGCAGAATTGTGACACGACATCTACGTTTGTAATAAGTAGAATCTGCCCCCTGATGTCATGTCCCAAATGCCAAACTTCCTGCACAATGGAGGACTTGAACGAGGCCAACGACAGGGCGATCTGCGTGGCCAAATGCTGGTCCAAATTGATTTGAACAGCCATTCCGACTATACAAGAAGAAAAGAAAGGTTGGTGGTCTATAAACTCATCATCATCAGCTATTTCAATGTCCCCACTGTTGGCCCAGCAACATTTTTGGTCAAAATTGCCATAAAATTACCTATTCATTAAAAATAAAACTCGCCCCAGCCGAGCGTACGAGGGTTAAAACGGCTACTTTGGTGAACTGAAATATGATCCGTTTTCATTTACTAAATATTTAAAAATGCACCTTATGTATGGTTTTATAAGGTTTATTTTAAATTATTTAGGAAATGAGAACTGGCCGTCAACAGCTCCTCAAATGTTCTTCGTGTTCCAAATGTTTCTATTATTGGCCCAATATTTGCTGAAATGTGTATTAATAAATTGTTGTTCGTTACATGATGTTGGCTGGAGTTGGCCCAATATTCGTCCGCCCTATCCCACTTCATGTGACCGTTCGCCCAATATTGGCCCAAAAATAAGACAAAGCAGTTCATACACCTTGCGTGTTTCTGAACTCATTGTCACAAACATACAAATTATTCACGTCTTCAAGGAAATCCGGTACACTTTTTGAAAGGTCGTGAACCTTGTTTAGACTTTTGTGTGTCATTTTACCGAAATCAGTCCAGTAGATTTTTTCGGAGACCGAAGCACAGCATAGAGAAGGATGGCTTACAAAAAGAACGATTGGGACGATTAAACATCCACAGATCTTCACACACATCTAAACTTTTGCATTTTGTATTTCGCCGAAAAAATAGTGGAATTAGTCGAGTTGAGATAAATGGAATGAACGAAATGGCTCGTAAAAATGTAATATCAAAAATATATCAGTTTAACAAAGACGCCCCTAGGGCTTCGACCTAGGACTAGCTGAATGCACCCCTCAAGTCTAGACGGCTGTACAGACAACAGCACAACACCTGAATCATTGCAAATTCGTCTCTATTACCACCAGCATAGAGGCTAATGCAGGCTAACTTGAGATGCAGTCAGTGTACCATTGTTTAGAAACAACATCTCAGTTTACACTGAAACGTCGCGCCAAGCGGTGCACATACACGGGTATTCAAATTTAAAAAAAAATAAACAGTTTAAATACGGCCAGTATGTTTGGAGAAGATTCCAATTTTGAAATTCGCAATTTGAATTAAATAAATCGTTAAATGCGGCCAGTAAATATTTAAAATTCATTAATTGTTGATTTGTGTGTTCGAAATTTGAATTGTTTACAGTGGTTCTCAAAGTTTGCAGTTTAATTTTTTGGTTATTGTGTTGAAAAGAAATTAAGATTATTGTTTGTTTGTTTGTTTGTAAACTCTTTATTGCACATAAACATAAGGGAAATACAAAACATAGTGAAACAAAAAGAGAGGCGTAGGATTATTATACAATCAACTGAGTGCAAAAGTTTTAACACTTTTTATCTTACATATCTTATAAGGCAGCAACAGATACAGTCTGTTCTCCGAGTCTTTTAAAAGCTCGGAATTTTTTTATACAATCAAAATGTTTTGTCAATCAAAACTCCTAAACGGTCAAAGACACCACTAGCTCTTTTGAATTCGAAAATCAGACAAAAAATGTTTTGATCTGTGTCCTTAGACAGAAACAGTTTCGCCGAAACCAGTTTTTACTGACTTATTTAAGCTGTCAAAAGTGATTTTAACTGGTTAATTTGTTGTAAATAAAATATAATATTATTAAATGGTCAAAACCTGATCAGCAACGTCCTAAAATGTGATTAGCGCGGGAAGAAGCAGCTGGCACTTTCTATGTTTTTCTTCGCTCCCAGACTAGCATGAAGATGGATAAAATTTATTAGTTTATACAAACGACAGGGCTTCGACCTTCCTAAATAAAAGTTGGTTCTAGAATCTGGGTGCCAATTCTAAAAACGTTTCGATTTTTCAAACAGTAGCAAAAATCACTATGAAACACAATTTAGACACAATTACTTACGATACGACTTAAGAAAACCCTGAACGCAACCAACGGTTCGATATTTGAGTCTAATAACTTTCTTATGCGAATTCATTTTCGAATACTTATGCCATATTTTAAATCTGTCGAATATTCATTGTCTTTAGAACCTGTACTAAATATAGTA
Source organism: Ephestia elutella (assembly GCA_018467065.1). Classification (NCBI taxonomy): domain Eukaryota; kingdom Metazoa; phylum Arthropoda; class Insecta; order Lepidoptera; family Pyralidae; genus Ephestia; species Ephestia elutella. The sequence goes on from CM031565.1 coordinate 1,052,405, forward strand.
GTTAAAAAATCCTCTATATAAATGACTGAAAACTATATTGAAAAATGTCAGCCCTTAAGGTTTGAGATTTTCGTATTCGATATTGCAAATCACGGGTACAAGATTCATAAATAGAGCTGCTGGTCTAGACTATGACCTGTGGAATATGTACGTACTGTGTTTGGAAACTTATGAACCAGCTGATTCTCAGTGCAGACTGAAACGCCGCGCCGAACGGTGCACTTTGCATCACAAATATTTTTAAAATATTCGGCCAGTGACGAAAGCGTTATTTATTTTAAAATTAAAAATAAATAAATTGGTGTCGAACGTTTTTGCAATTAGTTCTAAATTCAAATTGTTAACAGTGATTCTCAAAGTTGTAGAATGTTTTCAATTTCAAACAGCTGATTTAGATAGCTTTTCAGTATTGTCAAAAATTTATAAATCAGTGTAGGCAAAAATTTGTCGTAACATAAATGTGCGTATGTACATTGTTGTCTAAGTATGTTATTGAACTTTGACAGAGTACCCTTGTCTTCGTACGGGGGTGAAGGTCGTAATATAGGGTTTGTTAACTTTGCTTTATTAATACAGTTTATTTGATACGTTTTGCTGAATTGTTTGTCTGACTTTTTTGGTCCTTTGACCTCTACTTACTGTTGTGAATTAGTTTAATTTTTAAGGGTTTTAAACATTGAATCTCTTCTTTTGGGTTTTAAGATGTTTTCATGGTTCTTAATGTAACTTTCTTCCACATGCGAATTAACAAGTGAAATTGTGCACAAGAATCCTAACTAAATATTAGTGAATTATAAGTGAATGCGAAAGTGAGTTTGAATATTTGTTTGTTACCTCTTCAAGCTTTATCTGCTGAATCAATTTTCCTGAAACTTCGCATACACATAGAAGTATTGAGAAGGATATAGGGTACCCAGGGAAAAAACACTGTTCCGTGCTAAATTAGCGCGGGCGAAGTCGCGGGCAAAAGATAGTTAAACATAATAACTTTATCAATTCCTGACTTAATGACCACTGGGAGATAAAAAACCGATTAAAAACTTAGTCATTCTGCAATCGCATTTATGTAATAATATGAAGTGCACATATGTATAATATGTAACCAATAAACCATCTCACTCGTGAGGATTTGAAAGATATTACATATCATTCAGGATCGAAAGTTATAGAAACTCATCCCTCTCTTGACCCTTGCCCATCCCATTTATTTGGGGTCTTGAACTTGCTTATGTATGACTAGCCTGTGCCCGCGACTTCGAAACCTACGCCAGATCTTAAGTTAGACCTTCAACAATACAACAGTGAAAACCGCATCAAATTTGGTTCAGTAGTTTTTTAGTTACGCGTACAAACAACAGACAGAAAGACGGAAAGACAGACAGACAGAAAGACAGACAGACAAAAATTCTAAAAAAGATTGTTTTGGCTTCTATTGGCCCTATAAAGACCCCTCGTAGTTTTTTTCTTATATATCTCCTATGTACAGACACAGGCCAGTTACAGTTTTATTATAATGTATTGATTGATTATGTCTTTATATGAGATACAAGCTGTGCTTCCATGCTGGTCTGGGAGCGAAGAAAAAACATAGAATGTGCCAGCTGCTTCTCTTCCCGCGCAGATTGTAAAAGTCAATCGAGGGAAAGGGCTTTTTAAACTGGGGATTCCTCCACTCATAGGCAATGGGCTAGCAACCTGTCACTATACCTGAATCTCCATTCCATCAGAGAGTCCACTATGCAGCTAAGCGTGGCCCGAGTCTTACGACTCTTGGCTCTGTCTACCCCGTAAATTATAAAGACGTGATTCTATGTATGTATGTATGTACAAGCTGTGCCACGGCGTTTGCTCAAGTGGGAATTTTGGGATTCCGGATAGCTTATAGCCTTCCTCATGAATTTGGCTATCACACTAATATTATGAAGAGAAAGTGTTTGTTAGTTTGTTTTTTGGGGGTAATCTTCGGAACTACTGAACCGATTTCAAAAATTCCTTAACCAATAGAAAGCTACATTATACCTGAGTGACAAAGGCTACAATTTACGTATGTACCTCCCGAGCGAAGCCGGTGCGGGGCGGTAGTCATATACAAATCGGACGTTCGGAAGTTCCAGAGATAAGCGCTTTTAAACAAACAAACAAAAATATAAACTAGAAGATAAAAACTCGTATACAGACAGACATAATACTTGGTATAAGTACACGCTTCATAAAAAATCTTCACAAATATTTATCAGCAACATGCTTCGTCAAAAACTCCATTGAAATATATCCGCAACACGCTTCGTCAACAGGTTTACAGAAATACCAAGCGGGTTCAAGCTAATTTTTAACATTATAATTTTTGTTGCTGTGAAATCAAATTAACTATAAAGTTAATGTTAATTTGTCAATGATTAATAGGTAAAATCAGCACTCAGAGTCGTCAGTCCGGTTGTTAATGAAACACCGCTGACTCAAAAGCGTGTTTTTCAACTTTCCCTCATTTATAAGCCGTTTTACATTTTGTTTGCGTTTTTTTACCTGACCACTCAAAAAGGAGTGTAATGTTTTTAGGGTTCATGTACATAGTTAATTTGTTATGTGAGATTTGTTATTCATATGTAATTCCATATTGATAGTAGTTTTTAATCGTCTCACATCATAAAGGTTTATACACTGAAGTCTGAGAATAAAAAACATATAAAGAAATAATAATAAGGGATGTGACGACCCCATCGCCCGCTGGATCTCCAGTGCAATCAGTCAATGCAGGGGCAGCTTGTGGCGAGCTGTTGGTGAGCGGCGTCACCACGGACCCGATCTCCAGGGGGACCACACACACACGCACCTACACACACATACACACAGTGACACACCCCCCGCCTCTGGCTTGCCTTAGCCGGCCGGCTCAGAGTGGAGTAGCAAGAGCAGAACACTCGCTCCAGGGTGGAAGTGTATTGCACGTAATGGCGTAATAATGGGGAAACCCGCTCTCGGGGCTCACCCCCGTGAAGGTGAAACCGGAGCCGGGTGATTCTACGAAAACATGCAAATTCGGCGTCCGGGCAGTTATTAAGTACAAAATTTGTACTAATCTAAATAATTTTTAGTTTATACTGTGTATTAAATGTTCCTTCGTATAATGCCACCATTTATTTCTATATAATAAAAAGACATATACATATTTTTCGAATTCAAAGTGCCAAAACAACATTACCGTGTGTGTCCCAAAACCCGAAACTGATACTATAATCTTAAATAAAATAAAATCGGTTATTTTATGCATCATTTTATTATTAATTCTTTAAACTGTATTAGTTAAGGTACCATAAAAAATTATATCATTATTTTACGTCTTCTTATTTATTTTTAGTAGATTTTTTAATTCTGTCCCAAAGACAACTCGTCACTCCCGTGTCAAAACGTGTCGTGAACCCGCACGGCTTTGTACCTATCGTAGTTTATTATTGAATGTTGGCCCCACACCCCGCCAGTCCCGATCTAAAGGTCAACGAGAACGCACGTCGCTTTTGTAAGCAAAATACAGAGAATTTTATTTTTTTTGTTGTCTGATTTGGTGTTTGTCATTAAAGTGCATCATCAACGTGGAACAGTTTTTTAGGTAAGTAGTCAGATAATAGCAATTGTTTTTAATAGTGTTTATAATATGTGAGTATAGGTTCTATACCGCCGAAAGAATGTTCGAGAATAGTTAACCATGTCGATGGTATTTGCGAAAAACAATGTTTTCGTCACTACCGTGTTTGTAATTACCATGGTTTTCCGTGGAGTATTAAAACCATGGTAATGACATGTCTCACATGGCAATGATGTTTGTATAGCTCCACACCTCAACTTTTTGCATTCATTCTTAATTTATAACTGTTTGTGATTAGCCATTCTCTGCAGCTTCGCCCGAACACTAGCAAAATTTAGTCTTCATCACAAAAATCCGCTTCAACTCCATACAATTTCCGAAATTGGCCCTATAGGAAAAGTTGTTCAGTATCATGGACTCAAATTGTATAAAACAAATTTCTGGTGTTTAAAAACACCTTGTATGTATTTGAAATATATTTATTTTACAGGTAGAAAATGGCACGAACAAAAAAGCTAACTAGAGAAGAATTACTAGCAAAGAAAAGAGCAGCTGAACAAGCCAGAAGAGATAAACTAAAATTGGATCCAGAGGCTCATGAGAAGTATAAAGAAAAGGAAAAACAAAGATATCAAAAGAGAAAACAAGAAAAAAAACTTTTACAGATAAATGATATGACACCTAGACAAAAGAGAATTCAAAGAAGGAAATGGAAAATAAATTTAAAAAAATTCCAGAGCCAAGAAACGAAGTATGAAACATCTAGAGCAAAGACTAGCCGAAAGTACTCCTCCAGACACAGATTCTGATGATAATCAAACAGTAAACATTTTTGAAAATCAACTAGAAGTCCCTATTGAATGTCCTCCAACTCCTCAGAGGCCAGCCACTAGAAGTATTTCTAGGAATATATCAGTTGACTTTGTTACTCCTAGTACCTCTCGAAGATGTGATTCTCCCAACAGCGACATATCTTCAGTCAAGCGTAGACTCCGTTATAATGTGTCAAAAAAACTTATGTGGTACAAGAAACACTTAAATGATCTACGAAAAAAGAACGACATGCTGCGCAAACGTTTATTACGTATTAAAAATAACTACAAAAGTTATTCCTATAGCCCTAGGACTAAAGCAGACCATTTGTTATCAGATCCGAACAGGAAGGAAGATGTTAAGAAAGCCCTTGTGTTTGCTGAAACAATAAAGAATAATCTTACTACTAATTATGAAAATTTTAAATCCAATACGCAGAAAAAAGAATTTAAGGATAATATTATACAAACTCGCACAACATTAAAGAAATATAAAATGCTTAAAGATTTGGAACCCAAAATGGTGAGAAAAGTTAGTGAACAAAAGAAATTACAAAACACAAAAAAAAAGAATTGAGAGAGACATAAAAATATTTTTTGAAAGTGATGAAAACAGCAGAATGACCGCAGGAAAGAAAGAGTGCATTACAAAGAAGAAAGAGAAAAAACAAAAAAGATTTTTACTCGACACCCTCAAAAATTTACATAAGAAATTTTTAGAAACACATTCCTACGCAATAAGCTATTGTCTATTTTGTAGAAATAAACCATTTTGTTAATTATAACTTAGAATTATGTGAGAAATTTGTAACTCAAACTTTATCATGACCAAGTTACTATGAATGAAAGGGTGATTTTGTTACTTATAAGCATAATTACTGTTAACTTGATAAGGTAAATAAACAATATATTGAAAATTATTGTGTTTTATTAATTATTCCTTCACATTCGGAAAAAAACTATGATTAATATTTGTTTTTATAATTACCATGTAGTTTTGTCATTACCATGTTACACTCGAACATTACCGTGTTGCAATATATCATTACCAAGTCTGCTAAAAGTTTGGGGGGCTATAACTCCTTTATTTTAATAGTTAGGGGGGGGCCTTGCGAATATTTTTTATAAATATAACATAGGCTTTCATAATAATCACAAAAAAACGCATTTAAAAAACATTTTTTATTTTTTCTCAAATCTAGCAAATTTGCATGTTTTTGTATAATCACCCAGCCGCACCTCTCGACACCCTTAGCTGCTCACATTGTGTTGCGCCCTGGCCGCCAACTGGTGGCTTAATTAGGGAGGCCCACAGGCTGTACAGCCAAAGAGCAGCAAGTCACCATCTGCCTAACTTAAATTTTTGTGAGAGATTTAAAGGTAGATGTCCGTATCTCACTCCATAACCCAGCAATCCGGTCCACTAGCATCCCATCCACATAGCCCAAACCTTGTTAATCCCTACCTGGCAATAGTTCGGCAGCTGTGGAGGACTGTCCGTTAGTATATCCCTATGGTACACTAAGGGACAGATCGCAGATGCAGCCATCTCACTTTTTGATTAAAAAGGTACAAAAAGGCCTCTTCATGTTGGCTTTGGCCCCATGAACGCCTCAAAGGACCGGGTCCCAATGGACCCGTGGCTCTGAAAAGCGTACCAACATAATAATAATAATCTTTATTTCGGACTAGTCCATATTTTGTTAGTATACAATTGTTCTTAATACTAGTGTTAGTAACGTTTACATTTAGGTACAATCGGTTTAATTGACCCGATGTACGCCTCTATGCATAAGCGCATCCACCCAGTGCCTCACAAAAGGCCCATCAATTTTTTTTTTATATTTAACTTCATAAGTTTACAAGAATTTATAATAAAAATATATTATGATAGGACTTATGTACCTATTTAAAAAAAATAACTTTACACGAAATATTAGTGAAGCACTCAACTCTTAACAAAAATATTTGTGCTCATGAATGGCGAATGTTTAAAAATATAAAAAAAAGCATGGTTATCGGTATAACAATAAGAAAACTGTGAGACAACTACGAGACAGAAAAAACTTATTACTGCATTAATTTTGTCGCTTGTGCATATTTATAAATCATTTCGATAACCCCACTGCACTGTGTTGGTCGTTTTAAAGTGCCAATCAACTTCTGATTAGCACCACTTTTTTATTCTATGAGGATTTTTACTTAACTGTAATTGACTCGGATTAGACAGCAAATAACATTACATTATTAGGGAATAGCCAAGTTTTCCATTTTTTCCACATTTTCAAAATATTTGAGAACCACTGAACATTTCAGTTTCTTTAATTTTTTAAATTAAAATATGCATTAGAAACTTCAACAGTAAAAATGGTACCTCATTTGTGTATAAATCATATTGATAAATGTATCTGTGTCAAATAGATTTTATATAATCATTGTGATATGTTGATGGTTCGTGATAGTGAATAGTGATAACAATTGGCAATAATTGTGTAACTGTGATAAGGATGTTTTGTTTATTTGGTGCCAGTAAGTATCCTACTAATAAGAATAACTCTATTTCAAACTCTAGATTAGTTTAGAAACTCTAGTATAATTAGCTCTAGAATTTAGGCCTATTTTGACAGTGCAAGTTCTGTTATATATTTTGATTATCATGTTTAATTGTATGCTTTTTTTTTATTAAAGATGGTTTTGCTCTTGACCACAATCTTGTCCGAGGACAGAGATGAGGTCTACGATGTAGCGAGCTTACCCAGAAGCAGCCTATTCACTCTGGTTTTGAAGAGAGTCAGGTTGTATATGTATGTGCTCGGGAACACAGACGCAGGCAGGGATTTCCACTGCTTCGCTGTGCGCATTAAAAACGATGACGAAAAGCGCTTGGTGCGTGCGGGGGGAATATTAACCAAGAACGGATGATAGCCCGCAGTGCGTCTGGTTGTCCGATTGAAGAAAGGGGCAGGTGGTATGAGCTCATGCATCCCAAAGCCGTCCCAAAGGTGACTGCAGTACTCCATGCTTGTTGCATACTATTAAATTGAAGCAACAATTTACTCGCATGGTCTAAGCAACAGTTGCTTCCAATTATTGAAAGTCAATTGTTGGACTGCAATTATTGCTCTTGTATGTACAAGAAACTTGCATTGTCTAAATTGGCCTTTATTGACGTTCATCAACACCGTTACTAGATGGCGCTGATATGAGTTATGCCAAATTTACTTACCATCAGGTGACCCGCTTGCTCGTTTGCCGCCCTATGTTATAAAAAAAAATCTTACCCCAATACTTGTTGGAGTACCATATACCTGTCCGTAAACCCAATTATTGAAAATCACCACATTCACAATCCACCTGTGAAAATTAATACAAATTGTAAAATCCAGAACCACACTTGGCCACACTAACGCAATGAGGACGTTGGGCCATATTCCAGGTGACTTCATAGATGGTGCTTTTTTACATAGATTTTTTTTTCTCAATTTGAGCTGTATGAAAATCGCCCATTGGAAAGTCTCTCAGGCAATTTGATATTATCCTTGAGTCAAAAAAAATTTGAACGCGATACCATTTGGATTTAAAAAATTCTTTCTATGTATGCCTTTCTGATGATGGCAGACTTTCTACGGGGGCGAAACTGCGGGTCACATTTATTTATACATAACAGGATATTCAAACTATGTATGGAATCACCACCCCGGGGTGTCTGTTCGTCTAGACTGGGACTAGACTAAACCCAGACGACAAAGAGGACGTTCACCTGTAGCGATTCAAACGTTGAGAACCATTGGCAGCGCAATTGATTTCAGGAAGTATCTGTTTTATTTTGTGTGAATCTCCCGCGCGGTTATGTTGCCCTAGTACCTGCGTTGGGTTGAGGAAATATGTTTTTTTTACCTATTTCGTCCCACTGCTGGGCAAAGGTCTCCCCCATTTCCTTTCAAACTTGTCTATCCCCCTTGCGAATTCCATTTCTTCAAAATACCGTAAACTGCTGCAACTTAACTAACTACACACAAATTTGCCTATTTCATTTGAATTACGATATATCGCATTCGCTTGCTTTATTCTCGTTTTCTACCATTCTGTAGTAACTATTCATTATTTGGGCAACATATTTTTCATTTTTTATAATTGTAACTCCATTAATACTCTGTCAGTTGTGCGACAAAGATCGAAGGGTGAGGCAGCATTTTTTTTGCGCTCCAAAACTTTTGAATTTTAACTATTAAAAAGCTGTATTTTTGCACAAGATTAACTGCCTAAGGTAGGATAATATTGTCTTCTTCTAGTATTACTTGTTTTTTTACGCAAAAGATTGTTTTTTATCAAAAAAATCTTAGAAGGCAATCATGTGTAGTGTTTTGAAAACTTGAGTGACATAACTATGCCTGGGTCTAGGGTTGTCAAATTTTGTTAACTAGCTTTTACTCGCAGCTTCACTCGCGTGAATCTCGCTTACATTATGCTTAAAAAAAATATTTTAGAATTTGTTTCCTCTAGTTATATTAGAAGTACAAGTTGTAAATTTGTAAAACAATATTCAAATATTTTTTGTAGAAATATTTGTAAAAGAGATTCAACACTTTGTATACTTTTCTTTTATACTACAATCAAAAATTAAGTTTAATAATAATTGTCGATTAAAATGATGAGACATTATTACCAAGAAGCATTAAAATTGTATTTTTTAATGAAAGTAGCCATCTGTTTTTTTTCTTTTATAAAAAAGTATTAATAATAATCTGTATTATTTTGGACAACCCTATAGTCAACGACATTTTTGTATGGAAAATCTGTAGAACCTGCTACAACTTGGCCTAGTAGCTGTAATAAAAAAAATATACAGTATATTGCACTGATTAAACTTGCCTACGACTTTGAGCCCTTGTAATTCAGAAAATTGGTGGAAATTAATAAGATTTGGGGTCTCAATAGTAAGCCAATATGCTTGTCTTCCATTTAAAAACAATTGAGAGTCAAAATTGTGAATGTGTTCCGAAAAAATCGCAAAAAACGTCAAATTTCGTGCAAAGTTGCAGCAGTTTACGGTATCTAAAATCATAGCTACAAAGCTTCCTAGGCCTACCACGGTTCCTATTTTCGAGTTTCTTATAGTTTTAGAGTTCCGGATTTTATCAAGAATTGTGACACCCAGGATACTTCGCTCTATTTATCGTTGGCAAAGCTTTAGCTTAGACTTTTGTTTTTCAGTTAATGACCAAGATTGACTACATATTTCCCCCTCCTTCCCCCCCAACTTACGAGGAAATTGTATCTACCAAATTTCTGTGAATTCTGTACAGTCATCATTACCATCATCAAAATTATGAATGAATCATTCATTATTTCAAATATTAGTATATCTCTCTCATCGTATGGGACAGTACAAAGAATCATAGTAAACCATTGAAGCGTGTCCGTTATACACTCCCTTTAGTCCTTGACATGAATGATGCTCCTCGTACTATCAATTTTGGTGTAGCAACACCAATTTAAATAATGTATTGTAATTGTAACACTTTGGGAGAGGACGCTGGACTAAAAAAACACTGAATCTACCTCGCGTGATAGTCGACTGTCAAGAAATTGACAACTTTACAAACCATTTATATTGATGCATGGAAGTAATAAGTACCTTTGTTGTACAAAGTACTTATTACTTCCATGTATTGATGGCTTTCGCGTTCAAGTATTCCACCGATGTCAGCAACAAGTATCATCTGTCAGATGATACAACGCTGTCAATGTCGATGTGTCAAATTTAAATGACAGTATCGCTCCATTGACATGACCACACTCGCCAGTAACGCCAACTAATGAGCGTAAAAACGATATAACCCTCATTATTTTTCGATACTTTGCAAATTTTGCAATATGTCGAGGTCATGTCGAGGTGGAACGGTCAAATTGTCAAACATGAGACGAAACACACTTGTGCGCTGATTGGTCGAACTTACGTAGATTTGTAAAACACGCACATTAATTTATGTCGTTTCTTTGTTTCCAGGTGAGTGCTCAAAACTCCTCGATGGCTGTGACAATGTACAGGAGGATGTGAGTTTTTTCAAATACCAGTTTTTACCTATCATGCAATGGTGGAGTAGTCAAAGATTCTTTATTATAAGACACATAATATGTGTAACATGTATTGCGTCGCCTCTTCTCCACTTGCGCTTTGGAGGCTGTAGTAACCTAGCTTTTCTGACGTCAATTAACGAATGAAATGACGAAATGACGATTATAAGTACTATTTTTAACCCTATTCAAATAAAACATTTTTTTTATTTAATTTTAAAGTTTTTAAGAGTTATAGAAGTAGGCGTCGTTGTCAGTGGTATTTTTATTTCGAACGCACACGCAAAGTGCAAACAGTACAGCTAATCCATGACATTCTTCTTCTTCTTCAACCTGGTATCACCAATTGTTAGGTATGTAATATTGTGTCTGTGGGTGTGTGTCTATTTCGTCCGGTTTCTTGCAGATCGCATCCAGGCCCTCGATTCTACAAATTACAAACGTAGGTCGTGCCTCAGTTGTGTCATACTTATATTAATTCTGTGGTTGTGTCTCGAAAGCCAAAGAAATCGTAATAAAACATAGAAGTCTTACAGAGATTTTATCACTTTATTTAAATTTCTTCGGCTCTTGATTGAGATACGATATCGACGTTTAACGATAGTAGAATCGTCTCCCAGGTTTTGCCCGAATTTTTGTAGATGCCATCGGCCCAGCGCATTAGTGGTTTCCCTACTTTTCTCCGGCCGATTCTGGGCCTCCACTCCATGACATTATAAGCCTGTGAATGGCTAAAAGTGGACCACTGTCGACTCGACCCTCACTTTCACTGTCCCAGATCGGAAAATAACTCTGTACTTATATTGATTGTTTTTATTTTAGCCCTTCTGATATAGCGTGTGAGGTTATTTTGAGGATCAATGCTCAAAGGGTTAAAGGGGTCCTGTTACTAAGGCGCCTGGGTTGCCATGTAAGGTAGCCACCTGACGGGCTTTTCTAGTAGATTTTTTTAGCCTTCTAACTTAACTGTATATGAGTGACTTTGGTCTATCCTAATTAACTAATATTATAAATGTGAAAGTGCCCCAACTGCCTTTGGTCTTGTACAAAAAATTTAGCACTGGAACTATACCTGCGTCTGTGTTTCCGAGCATATACAACCTGACTCTCTTCAAAACCAGAGTGAATAGGCTGCTTCTGGGTAAGCTCGCTTCATCGTAGACATCATCTCTGTCCTCGGGCAATATTGTGGTCAAGAGCAAACCCATCTTTAATAAAAAAAAGAGGATCTTAATGACGCCAACGATAGGGCGGTTAAAGTTGCCACATACTGGTCAAAAACTATATAATTATAGCCATTTCGACTCTATAAGAAGAAGAATGCTAAAGTTGTTACCTCCTCATGTTTTATCTACTGAACCAATCTTCCTGAAATTTTGCATACACATAGTTAGAAGTACTGAGAAGGATATAGGGTACCTTTCATCCCGGGAAAAAGCACTGTTCCTGTGGGAAATTCATGCTTGCAAAAGCTAGTAATCTATTGGAGGCAAGAGTTTCCATATCTACTCCGAATGTTTCCATTAAAATTATGGAAAGTTAACCGCATGATAAGTGATCCTGTATGGGGCTATTGTGGTGGTAATAGTGGCGTGTTTACAATGAAACTGTGCACAGTTATGTTCTGTCGATCGTACTTTTTCTTATCGGCACCTAAACACAATCTTATCATTAGCGGTTGAAAACACAGCGGAAATTCACACGGTGTGACTTTCGCATTTCGTCATTTGTTATTTTACATACTAGCTTTTGCCCGCGGCTTCGCCCGCGTGAATTTCCCACGGGAACAGTGCTTTTTCCCGGGATAAAAAGTAGCCTATGTGCTATTCCAGGTCATTATCTACCTCTGTACCAAATTTCATCGAAATCCGTCCAGTAGATTTTGCGTGATTGAGTAACAAACTTCCTCACAAACTCACAAATTCACAAACTCACAAATTCACAAACTCACAAACTCACATCCAAACATTCGCATTTATAATATTAGTATGGATTCATCATCAAAAAATTTAAGAGCGAGGCTCTTGTCGGTGGAGTTCCTTCCATTTTTCTCTTTCCATTGCTAATTCTACTTACTTCTTAGTCGTTCACTCTTGACAGAGTGGTCGTGATTAAGGATCGGTCTTCTCGGATTTGGCCGCTGCTCTTGCGATTGCTAATTCTATCACTTCTTTATACGACACGTCGCTCACTTTCTCCTTTATTTGCCTCATATAACTCTGTCTTAGTCTCCCTGGGCCCTTTCTTCCTTCTTTCCTGCTATGATGTTTATTTTACATATTAGGATTCTGTAATGTTCTCAGAGCATCATCGTATTTGAAAGACTAGTTGTAACCGTAGCAAAAAGTTGTTCTTTATTTATTATTTATAATATTAGTATGGATTTATTTCCAAACTTATTCTATTTTTACAGCTTTAGCCAATGCAATAGAAAAGCACATATGTAGGTATTTCAATTATTTACAATATAACTTATTACATAAATAGAAACCTTTGTAAATTCACACTGAGTACACTGGAAGATATCTATCCTATCCGCGATCAAATTCAGAGTGCGTATCGCGCGTGCCAGCGGAGACTTGTTCACCAAGTTAGTACGTCCGAGAGGTACCTCCAAAAGGCGAGGCTGCCTTCGACGCTCCACGTATCTATTAGGAACGCAGAATTGCACTAATTTAAATGTATCATATGTATGTACATATCCATATTCTTACTTTGATGTTACTTCTTATTTTAGTTCCTTGGCACGGATTAGGCAAAAGTTACTCCCCTTGGGGTTTGGTTTATGAAAAAAAAAAACATTGCTTATGTTTGACCTTGTATCTTGAGATAGTTTCACTAGAATTTGCCCTTTGGAACTGAAACTTAGGACGCGAATAGCAAGACGTAGATAACTGACGTCACGCGTTATCTTCAGGCACTGGCAACCATGCATTCTGCCAAACTTTTTGTTTCTTTTTTGTCAGTCTCATAACCAGCCAGTCAGGTTTATTTATCAGTTACAAAACAAACATTATTCGTAAAGGTAACCAGCCAGGATTATTTATCAGTTAAAAAAAAAAACAACATTTTTCATGAAGGTAATACCTAGAATAGTTTGTGATTCAGCCAAAAATATTTTTCTTATATTTTGGATTTACAACCAGTCGGTTAGGTTTACACACATACAGAGCTCACAATAAAACCTGTACAAACATGGACTGTTTGATTGCAATCAATCGGCCGACCTTGCCTCGCCTAGCACGTGTCGCGATCGGGCCAAGTGTGAGCTCTATGTATATCGGGCACGTGCTGTTGACACTAAGCCGTAGTTTACTACACACAGACTATGGCTGCTACTACCAGGAGTCCATAGGCTGAAGAAGCTGCACACGTTGAGATCTTTCCAGGATATAGCTGATCACATGACAGAATATCTAAAGAGTTCTCCTCAGCTTCTTTAGCCTATGGACTCCTGGTAGTTGCAGCCCGATTTACGGCCAGCAGCACATCGATGATGTTAGCAGCTTCTTCAGTCTATGGGCTCCAGGTAATTGCAGCCCGTGGTACGGTCAGCAGCACATCAATTTACACTAATTCCAGGTCCATGTGTATCTTAAATGGTCTAGTGTATGTGTATCTTGCAGTTTTCTGTACTTATCACTTGAAAAGCATTGTACAGTACACCTGACACCGAAGAATAGGAAGAATGTTACTAATAGGGGTAAACCTTAGACTTATAATATAACAGAGTACAACAGAGTATTTTGACATTGACAAGATAGATAGATCAACACTTTATTGCACCATTTACAGAAAAGAACATACAAGCCTTTCAAAGCATGACCAATGACATTGATTTGTGCGCCATGGCAACTGGCAGTTTTTTTACCATATATGCTGGTATCTGCTTAGAGATGCTATCTACATATATGCTGCCATCTGCTTAGAGTTTTGCGTAATATTTCCTATCGTTTATTTTACTGAGTGAGGTCCACAGCCAATGGACCATGTACTTACAGTTGATTCAGTGAGGTAGGCGGGTCAGCTTTATCTACCCCTGGCTTGCTTAACCATAAGTTGGTATGTGACTTCGTTTTCATGGGATTTTCGTGATAAAAAGTACCCTATGAGAGAGCTCAGGTATTATCCATCCGTGTAGAAGTTTTCATCGAAATCCATGCCTGATTAATTTTGCCTGATTAAGCAATAAATACCCACACTTTCACTCGCACACATCCAAACATTCGCATTTATAATATCGTTAGTGGGATTATAGTTTTGGATTAAATAAATCAATTTGTAATGAACGCAACTTGGCTCCAAGGTAACTCAATAAATTAATTTCAAAATCGTGGCAATCCGATTAAACATATGTTAAATCGTCATTATAAAAACAAAAGCTGTGCTCGACGTTAACTACAATTTTAACTGCGTAGTTACTGCCGGTTTTTATTGAGTCATCGCCAGAGATGGCCTAGCGACTTTTTAAAAGGTACCGTTACAGCCCAGTGGGTTTAAATAAGGCTGAAACCTAGACGCTTTGAAAAAGACCTGCTTTTTCGGGCCAATGCCCATCTTAATCATCGCCGAGTGACTAGGCTCTCATAACTGTATAGGGTGACGTCATTTGGAATTTTATAAGCGTTATTAATTTTTTAAAGATATATTTTTCTTCTTTTATTTTTTTTTCTAACCAGTATTAATCAGTTTCTTTCAAGTCGCCTAAAAACTTCTGATACGACGATCGTCATCTAGCGACAACATGTACACCGTACACGATGTGGTTCTCTATATTAAAACTGGTTATTTTTGCGGAAATCGATTCAATTTAGTCGGAATACGTAAAATGGTTCAAAGGTGGTGGATGAACTTTTAGAAAAAAATCTACTTTTAGTGGTGATGGTCACTAATCCCAAGTATTTCCAAGCCTGGGTTGTTTTGTAGTTAAATCCGATGAACTTTAATCAACGTCATCACTGAAGTACTAGGATTTCATACTCATAATGGAGATGATTATTCGGACTGCGCGTTCTAAAATCAGGCGATAGCAACATTTTGTATCCGGCAAAGTTTCTTTTTTCGGTAAACTATTTATACGCTTCCAGTATTTTGGTTGTCAGCTTTGCAGCGCTGATTAGAACAGCATTAGAAAAACGTGATCGGCAAAGCAAAATCGGTGCCAAGGTTTGGATTGTTGCGTCAAAAACTCGTCTAGACCACACGACGCCCGTTCACTCACTGATTTAAATCGATAATCGAGTGCTCGATTTATCATTTTTAAAGCGCTTTCAGTTGCCAAGTGCACCTTTCAATGTAGCGCTGTAATCGCTATTTTCCGCTTGACAACAGCGAAATCTGTGTCAGAAGGGCTCGGGGGGAGGTCGTGTGACGTCACTATGCATTCGAATCCATTCCAAATTGAAAAACACGACGACCTTTCTGTAGTACTAATAAAGTCTAAAATTGCTTAGTCATGATTGGTTACCTTGTTTAGGTTAATTCGAGAAGGTCATATGTGTTATAAATTGATCTAATGTGAGCTTTGACGTGAAGGGATAAGGTCGAGATTAATTAGTAGTAATGATTGCGTTATTATTGGCAAGTATGAAGGTTTGCTTTCGTTGTAGGTGTTTGTAGGATTGTTTTTGACTAAATAGGAAAAGTTTCCAATCTTTGTTAATACAGCTAGCCTTATAGCGAACTAATTCATACTTATACAGTTAGGTATATCTTTCGGGTAATACTAACATGGGCCCGACACTTTGTTCCCGTGGGAATTTCAGGAAATCCTCTCTTAGTGCTCCCCTACACTCCCTAAGGAACCTACATGACAAATTTCAGCTTCCTACGCCCAGTAGTTTTGGCTGTGCGTTGTCTGTCATTTAGTCACGGAATAGTTTTATATTATTGATTATTTTATTATCTCATCATTTACTTACCTAATGACTAATATATACAAATGCGTAATTCATATCACGAGATATGTGTAAATAAACACACAAATGGCGAGAATGATCAGATGTTTGCATGAAACAACGCAAATTAAATGACAATAGATCTTAAGTCCAAGTTTATAGAGTTTAAAATGCTTTATCTTATAATATTATCTGTTTTACATAATTATGTAAATGCAAGCGATTGTATGCGCAGTATTAAATGTCAATGGTTTTGTTTTAATTTTTTTTGAACGAGTTTTTTTTTAAGTGGTTTTTGTCACCGAATCAGATTTTTTACTGTATCTTTGTTAAAAGACGCACTGGTATTCAAAATATATGTAATAAGACTAAATTATATTAATTAAATCAATTATAAAACCTCCCGATATCACGTTTAAAAAATGTTGATTACTCCTTAATGGCTAAACCAATTTTAATGAATCATGGCTAAAAACACTCTACAATAAGTCACCTTTTGAATATAAAAAACTAAATCTAAATCGGTTCATCCGTTTGGGAGCTACGATGCAACAAACGGACATACAGTTGTACAGACACTTTAAACTTATTTCACCTGTTCGCATAGGGGATTTAAAAAGTACATATTTTCTTCTTTAGACCAGAGACATTTTTTTTTAATAGCGTATTTAATTTATCTAAGTATATTAAGAAAAGGAAAAAAAGACCATGGAAACAGAGTGGGGAGGCTTTGCCCAGCAGTGGGACATGGTATAGCTACTAAAAAAAATCTTTTGAAAAGATAAATTAGTAAGTAGGTAATTATAACTCGCATAGTGCTTAATTAATGAAATAACTTATTATATTAGGTACCTATTCAAAATCAATGGTTATGTTTCAAGTTTTTTCAAGAGGAAATGGTCCCCATTGAAATGATAATTCGTGTAAGTAAATTATATACGTTTTGTTTCCGTTATTGCTAGAATTCCTTAAAAATAAATCGCTTCAAAGGTCGTCAAGTTTATACTCACAAATGTGGTTCAAAAAGTTTTTAGTTCTAGTTTCAAACTTAAAACTCGAAGAATGACATTTTATTTTTTCTTTGTGACGTACATTTTTTTGGTTTCTTTTTCCGTGAGGAAAGGCAAAGGGATCTAAAGCCCATACAGCCATTGTGACGTACAAATACAGTCTTAAAATGATATTTTTTTAAACTTATTATTATGTTTCGCTTTCCTTGGGTCGACGCACTCTTTATTATTTTCTTTATGTTGTTTAAATTAAAAAACAATAATTGTTTTCTAAATTATTTAGCGCAAGAGAACGTCCGGCATTTAGAACAATTAGCCCAAATTCGAACGCTTCCGCGTTCTAAATCTGAAATTGCGCGCAATGTTGACAAACATTCTTCCATCCTACTCGCTCTTAGTGGTTTTAATATATGTCTATCTCACCTCACTCGATCTATGACTCCAATATGGCGGAGGTAGATTAGCAAGTTGTGTTCGTATTTTTATTTTATTTACTGTTTTTAGTTTAATATTTGTTCTTTTTTAGCTTTTTTAAACCTGCCCCAAAATTAACATTTCGGTCAGTAACATGACATTGACAATGCCGTTAAATAACCTTTTGATCTTATAAGGGTCTTAAATAAACTAAGAGGTTGTAAAAAAGCAACAAATTTCTACATGTTTGGTAATGTCAATAACTTTTATCGAACAGCTGATACAGCGAGCGAAGCAGACGACCTTGCGATAACGGCTGATAAGAAATCGCGATACGAATACGACCATTCGGTTATTCAGTTTGAGATTGCACTTAATGCAACAAGTTTGAAAAGTTAGTACACGTGTAGGAATTGACCTGGTTTAATTATGTAGAGTAAGTTTTGTTTCTTAAACTAGCTTTTGTGGCGTTTTTTACCCCTTTTACCTCCTTAGGGAATTTCCAAAATTACTTTCTTAGTGCTCACTTCCGCTATATGTATAAAGAACCTGACTGCTCAAGTTTTTACGTTCAGCGGTTTCGTCTCTATGTTATCAAATACCAATCAGTCAGTAGCAGCGTGCAAAATTACGTTACACGTTGTAAAATATAGGATGAGTCTTATGACAGCAGGATGACCTGATGCATTCGAAATGAGAGCGACAGAGCAGATCTATTATTTTAATACAATTTGACAGCTGTCATTCTAATCAAGCTATGTTTCAAGGAGTGTAGTACACCTTATTCTGTGCCAATATTATATCAGTTACTCCCGTGGTGGAGATTTCGTCTGGAATCCCGAAATTGCTATGAGAGCGTCCGCGTGGTACAGCTACTACCTATGTATATTTTCTATAGCAACTTCAATATATAAATACACACGTTAACTATACAATGCCAGTTAACCATGATCCCTTTGCTCAGGCACCGCAGAGTGGGTGTGACATTGAACTCAAGTTTAGGTCGTAATAGGAAACAGGTTTTATAGGCGCTTGCGCATAGGTACAGATGCAGACATATCATATGTTACAGCTAAGACAAAATAAATACCTCTAGAGTGAAATGGCAAGCGATACATAATAAAAAATGAGGAGGTCCTAAATAGAATAGGAGAAAAAGAAGCATTATCAAAGCTATTAAAAGCAGAAGAGGGAAAATGTTGGGTCACTTGATACGAAAGATGACTTTTTAAAACACATCATAGAAGGGAAAGCAAAAGGAAGAAGGCCCAGAAAAGCCAAGACTGAGTTACAGAGGCAAATAAGGCAAATAAAGACAAAGTGAGCGTCGGTTCGTATCCAGAAGTGAAACAGTTGGCAATGGAGAAATAAATATGAAAGGAACTTCACCGACAAGAGCCTCGTTCTTAAATTTGATAACGATTGACGACGAATTTGACGACGATGCCGATACAACGACATGGAGAGAACTACGAGTAACATACCTTGACCACATCCAATCCTACTACTTACTATTACTACTACTAAACGTGATTTGTGAAGGAAGTTTGTTACTCAATTACACAAAATCTACTGGACGGATTTAGATGAAATTTGACACACGTGTAGAATACAACATGGCCTAGCACATAGGGTACTTTTTATCCCAAAATTACCATGGGAACAGAGCCCGGGGGCACGTTTGTATGTTCTATTATTTACATACTTTTGTTTGGCAACATATAGTTTAGCGTTATCAATACGTTGAGGGCTGGCAGCGTTCCAATGCACGCAGATATTATTTTTGTTTGGTCGCGTGCTTGTGCCATTAGGAAGTAGTTTTGCGTATAACTGTGGGAATCCGCGCATATTCGTGTTCACCTACAGCCAAATATTTAGCCACATACGAACGCATCATAAAAATGATATTTTTTAATATAGAATAGTAGGCAAACGAGCATGCGGGTTGCCTGATGGTAAGCAAGCAAGCAAGCCATAGACACCAACGACCCTAAAAAGGTCACTGATGCGTTGCCGACTTTTTGAGAAAGCAATAGGCTCTTTTCTATGTTATGGTTTATCTATGTTTTACATAGGAGATAATGTATTGTATTAGGTGTCTTTATAAGGCCAACGGAAGGCAAAATGATGCTTTTTTAATTTTTTGACTGTCTGTACGCGCATTACAAACTATTGAATGCAATTTCATGAGGTTTTCGCAATTTTAACCCGAGATATTAAATAGGTAGTAAGTTCCGCGCGGACGAAGGCAAACGCTAGTGACCTCTAATTTGTTCATACTGGTAATAGAAATAAATGGCCCTTTGAATGACGTAATGAAACCTTCGTACACACAATTGGTACTGCTCGTCAATTGACGAAAAGACCTTACGACCAAATATATTGAAGCTTAAACGCTGTATAAACGACTATAACTACATGTTAATAGGCCATATTACTGCTATAAAAATTATAGTAAAAATTAGTGCATGCTTTTATTGAAGGGATATGATTTCGAATCCAATGTAACTTGTTTCAATTGTTTGTGAAAAAATACATTCTTTCACTTTAAAAAGGTGTTTATAAAGTACATTTGCCAAAGGTTGGCTAGAAGAGATATTTATTGCCTCGCTCATTTATGTACTTACTTTTTGTCACTACTTTGTATGTTTTTTTCTGTAAATGGTGCAATAAAGTGTTGATCTATCTATCTATCTACATTCAAAACATTGAGGGTTATAGTTTTCAGCTCACTAGATGGCGCTACTGAAGAGTTTGGTTATGTCAATCAATGGTACAATAAATGGTACAATATTGTCACTTGAATTTGACACATCGACATTGACAGCGTTGTGCCATCTGATAGATCTGTCCTTACTCGTAAGTGCTGACATCTGACGCGATAGCCGTCATTGAATGCGTCTAACTAAATTGATACACCTGGCTGGTACTAAATTTATAACAAAAGCTGGCACGGTTTTGGAGAAATTAAGACAATATGTGACAATTTAAATCAAGCAACCTAATTTAAATTACGCGCATGTGTAAAGTGACTCATCGTTTAACTGAAGTACTAGGAGATAATGAATAATAGGGGTTTAACTCGCACTTGCTCTAGTTTCTTGTGGCGGCGTCGTACATCGTCTGTGGTACTACCTATCTTTATAAAACACAGACAAGTCTACGTATATCTACTGCGCCATATCATAATAGCAAATATTATCTACTTGGTATACCTAAATAAAGTACTAGGATTAGTATAAGGACCAGCAGGTTTAGCCAAAGTTTCATTTGATTCGTAGCGATTCGATAGCTAAGTTCGTAATCGTTTCGACAGATGACAAAAACAATTTTCTTCCGTCATCAAAGCGAAAGCGAACGTCAAATGTATGAAAGTAAGCGATGAAACAGTTCGTTACTCTATGGTTTCGAATCGTTTTCTCTATGAACTTGCGCTGACGATGGCGATCGACCACGTGATTTAGCGTTACCTTATGTCATTCCATACATTTTAGCGTTTGCAACTTCGATTTCGATATTAAAATCTGACTTCGTCTAGGGTCTAATTTCGAAAGCGTCGTTTTTACCAAAAATAAAACATGCTTGATATACTTACTTCGATGGCTCGACGACCCAAAGTGGTTCTTGGCCTCCGATACTAGAAGCTTCCACTCCTGTCCTGCGCTACTTCCTGCCAGTCGGCTCTTTGGAGGGCCACCAGATCTTTTAGGACCTCATCCCTCCAGCGGTATCTGGGCCGGCCTACAGGGCGTTTCCCGCTTGGTCGACCCTTATGCACTCTTTTCTTTTAGATATATTTTCTTTCTTGATATACTTACGTTGTTCAGATAGCCGTTGGGGCAGAAAAGTTCTCGAGTGGCGACCACGAACCGGAAAACGTAGTGTTGGCAGGCCTCCCACTCGGTGGACCGACGACCTGGTGAAGGTCGCGGGATGCGCATGGATGCGGGCAGCGCAGGACCGGTCGTTGTGGAAATCCTTGGGGGAGGCCTTTGTCCAGCAGTGGACGCCTTTCGGCTGAGAGAGAGAGAGAGATACTTACGTTACTAATTTTTGCCTACTAACTGCGCCGTATTTTCGTAGGTCTGGGACAAAGAGGGATTTGAACTAGAAAATTGGAAAATAAATTACTCGTGCGAAGCAAGGTTGGGTCGCTAGTCACACTTCACACTATTAAAGAGGATGTGTTGGAAGTTTGTTTGTGGGGATCTTCGGAACTACTGAACCGATTAAAAAAAATTCTTTCACCAATAGAAAGCTACATTATGCCTGAGTGACATAGGCTACAAATGTATGTTCCTCCCGAGCGAAGCCGGGGCGCTAGTACATTATAATGCAATTCAACTCCATCAAAACATAACACGACCTGGCGCAGTCGGTAAGGAACAAAGCAGGGTGTGGTTTGGACCTTGGCCCAGTTTGGATGCACCCCCGCTGTAGATGTAAGCGCTTCCAGCGGTTTTACAGCCCTTACAGCCTTCAGGGAATATACATATATGTATGTTAAGAACAAACACGAAGAAAAATAAAATGTCAAAAATGTTTTTTTTCAAACTATGGTTTTTCTTCAGGTTACAAAGTATTATCCATTATGAGGCGGAATTCCTTTGTAAGTGTTCACTTACGCTATAGAAAAAACCTCTGCAAAATTTTGAAGGTTTTCAGCGGTTTCGGCCATAGACATAGGAAAAAAAAATCATTCAAATTTTTTTGCTAGCTTGGCCATAGTTTCGGTTTTGTGTTGATTGATTACGTTGTTCAGTTCAGTCATTCCGTCAGTCAAACCGTCAAACGTAGAAGTTTTTGTAGTAAGTTTTTTTTTTATTATTTTAATCTTTTAGCTGTTATAATGTTACCGGAAGGCCCAAACAATAAGTTTTCTATTGTGCGCATCAATAGAGTATGAAGTAACTCATGTGTAAAGTACTAGGAGATCATAAACGATAAGGAATATAACCAAAGAAGACATCCAAGAAGCAAAGCGCAACAAGAGCCGCTTTGTAAAAATGCAGCATTTTCCAGCAGGCTTTTGGAAAGCGATGAAAGCGGTTCGCTGGCGTTTGCACGTTCTATTTTTAAACTGGGGCGTTGGCAACAGCGGGTCGGTGGAATTAGGCCATCGCTCTTTATGGCATAGAGTCAGAGTGCATTGTTTATGGTCCCAATGTAAATAAATTATCTATAATCTAAAAATATTATACAACTAAGGTCTGTACATAGGAAATATTTACAGACATAGTAATTTTTTTCTTCGTACCTACGTTTGTTATTATGCGTCGCAGATTTTGTTTTGCCAATTTCCTTTCTTTATTTGTGAAAAAATGTTTGTGTCTTCTGTATAGGGCAATTTAGAAGCCAAACTGATTGAGATTAATTATAATGAAATTGACATTTTGCTTAGAACAAGGGTAGAAAAGTAACCTATAAGCAAAATGTCACTATTCTAAAAGAAACAAATCCAATTTCTATTTATTTATTTGTATTTTTTTAAATGTTTTAAGAAATAATTTTGCAAAATTTAATCAACAAATATTGTGGCCAAGCCTAACCAACAAATTAGTTAATAGGATATGTACTTTCATCATTAACATTTACTGATTAGCTTTAATGAGTTATTAAGTAATGATAGTTAAGATTAGTGCTTCTATGACAGAGTCAGTTGTGTTTGTGGTTTTGTGAAAGCATGACGTATTTTGTGCACGGCAGTGAAAATATCGGACGAAAATGGTATACAAGAGAGTTAAAAGTCGAAATTATAAATCACGAAAACATTGTGAATAAATCTGCACTTTTCTTGCCTCCCCCTCTTTACATCCGTTAAAAATAGTCTTTGATTTTTTTCATTTATAAAATGTCTACCTGTACCTGTAGTATTTTTTATTATTTTTGCATTTTTCTGCCATCATCCAATTTAATTAAAAATAACAAAATATTGTTGGAAGTGCTGGTAAAAAGTCTCCTTTAAACCTCGCCTTTACAAAACTTCAAAAGTTTTTTTCTTATAAACTTTCTCTCAATTCCAGATGCACAGTTGCGAGACGCTGCCGGCGCCGGCGCCGCCGACGACTGGCCCCAGCCTACTGCTGGAGCTCGGCCGCCTCATCATCAGAGCGAGAGGCACCAGCCCCGCCGCCCGCGCACCCGTCCCCCGCGACCGCCTGCACGCCAAGCTGCTCCAAGCTAATCCCTCCACCAGCCAACAGGTTAGCTCTCGGTGATTCATGGTTGCCTGGTACTTGCGCTTGAAATTTGAGGATC
The DNA here is from genome assembly GCA_018467065.1 of Ephestia elutella. Taxonomy (NCBI): domain Eukaryota; kingdom Metazoa; phylum Arthropoda; class Insecta; order Lepidoptera; family Pyralidae; genus Ephestia; species Ephestia elutella. The sequence continues at coordinate 1,076,454 of CM031565.1, forward strand.
AACAGGTGAAGCTCCTTTTGACTCATTAAACTTGCATTAAACCCTAGTATTTTCCTATCGAAATTCCAAGAATTGCAGCTTTTGTTAGAAATGCTCATTTCCAAATTCTAGCACCTAGAATCATCTATTAGAATTGATATACCTATCTCCTACTGGCTATTGGAGGTCGGCTGCCTCATGCGTAGCTGCTCTAAGCTAATCCCTCCACCAGCCAACAGGTTAGCTCTTGGAGATTCATGGGTGCTTGGTACTTGCGCTTGAAATTTGAGGATCAACAGGTTGACTCATTAAACCCTAGTATTTTCTTATAGAAATTCCAAGGATTAGATGCACCTTTGTTAGAAATGCTCATTTCCAAATTCTAGCACCTAGAATTATCCATTAGAATTGATATACCTATTTCCTACTGGTTAATGGAAGTCGGCTGCCTCATGCCAAGCTGCTCCAAGCTAATCCCTTCACCAGCCAACCGGTTAGCTCTCAGATTTTCATGGGTGCCTGGTAGTTGCGCTTGAAATTTGAGGATTCCTGATTCTTGGCAACAGGTGAAAGCTCCTTCAGACTCATTACCCTAGTATTTTTCTATCGAAATTCCAAGATTAGGTGCAGCTTTTGTTAGAAATGCCTATTTCCAAATTCTAGCACCTAGAATCATCTATTAGGATATAACCTATCTACCACTGGCTACTGGAAGGTCACCTGCCTCATGTCAAGCTGCTCCAAGCTAATCCCTCGACCAGCCAACAGGACCAGCCAACAGGTTAGATCTTGGAGATTAATGGGTGCCTGGTACTTGCGCTTGAAATTTGAGGATCCCAGACTCGGCAACAGGTTAAGCTCTTCTAGACTCATTAAACCCTAGTATTTTCCTATCGAAATTCCAAGAATTGCAGCTTTTGTTAGAAATTCTCATTTCCAAATTAGGATATACCTACCTATCTACCACTGGCTACTGGAAGGTCGGCTGCCTCACGCCAAGAAGCTCCAAGTTAATCCCTCCACCAGCCAACAGGTTAGCTCTCGGAGATTCATGGGTGCCTAGTACTTGCACTTGAAATTTGAGGATCCCAGATTCTTGGCAACAGGTGAAGCTCCTTAAAACTCATTAAACCCTAGTATTTTCCTATCGAAATTCCTGCTTTTATATTCAATTGCAGCTTTTGTTAGAAATACTATTTCCAAATTCTGGCATCTAGAATCGTCTATTAGCATTTATATACCTAACTCCTACTGGCTACTGAAGGTCGGCTGCCTAATGTCAAGCTTCTCCAAGCTAATCCCTCAGGTAAGCTCTCGGAGATTCTTAGGTGCCTGGTACTTGCGCTTGAAATTTGAGGATCCCAGATTCTTTGTATTGTAGTGAAGCTCGTTTAGACTCATGTTGCCCTAGTGTATTCTGCTAGAAATTAGAAGATCGCATCCTTGAAAATTTTTCTCCTGCTAAAAAACAAAACGAAGATCAATATTTTTTGTCTTAGAAAAATGAGCTGATAAGTTTGTACCTTGTACCTTAGTACCTTGGTCATCTATTTCTTACCCTCTAGAATAGAAATCGCCCATGAATTCCCAAGGAAGAAAGGAATTAAAACTAACCATCTCTCTTTCCCATTTCAGATTCAGCAAAGCCAACCAAAACCGGCGAGTGACCCCCCAGCCTTGGAAGCGAGCCTTAGCGACCATGTCGACGCGCTATGGAATGAACACACGCCAATATGTATCGAGGTATTTTCCTACTTCCATCACAGTTTCAAGATTTTTTATTGGGCCAACTGCAGGACCCTCAAAAGTTTCCAAAGCCACTTGGCTTTGTAAAATTTCAAAAAACTCATCGTCAACGCTCTATGTTTCAGCCGTGACAAGATCAAAGTTGCTTATGTCTCTCTACCAGCTGACTGTTGTAACTCTTGCACATTTATGAGTGCTTGGTAAGAATCCGTGGTGGCTGAGTGGTAGGGCGCGAGCCTGTGGCTGCAGAGGTCCCAGGTTGAAATCCTGCCCGTGCTGTATGAGTTTGTATACCAATCTGACCCATGTATGGTAGTTTTTATCGATCACCACTTGTTTCGGTGAAGGAAAACATCGTGAGGAAACCTGCACTCTGGTTGATTATTATCAGCTAATGTGTGAAATGGAGAAGGCAATGGCAAACCACTCCATTAACATTGTCAAGATAGTCATTGTGTGTGTTCATTCCATTTAATGGCTACGATCCTCATTCATGGGGAATACGAAAAAGGAAGTAAGATACTACTATTTATATTTCCTAGGCCCTAACCTCATTTAATTTTGAATTTCCAGGTCCTGCTAGCTCCCGACTGCCCGGAATGCTACTCGTCTATAAGCTCTCACGCAAGCTTCGACAAGCACGCGCCGAAAGCTCTCCTACTTGAGCGCTGGACCATACGACCACAGCAGCACAAGTAACCTCCTTCATTCTCATATTCTCCTGGTATCTCCATTGTCTTTTTAACGTGTTTGAAATACTTATCGGGAATTCTGGGAATGTTACTCGTCTATAAGCTCTCACACAAGCTTCGACAAGCACGCGCCGAAAGCTCTCCTACTTGAGCGCTGGACCATACGACCACAGCAGCACAAGTAACCTCCTTCATTCTCATATTCTCCTGGTATCTCCATTGTCTTTTTAACATGCTATTTTGTATGCCAAATGGCGCAACATAGAGCACTTATTCTTATATCCCATACACTGACGAAATAAATAAATGATTGATTGAATGATTGATTGATTGCTCTTCGTGTTTGAAATACATATTGGGAATTCTGGGAATGTTACTCGTCTAGAAGCTCGCACGCCAAGCCAGCTTAGATAAGTACGTGCCCAGAGCTCTCCTACTGGCGCTGGACCATACAGCCACAACAGCACAAGTATTCGTATCTACCTCTTACAGACGCATGTTCTCCTGGTATCTCCATTGTCTTTTCAGAGTGCTTTCCTTCGTACTTCGTACATAGTCGGAACTAAGGAAATGCATCTATATGCTACGTGATCACCGTTTGGGAGTATCTTGGTCCATAGGAGGAACACGAAGAAGAAGAAGAAATCTAATCAATATTTCTCTTTTCCAGGGTTACTTCGGCCCCACCGTCCATAACCTCTCAATGGCTGCTAAACGCCGTGCGATCCCAGCTGCACTTCTCACAACTCTCGGCCTGGATAGCTACGTTGAGGCAGAGTCAGGGAGATACGCCGCGCAGGTAACCCTTCAAAATTATCAACTAGCTTTTGCCCGCGGCTTCGCCCGCGTGAATTTCCCACGGGAACAGTGCTTTTTCCCGGGATGAAAAGTAGCCTATGTCCTTTTCAGTACTTCTATCTATGTGTTTGTGAAATTTTAGGAAGATTGGTTCCGAAGATAAAGCGTGAAGATGTAACAATTAAATAAACAAACTCACTTTCGCATTTATTATTATTTAGTTAGGATTAGATAGGATTAGGATTGACGCTTAATCGACCCCAAACAATCCCTTAATTGACCCCCAGTATGACCCTTAATCGACCTTTAGATGACCTCAAAATGACACACAATTGACCCCCGAAATGACCCCTGTTTGATCCCTCCTAAAATAGCCAGGGCAGAGCCACGCACACTTTGCGTAGCTAATACAGCCTAGCGGTCTAATCATAGGTTTTGGCTGTACGTTGTTTGATCAGCCAGTTTCATAATTTAATTGTTCGCTCCTCTAAATATCTTTTTTAAAATCATAATCTGCTTATTACAGACGCAAACTGAGCCGCGAAACGTGCAACTTCAAAAAGATCGAAGGCAACTGTGACGACACTGAGGATCGCAAACTGAACATCGTATACTTGGTGCGGGTGCCGGGCCAGTGCGCAGCCGCAGAGTTCGCCAACACACCGACCGACCATAACTTCCCTATTACTGATATTGGGAATAATGTCTACCTCAAGGTAAGTTATTCTTAGGATGATAATTTTAATTGTTTATATTATTATTTTGTTAGGATTAGGATTGACCCTTAATTGACCCCCAGTATGACCCTTAATCGACCTTAAGATGACCCTGATTTTAATTTTATTATTATTTTCTTCCTTTTACGGGAGCGAATTGTATTACTGGTAAAAGTTGTGCTCGCTGATAATTGGTTTTTACATATTGAAGTTAACTACATGTTACTGTAATTTATTATATGATACTATATGTAAACACTGTATGCGTGCCTTAAGCTAAATAAATAAATTAAAATAAATGACCCGAAATTGACCCCAATGCAAATCTTGATTGATTTAGAAATGACCCTAGATCAACACCAAAAATATCCCTGTTTGGCCCCTGTATCATCCAAGATGACCCCAAAAGTGACCCTTGACTGAACCCCAAACTGACCCTTGATTGGCCCTCAAATTTAATTTAATTTTATACAGCGTGTCATTACAGGCTTAACATAATTCAACATCGTTAAAAAACATTAAAAAAAAAAAAAACAAATTTGGTACCCATAAGACACGCCTTTGTGAATTTCTACAACAAACAGTGGAATATGTCTAAATCAGCATTCTGACATATGGAATTTAACATATTTTAAATTGACTATCCATCCCCAATGTGACCTAAATTCCTCAAAAACACTGCATTAAATCCCAAAATCACCAAATACAAGACAATAATTCTGCAATATGGACTATTCGATTCCTTAACTATGGATTCGATTCCTTAAACCATTAAAAAACTTCGCAGGTTGTTATAATGAGAAATTGTTATCATTTCAGGTCCTACTAGAAAGTCTACCACGCATCGACGAAATACCAACACTGAAATGCTCTTGCGCACCCAAACGACGACCCAGCAAGGAACTAGCACCCGGCGCACACGACGAACTAGCTAATATACTAAATGATCTCACTATATCCCCTAATAATTATACAGAAGAAAAAAAAATCGTCGATGACAGAATGCACACGACTTGTAGCGAAAACGGCAAACATAAATGCAATTGCGACGACGAATCTGAAGATAATCGAAGAGCTTCCACTAATATAAGTCAAGAGACGAAAAAACTAGATGAAAGAAGGTTAAAAGAAATCGCTAAATATAAAAGGAGATTGAGGAAAGAGAGCAAATTGAAAAAGCTGTGTGATAGCACGTCTTCAGAAGGCGATGGATTAAAAGTTAAAGAGACGCATACGTCGATACCTATATTACAAGCTGCTAGATTCGATAGATTCCGAGCTATTGGCTGCTATAGAAATCAGACATATTTGACGTTGCCGGCATCGAGAATCGAAAGCAAATCCCCTTTTGTTGAAACAGATAGTATACCCCCAGCCGAATTTAAGAAAACTAATACTATTGGAACCCAAACTGACGATTTCTGCCAATGCGGATGCCCTTTGCAGATTTTCTGTGACGGATGCCAAGATAAGGAAAGGAAAATGGTCAGATCTGAAGCCAACTACAATCTAGCTTCTTTGAATCCATCTGAAGTATTATTGGATGCAATAAACCGCTGTTCCGAAAATGGAGCCAGGAGGAAATGCGAGGAAGATGATAATGTTTTCAAAAAGCATAAATGTGATAATAGTGTTAATTTAAAGTGTGATAAAAATAGTGATGCTAATTTGATTAAAAGACCGAAATTTAGACGGTGTTTGCCAGTAGTTGACCGCATAGAAAAAGTTGTTAATGACAGGACTAGAAAAACAGAAATGGAGTTATTGCATCTCGACAAGGATGATTCTGTATTCCTGGTACCAAAACCTGACGTGAAGAGGCAGAAAACTTATTCTATTAGCGAAGACTATGTGTTGTATGAGAAATGTGACTATGGGACTTTTGATCGTTGCGATATGGATAGTCCGAGTGAAGAAGGTTTTAAATTCCCTGATCCGAAGAAGGGGCAAGACCAAGTACCTTCTCCAACGGAGGTAGATAGATTCCGTTGGAGATTCGATTCGGCTGCTTCGATGGTTTTTCATACGAAGACCGGGTTGCCTCTGACTTCAAGTCCGGCCCCATTGCGGAGAGGGAATAATTGTTTTGATTTTGACGATTCGATCAATGGGATTTCTGGTATTAAGAGGTAAGATTTTTTATCATTGGTTTTAAGCATTATTTGTTTTCTTAGACTAGCGCTTCGCCCTGGCTTTGCTCGGGAGGTACATACATAAATTATTGCCTATGTCACTCAGATAAAATGTAGCGCTCTATTGGTGAAAGAGTTTTTGAAATCGGTTCAGTAGTTCCGAAGACAAACAAATTTACAAACCTTCCTCTTTATAATATGAGTTTAAAAGCCGTGGAAAAAGCGCTTTTTATTACACGTTTGTCATGTTTTCAGAGTTCATGTATGTATGAAAGTTTCTTTATTCCACCATAAGTCCTGAACGGCTGAACAGATTTTGATGAGAGAGGCATTTTTAAATTCTTTGCATTCCTCCGATTGTTATAGGCTATGTAAAGTCTGCTTTTTGATAATTGTCCTATTATTAAACAATCTTACCATGTCTTTTTATGATTTTACAATAATATAAATTAAAATAGACTTTAGGTAAATACTTTCGTGGTTAATAAATAAATGTTTTACTTTAGAATGTTTAGGTTTGAACTAATATTTGATTTATTTTCAACAATATTCAACAAAAAGAACTGTGAAGATTGTTTACATAATAGGACTATTAAAAAAAAAAATGTAGTGTAGTCAGTCGTGTTTTTATTTTTTAATAATTAACCTGTTCGCGGTGACGATATAAAAGCTTGCTACAAAAACTTATACTTGTTTTGTAAGCAACCAAGACTGTTTCATGAGTTTCTTTCGGCATTTCTTCTCAGCAGTTGTCGTGTCGAAATGCTAGTTGTTTGTAGCTATGAGACATATATTATATTAATTAGTTTTTGACGTGAAAAAGAGCCTTCCTTAACGGCCAAGTTGCAATAAAGAATTTTTGATTTTGTGTCAAAGTCAATTGATTTTATTGAAATAAGCTTAAAAATAGCACTTTTAAATCGTCAAATCTTGTTTTTTAGTTAGTTGACGTCATAAAATGACTTAAAGCTAAGGTTACCACCGCCTCCAAAGCGCAAGTGGAGAAGAGGCGGAGCAACAAACTCCACTGCTGCATTTTCTCCAAAGACGTCACTTTATAACATACTAGCTTTCGCCTGCGGCTTCGCCCGCGTGAATTTCCCACGGGAACAGTGCTTTTTCCCGGGATGAAAGGTACCCTATATCCTTCTCCGTACCTTCAGCTATGTGTATGCAAAATTTCAGGAAGATTGGTTCAGTAGATGAAGCGTGAAGAGGTAACAAACAAACAAACTCACTTTCGCATTTATAATATTAGTTAGGATTAGGATTAATTAGTTATTGACGTGAAAAAGAGCCTTCCTTGTAGGCCAAGTTGTGTCTTCTGTTTCATGCGTTTAACAACTTATTGTTTCCTCCCCCAGCGCTCTATTCCACCCGGTGCCGGCGTCGCCCCCCGCGCCCCCCTCCCCCGCCTCCCCGCCGCCCCCCAAACAGGAACCGCTCCCAGAACCTGCCCCAGCCCCATCTGCCCCACCGCCCAAAAAGGAGGAAACTCCCAAACTGAGGATTGGGCCCAGCGCTGGACTTCTGGGTAAGTGACTTTATTATATTTTACTACTAACCTGCGGCTTCGCCCGCGTGAATATCCCACAGGAACAGTGCTATTTCCCAGGATGAATGGTACCCTATGTCCTTCTCAGTACTTCTAACTATGTGTATGCGAAATTTCAGGAAGATTGGTTCAGTAGCTAAAGCTTGAAGAGCTAACAAACAAACTCACTTTCGCATTTATAATATAAGTAAGGACCAGGACATCATAACATGAGGTAAAATCGTACTTCGCATGATCACATTCAGGCACAGGGCGAACGTTTCATAGAAACGGCGCGTCAAATATACCTACTACTACTACAAATAATAATATCATGAAAGAACGAGACAGCTTTATACGAATCTCAGTAAGAATTTTTTGCCTTTGTCATAGTTTCACTTATTTTCGCTTGACCAGTTTGATTTCTAACCAATTTCTTTTGTTTGCCAAGTATGAATAAGCAACCCAAATGATGTAGACTGGAATTGTCAGAGGGTAGTCATTGTTATTGTGTATTTTCAATTTAGTAGTATTAGTATGAGGACCGGTCGTTGTGGAAATCCTTGGGGGAGGCCTTTGTCCAGCAGTGGACATCTTTCGGCTGAGAGAAAGAGAGAGAAAGAGTCTGTCCCTTACGGGTATACACGGATGATATCTCTATAGGATCCTTCCTTTAAGATTTTGAACGTTTTTTTTGCAGGAAGTTTCGAAGAATCCGCGTTGAAAGGCCGCCTGGAGCCAGCCGCCACAGTGCACGGTTTCACAGCAGAATTAGGTGCTTCTGGTGCCTTCTGTCCACCGCACAAGCGGCTGCCAGTCACTGTGTTCTTCTACGCACCTGGTGGCACCAACGCACCCTATATGGTGAGGAATATTCTCCAAAATTATGTCTTATTCCTCATAATTTGCTCCAGTTACCAGGATAACATGAACAGAAGGAGACCGCTGCGCCGGGAGGGATAATTGCGTCTCTTATAATATGGTGAGGAATATACTCCGTTTAACTACCAGGATACCATAAAGAGATAGAAACTCCAGCAAAGTCCATTATCATAAAATATTCCATAATATTGTGTAAGTACTAGGATACCATAAGTGATAGGAGACGTCCAAGATTTCACAGCCGAATTAGGTGCTTCTGGTGCTTTCTGTCCACCGCACAAGCGGATGCCAGTCCCCGTGTTCTTCTACGCACCTGGCGGCACCAACGCACCCTATATGGTGAGGAATATTCTCCATAATTCTGTCTAATTCTTCATAATTTGCTCCAATTACCAGGATGACAGAAAGAGACCTGCGCCTGGATTAATGCGGTTTTTTTATGGTGAGGAATATTCTCCTTTTGGAGAAGGACATTCTCCATTTTAATTACTCCATGATATGCTGTAATTACCAGGGTACTATAAACAGAAAGAGACAACTCCCAAAGCGTCAGACAAAAATATTTAAATTTATCTTCCTTAATATGCTACAAGTACTAGGATACCATAAGTGATTGGAGACAGCCGAACTCGGGGCTACGAACGCCTTCACAAGTTCACCTTATGTATGGTGAGGAATATTCTCCATTGTTTGTACAATAAAAATACTTCGCACATCGTAAATGTGGACAAAACGCTATATATTTTTGATGTAAAACATCTTATGATGCAGCTTAAATTGACTCTAATGCCGTGACGGTAAAGGCATGACGCTGTCGATGCTCAGATGTATTACATCTGCCGGTCGTCCTGTGAAGGACACCTAACTTTTTTTACTTAACAATTTTGAAAAGCATTTCCAAATGTCCAAATTAAATTGTCAAGGCAAAAATTACACACAAACCTTATCTTTTCTAGGGCCACATAAACCTGGGACCAACCGGCTATCGCGTGGCCCGCTCTGGGACCATCCAAGTGTCTCTATTCAACCCTCACGGAACCCTGGTCAAAATGTTCGTGGTTCTGTACGAGTTGACCACTATGCCGCCTTTAGCCAGGACCTTTTTGAGGCAGAGGACCTTGTATATGCCTGCGGGGGCTGATCCACCCTCGCCGCAGGAGGTCCATAAATGGCTGAGATATCTCATTCATCTTAGGTGAGGAGAAAAATCTAGATTTTTATCACAGTTTTTCCCTATGTAAGCTAATACAGGACTTAGATACCAGGAGATCATAACAGCAGAGTAAGTAGATATAGGCCTTCATGCGAGTTGACCATAATGTTGCCTGTATTATATAATCTGTGCTCTAGTAAAGGCTATGTGGTGAGGTGAAACGCTTGGCTATGTAACGCTCTTTCGGGTGAAGTCTGCTTGATTCGACGAAGCAAAGGAACCTCATCTTGATGAAGTTTTTACTCCGGCACACACTGATTTTTTTATTATAGTTTTCCTTACGTTAACTGTACGAGTTACGTTAACTGTATGGCCTGTGGTGTGGCCTTAGAATAGCACCAACCCATCTCTTCCCGTGGGTGTCGTAAGAGGCGACTAAGGGATCTAAAACACCGGAGGATGGGCAGCAGCATCTTTCCGCGTACTATGACATCACTCTGCGATCGCCAACCCGCCTGCCAAGCGTGGCGATTACGGTAAAACCCCCCTATGGTTGATACACCCACAACACGGCCCCTAGTCCCCGGCGGCCCCGCTATCCCGGACTCTGGTAGCGGTCACGGTAACGGCGGGGCAGGGGGTGCCAAGAATCCCCGGCAGATGCCAGGCTACCAACCCCGACGACCCTTGGCCCTGGCAACTTACAACACGTGCACACTGCGGACCGACGAGAAACTCGCTGAACTGGAGGAAGAATTGAGCAGGTTACGATGGGATATTGTAGGATTATGTGAAGTCCGAAGGGAGGGGGAGGACACCATGATCCTCAAATCCGGAAACCTGCTCTATTTCCGGGAGGGCGACCAACTGTCCCAGGGTGGTGTCGGGTTTATCGTCCACAGGTCCCTCGTCAACAACGTGGTCCATTTCGAGAGTGTTTCGGCGAGGGTAGCGTACCTTGTACTCAGAATCACCAAACGGTATTCGTTGAAGGTAATACAAGTATACGCACCGCCCTCATATCGCTCCGACGACGAGGTAGAGACTATGTATGAGGATATTTCTAGAGCCATACATAGCTCCCAGGCCCACTATACCGTTGTGATGGGGGACTTTAACGCGAAACTAGGCAAACGAAGCGATGATGAGCTGAGAGTGGGGAATTTTGGATATGGAACGAGGAATGCACGTGGTCATCTGCTGGCCGGCTTTATGGAGAAGGAGGGCCTCTTTATGATGAACTCCTTCTTCAAAAAGCCAAAACAGCGAAAGTGGACATGGTTGCATCCTAATGGCGTTACAAAAAATGAGATTGACTTCATCTTGTCGACGAAGAGGCACATATTCAATGATGTCTCTGTGATCAATGCCGTAAAAACAGGAAGCGATCACCGATTGGTAAGAGGCATATTGAATCTTAGAATAAAACTCGAAAGGTGTCGACTGATGAAGTCTACGCTCCGACCAGCGCCTATCCAGCTCCAAAACCCCGAGAGCTTTCAGATCGAGTTGCAGAATCGCTTCGAATGCCTGGGAGACTGCGAAAATCTGGACGATTATAATGATAGGTTTGTGCAAATTGTTCAAACAGCTGGGTCTAAGGCCTTCAAAACCCGCTGTTCAAAAGGAACCAAAAAGATCTCGGACCTCACCAACAAACTCATGGAAGAAAGACGAAACTTGGTTCTGCAGTCCTCTGACGATGCTGCTCAGTATCGACGTCTAAACAGACAGATCTCCAAGTCCCTAACGCGCGATTTACGCCAATTCAATACTGACCGTATTGAAGAGGCGATTAAGCGAAATAAGGGCTCAAAAGTGTTTGCAAGGGATCTGTCTGTTGGTCAAAGCCAACTGACCAAGCTGAAGACTGAGGATGGCAGAATCATTTCGTCGAAGCCAGAGCTGTTGGAAGAGGTTGAGAAGTTCTACGGACAATTATACACCAGCGTACGCGCACCTGTCAGTAATCTGGCCAAAGATCCAAGAGCCAGATTGACCCGACACTACACCGAAGATATCCCGGACGTCAGCCTATACGAGATTAGAATGGCTCTCAAACAGTTAAAAAACAATAAGGTGATGATAGAATCACGGCTGAGCTTCTGAAAGCAGGTGGAACACCGGTATTAAAAGCTCTTCAGAAGCTATTCGATTCCGTCATACTCGAGGGACAAACGCCTACGGCATGGCACAGAAGTGTGGTGGTACTTTTCTTCAAAAAAGGCGACAAAACCTTATTGAAGAATTATAGGCCTATCTCACTTCTGAGCCATGTCTACAAACTGTTTTCGAGAGTCATTACGAATCGTCTCGCTCGCAGGTTCGACGACTTCCAGCCTCCCGAACAAGCCGGTTTCCGAAAAGGCTTTAGTACCGTAGACCACTTACATACGCTGCGGCAGATTATACAGAAGACTGAGGAGTATAATCAGCCCTTATGCTTGGCGTTTGTGGACTACGAGAAAGCCTTCGATTCGATCGAGACCTGGGCTGTGCTACAGTCTCTCCAACGGTGCCAAATTGACTATCGATATATCGAAGCGCTGAAGTGTTTGTACGAAAACGCCACCATGTCGGTCCGTCTCCAGGATCAAGGCTCGAAACCTATCCAGTTGAAGCGAGGGGTGAGACAGGGAGACGTTATATCTCCAAAACTGTTCACCGCCGCCCTGGATGATGTCTTCAAGCTTCTGGACTGGAGCGGACTCGGTATCAATATCAACGGCGAGTACCTCACTCACCTTCGATTCGCTGACGATATCGTAGTCATGGCTGAGACCTTGGAAGACCTAGGCACAATGCTCGATGGCCTCTGTAGAGCCTCTCAACAAGTGGGTCTAAAAATGAACATGGATAAGACGAAAATCATGTCTAATATCTCTAAAGGTTGGAGACTACACTCGAAGTTGTTGACAATTACGTATACCTGGGACAAACAGTTCAGTTAGGTGAGTCCAACTTCGAGAAAGAGGTCAACCGTCGAATCCAACTCGGCTGGGCAGCGTTCGGGAAGCTTCGCGATATCTTCTCGTCCAAAATACCGCAGTGTCTCAAGACTAAGGTCTTTGACCAGTGTGTGTTGCCAGTGATGACATACGGAACAGAGACGTGGTCGCTTACTATGGGCCTCATAAGAAGGCTCAAGGTCACCCAAAGGGCGATGGAGCGCGCTATGCTCGGAGTTTCCCTGCGTGATCGAATCAGAAATGAGGAGATCCGTAGGAGAACTAAAGTAACCGATATAGCCCGCAGAATCGCCAAACTTAAGTGGCAGTGGGCGGGGCACATAGCTCGCAGAACAGATAGCCGTTGGGGCAGAAAAGTTCTCGAGTGGCGACCACGAACCGGAAAACGTAGTGTTGGCAGGCCTCCCACTCGGTGGACCGACGACCTGGTGAAGGTCGCGGGTTGCGCATGGATGCGGGCAGCGCAGGACCGGTCGTTGTGGAAATCCTTGGGGGAGGCCTTTGTCCAGCAGTGGACGTCTTTCGGCTGAGAGAAGAGAAGAAGAACTGTACGAGTACTAGGATATCATGAAATATGTGGAAGTATCTTAAAACAGTCGTTCGAGCAGCGACTTTAAAAACCAGGAACTATTACCGTCGAAAATCCTTACATTTTTACGGGTGGCATAGGCTATTTCTCAGAGAAAGACAATTTTCGTATGTTTAAAATCAAATTTTTTGATGTCTAAATATATGTTTTCTTTAATTTCAGATTTATGACGTCCAAATCCGGCAAACTGTATCTTCACACTGATATACGTATATTAGTATCTAGGAAGGCCGATTTAGACACGGCGACGGCACATTCCGCTCTCTTCAGACCCATTCCGACCAATCAGAAGCCGAACGACAGCAAAACAACCAATCAGAAAGAGGAAGACAACGCCCCGACCCATCAGGACAGAGCGTCGATAATTCCCACCAATGAGAGTGATTCATCGAATATTGACAACGGATTATCGACCAATGGGAGTGGGGAAGAGAAGAAAATGGTTGTTAGATCTCCAAATAGAGTTTTCGGTGGATGCGGTGATTTTTCGAGTGAAATGAGAGAGATTGGATATGACAATCAAAATGGCGTCTCTTATGAGTTGAGGAGTTTTACGTACGCGCCAGAAAATCCAAGATATTCACCCCGATAGTTTAGTGCCTGTATGTGTATTGTTTGTGTATTAATGAGAAAATATATTTTTGGTTTTATAAAACTGCTGTTTTTCTGTTCTAGTACCTATATAATTTTGACTTACATACATAGAATCACGTCTTTATCCCTAGACAGAGCCAAGAGTCGTAAGACTCGAAGGCCACGCTTAGCTGAATAGTGGGCTCTGATGCAATGGAGATTCAGGTATAGTGACAGTTTGCTAGCCCATCGCCTATGAGTGGAGGAATCCCCAGTTTAAAGACCTTTCCTCGATTGACTTTTACAATCTGCGCGGGAAGAGAAGCAGCTGGCACATTCTATGTGTTTTCTTCGCTCCCAGACCAGCATGGAATTATAATTTTGACTCCTATATTAACGGTAATAAAGTAGAAAATTGCAAATATAGCTCTAAAATGGTTTAGCACCCTCGCAGCGCCACGGCGAACTGAGGCGAAGTAAAGTATCTATTTTACGCCCCGCCCACCTAGGTTCATATTTCGTGAAACCATTTTTTTGGCGTTGTTAGAGAGTTCTATGGTATATTAGTTCGTTGTTTAGCACCCTTATGTGGGAATGTGGTGCCAAAAATAGACACATTGAGTTGAGTAATATAGTGATGTACCTAGTCATTATTACTTAGCCCTATGAAGAGGAAATAATTAAAAAAATATTTCTTGAAAATCGATTTATTCAATAAATAATAGACACAACTCAGTCATACGTAATAAATAAAGCACATACACTCAATGGCCTCATTTAGCCTACTTTTTACACGACTGACCAAAAAAGGAGTGTTATATTTTCAGGGTTCATGTATGTATGTATGTAAGTTCTTTATTCCACCATAAGTACTGAACGGCTTAACAGATTTTGATGTGAGAGGTATTGTTAGAATCCTTGCATCCTCCGAGTGACCAGACTATGTAAGTTGTCAGTCGTGTTTTTTATTTTTACATAATTAGCTTGTTACACAAATTATTACGAATACAAAGAACACATTTCACTAAACTATTTACGGATTACGTAGACAAAATTTTAAATAACTTACATTTTTAATTTTAAACAAGACTTAAGTTGCCATGTCGATTAAAATCTCAAAACGGTTTTGATAAAGAATATCACTTTCACAAAAAGACACCATAAAAAAAATTATACGCAAAATTTTACTTTCATTAAAAATGTCATTCATACATATTTCGTCTCCCTAATTATTTAATTAATTGGTTTTGTATTAATTATATTCATATCTTATAAATATTTGGTTGATCGCTTAGCAAAATTCGAAATTATGAATACAGTTCGCTTTTTCGCAGTCTGCATAAACGATGACACCTGTTACTTTTAATAAATATTTAAAAAATAATACCTTTTAAAAACCTCAAAATACTAGATGGCTTTGCCAATGAGCGATTTTCTGACAGCTAAATTAAGAAAAATAAATCAGTATAAAAAAGTCTCAACAGATAGCGTTTTATGAAAGCCGAGTCGTAATAATGGCTGAACCTATATGGTGTGCTTTTTCATGTCAACTGGAGGCAGAAAAAAAAATCACCTATCAGTTTGACAGGGTGCACAAATCACAATATTGATGCTTTTTAGATGTTTTTTTACTAAGTTTTATTTTTAAAAAATGCCAATCCCGTGAATTTTTGCTTTTTGTATGGACTCGCCTTTTACTTAAGCGCCATCTGTGAAGTCATCTGGAACTATTTTTGTTTTAATTTGGGTCTCGGAAAATCCTCATTAAGAATAATTTTCAAAAATCAAATTTTATGTAAATATAGAGGTACGTATCGTTGAATAACATCATTCAATAAATAATTTAACTTACTAATCTCTATTTATTTTACATAAATAATTCCAATAAATACTTAATAGCAAGATTTGTTATAAATTACTTACAAAAATATTAAATCTAATTGACTGGCTCATGAAAAAGATAGAAATCTTCAAATTTCTTTGATTTGTACTTCAAGGTACACATTTTTTTTACCGAGCTATTTCTAAAATATCCAATTATACAAATTAAGATACATCGTAACTCACTGAGCAACTATTTTCATACAGGTCGAGTCATATAAAAAGAACGCTGGAAAAGAGAGGACAGGCACGACTGAACCAATCGCGCGCGCCGGACGAGACCCGCCCGCCTGCTCACCGCATAGACCGATAAATCGCCTACTGCGCAGCTTAACTGCGTCATTTTACATGATGCGGCCTGTACCAGTTGACAAGTGGTTAGCGACTATTCTATTGTCAACATTTGCATTTTCTAGCTTTTTAACAATTACTTAAGGTACCTATAATACACATACAAACTATATGACCGCCACGGCAACTATAGAAATAAAATTTAACGCTTAATTCGCATAATATGGTCAATATTAATTATATCTAAAAGACAATAATTGGATACCAGCTCACTGAAATTTAATTTTATAATATACTTAGGCCAATCAATTTTTTTTCTTGACCCTACTGGGGATCGAACCCGGGCAACTATAATCCAGGGGGAAAAGCCACCACAGAGCACGAAAACTGGCATTTTCGCTAGCAAGTTTTAAAATCTGTTTTTTTATTAATGTGACTGCGGAATTATTATTAACGATGTAGCTTTAAGTGTCTATACATACAAGTGATGTGCCGTTCTAGAAATTTTCAAAGGACAAACGTAAACTTTCTTGAAAATTTCTCGGAAATTGCCTAAAAACCCGGGAAATTCCCGAGAATTTTCGGAAATTTTCAAAGGAAGATTTTTTTTTGAAAATAGAGAATTTCTTGGCGGCATATAGCTATTATATCTAATACAATAGTTGCCTGCGGCGATTGTTATAGTTCTTATGTTAGTCTCTGGTTAGAAGCGGCCGGTATAAAGTAGCTGGTCGCTCCTGTGCTCTGTACGGTGCGTTGGTGCCATCAACATCGATTTCTATGTCGGGATCCTGAGAAAAAAGAAATTAATTGATACTACTAATTTAGATACTATATACTACTTTATATACCATACTTGCTTTTGCCCGCGGCTTCGCCCGCGTGAATTTCCCGTGGGAACAGTGCTTTTTCCCGGGATGAACGGTACCCTATGTCCTCAGTACTTCTAACTATGTGTATGCGAAATTTCAGCAAGATTGGTTCAGTAGATATAGCGTGAAGAGGTAACAAACAAAAAACAAAGTGACTTTCGCATTTATAAATTTAATACCATATACCATATAAGATGAGGTGAGGCTGGCAACGGGGAGATGGGAATGGCAATTCGCACTTATTACAATAGATTGGTTGGGGTCTAAAACAGCCACAGTTTTTGAGTTGATAGCAAACAGACAGACGACGCCGCGACGGACTTTGTTTTATAATTTTGTTTAGATAAATATCCATGCAAGACCTAGGCAAATCTTAAAAAGATATTTTTTTTCATCTTGACCCGACCGGGGATTAAACCCAGGACTGAGACTCTGAGTGATTGAGGTGTGACAGTCCGACGTGATGACCGTTGGGCCTAGGGTTGCCAGGCGTCCGGATAAAGCCGGACATAGGTAGGCTTTTTGATTGGGTGTCCGGCTTTTGTTAGGCTTTTTATATTTCGCAAACGAGCGAACGCCGAGCGTGGCCCGCCCCCTGCGCTCTGTCGGTATTACCAAAAAGCTTGATTTTACATACATTTTTTTTGTCGTACCTATTAATACTGAGACAAAACCCTCAATGATGTAGGGTGTCTGGCCTTTCTACCCAAATGTCTGGCCAAACTGACTGGTTTGTCCGGCTATTAGGTTTGGCGACCTGGCAACCCTTGTTGGGCCACGTAGGTCGTCGAATATATAACTGAAGATGATCTTATCGAGTGTGTTACTACTAATACTGGTGTCAGATTTTATTCAAATCGCATGCCATCTGGCAAGCCTTTTACGACTGCCGCCATCTAGTGGCAGTAGCCGTATACACACTAGTAAACTAAACAGCCAATGTGCAGGTTTCCTCACGATGTTTTCCTTCATCGAAAGCAGGTGGTGATCTATGAGAAAACTACCATACATGAGTCAGATTGGTCTACAAACTCATGTGGTACAGGTAAACTCCATTTATCCTTAGTAATCCTTACCAGTCCTATCATGTAAACAATCTTCACAGTACTTTTTGTTGAAATTTGTTGAAAATAAATCAAATATTAGTTCAAACCTAAATATTCTAAAGTAAAACATTTAATAAAAACGAAAGTAATTTCCTAAAAAGTCTATTTTAATTTATATTGTTGTAAAATCATAAAAAGACATGGTAAGATTGCTAACATAATAGGACTGGTAAGAATAAATGGATTTTAGGATTTGAACCCGGGTCCTATCCGACTTTAGGCGGGTGCCACGCTTGAGACCAAAGTGCCGCGTGGCCTTACTAGGAACAATGTGTCCCCCTTCGCCGGGATTCACTGCATCGGGACACAACATATAAAGACTATTATATTACACTATTTTCAGCCTATATTATCCCACTGCTGGACATAGGCCTCCCTTTTTTGACGCCACATACTACGGTCCTGTGCCAGTCTCATCCATCGCTTTCCCGTAACGCAGACAATGTCATCTGACCAGCGGGCTGGTGGCTTTCCTACTGGTCGTCTTCCCTGTCTCGGCCACCACTCCGTTACTGTCTTGGTCCATCGACCGTCTTCCCTTCTAGCCAAGTGTCCCGCCCAATCCCACTTTACCTGCGTGATACGTTTACCTACGTCTTCGACCTTTGTTCGACGTCGAATTTCTATGTTTGGTATACGATCCAACAGTGTGATGCCGAGCATGGCGCGCTCCATAGCTCTTTGAGCGACTTTAATGATGTGCATATATTGCTTTGTGAGCGGCCATGTTTCAGCACCGTAAGTGAGTATGGGCAAGACACATTGGTTAAATACCTTGGTCTTTAGGCATTGTGGAAGTGAAGATTTGAAGACGTCATCGAGTTTACCAAATGCAGCCCATCCCAACCGAACACGTCGCTCAATCTCCTTGCGCTGGCGATCTGGGTCAAAAGATAGACGATGTCCAAGATAGACATAATCGTTGACAATGTCCACTTTTGCATTACCTACAATTATGTTAGGTACTGTTATATTGCGATTAGACATTATCTTAGTCTTGGACATGTTCATCCTCAGACCGATCTTTTGGGATGCTTTCTGTAACTCCGTAAGCATCACCTGGAGATTGTCGACGTCCTCGGCTACGATGACCAGATCATCAGCAAAACGCAGGTGCGGGTGCGCATATAAAGACAGTAAATGATAATCCTAATTTATACAAATTGTTGTTTGTTTGATACGGGTCCTACGTTGAAATGCACAGGGGTAGCAGAGAACACGTTTGATTTGTAGCGAACAGCTACAGACCGTAGTTTGTAACGAACAGCGGGTGTCATTACCGCTTGGCCACCACGCTTCATGAAGATAATGATAACTTACAATCTCAGGCTCCATACTCCTGGACCAGGGTCCCCAGCCATGCGGCTCTTCTTCATGATCGTAGTGGTGCTGGTGGGAGGCATGCTCGTAGTATATCACCTAGGAATAAAAACGTTATAGTTTAGATTCAAGATACAATTGTTTTTATTTAAATTGGCTTAAAAATAACACTTATAAATCGCTAGAATAATAGTAGATAGTTGACGTCAGAAAATTACTTAAAGCTTTAGATGGAATCTTTGGTTATTAACCTTTGCCACAGGGTGGAAACTTCATAGAAACACTACAACACAAACGTACTACTACAAATGAAACTGTACATCTGTGAACACGTCAATGTGTGCGTTTTCATAGTCATAGCGTCCTAATCCGCAAACCAACGGGGGAGAAGTGCAGGGTACGCGGGGATACGCCATATTGCGGGAGGGGCAGGGAGCTTCCTTTCTGTAACTAGTACTATTAATTCTGTGGTTTGGATTCAAGATTTAATTGTTTTTATTTAAATAGGCTTAATATAGCACTTTTAAATCGTCATTACTTAGTCAGTTAGTTGACGTCAGAAAATTACTTAAAGCTAAGGTTACGGAATCTTTGGTTAATATTTTGGTTATTAAACCTTTGTTACGCCTGGGAATGAAAACAGCATAGTTTAGACGGAATCTTTGGTTATTATTAACCTTTGTTACGATTTTTAGGATTCTGTACTAAAAACGAAATGGCCGGTTTTATTGTTTTTTTGACTCCTAAATCTCAAATCCACCAGTCAAAACATCAAAAATTCTTGTCATATGGCAACCAGAATTTTCTAGTCTCACCTACTACCTAACTAGAAAGCTGTTTTCGTCCACGCCACAGATGGGAAATCAAGACAAACATACAGGCTCTCCTTACATAGACAGTGGTAAATATATTTGACCCTGACTACTTATCGAAGGGCACTGAAAGCGGAATAATTTATAAGACCATAGAAGCGAACGTACCTATTGCTGTAATTGATAAATGTGGACCTCCTTAAAAAGGGAGATATTAGGAGCACACATGCAAACATGCCACCCTCTTTGGTAAACATGTATGAACATGAGAGTGATGAATGTAGAGGAAGCACAAGGATCGTAGCAAGTGAAAATCGCTAGTCTCTGTAGCTAGTCTAGTAAAAAGGCGTGAAAATATACATATATGCTTAAGGCGACACCCAAGGCTAATCGGAGGGGGTGAGGGGTACGTAAGCTCCGCCTTAAAGCAGACACAATAAGGTTACTTTTCGAATTTTCTATAATTTGTGTTTTTGCTAGCGAGTTTTCGTTAGGCTCTTAGGGTAATTATTTTAAAGGTTTTCTAATTATGAATATATATATATATAACACTAAATATATTTTAAAAAATAAGCCAGTATCGTTTTAAATAGGTTAATTGTATTCTTTATTTGATTCTTTAAAAAAATTCTACTGTTATCGCGATGATTTTCGACGATAATGGAAAAAATAACAGGATTATGTACTATTTTTTTTTATCTAGTCTTAATTATTTTATTTGTAATTTGATTCGGTATAATTCTAGTTTAATATTTTTTTCTTTACGAGATATCTTTCCTGCTTCAGTACTTCTAACCTATGGTTCACACTTGACGTTTAAAGACAGTACGTGTTCGGGAAATCCTGATTGGGTATGGCCTTAACGCATAGATTAAGTAGATACTTACTCTAAAAGTGTGGGACGACCTATTATTATCTTTTACTATATATGATTATTATATTTTACCTAATCTATGGCCTGTACTTTTGTTTTTAATGAGAGAAAACTGTAATTGATTTATGTTAATTAGTATAGGAGATATTTAATTTTTTATTAAAATTACATGATCTCACTCATGAACGATATACTTGTAAACTTCATTTATTCTTACCAGTCCTATCATGTAAGCAATCTAACCATGTCTTTTTATGATTTTACAACAATATAAATTAAAATAGACTTTTTAGGAAATTACTTTCGTGGTTAATAAATGTTTTACTTTAGAATGTTTAGGTTTGAACTAATATTTGAATTATTTTCAACAAAATTCAACAAAAAGTACTGTGAAGATTGTTTACATGAAAGGACTGGTTAGAATAAATGGAGTTTATATCATCCATGGGGCCAATAGAAGCCAGTCTGCCTTTATATGTGCATTATTGTGCATCAAGCAAGCATTACTAATTAAAAGATGCGTATTTCTCAGTAGTATATTAATGGTCTAACTTAAAATCTGGCATTTGTCTCATGTTCATACGCCTCTTAGAGCCTGAGATAATGATAAATTACGTGTCATTACGCGCGGACAAAAGCTATCAATATAAAATACAGCCTCATGCCACTTCTATTTGTATCATTTATTTCGATTTCCGTGTCGAAGGGTGACCAAGGCAAGCCTACACAGCGGTGACGGAACTCGAACCTGTTGAATTAAGGACAAGTGAAAGTCTTCAAGAGAAAAGGATCCACTCGCCGTAGGTTATAAATTTTGCTCGCGTGAGTTACTTGTGTGTAATTTGGTCAGGTGGTCAGACATTTTTATTATTGATAGCTTTTGAATTACTTTCAATATTTTTTCATCCTATTTTGAAATTGCATGCTGAGTTGTCAGTTGTAGAGATATTGCTGAAGCGCGTAGGTAGGTTGCCCGCGGTATTTTTGAATTTAAAACATACTTACTTAGTCATTATTTTTATGTTTTTTTAGTGTATTATAGACAACTTTAGTGTCATATTTGTACCCCTAAAGGGGTCACCTATTATGGGTGTAATTTTCATAATTACTTCTATTGGTATGATCTCGGTTTTCATTCTAATTTCCAACCCATTCCCTTGATTGAAAATTTCGAAATCAGCGCCCGGGAAGAAAAGCAGCTCGCAGAATCTGTTTTTTTTTTTTGCTTCCAATCCAGCATGAAAGTAAGTATTCTTATATTATTACGAATTCCGTGACCAGCTATACCTATATGCGTAGCCTACTCATCAACCGGTTGATATAAAGAATTCTGTACACTTGCGTTCTGGTTTCTTAATCAAATGCATGTGGGACAGTAGAACGATGCCCCGATGCAGTTTGAATCTGACTCAAGACTTTTAAAATAATAACTAGTTACGCCTAGGGGCTTTGCTTCCGTGGGAAATTCGGGATATAAAGTACCCTATGTGCTATTCCCGGTATTTTTCTACCCGTGTAACAAATTTCATCGAATTCCATCTAGTCATTAATTGATCTAGTTTTTTCGGATATCATACATTTTCACATCTTTTTCCCTAACGGGGTAGACAGAGTTTTGGTACATATTATGTAGGACTTGCATCGGTGGTACGCGTAAGAATTTCTCAACATTAAAAGATAACTGGCGTTAATTAAACTAGATTTTCGACACACATTGACCACTTTCTTTTACTGCCAGTGTACACGACACGGCTTTATTGCATTCCGTTAAATTAATTGTTTTTTGAAAGCGATCAAAGCATTTCTTTTTTGAAATCTTCAATTTGAAAAATATCAGTCACATTTTTGTATCTTACGCGTAATTAATATTAGACTGGCTTTTGCCCGCGGCTTTCCCCGGGAATTTCCCACGGGAACAGTGCTTTTTCCCGGGATGAAGGTATCCTATGTCTTTCTCAGTACTTCTAACTATGTGTATGCGAAATTTCAGGAAGATTGGTTCAGTAGATAAGGCGTAAAGAGATAACAAACAAAAACTCACTTTCGCATTTACAATATTAGTTGAGATTCTAGCCGCGCCCCAGAACTTCACACACCGAAATCTTTCGCATTTTTAATATTATCGGGATGTTTGCATCATTTACTTTGTCTGTTGACGTTACTTCCTACATCCATCTCAATACATTTCACCGTCAGCTTTCACTTAATTCAAAATATAAATTTTATTAATTGAAGTCATTAATTTTGCCTTTCAGTGTAATGTTAATCCAAGATTTAAACCGAGTTGAAAGGAGTTATTATTCATTTAAAATGGATAATAACTCCTTTCATTTTAAGTATGTTTCATTGTATTTTTTGTATTTTACAAGCTAATGTTTTCACTGGCTTCTTCAGAGCAATACTTTTGTCAATGTTTTGTGGAATTCAACCTTAACAAATAGGTATTTAATTAGATGGAGTGAAGCCATGAAAATATAATCATAGATTCTTGTTCGATAATGTGTAAAGTTCAGAGCAATGACTAAGTTATTGCTCTGAGATGTAAAGTAAAAAAGCATCCCAGGATAATGGCCTTAATGTGTTGTTGTACTTAAGTGAATGATAAAAGATGGCCCGTATTAATAAATGACACTCAAGTCTTAGCTCGATCTTGAAAGTGCACTTGAGTCGCGGTGCTAATTTATAAATCTTACTTGAGTTCTCGCTTGAGTTTCGCGTATCAGCCGAGTGAAGACATATTAATAAACAAATATCAGCACTCAAGATGCTACTCAAGAGCGTATTGGCTGATGACAGTACAACCATGACATGAGAGTGACTTGTGACAGTAGTTAGACCAGACTCAGTAAAAAATAATAGACCCGGCTTAACAATCTATATCCAAACAGTAGTTATGTGGCCGGTTTCCATGTTTTGTCACTATTTTTAGTACTTTGTGCCAAATCCTTTGCCGGCGCCGGGTTTAGGTATGCACGGCACAAAGTACTTTTCAAAACATGGAAACCGACCGCATAAATACTGTTTGGAGAAAGATTGTTAAGCCGGGTCTATTATTTTTTACTAAGTCTATGGTTTGACACCATACGCCATGTCAAAATTCTCGCTTGACAGTTTGAAGTTGTGTGTGTTCTGAGATCTCAAGTGATACGCCGTTGATATAGGTTTATTAATTAACGACGATCTTAAGTGCGTGAACATAACTTGAGTGCGTATCGGCTGAGTTCTTGTCTTGAGCTTGGTTTATTAATACCGGCCTTAAGTTTGCATGTGAATTTGTGAGTTCGTGAGGATGTTTGAAGTAATAAGTATTTTGAAAGTAGATACTTATTACTTCCATGTATACGTGTAAGTATATTGAAAAGGTCTTAAAGTCTAGACCATAAACAGAAAAAATATATATTTATTTCTAGACATGACCTTGCATTAAGTTGCATCGGCAATGCACTCGACCTCTTGACACGGCTACGCGGTTGGAAAGTGCAAATGACACTATTACCTCTATTAACTGTGGTTACAGCGATACACCTGTTCAGACAAATACAAAAGTATCTATTATTCTATACCAGCCGCGCCTATTCCCGGTATTTTTCTACCCGTATATCAAATTTCATCGATATCCGTCCAGTAGATTTTGCGTGATTGAGTAACAAACATCCTCACGAACTCACAAATTCACATGCAAACCTAGATATGGGTTTGTGATGTTCTCAGGTTGTAGCGGGAGTGGGGTGTGATGGTGTGGTGATGGTTAACCACCACAAAGGAAAATCTTCCCGCCAGGCTAGGTGAGGCCTGCAGGTTTAGCCAAAGCACAGAATTAATATAACAAAGTTTCATTTGATTCGTAGCAATAAGTTATCTAAGTTCGTAATCGTTTCGACAAATGACAAAAACTTTTCTTCCGTCATCAAAGCGAAAGCGAACGTCAAATGTATGGAAGTAAGCGATAAAACAGTTCGTTACTCTATGGTTTCGAATCCAAAACTTGCGATGACGATGGCGATCGACCACGTGATTTAGCGTTACCTTATGTCATCCCATACATTTTAGCGTTTGCGAACTTCGATTTCGATATTAAAATCTGACTTCGTCTAAAAGGTCCTGGGGAACCGCGGTTCCGACGATGTTGCGTTGCGAGTTGTGTTTATGCAACTTTGAAATTTTACTTCCATGCTGGTCTGGGAGCAAACAAAAAACATAGAATATGCCAGCTGCTTCTCTTCCCGCGCAGATTGTAAAAGTCAATCGAGGGAAGGGCTTTAAACTGGGGATTCCTCCACTCATAGGCGATGGGCTAGCAACCTGTCACTATATCTGAATCTCCATTCCATCAGAGAGCCCACAATTTAGCTAAACGTGGCTTTCGAGTCTCACGACTCTTGGCTCTGTCTACCCCGTAAGGGATGAAGACGTGATTCTATGTATGTTATGTATGTATGTAACTTTGAAATTCTGATAGCGCGATTTAGGTTTTTCCATTATATTGTACTGAGGTCGCTTGTTGTTATATAGAGACGGAGTAGTACCTGATCCGACGTCATTCTTTGTGGTGTGCAGGTTTCCTCACGATGTTTTTCTTCACCGGAAATACACATAATCAAAATCAAATGTTTATTCAGAATTTAACCTTCACAGCACTTTTATTTAATTATTTAACCTTTTTTTGTACAAATAATACAAATTAAACGTACAATGGGAGGCTTAATGCTAAAGCATTATCTACCAGCCAACCTTTGGGTCATACAGAAAATTTGGGTTACTTACTGTAAGTTTGCCATTGCGAAGATTTGCCATCAATTTGAAATCTCCATAGTAAATTTGCCATCACATTTCACGTCAGACTTTTTCACGTCTTTAAAAAGTTTTACCTATTGTTGATCTTAAAGCTACAAACTACTAGTATATTTATAGTATCTAAAAGTATTATAATCTACTATGTAGCGACATTGTGCAAGGTCGAAGTTCATAATCCATAGAGAGTGAAAGGTAAGCAATACAAAATTACGAGTGGGTCAATACACTCGGTGAAGAAAGTTAAACAAAGCTTAGGTTCATATCGAGTCGTGGTTCGAAAGCTACTGATTTTGACCCATAGATAGGGTTTGTCTTTTTCTCTAGATAGCATCTCCCATAAGATTCAAAATTCAGAATACTTTATTGAAACTTCACTATTGTCAAAAATTAATAATAGAAATTATGAAGCTATTGTTGTAAATTTATATTTAATAATATATCAAAAATTTCATAGATTTTATAATTTAGGGTGCTTCATTTTTGTTGCTGTCTGTACGGAAAACCTTACGTACCGAATGAACTATTAAAACGACAATGAGGGACGAATTTACAGAATTTTTAGGTACCTAACGAATTAATTCTAGGGACGAATTTACAATAATCCAATTTGGCCTTTATAGGCCTTATTAACGTCATAAAAGTACATTGTACGCCTCGCTTTTTGTTTCACTATGTTTTGTATTTTTCTTGTGTGTATGTGCAATAAAGAGTTTACAAACAAACAAACAAAAGTGCCCAATTCTGTAATTACAGAATTGGACACTTTTGCACCAAGTATGATCCGGGCGGTCTCTTTGACTAATTTATTTTGTTTTATTAAAAACTTTTTCGTTTTATAACAGAATTGTATTATAAATCTCAAAGCTATAGACTACTAGCATTCGTGTCTATATTCGGGATAAGTTATTCTATTTTCTATTGGACGCTGACTTATTGGTATCTATATCAACGCAGAGACGAAACCGTTGAACCTAGAAACTTGAAGTAGATAGGGATTTCAAATTGATGGCAAATCTTCGCGATGACAGTCCCGGATTTTTATAGTAAGTGAACACTAAAAAAGATTTTGGAATTCCATCCCTAAGGGGGTCATATGGGTGAAAAAGGCAGTAGTGTAAGTTAAGTAGTAAACTATCCAACGGTAACTCAGTCCCCGCTAACCACCGGTTAAACCACATGTCTACATCTATGTATACTTAGCTAAACTGTGTCTGTCGTTTATTTATCATTGTTTACATTGCATCATAGAAATCGAAATAATACAATATACTATGGTGGTCAGATAATTAGGAACACCAGTCGATTTTCATACAAACGAGGTTACTTTGAAGCCTTGGTTCAACGCCAGGATTGATCTGAGCTGTGATCTGATGATGGCCATCCAGGGATAGAATGGAGGACATCCAGATTGCTATACACACCTAACTAATCAGATCAGCATTCTAAGAGCTACTCAGCTCAGCTTTCTGAGTTTCACGATTTTCATACATTTTAACGCTATTTTCGCGGTTTTTTTAAACATATCCAAACAGCTCTTAGAAGCTTTAGAATTCTTATACGTAGTGATTATTTGCTTTAATGTTTGCCATTAAAGCCTTATTCACAGAATAGATATATTTCTTGCGCCTTATCTTCTTGAATAAGAAGATAAGGCGCAAGAAATATATCTATTCTTTTTCAACTACTTTCTATCAGCAAACCTTACGTGGATAGAACCAGGTGGAATATAATAGTTCATTTCCTTTAGAAATCCAATTACCACAATGTGACACTTCTATATATATGTGAAAGCATTATAATAGCAATGGCATACTATATTATACGCGCTTTGCGTTTATTACTGTAATTATGTTTATTATAATTATACATTTCACATAGTTGTTGCTAGTTATAATGATTAATTGGATTTAAACCATTTACTTATTGAAATGTTATTAAATCTTATTTATTTAACAGCTTTTGTACACAAAGAGACATGACAAAAATTAAAAATAAAAGGACAGAAGGTACAAAGACGGTTACAAATTAAATTTCTAGGTTTTACCATTTTTGCAGCTAGCTTTTTCCCGGGATGAAAGGTTCCCTAAGTTCTTCTCAGTAGGTACTTCAAACTATAGATATTTCTGGAAGGTTGGTTCAGTAGATAAAGCGTTAAGAGGTAACAAACAAATATTGTTTATTTCTTTCTATACAAGTCAACTAATTTTTTGCATATTTATAACTAGCTGGCGCCCGCGGCTTCGCTCGCGTCCATCCTTTCTTAGCGGATGCCTACGTCATAACATCTACCTGCCTGCATGCTAAATTTCAGCCTGATCCGTCCAGTGGTTTGGGCTGTGCGTTGATAGATCACTATGTCAGTCAGTCAGTCAGTCACCTTTGAGTTATATATATACCTATATAGAAATAATATAATATTAGGATTAGAATACATATTATAAACATCCAAGACCCAAGTCTATCTGAAAAAGATAATTTTCCATCTTGACCTGACCGGGGATCGAACCCGGAACCTCCGGTGTGGCAGTCCGGCGTGATAAGGATAACCATTAGGCCACGGAGGTCGTTTAAATACAAGGATTATTCAAAATGGAGGACGTATGCGAGAATTAAGTCGCGCGCCAACGATAAGAAAAAGCAATCTGGATGACATGTTTTCCGCGTCCAATACGCGGCCGGCATTCTGGCGTGAAGTCGTTATAGTTTACGATTTTTAAAATAAATTCGCGATTATTTGAGCCAATCACAGCGACTGCCGTATGTTCCCCTCCCGCAAAAATCGGTGAACTGTGATTGTATTGGAAAATATGCCTACGCGCTCTCAATTAAAATACAATCAAAATAAGGCTTACCTTCTGCGGTTGGTGCTGGTGTTTGTTCTTGATGTCGATCCATAACCTGGCTAGGTTGATGCCGAGGCCTAGCAGAGCGATGATGAAGAATTTCACCTGGTGAGAAAACGGGCTATCAGTTTTTGTTTCAAGGAAAATTTTAAAAAATACTAGCTGCGCGCCCAGGGCTTTGCTCTCGTCGGAATTTCGGGATGAAATGCACCCTATGTTTTATACCCGGTATTTTTCTACCCGTGTACCAAATTTCATCGAAATCCGTCCAGTAGATTTTGCGTGATTGAGTAACAAGCATCCTCAATAACTCACCTCCAAGCATAGTTGTATTTTAATGCATTCAAACTTTTTTTTTTATTCTTCAGCCATGGCTTTTTCGTCCACCAGAAGGAATAATGGTAGATGGAGAAAGAAAGAGTCTAGAGGAGCTCAGAGGAGAAACTCAATAAGCTTTTGTAAAAAAGTGGTATAAAGAGATATGTAGAGGAAGCAAGAGAGATCTGTAAGGATCGTAGCAAGTGGAAACTGCTAGTCTCTTCCTATCTCCACGGGAAGAAGGCGTGATTATATGTATGTGATATAAAGATTAGAGAAGCTTGGCGTAGACAGAGGAAGGCTTATACCCAGCAGTGGGTAGCAGAAAGCTGATAATGATGATGACGTCTTTTTTCCAACAATCCCTTTATTAGACCCACTTAAGTTCTCTGCTTACCCCAAAGGTTGACAGTTAGATAATGCTTTTGCATTAAGTCCACCTATTGTGCCATACATTGTATTTGTGCAATAAAGGTTAAATAAATAAATGATGATGTTATATGAATAGAATATGATCTTACTTGCAACTTGAACGATAGGATCTGCAGTATGGTCCCAATCTTCGCCTTCAGAACAGCTCCGAGGATCAGCAGCTTGAGGATCGCCTTCTTTTTCTTCTTTTTCTTGCCTCTTTGTTCTAGAATGTTCGAAAAACATTGATTATTCCATATATCGATAACTTGTAAAAGGTATCGTCATAGTTTTGACTATGTCAGCTAAAGTGTAAATCCAAATAATACCAAATTAACGTGCTAATAACTAGGTACACATTCAGAGCAAAATAATATAGCTATATTTATGTCTACCAAACACTTTTCACCTAATGCTAAGGCATCATAGCCTTAGATCGAGAGTCTTGGAAGGAGAGAGAGGCCTTCGCCCTCTATTCATGCAAATTCAATTTTTCTTCATTCATAATGCTATTTTATGGAAGAGGAAATTTTACCATAGTCTTATAACTACTAACATAGTAAAAGACACAATGCAACATGCTTCAGTAAAAGAACATGCTCATTACAAGATGCTTAAAGGTATATTTTAGGTTACCATAAAAATAAAATTGGTAAAAATAGTAGACAAATCAATTTCACATCTAGTCGAGGACCAATCCTGTATTTGAGCTGAAAATTAATAAATTATGAAACGAATCAATGTCAGGTCAATAAATTTTTCGGAAACCGGTTTTTTTAAATAAAGTTCTACCTAATGTTATTAACTCCGATTTTTTTACACACCAAAATCTTCTTCATGACCCACCCCGTTTATTGGTAAATTCTCCATTCAATAGTTCTTGAGTTTATGGCGAATAGACAGACAGACGAGGTAAGAGATTTTGTTTGTCGTAAAATAACAAACTTTTTTTATCAAAATCTGCAGTTGTTAAAAGTAAATTTTTGAACAAGCTACAGCTAAGGTACTAGGATAACATAACTTCAAGGAACCAAACTAATCCACCACCACCCACCTTCCAAAGAACTCTTATCCTCCACCCCGTCTTCGCTTTTATCACTCTCCAACGCATGCTCTACCGCCTCATCCAACACTTCTTGACCAGCAGACCAAACATCTTCTAAAATACCACGGCCTTTCCTCAAACCAACAGTAGAACTTTCCACTCCATCTATCTTTTCCGTTTTATCTTCAACCTTTTCACCGACTACCCAGGATTGCACTCTGCCAAAGCTACGACCTTTGTCTTGGTTCTTCACCATCATCACTGGGTGGACGAGGTGGATTTTGGCGGGTTTTTGCTTCTTCTTCTTCATTTTTTTGTCGCCTGTGTTAGCTGATATCGTGATGCTGTCGATGCCACCGCTGTCGTGCTTTTTCCTGCCAAGGGCTCTGTGGAGAAGGGGAATATTTGAGAAACCTTCTATTATTTAGTTTATAATTTTATTTTCAATTAAATTATGATACCAGAAATAAAATTTGACTCACAAAAATTATAATTGATTTGTTTGTGACTTTGTCCGCGCAGAATTTACCAGGTTCTAGCGGCATGTTCAAAAAGAACCCAGCGCCAAATTTTAAGTTAGACTTTTAGCAATACCCATAACTGTGAAAACTGCATCAAATTTTGTTTTTATTTTTATTTTGATAAGAGTTCTTTTAGTAGTATTTGCGTGAAGCGCAATCCATAACCCAGAACACAAGTAGGTACCTTTTATGAATTTTAGTATTATTGAGGCGTTAGTAGCAAACATACAATTATCCAATCTTCGCATTAGCTAAGTACTCACCCCAGCTTCGCACGGGTACGTTTGGATTAAATTATCTAAATGATAGTGAAAACTACATCAAAATCAGTGGCGTAGTTTCTAAGGTACATAGATTGGTGTAGCATAGAATCTCTCTTTTACCTTTAATTATTTCTGGTGTTTCTTTTATTATGTTCATACATACATACATTATTATCACGCCTTTTTCCCGTGGGGGTAGGCAGAGACTAGCGATTTCCACTTGCTACGATTCTTACAGATCTCTTTTGTTCCTCTACACTCATCACTCTCAATATGTTTCTCTATGTATCTCTTTTATTATGTATTTTTTGGCAGTTTAATAATATGAATCTTACGGATTATCATACTGATTGATTCATTCATTTTGACCTGTTGTCAGCCCTGCTCAAAAGATATAATCTAGAACTTGACAAAATTAGCATAGAAATGTGACTCACACACTCACGTCTGTATGTTTGTTTAGAAATCCGTTTGCATAGCGGTCAAAACAGATCGCGCTTTACCCGACTGTGGATGAGAAAACGAAAGTGGTGTTCGGTTTCGTAGCTGAGATTTGAACTGTATTGATTTCAAAATACACGTGGCTTTGATTGTGGTCTTGTAGGTATTGTTTTATTTCGATTCCTGTGATCTTCTTAGTCGGAATGGTGTTTACCCATATGTAGTTGCTTTATTAAACTTATAAGTATCTAGCCCCTATGGAATTTCGAAGCTGTCAAGATGTTTTTATCTCTTTTTAGCACAGCGTTTAGTGCATAGGACAAAAGAGAGCATCCCACGTTTCAACAGTTTACATTCAAGCCATTGAATTATAAATAAATATGGAAGTGTAACTCTCATACAACGAACGCTCAAATCTTGGTTCCATTTACGCAAACAAATGTACTTAAATACAACAAGACACTCACACATTCTCATAGAAAAAGCTAGTACACGATTGGACGCGTCAAGGTCACGGGGCGGGGTCAACACACCGCGGCAGCCGGCTACCGCTCAATCAAACGGCCCAGCCGCTTGGCGTTTGAAGTCTCGGCAAAGGAAAGAAAGGTAATTCCGCTGTTCTTCATATCTGTGTGATTTCTACACCACTTTACGACACACGATGGCATATTTTTGCTAATTAAACTTGCGAAATTACTCGATGATACGTACAATTGACACTTATGCGTGAGGTACAAGTACAACCGTTGAACTCGCTGCGCCACGGCGAACTGAGGCGAAGTGAGGTTTCTATTTTACGCCCCGCCCACCTAGGTTCATATTTCGTGGAACCATTTTTTGGCGTTGTTAGAGTTCTATGGTATATTAGTTCGTTGCTTCAAGCCCTTGGTCTTGTACAATAGAGGACCTTAATACCGGAAACGATAGGGCGGTTAAAGTTGCCACATACTGGTCCAAAACGATATAATTATAGCCATTTCGACTCGATAAGAAGAAAACCTTCAAGCCGGGATTCTATGAGTATTCAAGTACCTATCTAAAGGATCCCACTGCACCGACCTACTGTGGCTATAGCTGAAAATCAACGGGTGCTCATTGAGCACCATTATCGTTGAGCTGTGACCGTTTTATTGCTGCAGCTAGGGTTGCCAGGTCGCCAAACCTAATAGCCGGACAGACCAGCCAGTTTGGCCGGACATTTGGGTAGAAAGGCCGAACACCCTACTTTATTGAGGATTTTGGCTCAGTATTAATAGGTACGACAAAAAAATTGTATGTAAAATCAAGCTTTTTGGTAATACCGACAGAGCGCAGGGAGGCGGGCCACGCTCGGCGCTCGCTCGTTTGCGAAATATAAAAAGCCTAACAAAAAGCCGGACAGGCCGGACACCGTTTATTTTGGCCAGACACGCAATCGAAAAGCCTATCTATGTCCGGCTTTATCCGAACGCCTAGCAACCCTAGCTGCAGCACACATACGCATAGAATGTGTGTCATAAATTATTATTTATTTTATGTTTGTTGGTGTTTTTGTGTGTTGTTGTGTACTGTAGATATAAATCAAGATTTGATCTATCTATCTATAAATTTCTTTGTAAATCTTCAACTAGAGTGCCTGTTTCCTCACGATGTTTTTCTTCACCGGAAGCAATTAGTGAAAACTAACATACATCGTCAGGTTGGTATACAAAATGAGGCACAAGTAGGATTCGAACTTTGGACCTTTTTTTGACGACCTCCGTGGCCCAACGGTCATCACGCCGGACTGCCTACTGCCAGCCACACCGGAGGTCCCGGGTTCGATCCCCGGTCCGGTCAAGATGGAAAATGATCTTTTTCAGATTGACCCGGGTCTTGGATGTTTATCTATATATGTATCCTAACTAATCCTAATCCTAACTAATATTATAAATGTGAAAGTTAGTTTGTTGGTTTGTTTATTTGTTTGTTTGTTACCTCTTCACGCTTCATCTACTGAACCAATCTTCCTGAAATTTCGCATACACATAGCTGGAAGTACGGAGAAGGACATAGGGTACCTTTCATCCTGGGAAAAGGCACGGTTCCCGTGGGAAATTCACGCGGGCGAAGCCGCGGGCGAAAGCTAGTATTATATAAATGCGAAAGTGAATTTGTTTGTTTGTTTCTTTGTTTGTTACCTCTTCACGCTCTATCTACTGAACCAATCTTCCTGAAATTTCGCATACACATAGCTGGAAGTACGGAGAAGGACATAGGGTACCTTTCGTCCCGGGAAAAAGCACTGTTCCCGTGGGAAATTCACGCGGGTGAAGCCGCTAGTTTGTTATAAAATATAGTATCGTTAAGTTAGTATCCCATAACACAAGTCTCGAACTTACTTTGGGGCTAACTCAATCTGTGTGATTTGTCCGTATATATTTATTTATTTATTTACCTTTTCTACTAAATGACTTAACCACTCGATCACTCGCCTCTTTCAGATTATTAGGTACTAAAATTTCTATTATAATACCTACACGTTAGCTTTCTCTTGTATTCATGGAATTTCTCATTAGATATGTACGGTCATCGTGATTTATCAGTTTGTGTACAAATTGGAAATTTAACTCCTAAAGTATGCTTTGAAAGTCAGTCCTAAATACCTAATTTATAGGCTAGCGTTTCTCTCGGCTACGTCCGCGTAAATATAGTTTTTCAATCATTTTATCCTAACTTAGGATTGGAATTTTCAGAATGTCTTTCTTAGTACTCACTTACGCTATATAAATAACCTCTGCAAAATTTCAAGTTTCTACGTTCAGCGGTTTCATCTGTGCGTTGATATCCTAACCTAACTATCAGTGTCTCTCTCTCAGCCGAAAGACGTCCACTGCTGGACAAAGGCTTTCCCCAAGGACTTCCACAACGACCGGTCCTGCGCTGCCCGCATCCATGCGCATCCCGCGACCTTTACCAGGTCGTCGGTCCACCGAGTGGAGGCCTGCCAACACTACGTTTTCCGGTTCGTGGTCGCCACTCGAGAACTTTTCTGCCCCAACGGCTATCTGTTCTACGAGCTATGTGCCCCGCCCACTGCCACTTAAGTTTCGCGATTCTGCGGGCTATGTCGGTTATTTTAGTTCTCCTACGGATCTCCTCATTTCTGATTCGATCACGCAGGGAAACTCCGAGCATAGCGCGCTCCATCGCCCTTTGGGTGACCTTGAGCCTTCTTATGAGGCCCATAGTAAGCGACCACGTCTCAGTTCCGTATGTCATTACTGGCAACACACACTGGTCAAAGACCTTAGTCTTGAGACACTGCGGTATTTTGGACGAAAAGATATCGCGAAGCTTCCCGAACGCTGCCCAGCCGAGTTGGATTCGACGGTTGACCTCTTTCTCGAAGTTGGACTTACCTAACTGAACTGTTTGTCCCAGGTATACATAATTGTCAACAACTTCGGGTGTAGAGTCTCCAACCTTCAGAGGAGTGGGTGCGACACGGATATTAAACATAATTTTCGTCTTGTCCATGTTCATTTTTAGACCCACTTGTTGAGAGGCTCTACAGAGGCCATCGAGCATTGTGCCTAGGTCTTCCAAGGTCTCAGCCATGACTACGATATCGTCAGCGAATCGAAGGTGAGTGAGGTACTCGCCGTTGATATTGATACCGAGTCCGCTCCAGGGCGGCGGTGAACAGTTTCGGAGATATCACGTCTCCCTGTCTCACCCCTCGCTGCAACTGGATAGGTTTGGAGCCTTGATCCTGGAGACGGACCGACATGGTGGCGTTTTCGTACAAACACTTCAGCGCTTCGATATATCGATAGTCAATTTGGCACCGTTGGAGAGACTCTCTGCCTACCACGGGTAAAAGGCTTGATAATATGTATGTAATCCTAATCCTAACTTCCTAACTAATATTATAAAAGTGAAAGTGAGTTTGTTGGTTTGTTTGTTTGTTAAATCTTCCGCTTTATCTACTGAACCAATCTTTCTGAAATTTGGCAAACACATAGTTAGAAGTACGGAGAAGGACATAGGGTACTTTCGGGAAAAGGCACGGTTCCCGTGGGAAATTCACGCGGGCGAAGCCGCGGGCGAAAGCTAGTTATGTATATAGCGATGAACTGAGACGATACATATACATATAACACAGCCGGCCAACTGTTCTGCCATTCGTGTAACATAATATTTAAAGCTAAATTTGGCTTGGAGAGCCATATAAAAAATATTCCTTAAATATATTATTGTCCAGGGTAGCCGTCATCGAAATCGATGAGGAGGACTATATATACTCGTATATGTATACTCAACGATTGTCCCTTGCCTCTTTCCTAAACACATTCTGAACCACTTACATTCATTATTTCCATTAGAACGCTAATGTCAGTCATTACAATACGGAGCTCACAGTTCTAAACAAATACGTGAATGAGCAAATTCGATGGAGAAAGCTAGTGTGAACGAGTTCAGGTTCGATGCTCGGGCCTCATTATACCAATATACTTTGTTTACCTTTGTGTGGGCTCATGTCATGCACTTGACGCTCTATTTAACATGCTATTTTTGTCTCCAAGTGACAGATTTTAAGGTTATGTCAAAGTTAAGGGGAAATGTTACAATTTTACAAGCTTAGCTTCACCGTCACATATCCCAGTATCAACAAATACACATGTATCCGAATTAGGAGGGGCTGAGCTCAAAATGGATGACCAGGCGGTTTGGTACTTTTACAATTGCTTCAGATCAAAGAATATGTGTACTTTATGTATCTAAAAATGTAATCTTGTGTGCTAATAAAGTATTCTTGCCTTGTCTTATCTTATGTGGGCACAATTAATCAACGGGATATGTATGACTCAGATACATAATACATACATACTAACTGTCAGGATGAGGGTATTTCTAAAATAACATACACAGCTTGTAAAAGACAGGGTAGTGTACCCTTATTTCAAGTTACAGCCTAAACTACTCACGGATTGCTCGGATGATCTCAGATTATGAAATCATCCAACATTAACTCTCAAATGCACCTGTATTTGGTCCTTTATAACCATGATAGCAGGGGAGACGCCCTTTAAACTCGCAGTTATAGCAAGGCGCCCCTCCCCGGGATCGAACCCAGGATGGTTCAGAGGCAATGTCTTCACCACTGCGCCACGTCGTCGTCAAATCAAAATGATATAAAGTTCTTTTGATGATACTTTCTTCAATAATACAACTCCTACACATTATCAAAGTATGACATCATCTCAAAATCTTTTCTCTCGCTTTTCTCAAAAAGGTATTGTACCGAATTTTCACAAAAGGCAAGAGAAAACAGGATGCGGATTGCGCAGGAGATAATTAGACTGTTAGCATGTTTCTTTTGAATATTTTCGCGGTTGTGGCAGACATTCAGGCGCCGATTTTGGACCATTTTATGTAACTGATGTCACTCATCATAATGTTGCTTAGATCGAATAAAAAATGAACAAAAAACTTATAGATTATCTTGTCTAAGCTGAAGCACTAGCCGTAATTCCATACAAATGCACTCCGCACTTTCCCTCGATTTTGGGCTTTGGTTTTGGAAATTTTTTATATAAATCTTTAGATTCTGAGTTTGAAAAATCCTTAGAGCAATAATAAAGTTCCTTAAAAAAACTATATCTTGCATGGCATACACGATGGTGTTAGAGTTTTGAGATCACTTTATAAAATTACCACAATGCATCTGTCAAGAGAGTCAGTAAGTCATTGATTCCAAGATCTTTGCAAATTTGACAAAAAATAACACAAAATTGTGTTGCTGAAAGTCTTTAGACTCTAGACACCAGAATTAGTATTGGTATACTAACAGTTAACAATAGTTTTCACTCGTACGCAGTCGCTGTCAAAATCTAGGTACAGGTATCGGCAGAAAACAAGACCCAATATGGCGTCGACTGCGTATGTAAGACTCGCGGGGGGAATGCGCGGGGAAGTGCGGGTACATGCTACTATTCATCCCCGCTTCCCCCCGCTAACCGTATATCTAAGGACATCTATTTTTCTTAGTATTGTTTCGTGCCGAATGCTGTAATCATAGAACAATACCTGGCCATCCCATTGTTGATCATGACAGCAAATGACCCAAGCGAGTCCTCGATCTCTTGGCCTATCTTCGAAGGCAACTCTTGGATGGACCTTCCCGAGCTGGTCACTTCAGCGTCAGCCGCTTCTGTAACAAGTGATAATCTATCGTGAACTACAGATTTTTAGAGTCTATCTTGTGGCAGTAGTGTTGGCTGGCGGTGGTCGAGTGGTAAGGCGTCCGCCTGTGGCTGCAAATGTCTCAGGTTCAAATCCTGCCCGTGCTATATGAGTTTGTTTGTTGCTTCCGGTGAAGGAAAACGTCGTGAGGAAACCTGCACTCTGGTTGATGATTATTAGCTAGTGTGTGAAATGGAGAAGGCAAAGGCAAACCACTCCATTAACATTGCCAAGATAGTCGTTAATGCCCACGACCCTCAGTCATGAGGAAAATGACTAAGGAGGAGGATTTTGTGTCCCACTGCTCATGATCTGATGTGGAATCCACATCAGATCCATGAGCAATGCCAGGACCACCCAAGAATCGCTGGATATCGTCGCGATTGCTCATTCTTCGCCTGCCTCTACATCGAAAATTCTCTGGTACTGGTTTCCTATCCTACTACAGTATTATTCGAAACTAGCTTTTGCCCGCCGCTTTGCTCGGCTTTCCCACGGGAACGGTGCTTTTTCTCGGGATGAAAGGTACCCTATGTCCTTCTCAGTACTTCTAATTATGGAAGCCAATATGATTTTCCGTAAATGTATGTATAAGCATCACGCAAAACTTAAATGAATTTGATGCGGTTTCCACAGTAGTACTGCTTAAGGCCTAACTAGCTTTAAAACTGACACAGGTTTACACCACGAGGATGAACTCGCGAGTAAAAGCTTGTGTTTCATAATCCTCAACGACGTATAAGTGGCATGAGGCAAGGCGTCTATTGTTAAACAATTGTTATCGCAGAACGCTTTGTGTACCTGTTTATGTATTACTTTATGTAACCTGTCTATTTTGTGTTCTTTATAAAATAAAATAGATATTCGTTGACTCTGGTAATTGGCACTGCAACTATTCATACATATTATCACGCCTTTTTCCCGTGGGGATAGGCAGAGACTGATGATGTCCACTTGCTACGATCCTTACAGCTTCCTCTACACTCATCACTCTTCATACATGCTCGCCGATTATGGGTGCTCCTAATATCTCTCTTTTTAAGGAGGTCTACAATCTGGTCGAAGTGCAACCATAACCTTACATAAATAAGCCAAAGACCTAAGACATCATGTAGACATCACGATCTTCTATGAGCCATCAATGAACATTCTCACAGTTTTCCCAGAACAATGACAGCGAAAGTGCTCAAGTAACATTTTAGTTCACTCCCATGGACCTCAATAGTGAAAATTATCGCTAATCTATTGGATGCTGACTGATTGGTTTAACAGAGATGAGATTATTTTTTTTTAATGTTTAATGCAATTTATATAATTAAGTCAATAGTCTGAAACTTTCGAAATTGTCACTATCAGTGCCGGATGAATTCATATTTAGGAGGCGTAAACCGCCTTTGTTTAGTGCACCTTCCTCGCGTACTAAATTGTATCGGTTGTCTCCCGTGGCCAGAGCTCTAAATATGTTGAATTCCATATGTCAGGAAGGTGATGTAGACATATTCCACTGTTCGTTGGAGAAATTCACAGACAAGGCATTATTATGTGTACCAAATTTATAATTTTTCTTTATGATTTTAGCGATGTTGGAGTAGGTTAAGCCTGTAATGACACGCTGTATAAAATGAAATAAATAAATAAAGTACATAAATATATTATGTATATGATTGCGAATGCAATGTATATTGTTTCTGAATAAATGATATAGGTATGACGAAACCCCTGAACGTAGAAACTAGACATTTTGCAGAGGTTCTTTATCCGACTATCCTACTAATATATATCTATCTACTAAAATCCTACTATTCTATAGAAATAAGTAGAACCTTTGTACTTAATTTTCCTATGTTTTATGTTTCCTTTGTATGTATTTGTTGTGTACAAAAATTAATAAATAAATAAATAAAATAATATTATAAATGTGAAAGTTTGGATGAGTTTGTGAATTTGTGAGTTTGTGAGGATGTTTGTTACTCAATCACGCAAAATCGAGACAGATTTCAAGGAAATTTGGTACACGGATAGAATACCGGGAATAGCACATAGGTTACTTTTTATCCCGAAATTACCCGGGGCGCCGCTAGTATAGGATAAGTAAAGAGCAGTATAAAACAAGGAAATAATTTACGCGGGCGAAGCTAAGGGCAATGGCTGGTTATAGATAAAAGCCAAACAGGAATAGCAATCAGTTATTCTTAAGTAAAAATAAAATAAAATAGAGGCAGGTGAAAAAAAAGGTTGACCATCACGGGACGCCCGGCAGATGTAAAACAAATGAGCATCACGCTATTTTCCGTTACGGCATTGGAGTTGATTTTACTGCATAGCCGCGCCAATAGATGTTTTACATCAAAAATATTACAAACTGGCTGTGTGTAGCTGTAGTATGACTTCGATCGAGATCCAAAGAATTATTTTTTTAGTTTTCTCTCTACCACCATAATTATTTTGAAGATTGAAGAAAACCAGTTTCCAAAATCATGTAGTTAGGTCGGTGTATGTATATCTGTATGTTGAACTTGAATGGTCACTTTCACTTGGAATTGGTGCTGTATGGATGGGTGCTAATTTGGAGATAAATTGCCATAGACATACCGACATCTAACTGGTAACTGGTTGCCATAATTTTTAGTAACCAATGTAATTCATGGTGTAACTAGCTTTTGCCCGCGGCTTCGCCCGCGTGAGTGTCGCTTAGATGAAAAATCTTTTTGTGTTCCAAACTGTAGTAAAATAACCTAAACTCCAGTACTCAAAATTTCAGCCATTTGGTTATCCCGTGTCCCGCGGGAATATATGTTGATGAACGGGAACAGATGTTCCTGATCTTCAATATTTATACGTTGATAGCAGAAAATGCTCATCAGGTTGAACGACTTTTGCTGAGGCGCTATTTCCATATATGTAATAGTGTAACTGGTCTCTTGGAGTTCTTCATCAGATCATCTGATCTTCTATTTTTATACGTCAACAGCTCGTCAGATTGATAAAGAGTTACTCTTTAGAGAACCTAAGTATACGGGTGCAATTTAAGATTTGCAGTTTTATTCACAGACAGACACTCCAATTTTATTTGTGTGAATGTGTGGATTGTGGGTCAACGAAATAATTTACAAAATTTAAAAACATTCCGGTTTTCCGAAAGTGAAATTTTTGAGCGAACCTTTTACCAAATGATATAAGGAAAATTGTTTTTGGTGAAGAAATTTCGCTTTTTAAGGACAATCCGGCACAAAATTATTTGACAAATCATCCAAAAGTTGCAAGGATGTAGTAGAATTGAAAATTAAATGCGTTTTGCAGTATTTCATACATATAACTGTCATAAAAAGAAGGTGAATGTTTTTTATAATCACACTATCACATTAACTTCTTTCTATAAATGCGAAGTTTGGATAAGAGTTTGTGAGTATGTTTCTTATTAAATCACGTAAAACCTAGTGGACTGATTTCGATGAAATTTGGTACACATAGGGTAATTAGCACATAGGGTAATTTTTATCCCGAAATTCTTACGGGAGCGAAGCACCTGGGCCCCCAGGTGTATTAGGTGTAACTAGTATTTAATAGGCTAAAAATTCTATAAAT
The DNA here is from genome assembly GCA_018467065.1 of Ephestia elutella. Lineage (NCBI taxonomy): Eukaryota > Metazoa > Arthropoda > Insecta > Lepidoptera > Pyralidae > Ephestia > Ephestia elutella. Next base: position 1,117,801 of record CM031565.1, read on the forward strand.
TTTATTCCATTCGCCTTCACCTAGACCTAGGCTCGATTACATCTGTGGTCTATGTCTAGAAAGTTTGAAATTGTCTATGATTCTCACTGCTTCCGGGTGCTGGAATGTCAGGGGTAATAAACATTTTTTAGTTTAAAAGTATAAATATAAATACGTTTTATTAAAATAGGGATACTATATTGAAATTGTTTGCTGCACTCTATTCTTCTTTTATTTTCCACCTAAAGATTGGCTTGAAGAAATTGAATTTGCGATAAAATTTAACTAACTGACCGATAGTTTTTACAATTTTAACGCTATTTCGCCTCTACGTTGTCATGCATGGACGAAACCGCTAAAAGTATAAACTTGTAATTTTTCAGAGAGGTACTTTATACTTAGCGTAAGCGAGCACTGTAGGGACTAAGGAAGGAATTTTGGAGAATCTACCCCTAAGATGATGAAATGAGTAAAAACGAAATTATACATATTATCACGCCTTTTTCCAGTGGGGGTAAAATCTAGTAAATAATATTTTAAGGTCAAAAATCTAGTAGTACTTTAAAAACAGTGAGACAACTGTTAATCTTATTGTTTTTTTTTTACAAGTGATATTTTATTTATGGACAATAAAGATATTTTGTATTGTATTTACATTTTTTTTAAATATGTTCCGAAACTGGCGCGATTGTGACGAGTCGAGAGTAATGCACTACCGAGCTTGACGCTCGGGTGCAATAAAAAATGGCTTTGCTCTTGACCACAATCTTGCCCGAGGACAGAGGTGAGGTCTACGATGTAGCGAGCGGTGTAGTTATTAAAGTACTTATATTTGTGCCACATTCTCCTAAGACACTTATGAAATGGAACAAAGCCTATAAAATGTTGCCAACTCCTGAAATCTTATTTACCGTGCCTACCAGCAGTAAAATATAATGGGTAAACAATGTATTTCTGTATGTATCATACTTTGTATTTGTTATCGCGATCGGTGGTAACTAACCGTGAACCTATCATTTGTACATCTTTATAATCGCAGAGCATTCCGGATATAAGGCTACAGATACACATCTTTAATTCTTACGGGGTAGACAGAGCCAACTGTCGTGAGATTCGAAGACCACTATTGGCTGAATAGGGGGCTTATTGGTGGAAAACTACCATGCAAGTGGCCAAAACTGGCCAAAATTGGTATTTTAACGAAGTATGTATTAAAAATATATCATGTATGCTTCGCTTCGGGCTTCGCCCGCGTAAATACTGCTTTTTCCCGGAATGAAAGCTACCCTTAAGTACCCTATATCCTTCTCCGTATTTCTAACTATGTGTATGCGAAATTTCAGGATGATTGGCTCAGTAGATAAAACGTGAAGAGGTAACAAATAAACAAACTCACTTTCGCATTAATAGTATTAGTTAGGATACAATAAATAAATAAATATATACGGACAAATCACACAGATTAAGTTAGCCCCAAAGTAAGTTCGAGACTTGTGTTATGGGATACTAACTCAACGATACTATATTTTATGACAAATACATATATAGATAAACATCCAAGATCCAGGCCAATCTGAAAAAGATCATTTTCCATCTTGACCTGACCGGGGATCGAACCCGGGACCTCCGGTTTGGCAGTCTGGCGTGATAACCGTTAGGCCACGGAGGTCGCCATACAATCCATACTAATATTATAAATGCGAATGTTTGGATGTGAGTTTGTGAGTTTGTGAATTTGTGAGTTTGTGAGTTTGTGAGGATGTTTGTTACTCAATCACGCAAAATCTTCTGGACGGATTTCGATGAAATTTGGCACAGAGGTAGATAATGACCTGGAATAGCACATAGGCTACTTTTTATCCCGGGAAAAAGCACTGTTCCCGTGGGAAATTCACGCGGGCGAAGCCGCGGGCAAAAGCTAGTAAGTAATACATTGATACAATCAAAACTTGGAGCAGACGGGATTTTTTTAAATTTTATCTATCTGTTGACAAATATGATAAAACATGATTTTGGCACTGCCTACGAACGATACACCCTTATGTTCATGTAGTGTTTTTTACTTATAATAAAACGGTTCTCAAATCTGTGCTGTCGGTTAAGCGGTGTTGTGTTTTCAATCTGGGTTTCGAAGTTAATTTCATGCTATAAACCCAACGCGGTTAGCTGGTGACGAACAGTTATTTCGTGTAAGCTTCCGCAAGCTTTCCAATCACAGCTTTTAAGCTTTTCATAATAAATAGCTGGAATCTATAATCTACATACATACATAGAATCACGTCTTTATCCCTTACGGGGTAGACAGAGCCAACAGTCGTGAGACTCGAAGGCCACGCTTAGCTGAATAGTGGGCTCTCTGATGGAATGGAGATTCAAGTATAGTGACAGGTTGCTAGCCCATCGCCTATGAGTAGAGGAATCCTCAGTTTAAAGCCCTTTTCCTCGATTGACTTTTACAATCTGCGCGGGAAGAGAAGCAGCTGGCACATTCTATGTTTTTTCTTCGCTCCCAGACCAGCATGGAAGCAAATCCATATCTATAAACATATAATAAAATTGCGACTGATTTATGTTTAAGTCGGCCACAAAGAAAAGTATACTACGATACATATAGTACTATCTACATAGTGGTATACTTTACTATGTGGCACACCCTACATAGGTTTAGAATTTTTGCAAGTAACAACTAAGTATAAAACAAGAATATGACGATTTATAAGTGCTATTTTTAAGCCTATTTAAATAAAAATAGTTGACTTTGACTTTGCAATAAATAGCACATTTTATGCAATTATCATTCATTCATTAAAAGTTGGGGGCGCAAAGTTTTCCAAAAAATAAATATGGATTAAAATAAAACTTTTGTAAGAATTTAATAGTTTTTTTGCCTCAATATAAATATTTATTATTTATACATTAATATGAACATCATTTATATATTTTTCATACTTTTTTAAATAGTACCTGATAGAAATTGTCCGGCGAAAATTTAAAAATGTTTTTACTTCGAACAATAAATTTAATTGACTTTACATAAATAAAAAAATATATTTAAATTAGCTATTAAATATGGCATTAAAAATATGTGTTTTTATTTTATTTATTTATCTAGAATTTCGACTTCCATGAGTGAACATCATAAATATATATACTTTGTTCAAAAGTTCCGCCCAACACATTAGCGTCATACAGCTGTATTGTGCTTTTAGATTATTTCAATAAGTTTTTAAGTAAAATATATTTTTTTAAATTACAGATTTTTATATAGGTAAAGTATCTCTTTTCAATTTAGTAAATTGGGTAGTTAGGTAAGTAGTTTGTAAACTTAAGTTAAAAATTTTGAAGTCATTTAGTGATAATGAAAGAATTCAAGTTCAACTAAAATTAATGGGACCACGAGAAAGCAGGAAAGTAAATAATAAAAAAAAAAAATTCTACTTTTTTTTATGTAAGTATATGGTAAATTCTAAAGTTCAAGATTGTAAAAGTCAATCAAGGAATTGGGTTTTAATTTCTTGTCATAGGCGATGCGCTAGCCACCAGTCACTATATCTGAATCTCCATTCTATCAATAAGCCCACTATTCAGCTAAGCGTGGCCTTCGAGTCTCACGACTCTAGGCTCTGTCTACCCCGTAAGGGATAAAGACGTGATACGATATTAAAAAAAAAATTCTAGCTATGTGTCCACTGCTAGGAAAAAGCCTAACTTCCTCCACGTATCTCAATCTTTGGTCTTTTCCATCTATTCTCTAAAAAATACAAGCCAAAAAAATCAAAAACTTACCCTGCCACAGCCTCCTCTGCTTCTGGACCTCTTCACCCCATCCATCCAACAGCTTCCCCGATTTCTCCCTCACACAACCCCATACATCATCCCCTGACAAACACTCCATAAACGACAGCAAACTCGGTGCAAAATTCTTCCCCAAATTCATGACATATTCGTACGATTTGTCTACAAGACTGGCACTTCTAGCTTGGGTACTGAGAAATAGGAATAAAAGGAGTGTAAGTTTCATCGTGACCGCACGGGGTACTGTCAAGGCTTATACTGCGGAGGTTTCAATGAAATGCAAGCTTATACTATACTTTCTTTTGCTGAGACGGGTTTGTAAGCGGGACATTCACTGGACGATTAGTGCGACTACCAGTTGTAAAGGCGTAGTGCGTTAAATATCAGTGGTTCTTTAAATAAAGTTGCAATTTGCTGTTTTTTCTATGAGAAAAAAAACGCTAATGAAAAATAATTTACGTATATTCAAACAATACGTGAACATTATAATTCAAAGTCGATACAAACAATACTTAAGTCACAGAATTAATATTAGTACTACGTACTTAAGTGAAAATTTAAATTCGAAGAGAAATTTGATTAAGTGTGACAGTGAGGTAAGGAGTTTTAGTACTATACGGTTTACGTCAGGCGGCGGAAAAATAACGTACCTAAGTATTTTATTGTATACTAGCTGTGGCCCGCGGCTTCGCCCGCGTGAGTTTCTTTAGATGAAAAATCTTTTTGTGTTCCAAACTGTTTCAGATGTTTCGGATTTTCGATTTTTATACGTCTACAGAAAATGTTCATTAGATTAATCAAGTTTTGCTAAGGCGCCATTTCCATATATGTTATAGTGTAGCTAGTCTCTTGGAGCTTTTCATCAGATGTTCCACATCTTCAATTTTTATACGTCAGCAGAAAATGCTCATCAGGTTGAACGACTTTTACTAAGGCGCCAATTCATAATTCATAATTCATTTATTTGCAGAACATGAGCATAAAGATGACAAAAAAATGTGCAGTTAAACATGTACCCAGTGTGGGTGTAGCAAAATTAAATTAAATTCAAAATTAAATATTACGAGTATAAAACGATGTCTTTAAAATTAAAATTATTTCATCAAATCTTTAATTATTTACAGTCAAATTAGTCAAATGAGGTCAAATTTAATTATTCTATTTTCGGCGTGCGATTCCATATATGTTATAGTTTAACTGTTCTGTTTTGGTTCTTCATCAGGTGTTCCAGTTTTCAAAATTAATTAAGCTACACAACAAAAAAAATTTCATTCAAATCCGTCCAGTAGTTTTTTTGCGTGAATCGCGTACATACATACAGACAGACAGACAGACAGACAAAAAATCCAAAAAATTTTTTTTGCTTTCTATTATTCATTTTAAGTGTCCCTCTATCCATTTCAGTCAAAAATACTAAATGTACAGACAAAATATTTTTACTGTTTTATTATATGTATAGACTAGCAAAAAAATTAATTCACTAGCTATTGCAGCAAACAGACAGACATGCAGAAAAACAGACCAAAACTTAACAAAATATTTTTTGGCTTTTTTTTGGCCCACAGAAATCAAATAAAGAGTTAGAAAGGTAAAATAATAGACGATAAATCTAAGACTAGGAACTGTTTGTTCCTCTCGAGGAATTAATAGGTATAATACATACAACCGATTAGCTCAATGGTTCTTCTGTATTAATTGTTTGTGTGTCTCTCTCTTCAGCCCTTCTCAACTATACGACTGAAGGCCTCCTTCATCTTATTTCTCTCGATCCTGGACAATCTACATCCATGTCAGACCTTGCACACACAAACAATACAAGAAGTATTGTTTGTGTGTGCAAACTTTAAGCTAGCCACACTGAGATGGTCGAGATGGTCGGATGATCTGGACGCGACGGATAGAGAGTGGAGGGCTCATGCACTGAATAGACAGGATTGGCGAACCAGAGGAGAGACCTTTGCCCAGCAGTGGGACGTACAGGCTAATTAAAAAAAAATCAATGGCTGGCAACTGCTTTTCGATACTGAATGACTGTAGATGCCATTTCTATGTCTATTTACGTATTTCTGTTACGATAAAGACCCCTCTAGTGGAGTGGATGAATTGAGTGGTCGTTGGTAACATACACAGTTCTTCTTCTTCTTATCGAGTCGAAATGGCAAAAATATTTATATTTTTAACCCAACCGCCCTTTATTGGCCTCGCAAAGGTCCTCCAAGGTGCAAGAGTAACATAAATCGTCCTCGCATGCTTCGACATTGGGTACTTTAGCACCGGAATACGTACGAATACTTTAGAACTAACGTATATCGACATTTCGTACTTAGACTTTCAGTAGTCATTGTAGAGGTAGAGTACCTTTCAGATAACTGTTTCAGTTTGCCAGTGCTTCTCTTCCCGCGCAGATTGCAAAAGTCAATCTAGTGAAAGGGCTTTAAACGTTGGATTCCTCCACTCATAGGCGATGGGCTAGCAACCTGTCACTATACCTGAATCTCCATTCCATTAGAGAGCCCACTATTCAGCTAAGCGTGGCCTTCGAGTCTCACGACTCTTGGCTCTGTCTACCCCGTAAGGGATAAAGACGTGATTCTATGTATGTATGTATGTCTGCCAGTGAGTGGCCCGCTTTACGTAGGCCGTGTCGTCGTGTGAGCCGACTAATTTCTTTTTACTCGGCCGGTTATTGCGGATTTATAAGGTTTTTGGGTGATATCAGGAAAAAATTACAAGACAAGACAAGAATACTTTATTCGCACACAAACATTTCCATACACAAAGTAACTAAAAAAAAATGAATGTTAATAAAATCAAAAATTCTTTATTGAAAATTGGCCTTCAAAGAAGGCTCTTTTTCACGTAAAAAACTAATTATATAATCATAGACTATTATGTATCACAGTATATTATGTCTCAAAGCTACAAACTACTAGCATTTCGGAACGACCACTGCTGAGAAGAAATGCTGAATGAAACTCATGAAACAGTCTTGGTTGCCTAACATGCCAGAGGGGCTGTTTATCTTTATACATACACTAGATTATGTACAGTCAAAAATAATCAAATGTGATGATGCGACCTCCTCTTTTCTACCCAAGTGGCTGTGCCCGACAGGGTCCATAAATGTACCATCATTTATATTATATATCATCATGTCAACTTTATGGATGCAAAAAAATATTGAATATTGAAAACATAGGTATTCATTTCTTTGTTATAAACTTGTGATTTTTAATTTGATGCAGTAAATACATAGGTACATATATATTACTAGCTTTTGCCCGCGTCATCGCCCGCGTGAAATTCCCACGAAAACATTGCTTTTTCCTGGGATGAAAGGTACCCTATGTCCTTCTCAGTACTTCGAACTATGTGTATGCGAAATTTCAGGAAGATTGGTTCAGTAGATAAAGCGTGAAGAGGTAACAAACAAAACTCACTTTCGCATTTATAATATTAGTTAGGATTAGGATAGGATAGGATAATCAGTCGTTGTGGAAATCCTTGGGGGAGGCCTTTGTCCAGCAGTGGACGTCTTTTGGCTGAGAGAGAGAGAGAGAGAGGATAATCAATCACGCCTTTTAGCAGACTAGTGATTTCCATTTACTAGGACCTTTACAGATCTCTCGCTTCCTCTATAGTCAAAAGCAAATGTTGTTATAAATTTAGTTTAAGTTTGAATATTTACTAAACTTTTATAATTATAATGGTCTCATTTTATATGTTTGATGATGATTGATTGATTTTTCTTCGGCGTCTTAACTCTTTCAGGTTTGGTGGTTAGCAAACTAACCACCTTTTTTATAGAATTGTGCCTGAAAGAGTTAAGAACCAAATTAGAGATAAGCATAGATTTACAAACTTGCAGATTTTCACATAACTAACCGACCAACACCACTTTCTTTTTAAAAAGTATCTTTAATCAAAAATCATTCAAAGGTCCAAAATCTAATGATAAAACTATCATTAGTTACAATCTAACGGTATAGAAAACATCGGTGACTTATACCTACCTACATTAAAAGTAAAAACACGGATTAAAAAATCTACAGACATTCTAGACAATTTTTTTTATAATATTAATCATATGTCATATTGTACAACGGTCTTCATCCTTAAGTAAAAGTATTAGTCGATAAAAAATGGCATGTAAGTGACATTAAAGTGCATGGTTCCGTAGGAAATTTTTTAATAACATTTCCTGGCTGACTAAACATGCTATGATACTCGTAACATCATCTATCTATACATATAATAAAACAGTAAAAATATTTTGTCTGTACATTTAGTATTTTTGACTGAAATGGATAGAGGGACACTTAAAAAGAGTAATAAAAAGAAAGCAAAAATATTTTTTTGGAATTTCTTGTCTGTCTGTCTGTCTGTATGTATGTACGCGTTTCACGCATAAACTACTGGACGGATTTGAATGAAACTTTTTTTGTTGTATAGCTGTTAAGCCTGGGCAACATATAGGCTATAATTGGTTTTGAAAACTGGAACACCTGATGCAGAACTTCAACAGAACAGCTAAATTATAAGAAATATGGAAATGGTACCTTTGCAAAAGTTTATCAATCTGACGAGCATTTTCTGTTGACGTATAAAAATCGAAGATCAGGATCATCTGATGAAGAATTCCAAGAGACCAGCTAAACTATTACATATATGGAAATGGCGCCTTAGCAAAAGTCGTTCAACCTGATGAGCATTTTCTGCTGACGTATAAAAATTGAAGATTATGGAACATCTGATGAAGAACTCCAAGAGACCAGCTAAACTATTACATATATGGAAATGGCGCCTTAGCAAAAGTCGTTCAACCTGATGAGCATTTTCTACTGGCGTATAAATAGACAGAACACGGGATAGGACAAAGAGGGACTCGGGGTGGGAGTTGTGGTACACGGGAAATTGTAGATAACGAGCAGACGAAGATCGTTTATTGAATGAAATATCACTTTTGATTCATTTTAACACCGCGACTGTACTACGAGTACCTAATATATTCCCGCGGGATACGGGATAACCAAATGGCAAATTTTGAGTACTGAGTTTGGAACACAAATAGATTTTTTATCTAAGCGAAACTCACGCGGGCGAAGCCGCGGGCAACAGCTAGTTTATTATAATATTTACATGTTATATATATGTTACTTGTAGCCAGTAAATACTTACTTAGGCGTTCCTGATGATGTTCTGTGATTATCTATGAATATGTTGTTGGCGTTCCCGAAAATTCAAAATTTCTAGTGTGTTATTATTTGTGAAGACCTATAATTGGCTTTGAAATTTATATTTTGGTACTATTATATTAATCTAGCTGTTGGTCTTCCGAATGTATAAAATAAAATAAAACATTATTCGTTCTTCGAGCAAAATTGTTGGTCCCTGCAGCGCTGTGTTTGATATTAATAATGAAAGTTTTTTTTAACTTATCCCGTCCCACTGCTGGGCAAAGGTCTCCCCATTACCTAAAATACTTAAATGAATTTAAATTGTTTTTAAATTTAAATTCCATTCATATATTTTCAAAAGATCTAAAATCGTCGCTCTAACATTTCCTAGGCCTCCTCGACCTACCGTGGTTATTTATTTTATTACTAGCTTTTTGCCCTCGGCTTCGCCCGCGTGAATTTCCCACGGGAACAGTGCTTTTTCCCGGGATAAAAAGTAGCCTATGTGCTATTCCAGGTCATTATCTATCTCTGTACCAAATTTCATCGAAATCCGTCTAGTAGATTTTGCGTGATTGAGTAACAAACATCCTCACAAACTCACAAATTCACAAACTCACATCCAAACATTCGCATTTATAATATTAGTATGGATTTATTTCAAACTTTATTTCACAAAATTTCAGAAACCATGTACATAACATGGTGCATTTATCGCCATATGGCATTCTCTACCAGTCAACCATTAGACCAAACAGAGTGTAGTAAGGTGGTCCGATAAAGTGCAACGAAATAATATTACTCTAATAAACTAACAAAATATGGACGTTGGCGATTCGTCTTTGAAAAAATATAATTCGATTTTAATTAGGCTCGTACATTTTCTCTGGTTCTCCGCCCATGACCTACGGACCCCTAAGAGCGCACTCACGCATTACCATACAATACATTAACTTTCACTAACACCTGCTTATATTATGTGGTACAATAATACGGATCTTAATTCTTTAGTACTTGTAGAGTTCAGCTCACTGTTGGATTTGGGATTGTATTTTTTTTTTAACAATAAATAATATTACGGAAAAATTGCAAAGATTGAGTTAGCCCCAAAGTAAGTTCGAGACTTGTGTTATGGGATACTAACTCAACGATACTATATTTTATAACAAATACATCCAAGATAAACCTCCAAGACCCAGGTCAATCTGATAGGCTAGATCATTTTCCATCTTGACCCGACCGGGGATCGAAACCGGGACCTCCGGTGTGGCAGTCTGGCGTGATGACCATTAGGCCACGGAGGTCGTCAATTTTAACACGGTTTTTTTCTTAAGTAGGTATTTAAGTTATTTTAATTAAAATAAATAAGTAAGTAGATTACATAATGATGGTACCAAACAAAGAAATTAGGTACAATACTTTTGAAATTTTATACAAATCTTATCTTAAATGCTTAAATATGAGTTTGTTTATTTATTTGTTACCTCTTCACGCTTTATCTACTGAACCAATCTTCCTGAAATTTCGCATACATATAGTTTAAAGTACTGAGAAGGACATAGGGTACCTTTCATCCCGGGAAAAAGCACTGTTCCCGTGAAAAATTAACGCGGGCGAAGCCGCGGGCAAAAGCTAGTTTTTCTATACGAAATAGAACTCTGTTACTCACAGTTAAGCGGTTGTAGAAACGGAATTATCGTTACAATATGTAGGTACCTACTTAAATATTAACAATTTTGATTGTCTACTAATGAGATTTTAACTCCATAGTGATACAAAGAACTTTCAATAATTTCAATTGATATCCGCGTATGGTATGACGTTATTGTGTAGGTATCAATCAAGTTTGACCCTTATTATAAAAGAATAGGAAATAGCCCGGGAAGTAGTGTCATGACGTGCAAATTTTGGTATCGGAAGAATTCACTTGGCACAGGTGTTATATACATGAAGTTAAGCTAATTTAGCCCGGTAGCCTTCCACCCCCCCCTGGTGGGTAGGTAGGGGGGGCATTCAAAGGTACACGCCGCCGCGCTTTAGTTAAAAAATCATATCAGCTTCTATTTACCTACCACCTCGAGTTTGGTGTCATTTTCTAGTAAATCAGGCATGAGGAATTCATTTTTGAGACATTTAGTATATAGTTTAATAGAAAAAAAGGAAAATATTGACGAAAATATCAAAATCGGTTTGTTATTTTTTTTATTCAACTGGCAATATTTTTGAAAATCCTGAATTTTGTGCAAATAAAAAAATACTATATTAAAGGATATTTATCTAGCTTTAAAAAAATATATACTTTAATATATAAAGTTATCATAGATGTTTCTGAAAAAAATCGGACATGGTACGTGGCGGTGCCTAGGAACTTTTACAGTAGTCTAGTTTCTCATCCTTTTGTTGACATATTAATTTGGTTTTATATGCAAAATATACAGAATATGTACTTTACTTAGTTATTGACTGTCTCTTATGGTCTGATGAATAAATAATAGTATTTTTAGGGTTCCGAAGTAAACATGGAACCCTTATAGTTTCGTCATGTCTGTCCGTTTGGCTGTCTGAGATTTAGCTCAGAGACTATTAATGCTATCAAGTTGTCATTTGGTATAGATATACATATTAATTACGCGGATAGAAACGTAAAATAAAATCATGAAAAAAAAATTTTTTTAGGGCGGTTCCCATACGGCTAAAGAGGGAATGATTTTTTTTATCTCGATTATACCATCGTGTGGGGTATCATTTGATAGGTTTTTCAAAAATATTATGAGTGTGTGAACATCATATTTTGATTTACGGATCCGTTTGTGAAATATTTGACTTTAGTGTGTGCAAAATTTTGTCAATGTGGTGAAAATGCTATGTGAAAATACCATCGTATACCGCTTCACTTCTCGACAGTCGAGCAGTGAAGCGGCATGTGGGACTTGGACCCACTAAAAACACCCCGGTGCCTCTACATACCAATACTGAAGAGGTGGGAACGGTGGAGTTACCACCAATCTTCCACACTCTCCAGCCACGGCAGTGACCTTCAAATGTCACCCTGCATCGAGTATAATTACTCCGCCTACCTTAAATAATAGCCTCTTAAAAACGCGGACGATGGACCGATTACCAGGTCCATCGCCAGCCATTATCAAGGGGGCATAAGATGGGCATAGGCCCTTCTTCTCCGGCCCGGCCGACAGAGCTTCTCGTTGTTGCTCTGCCTCTTCTTTCTTTGGCATTATAGTCTCGCTGAATATCTTTGCTTTATTGTGACCTAGGGCGCAATTTTCTTCCTGCGATAAAAAGCCCCAGAAAGAATTTTTGCCTCTAGATCCCGTGGCAAGGACCCAACAAGAATACAAGCAGCGTCTGCAGAAACTGTGCGATATCCTCGTATTGTACAGATAGCCCTTTGGGGTCTACGCAACAACATTATGCTCTCCTTTTTTAAATCATCTGCACATATTGGGACTCCATATAATGCCATCGACCGTACGACACCAGTATAGAGGCGTCGCGCGGGTGTATTAGGTCCTATTAGGCAGTATCCTGGACGACGCAGATGCCGATTTCAAGAGTTTCGGAGCCATTATCTTGAAATGATCGGAGAACATCCATTTGGCATCCAGGATTAGGCTTCATAGTTCTAGGGTTCATTAAGGCGAGGTACTTCATAGTTCCACCAATAGCGATATTGACCCCACCTACCACTATGCTCGCATTTTCTGGCGGTGCATATCTAGGACGATAAAAACATAGGGCATGGGATGCGGAACGTCACATGACATTTCCCAGCATCGCCATCCGTCTTTCCCTGGGTACTCGACGTGCCTTTCTGACAAGTAGGAGTCCACAATACACAGCACACTCTACATGCATACCCTGGTAAACAGCTCTTAGGAGATGCAGCCGAGAACTGGCTTCCATCGGCGGAACATTCTCTAGCTGTCAGTCTTTTTTAGAGAACAGCGCACTTGCGGATTTGGGATAGGAAATGGAATTAAATAAATGGAAACCAAAGTGGACTATTGCACCAGTTGCTGCTACCGCTTGTCGTGAACTGATTCGGTGCAAGCCACGGTGCGGTGTTAGGTGCAGCTGTCAAAATTCAATTAAAATGAACCAAATTATGCCACTGTGGTGGAAAATGTCGGTAATATAATAAAATAATTGGTCAAGTCCGTATCGGACCACCATTGTAGAGTTCCGAAGGTGCCTGCCTGCCTACTCTGTACAAATGTGGATACATCAACTCAATTAACTCCCAGCTTTATTTAACTAATGACTATAATACAATGTATTTATACCATACCATCATATTCAATGAAATATGTTCCTACAAATATTTTTCATACTAAAATCGATTTTGTAAGTTTATCGTCTATTACTAGTTAAAGTGTAAAGCCTACATAATAGTGATAGTTTTCCTTTTAAATTCATTATCTTTACTACGTATCATGATTTTTTCCCGTATCCACCGACAACTATTTTCCTATTCGAAAGGGGGGACACTTGACTCTTAACAAAATTTTGCATTTTAAAGTAAAATATTTCACAAACGGATCCCTAAATCAAAATATGATGTTCACACACTCATAATATTTTTGAAAAACCTATCAAATGATACCCCATACGATGGTATAATCGAGATAAAAAAAAATTATCCCCTCTTTAGGCGTAGGGGAACCGCCCTAAAAAAATTTTTTTTTTCATGATTTTATTTTACGTTTCTATCCGCGTAATTAATATGTATATCTATACCAAATTACAACTTGATAGCATTAATAGTCTCTGAACTAAGTCTCGGACAGACGGACGGACAGCCAAACGGACAGACATGACGAAACTATAAGGGTTCCATGTTTACTTCGGAACCCTAAAAATACTATTATTTATTCATCAGACCATAAGAGACAGTCAATAACTAAGTAAAGTACATATTCTGTATATTTTGCATATAAAACCAAATTAATATGTCAACAAAATGATGAGAAACTAGACTACTGTAAAAGTTCCTAGGCACCGCCGCGTACCATGTCCGATTTTTTTCAGAAACATCTATGATAACTTTATATATTAAAGTATATATTTTTTTAAAGCTAGATAAATATCCTTTAATATAGTATTTTTTTATTTGCACAAAATTCAGGATTTTCAAAAATGTTGACAGTTGAATAAAAAAAATAACAAACCGATTTTGATATTTTCGTCAATATTTTCCTTTTTTTCTATTAAACTATATACTAAATGTCTCAAAAATGAATTTCTCATGCCTGATTTACTAGAAAATGACACCAAACTCGAGGTGGTAGGTAAATAGAAGCTGATATGATTTTTTAACTAAAGCGCGGCGGCGTGTACCTTTGAATGCCCCCCCTACCTACCCACCAGGGGGGGGTGGAAGGCTACCGGGCTAAATTAGCTTAACTTCATGTATATAACACCTGTGCCAAGTGAATTCTTCCGATACCAAAATTTGCAGGTTCCATACATTGGATGACACTACTTCCCGGGCTAAAATTGAAACATATGTTGTAAAGTGGAAGCGGTGGTGGCCGAGTGGTAGGGCCTGAATCCTGCCCGGGCTACATGAGTTTGTATACCAATCTGACTCATGTTAGTTTTCATCGACCACCACTTGCTTCCGGTGAAGGAAAACATCGTGAGGAAACCTGCACTCTGGTTGATGATTATCAGCTAGTGTGTGAAATGGAGAAGGCAATGGCAAACCACTCCATTAAAATTGCCATGAGAGTCGTTGTGTGTGTTTCATTCCATATAATGACCACGACCCTCAGTCATGAGGAAATACGACTAAAAAGAAAAAAAAGTTGTAAAGTGACGTCTTTGCAGAAAATGCAGCAGTGGAGTTTGTTGCGCCGCCTCTTATGCGCTCCACTTGCGCTTTGGAGGAGTAGTAACCTTAGTATATAAGTAATTTTTTGACGACAACTAATCCAGTTAATTATGTAGATGACGATTTAACAGTGCTATTTATAAGCCTAATTAAATAAAAATAATTGACTTTAATTTTGAAAAATAGGAAAAAAAAACGTTCGAAACTCTTCAGCGCAAAATATCCAATTTCTACGTTCAATGGTTTCGGCTCTGGGTTGATTTGATACCTCTGTAGATGGGAATGTTTAATATATGACACTAAAAATATGTGCCAAATTATTCCGTCAAGGGAAATGAGTATCCTAGCCGTAAATATTCGTAGATATTCGCAAAATAATAGTCATGCAAGGAGTTTATAGAAAGCGGTTGCCGCACCCTTGCCTGCATTCTCTGGGATGACCCCTTTGAAAGACCTCATATTATTGTCTTACTAGCTGTATCACGCAGTTTCTCTCACGTGGGAATTTTGGGAATCGAAAATTACCTGCCTCATGCATGTGGCATAATACCACGGCATAATACACATGGAGTATTGGTATCGTCCAAACATCGCTAAAAATGTGAATTGTTTAATGAGCGATTTTTCTGACAGCTAATTAAAAAAAAAAATCAGTATAAAAAAATCTCAACAGATGGAGTTTTATTGAAGCCGAGTTGTAATAATGGCTGTACCTATATTGTGCGCTTTTTATTGTCAGCCAGAGGCAGAAAAAAAAAACACTTAACAGTTTGACAGTTACACCAATCACAATATTGATACTTATTAGATGTTTTTTATTAGGTTTAATTTATTTTTAAATGCCAATCCCGTGCATTATTGCTTTTTGAATGGTCTCGCCTTTTACTAGCGCCACCTATGAATTCATCTGGAACAATTTTTTTTTATTTGGGTCTATGGAAATTCCTCATTGAGGAAATACTTTGGTTACTGAAACGATTCTTTCACTGTTTTTTGTACATTTTGGGCGAGTAGGCATTGTTTGTAAAATAGAATGGAACAGCTTATTTTTTTCGGTCGGATAAACTCGGTTCCGTACAAAAAGTTGCTCACATCAATGTTTTCGATTTAAATTATTTTAAATTTTTTTTAAGAGGCATCAATTTTTTTTTATAAAGATGTTGTCTTCTATTGAGCATGTCTAGTATAGTAGTGATGTAAGTCATCGGCATATAAAGTGCGTGATACACTAATAAATAAATAATAAGAAAATAGATAAAACTCACGCTTTCGATGGCGAAAGCGTGAGTTTTATTTTTAATTTAGTTTTAATTGCCGTTATTTAGTTTTTCTTGTTTAGTAGGTCAGATTTTGAGATTTTTGAATATTAAACAGTTGTACAGCTCCACTTCCCGCGCAGATTGTGAAAAGTCAATTCAGCGACCTTTTCCTTGATTGACTTTTACTGTGGATTCTTCTCGATGTAAAGAATGTTGCTGGCAAGAACTGGATTGCGATGGCCAGGATAGAGAAGGTTGACGTAGACAACAGGAGCAGTGGGGAGAACCCAGCAGTGGGTCATGGAAAGATGATATTGACGGGGATTCTATAATGGAGTAGCAACGTGGCGTTAGAAAAATTAAAAAAATAAAATAAAAAATAAATAATAAATAAAAAAAATTATAAATAAATAAATAATAAATATTTTTTAAAATCAAGTCTCAACGCGTCTCATCGAGGCAACTGGAGACCCAAGAGCTGGCGTCTTTTTTGCTCAGCGCATAAGCCTTGCAGTTCAGCGGGGTAATGCGGCGAGTATATAGGCAACACTGCCTCGGTGCGGCGCGTTCGAGATTTTTTATTTGTAAACGTGTTAATAATATTGCTATGTGTGTGACTTATGATTAAATAAACAAGGAAGAGGAAGGCGTTATCTAAATCTGAATCTCAATTCCACTTAGCTCTGTCTACCCCGTTAGTAATAGGAACGTGTTAGAACACCACTATTAAAAAAAATATAGATAGATAGATAGATCAACACTTTATTGCACCATTTACAGAAAGAACATGCAAGTAGAGAAAGTAAATACAAAAATGAGCGCAAAGGCGGGCTTATCGCAAATGCAATTTCTTCCAGCCAACCTTTGGGTGGAAGGAAATATACATGAAATTATGTAGGGTGCAGTAAACACTATTAAAGATAAAGGAAAAAATAAATTAAAAATTTTGAAAAAATTGATAAAATAAATATACACACTCAGGACACAATCAGGACGGTAATAAATAAAATTAAAATTAGAGACTCAGATAGTGAGACTTTACCAAAAAAAACGCCGAAAGAAACTCGCAAAAAAGTAGGAACAATGCAGTAAGTATAGGCCTGTCTACCCCGTTAGAAATAAGGACGTGACCACTTTTGAGAAGAATAAAGAACGCCAAAAGAAATTCATAAAAAATCAGTAGGTATGTAGTACATCTATTGAAAATCTAATCTATTGTCAGCCATATCAAAAATTAATGATGACTATATATAACCGCGCGTAATTTTGCATAGTTCACTTAACTTTCTCCTATTTCAATTATATTACAATCTTATCATTACAAATGACAGATGAACTACGACCTCTGGTTATGTTCGTTGATGTGTGATAATAGGTTTTGTTCTTTCATACAGGGATTTATAAGAATGAATCTGTTGTTAGTATATACTTTCTCATTGCTATCAGTGTGATGTATTATAGCTTCTTTTTTTTGTAATTTTTAAGTTTAACTTTTTATGATAAGGGCAACACCGAATCGATCGATATAATTACCTACATCAAAACCTGGAGTTTTTAGATCAGATGTACTTATTATAAAAATTAAGACAAATTCAAAATTCAAAGTTTCAATAAGTTTATTTCAATGTACATATGTATATCTCAGAACCTAACGTCCACGAGCCTCAATTTAATCGGACTAAATACTTAATTCTTCATAGTAATTTGTGGTTAGCGATGTTGGTGGTACTTTTATTAATAGTTGTGAGCTCTAAATGTCTACATGTATAAGTTTCTTTACTGAACTCACTATTTGCTGAGCCAAATAAATTGAAAAAAATAAAATAAACACCACTGTGCTCTCTCTCTGCCTGTACGGCATTCATTGTAATATTTTAATTTTTACTAATATACTTGGTGTAACCTAATGTTAATTGAATAAAAGGTGTTTCCATGAATTCATCTATGATTTATCCAGTAGGACTGGATACGCTCCAAAAAGAGATTAGCATAGCCCCTGCGAAAATATGTCAGGCAAAAACGTCAATCCTAGTAATATAAATGTGAAAGTGTTGATGTATTGAGTTTGACACTATCACGCTAAAACTACTGGACGGATGTTGATGAAATTTAGTACTTAGATAGAATGAAAAATGGAATATCTAGTGTATTTTTATCCCGAATTTCCTCCCCGGGGTGCAGCTAGGCGTTATATATTTTATTTTGTATAATGTATTTAGTGTAGGCACTTTATTTAGCAATAGCTTAGAAATATTTTTTAAGATATTGGTTTATAGTACACTAGCTGGAGCCCGCGGCTTCGCTTGCGTTAATCCTTTCTTAGCGGATGCCTACGTCATAACATCTACCTGCATGCCAAATTTCAGCCCGATCCGTCCAGTGATTTGGGCTGTGCGTTGATAGATCACCATGTCAGTCAGTCAGCCACCTTTGAGTTATATATAGGTAGGTATATATATATATAAAGATAGTATGTAAGTTACTGCAATGACTTTCCAAAAGAATTCAATTTGTGCTCAAAAGTAACAATTGAATTAGTAAAGTATTACAAGTAAGATCAATAGGCAATTTTGTATTCACATCACAATTGGATGATCAGATCAATTGAAGATCTCGTGTTCAATCAACTCATGCGCATACACTTATAACGATTCATTACACATAATTACATACATACATAGAATCACGTCTTTATCCCTTACGGGGTAGACAGAGCCAAGAGTCGTGAGGCTCGAAGGCCACGCTTAGCTGAATAGTGGGCTCTCTGATGGAATGGAGATTCAAGTATAGTGACAGGTTGCTATTGCTAGCCTATCGCCTATGAGTGGAGGAATCCCCAGTTTAAAGCCCTTTCCCTCGATTGACTTTTACAATCTGCGCGGGAAGAGAAGCAGCTGGCACATAATTATTACACATATTTTTTTGTTGAAAAGCTACTATATTTTTAGATTTCTCATAAATACCACTTAAACTTTAGACTTTTTTTTTACGAATATTAAGTACCTATTTCTAAATTTATTAAGGCATTTAGATTAGAGATCGCCGAACTGACGTCCTTCATGACTTTGAAAAGGTTACAGGAAAAATCCACACTCCTTAATACCTACTCGTTTTTTTAGGGTTCCGAAGTAAACAAGGAACCCTTATAGTTTCGTCATGTCTGTCCGTCCGTCCGTCCGTCCGTCCGTCTGTCTGCGGCTAATCTCAGAGACTACTAGTACTAGAAAACTGTAATTTGGTAGAGATATACATATTTATTACGCGGAGCGAACTGTAGAATAAAATTAGAAAAGAAAAAATTTAGGGGGCCTCCCCTACACCTAAAGTGGGGATGATTTTTTTCCTCTCGATTATACCATCGGGTATCATTTGATAGGTCTTTTAAAAATATTATGAGTGTCTGAAGAACATTTTTTGATTTAGGGATCCGTGTGCGAAATATTTAACTTTAAAGTGATAAATTTTGTTAAAGTCAAGTGTCCCCCCCCGAACAGGAAAATGGTGGAGGGTGGATACATGAAACAAATTATAATAACTAGCAAATATAATGAATTTAAAAGGAAAATTATCACGGCTATGTAGACTTTACACGTTAATGAGTAATAGACGATAAACTTACAAAATTGATTTTAGTATGAAAAATATTTGTAGGAACAATTTTCATTCTATATGATGGTATATACTTAGGTTATTTTCATTTTTAGTTATATAAAAGTGGAAGTAAATATAAGTTCATGTGTCCGCATTTCTACAGGATAGGTACTTTCGGAACCCTACATTGTTCGTGGCCTGACACACACTTGACCAATTATTTATAATTAACCTATGTTGTCCCACTGCTGGGCAAAGGTCTCCCCCACTTGCCCCACCTATCCCTGTCTAAGGAAAAAAAGGGGTAATTTAAATTTTTGTTATTTTAAAAATTGAGATCTATATGTGAAGTATTCTCGAACCAAGTTACATGCAAATCAGTCCATAAACGTAGAAGATATTCTGCTGTGACAGACTAGTACGGACGGACTGAACGATCTTATAAGGGTTCCTTGTAGAACTACGGAACCCTAAAAAAGGAAGGACAAGGAAAAGATGGCGCGACGATCTTGAAGCTTTCCAGTCGGATTGGTCGAACTTCGCTATGGACCTACTCGTTTACATAAATAAAAATAAAATTAATGCCATAAAAACTATGGGAGTGAAAGTGGGCTTCACTCAACAGAGAATTGTGGAAAGAAAGGGAAGGCCTTTGCCCAGCGGTGGGACACACCTACAGGATAGAAAAAAAATATGCTACTAGCTTTTGCTGGCGGCTTCGTCCGCGTGCATTTCCCACGAGAACAGTTCTTTTTTCCGGGATGAAAGGTACCTAATGTCCTTCTCAATACTTCTAACTATGTGTATGCGAAATTTCAGCAAGATTAGTTCAATAGACAAAGCGTGAAGAGGTAACAAACAGACAAAAAACAAACAAACTCACTTTCGCATTTTTAAGGGCTCTCAGTAAGTGAAAACGGCAATATTGGCAGTTTTCTATAAGCTGCTGTTTAAAGAATTGAAGAGTTTTCGCCCTGAAATTTCTGATATGTATTGTAGAACGTATGTTTAAAGGGAGGACTGTTTCCAAAACACGATGGGAAAAATTTTGCTCGATAGAAAAAAATCCTGAAGTTACCTCTATAATTTCATATGAATACAGATAATATCCGTGTTTTATAATAAAAAATGTTTTAAAATCACCAACACAAAGGTATTTTACCTTTTCGATTTCGTGACTGATTTAAATTTTTGAAAAACTAAACATTTATATTAACTTTTTGATAAAAATGTGAATGGCGCGCAACCGGGACGTCCCCCCCCCCCGCCTCAGCCGCTTCATATGAATTTTCGCTGACCGCCTAACCCCCCTTAATAGTTAGGATATGATAGGACGGATAAATGCTATAGTCGGTCTGTTTTTCTGTTACGCTTTCTGTTACGCTTTCTGTCTCTTTCACGGCTAAACCGACTGTGTATGGTACCAACCTGACTCATGTATGGTAGTTTTCTCATAGACCACCCCCTGCTTCCGGTGAAGGAAAACATCGTGAGGAAACCTGCACATTGGCTGACTGTTTAGTTTACTAGTGTGTATACGACTACTGCCACTAGATGGCGGTAGTCGTAAAAGTCATGTCAGATGCCTTTAGGCGACTTGAATAAAATCTGACACCAGTGTTAATAATAACACACTCGATAAGAAGAAGAAGAAGACGGGTAAACCGCTCAAACTGTAACATCTTTATTGCGATAACTGTGTAGTCACAGATATAGATGGTCCATACAAATATAAAGTTCAACAGTTTGCCCTTTCAGGCATGCAATATTTTTAACAAATTATTCCTAGTAGAATAAAAAATATAAACATACAATTGAGTATTAATTATCGTTAGTCGATTTTTGAATCAAATGTATTGACAATACAATTTTAGTATTTCCAAAATATTTTAACATTTTTTATTTATATAAAAAAATATTACCCTACTAAACCAACCAAGTTTAACTTAAGGAAATTTGGTATCAAGCTACTTTTTTAGGGTTTCGTACCTCAAAAGGCATAACCTAAAATTTAAATATCAGAATCGGTTCCAACCCAATCTTCCATAATCCAGTGCGCTCGGAATGCAAGTTATAGAGAGAAGTGGAGAGCCATTGCAAAAGCAGCAACCTTCGCCCAGGGGACGGGCAGTACAGGAGATCCCAGGCCAGAACCATCTGCCAACGACCACTCCGACAAGAGTGACCGACTAATATATATATTTTTTAACCTATATTGCCCCACTGCTGGGCAAAGGTCTCCCCCCCGACTAATAAATAAAATAATAAAAAGATAAACTCCATTTATTCTTACCAGTCCTATCATGTAAACAATCTTACCATGTCTTTTTATGATTTTACAACAATATAAATTAAAATAGACTTTTTAGGAAATTACTTTCGTGGTTAATAAATGTTTTACTTTAGAATGTTTAGGTTTGAACTAATATTTGATTTATTTTCAACAAAATTCATAAAAAAGTACTGTGAAGATTGTTTACATGATAAGACTGGTAAGAATAAATGTATTTTAGGTAAATTGTTTTACATATAATATATTCATAAACATAAACATGCATATTTTTAGTTTGTTCATTAATTAATTTGTTTTAATTATTTTTATTAAAAGTGTTTAGCAATGAATGTATGTTAAGAAAGAGTAGGATTTTCTGATACAGGCATACTTTGCTTACTAGAAAGTCCTAACAATGTATCTTTGAACACTTTGTAGTGAAAGAAATAAACGCATTTTCATTTTCATCTACAGGTACTTAAGCCTACTTTTAAATTATAATATATTTGTGCCAGTAGACTTCGTTCTTCCATATATTTTCAGTTAATTTACCTTATCTACCTAAGTCTTGTTTATAAACAAGAATTACAGACTAAAACTGTGTTGTGTATGTATATGTGAGTAAGTGAATTTATTAAGGTGTGTGTATTGGTGGGTAACTTTTGTTAATATTTTATCGATGGTACTACTAAGAATATCAAGAAGAAATGTATTAAAAATGAACCTTATGAAACTACTTTCTTAGGGTCGTTGGTGTCTATGGACTTATGGATTGCTTACCATCAGGCAACCCGCATGCTCGTTTGCCTATTATTTTATAAAAAAAAAACTTAAAAGGTTAATTATATAAATATTTTTATTTATTTTATGTTTTATTTAAGAAATTGATCACATTCCTATTTATAAAAGTAGCCGTTTTATAGAACTCTTAATGCAGGCAACCCCACCCCTCTCCCCCCTCCTTGCTTTAAAAGGCAAATGGACTTAGCTCGAAGTTAATATAAACAAATACCTGATGTTTATAAACGACTTAGGACAAGGTAAAAGAACCAGTTTTAAGTATAAACTGTTAAGATTATATATGTTCATTTTGTTAAGGTTCCGTAGATATATTTTAAAATTGAAGCAGTAGTGGTTATAGAAAAGAAATGCCACATTTTATGATTCTAGTTCGACGGGAGGTACCCTATAGGTTTTGATTTCCATCTGATTTCGCTAAATATTCGAAACGTTGACGTATAAGCACAGAATACGTAATAGTAAGTATAAGTTAGATTTTTAGCTGATAGAGATGGTAGATCTAAGAATCTGATACATACATAGAATCACGTCTTCATCCCCTACGGGGTAGACAGAGCCAAGAGTCGTGAGACTGGACCACGCTTAGCTGAACAGTGGGCTCTCTGATGGAATGGAGATTCAGGTATAGTGACAGGTTGCTAGCCCATCGCCTATGAGTGGAGAAATCCCCAGTTTAAAGCCCTTTCCCTCGATTGGCTTTTACAATCTGCGCGGGAAGAGAAGCAGCTGGCACATTCTATGTTTTTCTGATGTAAGAATCTGATAGTATAAATTTTAACTCTACGTGATACTGAGAAAAAGGCTCATGACAGACAGATGGACAGACAGACAATAAAGTGATCCTACTGGTTCCTTTTTTTCCTTTTGAGGTACGGAACCCTAAAAATAAGAAAATTGTTCCAGAAAACTTCACTTATTTTTTAATCTATCATAGCTAGTTCAGAAAAACGTTTGTCAGGTCAGCTATAAACTAAGTATATATAAATAAATACAACACTCCCTTTTATAATTTGGACGACATCCGTGGCCTAACGGTCTTCACGCCAGACGGCCACACCGGAGGTCCAGGGTTCAATCCCCGGTCGGGTCAAGATGGGAAATGATCTTTTTCAGATTGACCTGGATCTTGGATGATCTATATGTATTTGTTACAAAATATAGTATCGTTGAGTTAGTATCCCAAAATACAAGTCTCTAAATTACTTTGGGGCTAACTCACTGTGTGATTTGTAATGTAACTTATCATTTATTTGACCGAGCGAGCGAAGCGAGCGAGGGCTATAATTCAAGTTGGAGCGAAGAACACATTGTTTGTATGTATGTATGTATGTATGTATGTATGTTTGTTCCGCGATAACTCTCGAACCGTTGTTCCGATTTTGATGAAAGTTGGAATATATGTAGGGATGGTTAATAGAATTTTCAAGTTCGTTGGGCATCAAAATCGGTCCAGCCGTTTTTGAGATATTTAATTTTTTGTGAAAATAAATATTGTATTTTAATAGTCGCGAGGTCTACGTTCGCAGCGAACGACTAGTTATATTTATAATTGACCGAGCGAGCGAAGCGAGCGAGGGCTATAATTCAAGTTGGAGCGAAAAACATATTGTTTGTATGTATGTATGTATGTATTTTTGTTCCGCGATAACTCTCGAACCGTTGTTCCGATTTTGATGAAAGTTGGAATATATGTAGGGATGGTTAATAGAATTTTCAAGTTCGTTGGGCATCAAAATCGGTCCAGCCGTTTTTGAGATACTTAATTTTTTGTGAAAATAAATATTGTATTTTAATAGTCGCGAGGTCTACGTTCGCAGCGAACGACTAGTTATGTATGTGTCACAGAAAGAGTACCGCCCAGACATACACACAATGGAATGTCGAATGAAAGTGAAATTAAAACTCATAATAAATATTAAAACGTTAAAAATATCTGACATCATTAATTTTGTTGTCAGCCTCCGTGGAGTAGTGGTCATTATCATTACCACTCAACCACGGGGTTCGGAGTTCGATACCTGTGTCCTTATTCTCGTATTAAAAGTCGCTGCGACATCGTGGCGACTTGCAGTATGTGAGCTGTGCGACAATATTCAAAAGCATGGCGGTAAATAGTGTCTCACCGCTCACACACTACTAGCAAGTCCTCAGCAAGTCGCTACAATGTCGCAGCGACTTCGAATACGAAAATTACGCCACTGGTTATAACGGTAAGCGATTCTGATCTTTGACAGATTAGTCTGAATCTTGGAAGTTTTTTACCACGGGCAAAAAAAAAATGCCACGGGCTAAGGGCACAAAAAGAGAGATACCTATCAAAAATTTAGCATTTGTTTTAAAGTAGCGTCAAAAATCTCGGTATTAATGAGGGATTTTCCGAGACCCAATCTAAAAAAAAAAGTAGTTCCAGATGGCGTCTAAGCAAAGGCGAGAGAAAAAGTTCCATACAAAAAGCAAAAATTCACGGGATTAGCATTTAAAAAAAAAATAAAACTAAGTAAAAAAAAATACATCTAATCAAGTATCAATATTGTGATTTGTGCAACTGTCAAACTGTTATGTGATTTTTTTTCTGCCTCTGGTTGACAAGAATAAGCGCACCATACAGGTTCAGCCATTATTACGACTCGGCTTTCATAAAACGCTATCTGTTGAGACTTTTTTATAGGTACTGATTTGTTTTTTCTTAATTTAGCTGTCAGGAAAACGCTCATTTGGCCCCCTGTGAAGTATAATTTGTTATTTTTGACAGATATTGTTTCAAATCAATCAACTATCTTCATCAATCAACAATCATGAATCAAACAGTGTGATCGTATCATTAAGTTTTTAATTATCATTAATAGTAGTGTGTCTGTCTAAAAAACTTAAAAATAAAGTTTTCTCTCAACAAACCCTTTCATTTGATATCCATATTGTAGAAATGCATTACAAATAACTATTCCGCCATCTTGGATGGTCCGCCATATTGGATTTAGAATGACGTTACATACCATATCACATACCGTGTGTACGAAATTTCAGCTCAATCGGTTGAAGATACTACTTCAAAATTGAGTTCTAAGATTCCACCCGAACGAACATACATACATTGCAAGTTAAATAAAAGCTTTAAAAAATTGTAGCAGTTTCTTGGATTTTCTAGTCAAATGATCCAACTGCCGAGTGAGGTCTGTTAGATGTTACAATACTACAATACAAAAAGTAAACGATAAGACGTCTAGACCTTTAGATTACTATTTTTAGCAGTATTTTCGAATTTATTATAAAAAACCTAGACAGAATATTCCATAGCTTAACAACCACTGATGAATCACTGCAACGGGTTTTAATATCTAGTCATTTAGCTAATAATAGAAGGTTATTTTTGACATGGTTATTTTATTACAGCACTGTTAATTATCAAAACATAGAATAAAAATCACAATTTTTTGTTACATAAGAAAAAGATAGGTATATTTACAAATCTTTTATTGTCTTCAGCCTGACAGGAAATTCAAATTAAATAAACTAATAATTTATCATAACAATGTTAACAATTAAAATAAACATGGTTGTTGGTCGATAGAAAAAACTTCGCACGAAAGACACCGCGGATCCCTATTCGAGCCGAGCATAAATTAATTAGCCAATAACACAGTGAACCTGTTAGTATTCGGACGCATAAACACAATAAAAAACGTAAACACAATTTGAAAAACATAAATTAATCTGGAAAAAAAATCAATTAATATAAATTAAAAATAAATTTTAATTCGATAAAAGAACACGAGTGAAACGAATAACGATTTAAATTCGAAAAAGGAATTGGAATAAACTACATGTGCCTCGTTCGTCTTGAAACGATTCTAATTTTAAATCATTTATTGCGTACTAAAAACAATTAATTAAAATGTGTGCAATGAACAACGACAATATGAAAAACAGTTTTGATTGGCGATTGTTATTGAAAACTGTGTTTCACTGTTTGTGTGTGTTATTGTGTTATGCTGTTGCGGCAGCTGGGTGTGTTATATCGTTATCTTTGACAGAAGAGCAGAGAAGAATACCAGATGTGGATAATATAAAAACATACGTCGCATGTTTCTTTACGAATTGGAATTATGTAAGTATTTTTCGGATTTAAATACCTAAATAAAGCCGCGTTGACACGATGCAAGTTTTCTCGGACCGACTGCACTCTGTCCACTCGCAACGCATGATCCGAGCGCACTCGGACAACTCTCGTATACAGATTACAAACAAATTATTGAGAAAGCAATCAATGGCAGACAACTCAAGATAGTAGTTGTGTGTAAATTACTTTCATATAGAAATTAGATATGGTGAAAAAATTCCATGCGAGCAGGACTTGAACCCGCGACCAGGTCTTTATACGACCTTCACCATACCTAATCCTAACTAAGTAATATTATAAATGCGAAAGTGAGTTTGTTTGTTTGTTACCTCTTCACGCTTTAACTAGTTACTGAACCAATCTTCCTGAAATTTCGCATACACATAGCTGGAAGTACGGAGAAGGACATAGGGTACCTTTCATCCCGAGAAAAAACACACGCGGGCGAAAGCTAGTTATTATTATTTTTTCACCATATCTAATTTCTATATGAAAGTACTTTAGTACTAATTGCATCTGAGATGCTCAAAAATCCAAAAATAAGTAGTTGTGTGTGTTTCATTCCATATAATGACCACGACCCTCAGCCATGAGAATTACGACCACAGAATTACGACTGAGAAGGAAGTGTAGGTACTGTAGCGTTACACCGCTACATAGTCAAGTCTATTTTAGTTTGCGATTCTATTTCTACGCAAACTTTTTTCTGTGTTCTTTCTTTATGATAAGTTTTTTTGAAATTAAAATTCTGGTGGTTCGATTTTTTTGACTTACTGTCAATTGGGAGAAAATGGAGATTTTTTAGAGAGTTGATTTTTTTCTTTTTGATGTTTTTATCTATTCTTAACATACAAGTATCGATCTCTAGCAATGGTTTTTAATGGTGAGAAAACTTCAGGGTGGGGAATGCACAATAGAGGCTTTCCCAACGACATCTATTTTGGATATCAAACGACAGATTTCTTCACATCTGAAGATTCCAATTGAAGATCAAAAGTTGACGATCAGACCGTTCAGGGGTATCCTATTAAAAATGGGACGAAGTTGAATCTAGTTGTCAAAAACCAGAAGGATTATATGAAGTAGCACTGAAATATTTCATGTATGTATTGTATGGATTGTTTATTAGACGAGAGTGGGCAACGTCGGCCTGCACCTGGATATTCGTCAGCGTGTTGTAAATCAGGTTGTGGACCAAGATGTGGGACTCAGCCGGGTTGAACGCGCTCCGAAATCTTCAGTCGCGGCAAAGTCGGCCTGCACATGAGAATGAGTCACAGAGCGACGAAATGTTTAGTTTGTAACCGTGGCGCCTGTGGTTCTTTTAAGATAGACTTTTTAAACATATTGTGATAACTTTTTCCTCTAAATTCTAAAGGCCCCCCTTTTGTCGGGATAATTTTTGTTTCGGTTTTGGTTTGGAATTTTTATACATCATTTCATCCATTTCTTTCACTCATTTAATTTTCTTTTTAAAATGACAAGCAAATTCATGTATTTCTTATTTTACCTGTTAATATTCCTTTCCTGTTGTTAACTTTCCTTTCTTTTATTTTTATTTCTTTAGTGTGTCCGGATATTTTTTTGTTAAAGGACATTGGTCAAATTTTTTTTAGTTCAAAAATTATACTCGTGTTTTAAGCAGTGATTTTTTTATTTTGAAACCCAAGTTTCACTGCAAAAATGGCGCCCGATTTGCGGAAAGAATCCTGGTTTTTACCTGTTTTTTACCTTTTCTTACTTTGCTCGAATTTTTTTTTTGTTGTTTTTGTGGGACGGTGACCGTTTACCGGTCGCGGTTTTCCATCCTGTGATTTTCTGTTTTAGCCTGCCGAAGCTGCCTATGCTGCGACCCGACGATTCTCCTTACTGTGGATTATTCACATTTAATTGATGGCTTTAGAGTCGGAGGTTATATTGCGGTACGGTGTTGCATCGGGTTGCTCTGGTTCTTGCATTAAATTGGCTACTGCTTACACCCCGAATTTCTTAATGTACGGTCGCGAGTTGTCGATGATTCTGCAGCGTGTTGAAAATCAGACTGTGGACCAAGATGTGGGACTCAGTCGGGTTGAACGCGCTTCTAATCTTTTGACGCTTCGTGCTCCACGCTTTGTTCAGTGCCGCGTGTTTAGACGAGTATCCCCGCAGGCTTTCGTGTTGGCGGATACGGGTTCTGGAGCACGTCGGTACTTATCATATTAAGGACATTCTCAAATAATTTTTTTGCTTAATCCGTTTTCTTATCTTTTTTTTCAAAATTCTAAAATATTCACATTATTTACCTGGCTATGACAACCTGGATATTCGACAGCGTGTTGAAAATCAGGTTGTGGACCAAGATGTGGGACTCAGCCGGGTTGAACGCGCTTCGAATTTTCAGACGCTTCGTTAGGTATACTCGTATGACCAAGTCTCTGATTCATAGGGATAGCAATAAGGTTTAGTATTTCGTTTAGTTTTTAGGTTAGCATTTGGTTGCGTTTTGCTGTTTGTTGGTTTTGTGTAGGTATCTTGTCCGGATTTTGTTTTAGTTGTTCGGTTGTTATGTTTTATTGGTTGTTTGTTGTGGTTTGTTTGTTTGTTTTGTTGGTTTGTTTGTTTGTTTTGCTTTGTTGTTTTTTTGTTTGGTAGGGAGATGCTGTAGCGTTACACCGCTACATAGTCAAGTCTATTTTAGTTTGCGATTCTATTTCTACGCAAACTTTTTTCTGTGTTCTTTCTTTATGATAAGTTTTTTTGAAATTAAAATTCTGGTGGTTCGATTTTTTTGACTTACTGTCAATTGGGAGAAAATGGAGATTTTTTTGAGAGTTGATTTTTCTTTGATGTTTTTATCTATTCTTAACATACAAGTATCGATCTCTAGCAATGGTTTTTAATGGTGAGAAAACTTCAGGGTGGGGAATGCACAATAGAGGCTTTCCCAACGACATCTATTTTGGATATCAAACGACAGATTTCTTCACATCTGAAGATTCCAATTGAAGATCAAAAGTTGACGATCAGACCGTTCAGGGGTATCCTATTAAAAATGGGACGAAGTTGAATCTAGTTGTCAAAAACCAGAAGGATTATATGAAGTAGCACTGAAATATTTCACGTATGTATTGTATGGATTGTTTATTAGACGAGAGGCAACGTCGACCTGCACCTGGATATTCGTCAGCGTGTTGTAAATCAGGTTGTGGACCAAGATGTGGGACTCAGCCGGGTTGAACGCGCTTCTGAAATCTTCAGACGCGGCAAAGTCGGCTTGCACCTGAGAATGAGTCACAGAACGACGAAATGTTTAGTTTGTAACCGTGACGCCTGTGGTTCTTTTAAGATAGACTTTTTTAAACATATTGTGCTAACTTAATCCTCTAAATTCTAAAGGCCCCCTTTTGTCGGGATAATTTTTGTTTCGGTTTTGATTTGGAATTTTTATACATCATTTCATCCATTTCTTTCACTCATTTAATTTTCTTTTTAAAATAACAAGCAAATTCATGTATTTCTTATTTTACCTGTTAATATTCCTTTCCTGTTGTTAACTTTCCTTACTTTTATTTTTATTTCTTTAGTGTGTCCGGATAATTTTTTTGTTAAAGGACATTGGTCAATTTTTTTTAGTTCAAAAAATTATACTCGTGTTTTAAGCAGTGATTCTTTTTATTTTGAAACCCAAGTTTCACTGCAGTACATATTGGTCTTTGTCATAATCCTAACTTCTTCTTCTTATCGAGTGTTATTAATAACACTGGTGTCAGATTGTATTCAAGTCGCCTATAAAGGCATCTGACATGACTTTTACGACTACCGCCATCTAGTGGCAGTAGCCGCATACACACTAGTAAACTAAACAGTCAGCCAATGTGCAGGTTTCCTTACGATGTTTTCCTTCATCGGAAGCAGGTGGTGGTCTATGAGAAAACTACCATACATGAGTCAGATTATCTACTGTGACACAAGTAGGATTCGAACCCGGGTTCTATCCGTTCTCAGGCGGGTGTCATTACCACTTGGCCACCACCGCTTCAAAATCGTAACTATTAATTCGAAAGTGAGTTTATTTGTTTGTTACCTCTTCACGCTTTGTCTACTGAAACAATCTTCCTGAAATTTCGCCTACACAGTTAGAAGTTACTGAGACGGACATAGGGTACCTTTCATGCCGGGAAAAAGCACGGTTCACGTGGGAAATTCACGCGGGCGAAGCCCCGGGCAAAAGCTACATAAATAAAATCTAGAAACGGACTACCTCTGTCAGCAAATCCTATTAAATGTCAATGACACGGACTTAATTTGAACACGCACTCAATACCGGCAGTTAGAAGGATTCTCTTAATTTGGATAGTAGGAAGGTTCTCTTCGATCCTGATTCGAATTTTATTTTTATTTTTTGTTCTTAACCAATTCATTGTGGTGTGGTTACTTGATCACAAACAACATGTTTTTTTTTTTTCTTATATATATATTTTTTTTTGACTGTACACAATCTAGTGTATGTATAAAGTTAATAAATAGCCCCTCTGGCATGTTAGGCGACCAAGATTGTTTCATGAGTTTCTTTCGGCATTTCTTCTCAGCAGTGGTCGTTCCGAAATGCTAGTAGTTTGTAGCTTTGAGATATAATATATTATGATTAAATAATTAGTTTTCGACGTGAAAAAGAGCCTTCTTTGAAGGCCAAGTTTCAATAAAAAAAATTGACTTTGACTTTGGACTGGGACTGTGGTTTTGGAAGCCACCATGCAATGAGGGTTTATTTGTTTTATTAAGATACATACACATACATATATACATATATACATACATATTTTTCTCGTTTAACGCTCACTAGATGGCGCCACTGGCGAGTGTGGTCCTGTCAATGGCACAATACTGTCATTTGAATTTGACACATTGACATTAAAAGCGTTGTTCTATCTGTCAGATGTCTGCACTTTACTCGTAGGTCCTGACGTTACTTAGTTACTTTATGTATCTTAAATAATTTCTGTAATTTCTTGTGTGTCAATAAAGAATTCTTGTTGTTGTTGACGTTTGGTGGAATATTTGAACGCGATGTGACCATTTTTGTTGCGGCGTTCGGGACCGGCGCCGCGGTCTTGGCGCCATCTTGCAATTATTTTGAGTGGTACGTTGGGACCACGACCAGGCATATTTTTTATATTTTGTTTTATTTTCGAGGTTGGAAAAGTACAGACAAAGCTAAAATTCAATAAAATATTTTTTAAATTAAACTTGTACGGCTACGTCTTCCATGCTGGTCTGGGATCGAAGAAAAAACATATAATGTGCCAGCTGCTTCTCTTCCCGCGCAGATTGTAAAAGTCGATCGAGGGAAAGGGCTTTCTCCACTCATAGGCCATGGCTAGCAACCTGTCACTATACCTGAATCTCCATCCCATCAGTTTGCCCACTATTCATCTAAGCGTGGCCTTCGAGGCTCACGACTCTTGGCTCTGTCTACCCCGTAAGGGATAAAGACGTGATTATGTAATTGTATCTATACGGCTTGGTTTCTGTGTGCTATGTATAGCCGAAGAACGTGTGCGAGTGAGCATATTTTTATTTACAGGATATTTTAAATTTTTAATATTTTTTCGTTTTAAATTAAATACGAAATAAGCATATATTGGGACGAAACCATATATTTTTTTTTTATTTGGGACGATAATCAATCAGTGGCCAGATTAAAGGCAAACTCAATTTTTAATCCCCATCTTCCAGTCTCCAGTTTAATCTAAGTAAGTATAATAAGACAAAGTCTATCGACTCATTCTCCTACTTATAATTTTTTTTAAGATTACTACCTGCTAGGTACATTTATTTGCCTATAACGCATGTTTTTTTTCGATCAAAGTATGTTATATTTTAATGGCAGCTAAAACAGGTTGTGTTATTTTAAAATAGAAACTTAATAAAAAACACACTCAGAGACAAAATATCGAAACCTTCTAGACATACCTACTCCCCTAAAAAGACAAAAAAAAAATTGTTGTTTGTTAATTACCGAAACTAGAAAACACGAAAATTAATATTCAATATACGTCACGAATGATCTTTCATTTTTTTCAACCATACGTCAGTTTTGATTATTTTTTTCAAGATGAAGACCATCTATGTGTTTCATGCGTTAAATTTTTTTATTTCAATTTATGTGTCGTGGTGGGGAAATGATACTATATCGAACTTATCGAATTATTATGATTCAGTGCCTGAAATTAAGGATTTGAAAAGTTATTTGCGAGCATACGCTACTTTTTGGAATTACGTAAGTGTATATCTGTTTATGACTATTTAGGACTTCCATAAAAAGGGAGATATTAGGAGCACCCATAACCGGAGAGCATGTATGAAGAGAGTGATGAGTGTAGAGGAAGCGAGAGAGATCTGTAAGGATCGTAGCAAGTGGACATCGCTGGTCTCTGCCTACCCCCACGGGAAAAAGGCGTGATAATATGTATGTATGTATATCTGTTTATGATAAACTAGCCTTTTCCCGCGGCGTCACCTGCGTAAATTATACACCAAAACCTTCCTTATGACCTACATGACAATTATGACCAAGATTTTTTTTTTATTTTTTGCTATAAATGGTGGTTATTTAGCACTAAGACAGGAATTTTGAAACTTCCACCCCTAAGAGGGTAAAATTAGTAAAAAATCAAAAATATAAAAAAATCTAATAAAAAAAATCTGAAAATATCACAAGATCTCAATCAGGCACGGTTTAAGAAGAGCGGAGCCTCCTGGCACAGGCATCTTTGATAGCCTAAAAAGAGACTCCAACACCTAGTTATAAGATCTGAATTTGTAAATCCATACTAATATTATAAATGCGAATGTTTGGATGTGAGTTTGTGAGTTTGTGAGTTTGTGAGGATGTTTGTTACTCAATCACGCAAAATCTACAGGACGGATTTCGATGAAATTTGGTACAGAGGTAGATAATGACCTGGAATAGCACATAGGCTACTTTTTATCCCGGGAAAAAGCACTGTTCCCGTGGGAAATTCACGCGGGCGAAGCCGCGGGCAAAAGCTAGTGGAAAATAAACATTTTTGATTTTGATTTTGATCACACTTGATAAGAAGAAGTAAAAATGAAACTCACGCGTACGAACTCGAGAGCAAAAGTTTTCAGCAAAAAAATTAACTCGTGTAACTTTAGGCGACTTGAAAAAAAAATCGAATACCTACTAGCATAATTAAAATCCAATATAGTGGATTTAAATATTATTATTAACTAGTTTTTGCCCGCGGCTTCGCTCGCGTTAATACTTTCTTAGCGGATGCCTACGTCATAACATCTACCTGCACCTAGGGTTGCCAGGCGTCCGGATAAAGCCGGACATAGGTATAGGCTTTTCGATTGCGTGTCCTGCCAAAATAAACGGTGTCCGGCCTGTCCGGCTTTTGTTAGGATTTTTATATTTCGTAAACGAGCGAGCGCCGAGCGTGGCCCGCGCTCTTGCGCTCTGTCGGTATTACCAAAAAGCTTGATTTTACATACAATTTTTTTGTCGTACCTATTAATACTGAGCCAAAATCCTCAATAATGTAGGGTGTACGGCCTTTCTACCGTCCGGCCGTACCTTTATGTCCGGCCAAACTGGCTGGTCTGTCCGGCTATTAGGTTTGGCGACCTGGCAAGCCTACCTGCATGCTAAATTTCAGCCCGATCCGTCCAGTGGTTTGGGCTGTGCGTTGATAGATCACTATGTCAGCCAGTCAGTCACCTTTGATATATAGACTAGCTTTGGCCCGCGGCTCCGCCCACGTGAAGTTCCCACGGGAACAGTGCCTTTTTCCGGAATCAAAGGTATCCTATGTCCTTCTTACTATGTGTATGCGAAATTTCAGGAAGATTGGTTCAGTAGACAAAGCGCGAAGAGGTAACAAATAAACAAACTCACTTTCGCATTTATAATATTAGTTGTGATATTATACATAGATAAGGAAATTGTTAAGCCTTATTTAATATGTGTGTATGTATGTTCAATTATCATAAACATCTCTGAACCTTGACTGTGCTCAGAAGTCATCGACGTAATGTGCAATTATTATACACATACACAGGGTTAACCGTTATGGTCTAGTGGTTGTTTTGTGGCCGAGAAGATCACGGGTTCAAATCCTATGGGAAACTTTTCTGTAGACATTTATACCTTTATTGTACAAAAAATACAAAGTAAATGTACAATTGGAGGGCTTAATGCTAAAGCATTATCAGCCAAGTCAGCCAACCTTTGGGTTATGCAGAAAATTTTAGGTGGGGGTATAATAAAGGTATACCTTTAGGTCATTACCTTTTAGGACTAATAAAAAAAAATGTGTAGTGGTAAAATTGAGTAACTGGCACACGAGTAAAATTTAATTTTAAAAAGTTCTGTCATATTCGATTTTTAATCACTGTTACTTTTTTCCTATTATAATTTCCTATTTTTTTTTATCGGTGTAGGTACTTCGAAAATTGTGTCGTTCGGTGTCTCCATCTTGTAACAAACCAACACTTATTATTATACACTATTTATTTTTCCATTTATTTTTTACTAAACCTAACCTTGTATTAAACACAGAACATATAAAAGTATGTTCTGTGGTATTAAACTCTTACTATTTATTCGGTAAATAATAAATTTACCGAATAAATAGTAATATGTAATTAAATAACAGAGTTAGCCTAAAATCTCCTGAAAACGACACATAAGGTTAGTTCATATTTCTTCTTTTTGTAAATACCTACTAGAGAAATATTTGAGAAGGAAAAAACATGTTCATATTTGAACTGTTACAATCTTTGGCATAGATATTTCCTAATTTGAATATCATATTGCGGAAACAGTTAATACCTATATAAAAAATAACAGTTAAAATTAACAGTTAAAATGCAAACTCCAAACTACGTATTATATTTACGTAACGTTAGTAAAGATGCAGTGTGGTTAGTAGGTACAAGGACGGAAAGAAATTCATAAAAACATAATTAAAATTTCCTATTGTTTTTCCAATTTTTTACAATTTTAAAAATTTGAACCTTCAATGTGTTGATGGCTAAAAAGACGTTCAGTCTTGTACATGTCATTACTGTGTTCTAATGTGTGTTTTCCGCATGAAGTGATATTTCCTTTTTCAAATTTGTTTTTTAAATATTTTCGGCCAGATTGTTAAATTCAAATTGTTTTTCTTTTTATAAGAATTATGTTCATTTAATTATTGAATTGATTTTTTTTAAATACATTTATTTAAGGCCAGTGTTTTTAAAGGTTATTCTCGAACATTGAAAGATGAGGTTCTTATTATTTTTAAATCATTTATTAGCGTTCGGTGTTGCGTTGTATTGTTCAAACGTTAGTTTGGAAATAGGTACGGGACTTTTGAAAAAATATACGGCATGTACGGCGGTCGATAATTTGAAAAGATTTTGGCCTCTCGGAGCGACTTTCTGGTTACTTGTAAGTATTTTTTTTTTATTACCTAATTATTTAAGATTTTTCAAAATTTCACCTAATTAACACCCTAATAGAGATGGAATTTCCAAAATTTATTTTTTAGTGTTCACTTGTACGCATAACCTTATCCTTTTTTTTAACTTTTCTTTTATTGCAATCTGTCCCATTTGCAACAATATGTCCAGTTTCTATGATTAAAAAAAATGTCCAACTGCCGCACCCAAAAAAGGAGGAAAATAAAGGAATGCGAAAAGTGTATACTCAAAGGTGTATACCACTGAGCGATTGACCTTCCAACTTCAGAATTTAGAACAGTAAAAAAAATAATTTACAACAACAACCACATAAGCCAAAAGAAGTCCAAGATATGAAATTGTAACCACCTATTTAAATTATCAAAAAATAAAAAACACGACTGACAACTCACATAGCCTTTGTCACTCGCAGAAATGCAAGGATCCTAAAATACCTCTCACAAAAAAATCTGTTTTTCTGTTTTCTAAAAATCTGAACATCTCATACATGAACCCTAAAAACACTCATTTTTTGGTCAGTCGTGTAAAAAATACCCCTTTTGTAGCTACATTTTTTATTATACCACTACTTACTTACTTAATTACAACTCCGCTGAAAAGGGGAAGAACCTAGGTAGGATAGGTTCCACTTTTACTTTTAATAACAATGCTAAGATCTAGAATTACCTACCATTACCTAGATGCAATGTGAAAGGCACAAATGGATTTGAATGAGGGTATCGGCTTAGTAATTGATTCGCACGAAATTCATTCGTTCCCGAACGTGCGAAACGTCCACATATCAGATAATAATTTTTGCTATGGCGTTTCTTAAGCACTGATGAATTTTAATCGAGTGCGAACCGACTCTTCAAAAATTAGTAGTACGCCTTTCGCACATACCCATTTTTTATGGAAAAGTTTTAACAAAAGTTACATCGCGCACAAAATCATTTCGAAATCTGTTTCGAATTATTAATTATACTTCTAATAAAGGTAAGAAATAAAATGCTTCTTTTTATAAAAAGTTATTTTGCACTTACACACATTACAGATTGCAAAAAACATAACTACAACTTAAAATCACAATTAGAAATCACACAAGTTATATCACCGTAATAGAATGGCATCTTTATAATTATGTAACAAGTTATTCTTTTAATTTTAAATTGAATGATATGAATTATTGACCTTATATTTATGAGTGCTATGAAAAGTAGCATATTATTTTAATATTAATATTATAATATATTTTGTACACAACTGTACCTTCGTTTTTTTTATTTCGTCACATTTCGTTATAATCTCATACTATACTTACTAGACAGACAGGTCGGTTCGCACGCGATTAAAATTCATCCGTGCGAAAACGCCTACTCTCTCTCTCTCTCAGCCTAATGACGTCCTGGACAAGTGCCTTCCCCAAGGATTCTATCCATGGGGGGTTTTTGCCGTAATCGCCACGCTTGGCAAGTGGGTTGGCTCACTAAAAATAATATTATTGAATGTGGACGTTTCAGTACGTTCGGGCGAATGAATTACCGTGCTGTAGATGCAACTACTAAGCAATAAATGATTTGAATGGTATCGTTTTTCCGCCCACTAGTTGGCGCTATTCAAAGTCAAAGTCAATTATTTTTATTCATATAGGCTTAAAAATAGCACTTATAAATCGTCACATTCTTGTTTTTTAGTTAGTTGACGTCATAAAATTACTTAAAGCTAAGGTTACCACCGCCTCCAAAGCGCAAGTGGAGAAGAGGCGGCGCAACAAACTCCACTGCTGCATTTTCTCCAAAGACGTCACTTTACAACATAATGACTGTATATGTGGACGAATGTATATAATATTGGCGTATGAGGTCTGACAGATGGTATAATACTGTCATCAGTTGTCAAATTCATCTGACATACTTCACTCGTTAGTAGCACGAATTAGTGAGCGGAAAATTATAACCCTCATTGAATTGATGGTCATATTAGGCAACAAATGAAGCCAACAAAATACAAAACCTTTTGTAGGATTTAAATCCGATTTGGATTTTCATCCCATTGGCTTAAGTCTTTCATCATCATCATCAGTTTTCTACTACCCCACTGCTGGGTATAACCCTCCCTCTGTCTACGCCAAGCTTCTCTATCCTGGGCCATCGCCATCCAGGTCTTGCCAGCTATACTCCTTACAACATCGACCCACCTAGTCGGCACCACGGTCACAACGTCGGCTTAAATCTGTACTTTGACATTATTATAACCTCTAGAAAATTGCATTTTTTTCTCATTAACCTTGACTTTTGATCTGTTACGTCAACGTTTGTGACGCTGAATGCAAAATGAGTAAAAAAATCGTGAGTTAGTAAAATAAAAACCGTTTTAAAAAACTGATGATTATTCACAAAGCAATGAGTTTTTTTATTACCCGACTGTGAAGAAAGGTTATCCATGTTTCATAAAAACTTAGCGAACACATTTTTACATAAGACTATCCCCGCCCCGGCTTCACATGGGAAGTATATACATAAATTGTAGCCTATGTCACTCAGGCATAATGTAGCTTTCTATTGGTATTCGTAAAAGAATTTTTGAAATCAGTTGAGTACCTAAGTAGTTCTGGCAAACCAGCTGCCAGATGGTCGGACGATATTAAAAAGACTGCAGGGCCGACCTGGGCCAGGATCGCCGCATCAAGATCGGAGTGGAAAACCATTCAAGAGGCATACGTTCAGCAGGGGACGCAAAATATGCTGAGAAGAAGAAGAAATCATTCTGAAGATGACCCCCTACTAACTTACTTACTTCGATAGCTCGACGACCCAAAGAGGATCTTGGCCTCCGATACTAAAAGCTTCCATTCCTTCCTGTTCTGCGCTACTTCCTGCCAGTCAAACTTGCAAACAATTCCTCTTTATTAAAGTGTAAATTTTGAGACCGCAACCATTTTCCTTATACTCCACCACGCCGTTTGCCCCCCACCGGGGGACTTCGGGAGAAAAAATAGATAAAATAAATATAATTAAAAAAAAATTGTTATTTATGACGAGTGTAAAATGATGTGCGCTCAAACCTTGTCAGGTTTATGCACATTTATATGACTGTGTATAGTATTGTATCTTTTGTCATTAAATAAATAATAAATTGTAGCATGACTTTTCACACATTTGGATCAAAGAGTATTCAACCTATTTTAGGGTACCGTATCCTATACTAATTAATATCATAAATGCCAAAGTGAGTTTGTTCGTTTGTTTATTTATTTGTTTGTGTGTTACCTCTTCACGCTTTATCTACTGAACTAATCTTTCTGAAATTTCGCATATGTGTAAGTACCTATGTAACTTTCTTCCACAAAAAAAAACACTGTTTCCGTGGTAGATACACGCAGGCGAAGCCGCGGACAAAAGCTAGTCATATTTAAAATTGGACGCTGGACTGATTAGGATATATCAATATACAATGTGTCCCCTCATCAGTGTCGGAGCCTTTACTTTTTTTTCTTCTACTGTAGTAAAATGGCAGCCATTTTGTTTTTTTTCGGGTTCTTGTACTAATTCAATCGTAACTACTCGCGTAAAAGTGTTATCGACATAAAATAGGTCTCATTTAAAAGCTAATCATGTAGACAACAATAAAATTAGAAAGATGTTTCAATATGAAAGGCAAAAAAAAAGAAAAAACGCAAAGACAAAAAAAAATGTATTTTTTGAATTATTAGCTTCTTGTGAATAAACTAGCCCATGAAAATGATTATATTTCGATTTTAAAACGAAAGTTAAAAAAAAAAGAAAAAAAAGTTTTGAGTGGTGAATTGTCCAAAAAAAATGCTACATTACACACCATTAAAGGTTCCGACATTGATGACGGCACACATTGTAAATAAATGCAGAGATGAAATCGCTGAACGTAGAAATTTGAAATTTTGCGAGGTTCATATGGCTTGTCTATGCTCCACTACTGAATATCTAAGTATGAAATGCTGATGTACGTTAGTTCTAAAGTTTCCAATGTCGAAGTCTTCGAGTACGATGTACGTTAGTTCTAAAGTATCCTAGTACTACGTATTCCAGTGCTAGTTTATGAGAGCGAAGTATGAAGTGCCGATGTATTGTAATTCTACATACATAGAATCACGTCTTTATCCCTTACGGGGTAGACAGAGCCAAGAGTCGTGAGACTCGAAGGCCACGCTTAGCTGAATAATGGGCTTTCTTATGGGATAGAGATTCAGATATAGTGACAGGTTGCTAGCCCATCGCCTATGAGTGGAGGAATCCCCAGTTTAAAGCCCTTAATAAGCCTTTTGGTAATTCTAAACATTGGGTTCTTTAGAATCTAAAGTACTCAATGTCATAGTACTTTTGTGAGTACGATGTACCTATGTTTATCACCATACCACCGTGTACCATGGGGTTTGGGGCGATTGACACCACGAAGTATTGACACCACGGTTGACCACGATGTAATTCTTTTAGAATTGGGAGATTAGAACCATGTTCCAACAAGCTTTATAGGCGCCAAAGTGACTTTGATAGGTCGTAAAAGAAGTTTGACGGAACCCTTGCTTAGTGCATTCGACACGTTCTTATTATACTTTATTGGGTCGTAAATTTTTTTACTAAAATAGGTATTGCATTCGTTTTTATTTTTCATATTTAACTTATTGTCATAGGACGAGCGATATAAAAAAAAATGTTTTTAAAATCTGAGTTAAATTGAATTTGCGGTATACTTTTGTGATGTTTGAAATTTAAATAGTTTTTTGAGAATACTGAAACGTATTTTTTTTTTTAATTTTAAAACACAAACAACGACCAGAAAATACAAAAATTCTAAAATAGAGCAAAAAAAAACTTTAAAAATGCAAAAAATTGAGAATTTTCGTAAAAAAAATTCGTGTAACAATTTTCGTACGATCATACATTTTTTGTTTGTCTGTATATCTGTGATCGGTTGGTGCGGTGCCCAAGATATAGCGAGGAAGTTAAATGAGGAAGAAAACGAGGAACCTGCGTTCAAAGAAGCGAAAATGTTTTTGCCTTACTACTGTACCAATTGGAATTATGTAAGTACATGAGTCCTGTGGATTTTGTTTGTTTTCGTATGCAGTGACCACAGAAATAGGAGTAATATAAAACAACTAGAATTGAAAATTCAAATTTGGACGTAAATTCGATGCCACTGAGTGTGTGTGTGCGTGAGTGAGCTAATGAGTTTCAGAGTCAGATGCGGCTTAGAACAGGCGGCG
Organism: Ephestia elutella; assembly: GCA_018467065.1. Classification (NCBI taxonomy): domain Eukaryota; kingdom Metazoa; phylum Arthropoda; class Insecta; order Lepidoptera; family Pyralidae; genus Ephestia; species Ephestia elutella. The sequence goes on from CM031565.1 coordinate 1,159,341, forward strand.
CCATAATTACCCACTTATGCCATTTGATTTCTTTGAGTTTAATTCTTAACAAGCTTTTGCCTGCGACTTCGCCCTCGTGAATTTCCCACGGGAACAGTGCTTTTTCCCTGGATGAAAGGTACCCTATGTCCTTCTCAGTACTTCTAACTATGTGTATGCGAAATTTCAGGAAGATTGGTTCAGTAGATAAAGCGTGAAGAGGTATCTAACAAACAAACAAACTCACTTTCGCATTTATAATATTAGTTAGGATTCAATGTGGAATACTTGCATATTAAAATAGTTACAAATTAACTCTTGAAAACATTACTTTTATGGAAAGTCGCGTAATAAAAAGTAAAAAAACCGGCCAAGTGCGAGTCAAACTTGCGCACCGAGGCGAGGGCTCCGTACACGCAAAGCATCTCGCATTTAGCTCTAACTAAAAGGCCAACTAGTTTAAAAAGCAGTTCGATCCCTAGGATTCACATTGCATCGAGCGCAAAAATTTGTAAGTGTGTGTTGTTTGTTTTTAGATTTATTCTTGTATAAGTAACGTACTGTTAGACCTTGCTTTTTGCCAAATTTCATGATTTAAGGTCAACGGGAAGGTCCCCATAGCATAGGTTTTGATTCCCGTCTGAAATCGCAAATATATGCGAAAATTTGCAACATTTACGGTAATATCTCCAAAAATTCAAAATTCAAAATCTCTTTATTTGCAATAAAATGTATGTACAAAGATCTTAAAAGTTAGGTGTCCAATTACATTCTACCTTGGTAAGGTGTGCAAATATAATAATATAATAAGATTGGTACTATTTCAAATTAAATTCACAATTTTCGTATTGACGTGTTGCGGCAATACAATGAGACACAGAGTTGATAGATGTCTAGTTTTATTTCAGATTGTTCTACTTATATACTTCTTATCATTGACATTTATCAATTACACTATCTAAAATCAAGCAATATGTGAGCTATCTTAACCACTAACCGCTCACGTCTCGGTATGTAGAGATACGCCATACCTTAGAAATAGTTTAACACTGGTTGTGCCTAAAAATAATTGGTTTTAAACTATTGGTAATTTTGATATTTTTTCTGCTGAAAGAGACCGTGGATCCAAGTATTCGATATTGATTTTAACTTGATACCTTTAAGTGTTCACGAGATAAAAAAGTTTGACAGACAGACGGATAGCAAAGTGATCTTATAAGGGTCCGTTTATGCCTTTTCAGGTACGGAACCCTAAAAACAACAAATAACTGTTGGTATTTTTATTATTTACCTATAGCCTCAAAAACATTTCTTTTTTTAAATTCATGATACACTTGAAATCTAAAAATTCTAAACCCGTTTTTAGTATTTGCACTTTCACTTCTAAATCGATTTTGATTTTACAGTAATCGATTTGATATTCGGATAAATGTTGTAATTGATCCTATAGATTGTTTTAATCGATGCGTGAGACCGAATAATTAAAAATCGTACTATTTTTTGGACTTACTTTCATATATGGCTCCAAATAATATCTTATATAGGTTTCCTCACGATGTTTTCCTTTACCAGAAGCAAGGCACCACTTGCTCAAACCACATGAGTTTGTATACCTAACCCATTGACTCATGTATGGTATTATACGGTGGTATATGGATACTACCATACCTGAGTCCGATTGGTATGCAAACTCATGTGGCGTGACCAGGATTTAAACCTAGGACCTTTGTCAACAGACGGTCGTCATAACCACTTGACCAACGGTTCAAAATAAAATAACTTTAAACTTACTTATATTATCACTCTTATGTAGAAATGTGTGTGGGTAGATGCATCCTAATCCTAACTAATATTATAAATGCGAAAGTGAGTTTGTTTGTTTGTTACCTCTTCACGCTTTATCTACTGAACCAATCTTCCTGAAATTTCGCATACACATAGTTAGAAGTACTGAGAAGGACATTAGGGTACCTTTCAGCCCAGGATAAGGCACTGTTCCCGTGGGAAATTCACGCGGGCGATGCCGCGGGAAAAAGTTAGTAAAAAAGAAATATAGAGCCTTTGCCCACATAAGGTCATCGAACCTTCTAGAACCAACATTCACGTAATTCTGACCTTAAACTTATATATTTGACCATGACGTTAAGAAATTTTAAATAAAATCTGTAAGTATATAAAAGATCCACCGCGTAGATTGTAAAAGTCAATAAAGCAAGTAGGTTTTAAACTGGGAATTCTTGTCACAGGCGATGGGCTAGCAACCTGTCACTATATCTGAATCTCCATTCCACCAGTAAGCCCACTATTCAGCTAAGCGTGGCCTTCGAGTCTCACGGCGTTTGGCTCTGTCTACCCCGTAAGGGAAGTCTGGAATGATGGCATGATAGATTTATTGATGACAGAACATTACTATAGTGTTAGATAATGAATTCCTTGAAGCTAAAATACCTATTATGTTACAAAATTCATTTAATTTTAATTGATAAAATTACGTAATTATTATTAATTGACATTGTAATTGTACCTAATTTAATTTCTATGCCTCAGCTCACAAAATATGTTTGACACTATGTTTTTATACAATCTTCTTCTTCCACCGGCCTTCTTCCCATTTTAATTGGGGTCGGCTCTCCTAACCACTTTTCTCCAGAACTGGCGATTCTGGGTCGTCACAGGGTCAATGTTGTTTTTCTTCAGGTCCCTTTCTATGGCTTTCATCCATGTGAGTCGGGGTCTCCCACGTTTTCTCGGCGCTGGCTCGATCTCAATAATTTTTCTGGTCATGTGGTCCGCTGGTCTCCTCATGACGTGGCCATACCATCGCAGTCGTGTTTCTGCTAGCTTTTCGTCAATGGGTCTAACTTTAAAAGTTCCTCTAATATAACGGTTAGGCACCTTGTCAAGAAGTGTGACTCCCGCGGACCATCTGAGCATTCTCATTTCTGTGACGTGGAGCTTGTTGACTTGTGTCTGTTTAAGGGGCCAGCATTCCGAACCATATGTTATTGCGGGTCTTACGGCAGTTTTGTAGACTTTTCCCTTGGTTCGTATGGGCATTCTAGCATCGCATAAGACTCCGGTGAGCTCTCTCCATTTTTGCCAACCTACGTTTCTACGGTGTTCAATGTCCGCTTCGATGTTACCATCATTGGATATCACGCTGCCCAGATACTTGAAGCTTGGTACATTCTTAAGAGCAGTAGATTGCAGGTACATAGTGTGGTGACTGCTGGAATTGGCGAATCTTGCAGTGCATGTGTTCTGTTTTCTCTCTGCTGATTTTGAGTCCTTGCCGTTTCCAGCGCTACTCGCCATGCTTCTAATGTAACCTGAAGAGTCACGGGGTCGGAGTCGATGAGCACAACGTCATCGGCGTATAGTAAGTTCCAGGGTGTAGGTTGTTGTACTTTGGCTGTCAGGTAGTCCATTACGAGGTTAAATAGTAAGGGGCTGAGGGCCGATCCTTGATGGACTCCTACTTCTACTTGGAACTCGTCGCCCACTCCGGCTGGACATCGCACCCTGGTTGTGACACCGTTGTACATGTCGACTATTACTCGGATGTAACATTCAGGGAATGCTCTGTGATCGTAGAGCTTGCCAGATCAATGGTCTGGGTATACGATCGAAGGCCTTTTCTAAGTCGATAAATGCCATATGAAGGTCTTTTTTCCTCTCTCTATGGGATTCCATTAGGATACGGATGGTGTGTATGGCATCAGTGGTTGATTTGCCTGCGACAAACCCGCATTGGTTCTCTGTTACTGTTGTTAATTTGCGTAGCCTCTCATTGATCACTCTTTCCCAGATTTTAAAGGTGTGCGATATAAGCTTAATAGCCCGATAATTTCCACAAAGCTCTTACATCTCCTTTGTTTTTATAAAACGGGACAAGGAAGCTTTTTTTCCACGAGAGTGGGATACCATCAAAAGCAATTTTATTGAATAGGTTGGTTAGAAAGCAAACCCCGGTGTCGCCCAACTTTTTCCAAATTTCCGCTGGCAGGTCGTCGGGGCCAGTGGATTTGTTATTGGCCATATTGCTCACCGCCAGTTTGACTTCATCAGGTGTAATGACTGGCCATGGACCTTCTACTACCGGCAGTGCGACAATCGGTTCGCAGGGATAGGTCTCGTTAAGTAAACCTGAGTAGTACTCTCTCCACCTTTCGTTTATATCCCTGTCAGATGTTAGAAGCGTGCCTTGGGAATCCTTGATGTATTTAACCGCCTTCGTATCCTGGGAATCTCGATGTTTCTGCTTAGCAACTTTAAATAACTGTTTATCATTGGTAGCGTTTTCTAGTGTGTTATAGAACTCCTCTCTGTTTGAGGCTTTTGTCTGCGCCACAATACGCTTGGCATTCTTCTTGCGTCTTGGTATGCCTTTCGATCTTCATCGCTTTTAGAGCTTTTGCCAAGTCTTAAACAGCTGCTTTTTTATGCTAATGTTCTCTTGCACGTTTGGGTTCCAGAAAGTAGGATCTTTGTTTTCTCGAGTAATTCCGTTTGAAACCCCAAGGTGCGAAGTGGCTTTCTGAATGGCCGTGCAGTGAAAGTCGTTCCACATTGCGTTGACGTCCTTATCTGGGTCATCATTCTCTATATAATCACTGAGTTCGGCGCACAGTCTGAGACCCTCCTTTTGATCCAATCTTATACCATCGGATCTTTAGCAATCCTAGTTTTCTTCACCTTAGCTGATCTTGGTATTTTAAAGTCTGCTACAATTAATCGGTGTTGAGATGTTAGAGGTTCGCCAGGTATTACTTTACAGTTGGTGCAGGTTCTTAGAAGTTTTCTGTCAGCTAGGATGTAGTCCACTTGAGTGCACTTTCCTCCGCTCTTATATGTGATCAGGTGTTCGTCACGTTTTGAGAAAAAGGTGTTGATGATTGCCATGTTGTATGTGGCTGCAAAGTCCAGGATGTAACTGCCTTCGGGGTTTGCGCTGCCATAGCCATAGTTCCCGTGAATTTCTCTATACGATGTTGTAGTTCTACCTACGTGCCCGTTAAAATCTGCGCCAATATATTTAGACTCGGTGTTGGGTATAGACTGCATGACTTCAAAAAGATCATCCCAGAATTGTTGTTTTTCGGATTGTGACAGACCTGATTGGGGTGCGTATGCCGATATCACGTTCATGCAAGGCTGATTGTCAAGTGCAAATTTGATTGCAATTATTCGATCACTCACTCTCTTGACGTCAACTATTCGAGCTTGGAAGTTTTCGTCAACCACTATGCCCACGCCGTTCCGGTCCGAGTGTTTTCCGGTATATATGAACTTGTAGCCATTTCCGAGATTGCGCGCTTTGGACCCCTTCCACTTCGTCTCTTGTATGCAGCAGATGCTGATCCGTCTTCTGAGCAGCACGTCGCTTAACTCAGCGCTGCGTCCTGTCATGGAGCCCACGTTCCAGCTTGGCTATACGGACTTTTGGGACGTCGGTTCCACGTTTCTTCTTGTCGTCGCTTCGGGGGTACGCCCTAACATTTGCTGCATCATTATCGCCCTTGACGTCGCTTCCGGGGGACGCCCTAGTATTTGTGTTAGACCTTTTCTTGTTCTGTTTTTTCATGGTTAGGAGAAGTTGGGTTGGCTGTGTTTTTTTTTTACGGCCGGCTGCCGCCTGACGCCAAGACAGTAACCCCTCTTGCTTACAAGGGCTTAGGAATGCCACCGTTGGCTTTCGCTCTTCCGCTGCCATCCTCAACGCGACATCCTGCCTGATGCCGCTGACCTACGTCGGCCCGGGCTCGAAATATGTTCGAGTGACCCAGCGCAGGTGTACCTGTTGGTCCGCGGGAGGTATTTTATTTCCCTCCTACCCTCCGGCACTTCTCTCAAACTGCCGGCGAGCATTCCCCGATCCGCCACCTGGGGACGCGCTCTCTAGGGGTCAGGCTCCCCCGAGAGCTTATGTTTTTATACAATCCTGTAAACAAATATTTTAAAGGAATAAATTAATATGAAAGTATTGGTATTTTTCGGTACTTTATTGAGTTTGGTACCGGTAAACGTACTGGACATCCCTAGTCTCTGCCTACTTCTATGAGAAACAAGAGATGTGTATATTTTACCATGTATTTAAATAAATATCATGTATATTATTCACCGGTGTCGTTGTACATTATTTGTACATGTACAAATTATATGTAGGTAGTTGGCATTTTTACAATCAGGTTTAAGGAAGGTTGGTACAGTCGCCAATATTTTAATTTGATGCCTCTTTGAAATTTTACAATAATAGAATCATCAGTAAAATAATCACATCACATCAGCATTTTCGAATTGTATATTTGTTATATAACAAATATACAATTCGCATTTTTACATGAGTGTTATGTTGTCAGGGTTCATGTATATAATGTAAGTTTCTTTATTCCACCATAAGTCCTGAATGGCTTAACAGATTTTGATGAAAGATCTATTTTTAGATGCCTTGCATTCCTCCGAGTGACATAGTCTATGTGAGTTGTTAGTCGTGTTTTATTAAATAATTAGCTCGTTGTGTTATGTATTGACGATACAAAACGCCCCTTAATCAAAAAATTACTTTTTCAAAAAGTTTGATCTCTAATAAATCATGATGAAAAAAAAAAAAATGCAAAATGAGTTGTATTCTATCATACAGTCCGATCGATTTTGAAAACAATAAGCACTTCTGTGTAAAGAATCCAAAAATTTATAGTTGTATTAACAATTAAAGTACAACGTGTAACATTAAGTGAAAAATGCCGCTAAGAATGCACCGAACCGTTTCGAGTTAGGCAAAAACCTGTTGCAATTTAACTCTAGATCATTCTAAAACGATCGAAGACAATGCAATAATTACTGTTTCCTGGTAATAGCTTGTAGGTATGTATGTTACACTGGTAGGTCAAGCGTCAAAACCTATGCCTTATAAGTATGACTAGCTGCATTTTAAGAGTTTGCTTCGGCGGGATTTTTGGATTAAAAATGTTGTTTTAGGGGAATATTTAAATCAACTTTAAAAATAATGGTATTTACTTAATTACTGGCTATAAAAATAATAGTTGAACCTTTCAAATAATGGATTCAACTTAAAATACTTGCTTAGCTTCGAAAATAATAGTTCCTATATTAATATTAATAGTTTGAATTACATTTTTGCTACGACTGACCAAAAAAGGAGTGTTATGTTTTCAGGGTTCATGTATCTATTTAAGTATGTATGTATGTATGTAAGTTTCTTTATTACACGACTGACCAAAAAAGGAGTGTTATGTTTTCAGGGTTCATGTATGTATGTAAGTATGTATGTAAGTTTCTTTATTCCACCATAAGTCCTGAACGGCTTAACAGATTTTGATGTGAGAGGTATTTTTAGATTCCTTGCATTCCTCCGAGTGACATAGGATATATGACGTCATCATAAAAACAAAATGGCGGATTATATATGCGATAAATAGCAGACCAAATAAATAAAATTTGATCAATCTTATCGAGTAGGGTATCAAATTAAAGGGCTTTAAAAGGCGATTTCAAAAATGTATATAACTTATATGATTGTATGTACTTTTTGTAAAAACTTCTTGTCAGTCGTGTTTTTTATTTTTAATAATTAGCTTGTTGTTTATATAATTCCCAAAATGGAGGATGTGTCGACAAAATAGAACCATTCAGGGCCATGTCGATTCTTGGCCGTGCCGATGAATATGATGATAGTTGTTTTCATCAAATGTGACGGACAAATCACACAAACTGAGCTAGCCCCAAAGTCAATTCGAGACTTAACTATGTTTTGTCAGATATATATATATCTTCTATCTATATATATATATATATAACTCAAAGGTGACTGACTGACTGACATAGTGATCTATCAACGCACAGCCCAAACCACTGGACGGATCGTGCTGAAATTTGGCATGCAGGTAGATGTCATGTGGATTCTTAGCGGATGCCTACGCATCCGCTAAGAAAGGATTAACGCGAGTGAAAGCCGCGGGCGCCAGTTAAATATGTGAGAATTAGGTACCTTACGATATCACAAAACATAGTCTATGTGACTATAATGCAGTCCTGTTTTTTTTTTCGTAAATCATCTCTCTCTCATCTGAGCATTTTCCCTGTTGCAACCACAGCGTACGCGTCGAAGCCCAGGGCCCGCTTTCCTTCTTTTTCCTCTCCACTTCTTTTTGTAAACTATTATATTATTTATTATATGTAGGAGAACTAAAGTAATCGACATAGCCCGCAGAATCGCGAAACTTAAGTGGCAGTGGGCGGGGCACATAGCTCGTAGAACAGATAGCCGTTGGGGCAGAAAAGTTCTCGAGTGGCGATCACGAACCGGAAAACGTAGTGTTGGCAGGCCTCCCACTCGGTGGACCGACGACCTGGTGAAGGTCGCGGGATGCGTATGGATGCGGGCAGCGCAGGACCGGTCAACGTGGAAATCCTTGGGGGAGGCCTTTGTCCAGCTGTGGACGTCTTTTTCGGCTGAGAGAGAGAGTGAGAGATTATATTACTTATGTGCAATACGGCATGTTTGCAGGCGAAACCACACGCAAAAATTAGTAATAAATAACTCTATTTAATGTTAATTAAAATATTAGAGTAAATTAAAAAAACACATTGATTTAATTTGATTTTAATTATGAGATCGACTGTACAGCTCTGTTGAATCAATGTCATTCAGTGTGTAATAAAAGTTATAGAGTTTAAACGTACCTACAATAACACTATTATTATTTATTTAATATTAAACTTGACATATTTTGTGCATAAATCATTAAAATATTATTTATATGCTTAAATTTGGTGCTTTCGATTAAAACAGTGTAAATGAAAAGAGTCAAAAATAATGCTATATTTATTTTTTCGGTAAAATGAAAACTAAATTTTACGATTTAAAAGACAATTTTTTTTGGGATATTTAAATATTGATTAATGCATTAAAATTTAATTAAAATGAATTTTATTGATAATTTAAGATTTTTTTTACATTTTGTATTTATCATTCATCATTTAGGAGTGGTCGTGTATGGGGGAGTTTTGTGTAGCAAAATTATATCAGATCCTAATGATTTGGTTAGACAATTGTGTGTATTTGGTGCCGCATATGGAACTAACTGGAATTTTGTAAGTCCATATTTTATATTTATATATCTATACATATAATAAAACAGTAAAAATATTTTGTCTGTACATTTAATATTTTTGACTGAAATGGATAGAGGGAGACCTAAAAAGAACAATAGAAAGCAAAAAAATTTTTTTGGAATTTCTTGTCTGTCTGTCTGTCTGTCTGTATGTAGGTACGCGTTTCACGCAAAAACTACTGGACGGATTTGAATGAAACTTTTTTTGTTGTATAGCTTTTAAGCCTGGGCAACATATAGGCTATAATTCATTTTGAAAACTGGAACACCTGATGAAGAACCATAACGGAACAGCTAAACTATAAGTAATATGGAAATGGTGCCTTAACAAAAATCGTTCAACCTGATGAGCATTTTCTGCCGACGTATAAAAATTAAAGATCTGGAACATCTGATGAAAAGCTCCAAGAGACCAGCTACACTATAACATATATGGAAATGGCGCCTTAGCAAAAATCGTTCAACCTGATGAGCATTTTCTGCTGACGTATACATATTGAAGATTGGAACATCTGATGAAAAGCTCCAAGAGAGATTTTTCATCTAAGCGAAACTCACGCGGGCGAAGCCGCGGGCGTCAGCTAGTCCCATCTAATATTATAAGCGAGAGTGAGTTTGTTTATTTGTTACCTTTTCACGCTTTATCTACTGAACCAATCTTCCTGAAATTTCAAATTGAATAAAAAATTGCGTGAATTTCGCACGGGTACAGTGCTTTTTCCCGGGATTAAAGGTATTCTATGTCCTTCTCAGTAATTCTAACTATGCGTTTGAAAATTTCAGGAAGATTGGTTTAGTAGATAAAACGTGAAGAGGCAACAAGCAAACAAATAAACAAACAAACTTAATTTTTATTATATTAGCATGAGTAAGCATTCTGTGATATAAATAAACAACCTTAGTAACTTGTGATTTTAAGATCTAAAAATAAAATAATTAAACGATGTGTCAAAATTCTCACACAATAATTTTGGACAATACAGGCTTTAAAGGTCACAGCAATGTTATTGTTACAATAATAGCATACTCAGGAATTTTATTGCATTATACCTTACCACAGGTAATATGTCACTATACTATTATATTATTTATTTATTATTATTAACAAAAACAACAGTCATTTACATGTGATTTATGCTTCTGTTCGTGACATTACGTGGAATGTAACACACGTCTTTCTTGACAATGATAAGGAACGATTTTGTCATTTGCCTTCTCCATTTCTCACATAAGCTGATAAAACAACTAGAGTGCAGGTTTCCTCACGATGTTTTCCTTCACCGGAAGCAAATGGTGGTCGATGATGATCATACTTGAGTCAGATTGATAAACATTATGAGTAGTTTTCGAATCAATGACCTTTTGAGCATCAACCATAATTTTTCAATCATCATTCTAAGGGTTATCGAATTTCCGCTTACTATTATAGTTGGCGCTAAGTCAAAGTCAAAGTCAAATTTTTTATTGAAACTTGGCCTTCAAAGAAGGCTCTTTTTCACGTCGATAACTAATTATTTAATCATAATAAATTATGTCTCAAAGCTACAAACTACTAGCATTTCGGAACGACAACTGCTGAGAAGAAATGCCGAAAGAAACTCATGAAACAGTCTTGGTCGCCTAACACGCCAGAGGGGCTATTTATTAACTTTATACATACACTAGATTGTGTACAGTCAAAAATGAAATGAAATATAAGAAAAATAATAATAATAATTTTATTTTATTAGCTATTGGCGAGTATGGTCATGTCAATGGTAAAATACTGTCATTTGAATTTGACACATTGACAGCGTTGTACCATCTGTCAGATATCTGCACCTCTCGTAGGTAACATCGTCCTAGCATACTACGACATTGGGTACTTTAGCACTGGAATACGTAGTACTAGGATACTTTCGAAATAACGTACATCGCACTCGCATACTTTAGAACTAACGTACATAGACGTTTCGTACTTAGACATTCTGTAGCGGAGTAATTTTAGAGAGAGATTCGCTCTTTTCTGTGTTGTTCTTTCCTTTTTCTGTTCATTGCTGTTTCATTTCTTCTTTTGACACTCACTTTTCCCTTTGACTTCCTCCCTTGCCATATGTAACGGCGGATCCAGGATTTTTTTCTTGGGGAGGACCGTAGCGGATTATATGCATAATAAACCAGATGGGCAGAAAAATCTGTTTGCACTGTTATGGAATTTCCTCTCCACAGTAGGTAGGTACACAAAAACAGTCTGGGGGGGGGGGGGCACGTTTCAGTTATTTCTTAATTTGATATGCACTGTCATGGAATTTCTCTCCACAGTAGGTACACAAAAAAAGCAGTCTGGGGGCTAGTAGGTACATATGACATACTATGAAGTGCTCTCCTGGGCCAGAGCCTCCACTCGGGCATTGCGTCTATTGTTAAACAATTGTTATCAAAAACCCTGTATGAAGGAACTGTGTGAAGGATTGAGATGAGAATACATTGTGTCAGTTCAAGTGACCAAGCATTAAAAATGATAAGTTTTGTGAGGTGCAATTAGGGTTGCCAGGCGTCCGGATAAAGCTGGACATAGGTAGGCTTTTTGATTGCGTGTCCGGCCAAAATAAACGGTGTCCGGTCCAGCTTTTGTTAGACATTTTACATTTCGCAAACGAGCGAGCGCCGAGCGTGGCCGAGCGCAGGCGACGACAGTCAAATCAAATCATTTCAAATCATTTATTATAATATATAGTATAAGTAGTAGTGTAGTAGTCGACTGTCGTCGGTCGCTCACGCAGGCCGAAGTGCCATACCTATTATTACTGAGACAATCCTCAATAATGTAGGGTGTCCGGCCTTTCTACCCAAATGTCCGGCCAAACTGGCTGGTCTGTCCGGCTATTAGGTTTGGCGACCTGGCAACCCTAGGTGCAATCAGGTGTTTTCCTGATACTCAATGACATATAAGCGGCTATTACGACTGCCCTTGAAGTAATTATGCGGTGTCCATTACATGTACAGTCATGCTCACCAGAATGTTATAATGATCGCCTTTATAGCTGGCCAGCTTTTGCCCGCGGCTTCGCCCGCGTAAATTTCTCACGGGAACAGTGCTTTTTCCCAGATTGAAAGGTAGTTTTGAATATTTTTAACTAAGTATGTGTATGCGAAATTTCAGGTAGATTGGTTCTGGAGATAAAGCGTGAAGAGGTAACGAACAAACTCACTTTCACATTTATAATGTTAGCTAGGATAGGATTAGTTTTGATGACACTGTTAGGCTTGGATCCACAGAAATCTTTATAATTAATCAAATTGAATAAATAATATACAACCTAAATAATTTACTATTCGGCTAAGTAGCCGTGACATTTTAGGCGAAAAAGGATTTTAAAGTTAGATTGCTTCCTTCCGCATAACAAAATGTCGAGATATAAGCACTATCTTAGAGCACTTATATAATAGAAGACGATGTGAGCGCAAATTTCTATGCAAAAAAGTCTGTAACTTTCGGTGAGTGGAGGAACCTTCAAGCAACAAGGACTTCCGCGTGCGGCACAGAAGGAGCCCGTGTTGCTCTATGGAGGGAAAACAATAGTTGACTGATAAATAAACAATAGTAACGCATACAAATATAATGCCGACACTACACACACAATCATAAAAGGTATGAGCAAGATCATATGAATTTGCATTTGCATTGTTGCACAAATGTATGGGGAGCCGGCTATTTCATGAGCACCTATCTGAACTTTTTAGGTCAGTATCAATGCCTTATAAGTAAATCCGATAAATTCGTAGCCTTTCTTTGGTACATATGATTTGACGTTGACGCGCTTCATTTGACAGTTCCGATTTCCGGTACGTTCAAAAATGTACTTTTATTACATACGAGCCCGCGGGAAAGAATTGTTTATTTTATTTATTACTAGCTTTTGCCCGCGGCTTCGCCCGCGTGAATTTCCCACGGGAACAGTGCTTTTTCCCGGGATAAAAAGTAGCCTATGTGCTATTCCAGGTCATTATCTACCTCTGTACCAAATTTCATCGAAATCCGTCCAGTAGATTTTGCGTGATTGAGTAACAAACATCCTCACAAACTCACAAACTCACAAACTCACAAACTCACATCCAAACTTTCGCATTTATAATATTAGTATGGATTTTTTGTTCTTAACCAATTCATGGTGGTTACTTGATCACAAACATACCATGTTTTATTATATTATTTTGTTTTCTTATATTTTATTTTATTTTTGACTGTACACAATCTATTGTATGTATAAAGTTAATGAATAGCCCCTCTGGCATTCTAGGCGACCAAGACTGTTTCATGAGTTTCTTTCGGCATTTCTTCTCAGCAGTGGTCGTTCCGAAATGCTAGTAGTTTGTAGCTTTGAGACATAAAATATTATGACTAGTTGTCGCCCGCGGCTTCGCCCGCGTGAGTTTCGCTTAGATGAAAAATCTCTCTTGGAGCTTTTCATCAGATGTTCCAGATCTTCAATTTTTATACGTCAGCAGAAAATGCTCATCAGGTTGAACGACTTTTAATAAGGCGCCATTTTCATACATATTATAGTGTAGCTGGTCTCTTGCAGTTCTTCATCAGATGTTCCAGATCTTCATTTTTATACGTCATCAGAAAATGCTCATCAGGTTAAACGACTTTTAATAAGGCACCATTTCCATATTTCTTATAGTTTCACAACAATGAAAAACAAAAAAAGTTTCATTCAAATCCGTCCAGTAGTTTTTTGCGTGAAACGCGTACATACATACAGACAGACAGACAGACAAGAAATTCCAAAAAATGTTTTTTGCTTTCTATTATTCTTTTTAAGTGTCCCTCTATCCATTTCAGTCAAAAATACTAAATGTACAGACAAAATATTTTTACTGTTTTATTATATGTATAGATTAAATAATTAGTTATCGACGTGAAAAAGAGCCTTCTTTGAAGGCCAAGTTTCAATAAAAAAATTGGACTTTGACTTTGATATTGCATGTAACATGTGTTAGAAACATTTACTTTAATTAATTTTATAAAATATAATGAAAATATCGAGCACTGTATCTGATTTTCCGTATCATAATTTCTGAACATACGTACGGGCGTCATGTCAGTATCGCCATTATACGTATAAAATGTATTTTTGTACCATAACAAGATCACGAAAAAACAAATATATGATGGTCTTAATCGGTTTTTGATATTATTTCTGATTTTTGGGGAACTGCTCATGATATAGCCTGCTATGCAACATGCCCACAGAAATAAATCGAGATAGAACGGTGACGCGAGTTCATTGCAAAGAAATCGGTCGTGTCAACTTTTGCACAAGCCACGCCCCAAATGTTCCGCCATTACTAATAAATTAGTGATGTGACCCGCACCGAAATAAATCGAAATGCACAGTAACACGAATCGGTATTTTACCCAGTCAGTTGATGTTAGGACACTTTCAGTTTGTTGGTGCATATGTACCAACACACAAAAAGTGACCACACTTAGTGACCCCGCAAAGTATACGAAATTTCGGATGATATCTTTCATACATGTTTACCAACACGGGACTTATTAACTAAGTCTTTTATTACATACATTCACACGGGAGCAAACTAAAAAGCCGCACTAAAACAACTGGTACTGAAATAATAATGTTAATTTAAATTTCCTCATTTGAACTGAGATTATCGGTAAATACCGATAATCTTTGTTCAAGTGCAACGTTGCAGCACTAGTGAAGCGTTCCTAATTAACATTTTATTCACATTGCGCGTTCTCTTTGAAATGACGTTTACAACATGTTTTGAAACGCGTAATGGATATGATTATGTCGTATTGTCGTTTTACATTGAAAATCAAGTTACTTTTTTTATTTTCATTATTTTTGTCATTTAATCACGATTTTAGTTAAAACAAAATACTTTACACATGGAAAGAAATACCTCCTTTTGCACGATTCACATTTGCACTGCTGTTTTTACAATTGGAAATAGCACAATAAGGCATTTTTGCTCCTGTGTATCGACGCCGACTCCTGCGCGCTGACTGAATGACCGATGAACGAATCTTGTGGCATACGACAAGATTGAGGCACGCGTGTACCGCCCACTTTTCCGTTCTATCTCGATTTATTTCTGTGAACATGCCCTTTGGCAGTGAGCCTGTGAGTGGTAAAGTAATAATCAATATACATATAATAAAACTGTAACTGGTATGGGTCTGTACATAGAAGATTTTGAAGAAAAAAAATATGAGGAGTCTTCATAGGGCCAATAGAAGCTAAAACCATTTTTTGTAGAATTGTTGTCTGTCTGTCTGTATGTTTGTATGCGCATCACGCAAAAACTGCTGGACCAAATTTAATGCGGTTTTCACTGTTGTATTTTAGAAGGTCTAACTTAAAATCTGGCGTAAGTTTCATCTTGTATACCGCTTTAGAATCTGAGATATGCGCGGACGAAGTCGCGGGCACAGGCAAGTATTAAATATATATTTATTTAGGTATTCGATCGATTGGACTTGAAAAAGATGATTCAATATTTTTTCCAATTATTCAGATTTTTTCGGTTTAGTCTTTGAGTAATTTGATTATTTCCGTAAATACATTAAAATGGCAGCCTTGAAGATGACAAAATTACAAGAAGTCTCTGAGGTCATGTGAATAATGATGACGTCAAATAGTGGAAGATGATAGAAAAAATATGTCAAATAATGTTAATATGTCATAAACAAATGAGGGATTTTCCGTGACACAAATTAAAAAAGAAATAGTTCCAAATGACTTCATAGATGGCTCTTAGTAAAAGCCGAGAGAAAAAATTCCACACAAAAAGCAAAAAAAATTCACGGAATTGGCATTTAAAAAATAAAACTTAGTAAAAAAAAACATCTAAAAAGTATCAATATTGTGATTTGTGCAACTGTCAAACTGTTATGTGATTTTTTTTTCTGCCTCTGGCTGACAAGAAAAAGCGCACCATATAGGTTCAGCCATTATAACGACTCGGCTTTCATAAAACGCTCTCTGTTGAGACTTTTTGTACTGATTTTTTTTCATAATTAGCTATCAGAAAATCGCTCATTATAAAGATTTTTCCATGGAAGTAGTAAGTACTTTCAAAGTACTTATTACTTCCATGGATTTTTCTAAATGTCAAAAATTTTCTGTGATCGAATAACGAACATTCCAACTTTCGCATACCTTAAAATAAAATAAAAAACATATATAACATATAACCATGGAAAGTACATGTACAAAGTACTTTTATCCATGGCTATATATTTATCTTTTTGGTAAAAACATTATAATAAAGTTTTAAATAGAAAGATTGAAAGATCTTTGATGATAAATAGTTTTAAAAAGAATAACTTCTTTGACAATAAACTCACAAAATCAATTTTAGATTTTAGTATGAAAAATTTTCATAGGATGAATTTTTATTGAATATAATGGTATTATACTTAGGTTATGGTCATTCGCCGAGCTTCCAGCTGGTTCGGCTCTTCACCTAATCCCAACCGACAACATTTCTTTGTAGATGACTTTTTGATAATTTCCTAAACTTTTTCATGCAACTCCAACTGCTTTTATTAAATTTCCTGCACAGCACGCGAGGTGCTTGCACCTCGCGCAGCCACGCAAAACTAGTTAGTTATATAAAACTGAGAGTAAATAAATACAAATTCATATGTGTCCGCATTTGTACTGTATAGTAGGTACCTTCGGAACTAGTACGCGTGGCCCGACCCTGCACTTGACCAATTATTTCTTATATAGAATTTGTATGAGCAAAAGTTAATTATACTTATAATTAGGCTAGCTTTTGCCCGCGGCTTCGCCTGCGTGTGAATTTCTCCACGGGAAACGTGCTTTTTCCCGGGATGAAAGGTACCCTATGCAACCTTCTCCGTACTTCCAGCTATTTGTAAGCGAAATTTCAGGCAGATTGGTTCAGTAGATGAAGCGTAAAGAGGTAACAAACAAAACAAATAACTTCACTTTCGCATTTATAATATAAGTTAGGATGACACAATCGATAAGAAAGAAACTCGCTAATCTAAACTAAGCCTATCCCCACGGGAAACATACGTGATAATATGCGAACGAGTACGTATGGAGTATGGGATAACCCATGTTCACACCAAGATTTAAACATTGTTTTATGCTACTGTGTGGTTAAGGTGACTCCGCTTCGGAATGCCTCGTATGTATGTAACGTCAACCAGACCCAAGTCTTAAGCCAACTGAATCTCCGACTGGGTAGGGTCTTCGAAAGCAGAATGTCACTTTTGCAAAAATGTCGTTTTAAAAAATTTGTAACTTTCGCATCACTTTCGGAAAATTTCGCACGTCATTTTCGCACGATATCACTTTTGCAAAACATCATCATCATGTTTTTAATGACATATATTCTTCGTTGATGACGTTTTGAGAAAATGACGTGCAAATGGACCCGGCATTACGAAAGTGACATTATGCGAAAGTGACCCGTAAATTTTTGAGATGTCATTTTCGCGAAAGTTGCTTCCTGCGTTTGAAGAGACACCATGTAGTATCATCATCGTCAGCTCCTTCCATGACCCTACTGCTGGGTATAAGTTAGTAAGCCTCCTTTTATCTACGCCAACCTTCTCTCTATCCTGGGTTGCCGTCGCAATCCAGGTCTTGGCCAGCGCAACATTTTTTACGTCGCGGTTTGCCGTCGACCCTTCTGCCGGGTAGTATACATTACATACATATTCGTATTATCACGCCTTTTTTCCCGTGGGAGTGGGAGGCAGAGACTTTGCGATTTCCACTTTGCTATGACGCGATCCTCAGACCGGCAGATCTCTCTTTGGCTTCCTCTACACTCTCTTCATACATGCTCTCCGGTTATGGATGTCTCCTATATTTTCCTTTTTAAGGAGGTCCGTAATCTACTCGAACTGCGTAAGTGCCGGGTATAGGGTTGCCAGGTCGCCAAACCTAATAGCCGGACAGACAAGCCAGTTCTTCAATGGACTTTTGGGTAGAAAAAGGCCGGACACCCTTGGCATTATTGAGGATTTTGTCTCCAGTAATAATAGGTATGGCTCTCTTGAGTTCTTCGTGAGCGGACCGACAGTCGACTCGTCGCCCGTACCGGCCACGCTCGGCGCTCGCTCGTTTGCGAAATGTAAAAAGCCTAATTGCCTAACAAAAAGGCCATGGAGCAGGCCGGATACACCGTTTATTTTGGCCAAACACGCAATCAAAAAAGTGCCTACCTATGTCCGGCTTTTTATCCGGATAAGCCTGGCACTGCTGCTAGCTGGATAAGTAAAACATCTTGGTGTGAACGCGGGTGAAAGTAAAAACGAAGTTTATATGCACGTGGAATGAAATATCGCCTTGCTTTTCTTTCTTATCAGGTTGTTGGAACCAGAACACTTTAAAGTACACGAGTCTTTATCGGTACACGCGTCTCTATCCTAAATCGGGGTAGACAGGACTCGAAGAGAGACTCGAAGGCCACTTCTAGCTAGTGGTCCTAGCTTAAACAACAGGGACTTGCACCTACAATTATGGGTGCTCCAAATATCTCCTCCCTTTAAAAGGAGGTCCCTGCAATCTATTTATGACAGACGACCCTGACCAACTTCCTTCCATTCACCTTTATTAGTACTTCTTTCATTCAGATTTGCGTACTGTACGATTCATAGGTAATAGTAGCATTATTAATTCTTTTAATTCAATGTTATTGGACATTATAATCAAGATTATATAAAACATAAGCTGATAATCCTTAAACAGCTTTATCTCATTGACCAACCATCAAATTGGCTTTTAATTAAGGTTACGAGTAACAAATTTATCGTTGTCATTTATATGAGACACTTGGCATTTTTGCCCGCGACATCCTTCAAAAGCGCCGTTTACTAATATTGTTAATCTGTTGTTTTTATCATCTTTTTAAGCTGTATCAAGATGAAACTTGCAATCCAGATTTTGGTAGACCTTTCAACAATAGCAATTGGTGTGAAAACCGCATCGAATTTCATTCAGTGAAGTTTTTGCGTCATGTGTACGAACATATACAGACCGACAGTGGTAGACAAAAAGTTAATAAAAAAGTATTTTGGCTTCTATTGGTCCTATAAAGACCACTCCATACTTCTCACATTTTTTCTCAAATATCTCCATTACCATTGAATTAGAAAAACTCTAAACAGACATCTGTACAAACAGACCAGTTACAGTTATATTTTATATACTAGCGCCCCGTGGCCCCGGCTTTGCTCGGGAGGTACATTACGATAGCCTATGTCACTCAGGTATAAATGTAGCTTTCTATTGGTGAAAGAATTTTTGGAATCGGTTCATTAGTTCCGAAGATTACGCATCACAAACACACTCACAAACAGATCCCTATTTATAATATTAGTGTATATATGTTAGTCTGACGACCCGTCTGGTGGCGTGACAGTGGACCCGTGTGCTGATTCCTTTTTTGTATCTCACTGATATGGCGCCGGTGTTTCCATATATGAGTAATATTTTATACCCATTTTACTTCAATAAATCCTTCAACAACGAAGATGCAAAATTACTGTTATCGTATTACGCTCACTAGGTGGGTGCGCTACGGCGAGTGTGGTCCTGGCAATGATACAATACTGTCATTTGGTATAATTATTACAATAGTATTTATATTATTATTATTTATAATATACTAGTTTTAGCTCCCCCCGTGTTCGCCCGCGCGTGCGTGAATTTCCCCTGAACTGTGCTTTTTCCCCGTGGATGAAAGGTACCCTATGTCCTTTCCCTCTCTTCGTACTTCCAGCTATGTGTATGCGAAATTTCAGGAAGATTGGTTCAAAGTAGATAAAAGCGTGAGCGTGTTAGGTAAGAGGGCAAACGAACAAACAAACTTCACTTCTTCGCATTTATAATATTAAGTTAGGATTTGCACAATAAATAACAATAGTACCATCTGACAGATGTCTGTCTCCTCACGTTCTTGGTCCTCACTCGCAGATATGCTGTCATTCGGTTGAATATTTTGAACGCCGCCATTGGGCATTGCATCTGTTGTTTAACAATTGCTGTCAAAAATCTCCTTAAGTGAAGGATTTACCAAAATAAGCATACTGTGTGTTTTACACACAGTATGCCTAATGGATGGAAGGAGATAAAATAAATAAAAAGTTGGACGTCGTACCGTTGTAATGGCTCATTATTACTATATAATAGGGGTGAGACCGGACCTTACTTTTTTTTATGCTTCTTTGAAATATCCTCAATTAATTGAATCTATCCGTAAAATAACTGTCACATCCATAACCAAAGATATATCCTAAGATATAGCAAAAAACAATTCTAGGCATACTTTTAAGTTGGATGTTTGGACGATACCAAAACGCCTCCTAACTAAACGTACATCTGCATATGACGTCTCAAGCGTAGAAAATGGCGTGTTTTCAAAGTTTGAACTCTGATAAATTGGCTCTGGAGAATAAACTCGTGTTGGTGTAAAAGTCGCAAAATGTGTTTAATTAATAGTGTATTCTACCAAGCAAAATTACATATATTTAACAATTTTTCATACCTTGGGTATGGTCCCCCTATTACTAGCTTTTACTCTCAGCTTCATCCGCTTGAATTTCATTTTTTCACTCATTTCACTCCCTTAAGGGTAGAATTTTCGAAATTTCTTTCTTAGTGGCTCACTTACGAATTATTATAAACCTCTGCGCAAAATTCTCACCTTTGTACGTTCAGCGGTTTTATTCCTCTCTGCGTTAGGTATATTCAATCAGTCAGCTAGTTAAATTTTATATACTTACTAGCTTTCTGCCCGCGGGCTTCGCTCGCGTGAATTTCCCACGGGAACAGTGCTTTTTCCCGGATAAAAGGTACTCTATGTCCTTCTCCGTACTGCCAGCTAAGTGTGTATGCAAAATTTAAAAAGGTTGGTTCAGTAGGCATGCAAGCGTGAAGAGGTAAGAAACAAAACAAATAAACAAAACAAACCAACAAACAAAAACAAACAAACCTTACTCTTCGCATTTATAATATTAGGTTAGGATTAGGATTAGGATTAAGATTTTATATATTAGATTTTTTGTGGTCTGGGAAAAGAACAGTAAGGTTTTAATTTTAAACATTATTAAAAATATGACAACATTTCTATGATATAACTTAACAAATACCGATTAATGGAACTGAACTAGGTATATAAACTTATCAACTATTTCACTTCCCAAGAGCTCAACTGTCGTAATACATACGTCTTCAATATTTAGGGTAATATCCCGTTCTGGCAACACTATCATTATTTAAAACAACACAGAGTACCCTCATCGGTCAGCGACAAAATTTATCAAATAGTCGCCCTATATTATTTTAATATCCGGGCGTCTTAGTTTATAATTAATTTTAGTAATTAATTAATAATAATTTATGAATAAATACAATAGTGTAGTGAATTAGTGTAAATTACAAAACGTATTATCGGTTCTTAAACTGCATTTTTTAATTTTTAAGTAATGATTTAGATAAATTTTAAATTCGATCAGTGCAATATACTAATTTTTAATACAAATTGGATAAAATGGATACTTTGTGGCAAGATACTAACATATTTTACAATATCCTATGTTTTCTTATAACAGAAAATGAGAAATTGTTTGACAGGAGTGATAGTAGGTTGTATTGGAAGACTGTCTTTCACAGTTTTGTTATCTTACATCACACCTATATTGGTCTTTTTGCGACCAGTCTAGATTTAGTGAGCAGTCCTGAGTTGAAAATAAGAGATCTGTACACGTTTAAATTTGGATATCTTACTGGCTGGAATTTCGTAAGTAACTTTTTTTTTTTGTTAAACTGTTAGAAGCTAAATTTGTTAATTTTGATAAATAAATAAATCTTTAAATCTTATATTGAGATCTAAACTTCATGCCTAGTTTTCGATAATCTAGGAAAAGAGATCGATTCCTGACAAAGTTTTGAAAATAGTACTTAGTTGCTTTTGAATGAATTAAACTGAAGTTTGTAGATTGAAGAATTATAATAATAACTGGGAATTAATAAGAGTAAGTACTTCTTAAATTCGTATTGATTATGGATTAACTTAACTAATACTTAACTAAGTACCTTTTTAAGTATGTACCCTAAAAAAATATAAAACAAAATCTAAGAAAACATGTAATTTTAATTAAATATTTGCCTGCATCGGGAATCGAACCGAACCTCCTCTGCCGTAGTAACGGAAGGTCATTGTTTGTAATATATTGGGTAAAACTAAACGCAGGCGTTTCCTGTTATCGCCGCCAGGCGTTTCGGGGTTCTCACACTGCTAGCGTGGATGGCGTCGCGTGTGGTCCGCCATTGCATTGTCCAGGGCGATATCGGTTTGATTTTAATACGCGGAGCGGTCTCGCGTCTTTTGCTTGTTGTTTAGTTTGAGTGATAATTGTGAATTTCCTGTTTGTTAAATAACTATTGAATTGGTGTTTGTGAAAAACTCTGTTATTGTGACTTTTTCTTGTGAGAGGTGAAACGTGGCTGGCTGTTCACATCTGGCTGTTCCCGAGTGAAACTACGGGAAGAAATCTATTTAGTTGTTATGGGGAATTGAGATCTCAAGGGTTAGGTAGGGTAATTAGGAATTCCCCCTTCCCGAAGACACTCAAGTTTGGATCCGAAGAGAAAGAAGATTTAATTTGGTAAGTGTTCAATTGTAGTTAATTTATAGGTTAGGTTATCATATAGGGCCCTGTAGCTCCCTTCATAAGCTACGGTGGTAGCAGACTGCGTTAAGTTAGTTAGGTTTTAGTCGGGCAAACGTGGTGCCGCGTGGAGATTTTTTCCCGGTACTTATTTTTACCGGTGGTTTTTTCCCGGTGAAGTTCCGGTACAGAATTCTTCCCGCCGCTTCGTTTGTCCGGATTCTCTCTGCCACATTTTCTGGCAGCAGAGCGTAGTTGCTCTGCACATTTTTCTGGTAGCAGAGCGTAGTTTATCTACCCTCTATTTGTTCGTTTGTAAAAAATAATTAATTGTTTGTAAAAATTATTAGATTTTTCTTAGTTTGTTTGTATAAGAATATTTGTAACCTTTTTTGTATTCGTTTGCGGTTTGTACCGTGCGTTCCGGGTTTGTGCCATTCTCATACCTACCGCGGTTCTTCGTGTAGTTGCTTGATTTTGTTGTTTTTTATTTACCTTTTGTTATTTTTTGTTTGTGACTTGACGCGATGGCGAAGGCCTCCAATGCTAGGGCGACACTCGCCAACGAATTGAGATGGTTTGTGACGGCCGGAGGACTCCTGTCCCGGAAGGACAGGGAGGGCGCCATACTGCTAAGAGCGGATCACCTCCACTCACGATTGATTAGCGCGGAAGCGGCCATGGCGGCGCTTACCGAAGCCGATCTTACCCCGGAGGCCTACGCAGGTCACATGGCGGACATGGACCAGATCCTGAGTCTGCACGATGATATCGCGGAGGCGGTGACCGCAATAAGGGCGAGACAGGCTGGCGGACCAGCCCCTCGCACACCTGTTAGACAGGAAGGACCAGCGGTTACTGGTCGGCTCCCCACCCTTCAGCTGTCCCACTTTGGGGGTAGGATGGAGGAGTGGGTAGCATATAAAAATATGTTTGAGTCCCTGGTCGTAGCACGACAGGATTTGTCGAAGGCCCAGAAGATGGCCTACCTCCTCTCCACTCTTGAGGATGAAGCGCGGTCGCTCATCCAGCACCTCCGGGTGGAGGACGACCAGTACGATACGGCTTGGGAGTTATTGAACTCCCGCTACCAAAACTTACGTTTGTTAGCGGATGCGCACGCCGCACAGTTGATGGCCCTGCCCAAGGTGGCCAACAGGGCACAGTTGCGCCTGCAGTTGCTCACGCCCGTTACAGTGGCCTGTAACGCGCTCCGCACACTGGGGCTGCCGGTGGACCAATGGTCTTTTTTGTTGGTGCACATTGTATTGGGCAAATTGCCCAATGACATCCGCTCGCGGTTTGAGCGCGAAAATGCGGAACGGGATAGCACCACCCTACCAACATTCACTGACTTGGTGAAGTTTTTGGAGTTTGAGGCACGGGCGGCTGAGAATACCATGACGGACTCAGCGCCATCCAGAGCGCCTGAACGTAGGCCCTTGGAACCCTCATGGCGAGGGAGGCCCCAACAGGGACGGCAACCGCCACCGCGTGGAGCTGGTGCGCGGGTTGCACACACGGCAGCAGTCGCGAGGGACGCGGACTGCCTGCAATGTGGTCGGATGGGCCACAGCCTGCTGCAATGCAGGGACTGGCAGGGACTGCCAGTACAAGATCGGCGCCGCATGGCAAAGCGGCATGAACTTTGCTTTTATTGTTTGGGCGGTCACTATGCACGTGACTGTCCCAGTGCCATACCATGCAGTGCATGCCGTGGGCGGCACCACGCGATGCTTTGCATGAACCGCAACGGGGATGGCACCCGGATGTTGAGGCAGGGGTCCCCTATGGGCGGGGGCGCTCCTGCGCGAAGCCCTCCACCACCGGACGGAGGACGCGGCTTCGCTCGTCGCACCCCCTCGGGAGGGGGTCGCGTACCTGCGCGGGTCTTGGCGGACCGGGACCACGCGCCCCAAGGTCATGGCCAGTATGTAGCTGGCCAGGCCCCGGATAGGGCCCCCATGGGCGGGGGCCCTAGATCGGACGTGAGAGTGGGGACACCCCCTCCACGCGGGTTACCAATGCCCAACACATGCAGCCGCAGCGGTTTTCTCCGCCGCTGCACGAGTACCCACGGCTGGAGTACCACCCGCCGTACCATATGTCTGGCCGGGCCGCGGGTTATGCCCCCTCAGATGGGGATGTGCACTCGCCCGCCATATTATCCGGGTCAGTGGCGCCCCCTGGTTTGGAGAGAGTGGGGAGCCCGTAACTAGCTTGCTCCCTTGTTGGGACAGAGCCGCGGACGGTTCTGCTCCCTACCGCGGTGGTCCGCGTATGGGGTCGTGGGGGGGAAGCCATTAATTTGAGAGCTCTGTTGGACTCAGGGGCTCAAAGCAGTTTGGTTACCACTCGAGTGGCACGCCAGTTAGGTTTAGTCGTGGAAGACTCGCCTGTGCCACTTCTTGGAGTTGGTGGCATACAAGTGAAGTGTCTGACGGGCCAGACACTTGTCACCTTTTCTTCGCTGAAGTCCTCCACAATGAGGATCACGACTTCGGCTATGGTAATGGATACCATTGCGGGTTGGCACCCCTCGACAGACATACCGCCGGGTGTGTTGTCTTTGGTTTCGGGTCTGGATTTGGCCGACCCCTTTGTCTTTCATCCCGGCCCAGTGGACTTGCTCCTGGGCTCGGACGTATTGGGTTGGATTTTGTTGGGTACCCAGAAAGCTCTGGGTTCGTCTTCACTGATGGCAGTGTCTACGATTTTTGGTTTTGCCCTGATGGGCCCTGTGTTTGACAATGGCACCGTGGAGGAGCCACCGGTCGTCGCATCTGCGTCCTTGGCCAAGACCATGCAAAGGTTTTGGGAGGTGGAGGAGCCACCTATGAGTTCCAGGATGGATCCGGAACACGCTGAGTGCGAAGCCCTTTTTCGATCGACCACGGAGAGGTTGACCTCCGGTCGGTTTGTAACTAGGTTACCCTTTGTTGCCTCTCGTCCTAGCCTAGGGCAAAGTAGGGCGCTTGCGGAGAAACGACTGCTGTCCATGGAGCGACGCATGCAGCGTGACCACGTACTTCGCGATAAATATATTGAATTTATGCGCGAGTACGAGGATTTGGGTCACATGTCTCCGGCTCGAGTTGATTGGAGCTCAACTGAGCATTATTTTTTGCCCCACCACGCGGTGGTGAAGGCCTCAACGGGCAAGTTGCGGACTGTCTTTGATGGGTCCGCACCCACTTCGAACGGAGTTTCGTTGAATCTATGTTTGCATTCAGGTCCCAAATTGCATAGGGACATAATTGACATCATCTTGAACTTTAGAAGACATCAAGTGGTTTTTGGTGCGGACATCCGGATGATGTTCCGCCAGACAGTCATACATCCTGAGGACAGGCGATTCCAGTTGATACTCTGGCGTGAGCGCCCTGAGGATCCTGTGACGGTGTATGAACTCAACACAAACACGTATGGTTTGAAATCTAGTCCCTATATCGCCATCAGATCATTGCTTGAATTGGCAGAGCGGGAACGGATCCGCTTTCCCCGTGGGGCTTCCGTGCTGTCACGTGACTTGTATGTTGATGACGTGTGCACCGGAGCCCAAAGTATTGAGGAGGCCCTCCTACTGCGGGATGAATTGATTGAAATATTGAAGACAGGTGGCTACGAGCTACGTAAGTGGTTGTCTAATGAGCCTAAAGTTCTAGAAGGGATCCCGGAGGATCACCAACAGAACCCTCACCTGTTTGAGGATGTGGATGATCCCAACAGGATAGCGGTGCTGGGCATGCAGTACCAGCCGCTAACCGATATTTTTACATTCCAAGTGGACTTGGAAATACCAAAAGTCTGGACTAAGAGAACGGTGTTGTCCGTAATAGCTCGTATGTTTGATCCAAGCGGTTGGATCAGTCCAGTGATATTCTCTGCGAAGTGTCTTCTTCAGAGACTTTGGACTTTGGGCGTCTCGTGGGACGAGCCGCTGTTTGGCTCTCCATTGGATGATTGGCTCGAGTTGTTTTCATCGATTAAGGAAGTCAATCGGATTGCCTTGCCTCGTCGAATATTGCCCCCGGGAAATATCGAGCCAGCCTGCATGGCTTTTGTGACGCGTCGGAGCGAGGCTATGCCGCGTCAGTCTATATGCGGACAGTTGACGCCGATGGCCGGGTCAATGTCTCGCTTTTGTTAGGGAAGAGCAAGGTCGCCCCCATCAGGACTAGGCTGACTATTCCCAAGCTTGAGTTGAGTGGAGCTCACCTTCTTTCTAAATTGTTGCATCACGTTGCCAGTGAGCTGGCGGCCACGGTCGAGATACGAGACATCTTCGCCTGGTCGGATAGCCAGGTCGCGCTTGCATGGTTGCGCGCGGCCCCACATACCTTGGAGGTTTTTGTTGGAAACAGGGTTTCCCAAATCCAGAATATCGGAATTGATATAACATGGAGACATGTGCCGGGAGAGCTTAACCCAGCGGACTGTGCCTCCCGAGGTTGTACGGCACCAGAATTGGTGTCACACCCGCTCTGGTGGGGTCCAGAGTGGCTGATGGGATCAGAAACATCTTGGCCTGTCTGTCAGACAGATGTTACTTCTTTGAGTTTGACTGGGCTCCGTGTACATGCTGTAGTCGCTGAGACGACGTCGGAGCCGGATTGGCTACTTGCTCGGTATAGCAGCTTGGATAAGCTTCTGGGTGTTACCAGTTGGATTAAGCGTTTCATACATAATTGTAGAAACCCACAGGCAAAGCGGTTGGAGCCGATTGCAGGTGCAGAAGAGCGCCGGAGCGCATTGTTGCATTGGGTCCGTGTCGTGCAGACCGGACGGTTCGAGTCAGAGCTTCGTATTTTGCGCGACGGACGCGCTAAGTTGAAGGGCGCGGTCGCTCGTTTGAACCCGTACATCGACTCGGATGGGCTTCTTCGGGTTGGAGGCAGGCTCCGGAAGGCGGATCTTCCATATGAGACTCGCCATCCTCTGTTGTTGCCCAAGGGCGGACCCTTGGTGCAGCTTTTGGTGTCTGATCGACACATTCGTAACGCCCATGCTGGGTGCAATGCTTTGTTGGCTATTTTGCAACGCGAGTTTTGGATTTTGTCAGCCCGAAGAGCAATCCGTAGTGTTCTGTTTCGATGTATTGCATGTTATAGGTTGAAGGCATCCACGATGCAACCACAGATGGGTGATTTGCCCGCTGATCGAATCCGACCTTCGAGACCGTTTGACGGCGTTGGAACCGATTTTGCCGGTCCCTTTTCGATCAAGGCTTCTCCCTTTCGTAATGCCCGTATTGTGAAGGGCTATTTGTGTGTATTTGTTTGTTTGGCCACCAAGGCTGTCCATTTGGAGGTGGTTGGTCTGACTACGGAGGCCTTCGTCGCCGCGTTGGATCGCTTTGTTTCGCGTCGAGGTCTACCTTCCCTTATTAGGTCTGATAATGGCACAAACTATAAGGGAACTGTAAATTATCTTAAGGATGTTTCTGTGTTTATTGATAAAAATTGTACTAGTTTAAGTCAAATTGCTGCCCAAAGGGGAATAACCTGGAAGTTTAGTCCCCAAGTTGCCCCCATTGGGGAGGGATTTTTGAAGCGGCTGTGAAATCCGCAAAGACCCACCTCCGCCGCATTATCGGAGAAACGGCTCTAACTTTTGAAGAGCTGGCCACAGTGTTTTGTAAAGTTGAGGCGGTCCTCAACTCTCGTCCTCTCTGTCCGCTATCTCCAGATCCAAATGACTTGGAAGCTCTCACCCCTGGTCATTTTTTGGTGGGAGGGCCTTTGAATGCCCTGCCCGAATACCCGTGGAAGGACGAACGCGTATATCGGTTGTCGCGTTTTCAAATGTTGCAGCAAATGAGCCAGGACTTTTGGCGTCGCTGGTCGCTTGAATATTTGCATTTGCTGCAGCAAAGAGTGAAGTGGACAGACAGGACTGAGCCTCCCAGGGAGGGTGATTTAGTATTGTTAAAAGAGGCAAATTTGCCCTCATTGCTTTGGCGACGAGCTCGCATATTACGTTTGATTCTTGGCGGAGATGGCACTCCGCGTGTGGCTGAGGTGTTGGTCGACGGTTCGATTTTAAGGAGAGGTGTGACCTCTCTCGCCCGCCTTCCCGTAGAGTAAGCTAGCGGTCTGCTTCTCAGACCGGGACGGGGGGATGTTTGTAATATATTGGGTAAAACTAAACGCAGGCGTTTCCTGTTATCGCCGCCAGGCGTTTCGGGGTTCTCACACTGCTAGCGTGGATGGCGTCGCGTGTGGTCCGCCATTGCATTGTCCAGGGCGATATCGGTTTGATTTTAATACGCGGAGCGGTCTCGCGTCTTTTGCTTGTTGTTTAGTTTGAGTGATAATTGTGAATTTCCTGTTTGTTAAATAACTATTGAATTGGTGTTTGTGAAAAACTCTGTTATTGTGACTTTTTCTTGTGAGAGGTGAAACGTGGCTGGCTGTTCACATCTGGCTGTTCCCGAGTGAAACTACGGGAAGAAATCTATTTAGTTGTTATGGGGAATTGAGATCTCAAGGGTTAGGTAGGGTAATTAGGAATTCCCCCTTCCCGAAGACACTCAAGTTTGGATCCGAAGAGAAAGAAGATTTAATTTGGTAAGTGTTCAATTGTAGTTAATTTATAGGTTAGGTTATCATATAGGGCCCTGTAGCTCCCTTCATAAGCTACGGTGGTAGCAGACTGCGTTAAGTTAGTTAGGTTTTAGTCGGGCAAACGTGGTGCCGCGTGGAGATTTTTTCCCGGTACTTATTTTTACCGGTGGTTTTTTCCCGGTGAAGTTCCGGTACAG
The DNA here is from genome assembly GCA_018467065.1 of Ephestia elutella. Taxonomy (NCBI): domain Eukaryota; kingdom Metazoa; phylum Arthropoda; class Insecta; order Lepidoptera; family Pyralidae; genus Ephestia; species Ephestia elutella. The sequence continues at coordinate 1,188,889 of CM031565.1, forward strand.
AATTCTTCCCGCCGCTTCGTTTGTCCGGATTCTCTCTGCCACATTTTCTGGCAGCAGAGCGTAGTTGCTCTGCACAGTCATCATTTTTTTTTCTTTAATTTTTATATAAGTAAGTACATTGTAAATAACCGTAAATTATGGAAAAAAGCATTCACAGTGTTGATTTGCTTAGTAGGTTATGTTTTATTAATATAATTACAAATATATATTTATAAAAATAAAATAAATAAAAATTAGCAAAAACAACACGTTGATAAAATTCTAAACAGATTTCCTAGTCCTAAATTAAATATCCTATAGTAGATATCCTAAAGCGCTAAACAGATTTTCATGAATACACGCGAAACTTGGAATAACCATAGATATAGAAAAAATATCATAGGAATAACATTTAGGTACTTTTTATGCGACTGACTAAAAATGAGTTATGTTTTCAGGGTTCATGGTTTCTTAATTCCACCATAAGTCCTAAACGACTTAACATATTTTGATGTGAGAGGTATTTTTAGATTCCTTGCATTCCTCCGAGTGACATAGGCTATGTGAGTTGTCAGTCGTGTTTTTTTTTTAATTAGCTTGTTATGCCACGTCAGCGGAGCCGGGCGCGTTAATTATCTTTTTTTCACACTAATAACTATTTACTAGTGTAAATAGAAAAGTTAATTGCTACTTAAGTATCTATAATTTTATTGAAATGCACTTTTTAAATTACATTCATAGAAATGTAATAAAATGCCATAAAATTATGGGCAATCATATTAATAATGCTATTAAATGCTAATATTTTTAATTGACATGCTAAAGTGTAATATTGTTCTAAGAAAAGTATAGACTAACTATCATATAATGGCATATAGTAAGTCTAAGAAGAAAAGTGATTTACATGATATTTACGGTATAATTGTTAAGTGATGTCCATAATGTTAGGTATTACAAAATAATAATAATAATTTTGCAACAAATACTGCCTTGTAAGCTGAAGTACCGTACTAGAAATATGCACCAGCGCCAGTTCTTGAAAATGGCCATGTCACGCTCTATTGGGACCGGTCAATTATTACAGACAGGACTATTGTTGCCAATAGGCCTGATATTGTGATAATTGATCGGGAGACGAGCCGTGCAATCCTCGTTGATGTCACCATTCCTCATGATGAGAACCTCGTAAAGGCCGAGAAAGAGAAACTTTCAAAGTACTTGTCAAAAATAGTTATTGTAATCATAGATTTATTATATTTTGGCGTACTTGTAACTGTTGAAATACATATTACCCGCCTTTTCCAGTGGGATTGTGGGAGTGGGAGTGGATTTAGACTTGCTACGATCCTTACAGACTTCTCTTGCTTCCTCTACACTCTATAAATAAAATAAAATATTAAAAATAAATGTTTATTAAGGAATTAATAAACATCTTAGTTTATTTTTGGATTTTTGTGCATCTCGGATGCAATCAGTACTAAAGTACTCTCATATAGAAATTAGATATGGTGAAAAAATTCCATGCAAGCAGGAACCATATCTCATGTCTATATGAGAGTACTATAGTACTAATGGCATCCTAGATGCACAATAATAAAAAAATAAGTATTGAATGGCTTCCTACACTTTAATTGATTTTCAACTTCATCGAATATGGGTTAAATCAAATACCTTACTCGTATAGTGGGTATATGTGTTAGGTGACGCATCCCTAATGCGTTTCAATAGAAATTGGATATGGTGAAGATTGGATATTGTTGGAACTTTCTTTTAAGCAAAAATATTCCTGTGCCAGGAATCTCCGCTCTTTCACGACAGTTGTTCTTTTAACCTAATAAATATTACGTCTAGAAAATATTAAGTTTTTGTTACATACATACATAGAATCACGTCTTTATCCCTTACGGGGTAGACAGAGCCAAGAGACGTGAAGCTCGAAGGTCACGCTTAGCTGAATAGTGGGCTCTCTGATGGATTGGAGATTGAGGTATAGTGACAGGTTGCTAGCTCATCATGTATGAGTGGAGGAATCCCCAGTTTAAAGCCCTTTCCCTCGATTGACTTCCTTTGATAGTTTTTGTTACAAATCTAATTAATCTATCTTTCATACATGCTCGCCAGTTAAGGGTGCTAATGTAGAATCCTCATAATAATGTCTAATGTTATCTCCGGTCGCAACCCCAGTTTAATTATATAAACTAATTAACGCATTCACATAATCAACATTAAATAATTAGACATAATTATAGCACACGCAGTGTGAGTGACCTGATTTTTTTTTTCGGTAATTTGATAAATCTGTTGAATGCTGGTCCAAAAAAAAAATTATCATCAGAATGACCCGTCAGTCGTATTTGTCTTCATTTACTAATAAAAAAAATGTCATTAATTCCAGTCTCTAATCTCATTTAGAGACAGAAAAACATTTTATTTTGATCCCTTTAAAAAAAAACAAAAAATTCTCAAGATGTACTTACTTACTCCGCTGGCTCAGTGACCCCAAAGTGGATCTTGGCCTCCGAAACGAGAGAGCGCCATATATTCTATTCATGGCGGTGGCTCGCCAGTTATCCGCTCCCAGCTCACGCAGATCAGCCTCCACAGTGTCTCTCCAGCGATATCTGGGGCGCCTTCCTGACACTTTTCCCAGGTAGGCTGATTTGACGCCACGATCCTCCTTCATTCTCTCGAGATGACCAAGCCAGCGCCGTGACTGTCGTCTCAAGATGTAACAAAAATTTATTTACATTTTGAGCGATGTCGGGGATTTTTGTAAATTTTATACTTTAATGTCGTTACCCTTACTTCTCCATTCACATACTAGATGATAGAGAGCAGGTTTCCTCACGATGTTTTCCTTCGCCGGAAGCAAGTGGCCTATGAAAATTTACCAGAGATGTTTTGCGAAAAGGACATTTTGCGAAAGGGACATTTTGCGACTAGGAGACATTTTGCGAAAGGGTCATTTTGCCACTGGGAGACATTTTGCGAAAGGTACATTTTGCGACTAGGAGAAATTTTGCGAAAGGGTCATTTTGCGACTGGGAGACATTTTGCGAATGGGACATTTTGCGAAAGGGACATTTTGCGACTGGGGGACATTTAGCGAAAGGTACATTTTGCGAAAGGTATATTTTGCGAAAGGGACATTTTGCGACTAGGGAATATTTTGCGAAAGGGACATTTTGCGACTAGGGAATATTTTGCGAAAGGGACATTTTTCGACTAGGGGACATAGTGTGAAAGGGACATTTTACGAAAGGGACATTCTGCAACAAAACGGTATATGAATAGACGAGATTTTTTGTCTCATTTACTGCAAAAGGGCTAATAACACCTGTACGTTCTGTCGCTCATATCGTAAAAATGACCTCAAACAGTTGTAAATTAGAATTTAAGGCCTAGATATGTTATCGGAAGGTCAGTGACCCTGTACAAAGTACGATCACGTGCCGTACGCATTGGTCACGTGATGCGTGCATTGGTTCACGTGTAGGATATACAAAAATAGTTCATTGATAATAAATATTTTGATGATAGTTCGTCGACATTATATTGGGAAGAATGTGTAGCCGACTTTATGTTACTGGGCAAATGTAGGAATATAGGTACTTAAATAATTAAATAAATAAGTTAACTTAAATATATGCGGACAAATCACACAGATTTTATTCATAAATCATACTCGCACCTTTTAATTAAAAATCCTAAGTATTAATATTATTAATAATATTATATTATTATTATTTCTATTATTAATCTAACAAATCAATCCTATAAACTTCGTACTTATTTTCTTTCTTATTGTTATGAATGTGTCAAATAAAAAAAAATAAAACGATTATATAACCAATATTGTATCTCACCCTTTTTAGCTATAATTCATCTACATTATAGCCAAAACAGTCATGTTTTCATTATAAACATTTATTTTGTTTATACGTCATCGTATTTCGGCTCATTTTTGAGTCGCTTCGCCGACCTCACCCCGGGTTCGGGCAGAATCAACAGCGTCGCAGCGCGGCCAGTTCGCCTGCGACAATAAGCTGAGTCTGGACCCTTTATCATTTCCATTTATCATTTATATATTTTTAAATTGGCACAACGTCACAGTACATTTAACATGCACTTTTTTCACAACATTCACTTACTTACTGTTGCTCATCATCATCAGAGGTGCCATCTCCAAAGTGAAGTATGGAGGTCAGCGTGCGGTATCTCTCCCGGTCTTGGGCGGCCAGTTTTAGTCTAAAACCTAAGTCCTGTCCAGGTCGTGCTGTCGTCCATCCACTTCCTCGGCGGTCGACCTGGTGCCCTCTTGTCATAATTGGTATCTTCCCTTAGGTACTATTGCTACTAAATATTAATCTCGATTTCTCTTCATTGCAGAGTTTCCAAACCCTGTTCCTGAGTCTGGCCCTAGCGCACGATGTGCTGGAGTGGGTCAACAAACATGAGAGCAGCCTTGGCACCAAGATACGGTACTGGAGAGACGTCATCTTCACGTCTTTGGTGGTGCCTTTCACGTTTGTAAGTATCTTCTTTAGATCATCCAGCCAGCTAATACAAATAAGCCTCTATAGATGGTTGCCATTCTGCTTGATTTTTATTCATTTTATACTAGCCTCGCCCCGGATTCTTTCCCGTTTGAATTTCGGGATAAAAAGTACCCCATGTGGTATTTATCTATACCAAATTTCATCGAAATCCGTCCAATAGATATTGCGTGATTGAGTAACAAACATCCTCACAAATTCTGAAATTCACAAACTTACGAAGTCACAAACTCACATCCAAACTTTCGCATTTATTGCACAAATTATAAAAGTACAAGGCGGATATTATCTTAACAGTCTACTGAGTAGACCAGAGCAAATCTTCTCAAAATAAGGTAATACATATAAGAAATTTCCATCATGCCTGTCTAATGATCTTCTCAATAGACCGGGTGAAAAATGTCTGGATCTTGGTTAATTAGAAAACTACAGGTTTTTTGCTGTAAAACTGCAGGTGAAGCCGTGAGCAAAAGCCAGTTATTTCGGTCGGTCTACTCGAAAGACCAAGTTAAAGACCGCTGGTATTTCACTGCTTCTCCACAAACATTATGTGACATTTTTGTTGTTTTTACAGTTCGTGACCGGCATGTTCTGGTCGGTCTACTCGATAGACCGGGAGCTGGTGTTCCCGAAGGTATACGACGCCATCGTGCCCTGGTGGTTCAATCACTGCGTGCACACCAACATAGCCGTGGTGATAGCAGCCGAGACTTTGCTGCAGCCGAGACGGCAGCCGGTGAATAAGTCGCTTGAGATCACTCTGAATACCACCGTGTCTGTCCTTTACGCTGTTGTGTAAGTACCTCCTTCTTTTTGTGTTAGGTGTGATAGACAGTCTCCTTCTTGAAGATGTGTGACCAAGTATTTAAGGTGATGTCTGGCTTCATGATGATGGTATACCAAGGTAAGGTAGGAATCTTATTTTGTGACTTGAATCTAAGGCTGCATTGGATGACAAGATGCATGACCAAGTGAAGCATCTTATGTATAGCTCAGTCACAAGATGGGTGACCTTGGCTAAGTTAAACATCAAATGGATGACCATGTCAAGCATTTTAGATATTGTCCAGTATCATGATGGGTGACTAGTTTCTTCTTTATTTTTGGTAAGCATCATTGATAGCGTCTTAGTTAAAGATGGGTGACCACGTAGCTGACTTTCTCTGCTCTTGTTAAGCATCTTATTACTTTGTGACAAGATTGGTGACCGAGTTTCTCTGAAAGATTCCAGCATCATGTTAGATCACCAAGTTAAGTACCTTAGGTAGTGTCCGTAATTAGATGGGTTACCATACCATTACTAAGTAAACCATCACATAAAGTGTCTATGATAGAATAGGTGATTAATAAAATCATAGGTTGAAATACTTTAATATAGCTTTTATGGGGTAATAGACAGTGTCGAGTAAAAAGATGGGTGGGCAAGATTAATCTTCAATAGTGTCATTCAATGATTCTTTCAATGATCATTCTATTATTGTGAGATTTAAAAAGACGCGTCAAATTAATATGTTTTCCGATTCTTCAGTGGTTCTAACATATTAAAAACTCAAAATATTTCTGAGGTTCTATCACAGACATATAATAATAAAAAAAAAATACTTCTGTGGGTTCTATGAGCTAACAAAGACAAATTTCCAAAAACTTTTTCAAGACCTTTTAATACCAAAATCTATCACAGAAATCAAATTATGAGTAATATTGTCAATGTCAACTGTCTGAGTAAGTTTTGGGCAGCGAAATCGTTTTTCTATCATTGTATTTTTGTATTTTGATTGTTTAATTATAAAATTATGTTTTACAAAATTATGTTATAAAAATGAAGTCTCTGTTAACAGTGTTGTTTTTTGGACGTCTAATATTTTAATATAATTAATATCTAGTTAATAAACACATACGTAAATAACAAGGTAAAATTATTGTACATAATTAAGATGAAACAGTTTCGCCAAGGTATTCCATAGCAGAAAAAAAATGGGGCTTTAAAAGCACTGATCACGATAATACATTTTTGGTCACCTATCCTGTGACCGACCATTATGAAAGTTGCTTAACCGCCACTAGCGCAAGCCGAGTGCGCGTGAGTGAGATACCGGACCCCCACTCTCCTTAAAATGGCAGCGGATTATACATTGGATTCAAAAACCGAGTCTACGTCTTCTTGAAAGGCCGGCAACACTCTTGTACCCCTGGTGTTGCAGTTGTCCATGGGCAGTGGTGATCGCTTACCACCAGGTGATCCGCTCCTTGCCGCCCTATGTTATAAAAGAAAAATAAAACTACTGCGCCACCGAGCTCCTAAGATTCATGTCAAAAAATCCTTTTGCCAAAAGTTTCTCAAATTTAACAACATTTTTTTCCTTTTCAGCTACTACAGCATATACTTCTTCGCCCACCGCTGGCTCTACGGCGTCTTCGGCATCATGACCTGGTGGCAAGTCTGCCTCTTCCAGCTCTTAATCTGGACCTCCGTCTTTATCTTCTACTGGATCCAGTTCCCTATCAACAGAATGATCCACGGCTCCGAATCAGAGAAATCAGAAACAAAAGAAGGAGTCAAAGAACAGAGGGAAGATAGAATAGAGAAGAGTAATGGTTTAGTCCAAACAGAGAGTTATGAAGAGAGGAATGGTACAGTAAAGAATCCAGATTTGCTCTCAGCGCCTTTTGCCACGAAGTCTTGGAGTCTTAAGTACAGGTTGATTAGAGATCAGTTTGAGAATTCTAGGTTATGAGATGGATTAGTGGAACTGCTTTTGTGCCTATGGGATCAAAAAATTATGGAAGGAGTGTGTCAGAAAGAGAGTCATAGTAAATTAACTGAGAATCGGGATTGATCACTTAATTTATTTACATAAAAACTAATTTAATACAGTGTTGTAAAAGTTAGTCAGTGGTGTAGCTAGGTAAACATAGGTACAAAAAAAATCAGGGGGCTCCCAAATAAGTTTAAGTTTTATTATACGAAATGATGCGACGAAAAAAGATCCGAAGGGCCCCTGTGCTTCGGGCCCTGGTGTGTCGGCTAGCCTTCTTTTAGCTACGCCGCTGTACTAGAGTTTGTGATGAAATCTCTAAGAAGTTTGCTCATCCTTGTTTCCATAATTTTTCTACGATCTGTGCAAACTTAGTAAGTAATTGTTATATCAGTCGTCTTGGTTTGTCTGCTTTTTTAAATTATTCAAGACTTTTTGCAGTGCACTAGGTACCACTTTTCACTAATAATAATAGGTACATTATTTTTTAAAACAATGAAACGAAATGTAATGTCCTTAAGCAATTTTTATTAAAATGATATTGAGTTTCCTTAAAAATCGATCAAATTGATCATAAATCAAAGGAAATACATTTTAAATTAATGAATCCAAATAAGGACAGTTTTAGTTTCATAATAAAATAATTCACCACATCCTATTTTGTATAATAAATACAATATCAGCCAGCGGCTTCGCCCGCATGAATTTTGTTTTTACCTCTCTTACCTCCTTAGGGGTGGAGTTACCAAAATTCCTTTCTAAGTGCTCACTTACGCTATATAAAGAATCTGTCTGCAAAATATCAGGTTTAAATGTTCAGTAGTTTCGTCTCTCCATTGATACCAATAAGTCATTCAATGTCCAATTTTAATGTAATGTTGCCATACAAATATAATGTGTAAACCATTTTTGCACGAAATACTTATGGCATTTGGATACGTATGTTTAAATTGCGACCTCCTCTTTTCTACCCAAGTTGTTGTGCCCGACAGTCTCCATAAATATACTTTCATTTATATGTCACCATGTCAACTTTATGGATGCAATATAATATTAAGTATTGAGAAATTCCAATTTTAAGTCTCTCTCAGCCGAGAGACGTCCACTGCTGGACAAAGGCCTCTTCCAAACATTTCCACGTTGACCGGTCCTGCGCTGCCCGCAACCATGCGCGTCCCGCGACCTTCACCAGGTCGTCGGTCCACCGAGTGGGAGGCCTGCCAACACTACGTTTTCCGGTTCGTGGTCGCCACTCGAGAACTTTTCTGCCCCAACGGCTATCTGTTCTACGAGCTATGTGCCAATTTTAAGTACTTAACATGAATTCTGAATTTCCCCAAGTCTTACTATCATCGTCAGCCTTCCATGACCCACTGCTGGGTATAAGCCTCCTTTGTCTACGCCAACCCTCTATCCTGGGCCATCGCCATCAAGTCTTGCCATATTATACAGGACTCGTATCTAGATAGAATTTGCGACTAGTGGGTGATACAAAATAAAATAATTAAAACTTTGGCTATTTCAACCCTGTTACTTGAAAATTCTTAACCTTATAATAACAATAAAAAATATAATTATGAGTTTGACGATGTTGTGAATTGTTTGTTTATTTTCAAAAATAGTAATAAACAAACCCTTATTCGTTTCACAAAAATCCTATACATCGTCAGGATTTTTAATATTGATCTTTTTTCTAATAGATTCTAATTAGATTCCAATTTTCCGTGGTTTTTCAATATGCCTAGGATTTTCTCGAAGTACTTGACACTGTTTTCCGAAAAAATAAATCTATTTAAATTAAAAAAAACAAATAGTACAAAAGCTCTCTTGAACTGTTTTAATACGTAATTAATTATAAGTTTGATTCCCTGTTCCTGTGTGATCTGTAAATTAAAAATAATGATGATTTAAAATGTTACTGATTTCAACTTGCTAATTTGTATTTTGTTACAAAGTGATGTGCCGTTTTCGAAATTTTCAAAGAACAAGCGGAAACTTTCTTGGAAATTTTTGGAAATATTCTCGAGGACGGAAAATTCCCCAAAAAAGAACAAAATTTCGGATTCAGGGAATTTTTGACGGCACATCGCTAGTTTCAACTGAAAATATGTATATATTTGATATTTCGTATTGTTATATTTCGTATTGTATTTTGAATATATTATTATGTATTTATTAGTCATGAATTTAGGGATGATTTAGCAATTAATAATGATGGTATTTAATTGGTAAATGTAGACAATAAATAGTAAAAAAATAGAATTTTGAAAAATCTATCATATTGTTTTATTTTTCTTATGTACCTACCCTATCGACCACCTAAATTTTGATTAATAAGGAGTTATTTCATCTGCTATCTTTAAATGAAAATATCTGTGGCTCTGAAGCTCACTAAAAAAAATTATATAATACTTGCTTTGGCCCGCGGCGTGTCCCGCGTAAATTTCCCACGGGAACAGTGTTTTTTCCCGGGATAAAAAGTACCCAATCCTGTGTATGCGAAATTTCAGGAAGATAGGTTCGGTAGATAAAGCATGAAGAGGTAACAAATGAACAAACTCACTTTCGAATTTATAATAATTAGTTAGGATTTGCTAAAAACAAGTGTATGTCCATAGCCAGAGAAAAATAAACTATGATTTTTTTTACTTTATGGTGGCCGTTAAACCTGACCACCTGAAATAGGATTTGGGTCGAAATTTATCTGCCTCGTACGTATATTCGATCTCTGAGTAAAGTTAAGGAGAGTCCTATGAGGCTTATGTCAGGCGGCGCTAACACATCTTTGTCTTTATTCTCTGTGCTCCTGACGAACATAAAATATGACGTCAAAACTCATTTATTGACCGAGCGAGCGAAGCGAGCGAAGGTCTCTAAATCGAGTTGGGGGCGAAACACATTGTTTGTATGTATGTATATATGTATGTATGTATGTATGTATGTATGTATGTATGTTTGTACCGCGATAACTGCCCAACCGATAGTCCGATTTTGATGAAATTTGGTAGGCATGTAGGAAATATCAATAGAATTTTTAAGTTCGTTGGGCATTAAAATCGGTTCAGTAGTTTTTGAAATATTAATAAAAATGTCCGCGATTACGTAGCAAACGAAACCATAGCGTGTTCTAACTTTGGATAGCGCCATCTACATTTTACTTAGGGAACTGAATTAGTTAGAAAAGTCGAAATTAGATCTAAGCAGCGGTTGTAGACTTGTAGATGATTTGTAAGGTACACCCTCATATTACAAATTATTATTTAAAAAACAATCATTTTATAAACAACGCTTATAAAACTACGCTTATAAACGCTTAAAAACGCTTATAACACCCAGAAAGACTTTGAGGGCGGAAAAGAAGTTAGGTTCAGGTTATTTTTTTTTGTGACCACCCAGAAAGACTAAGGGCGGAAAAGAAGTTAGGTGCAGGTTTTTTTTTATAACCACCCGGAAAGACTTTGAGAGCGGAGAAGAAGTTAGGTTTAGGTTTTTTTTTTATGACCACCCAGAAAGACTGAGGGCGGAAAAGAAGTTAGGTTCAGGTTTTTTTTTTATAACCACCCGGAAAGACTTTGAGGGCGGAGAAGAAGTTAGGTTTAGGTTATTTTTTTTTATGACCACCCAGAAATACTGAGGGCGGTAAAAAAGGTAGAAAATAATTTATATGTATAATTTACATAAAAGAAAATACAAGTCGTGTTACAGTTAAATAATAATTTCAGCTTCGTATGCCCAGTCGTTTTCGGCTGTGCATTGTCTGTAAGTCAGTCAGCTCAGTCAGTCACTCCCTAACGCAAGATTTTATATATTTTGATGATTGATTGATACTATTTTAGCGCCTGGGCTATTAAGAGGTCTTCCAATTTTTTTTTTATTGTAAATTATACTATTTCTTTAACTGTGATTTTACCCTGCTCATCAGCACTCTTCAATCATACATACATACATTAGGGTGGAGCGCGGATGTATGGGGAATTTTTTTTTTCTTTATTTTGAATTCTAATAGTGAGGGATTTATGTCTTGTCTGAAATTAATACTATATGTTAATTTTGATATAAATTTAACAACATCTTTTGTCTCCGCACCGACTTCAAAGTTTTAAAAATTTAGAAAAATTTGCTTTATCTGTGAGACCTTTTATTGACATGTGTTTGGGTTCAAATTATGTAAATTAACACAAAATAAGTTAATTAAGCATACAATATTATGTTTTAATGAAAAAAGTATAAAAAATTACATTAAAAAAATTAAATTATTTTGCTCTAAAATTACACTTGGTGTCAAATTTCGGCATTTTCTCTCTTTATTCTAATTCAGCCTGTATGGCTCTCAATTGAGATGTTTTAGTGTAATGTTAAGTGGCTACTTCATCTGTGATCTTCACAGCTCATTCAACCGATTGCATGGGACACGGAAGTCACGAGAATAACAGCTGATTCTCGCCACCAAACTGTACTATACTGCCAATTTCTGCAGTCGTAACTTGTATGAAAAATTGTGGCTAGATATAATCGTTTTGCCAATATATTATTTCTATATCATTTAAAATATTGAAATTAATATCTGCCACTACAAAAAATCTTAGGGTTGTTGATGTAGAAATACTGCGTGCCTTCAAACTACGACGAGCATCCAAATCGCGTATTTGCTTCTGCGTGACAAATAACATAGCCAGAAAATATTGTCTTTGTACAAAAAATAGCCATTTTTTGGGTTCTAATATGCTTTCTAAATCTTCTAGAAGGTATCGTGTACATAATTATGTTAAAAAGAGACCGAGAACCATCTTAACTCTGATGGTTTTTCTTTTAATACAGAACCACAATGGAGCATATAGTTTCACAATTAATGTAGCCGAAATGATCAGGCCAAGTGATGATTTTTCCGTCGCTATATAAACCTAACAGTCAATTTTTACTTTTCAGTCAACGGGCATGCGACTATTTAACTGTAGACGTATCGTAAAGCCTAAATCTTCGGGAGAGTTGCCTGAAATTATTGCTGATACGTACAAAGATCTGTGAATATTTCTGGGAGCTTATTTCTTTACAATCAATAACATTTGCTCACGTTTTGGCACTTTCTTATATCTTGGACAATTGTATTGAGTAAAATCTTTGCATTTGCAAGCCAAAATATCAAAAAACATCATACTATCCCGTCGAAAACTTTTCAAGTCTGCAGATGAAATTCATTTGATGGACATGAGCAGTTTTTACATTTTTTATTATGTGCTGATAACAAATAAATATCTCTGGAAAGTATTACTGTTGGTATGAATGCAGTAAGCCATAAATATTTAATTTTTTATGACAAACTTAGCAATTTCCGAAAATATAGGCTGTTTTTTTGACGTTCTTATAGTTAACCTCGTCAACTCTTAAAACTTCATATATCTTTGTAAGTTGGTAAAACATTTGACTTTAACATACAAAAATCATTAATTAATGGACACATTACAGGCACTCCGAGCCTTTTCCATTATAGTACTAAGAATTTATACGATATTTGTCAAAAAAATTGTCAAGCGCGTTTTCAATTATTCATGCGAAAACTGACCCTCCTTTGCACTCCCGTACTCTTCTTTTACGTAGTATTGCACCTTGTTTATTATTTTTTATCGAAAATAGAGGATTTTACCTTTATGAAATTAATATGAATTATACATATATTTGTCATTTTAATAAAATTAAAAATCTACAAACTTGAGTCTAAAATCGACTATTCGTAAAAGTTCAATGACCTTGCGGAGACGGTTACCCTATTTTTTTTTAAATAATATTTTAAATGTGTATGTTTGAGACCAAAAGGCATAAACTTTTCACTATTAGAAATTTAAAATCAGAAAAAAGTAATTTCGCTCCACCCTAACATACATACGTAAAGTAAATCAATAAAAACGCGAGTAATAATCGCGAGGTCTAAGTTCGCGGCGAACTACTAGTTTAATTTAAAAAAAAAAAAAAAAATTCTTTGAGATTTTCTATTTTTTGTATTATAAAAGTTTTCTTACAATATAGGTAATTTTACAGATAATAATTACAATTGCATTTCTTTTCGTAATTTTAAAAATTTACAGTCATTTTGGCGTGCACGGTTGGTGAAAATAAAATTTTATGTTTTTCAGTTTTAATTTATAATAATTCATTATAATGTATTTTCACAAAAAAAATTACATATTAAACATAAAATTTTGAAAAAATGTGATTAAAAGGCCGATTTTAGCCGGTTTAAACCTGTTTTTAATTTTTTTTCATAAGACTATATTTTTTTTTATTTAAAAATTTTCACCAACCGTACTTGAAAGGTAACCTTTGAAAAATACCGCTTATCTTAAGGTAACTAGAGTATTTTTTATTTCGTATCAAAAAATATAATGTACGACTTAAATTGGCAGTGGCTTAGCGTAAAATTAAAAAAAAAATACTTCATGTAATTTTACAACATTTTTTTTTCAAAAATAAAGATTTTATTATCGCTATTTCTTCAGTGTATTTTGAAAAATATAATAAAAGAATGAAAATAAGAACAAGAAATCGATATGAAGAAAGTCATAGAATTATTGCACAAATAAAAAAATAGGAAATCTTTACATTACTTAAATTAATTCCCTAAAATTTCGACCTTAAATAATAATTTACAATTTTTGATCCGAAATGACTATAACTAATTTCAACAAAAACCTGTAACGTATGCTTTGAAAAAATAGAAAAAAATAGAAAATCTAGCTTCTGCCCTCAGCTTCACCCGCGTGAATTTGTTTTTTCAACCTGCGTCAAATTTTACATATGTAGTAGATTTTCAAGGTTATTTTTAATTTATTAACAACCTTCCTAGGGGTGAAAGTACTTATAAATAAACATCTTTTTGTATGGGACCGACTCTGAAAACTAAAAAAAAATCAGCTGCTTCATTCATTTGGCAATACTCGCTCAAAATGGGAACAGCTGATTTTTTTTTGAGATTTCAGAGTCGGTCCCATCCCAGGTTGTTAGTAAATTTAAAATAACCCTGTATACATTTTATCAAAACCATATGGCAGGCATGTATCAGTTTTAAAACAACCTAAATATTTGTATGCTAGAAATAGCAAGACATAGCGAGCTAATTATTATAAAACATCTTTCATTGTACCTATGTTTAACAAATACTAATGATTGATAGATTGTTTAAAGTCAATGAAAACATACACTACAGGTTTTCGTAGCCCAAGTCTCTCAAAGGTTACCAAAATCACAATTAAAAGTAGTTACCTACTTGTCTGTACACTAATTGCCTCGGGTACCTTTGGACCCCATCTTCAAAGGCCACCAATCTCTGAGGTTGTAGGTAATACGAATTAGGGGTCCGTAGACTCACCCCAGAAACCTGAGGGCGTTGTCGGACCTGATAACTTGATAATTCTGACGCTGCATACTGAGGCTCAGATGGAGCGAAATTATTTCTAAATCTCGAATAACTGTAATCCCTATTTGAAGGCACGAAACCGCTAGGGACCCTTATTTTGGGTAAATTTGGTGTTATCGCTTCATTTAGACGAACGTCGTATTCGTTTTCTATTGAATCAGCTAAATTATGTTTTATCGAAATATTTTCTGGTATTATTGGCTTCCCGGTCGCTGTGTACGGTTTTGAGATTTCTGGTCTTGGTTCAAACATTGGTTTCAATGGAGTCTCTGTTGATATATGAGCGTTTAGATTTAAATACGGCTTAATATAGTCGCCTGGTGATAAAGTAGATTCTAATTTTTCTCTTATCGCTTCGTAATTGTCATTATAAACTTTTAATACTTTAGAAGCTAAAGATTTTGCTCGTTGCTCGTGTGTTGTAAGCTCTACTGTTGTCGTTTCTGGTTTGTTTGTTTTAACTTCAACTTCAGTTGTAGTGGGATCTAACAGATGTGTTGTTGTCTCCTTCTTATCCTTTCCTTCGTATTCTATGTCTTCTTCGTCGTAATATTCATATTCATCTTCTGGTGATTTGAGCTGTTGAGTTGTTGTTGGAGGTTCTCTTGTAAAAGTAGTAGTGGGTATTGGAGTAGTTGTTGTGGTTGTTGATGTAGTCGTAGTTGTAGGAGGAGGTGTAGTAGTAGTCGTAGTAGTAGTTGTAGTAGTAGTGGTGGTAGGTTTAGGGGTGGTTTTTGGGGGAACAGTCATGTCTTTGCCAGCAACTGGCTGCAAGCCCCTAGGCAAGTAAGGGCTGCCACCCCTAGACGGTAAAAAAGGTCGTTTAATTACTTTCACCATCTGTCTACCTTTTGCAGGCACTTCTTCTTCTTTAGGTATAATTTTTTTGTCTCTTTTATCATCATAATCATAGTAATAATCATCAATAGCATCTTTAATCTGTGCTTTTACAGGTCTTGAACTAGGCCTGCGATCTTTCCATTCTGTATCATAATATTCATCATCATACGCAGGCTTTTTAGTCCTTCTGTCTTTATAGCTAGCAGAAGTATGGGGTTTTGATGGTTTAAATTTCTCTTTCTCGGCTGGCGGCTCTCTAGGCCTATGCTGTACAGAACTCGATTTCCCTGAAGGTGAAGGCTTCTTCGTATCTTCTTCTTCATAATCATCATAGTATTCATCGTCGTCTTTTAGCGAAGGAGCTTTTGTAGTCGTAACAGTTACGTATTCATATTTATTTTTAACGCTTTCTGGGACTGGCCGTTTAATTTTTGGGGGCATTCGTGGCTTACTGAAGATTCCATGTCCGTTTGGTTTGACTAGACCCTGACTTTCAGGTGCTGTTGTTATTTCTCTTTTTTCTTCTACATTTCTTTCATCATCATAAGGTCTTTCCTCTCGCCTGTAAGGCCTTTCATCTCTATATCTTCTTCCCTCACTTGACTGATATCTATCATCTCTTGCTCTACTAGGTTTTTCAGAAGTTTCATCTCTCAAAGGCCTTCTTTCATCTCTCGGATGAATTTCATCACGTGGTTTTGGGTCGTCACGTGATCTAAAATTTGGTCTTTCTCTGGGTTCATCCCTGGGCTTTTTTTCATCCCTTGAGCGACTTTCGTCTCGTGGGCGAATTTCATCTCGAGGGCGAATTTCGTCCCTTGAGCGAGTTTCGTCTCTTGGCCGAGTTTCGTCTCTTGGCCGAGTTTCGTCTCTTGGCCGAATTTCGTCTCTTGGCCGAATCTCGTCCCTTTGTTTATCATCTTTTGCCTCATCTCTAGGCCTAATTTCATCCCTAGGTTTCATTTCGTCTCTTGGTCTAAATTTATTAGGTCTTGGTCTTAAATCGTCTCTTTTTTGATCTCTCTGCCCAGCTCTAGGCCTATCTTCTTCATCTCTATATCTATCATCGTCTTCATCTCTAGGTCTTTGTCTTCGACCACCTGGTCTGTAAGTTCTCCTATCTTCTTCATCATCATATGGTCTTCTCTGTTCGTTGTAAGGTCTCATGCTTGGTCTGTGGTGTGGTCGCCTTTCTTCATATTCTTCTTCAGCTGCCTCATCCCGTGGTCTTGGACGTCTCTCGTATCTGAAATGATTTTGGATAAATAGTTTTAAATTATGTATTTGGCTACAACATCATGTCTATTTCCCTCGATAGGAACAGAATAGAAAAGAGACATGAATATGTATTGATTTACCTATCATCATCGTAGTCATCATGGGGCCGCCTCTTTCCCGGTCTATTTGGTCGTCTTCTTCTGGCACTGAAACAAGTTAAATGTTTTAAGAAAAAAATGCTACACAAATAAACAATCAATGAAATAACAATCAATGTTTCCCAAACAGGGACAAGGCACTTTGAAACTATTGAAAATTTAAGATAATAGGTTACATGGTATATGGTGGCTTTATTGGAATAACATTGTTGAAAAAAATGGGAAGAATAGAACTAAAAGATCAAGGCAGCTCAATATTCTCAAGTCATTTATTGATGGCAAAAGCACAGTCAAATCTACTCGTATCTATGAGTATTTAAATTGGACACTAACTGACTCAGTTGATGGGTATAATCATCTCAGAGACGAAACCGCTGAACGTAGAAACTTTAAATTTGGCAGATCTTTTAGCATAAGTGAGCACTATAGGAATTTCGGAGATGGAATGACAAGGTGAAATGGGTAAAAAACGAAAGATGAAGCTGAGGACAGAAGCAAGTATTAAAATATTCGTAGGATGACTCCTGACTCTCTTCAAAACCAGAGTGAATAGGCTGCTTCAGGACAAGCTCCATACACCGTAGACCCCATCTCTGTCCTCGGGCACACAATCTTGCCCGAGCTTGTCTTGTCAAGAGCAAACCCATCTTTAATAAAAAAAATGAAGTTCAAAACAAACTCACCCGTAATCATAATCATCTCTCGCATCATAATATTCATCGTCATAGTAATCGTATCTATGGTACGGGCGGCGACGACCACCGGCGCGCGGGGGGCGGGTGGTGGTGGTGGTGGTTGTAGTGGTCGGTGGTGGCGGCGGTGGGGCTGATGTGGTCGCTTTGTACAGGGCTTCGTTTCTGGAAGAAGGATTAGATAGTGACAAATTTAAAAATATCGAAGCAGATACGGACATACCTATAGCATCTATTAATAGTGAGTATAAAGCGAAAGTATTAAACAAGACTGTCCATTATCAATTTGGAGGAGGGTCTTATCATCCATACCTTAAGACATTTTTAAGATTTGGCATTATATTTTTATGACTGGCCTGTCTGACGTTAACTCTCTTTCAGAATGCTATTGCTGGTAGAAACCGCTACCTTTTAGGAAGGCACAAGTTTATAGAGGCCTTTGTTGGTCCTTCAGTAGCCTTTTTCGAGATCCACTGAAAGAAATGGAGTGTTCCTATTCTAAGCCGAAACCACACGGCAAGAAACTAATAATGCATGTTCTCAATAAACCAATAATGCATGTCAATCTAGCACCAGGACATGCTGGTTCAAAGGCATTTGCCTAACAAAGACATATTACTGACTAGGTCAGGATAAACATCATCATCTGCTAAGGCAAGCCTCAAGGCAAGAGGTAAGCCTCTTCCCATCATCTGGGGTCGGCGCAAAATTTTCTTTCTCTCCTCAATTATCTATCGTTAGTCATAGTTATATCCACTCCCAATACCTTCATATCCTCCCCAACACAATCCATCCATATCTTTTTAGGCCTTTCTCTCCTCCTATATTCATCTACTTTTATTGACACAGCTCTTCTTAGTAAGTGTTCCGTCTTTCTTATCGAGTGTGTTATTACTAACACTGGTGTCAGATTTTATTGAAGTCACCTAAAAGCATCTGACATGACTTTTACTACTTTCGCTATCTAGTAGCAGTAGCGCACATGTAAACTAAATAGTTAGCCAATGTGTAGGTTTTCTCACGATGTTTTCCTTCACCGGAAGCAGGAGTATTCCTATTCTCTCCTCATTACGTGTCAGATAGATCATAGATCAGGTTAGGAAATCATAATACCTGCTAAAGAATTTGGGAGAGTTCTTGCAGTCCACTTCGGAGGCGAAGTGGCAGATGAACGTCTTCTGGTCGAAGGCGGTGTAGTTGGCGCAGAGGAAGTCGTAGCGGGTGCCGAACAGGCAGTGGTGGTACACCTGGAAAGAGAAGGAGAAATAAGAAAATAAACTGACAACACTTAACGGCCTACACTTAAAAGCGTATCTGTTATCATAGGTCCTAGCTGTACCGCAGATCTAAGGACAAGAAGGACTTGAGCATGTTAATCGCTAACCTTCACTAGTTGGAGAGGCACCTTTAGAAGAAGATAGGTCCGGTGAATAAATGGACAAGACAACGCATAAAGCATTAAACCTTTTTGTGAGCCCGATGGAAACAAACACACAAATGAGCAAAACTTAACGAGTTTCTTCCACCTATCTTTCTCTTATGCTCTTCAGTGATCATATTTACTTATATTATCTTCTCAAGTCTTACTTACCTTCTTACAACTTACAACTGCAGTTAAGTCGGAAGGTAGTAAGACGGGCAATTTAGTATTAATTCCCTCTGCACCAGGGTTATGATTCTAATAATCAAAAATGTACTATATCGTGACAGTTGTGTCTTAAAAGCCAAATAAATTATAATAAAGCATAAGATCTTGTCGCTTTAGTTCAATCTCTTTGACTCTTGAAACACAACTGAGACACGACATCTACGTTTGTAATGAGACGGGTCGGTATATCGTGGCCCTTCCTTTTAAACCTGACGTGACCACCCCTAGGTGAGTCACGTGATATTGCCTTATCTATCTAGGTATCAGAAGTTAGAGTGCAAGCTCGAGCGTAATCCGCAGTTGAAGTCTCATTATACCGCATGCCTCCAAGAGTACGGTGGGTTTTTAATGAGTTTGTAATAAAGAAAAAGACCAATTACCTGACACTTATGAGGGACAGAAGCATAAAATCCATCATGGAGTCCATCACACTTGAAATCCATGGTCTCTGGAGGAGGTACGGTCTCATAGAAGGGGTACTCCGAGAGGTTGTAGCCGTTCAGCTCTCTGGGGAGGTTGGGGTCGTAGATGTAGTCGATCTGGGGGATGCCGGACAGTTTGGTGGTGGAGTTTGAGGACTCTGCTCCTTCGGCTGTGACTTCAGTCTGAAATTAGAGAACAGTGAAATGAAATGAAAAGGATTTGATTTAAATGGGCTAAAAATTGCACTTTTAAATCGTCGTATACTTGTTTTTTAGTTAGTTGACGTCATAAAATTACTTAAAGCTAAGGTTACTACAGCCTTCAAAGCGCAAGTGGAGAAGAGGCGGCGCAACAAATTACACTGTGCTGCATTTTTAAAGCTTAATGGCTAAACGGCTAGACCGATTTTAATGAAATTTAGTATGGATATAGATAAAGTTCCGCAGTCATAGGCCACTTTTTTTCCAAAAATCAACCTTAGGGTCTTAAATGAGGGGTCAAAGTTTGTCTAAAAAACACACAAGATATACTATTTGCCGCGGGCGGAGCCGCGGGTAAACAGCTAGTACATACGTCATATTTTAGTGTTCTTGATACTAGTATCAATGGGTTATATTAGTCGGGATCCGTGACCAAATTCCAGGATGAGTAGACACAGTCTATTTGCGCAAATCTATATTTTCGGTAGACTTGTAACTCAAATTTATTTTATTTTTTTTTTATTTATTGAGGAACAACTAACAATTACATAATAAAATCTTAACAATATGTATTACATGCAACAATTGGTAATTATGTAACCAACTACGTTATCCACAGTTTGAACGAAAAAGTTTTAAAAGAAAAGATTGCCACTAGATGCATGAAGGAAGTAAATAAAAAATACAAGTTACATAAATTAAATATGGGAAATCAGAGATAACTATTGGTTCAAAATATGTATACCTATGTGAGAAAGCAAAAATTATGTGAAATTGATCAAAATATGATGAAAAGTTGAAGTTGTGGTGGTCGAGTGTTACCTCAACCACATAATTAATATAAGTTGCCTCAACTCCGTTTTTTCTTACTTTTATATAAACAATCTTCACAGACTTTTTTTGAATTTTGTTGAAAATAAATCAAATATAAGTTCAAACCTACCACGAAAGTAATTTTCTGAAAAGTCTATTTTAATTTATATTGTTGTAAAATCATACATTGTTTACATAATAGGACAAGTAGAAAAAAACGGAGTTTACAAATTGTTGCCGTGGTGGTCAAAGCGTAGAATTAACGCGGAACGACTGTCTTGACAATGTTATGGAATTGTTTGCCAGTGTATTTTCGACTTCAAACTCTTTCTCTCTTTAGTCGTATTTCCTCATGACTGAGGTTCGTGGTCATTATATGGAATGAAACACACACAACGACTCTCTTGGCAATTTTAATGGAGTGGTTTGCCATTGCCTTCTCTATTTTACACACTAGCTGATAATCAGAACTCAACCAGAGTGCAGGTTTCCTCACGATGTTTTCCTTTACCGGAAGCAAGTGGTGGTCAATGAAAACTAACATGAGTCAGATTGTAATTTGTAGCAGTATCAGACAAACTCATGTAGCCCCGTAGCCCGGGCAGGATTCGAACCTGGGATTTTGCATCCACAGGCGGGCGCTCACACACTAACTCATTAATCAGATTTCCTCCCGATATTTTACCGGAAGCATTAAATGAGTCAAATTTGAATTCGAAACTGGGACTTTTCGACGTTTTTACCACTCAACCACCGCCGCTAACATAACGGACTGTCCTATTATAATAGTAACAAATGAATTATTAGTTCGTTGATTCGTTCGTGGAAAGTTACCAAAGGACATAACAAAATCAGCATTGAGCCGCGAACGGAAACTTGTATTAACATAAGAATGTTAAGCAGAAAGCAATATTACACTTGAAGGCAGAGAAACTCGACCATATTTAACACCAGAAAGTTATAACATTGCTACAGATAATGGTGAACGTAAATCTTACCCACCAGGGGGGATAAATTGGTCTAGAGTACCGATTCAATTTCCATATTTAGTTTGCTGCTAATATTTTGCTGAGCTGACCTAAAGTTATTTCAGTAGTAGACTTTAACTGCTTTCTTCCTTTAGTCGTATTTCTTATGAGTGAGGGTCGTAGCCATTACTAGAAATTAAACACGTACAAAAACTATCTTGGCAATGTTAATGGGGTGGTTTTGCATTCTCCATTTCACACACTAGCTTATAATCATCTATGCAATTTTTCTCGCGATGTTTTCCTTCACTGGAAGCAAGTGGTGGTTTATAAAAACTACCATATATGAGACAGATTGGCACGTAGCACAAGCAGGTTTTGAACTTGGGACCTTTTAGCCCCAGGCGGGGCATCCTAACCACTCGGTCACCCCCGCTTCATGAAAAATATAAATACTCGTGATGGTACCAAATATTCTGCCTCGAAGTGTAAATTTTCTGTAGACATTTATATGTCGTAGTTATGAACAACAATGTTCAAGGCGTTCAAAAGTTGACCACCTTGGTTAAAAGTAGGGTTCGTTTTGTTATATTTCCTATACTTATTTGTTTAGTTGTAGTTAACCGGATCTATAACAACATGTGACTATGCTGATAAATAATTATATTGAATTGCATTTAATTAAGGTTTTCTCACTAATTGATCAGTATATCAACACAGAGACGAAACCGCTTTGCGTTAAACGTAGTAACTGTAAATTTTGCAGGCAAGTTTTTTATACAATATAAGGGTGAAATACATAAAAAACGACAAGATGGCGGGCAAAGTCGCTGAAAAAAGCTAGTTTAGGTACAAAGGATTAGCAAGATTAGGTACATGAAGCACTAAAGTGTTGCATCAACCGACCTACTTTCAATTCATACAAGGTCGTACCATCTTCACTCTTCAGTAATCTAGATAATCCGTGATATATTAGGATATAACCAATCACGTTTCTCTATGGGATCGTGATCGTGACAAGTTTTATGTTTAATCCAAGGAGTATTTAGAATGGAGAGCGTGTAGGCATATTGTCCGATACAATCACAGTTCACCGATTTTTGCGGGAGGGGAACATACGGCAGTCGCTGTGATTGGCTCAAATAATCGCAAATTTTAAAAATCGTAAACTATAACGACTTCACGCCGGAATGCCGGCCGCATATTGGACGCGGAAAACATGTGATCAGGTGCTTTTTCATATCGTTGGCGCGCATTTCTAAGCTACTATTTATAAGCTATCTGTCCTGGTGTCTGTCTGTAATTAAATATTGCAAGTTGTTACGGCCGAAGCTTTCAAAACTGGGCCGGATGCGGGGATACGATGCGGTGGAAGGAAACACAGCGATCTTAGACATTCATCCTTCATCACCTACAAACCAATAACGAGCCTCTCTAACTTGTAAAGGGAAATTAAATTCATCTCCATTCAGTGCCTATACCTTTAGGTAATTACAGTCCACCGCATACATCATTATTACCCAGGCTTCAGCGCCAACGCAAGTTAAATTTGATCTTTCTTCTGCTTGTCCTACGGAGTTGAAAGAAGATTGGCAGAGATATATGGACTGGTGGTACCCTCGTAAAACGAAGTGTAGGACAATGAAAATATAACTAATTTATTAGTCGTTAGTTATGTAACAAAAAATAATCATACTATATCTCTACATCTTATGAGTTAATTGCAAAGGTTAACTGCAAGGATATATTTTTTGTCACGTATTCAATGCACCAAGATCTCCCTGGTGACAAAATTCTTGTGGCAAATAGTGAGTCATGAGAACACATAAAATGGATTTAGGTTATATCTGAAGAATTTTATTTTGAAATAGCATGGGCCCGGGACTTTATTCCCGTAGAAATTTCGGGAAATCCTCTCTTAGTGGTCCTCTACATTTCATATGGACCCTACATGGCAAATTTCAGCTTCCTACACCCAGTAGTTTTGGCTGTTCGTTGTCTGTCAGTCACTCAGTCAGTAACGGAAGAATTTTATATTTATTTGAAAAGTCCATAATTACCTGTACATCATCGTCTCCTGTTGGTATTTCTTCGGGGGCTGCTGTCGTGCTTGTGGTCTTTGAAAAGATCAGAGACGTGGCCCTGACTGCTGATGTGGTGGGGAGCGTCGCTATGGCTACCAGCGTTACACCTGGAACGAGAAAAGCACGAATTACGTCATCATTAGACGTTTCAATGTCCCCATTGTTGGGGCCTTCCTTTTTGATACTACTAAGTAGGCAAACAAGCATGTGGTCATTGCTGACGGACGCCTGCAACATCAGGGGTGTTACGATGACTCAAAAAACTTATCGCAAATTTATATAGGGAACAACCTGTCTGGCCGTGCCACCTCTGCCTAGTCAAGCGGTGGTGGTGGTTTTAAGCGAACACTTCTTGGGTTTGCTCCTTCTGCCCTGTCAGAAGGATCAACGAAGAGTGTGCTAATGATCTTATAACCAAGGATGGCGAAAGTGCGAAGTGGAGAAGAAAATGTAGGAAAGCGGACCCTGAGCTTCGACGCGTATGAGAATGCAACCGGGAATGCGCTCAGATGAAAGAAAGAGGAATCTAACTCCAAATTCTTATGGAACTGTGAGCGTAATCTTGATGTAGGTCTTGAAACCGAAAATTAACCTTAACTACTTCACATACGAGCTGTACTCGCATAAAAAGCGGAAGGAAGTGATGACAGTGAGATAGAATGAAGAGAATGTATAAGGAAATTAAAAGAAGAAATAGAAATTTATTACAATGAAGCATACAAGTTTAGAAATGTAAATAAGCACAATCACGACAATAGCGGCGGGTATTGTGATGCCTTCTATCGAGATGTAGTACTAAAACCAGTATCTGACACAGTTTAGAAGATAAATGATACTATTCCTTGTTTTTTGCACTCACAAATCAAACTTATGGATTGTAAAACCCAAAGGTCTTCTAAGAAATATTGCATATAAGGAAAATTTTGGCTAATATTTATTTTTAAGCCCCTGACTTTTTGTAACCTTTTTCTTTGCTTATTTTTAAATAATCAACCTCTAACATAAATTACCTACACCACAAGATTTAATTAAGTTTTGTCCTGAACCGGTACCTTGACTAAATAGTTACTTTTGAGTGTAGTTAAAATGTCTGTAATCATATCTTGCAATCTTCCACCTGTTAAGAGTTAAAATTATACTTAAACTTTAAAAGACTCATTTGACAGCCCAAAAGACACATTATCTCGCCTTTACGGGGTAGTCAGAGCCTCTGTCTACTCTTGCGTCGTGAGCCACACTTAGCTAAATGTTAATGGAATGTGACAGGTTGCTAGCCTATCGCCTATGACAAAAATCCCCAGTTTAAAACCTAATTATGATTGACTTTTACAATCTTGCAGGGAGACGCAGCTGGTACTTTCCATGCTTGAATAGTTGATTGAATGAATGATTATTCATTTGCAGTAAACGTTGACAAATTGTTGGCAGGTACATCGATATAAGTCACATAAGTTTAGCCGCTTCGACATGCAAATTAGGCCTTACCATCAATTTATATAAAATCCTTCCGTTACTGACTGAGTGACTGACAGACAACGCACAGCCGAAACTACTGGGCGTAGGAAGCTGAAATTTATCATGTAGGTTCCTAAGGGAGTGTTGGGGAGCACTTAGAGAGGAATTTCCGAAATTTCCACGGGAAGAAAGTCCCGGGCCCGTTCTTCTTCTTCTTAGCATATTTGTGTCCACTGCTGAACGTATGCCTCTTGATTAGACTGCCACTCTGATCTTGATGCGGCGATTCTGGTCCAGGTCGGCCCTGCCGTCTTTTTGATATCGTCCGACCATCTGGCAGCTGGTTTGCCCACACTTCGTCTTCCTGTACGTGGAGAACATTGCCACTTAGGGCCCATTTTAGTTACTTATATTCTTGGTACTGCTTTTCGCTTCCAGGCCAGTGTGGAAGTTAACCCGAAAGTTAGAACTTCGCTGTTTAAAAACGAACCGCGGTGCAAAACTAGTGACAATAAGATGGCAAGTTGTGATATCTTCACCTCAAGCTATCAACACCTTTCAAAATGCAAGCTGCAACTCAGCCTTGACTTATCACGGTGCATAGCAACCTTTGCAACACAAATGCATAAAAATGATTGAATTTATGAATTGGAAAATGTTATTTGGTTGGCTAATAATATAGTAAGGATAAAAGATAAAACAAAGTTTTTGCGCGATGCGCGCACTAACAAACTGACCGTCAGAGAAAAAAATCTAAAATAAAATCACTTTAAGAGCTTCTGTGGTCCTATATTTAAAAAAAACTTATACATATCTCCTGTACGTACATAGGAGATATGGACATTCATTAAAAACTTGATAGAAGGGAAAATAGAAGCTAGAAGAAGAAGAGGAAAGCCAAGATGGCCTATTACTTTGGGGAGCAGGAGTGACTTCCAACGGCCCCGGCGGGACGGCCCCGGTGACGGGGCCGTTGGAAAAAAAACTTCCAACGGCCCCGGCGGGCCCGAATTTTTCGTTGACGGGGCCGTTGGAAAAAAAAAATTACCAACGGCCCCGGCGTGTTTATTAAATGGAAAGGATAGCATAAAAAAATTATAGCATACGCTCCGGACAGTTTGTTATCTTAATACTTGTACTATTATGTGTCATAATCTAAAACAAACATCATGTATTTTATTTTCTTATATACATAAATGATTGTTGATACCTAGTTGAAATTTATATTTTATCAACAATAAAAAGTGATTGTTACATACAAACTCTTTTTTTAATTTCATTTCATATTTAAGGTATACAAAATAATACACAATTTCCCCCCCTTTAAACACTACCGGAGCGTATGCTATAATTTTTTTATGCTATCCCTCCCATTTAAAAAACACGCCGGGGCCGTTGGTAAATTTTTTTTTCCAACGGCCCCGTCGACACAAAATCCGGGCCCGCCGGGACCGTTGGAAATTTTTTTTCCAACGGCCCCGTCACCGGGGCCGTCCCGCCGGGGCCGTTGGAAGTCACTCAACCAAACCAGCCGATATACAAACAATTTTTATACTTCAAAAAAGAGATATGTCACAGATATATCCCTGAGTAACAAACATAACTTGTACGTTCCAGGGCACAGACTGGCTAGGGTTAGGAAATCATTTGTGGGAAACTGTATACGCTATTATAATAAAATACCAAAATCTGTCCTTGATATGCCTGACAAGAAATTTAAACATTATATTAAGGAGGCACTTTGAAAGAAGGCATATTATACTACGGATGATTATGTAAATGACAAAAATGCGTGGCCCGAGCCTGGTACAGTGACCTCCTAAGACTGTCATATTACTCTCTAGGTACATTGTGTACTTTTACTTTTTCAATGACATTTTATTAATTTATAATTTTTATTAATTTATAAATTTGACATTTAATATATATACTCAATGTATATTCGTCCACATATACGGTTATTTAATTGTAAGACATATGTTGTAAAGTGACGTCTTTGGAGAAAATGCAGCAGTGGAGTTTGTTGCGTCGCCTCTTCTCCACTTGCGCTTTGGAGGCGGTGGTAAACTTAGAAAATAAGAAAGTGACGATATTTATAAGTGCTATTTTTAAGCCAATATAAATAAAAATAATTGAAAAAAAAAGAAGGATTATATAGACCAAATAAAGGAAAGGCAAAAGTTGTGTCGTACAAGGAGGTCAAAACGATGGCTGAGGATAGGGAGAGAAGGTACAAGATGGCCGAACATCTTTCCACGTCTCGATTCTATAACTTTAAAGTTCAAGTCTAGTACTTCTGCGTTTGTCATCTTTTCTGTCCAACTTATTCTTACCATTCGCCTCCAATATCACATTTCAAAGGGGTCTAGTCGTATGCACAAACGGACAATAAGATCAGTTACAGTTTTATTTTACAAGATCTGGATGATGATGGCCCAGGATAGAGAAGATGGCTTAGGTATATCCAACAGTGGGTCATGGGAAGCTGTTAATGATGATGTGTGCCTTAATAATCCATACTAATATTATAAATGCGAATGTTTGGATGTGAGTTTGTGAGTTTGTGAATTTGTGAGTTTGTGAGTTTGTGAGGATGTTTGTTACTCAATCACGCAAAATCTACTGGACGGATTTCGATGAAATTTGGTACAGAGGTAGATAATGACCTGGAATAGCACATAGGCTACTTTTTATCCCGGGAAAAAGCACTGTTCCCGTGGGAAATTCACGCGGGCGAAGCCGCGGGCAAAAGCTAGTAAAATAAATAAATAGATGTGAAGATAAATGATATCCGAGAAGTATACCTACATAATATAAGGAATATATATTATTGTAAACATCTTTAAGAGAACTTGTTTAACATCTATCATATGTTTTATACGTATATTTATGTTATTATGAACACTTTTGATGAGAACTTGGTACGTTGTTTACATTTGTTTTAGTGAGATATATTTATAGATTAGCTTTTTCCCGCGGCTTCGCTCACGTTAATCCTTTCTTAGCGGATGCCTACGTCATAACATCTATCTGCATGCCTTTCAGCCCGATCCGTCCAGTGGTTTGGGCTGTGCGTTGATAGATCACTATGTCAGTCAGTCAGTCACCTTTGAGTTATATATATATAGATTTGATATTTTGGCAATCGATTGGGTTGCAAAATGTCAAAACTTAATGATGTTATTAAAAAAGTTTTTGCTTCATACAAAAATCGACGAACTCCATTCATTAATCTTTATAAAGGTTACTTTTTTATGTAAAAACTAAGACCTTGGTTTTTGCTCTATTAGGGGTCAAATTTTCCAAATTCCTCTCTTAGTGCTCCCCTTCACTCCCTAAGGAACCTACATGCCAAATTTCAGCTTCCTACGCCCAGTAGTTTTGGCTGTGCGTTGTCTGTCAGTCACTTAGTTCAGTACCAGAAGAATTTTATCACCATATTTTAAAGCCTATGTAAGTTTATAGAGGGTAATCGTTGGAACTACTGAACCGATTTCAAAAATTCTTTCACCAATAGAAAGCTACATTATTCCTGAGTGACATAGGCTACAATTTATGTATGTACCTCCCGAGCGAAGCCGGGGCGGGGCGCTAGTATATATTACTTGTAATACTTACAAACTATACTGAGGGCCGGCCATCTGTGCCGAGAACGCTTCATGATGCCAGTTTGACCTGAAACAATTAAAAAACTTATATTACAAAAATGCATTAATCTTAAAAAAATATTGGAATGCACATGAACATAATTTCTTATATAAATATACCGCTTTTCTCCTTCATAATTTCCACTAATTTTCGCCCGGGTGAATTTCCCACGGGTACAGCGCTTTTTCCCGAGATGAAAGGTACCCTAAGGGATTTAATTAACACAATTCCTACATAATTATAATTGACAAGTAGGTACTCTATCTCTATCTATACATATAATCTATACAATACATATAATCTATACATATTTACCTAATAAAACAGTAAAAATATTTTGTCTGTACATTTTGTATTTTTGACTGAAATGGATAGAGGGACACTTAAAAAGAATAATAGAAGCAAAAAAATTTTTTGGAATTTCTTGTCTGTCTGTCTGAATGTATGTACGCGTTTCACGCAAAAACTACTGGACGGATTTGAATAAAACTTTTTTGTTGTATAGCTATTAAGCCTGGGCAACATATAGGCTATAATTGATTTTGAAAACTGGAACACCTGATGAAGACCAAAAACAGAACAGTTAAACTATAAGAAATATGGAAATGGTGCCTTAACAAAAGTCGTTCAACCTGATAAGCATTTGCTGCTGACGTATAAAAATTGAAGATCTGGAACATCTGATGAAAAGCTCCAATAGACCAGCTACACTATAACATATATGGAAATGGCGCCTTAGCAAAAATCGTTCAACCTGATGAGCATTTTCTGCTGACGTATAAAAATTGAAGATCTTGAACATCTGATGAATAACTCCAAGAGACCAGCTACACCATAACATTGGAAATGGCGCCTTAGCAAAAGTCGTTCATCCTGATGAGCATTTTCTACTGACGTATAAATATTGAAGATCTGGAACATCTGTTCCCGTTCATCAACATATAGGTATTCCTGCGGGACACGGGATAACCAAATGGCTGAAATTTGAAGTACTGGAGTTTAGGTTGCTACAGTTTGGAACACAAAAAGATTTTTCATCTTAGCGAAACTCACGCGGGCGAAGCCGCGGGCAACAGCTAGTCATTATATATTTCATCAGAATCTAACAAGTACCGCATATAAACAATGAGTAAGCTTTTAAAAATCCTATTCTTATTCCTATTCCTACAAGTTCTATAAATGCGAAAGTTTGTATTTATTTTGTTACTCAATAACGGAAAAACTACTGGACGGATTTCGATGAAATTTTGTATACCTACGGGTAGAATATAACCTGAAATGTTAGGGTACTGTTTATCCCGAAAATCCCACAGGAGCGGAGTCCAGAGGCGCGCCAAGTATAAAAATAAATATTATTCAACGTACGAGTACAAATCGAATTCTTTCCGCGCAGTTAAGTATTTTTCCAATCAACTTTTTGTATAGTTACGAGTATATACAATACAATAGCCGAGATTGGTATGGTGATATAAAGGTATCCTTCCATTGTTTTATTCAATGTAGGAATTAATTCCATAACAATTAGATACGTTTTTTACTTTTAAATTTTAGATTTAAGTTTCCTTTCTTTGTTTTAACTTATAAATTCTTTATATTACAAAGAGAAATATTGATGTGTGTTGTATCTACTTTGATAACGATAATGTAGGTATCTATTTAGATATATTATTATAAAATTCACCGCTGACCAACTGATATTTCAACGCAGACAGGAAAAGAATTCGCAAAAAAAATCCTAACTAATATTATAAATGCGAAAGTGAGTTTGTTTGTTTGTTTGTTACCTCTTCACGCTTTATGTACTAAACCAATCTATCTGAAATTTTGCATACACATAGCTAGAAGTACGGAGAAGGACATAGGGTACCTTTCATCACGGGAAAACCACTGTTCCCTTGGGAAATTAACGCAGGCGAAGCCGCGGGCGAAAGCTAGTTCCTTTATAAAGCAAACGTGAGCACTAAGAAAGGAATTTTGAAAATGGTGTGAAATTAGGTAAAAAACAAATCTCACGCGGGTGAAGCCGGGGGTAAAAGATACTCTATATATAAAAAAATGTAGAGCCGAAACCGCTAAACGTAGAGACAAGTTTTTAACCATAATCCTAACTAATATTACAAATGCGAAAGTGAGTTGGTTTGGTACCTCTTCACGCTTTATCTACTGAACCAATCTTCCTGAAATTTCGCATACACATAGTTAGAAGTACTGAGAAGGACATAGGGTACCTTTTATTCCGGGAAAAAGCACTGTTCCCATGGGAAATTCACGCGGGCGAATCCGTGGTCAAAAGCTAATTCTTTATACTACAAAAAAAAAAAAATCTGTTATATTTATAAATTGGACACTGACTAACTGACTGGAACGCACATACCTTTTTCGCATTCTACCTACAAATTCAACTAATTTCCACCCTTGTTGAGTCAAAAACTACATTCACGCGGGCGAAGTCGCTGGCAAGCTAGTATCAATATAAAACCCTTAGTCAGTGCACCGTTTACCAATGGTAAGTGTACTCGACAAGGACAGGTCAATGCCCTCGAGTGCATTGTATGGCTCTGTACAGTGAACTGCTCCTGCACTTCAAGTGCTGCAAGTCCTATACGGTGGTAATAAAGGTGAATTTTCAATGAATTTGGAAGTTATGCTGTTGATCGTACAAGGCAAGTAACGGGAATTTGAGAAATATGCCGCGTATGAGACATGTATGATTTAATCAATTATGGAATTGACTGGTTTTTTTACACGACTGACCAAACAAAGGATTGTTATGTTTTTAGAGTTCATGTATGTTTATTTGTATGTATGTAAGTTTCTTTATTCCACCGTAAGTCCTGAACGGCTTAACAGATTTTGATGTGAGAGGTATTGTCAGATTCCTTGTCGTGTTCAAAATTTTTTAATAATTAACTTGTGGGTCACCCATCCAGTGACCGACCATTACTATAGTTGCTTAACCGCCATTATCGCAGGTCGAGCGCGCGAACCACTATGCTACCGAGTTCCTTGACTACCTTGGTGACTTTTTTAACACTATATCAATGTGCATGTTGTGTTCGCTCCAAGAAGGCTGACAACTATTTTTATGAACTTATGTGTCGTGTTGTACAGCCAGTTTGCGAACCAAATAAATAATAAAAAAACACAGCCAAATTGTTGTAAAAAGGATGATGAAATTTTCAAAGTAATCTCTGTCAAAGACAAATACTTGTTCTCCGGTCGATCAGCTGATCGGACTTGTATGGAAGGCGTGGAAATCGACATTTTATGTTCTTTTACTATAAATGCATTTTGTTGTTGTACTCTTATTTATTTTATTTATTTATTTATTTATTCTTTTTTTATTATTTTTTTTTCTTCGAGAGCATAAGACGATGCGAGCGTAAACTTTGCAAAAACGTCTGGCATTTTCGATGAAGGAAAACGCGGAATACCTCCATAATTTATACACGCACACAATCATAATACCGACCTATATAACTTACTAGCTTACGCACACAATCACAAACAGTATAGGTAGATGGATCATACGAAATTTGGCAGAGGGTTTAGAGTTGGTGACTTAAGCTTGGCAATGGCCTACAAATTAACAACATCCAATTTTTTTTACTGTAAACCTAAAACTTTAATTTTCTATACTTACTATGAGCTGACCGGACACTATGCATGGGAACTGTATGGGAGAGCAAAATGACATATTATTCATTCATTTCATTCATTTATTTCATTCATATAACAATTTACAATATAAGTGAACAGTGTACAATGTTTCATAAACCAGTATATAGTAGTATTATATAGGTATTTTAGATTTCTGTGGTCTCAATAAACATTAAAGTAACACTGAAACTTAAGATTTCATCATGTTGTGTTTAGTATTACAACCGGGCGGTGAAAGCGATTGGTGGAGCGCGGTTTGATGTATGTCTGTTTGCTGCATCGCAGTTTCGAAATAGGGCGGAGCTGATACAGTTGCAAGTCTAATTGAATGAATGAATGATTTATTGACACATTTACACTTGATATAACAGTTGGTTTCACACTAGGCAACTTGCCTGTCCTGTGGTAGCCAAATACGATTTGACAACGTAATTCAAAAGCCGACATTAGATTTAGTACATCCTACTATATATATAGTATTTTGCATACACATAGCTGGAAGTACGGAGAAGGACATAGGGTACCTTTCATCCCGGGAAAAAGTACGGTTCCCATGAGAAATTCACGCGGGCGAAAGCTAGTAATATTATAAATGCGAAAGTTTGGATGTAAATTTGTGACTTTGTGAGGATGTTTGTTACTCAATCACGCAAAATCTACAGGACGGATTTCGATGAAATTTGGTATACGGGTAGAAAAATACCGGGAATAGCACATAGGGTATTTTTTATCCCGAAACTTCCACGGAAGCGAAGCCCCGGGACGCAGCTAGTCCTAACTAATATTATAAATGCGAAAGTGAGTTTGTTTGTTTGTTGGTTTGTTTGTTACCTCTTCACGCTTTATCTACTGAACCAATCTTCCTGAAATTTCGCATACACATCGCTGGAAGTACGGAGAAGGACATAGGGTACCTTTCATCCCGGGAAAAAGCATTATTCCCGTGGGAAATTCACGCGAGCGAAGCCGCGGGCGAAAGCTTGTACTTAATAAAACACTATACATATTTATGTAAGTTTTTAATTTGGAAAAGAAAGAATAAACATAACGATAAAACATTATCATGAGGTTTTGACGAAAAGTTTATTAGAATTCTCTAACTGGGTTAGAAGCTTAGAAGCAGTGGTAGCAGAGTGGTAGGGCGCCCGCCTGTGACTGCAAAGGTACTAGATTCGAATCCTGCCCGTGCTATATGAGTTTGTATACCAATCTGACTCATGTATGGTAGTTTTTGTCGACCACTTGCGGTTAAGGAAAGCATCGTGAGGAAACCTGCACTCTAGTTGATGATTATCAGCTAGTGTGTGAAATGGAGAAGGCAATGGCAAACCACTGAATTAACATTGCCAAGATAGTCGTTGTGTGTTTCATTAGACATAATGACCACGACCCTCAGTCATGGAGAATACGACTATAGGAGGAACTGGGTTAGTAACGAATCACCATCAACTCAATTGATATAATGTTAACATACATACATATTATCACGCCTTTTTCCCGTGGGCACAGAATTAATATAAGTACTACGTACAGAACGGAAGCTCCCTGCCTCTCCCGCAATATGGCGTACCCCGCACTTCTACCCCGCCCGTTTGAGTCGAGGGACACTATTAAACGGGGTTAGCAGCTGCGACTGTGAAGCGTATCTCAAGCTACTTTTACGTTTCGCTTTTATAGATAGAGAGAAACGTCGTTTCAATGAAATTATTATGGTAAGGTACTGCGCAGTTAACCTTTGTTTATCTAGTACAAACTAAGAAGGACGTTTTTATAAACCGAAGGATGAATACAGGTAGGTAAGCAAAGTAATTAAAAATATTCAAATCATTAGATATTCATTTTTTCGTTATATGCCATTTTGTGGGTTAATGGGAGCAACATATGAGAATTAAATTTTATTTTCGTGTCTTTGTCGTCAGCTTATCATCCTAATCTGCCTTTCTGAATAAATGTTGAGTAAAGTTATTATTCAGTAAGACGCTGATATCAAACAGCATGGAGACATAATGGAACGAACAGAGTTGTCACTTTCAACATACAACATTGTCGCGGCGTCTTTAAAAACAATAATTTTGCGGTGGCGACCCTAGTTGTTTAACGCACACATTGACGTGTTCACGGATGTACAGTTTTATTTGTAGTAGTAGTAGGTATATTTGACGCCCCGTTTCTATGAAGCTCCCGCCCTGTGCCGTGGGGGTGGCAGAGACTAGCGATTTCCACCTGCTACGATCCTTACAGATCTCTCTTGCAATTCTTATAATGATCAAATTATGTAGTACGATAGTCTTTTGTCTTTTTACACGACTGACCAAAAAAGGAGTGTTATGTTTTCAGGGTTCATGTATGTATGTATGTATGTAATTTCTTTATTCCACCATAAGTCCTGAACGGCTTAACAGATTTTGATGTGAGAGGTATTGTTAGATTCCTTGCATTAGCCCGAATGACATAGGCTATGTAAGATGTCAGTCGTGTTTTTATTTTTAAATAATTAGCTTGTTTTCTGCTCTTGAATGGACGCCTCTAATTTTTCACTGTTGTTTGTAAATTACTAGATTTTTCCCACGGCTTTGCCCGCGTGAATTCCCCACGGGAACAGTGCTTTGTCCCGGGATGAAAGCTACCCATGACCTTCTCAGTATGTCTATATGTATGCGAAATTTCAGGAAGACTGGTTGAGTAGATAAAGCGTGGAGAGGTAACAAATAAATGAACGAACAAAACAGTAATATTTTAAGTTAAGTATAGTAATTTTTTAAGTTTAAGTTAAGAAACTCTGTTTTCATTTTAACTTGGTTATTAAATTATTTCACTTCCAAGAATGGAGTCCCTGTAAGAAGTTCTTACTTAGCACAGGGCTCCACTACCTATCTATGTAAATATCTTTTGATGAATAAATGATTTATATATGATTTATTTATTTATATAATTTATCTGTGTTTTTATATAAATATTTGTGTAAATATAGTTATAACCATACGTTAGTCTATGTTATTAACTTTTACTGCTTGACCCACCGGTGTCGCCTACAACAGTCTTTACAACATAATAGAAGAATGCTATTCCCCAACGCGGTCAATGAAGCAATATCTTTTACAATCGTTATGTCTGTCTGTCTGTCCACGTAGGCCGATCACGTCGGCTTGCGTCACCAAGCAATTCTATAGCTATTTCTCCTGGCTTCGTTTGTAGTATGTGTGTATAACGAAAGACGTAAAATGCTCGTTTGAGGTAACTTTATGAAACAAATTGTCAGTCAAAGTCAATTGGTTTTATTTAAATAGGCTTAAAAATAGCACTTTTCAATCGTCATATTCTTGTTTTTTTAGTTAGTTGACGTCATAAAATTACTTTAAGCTAAGTTTACCACCGCCTCCAAAGCGCAAGTGGAGAAGAGGCGGCGCAACAAACTCCACTGCTGCATTTTCTCCAAAGACGTCACTTTACAACATATGTCTTACATACAAGAAAAGGTGGTTGCAACAGTGAAGACCAGCGTCGTAGGTTAACACCACGACAGATGCTGAGTGGGGAACAATTTGGTCCATACATACATAGAAGCACGTCTTTATCCCTTACGGGGTAGACAGAGCCAAGAGTCTCAAAGGCCACGCTTAGCTGAATAGTGGTCCATGTTCACTAAAATGTAAGTATATGCAATTGTGATATTGTTTATATTGTACTATACCGAATAAACAGTTTTTTTTGTTATCTTTGAATTTGAATTTGCTCACACATCACGTAGGTAGGGCGCCCGCCTGTGGCTGCAAAGGTCCCAGGTTCAAATCCTACCCGTGCTATACCAATCTGACTCATGCACCTATGTTAGTTTTCATCGACCACAACTTGCTTCTGATGAAGGAAAACATCGTGAAACCAGCACTCTGGTTGACGATTATCAGCTAGTGTGTGAAATGGAGAAGGCAATGGCAAACCACTCCATTAACATTGCCAAGAGAGTCGTTGTGTGTGTTTCATTCCATATAATGACCACGACCCTCAGTCATGAGGAAATACGACTAAAGAGAGAGAAAGTAATAAAAATTTCAACTTCTTCGCCTTTATCTCAAAATAATCGTGACTGGACCAGACAAAATGTTGTCATCAGATTATGGTATTGTTATTAATACTGTCAGAACTGAAAGCTATTATGTAAGTGACAGAAATGTCATAATTGTGACCGATCTCTAATTCATCTTTTAACATCAACTTAGATTACACTTAACAGCGCTGATGTGCAGAACAACTACGCTCTGCTGCCAGAAAATGTGCGCAGAGAATCCGGACAAACGAAGCGCCGTGAACCTCTTCACCGAAAAAGACCAGATTTTAAGTGGAGACCTATAGGTCCCCAAAAAAGCCCGATGATACCCGACGGTAAAGATTATATACGGCACTGCGTCTGTCCGACTAGAGCCTAAAACCTAACCTATACGCAGTCTGCTACCACTATAGCTTATAAAGGGAGCTATAGGGCCCTATATAATAACCTAACTTAATAACTACAACCACCCACAAACCCAAGGGTCACTTACCAAACTTAATCTTCTGCTCTTCGGATCCAATCTTGAGTGTCTTCGGAAAGGGGGAATGCGGTCCCTAAACACCAAACCTACCCCGAGATCTCAATTCCCCAGAACAAACAAATAGATTTCTTCCCGAAGTTGGCTCGGCAACAGATGTCGGCGTCCCCAGGCAGCCACGTTTCGCATCTCACAAGAAACAGTCACAATAACAGGGTTTTTCACCAACACGAACGTTCAATAGTTATTTAACAAAAGGAAGCTCACAATTATAACTCAAATCAGTTATTACAAACAAAATTAACGCCACGCCGCGCGGCTTCAAAATGCAACAACCCAAGATGGTGGCTATATCACCGCGATATTTCCTGCGACACAGCCTCGTGTGCGCGCGTTCAAAGGACCACTGAATGTCGACGGCCGGAAGCCGTCTGCGCAATGTTGCCAGGAGGCAAACGCAATGGCTATACGTAAAGCCAGCTATACACGGCGCTGCTACCATGCGACAGTGCACAGAGTTTATAAGCATCAACAATTTTTATTACAAACATCCCCCGTCCCGGTCTGAGAAGCAGACCGCTAGCTTACTCTACGGGAAGGCGGGCGAGAGAGGTCACAGCTCTCCTTAAAATCGAACCGTCGACCAACACCTCAGCCACACGCGGAGTGCCATCTCCGCCAAGAATCAAACGTAATATGCGAGCTCGTCGCCAAAGCAATGAGGGCAAATTTGCCTCTTTTAACAATACTAAATCACCCTCCCTGGGAGGCTCAGTCCTGTCTGTCCACTTCACTCTTTGCTGCAGCAAATGCAAATATTCAAGCGACCAGCGACGCCAAAAGTCCTGGCTCATTTGCTGCAACATTTGAAAACGCGACAACCGATATACGCGTTCATCCTTCCACGGGTATTCGGGCAGGGCATTCAACGGCCCTCCCACCAAAAAATGACCAGGGGTGAGAGCTTCCAAGTCATTTGGATCTGGAGATAGCGGACAGAGAGGACGAGAGTTGAGGACCGCCTCAACTTTACAAAACACTGTGGCCAGCTCTTCAAAAGTTAGAGCCGTTTCTCCGATAATGCGGCGGAGGTGGGTCTTTGCGGATTTCACAGCCGCTTCAAAAATCCCTCCCCAATGGGGGCAACTTGGGGGACTAAACTTCCAGGTTATTCCCCTTTGAGCAGCAATTTGACTTAAACTAGTACAATTCTTATCAATAAACACAGAAACATCCTTAAGATAATTTACAGTTCCCTTATAGTTTGTGCCATTATCAGACCTAATAAGGGAAGGTAGACCTCGACGCGAAACAAAGCGATCCAACGCGGCGACGAAGGCCTCCGTAGTCAGAGCCGACACCACCTCCAAATGGACAGCCTTGGTGGCCAAACAAACAAATACACACAAATAGCCCTTCACAATACGGGCATTACGAAAGGGAGAAGCCTTGATCGAAAAGGGACCGGCAAAATCGGTTCCAACGCCGTCAAACGGCCTCGAAGGTCGGATTCGATCAGCGGGCAAATCACCCATCTGTGGTTGCATCGTGGATGCCTTCAACCTATAACATGCAATACATCGAAACAGGACACTACGGATTGCTCTTCGGGCAGACAAAATCCAAAACTCGCGTTGCAAAATAGCCAACAAAGCATTGCACCCAGCATGGGCGTTACGAATGTGTCGATCAGACACCAAAAGCTGCACCAAGGGTCCGCCCTTGGGCAACAACAGAGGATGGCGAGTCTCATATGGAAGATCCGCCTTCCGGAGCCTGCCTCCAACCCGAAGAAGCCCATCCGAGTCGATGTACGGGTTCAAACGAGCGACCGCGCCCTTCAACTTAGCGCGTCCGTCGCGCAAGATACGAAGCTCTGACTCAAACCGTCCGGTCTGCACGACACGGACCCAATGCAACAATGCGCTCCGGCGCTCTTCTGCACCTGCAATCGGCTCCAACCGCCTTGCCTGTGGGTTTCTACAATTATGTATGAAACGCTTAATCCAACTGGTAACACCCAGAAGCTTATCCAAACTGCTATACCGAGCAAGTAGCCAATCCGGCTCCGACGTCGTCTCAGCGACTACAGCATGTACACGAAGCCCAGTCAAACTCAAAGAAGTAACATCTGTCTGACAGACAGGCCAAGATGTTTCTGATCCCATCAGCCACTCTGGACCCCACCAGAGCGGGTGTGACACCAGTTCTGGTGCCGTACAACCTCGGGAAGCACAGTCCGCTGGGTTAAGCTCTCCCGGCACATGTCTCCATGTTATATCAATTCCGATATTCTGGATTTGGGAAACCCGATTTCCCACAAAAACCTCCAAGGTATGTGGGGCCGCGCGCAACCATGCAAGCGCGACCTGGCTATCCGACCAGGCGAAGATGTCCCGTATCTCGACCGTGGCCGCCAGCTCACTGGCAACGTGATGCAACAATTTAGAAAGAAGGTGAGCTCCACTCAACTCAAGCTTGGGAATAGTCAGCCTAGTCCTGATGGGGGCGACCTTGCTCTTCCCTAACAAAAGCGAGACATTGACCCGGCCATCGGCGTCAACTGTCCGCATATAGACTGACGTGGCGTAGCCTCGCTCCGACGCGTCACAAAAGCCATGCAGGCTGGCTCGATATTTCCCGGGGGGCAATATTCGACGAGGCAAGGCAATCCGATTGACTTCCTTAATCGATGAAAACAACTCGAGCCAATCATCCAATGGAGAGCCAAACAGCGGCTCGTCCCACGAGACGCCCAAAGTCCAAAGTCTCTGAAGAAGACACTTCGCAGAGAATATCACTGGACTGATCCAACCGCTTGGATCAAACATACGGGCTATTACGGACAACACCGTTCTCTTAGTCCAGACCTTTGGTATTTCCAAGTCCACTTGGAATGTAAAAATATCGGTTAGCGGCTGGTACTGCATGCCCAGCACCGCTATCCTGTTGGGATCATCCACATCCTCAAACAGGTGAGGGTTCTGTTGGTGATCCTCCGGGATCCCTTCTAGAACTTTAGGCTCATTAGACAACCACTTACGTAGCTCGTAGCCACCTGTCTTCAATATTTCAATCAATTCATCCCGCAGTAGGAGGGCCTCCTCAATACTTTGGGCTCCGGTGCACACGTCATCAACATACAAGTCACGTGACAGCACGGAAGCCCCACGGGGAAAGCGGATCCGTTCCCGCTCTGCCAATTCAAGCAATGATCTGATGGCGATATAGGGACTAGATTTCAAACCATACGTGTTTGTGTTGAGTTCATACACCGTCACAGGATCCTCAGGGCGCTCACGCCAGAGTATCAACTGGAATCGCCTGTCCTCAGGATGTATGACTGTCTGGCGGAACATCATCCGGATGTCCGCACCAAAAACCACTTGATGTCTTCTAAAGTTCAAGATGATGTCAATTATGTCCCTATGCAATTTGGGACCTGAATGCAAACATAGATTCAACGAAACCCCGTTCGAAGTGGGTGCGGACCCATCGAAGACGGTCCTCAATTTGCCTGTTGAGGCCTTCACCACCGCGTGGTGGGGCAAAAAATAATGCTCAGTTGAGCTCCAATCAACTCGAGCCGGAGACATGTGACCCAAATCCTCGTACTCGCGCATAAATTCAATATATTTATCGCGAAGTACGTGGTCACGCTGCATGCGTCGCTCCATGGACAGCAGTCGTTTCTCTGCAAGCGCCCTACTTTGCCCTAGGCTAGGACGAGAGGCAACAAAAGGTAACCTAGTTACAAACCGACCGGAGGGCAACCTCTCCGTGGTCGATCGAAAAAGGGCTTCGCACTCAGCGTGTTCCGGATCCATCCTGGAACTCATAGGTGGCTCCTCCACCTCCCAAAACCTTTGCATGGTCTTGGCCAAGGACGCAGATGCGACAACCGGTGGCTCCTCTGCGGTGCCATTATCAAACACAGGGCCCATCAGGGCAAAACCAAAAATCGTAGACACTGCCATCAGTGAAGACGAACCCAGAGCCTTCTGTGTACCCAACAAAATCCAACCCAATACGTCCGAACCCAGGAGCAAGTCCACTGGGCCGGGATGAAAGACAAAGGGGTCGGCCAAATCCAGACCCGAAACCAAAGACAACACACCCGGCGGTATGTCTGTCGAGGGGTGCCAACCCGCAATGGTATCCATTACCATAGCCGAAGTCGTGATCCTCATTGTGGAAGACTTCAGCGAAGAAAAGGTGACAAGTGTCTGGCCCGTCAGACACTTCACTTGTATGCCACCAACTCCAAGAAGTGGCACAGGCGAGTCTTCCACGACTAAACCTAACTGGTGTGCCACTCGAGTGGTAACCAAACTGCTTTGAGCCCCTGAGTCCAACAGAGCTCTCAAATTAATGGCTTCCCCCACGACCCCATACGCGGACCACCGCGGTAGGGAGCAGAACCGTCCGCGGCTCTGTCCCAGCAAGGGAGCAAGCTAGTTACGGGCTCCCCACTCTCTCCAAACCAGGGGCGCGCCACTGACCCGGATAATATGGCGGGCGAGTGCACATCCCCATCTGAGGGGGGCATAACCCGCGGCCCGGCCATACATATGGTACGGCGGGTGGTACTCCAGCCGTGGGTACTCGTGCAGCGGCGGAGAAAACCGCTGCGGCTGCATGTGTTGGGCATTGGTAACCCGCGTGGAGGGTGTCCCCACTCTCACGTCCGATCTAGTGCCCCCGCCCATGGGGGCCCTATCCGGGGCCTGGCCAGCTACATACTGGCCATGACCTTGGGGCGCGTGGTCCCGGTCCGCCAAGACCCGCGCAGGTACGCGACCCCCTCCCGAGGGGGGTGCGACGAGCGAAGCCGCGTCCTCCGTCCGATGGTGGAGGGCTTCGCGCAGGAGCGCCCCCGCCCATAGGGGACCCCTGCCTCAACAACCGGGGGCCATCCCCGTTCCGGTTCATGCAGAGCATCACGTGGTGCAGCCCACGGCATGCACTGCATGGTATGGCTCTGGGACAGTCACGTGCATAGTGACTGCCCAAACAGTAAAAGCAAAGTTCATGCCGCCTTGCCATGCGGCGCCGATCTTGTACTGGCAGTCTCTGCCAGTCCCTGCATTGCAGCAGGCTGTGGCCCATCCGGCCACATTGCAGGCAGTCCGCGTCCCCCGCGACTGCTGCCGTGTGTGCAACCCGCACACCAGCTCCACGCGGTGGCGGTTGCCGTCCCTGTTGGGGCCTACGTTCAGGCGCTCTGGATGGCGCTGAGTCCGTCATGGTATTCTCAACCGCCCGTGCCTCAAACTCCAAAAACTTCACCAAGTCAGTGAATGTTGGTAGGGTGGTGCTATCCCGTTCCGCATTCTCGCGCTCAAAGCGCGAGCGGATGTCATTGGGTAATTTGCCCAATACAATGTGCACCAGCAAAAAGGACCATTGGTCCACCGGCAGCCCCAGTGTGCGGAGCGCGTTACAGGCCACTGTAACGGGCGTGAGCAACTGCAGGCGCAACTGTGCCCTGTTGGCCACCTTGGGCAGGGCCATCAACTGTGCGGCGTGCGCATCCGCTAACAAACGTAAGTTTTGGTAGCGGGAGTTCAATAACTCCCAAGCCGTGTCGTACTGGTCGTCCTCCACCCGGAGGTGCTGGATGAGCGACCGCGCTTCATCCTCAAGCGTGGAGAGGAGGTAGGCCATCTTCTGGGCCTTCGACAAGTCCTGTCGTGCTACGACCAGGGACTCAAACATATTCTTGTAGGCTACCCACTCCTCCATCCTACCCCCAAAGTGGGACAGCTGAAGGGTGGGGAGCCGACCAGTAACCGCTGGTCCTTCCTGTCTAACAGGTGTGCGAGGGGCTGGTCCGCCAGCCTGTCTCGCCCTTATTGCGGCCGCCGCCTCCACGATGTCATCGTGCAGACTCAGGATCTGGTCCAGGTCCGCCACGTGACCTGCGTAGACCTCCGGGGTAAGGTCGGCTTCGGTAAGCGCCGCCATGGCCGCTTCCGCGTTGTTCAATCGTGAGCGGAGCTGATCCGCTCTTTCCAGTATAGCGGCCTCCCTGTCCTTCCGGGACAGGAGTCCACCGGCCGTCACAAACCATCTCAATTCGTTGGCGAGTGTCGCCTTAGCATTGGGGACCTTCGCCATCGCGTCAAGTCACAAGCAAAAAATAACAAAAGGTAAATAAAAAACAACAAAATCAAACAACTACACGAAGAACCGCGGTAGGTATGAGAATGGCACAAACCCGGAACGCACGGTACAAACCGCAAACAAATACAAAAAAGGTTACAAATATTCTTATACAAACAAACTAAGAAAAATCTAATAATTTTTACAAACAATTAATTATTTTTTTACAAACGAACAAATAGAGGGTAGATAAACTACGCTCTGCTACCAGAAAAATGTGCAGAACAACTACGCTCTGCTGCCAGAAAATGTGCGCAGAGAATCCGGACAAACGAAGCGCCGTGAACCTCTTCACCGAAAAAGACCAGATTTTAAGTGGAGACCTATAGGTCCCCAAAAAAGCCCGATGATACCCGACGGTAAAGATTATATACGGCACTGCGTCTGTCCGACTAGAGCCTAAAACCTAACCTATACGCAGTCTGCTACCACTATAGCTTATAAAGGGAGCTATAGGGCCCTATATAATAACCTAACTTAATAACTACAACCACCCACAAACCCAAGGGTCACTTACCAAACTTAATCTTCTGCTCTTCGGATCCAATCTTGAGTGTCTTCGGAAAGGGGGAATGCGGTCCCTAAACACCAAACCTACCCCGAGATCTCAATTCCCCAGAACAAACAAATAGATTTCTTCCCGAAGTTGGCTCGGCAACAGATGTCGGCGTCCCCAGGCAGCCACGTTTCGCATCTCACAAGAAACAGTCACAATAACAGGGTTTTTCACCAACACGAACGTTCAATAGTTATTTAACAAAAGGAAGCTCACAATTATAACTCAAATCAGTTATTACAAACAAAATTAACGCCACGCCGCGCGGCTTCAAAATGCAACAACCCAAGATGGTGGCTATATCACCGCGATATTTCCTGCGACACAGCCTCGTGTGCGCGCGTTCAAAGGACCACTGAATGTCGACGGCCGGAAGCCGTCTGCGCAATGTTGCCAGGAGGCAAACGCAATGGCTATACGTAAAGCCAGCTATACACGGCGCTGCTACCATGCGACAGTGCACAGAGTTTATAAGCATCAACAATTTTTATTACAAACAGCTGAGATAAATTTTAATGAAGATTTTGATACCTAGTAAAGATTTTTGTGTCTGTTACGCCTTCACGGATAAACGCTGGACCGATTATTATGAAATTTGGTGAAGACCTAAGGTCAAATATAGTCTATTTTTTTAATCAATCCTCAGATGGCTGCAATGAGCGATGAATGATATATCATTGCGCTTTATCGCAAAACCTAACTACACTCTTCGTTTGGTCTAATGGTTGACTGGTAGAGAATGCCATATGGCATAAAGTCCACCATTTGTGCATAATTTTTGTAATTTGTGTAATAAAGTTTTAAAGTAAATATACAAAATTAAAGTTTGTATGAAAATTCTTTTTTCCTTTCAAACACTTGGTTGACTGGAAGAAATCCCTTTTTGGGATAAGTCCGCCATTGTACGCCTCTCTTTTTGTTTTACTACGTTTTGTAGGTATTTTTCTTTTGTGTATGTGTAATAAAGAGTTTACAAACAAACA
This sequence comes from Ephestia elutella, assembly GCA_018467065.1. NCBI lineage: Eukaryota > Metazoa > Arthropoda > Insecta > Lepidoptera > Pyralidae > Ephestia > Ephestia elutella. The sequence continues at coordinate 1,233,625 of CM031565.1, forward strand.
AAAATGTATGATATACTTTTTGCAACAGGCGGAGACGCGACGCATTAGCTAGTCCTAACTAATATTATAAATGCGATGTTTGTTTGTTTGTTACCTCTTCACGCTTTATGTACTGAACCAATCTTACTGAAATTTTGCATACACATAGGTAGAAGTACTGAGAAGGACATGGGGTACTTTTCATCCCGAGAAAAAGCACTGTTCCAGTGGGAAATTCAAGCCGGTGAAGCCGCTAGCAAAAGCTAGTTGTCATATAAATCAGTCATGCAATTGACACGGAAACCAGTTCCAAGGACCGCGGCCCCATTAACCCATGGGTCGGAATCGTCAACCCACTTACCAAAAGAGAAGTTATGGGTTACTTAACCCTTATACAGACGTAATGAACTGAATAACAATTATTTTTAACAGTTATGGCGGCAGCTTGCTTCCATGCTGGTCTGGGAGCGAAGAAAAAACATAGAATGTGCCAGCTGCTTCTCTTTCCGCGCAGATTGTAAAAGACAATCGAGGGAAACGGCTTTAAACTGGGGATTCCTCCACTCATAGGCGATAGGCTAGCAACCTGTCACTATATCTGAAACTCCATTCCATCAGAAAGCCCACTATTCAGCTAAGCGTGGCCTTCGAGTCTCACGACTCTTGCCTTTGTCTACCCCGTAAGGGATAAATACGTGATGTACGGCAGCGGCTGTTGTTTAAATTCCACTAGAGCCTGGAATAGCACATGGGCTACATTTTATCCTGAATTTCCCACGGAAGTGTAGTTTTTAGGGTTCCGTACCTCAAATAGCAAAAACAGAACCCTTATAAGATCACTTTGTTGTCTGTCTGTCAAACTTTATTTGCTCTGGAATGCTTGAAGGTTGAAATTCATTTCAAACTCGGACCTACGGTCTCTTTCAGCAGTAAAATAATTCTACATGGTTTTGTTTTTTTTTATTAAAAATCTGAGTGAGTGAGTGATCTGAGTGAGTGAGTGATCTGAGTGAGTGAGTGAGTGAGTTTCGATTAAATAAGCAGAAGACCCTTACAAATTGTGTTTTTTTTAATTTGTTTATTGTATCGTATGTTTTTTCTTTATATTATTATAGTACTAACTTTTGCCAGCGGCTTCGCCTGCGTGAATTTCCCACGGGAACAGTGCTTTCTCCCGGGATGAAAGATATCCTATGTCCTTCTCCGTAATTCTAACTATGTGTATGCAAAATTTCAGGAAGATTGGTTCAGTAGATAAAGCGTGAAGAGGTAACAAACAAACAAACTCACTTTCGCATTTATAATATTAGTTAGGATGTTCTTGGAAATAAAGAATACTCTATTCATATTACACCTGCCAGTTCATGACCTTATTGGTATTTACCATATTTCGTATTCACAATTCGTCCCAATATGTATTTTGCATGATTATTTTCCTTTGTTTGCTTATTCAGTATGCGGTAAGCACTGAGTAGAGTACACAATATTGTATTTTTATTTGATCATAAAGATTTAGTTGGGATATTTCAGCTTTGAATCACCAGTTCGGTATTAGGCCGTTTGTCCACCGCCGCCGTCACCGTCACGTCACCGAGAACGAGATGACGGCGCCGAAGTAGCGGTACATACATTTAATATGGGCCGTTTGTCCACCGCACGCCCGTCACCCGAGCGCCGTCATCTCGGCCGCCGAGATTGCGAGTAGATCGGCGTGACCGCTAGAACGTCGCCGAGATTTTGACGGGCCGATGTGCCGGCAATACAAAACACTTGAAAACACGTATGAACTTGTCCACACTGCCGTCACGTCACCAGAACGAACTAAACCAGCGAAATCGGTTGCGGTGGACAAACGATCGCCGTCACGTCATATTAAACTCGGCCCGAAATATCTCGTTCTCGGTGACGGTCCGGTGACGGCGGCGGTGGACAAACGCCCTAAGACCTCTAGTTGCGCCTCGGGGCTCTGTTTCCGTGGGAATTACGGGATAAAAAGTACTTATGTGCTATTCCCGGTATTTTTCTACCCGTGTACCAAATTTCATCGAAATCCTTCAAAAGTCAAATCATTTATTTTGTGAACATAGGTTTAGAGAGGTGTTATACACTTAAATGAGTTCCTCTAGATCCCGCCATAAGGCATACAAAATTTAAAAAAGTCAATAATTTACAACGTCATAGATAGATACAAATTACACTGTTATTGAGAAATCCAGGAGAATTTTCGTGAATGAGTGGAAATTCCACCCCTAAGAGGGTAAGATGAGTGAAAAACTGAGAGACGGTGAGAGCAGAATTGAAGTATAGTGTCTATGTATAATAATACTACCTTATTATTATACATAGACACTATACTTCAAATACTTACTTATACATACTATTTACAACTAATTCTTACTTATACACAACCAAATTTTCTACAACCCATAACACAAAAAAGTGACTACATGACTTTTCGCAATAAATGCTAACCAATCCCAGTTGGCTACTAACAGTAACTTTTTGTTAACTTTATTAGTATTTTGCCATAGCCAAAATAGTTAGGTTATCCTTTTTTGAGTGTAGGTACAAAGTAAAGTCTAGGTTATGCGCTTAAAGTACCTATGTAATATGTATATAAGACTAAACATTTTGTCATCCGACCTCAAATTGGCAAACAGTGTACACTGCACAGCCTTCAGAGTGTTGTAATGCCATGTGAATGTATTATTTTACGAACGTCGTTAATTTTAATACTATTTGTTGGAATATATAAATAAACATTGAATATTAGCGCCTATATGCATTTTAATTATTTTTACATAGAATAAACCTGTGTGTGTACATCTATCCAAATCCTAACTAATATTATAATGCAATGCGAAAGTGAGTTTGTTTGTTTGTTACCTCATCACACTTTATCTACTGAACCAATCTTACTAAAATTTCGCATACACATAGCTGGAAGTACGCAGAAGGATATAGGGTACCTTTCATCACGGGAAAAAGCACTGTTCCCGTGGGAAATCCACGCGGGCGAAGCCGCGGGCGAAAGCTAGTAGTCAATAAATGAATCTATATTAGAGAAAAAGTTAAAGCTTAATTGCCGCTAGTAATATTATTGTTAGGTTTTTAATTATCATGAAAGAACTCTGATTATTCCGGGTTAAAATCCTGCCTATGAGTCCGTAATTTCTTAACCTCAAAATAATCCCATATTAATCTGATAAGCCGTTTTGAAGATCACCCTGGATAAACAGACAGACAAATGGTTTTAGAGAAAACAAAATTTGAAAACATCCTTACTTGCAAAGTATCGTTATGTCCCTAGGAACACACAATTACACACACACAGAATTAATATAAGTACTACGTACAGAAAGGAAACTCCCTGCCCCTCCCGCAATATGGCAACCCCCCGCACTTCTCCCCAGTTCTTTTACGGATTGGGACGCGATGATATGACTATGAAAACGCACACATTGACATGTTCTGACGTGTTCACGGATGTACAGTTTCATTTGTAGTAGTAGTAGGTATATATGACGCCAGTTTCTATGAAGCGCCCGCCCTGTGCCTAGATCTAGGACCCTAGGTTATAGATATTGAAAATGTTTTCGTAATTACCAATTGCATTGATATCGGCAAGTGTCGCAGACTAGTTTTTGCACGCGAACCGGACTGGCGGCTCAATTTCTTGCTGTTGTGTAACAGTGCGCGGTTGCATTGTACCACGTCAATTGTTATGGGTTAGTTGCTAACATGTTAAAATCATCGGCCATTTAAATATCCCCACTTCTGGAGCTTTGACCTTCCTTATGGATAGATAAGGGGAATGGGTCATTTACGACCCACCACACGCGCCCTTCGCTAATTGGTTGGGAGGCCATTGCTTGGAAAAGCAGGTGCTTAAAATAATCCTAATCCTAACAAATGTTATCAATGCGAAAGTTAGTTAAAAGTTAGTTTGTTTGTTTATTTGTTCTTCACGCTTTATTAATATAAGACCAAAATGTACACTTAGTTGGCAAATAAATGAATATGAATATCTACTGAATCAATCTTCCTGAAATTTCGCGTACACATAGTTAAAAGTACTGAGAAGGACCTTTCATCCCGAGAAAAGCACTGTTCCCGTGGAAAATTCACGCGGGCGAAGTCGAGTACAAAGCCTAGTAAAAAATAAATGTGTAATTTTGCCATAAAACGTGTTTATATCGTCACGAAAATTTGATATTTTCCCGATGTCGTACGACAATGGAAACGCACACTCTCTGAGACGGTATCTTACCAAACACCCGGCTATTACATTACCTCACTTGTACCTCAATTATATCTAATTATCTATTATAAGTCGTTAACATGGAATTTAAATCCTACTAATCCATACTAATATTATAAATGCGAAAGTTTGGATGTGAGTTTGTGAGTTTGTGAATTTGTGAGTTTGTGAGGATGTTTGTTACTCAATCACGCAAAATCTACTGAACGGATTTCGATGAAATTTGGTACAGAGGTAGATAATGACCTGGAATAGCACATAGGCTACTTTTTATCCCGGGAAAGAGCACTGTTCCCGTGGGAAATTCACGCGGGCGAAGCCGCGGGCAAAAGCTAGTATTATAAATGCGAAAGTTTGGATGTGAGTTTGTGAGGATGTTTGTTACTCAATCACGCAAAATCTACTAGACAGATTTCGATGAAATTTGGCATACGGGTAGAAAAATACCGGGAATAGCACATAGGGTACTTTTTATCCCGAAATTCTCACGGAAGCGGAGCCCCGTGGTGCAGCAAATAATAAAATGAACGATTTATAGTTTTGGTGACGCTTGCAAAATTGGTTTTTAAATGATACAGGTCTCAACTAATAAATATGCGAAAGTAAGTTAGTATTTGTTACCTCTTCACGCTTTATCTACTGAACCAATCTTCCTGAAATTTCGCATACACATAGTTAAAAGTACTGAGAAGGACATAGGGTACTTTCATCCCGAGAAAAAGCACTGTTCCCGTGGGAAACTCACGCGGGCGGAAAAGCTAGTTGTCCACGAAAACAAATATTGCCCACCCATCAAGTGACAGGCCTTAACCCACATCACAGATTATATAAATACAATAGCTTGCGTGTGCTAACTATTATTTAACATTTATCGACCTTTTTACCCACTTCGAGCTAAGATGTGTGCGATAACAATTAGAATACATTTAGTTGGGGACATTGACACACAATGTGTATTTTTGAACAAATGTTGTAAGTTAGTATTGTTCTTATTTAGATAAGACTTTTTAGGGTTCCGTACCCAAAGGGTCCAAACGGAACCCTTGTCTGACAGAGGGCTTTATTTATTAAACCATGGTAGACAGTTGGAAATATTCTATTAAACCTCAAATGAGCAAAGGATTTGTCTTTGTAATATTTTTTTTTTACTGGTACGATGATATAGGAACTTCTGTTTCAGTCTCCCTCTCTCTCTCTCGATATCCTTTAGGAGCACCTTTGACTATTTTTCCTTCTGTATCTAATAAATTTGAAGTCTTATTTCACCCCTAACCATTTTTAAATTTTCACAAAATGAGTATTATGGCCGCTGAAACAACACATAGTTACTAAAAATAAAATTGTCAAAAAAGAAAAGTCAGCAGTACTTCGCTTTTTATTGCGCTGCACTAAGCTGTGGAATAAGCTTCCTTCAGCGGTGTTCCCGAATAGGTTCGACATTGGGACCTTCAAGAAAAGAGCCTATCGCTTTCTCAAAGAGTCGGCAACGCATCAGTGACCTTTTTAGGGTCGTTGATGTCTATGGACTGCGGTGATTGCTTACCATCAGGCAACCCGCATGCTCGTATGCCTATTATTCTATAAAAAAAAAGAACTCCTACGCTGGTCTAGGAGCAAAGATAAAGCATAGAAATTGCCAGCTTTTTCTCTTCCTGCGCAGATTGTAAAAGACAATCAAGGGAACGGTTTTTAAACTAGAGATTCTTGTCACAGATGATGGGCTAGCAACCTGTCACTATATCTGAATCTCCATTCCTGCAATAAGCCTACTATTCAGCTAAGCGTGGCCTTCAAGTCTAAATACTCTTGGCTCTGTCTACCCCGTATGGGATACAGACGTAATACTATGTCTGCACTATATCAAGAATTAAGTAAAATATATGAAAAATTAAATTAAGAAAGTAACGTTAGCAGAATAAACACCCTGTAGGTTATCATTAATTTTGGGTCCATATTTCCGTGTTATTATGCATTTTAAAAATACAACCATAACCGGATTTATTTGACTAAACTCGTAAAGAATTCGTATATTTTTTTATTAAAGTCACATGTGTCCAGTCTACTTTTATTTCATTTTTAAATGTCGCAGCTTAAAAGGTTACTTGGGGGGATAGAGCTAAGAACATTTTGTGTTTAGACAAGGCGGAAAATATTTTTTTTTACTGTAGTTCAACTAGCTTTTGCCTTTTTGTCGTCATGAAAATTATCTCTGTCTGATTTCTGGGATAAAAGATTTAGACAAATGATTAAGTCATTTCGACGTGAATAGGTAATAAACAGACATATCGCCACGTATATACCGAGAGTCTACAAACTCAACAAAAAGGACTCATTATATATAATATTCAGGACGGAGGACAGGATTTTATTAATAGACGCTCTGTGTCGTTTCTGGCTCAGAGGCTCTCCTTAGCTATTCAGCGTGGGAATGCGGCCAGCATTATGGGGACCTTTGGGCCAGGTTCGACACAGGGTCTAATAGAATAATATACCTAAGTATTTTTTGTTTTGACGAAGCTTATGGCGGATGTTTTCTATAAACTTTTTGACGAAGCGTGTTGCGGATATATTTCTATGGAGTTTTTGACGAAGCATGTTGCTGATAAATATTTGTGAAGATTTTTGACGAAGCGTGTTGCTGATAAATATTTGTGAAGATTTTTGATGAAGCGTGTTGCTGATAATCATTTGTAATAGACAATAGTTAATTTATGAAATAAATCTTTCAAGAGTTTTTGTGTGAGACTTTGAGTGTACTTTTATATATTTTTTTAATGTTCAAACAGAGTTTGTTATTTATCAGCAAATATGTGAAATGGAGAAGGCAAACGGCAAAACCACTCTATTAACATTGCCAAGAAAGTTATTCCATGTATTATATTTCCACGTAATAGCGCCGATAAGAGCAAAGCTCTTAAATAAGAAATAGACGCAGTTTGATACATAAAATAATCTATTCAAACTTACAATTAATATTGAGCTGGATAAGTTTTAGAAAATGATTCTATTATTTCATGGTTTTAAAGAACGATGGTAATTTTTATGTTAAAAATTGTGTTTGTTGAAATAAACAATAATACTTTTCATCAATTCCCGTCTCCTAACCTCAATCAATCAATCAATATTCTTTATTTGCGTATATGAGTATAAATATGAGAACATTGTCATATGTTTACTCTGTTTTTCTTAGTTACCTGTGTATTTGATATATTAATGCCACTTCTAAAAGTTTAGGAGGTCTACACACACAGATACTAGTTTTAAAGTGACCGACCTTCTGTCTTGCAAGGTTACAAACGAACATATAGATTTATCGCTGTCATACTATTTAAAAATATATAATATATAAATTATAATATAAAAATATACAAATTTTATTAAACTTGTAGGTATATAAAAAATGGAATTTTGGATAGGATTTGTACTTATACTGACTGACTGTTTGGTATTTAAGATAAAATAAGATATATCAACGCAGAGACGAAATCGCTGTAATTTTTTATGATGATCTTATCATCTCACACTTCACACTAAAATTACAATAAGCGTATTTATAAGTTTGTTTATGGGGGGTAATCTTGGGAACTACTGAACCGATTTCAAAAATTCTTTCACCAATAGAAAGCTACATTATACCTGATTGACATAGGCTACAATTTATGTATGTACCTCCCGAGCGAAGCCGGCACGGGCGCTAGTTAAATACACAATAATTCTCAATCGATACTGCAGTATTATTGCAATCAGCTAGATTATGAAATAGCAATAACAACAATTATTCGAAAGGTATCGATGTCGAATTGAATCGATTATCGAGGTCGAGTTGCGTAATCGAGACTTTTGATCGATTTGACCGTTTTCGGAAGTTAAAACCAATTGTGACAATTAACTTTTAGTTAATTTCTTTATTGTTAAGTGTTGGGGTTTTTATCGCATAGGAATTTAGGGAATATTTAAATAATTTTCAAAACGTTTTACAGCAATTCATATAATCAGCGAGCAGGCTTGGTTCCGCGTGGATGACAGTTATATAACTAGCTTTTGCCCGCGGCTTCGCCCGCATGAATTTCCCCCTGGAACAGTGCTTATTCCCATGATGAATGGTACCCTATGTCCTTCTCAGTACTTCTAACTATGTATATGCGAAATTTCAGGAAGATTGGTTCAGTAGATAAAGCGTGAAGAGGTAACAAACAAACTCAATTTCGCATTTATAATATTAGTTTTTTTTTTAACATGTATTCGTATTTATTTTCATTTAGTAGAAATATGCAGTCAAATCCCAACTAATTAACCAAACAAACTTAACTAACTATTGGATTTAACCAAATACAATAAAAAAAACTTACCAAAATTCTCCTTTGTAGCGAAAAACCCAGGAAAAATGTCAAAAAACTGTTTATCACTTCACTTCGAATTTGTCACTTCACTTCACATTTCTATGTCAAAAACAAAAATCAATCACTATCCGAAATAATAATCGTAATAATAGAAAAATAGATATACTATTACGGCATAGAATGAGAATTTTATGTACAGTAAGAGAAAATCTTTGACGAAATTGTATGATGTTTTCAAAATGCCATTTTGAGGCGGTTGGTTAGGTCCTTGCATTTATTGTGTGTTTCTTTGCCCAATATCCCTGTAACAATTTTATATAGATTATTCTTCAATTAAAAATTGAATTTTGCCCAAAAACACACAGTTAGTATATAAATTATTTCTATGTAAGGATTAGTTAAGTATTGTGTATTGCCATATTGACTAATGATTTTATTTTTATTAAAAATGTGACGTGTTTTTTTTATATTTAAATAAATTTAAAAAAAGTTAATTAAAAGAACATAAAATCTACCTAATTAAGTATTTATTATATCTGTTAATGATTTTTTAAGATTATTTTATGAAAATTGCTAAGAATTTCGTTGAGTGCGTAACATTCCGTAAATAACACTGACAAAAACATAGCTCTTAAATAAATAAATATATTTACGGACAAATCACACAGATTGAGCTAGCCCCAAAGTAAGTTCGAGACTTGTGTTATGGGATACTAACTCAACGATACTATATTTTATAACAAATACATATATAGATAAAAATCCAAGACCCAGGTCAATCTGAAAAAGATCGTTTTCCATCTTGACCACCCGGGATCGAACTCAGGATCCCTTGATTCACAGGCAAGGTCTTGACCACTGCGCCACGAAGGTCGTCAACAAGCTAATTATTTAATAAAACTTTTTTCCAAAAAAAATGAACCGACTTCCAACATAAAACTTAAAATCATGAAATAACAATATAGAAAAATGTATTGGCATGCTACCTACTGAATGAGGTGAAGTCGGTGCCAAGTGCAGGAGTAAGGGTGTTATGTAATTGTTTAGCTAGGCATTATATATATATATATATATATATGCATACACGATTCTAATGTAAATTTAGATTATTTAATTTTATCGGCACCGACTTCACCTCATTCAGTAGGTAGCATGCCAATACATTTTTCTATATTGTTATTTCATGATTTTAAGTTTTATGTTGGAAGTCGGTTCATTTTTTTTGGAAAAAAGTTTTATTTTATCATTTTTAGTGCTTCTACACATATTTTCTTTAATAAAAACTTAAACTTTTCTTCTGGCCGAAAATAAAGAATTAAGAATTCGAAACTTTTTAGGTCAGTTTGATTTGAAATGTCAGAACATGTCAAATTGTCTATTATTTTTGGCACATAAATAGACCGAAAACCCGCAACGACCAAATCCTCCTTATTTTAAAAATGCTGAATGTTTCTCTGCGTGGTATATACGGTTTAAAACTATTAGCGACTAGGTGTGAAGTTTGGATCTTAGTTGCTTATGCAGGTAATATGGCTAGCAAGGATGATTATAGGTATAAAAAGCACCCTTGGGGCCTCCCAAAGTAACATAAAATTCAGATTTTGTATTAAAACAAATATAACTATAATTTAGTAAAGTTACAATGGCTGGCAGGGGTTTGTTTCTGCACCAATTGCTTGGCAATGGATGTCATGATTTCTCATATTATTCGAAATAAAATCTTAAAAAAAACTTTTACTTTGAGGAAATTGGGCTATCACTTTAAATATGATTACTACAAATTATCTGCCTAAGCAATCATGATCCAACTTTTATAGTCGCTAATCGCAATTTCTGTGTTGGGGACATGCATAGAAAATCTTGAGTTTTCATAAAATAAGGAAGGGCATGCTGTCGCGGGCTTTTGCTCTATAATCCAATGTTTGAATTTGAAAATTTTATTAGGTATCTTCAAAATTACCGAACAGATTCTGACGTGGTTAAAATGGGACCAACTTGGGAATAAACTCTTTCGATTAAAACAATAATTTCGGAAATCAGTCCACTATAGGCGTAGAAATCGGCGAACATACATAAAAAAAAAAATACATACATCGAAATATATAACCTCCTCCTTTTTTGGGAAGTCGGTTGAAAATAAAAAACACGACTGACAACTTACATAGCCCATGTCATTCGGGCTTATGCAAGCAATCTAACAATACCTCTCACATCAAAAACTGTTAAGCCGTTTACGACTTATGCTGGAATAAAGAAATTACATACATACATACATGCATGAACCCTGAAAACATAACACTCCTTTTTTGGTCAGTCGTGTAAAAATAGAAAAGACAAATTTAATTACGAGTGAATTAAAATAATGAGAAAGTACCTAGGGAATTCTAGTAATAATCCTACTCAAAAAAAAAAAAAACTAAAGTTTGGATATGAGGATGTTTGTTACTCAATCACGCAAAATCTATTGGATGAATTTCGATGAATTTTGGTACACGGGTAGAAAAATACCGGTATTATCACTTAGGTTACTTTTTATCCCGAAATTCCTACGGGAGCGAAGCCTCAGGGCGCAACTAGTTTTATACGATCTAATCTAAGCTTGAAAGTCTAGAACGGTCGACAGTTAAGTCAACCTTTGCATGGATGGGCCTTTCCAGGTGGTAATAAAGACTATTTTGCAAGTAATTCTGTTAGATTGATTAGCTGCCGACTGTACTTTAACGCGATTTCTATCGTTACTTCACTGTAAAACGACTGTATATAATTAAATAAACGAGAACCATTATATGAAACAAGACTGTTATTGCGACATTTTTAATTCGTTTTTAATAATGCAATATGTAATTAATTTTTGTCACCTAATTTTGCAAAATCACCTTATCAAGACTTATGACATCTTTATCACAGAAATCGCATTTTTTAAAGACCTATACGTCAAGTTATTATATTGTATTCCTGTTTTTATACATGGTACATTAAAGAGTTACTTACTTATACCAACGAAGACATAACATTCGAAAAAGGAAAGCACCTAAAAGTATCTACCTAACCTACATATAATAAATGATTAAAAAGTAAATTGTGGGAATTTTTGACAGCGTAGTACGTCCTAACTTCAGACGCCGTGGTCATCTTATATACTCGTAGTTTGTTGTGACAAATACTTATGAATGAAATATTTAAATCGTAATGAAAATAAAAAAATATATTTGTTGAAAAAGAGAGTAGGTATTTTAGCTTACAATTAAATATGTCATAGTATCATTAGTGATATATTTTTTTATTATTATATGCCTATTTCTAGACCATATTTATTATTATCTCTTATTTCTTTTATGTTCTAGAATAAATCAATATGCTAACAATATCTAAATATATTTCAAAATATATTCGTCTGTTTCGTAGTTACATGACACACTTAATTCATTACCTGATGTTGTGTGAACTCACAAAAGTTATGTTAGTAATAAAATCATTTAAATAACATAAACTAAGGCTAACATGTTGTGTAATAAGCCGAATACATACACTAAATAACTGTATATACTTAAAAATATACGAACTCACATATAAAAACTAATACATTCACAAATGACCATATATAAATCACTTTATAAACAACATAAATTATACACAAACTTAACAAAAAATGACAAGGAAAAATCAACGATTTTTTTTTCTAATTTGTAGGTTATAATTCAGAAAACTGACCGAATTAATTCAGTTTTTGAACGGATAGCACCTTCGTTCATAACCTCGCTTGTATGCAGACTGGTTGTTAGAAAGAGGGGGGCTAGGTGGGGAGATAGCCTCGACGGAAACCTGTAGAATATAAATTGGTTATGTTGTAACATGATTCTGTTTGTGTCTACCGTGAGTACAATTTAAAAATTGTTACAATGTACGCATAAAGTGTAGTCTTTATAAAAATGATTGATTTGTAGGTTTGTTCTAAATTATATTGATTGGGCCGTTGAGTTTCGTAGAACGTTTTTTTGTAAGATTTTTTCTGGGAAAAGTATTTTTTAAAATCTTAACTTTATAAACAGGTCGAAAATTACCTAAAGGCAGACTGAAATAGAAAAAAAATATCATATGTGCTATTTCAGCTCAAAACCACTATGTACCAAATTTCACCAAAATGTGACCAGAAGGTTGTGCGTAAGTATTTAAATAAAAATTCATTCAATCTTTCGCATTTATAATATTGGTAGGATTAATCATATAAAGAAGAAAAAATATCTAGTATCTATGACTAAAATTTCAAAAAAGTCTATGCACGAAAATATTAGGAAGGTTTATAAAAGAAGTGTTAAATAAATCATATCTTCAATGATTAATAAATTTGTATGTTTTTAATAATAGTTTGTCAGTTCAATCATAATCAATTATAACAAGTCTAAGGTTATAACAAATGGATCAGTTAATTTTTATTACATAAACAAACTCACATGATGATAAAAAGTATAACTGTGTTACGTAACTTTGATGGGATATATCAGCATAATTTATTATGATTTGTTTGACAGACGATTTTAAACATAGTGTTAGAATTTTATTAACTCCATCTTCCTATGTATTTAGAACTAGATTTCGCCAGCGGCTTCGCCCGCGTGAAGTTCTCACGGGAACGGTGCTATTCCCCGGGATAAAAGGTATCTATGTCTATGTCCTTCTTAGTACTTCCAGCTATGTGTATGCGAAATTTCAGGAAGATTGGTTCAGTAGATAAAGCGTGAAGAGGTAACAAACAAACAAACCAACTTACTTTCGCATTTATAATATTAGTTAGGATTAGGATTTTATTGAACAAAATTTCAGAAATTATGTATTAATTCTCTACCTGTCAACCTAACTATAGACCAATCAGAGAGTAGTAAGGTAGGTATATAGTATCCTATATCACATTTTTTTAAGTCAGTTGATGCGTTTAATGTAAATCTATTTATATATATAATAAAACTGTAACTGGTCTGATCTGATCTGGTCTAATCTGAACATATTTCAGAAAAAAATTGTACTTAAGTCTTTTTAGGGCCAACAGAAAACAAGATGATTTTTTTTAGAATTTTTGTTTGTCTGTCTTTCTGTATATCTATCCTTTTGTCTGTCTGTATGTTTGTAAGCGCATCACGCAAAAACTACTGGACGAAATCAGATGCGGTTTTCTCAGTTGTAGGTATTGCTAAAGGTTTAACTTCAAACCTAGCGCAGATTTCATCTTGATACGCCCAGAGTAATTAATAAAAACGCGCGGGCGAATTCGCGGGCACAAGTTAGCCTTATTACCTACTATTTATTTACATTAAAAACAGTTCAGTGTCCTCTTTTTGTTAATAACTTATTTTTCAAAATGCTGTAAAGAATACTAAATACATATATGTTTTATATTAATTCTATATTCATGTTTTTTTGTTTTAAATGTCTCGTGTACTTTAAAACAAAAAACATGAATCTTTGTATGTGTGTGTCTGTAGCATCAAATAAACGATTGATGTATCTATCTATCTATCTAAATAAAACATTGTAATGAAGTGTCATTGATGCCTTTAATTTGTCTATGGACAAAAAGACATTGAGAAGATTTCACACGAGTCATCGCAAGCAGCGTATGTGACGGCGCACGCAATAGATAGTGTGGCCATGATGCATGGAGCGTGGTGGAAAAAAAACTGTATGAATGGAGTGAGCATAATGCATGAGGGATAAAAATTGAACAAGCTGATTATTAAAAAATAAAAAACACGACTGACAACTCACATAGCCTATGTCACTCGGAGGAATGCAAGGAATCTAAAAATACCTCTAACATAAAAATCTGTTTAGCCGTTCAGGAATTATGGTAGAATAAAGAAACTTACATACATACATACTTACATACATGAACCCTGAAAACAATACTCCTTTTTGGTCAGTCGTGTAATAAAAGAGCTTTGAATTAGTTTTTAAGAATTGAATTGTAGTGCCCTACCAGGGTTCCATGATGTATCTACTATAATTTATTATGTAACCTGTCTGTAATACCATGGATACAATAAAGTGAATTAAATTGATAAACAATACACCTAGTTTAAGACCCAGAGCTTAGCATGTTGCCTACCAAATATCTTTGTGGTTGGGGGTGAAAGATATTCTTAGTTGGATTATTATCTATGCCCCCTTAAAAAGGTGCTCTTATTTCTGACAGTACGGTCCATTGCGTTACGATATTTATACCTTAGACTTAAGGTATATTTTGAAAGTTATGTATTCAATGAACACTGACTGTTTTTAATTTTAAATTTGTATGAGACTATAAATCTATTTGTATTGTTACTACAAGTAAAGGAGAAGCTAACTAAACTGACACGGAATCAGGTTAAGCTGATCAGAAAAACCTTCGCTCGTCGCCAATACCGACATTAGCGACACCCTTATTTCATTGACATGAAGATTATTCTGAATTAAACCGTTTTATCTACTGAACCAATTTTCCTGAAATTTCTCATACACATAGTTAGAAGTACTGAGAAGGACATACCTTTCATCTCTGTAAAAAACACTGTTTCCGTGGGAAATTCACGCGGGTGAAGCCGTGGATAAAAGCTAGTAAATACATAAATATAGTTGTGGGACGGCAACATAGAATGAGAGACATAGAAAGCAAGTAACATTGTGTATGAAAGAGATGGAAGAAAGGGTTTGAAAAAGAGAAAAGACAGTGTTAGAAAGATGAAGGTTTTTGCAAGGACGATGAAAGAGGGACGTGTAATTATTTTAAGACGTAAATAAAACAGATTTGCTGATTTGTAGAAACAAAAAGAAAATACGTTCTGGACAACAGAGATTTTATTTAAAAATATCACCACATAAATGTCATTTTAGTGATTTTTTTTTGAAGCCCACTTCTCGATACCTCAACCTTTGTTGCCTTGACTTGTGTCCCAATTTTTTTATCATCATGGCCACCCTACCGCCCCACCGCTGTGCGGCTACGCGTGACCACAAGAAAGTGATGTCGGAGGACGATATCCAACAAGTATTACGTACATTTTTAACTTTAAGTAGCATTTAAGTAAGATAAGATTCATCTTATTTGTTATTTTTTACCTGGGGATTCTTATGATAGGCGATGGGCTAGCAACCTGTCACTATATCTGAATCTCCATTCCACTAATAAGCCCAATATTCAGCTAAGCGTGGCCTGTGAGTTTCACCGACTCTTGGTTATGTATATCCCGTAATGGAAAAAGACGTGATCTGTAAATAGAAGATTCATCTCAAATCCAACTTCGTTTGGTTAAAGATGGACTTTAAATAACTAGTTACTCCCGGGGGTTCCGCTGTCGCGGGAATTTTGGAAAATAAAGTACGCTTTCTGTTTTTTCAGGTTTCCTTTTACCCGTTTGCTAAATTTCATCGAAATCCGTCCAGTAGGTTTTGCGTGAAAGAGTAACAAACATCCACAAAAAATATCCGATATATCTCACTTATTTTCACTTTTATAAATTAGTAGGTAGATACTTTTATAAATTAGTAGGTAGGTAGTAATTTTTATGGATTTTAATAGATGCCTAGTATAGAATAAAGCCATTATATCTTTCTAAAATTAGGTTAGTTACTTTTTTATAGCATAGGGCGGCAAACGAGCAAGCGGGTCACCGGATGGTAAGCGATCACCGCTGCCCATGGACTACTGCAACACCAGGGGTATCATAAGTGTGTTGCCGGCCTTTCAAGAAGACTGCTTTTAAAGGCACAGGCTTTTTGCTTAAAAGTGTTCCCCGGCCTTTTATAATTACATGAAAAATGTACTTTTTGAAACAAATAAATATTTTTTATTAATAAAAAGGTTTTTTTAACTAAATAAGGAGTGCGTTTGACCTCTATCTCGCCTGATAGAAAGCAAAGATGAGATAAATCGTATTAAACGCAATAATACATATAAAAACATACAATTACAAGTATTTAACCTACAAATCATGCAAACTAATCCAGTATGCGTGAAATATGAATTTTTTCACATATCATTTCCTGGCATGGTTACGTGTTTCCTCGATTGGGTTTCCTCTTTTTTCAAGTCGGGGAAACTATAACTTTAAAGGAAGTGAATTATTATTCGCGTGATTGGTTTAACGTATACTATAACTTGATGGTTGCGCACACGCATGTGAGTACCTAACTCAAAATTGTTTAGTTAGTAATTAGACCTTCACAGGGACTTTTTCTTTTCCATTTATATCAAGCTAGTCCATGTTTTTTCAAAATCAAACTCAAAATATTTTATTTGCTTAAATGTAGGTGATATAAGATGTTATCATAAGATGTTATACATCCCTTAGTTTTTCCTAGTATGAAAAATGCTTTGTTGTAGAAACTCTAACGGCAATATTAACTTTTGTTTATTAACTCGCGAATAACGAAGTCTAATTTGATGTCAATGTAACTGTTTGTTGTTCATTTAAAAATTAAATAAAAAAAATAAGAATTATGCCTATAAACCTTCCGGAAAAGATTATCTAAATGAAAATGATAACCGCATCAAAATCAGTTGCGTAGATTAAAAGATTATAATCACAGATTATAATGGTGGGAGCGACTTATTTTTTTTACTATGTATTGATAGATCTATCATTATACTAGCTGTAAATGTTCGTAAAACTTCAAACGAAGTATCAATTGACCGCTAACGTAATTCTTATACCGTATTGTTATATTATAATTAATTCATACAGTGTTGCGTAACTAAACTGTTACGCAGTATGCAAAAATACTCAAGAGGCATGAAAAATACGCTTTTTTAAATTACAGACTGAGTTGATAGAGATAATTGACAAGTATTGTAGTAAAAACGACTGTAAAATCACTTTAGTATTAGAGGAAGTGTTTGTATGTTTCTAAGTAAGTAAATAATTTATATTGCACCAAAAAAAGTTAAGGATAGTAACATAACAGTCCTTCAGACTTAATATTATATAGGTAACTAGCTTTTGCCCGCGGCAGCGCCCGCGTGAATTTCCCACGGGAACCGTGCCTTTTCCAGGAATGAAAGGTACCCTATATCCTTCTCAGATTATATGTGTATGCAAAATTTCAGGAAGGTTGGTTCAGTGGATAGAGCTTGAAGAGGTAACAAACAAATAAACAAACTCACTTTCGCATTTATAATATTAGTTAGGAAGTTAGGACTAGCTTTCGCCCGCGGCTTCGCCCGCGTGAATTTCCCACGGGAACAGTGCTTTTACCCGGGATGAAAGGTACCCTAACTTATGACTATGTGTATGCGAAATTTCAGGAAGATTGGTTCAGTGGATAGAGCGTGAAGAGGTAATAAACAAACAAACAAAAACTCACTTTCGCATTTATAGTATTAGTTAGGATGTTAGTTAAGATATTAGTTAGGAAGTTAGGATTAGGATGCGTACAATAGGCGGCCCTTATCGCAAGTGTAATCTCTTCCAGGAAACCTGTAAGTTTGTTTGTGGGGATAATCTTCGGAACTACTGAACCGATTTCAATAATTCTTTCACCAATAGAATTTTGTATTGTATTTGTATTTATTTATTCGTTAACAAAAAACATTGTGTTCGAATGCTTATTATAAAAGGACTTAATACTAGGAACTAAAACTAATACATTAAAATTCATCTAAGGAGTAACAACATTTTTTCACAAGAAGAGCTTTTAACTTTTCATTAAACGTTTTTCGACTACGCTACGTATAGCCTTCAATTCTATAGGCAACTTGTTAAAAAGCACCACTGTTTGGTAACGTACACCTTGCTTTATCACTTTCAAATTTGGAGGCATTCCTGTCTTAATATTCTTCCTTCGGGTCTTTAGAAAGCTACAGCACTCAGTCTTTTCAGCACAACTTTGATTGACTAGTCAGCATCCAATTTTATTTATTTATTTAAAACTTTGTTAGACCAAAATACAATGGTATAAAAGGCGGACTTAACGCTAACATCATTCTCTACCAGTCTTCTTCTTCTTCCTTGCCTGTTCCCTTTATTCGGGCACAGAATTAATATTAGTACTACGTACAGAAAGGAAACTCCCTGCCCCTCCCGCAATATGGCACCCCCCCGCTCCTTCCGCACTTCTCCCCGTTCTTGTGTAACTGTGGGACGTTCGACTATGAAAACGCACACATTGACGTGTTACTGACGTGTTCACGGATATACAGTTTCATTTGTAGTAGTAGTAGGCATATTTGACGCGCCGTTTCTATGAAGCGCCCGCCCTGTGATTCGGGGTCGGCCCTCCTCGTTCTTAGGCGCCAGGACGTTCTGTTCTGGGTTCTCTGTGTACTGAGCTTTGCCCGTTCCATGTCTTTGGTAACGGTTGTCCACCACGTGGCCGGCGGTCTGCCTTTGCCCCTCTTCTCTGGGATAGCCAGTGCCTTTTTGACAGCGTAGTCCTCGTCTCTCCTCATGACATGCCCGAACCATCGCATACGTATAAATACCAAGTTTGTATAAATACCACAAACATACTACATAAATATGAAAGCACATAAACATACATATATAAAATATTAATATAGACAAGCCCTAAGTCCAATAAGTCCATTGGTATATCAACTTAGTATATCAACGTAGGAACTTAAAATTTTGGAAAGAGGTTCTTTAAATAGCGTAAGTGAGTATTAGAAAGAAATTCTGGAAAATTCACCCCTAAGGAGATGAAATGAAAAAAAAACGACATTCACGTGGGCGAAGTTGTGTTCAAAAGTTAGTTTGCTGTACAGAAATCAGTATACTTTTTCCAGACGAAAAATATTGGATTTTTTTTTATTTTTTTTTATTTAGCTGATAGGTCCCACTGCTGGGCAAAAGCCTCCCCCTTATCTCTCCAACTACCTCTATCGCTCGCTATCTGCTGCCACTGCCGAGAATTCTGCTGCAGGCCGACAATTCGTCAGAGCACCTCATTTTCGGCTTGCCTCTCGCTCTTTTGCCATCAGTCGGGACCCAAGATGTAACTATTTTTGTCCATCTTTCCATTCCCATACGGCTGACGTGGCCCGCCCAGTTCCACTTTAATCTTGCCGACTTCTTACCAACGTCTGTTATTTGCGTGATGGAACTTAGTGTGGTATTTCTGACACGAATTATTATACCTACAAAAATTAATGTAAACAACTGTAGATGATGTCACACTTCAACGCGACCCTTGTCCCTATTGCTCTCACTGATTTAATTCAATTTTATATTGCATCACAGGAGTGTGTAGATGGACGTGTACTTTGCTTCCAAGCGAACCAAATATAAAGTTGATTATTATTGAAATATAAACTTGAAAATATAAATATAGTTTGGACATTTAAAACTTAAAATAATAATACTTTTATTTGCCCTAACCTCCAACTACCTACTACTTGACCTACCTACTACTTGATGGACGTGTACTTTGCTTCCAAGCGAACCAAATATATAGTTAAATATAAACTTGAAAATATAAATATAGTTTGGACATTTAAAACTTAAAATAATAATACTTTTATTTGCCCTAACCTCCAACTACCTACTACTTGACCTACCTACTACTTGATGGACGTGTACTTTGCTTCCAAGCGAACCAAATATATAGTTGATTATTATTGAAATATAAACTTGAAAATATAAATATAGTTTGGACATTTAAAACTTAAAATAATAATACTTTTATTTGCCCTAACCTCCAACTACCTACTACTTGACCTACCTACTACTTGATGGACGTGTACTTTGCTTCCAAGCGAACCAAATATATAGTTGATTATTATTGAAATATAAACTTGAAAATTTAAATATAGTTTGGACATTTAAAACTTAAAATAATAATACTTTTATTTGCCCTAACCTCCAACTACCTACTACTCCAAATACCTAAGTAGATTAAAAAACCAACAAACTTTTCCATTTATTATATTACTTTTCATTCTCACCCATAAACCACAAAAAATACTTAAAAATTAAATAGCAATTAAAAAAATTAACTTCAGTTATCGCCATCTATATTGTTTTTAACCACAAACAATAGAGTATAGAAAAACATGGGAACAATGGTCAGGAAATTCTAAATTAAATAAATTTCTTGTATGGTTTCTTCATTGTTTGTATTTGGATACCTTCCTGAATAGCAGGTAGCTATATTAGTCCTTCCTTTCTATCTAGTGTGTTATAGTTATCTAGTGTCAGATTTTTGTCAAGTCTTAAGGCATTTGACATGACATGGCAACTACCGTTATCTAGCAGCCAAATATTTAATAAATTACCAAATAGCATAAAATCGTTAGATATAAAAAAGTACAAAAAAGCATTGACAGAATGGTTGTTTGATAATAGTAGATTTTACAACAAGTGCACAAAACGAATCATTTTTATCCGAGACTTTTAGCAGCCCGAGCCGAAGGCGAGGGCTGATAGTAATGTCGAGGATAAAAATCGTTTTGTGGACGAGTTATAAACTCTGCTTTTCACTTCGATTGCGAGGAAATAAATCAAATTGAAGAAATTAATAATCGCACGAAAAAACAAGAGCTGTTTCCCGCCGCTTTATTTTTTTAATCTTACGACATTGATAGACTTGGGCTGCAGACCTTACAGCCTACTATTAAATTAATTTTGTAATAATATTTTTCTTAAATTACTTAAATAACCTACCGTACTTCAATTTAAATTTTAATATCTTTTATGTCTTAAAAAACACATAAGGCAAATAAATTAAAAGTAAATATTTTAAAATAACAAATTCTATCTATGAACTTTTTATCGTGTTTGGCTGTATGGCTCATTTTCTTTGCCTTAATATAGATACATTTATGAGTAGATACGTTAATGCCCTTGTGCACAAAATTCGATTTTGTGCAGCCTATATCCTGCACAAATAAGCACTTTCCGAGCATGAGAAGTGAAAAAGGTTTTTCAACACACTTGCTCGTAAAGTGGGTCTTATTACATCGAATTTAGGCCCATAATGCCATATATTACGAAGGTATTACGAATATATTACGGAGGTGTTTGGAAATAAAAATTACCATACTGCGCTATACAAAAGATAGAAAACTAATGCGCGTTATGAATTCCACAAAGCATTTTTAATTTAGCCGCATAATACATATTAGATCAAATAGGGAAAATAACAACAGTTTTTAAATAAGCAAAGATAATGATTTTTATACAGCCATACTGGCTGTATGGCGATATACCATCCGCAGCGTGCGCCGCGCGCTCCCTGCGCACGGCGCTGGGCGGCGGGCGGCGGCACGCGAATAAAAAACAAGACTATATTTATTGTTGTGTTTGTTAGGGACATTTTCCGATTTTCGTCGTGTTAGCATATTAAATATTTAATAAAATGTCGACTAGTATGGAAGAATATGTAAATTTAACTCCACCTGAAATAATTAACGAGGCGCGTAATGTTTATTGCCTCCAAAATCAAACGTAAGTATTTGGCGGCATGCATACGAATGTTTTATAAAGTGGAGGAATGACAAAAGGGTGCAATCCTTTTCCGATAATTAGATGTGAGGACCACATTAATTTTTTTTACTCACAAGTGTGTTGAAAAACGTCGTATGATACACGTGTCCATTTGGTCATTACGCACACTCGGCTTTATTAGCGCGCTCGCCTTCGGCTCGCGCGCCAATCTCGCCTCTTGTGCGTAATGACCAACTTTGGACACTTGTATCATAATGTACTATTATAGCATTAAAGAGTATATGGACGGTAAACATTAAGTCAACTAACTATATGACTATTATTCTCTCTGACGTTTGGTTACTATTAATTTTTGATTTTTTTTTTGCAATATAACTAGTAGTTCGCCGCGAACTTAGACCTCGCGATTATTACTCGCGTATTTATTGATTTACTCTTACGTATGTATGTATGTTTGGTCTGTGGTGTGGCCCTAGAATAGCACCAACCCATCTCTTCCCGTGGGTGTCGTAAAAGGCGACTAAGGGATTTAAAACACCGGAGGATGGGCAGCAGCATCTTTCCGCGTACTATGCCATTAAACTGCGATCGCCAACCCGCCTGCCAAGCGTGGCGATTACGGCAAAACCATGGATAAAATCCTTGGGGGAGGCCTTTATCCAGCAGTGGACGTCTTTGGGCTGAGAGAGATGTATGTATGTATGATTGAAGAGTGCTGATGAGCAGGGTAAAATCACAGTTAAAGAAATAGTATAATTTACAATAAAAAAAAATTGGAAGACCTCTTAATAGCCCAGGCGCTAAAATAGTATCAATCAATCATCAAAATATATAAAATCTTGCGTTAGGGAGTGACTGACTGAGCTGACTGACTTACAGACAATGCACAGCCGAAAACGACTGGGCATACGAAGCTGAAATTATTATTTAACTGTAACACGACTTGTATTTTCTTTTATGTAAATTATACATATAAATTATTTTTACCAAACGACTAACGACACGAACGACCAATCCAACAATATGAATTAGAACTTTTTTTCAACCCTCAAAGTCTTTCCGGGTGGTCATAAAAAATAACCTAAACCTAACTTCTTCTCCACCCTCAAAGTCTTTCCGGGTGGTTATAAAAAAAACCTGAACCTAACTTCTTTTCCGCCCTCAGTCTTTCTGAGTGGTCATAAAAAAAAATAACCTGAACCTAACTTCTTTTCCGCCCTCAAAGTCTTTCTGGGTGGTCATAAAAAAAATAACCTAAACCTAACTTCTTCTCCCCTCTGCAAGTCTTTCCGAGTGGTCATAAAAAAAATTACCTGAACCTAACTTCTTTTCCGCCCTCAAAGTCTTTCGGGTGGTCATAAAAAAATAACCTGGACCTAATAACTTCTTTTCCGTCCTCAAAGTCTTTTCCAAAGGTGGTAAAAAAAAAATAACCCGAACCCAACTTATAATCTGCCCTCAAGTCTTTCCAAGTGGTCATAAAAAAAATAACCTGAACCCAACTTATTTTCTGTCCTTAAGTCTTTCCGGGTAGTCATTAAAAATAACCTGAACCTAACTTACAGCTCAGATCGTTTGGAGACAAACTTTCTTTTTTTTATAAAAAAAATAAAAATAGTTTATTTACTCCACAACAAATGGCCTTGGACTACATTACATAGGTATGTGATAAACATTAATTAAATTTAATACCATAAAGGACAGTATCGTTGTGAAGATCTGGTGCCCGCGCTAGGTATCAAAGATCCTGTGTTGCAGGTTACCAGATCCCCCACCCGGTGTGCCACAATAAAAGGTATTAGCATGTTGATATCATGTCACAATACGATTTGTGAGTTAATTTACAAATAAAAGACGAGTAATGACTTCTGTACCTAACCCTACGATGAAAATCTTGGGATCAGTAAGTTTAAACTTGAAACTTCATATCTTCTAGTTTTGGTAAATAATATATTTATCAAACGATGTATTTGCCATAAGATATTTTGTCTAACATTGTTTTACCAATTGAAAATTTAGTTAAATAATTTGTTTGTAAAATGATAATTTGAAAAAAAACAATATTTGTCTAGTAATTAGTTTGTAATATGATTACATTTTTAAATGGATGAGTTTGTCAAAGCATATGTTTTTCAAATGTATAGTTTTATAAGCGTTGTTTATAAAATGATTGTTTTTTAAATAATAATTTGTAATATGAGGGTGTACCTTACAAATCATCTACAAGTCTACAACCGCTGCTTAGATCTGATTTCGACTTTTCTAACTAATTCAGTTCCCTAAGTAAAATGTAGATGGCGCTATCCAAAGTTAGAACACGCTATGGTTTCGTTTGCTACGTAATCGCGGACATTTTTATTGATATTTCAAAAACTACTGAACCGATTTTGCTGGCCAACGAACTTAAAAATTCTATTGATATTTCCTACATGCCTACCAAATTTCATCAAAATCGGACCATCGGTTGGGCAGTTATCGCGGTACAAACATACATACATACATACATACATACATACATACAAACAATGTGTTTCGCCCCCAACTCGATTTAGAGACCTTCGCTCGCTCGGTCAATGATTTTTTTTTTGCAATATAAATATTATTATTGTTATTTAATTAAATTTAAAATATAATTTTAGTGTATGTATCACCTATAAATATTAATGCCTGCATGCAGGTTGGTTACATTTAAACTTAGATCTGTGTAAATTTAATGTATGTAATCTATGCAAATAAATGATTCTATTCTATTCCATATATTATTATTTATCTAAGCCAGTACCTATATAATAAGTCTATGCTGGCAGTGCTTCCATGCTGGTCTGGGAGCGAAGAAAAAACATGAATGTGCCAGCTGCTTCTCTTCCCGCGAAGATTGTAAAAGGCAATCGAGGGAAAGGGCTTTAAACTGGGGATTCCTCCACTCATAGGCGATGGGCTAGCAACCTGTCACTATACTTGAATCTCCATTCCATCAGAGAACCAACTATTCAGCTTAGCGTGGCCTTCGAGTCTCACGACTTTTGGCTCTGTCTACCCCTTAAGGGATAGAGACGTGATTCTATGTATGTATGTTGCATTTCTTAAGTGACATAGGCTATGTGAGTTGTCAGTCGTGTTTTTTATTTTTTTTAAATTAGCTAGTTATATACTTCAGAGTTGCTTGTCGTGATAAAAGCGGCACTTTTTTTCCTTGTTGGGGACAACGGGTCAAAAAACGGGACCGAAAACGGGACAGTCCCATCTAAAGCGGGACGCGTGGTCACGTTATCCTTGGAATTTCATAATAGCACTGAGTTCAAAAACACTATATCG
This sequence comes from Ephestia elutella, assembly GCA_018467065.1. Lineage (NCBI taxonomy): Eukaryota > Metazoa > Arthropoda > Insecta > Lepidoptera > Pyralidae > Ephestia > Ephestia elutella. The sequence continues at coordinate 1,258,932 of CM031565.1, forward strand.
TTTCAGTTATGTCATGTAGAAAGTTAATTACCGAGAAACTAACCAATAAACAGCTAATAATGATTTGTAATTGGCATTATTTGTTTGAAAATACTAATGTTATGAAACATAGGCGGGACATCAGCCATTTTAATCTACCCACTGCTGAGGCAGTGGGCTTTCCTTAGGGATGGATAGGAAGGATAGAATGACCCACTAGGTATATACGCGGCGGTTGGTTGGGTTTTTAACGACTGCGAATAGGTAATCAGTAAGTATGAATAAGGATACGTATAGGTACTTTTACTGGGTACTATTTAGGCGATGAGGTTCTGAAAGACATGCAGAGCCTAAGAGCGGAAAACTGGCGAGAGCTGGTGCAAGACCGCAAAAAATGGCGTCATCTCGTGTCGGAGGCCAAGATTCACTTCGGGTCGCTGCGCCGCAGTAGTAACTAAGTAAGGTACCTTACTAGGTCTACGATAAGTTCAATTGTATAGGTATATTTAATAAGTCTTTTTTATAGTTTTCTCTCTAATCCAACCCGCACAACTGTATTTCGTCTCCAAGAAATGTTTCTAATGGTTGCCTGGAAGTAATTGCTTACAGCGATAAGGCCGCCTTGTACGCATCTTACTATCTGTTTAGTTTTAAGTTTACTTTATGTAAGATACCTTTAATTATTTGTGTGCAAATAAAGAATGTTTGTATTGCATTGTACTTTCTAGAAAACTGTAATTTTTATATATACCAAATTACAGTTTTCTAGAACATATAGTGTTTGAGCTAAGCCACGGTTACACGAACAGACATGACAAAACTATAAGGGTTCCTTGTTTACTTTGGAACCCTTAAAAATATTGCACTGCGGGCTATCATCCCTTTTTTTATAACAGGGCGGTAAACGAGCAAGCGGGTCACCTGATGGTGAGCGATCACCGCTGCCCATGGACTACTGCAACACCAGGGGTATCACAAGAGTGTTGCCGGCCTTTCAAGAAGATGTAGACTCGTTTTTGAAGGTTCCAATGTCGTATCGGTTCGATCGAAGTTGATTCCACATATTAGTCGTACTTGGCAAGAAGTGTCTTTTAAAACGTACGGTGGTTGACAGTCAGTCATCCAGATGGTATGGATGAAACTTCAACTTGTGACGGGTGGTATGGTGGTGAAATTTTGCGGCAGGTATTACGTCAAACAATTCCTCAGAGCACTCCCCATGATTAATATTCTCCCGGTACGCACCAAGCGCTTCTCGTCATCATCAGCGAAGCAATGGAACTCCCTGCCTGCGTCTGTGTTCTCGAGCACATACAATCTGACTCTTTTCAAAACCAGAGTAAATAGGCTGACAAAGTTGTGGTAAAGACCAAATCCATCTTAAATAAAAAAAATAAACAAATTGACAAACTAAAATAACATCTGAATGCATTAATAATAACCTACTTTATAATGCAAACAATAAAAAACAGCTGCACAGCAACATCTTATAATGTTGTTTTAAGTTTACCTACTTATTATAGCTGGAGGCAAGACTGGTTTCAAAATGTTGCAGTCAATTTATACGCTTGACATTAAAAGGAATGTTCATTTTTTGTTCGGAAGAACTTGATATCTTTTAATTTGTATTTTTAAAGCAGGAAAAATTTTTTTTCATATTGTGCCATTTAGGTCCATATTTATTTATTAATTTTTGTACACAACAAATCAACGGCGGATTCAGGATTTTTTTCAAGGACCGTGACTATGCATGTTGGGGAAGGAGGGGGGGGAGGCAACAAATCGACATTCGTCCTGATGCTGTTGCCGCCCGCCTTGAAACGAATCCTATAAAATAAAATAATAAAGACAGAAGGACCAGATTTCAAGCAAAAAGTCAATGGGCAGAAAAAATCTGTTATTTCATGCACTGTTATGGAATTTTCTCTCCACAGTAGGTACACAAAATTACAGTCTGGGGGGGGCACGTGCCCCCCCCCCTAAATCCGCTACTGCAACAAACACATAAAAAGGAAATATAAAATATAGTAAAACTAAGTACAAGGTTGTTGGTTAATGCTTTAGCCTGGCCATTTTAATAAAACTACTTGAGCGGTTTAAAAATGGGAGATTGGTAATGATTTTGCTCCTTAATTGAATGTAGATTTAGTCAGGAAATCGAAATTTCTCTATTCTGTAACTTACTCATCCGTTACAAAGATAATTTTTTCATCAGCTGCTTTTTTCTACCAGACAGCTCGCTTTTCTGAAGTAAGTTCTTCTAAGTGAAATCTGAAGCAATACCATCTTTAATTCGATTAAAACCCTTATATGATTCAGACTTCAGTTATTAAAACTAATGTTAGAAATATACATATAATTTAACAAGTAATTTATTAGATGTTTATTCAAATTACAGAAATTTATCCGCCACAAGCCTCGTCGAAATCGAAACAGTTAGTCGTATTCCTCATGACTGAGAGTCGTGGTCATTATATGGAACGAAACACATATAACGATTATCTTGGCAATTTTAATGGAGTGGTTTGCCATTGCCTTCTCCATTTCACACACTAGCTGATAATCATCAACCAGAGTACAGGTTTCCTTACGATGTTTTCCTTTACTGGAAGCAATTAGTGGATGAAAACTAACATACATGAGTCAGATTGGTATACAAACTCATGTTCCAATATGACTGAGTTTGTATATCTAAACAGCTTAAATATTCGCAAATGTTAAAATTCAAATGCATTAATTCAATCGTCACTTGGCAATTGACATTTTAAGATAATAGCATATGCAAATCTAGCCTTTCTGACAGATGGCCGACTGGCACAGTGCCTGCCACAGTGATGCAACACAACCTTATTGTGTAATAGGTTAAGATGGCATCTGTTTTGGCATTGATTAGATAATAAAACGTCAGAAAAGATTAATTTAAAATCTCCTGTCCTTTTTACACGACTGACCAAAAAAGGAGTGTTATGTTTTCAGGGTTCATGTATGTATGTAAGTACATATGTATGTAAGTATGTATGTATGTAAGTTTCTTTATTCCACCATAAGTCCTGAACGGCTTAACAGATTTTGATGTGAGAGGTATTTTTAGATTCCTTGCATTCCTCCGAGTGACATAGGCTATATGACGTCATCATAAAAACAAAATGGCGGATTATATATGCGATAAATAGCAGACCAAAAAAATTAAATTTGATCAATCTTATCGAGTAGGGTATCAAATTAAAGGGCTTTAAAAGGCGATTTCAAAAATGTATATAACTTATATGTTTGTATGTACTTTTTGTGTAAAAACTTGTCAGTCGTGTTTTTTATTTTTAATAATTAGCTTGTTGTAAAAAGATTTTTTTCTATTACCTCAAAATTGGTGATTGAAGCGGTGGTGGCCGAGTGGGAGGGCATGCGACTGCAAAGTCCCAGGTTCGAATCCTGCCCGTGCTACATGAGTTTGTATACCAATCTGGCTTATGTATGGTAGTTTTCATCGACCATCACTTGCTTCCAGTGAAGGAAAACATCGTGAGAAAACCTGCACTCTGGTTGATGATTATTATCTAGTGTGTGAAATGGTTTATTATCTGGTGTGTGTGGCCTGTGGTGTGGCCCTAGAATAGCACCGACCCATCTCTTCCCGTGGGTGTCGTAAGAGGCGACTAAGGGATTAAAAACACCGGAGGATGGGCAGCAGCATCTTTCCGCGTACTTTGCCATCACACTGCGATCGCCAACCCGCCTGCCAAGCGTGGCGATTACGGCAAAACCCCCCACGGATAAAATCCTTGGGGGAGGCCTTTGTCCAGTAGTGGACGTCTTTAGGCTGAGAGAGAGAGAGAGAGAGAGAGAGTGTGAAATGGAGAAGGCAATGGCAAACCTCTCTAATAATATTACCAAGATAGTCGTTGTGTGTGTTTCATTCTATATAATGACCACGATCCTCAGTCATGGGGACTAAAGGAGGAGGGTCAGTTACTTAAGTTATTTAGTAGGTAATTTTAGTTTTTACAAACTTTTATTCAAATTGATCGTAACACCGGAGGCCCCGGGTTCGAACCCCGATCTGGTCAAGATGGAAAATTATCTTTTTCAGATTGACCCGGGTCTTGTCTTGGATGTTTATCTATTTATGTATTTGTTATAAAATATAGTATCGTAGAGTTAGCATCCCATAACACATGTCTCGAACTTACTTTGGGGCTGGGCTAACTCAATCTGTGTGATTTGTCCGAATATGTTTAATTATTATTATCTTTTTTGTCCCGCATCAAATACACCAAGATTTTCTAAGCAATAATAAAAGCTTACGCGAAAAATTAAATAGGTATTTGTAAAAAAAAACTAGTTAATCCATCAATCAAAAATTAGTGAAATTTGTGATTTATCACAAAAATTTCGCTTTTATTACTGAAGTGAAAGACGGATGCTATTCATCCGATTGTCGTTAGGTTTTGATTTTTAGCATAGATTTGCATCTTCAGGAAATAGTTAACCTGCGAGCATATCAATGTGCATGCTGTGTTCGCTCCTAGAAGGCTGACAACTTGGTTGATTGCAAATATATTCCTATGAACATGTACAGTCAAGAGTCAAAAGTGCAGTCAGAATCTACAAGGCATTATGATCATTAAGCCTAGGCAATAAGGTCTACGAGGTATGACTGCACTTATGAAGCTTGACTGTACGTTGCACAGCCAGTTGGCGAACCTAATAAATAAAAATATTTTTTTTTTAAATGAAAGATGTGTTTGCTCTTGACCACAATCTTGCCCGAGGACAGAGATGAGGTCTACTATGTAGCGAGCTTACCCAGAAGCAGCCTATTCACTCGTTTTGGTCGTTTTATTAGTGTACAGGAATTTTGAGAATCTCGAATTTCTCTTTTATTTTTTTTCTCTTTTATTCATAAAAAACTTTTAAACCTATGTAAGTTAAAACTAGCATGAGTCCAGGACTTTGTTCCAGTGGGAATTCCGGGAAATCCTCTCTTAGTGCTCCCCTACACTCCCTAAGGAACCTACATGACAAATTTCAGCTTCCTACGCCCAGTAGTTTTGGCTGTGCGTTGTCTGTCAGTCACTCAGTCAGTAACGGAAGAATTTTATATTAAAGTTAAAATAAAAATATGTTTCGTCTCTGTCGCAGTCGGATTGCATAATCCGCCGTATTACAATACGGCTAGTCGTTTTACAAAACAGCGCCATTTTGTAATACGGCGGTTCAACGATTAGCCGGATTGAATGTGGCTGAATGAAAATTCGCCGAAATGAATTCGGCATCATGCGTTCTTCAACGCGGCTAGCCGTAATGTAATGCTGGTCATTAGCCGCCACTTTGTCAGTTTTTAGTTCCGTTTTTAACACTCATGGCGCTGCCTGACGTAACAGCAACGATGGCGTATGATAATAAATTCTTGATTGCTAAAGAATTTTGTAAAAAGAAAATCTGTCAGTATTTTCTTATTAAAATAGATTTTCATTTAAACATAGTTTTATTTTTAAGTATGGTCACCCTAAATTCTAAATACTTAGTTGTAAAAACGGCTAGCCGTAATGTAATACGTCGGATTATACAATCCGACGGCGACATCTCTATATCTCTTTTCAATATTTGACTTTAAAAGAATAAGACAAAAGACTTTTCGACTCTCTCATAAACTTTTACGTATAAAATATTAGTAGGTATAGTAGAAATGCGTACAATTAAAAAAAAACAAAATCGATTACCGACTCGATTCCAACCGGCTGGCTGCACCGCAGTTAATGCGCTTTCGATGTTTTGATAGTCACTTATTTTACGGTTCATAAATACTCATTACTTGACGCGATTAATTAACTTATTTAGGTTACTAGCTTTTGCCTGCGGCTTCGCCAGCGTGAATTTCTCACGGGAACAGTGCTTTTCCCCGGGATGAGAGATACCCTATGTCCTTCTCAGTACTTCTAATATAACTATTTGTATGCGAAATTTCAGGAAGATTGGTTCAGTAGATAAAGCGTGAAGAGGTAACAAACAAACAAACAAACTCACTTTCTCATTTATAATATTACTAGCTTTCGCCCGCGGCTTCGTCCGCGTGAATTTCCCACGGGAACAGTGCTTTTTCCCGGGATGAAAGGTGCCCTATGTCCTTCTGAGTACTTCCAGCTATGTGTATGCGAAATTTCAGGAAGATTGGTTCAGTACATGAAGCGTGAAGAGGTAACAAACAAACAAACTCACTTTCGCTTTTATAATATTAGTTAGGACTAGCCTTCGCCTGCGGCTTCGCCTGTGTGAATTTCCCACTGGAACAGTGCTTTTCCCCGGGATGAGAGATACCCTATGTCCTTCTCAGTATTTCTAACTATGTGTATGCGAAATTTCAGGAAGATTGGTTCAGTAGATAAAGCGTGAAGAGGTAACAAACAAAGAAATAAACTCACTTTCTCATTTATAATATTATAGTTAGGATTGTTAAGTATTATAGAGTGTTTAACTTTAATAGTGATATACCTAGATAAATAGTCTCTCTCTCTCAGCCAAAAGACGTCCACTGCTGGACAAAGGCCTCCCCCAAACATTTCCACGTTGACCGGTCCTGCGCTGCTCGCATCCATACGCGTCCCGCGACCTTCACCAGGTCGTCGGTCCACCGAGTCTATATCACTTTTAAAAATAAAAATCTTTATATGAGCAACTGAAGCCAAAATGTATAGAGAATTTTAGTATTTTTATCTGTCTGCAGATCACGTAAAAACTATTGAATTAAATTGGATGAGGTTTTTCACAGTTTTTCACTAACGAAGCAAAATTCGCAGACGAAGTCGCGGACAAAAGCCAGTTGTAAATAAACGAAAGGTCGCAAGCACCTTTAAGCAGCTAAGTCACAAATTACCTTGACTTGTAATTACTGTAATAACGTCTACAAAGTCAGATTCCGAAATGTGAACTTTCTCCGTATTACGCAAAACTATAGCAACGTAGGAATAGATTTTGTGTTAGTATTGCATACATAGTACCTTTACTCAGTAGATAGACTATTCGTTTTTATTGTCGACTAGCTTTTGCCCGCGGTTTCGCCTGCGTGAAATTTCCACGGGAACAGTGCTTTTTCCCGGGATGAAAGGTACTTTATGTCCTTCCCAGTATTTCTAACTATGTGTATGCGAAATTTCAGGAAGATGGGTTCAGTAGATAAAGCGTGAAGAGGTAACAAACAACAAACAAACTCACTTTCGCATTTATAATATTAGTTAGGATAGGATAGTAGTATTATTTATTTAAGTGAATAAAAGAACTTCTCAAAAAGATTGCTTGGAAGAAATTGCTTATAGCGAAAAGTGCGTTTTTTATTTTTATTTTAAATTTACATTATGTATACTTTGTAAATAACTTACTTGTGAACAATTTTGTATTGTTACCATCAATCAATATATATAAAAAAATTAAATTACTGACTGAGTTACTGACAGACAACACACAGCCAAAACGACTGGGCGTAGAAACCTGAAATTTGGCATGTAAAGAGGATGTTTGTTACTCAATCACGCTAAATCTACTCGACGGATTTCAATGAAATTTGGTACACGGGTAGAAAAGTACCGGGAATAGCACATAGAATACTTTTTATCTCGAAATTCCCACGGGAGCGAAGACCCGGGGCGCGGCTAGTATATACTATAAATGATCATATCATTTATTCAGAAACAATATAGGTACATTGGATTCGAAATCACATACATAATATAAAACATTAGAAAATACAGATTAAATTATTGCATTAAACATAAAAAAAACAAATTAGTCAATAATTAGTAGGATTACAAATTAATAATATTTGTATGGATTTTAGGGCAGCTCTTTAAATACCAAAGAGCAACACGGACTTCTGCGCGCGGAAGTCCATGTTGCTCGAAGTTAAAAACAAAACAGAACTGCATTCGTCAAACTGTCACCACCATAACTCCGAAACTTTGACAGCAGTGACCTTGATAGCACTGGTTCCGCAACCGTTACACAAGGCAGGCGGCGACGGGTGACGTAACTATACTGCACAATACTTATTGGTTGCTAGCTTGATTTAGTTGCTCTGAACATAATAAACTAGCCGCGCCTCGGGGCTTCGCTCCCGTAGGAATTTCGGGATGAAAACTACCCTATGTGCTATTCCCGGTATTTGTCTACCTGTATACCAAATTTCATCGAAATCCGTCCAGTAGATTTTGTGTGATTGAGTAACAAACATCTTCACACAGACAAATCACACAGATTGAGTTAGCCCCAAAGTAAGTTCAATAAGTAAGTGCAACTAAGAAAACCGCATCAAATTTAATTCAGTAGTTTCTGCGTGATGCGCTTCAAACGTACGAACGGACAAAATTAAAAAAAAAATCATTTTGGCTTCTTTTGGCCCTATAAAGACACCTCATACATTTTTATCTGTGAATAGACATTTTTATTATATTTAGGTATAGATATACCTAATGTAAGGTTATTATGAGATGTTATGTATGATTGTATGATGTTCATTTTGGAAATCAATGTCAATGTCCAAATGAAGAAGAACTACCTTAACGAAAGATTACTATGTGTTAATGTGTCATTCAATACTGGTAATATTTCACAATATCCACTAAAACTAGAGCTGTCTCATCAAGTAATTTATACGAAAGAAATAGGTCATATTACGCTGGACTTTACAGGCTCTGAATACCAATATTGCAAGAGCTCTATTGTATATCAAACAATAGGTAAGAATAGGTCTTATAAGGCTGGATGTTAATAACCAATTTTGAAGGAGCTCTTTTACAGTGACAATGAAACGTAAGAATAGGCCTACTTAAACTGGGTGCTAAGACTTTCACTTGAAGCAAGGCCGTTATATAGATCCGATCTATGCTATAGTGTTTATGTTCGGTTTTGCTTCAATAAATTTTGGTATCTGTTTAGAAACATGGCGAATTAACAAGTAAACAGTTACAGTCATTAAGCACAAATATACATACATAGAATCACGTCTTTATCGCTTACGGGGTAGACAGAGCCAAGAGTCGTGAGACTCGAAGGCCACGCTTAGCTGGGCTTTCTGATGGAATGGAGATTCAGATATAGTGACAAGTTGCTAGCCCATCGCCTATGAGTGGAGGAATCCCCAGTTTAAAGCACAAATCTAATAATTTATATAACACTAGCTGTCGCCCGCGGCTTCGCCCGCGTGAGTTTTGCTTAGAAGAAAAATCTCTCTTGGAGCTTTTCATCAGATGTTCCAGATCTTCAATTTTTATACGTCAGCAGAAAATGCTCATCAGGTTGAACGATTTTTGCTAAGGCGCCATTTCCATATATGTTATAGTGTAGCTGGTCTCTTGGAGCTTTTCATCAGATGTTCCAGATCTTCAATTTTTATACGTCGGCAGAAAATGCTCATCAGGTTGAACGATTTTTGTTAAGGCACCATTTTCATATTACTTATAGTTTAGCTGTTCCGTTATGGTTCTTCATCAGGTGTTCCAGTTTTCAAAATGAATTATAGCCTATATGTTGCCCAGGCTTAATAGCTATACAACAAAAAAAGTTTCATTCAAATCCGTCCAGTAGTTTTTGCGTGAAACGCGTACATACATACAGACAGACAGACAGACAGACAGACAGACAGACAGACAGACAGACAGACAGACAGACAGACAGACAGACAAGAAATTCCAAAAAATTTTTTTTGCTTTCTATTGTTCTTTTTAGGTCTCCCTCTATCCATTTCAGTCAAAAATATTAAATGTACAGACAAAATATTTTTACTGTTTTATTATATGTATAGATAATACAAAAGGCATCTTCTGTATTTTATACTAGCAAGGGCATAGGACTTTGTTTCCATGGGAATTTCGGAAAATCCTCTCTTAGTGCTCCCCTATACCAAAGAAAAAATATGCCTACACTCCCTAAGGAACCTACATGCCTAATTTCAAATTTCTATGCCCAGTAGTTTTGGCTGTGCGTTGTCTCTCAGTCACTCATTCAGTAATGGAAGGATTTCTCGTAAATTGAAATTTGAAGACACGTCTCAAGGCCTCTCTTCAGTGGGAATTTCGTGATAAATGATGTGTGCTATTTCGCGAATATAGCTAGGGGCTCCATTGACTGCAGCGAACTACTGTCGAAAATTGGACTACTCCTCAGCAGCCCCGTCTCAGGAAACGATTTAATTTGAACGTTCCCACTTGTTCTACCAATTATAGACGCAACTCTTTCTTGCCTAGAACAGCGGATTTAATAAACAACACCGTAATTGACTTTGACCTGTTTTGTACCAGTAGCGCATCCATAAAGACACGTTTTGCAGACGCTTTCTTCAACCGTATACCGCAACCGTGACTTAAATAGTTTTCTTTTATATATTTTGTAATACAAAGTTGTTCTTCAACTATAACATTTAATAGGCGGAGTCTTGTTATTAGCATAGCTTTAATGTAGTTGTACTTAATACATAGTTGTTATTTAGCTGTAAGACCCCCAAAAAACTAAATAAATAAATAAATAAATAAATAAATAAATAAAAAGTACCAAATATGCTATTCCCGGTATTTTTGTACTCGTGTACCAAATTTCATCAAAATCCGTTGAGTAGCTTTTGCGTGATTGAGTAACGAACATTGTAGGATGAATGTCGCTCCCATTCTTACTAAAAACAAGAGTCCGTATGAAATCTACTTGACGGATTTCAATGAAATTTGGTACACGAGTAGAATTTATTAAAAGTAGGAGATAAAAAGTACCCAATGTTTATTCCAGGTCATCCTGGAATAAATTACATTCTGGAATAGACATTGGGTACCTACTTTTTGTCCGAAAGTTTTCATGAAAGTTTTGATGTGACCCAAAATTACTCAGTTACGTAAAATCTACTAAACATATATACATATATATATATATACATACATATTATTATTACACGCCTTTTTCTACTAAACGGATTCCGGTGAAATTTATTGTATGGGTAGTGTAATACCTGATACAATACATAGGGTGTTATTTATCCCAAAATTCCTAAGGAGATCAGTTCCGGGGCGCAACTAGCGATGTGCCGCCGTGAAATTTCCTGTTCTTGAAATTTCTTTCCTTGAAAATTTCCGAAAATTTTCAGAAATTTGTCAGGTTTTTAGGAAAATTTGCCATTCTCGAGAATATTTCTGAGAAAGTTCCCGCTGTTTCTTTGAAAATTTCGGGAACGGCACATCACTAGGCGCAGCTAGTTGACGATAAAGAGATTTTACTGCCTTTTAAAATAATCGCAATTAACTACACAGTTAATCATAAATACCTATTTGAGCTTATGCAATATTTGAGAATATGGTTTGTCCAGATCTTTTTTAAATTATTTCTTAAATATCAGGTACCTATATAATTATAAGTGTTAACCAAATTGATTTGCAAATTATAGATCAATTTATGTATAACTAGCTATTCTCATAAATCATTATTATGTATGTATTAAATTCTTATTCCAATTTTGACTTGAAGATTCTTGTAAAATATAGATACACGTCTTTATCCTTTACGGGGTTTCCAGTTTCCAGGGGTTTCCAGACAGAAAAACAAAAATTCTAATAAAAATAGTTTTCTTCTATTAGTCTTATAAAAACCCCTCATAATGTTTTTTCCTAGATAGATACCTATCTCTTATGTACAGTACAGACACAGACCAGTTAACAGTTTTATTATATCTATTGATGATTATTAATGTATTGATATTTATGATTAATAAAGACACATACATATTGACAGTACAGGACCAAAAAATCTGTATGCTATAAAACAGTTATACCAGTTTTAATGAAGTCTGAATCTCCATTCCACCAGCCCACTATTCAACTAAGCGTGGCCTTTGAGTCTCACGACTCTTGGCTCTGTCAACCCCGATACTTGTATAAAACAAATGATATGAGAAAAAACCCAATATATGTGATAAGTAGGTACTTTCACAGGAGAAAACATAGGTAGTATTTTGACATTGACAATCTTTGAAAGCACAACAAATGATATTGACTTGAGCACCATTGCAACGCTGGTTTGTTTACCGTATGCGCTGGTGTCGCCATCTGCCTGGAGCTTTACGTAATATTCCCTAATAAAATAAAAAAATAAATGTAGTTTTTGTATTAGGTAACACAACATTTCCCTCAGAAATCAGATTTTTTTTATTGAAATTTGGCCTTCAAAGAAGGCTCTTTTTCACGTCGAAAACTAATTATATAATCGTAGTGTATTATGTCTCAAAGCTACAAACTACTAGCATTTCGGAACGACCACTGCTGAGAAGAAATTCCTATTAGTTTTTAGTCTGTAGAACATAGTTCTACTGGTTACTGGTTAGTTAGTTATTAGTTTAGTGACTATAATCAAGTAATGAACTCATAACTGGTGGTTTTTGCGTAATTTCCGTCAAATTAAATTCAAATTAAGGTTATATTACGTCCAATATTAGTTACCACATAGTTTTTTTAGTTTAGATGGCAAAGTCAAGATTTGTATTGTCACAAGTAAATACAATACAATACATACTCCTTCTCATATAAATAAAATAGGACGCTGATGCCTATTTTGTATATCAACGCAGAGACGAAACCATTGAACGTAGAAACTGAAAATTTTCAGAGGTAAATTCACGCGGACGAAGCCGCGGGCGAAAGCTAGTTTAAGGTTAAAAACCAGTTAAGGTAAAAAAATGGTTAAAGATTTTTTTAACCTTTATTGTCCCACGGCTGGGCAAAGGTCTCCTCCATCACATTCCAATCCTAAAGAAGGAACCTAGATTTTAAGTCAGCATTGTTGACCGAAGCAGTTATCAATAGGTATAGCTGTATTACAAAGGACCTCCTTGCTTGACAATACGTATCGAGAAATGTTTTATGTTAATCCATACTAATATTATAAATGCGAAAGTTTGGATGTGAGTTTGTGAGTTTGTGAATTTGTGAGTTTGTGAGTTTGTGAGGATGTTTGTTACTCAATCACGCAAAATCTACTGGACGGATTTCGATGAAATTTGGTACAGAGGTAGATAATGACCTGGAATAGCACATAGGCTACTTTTTATCCCGGGAAAAAGCACTGTTCCCGTGGGAAATTCACGCGGGCGAAGCCGCGGGCAAAAGCTAGTTATTCATAAAAATAAATAAATAAAATAAATATATACGGACGAATCACACAGATTGAGCTAACCCCAAAGTAAGTTTGAGACTTGTGTTATGGGATACTAACTCAACGATACTATATTTATAACAAACACATATATAGATAAACATCCAAGACCCAGGTCAATCTGAAAAAGATCATTTTCCATCTTGACCTGACCGGGGATCGAACCCGGGATGGTTCAGAAGCAAGTTCTTTACCACTGCGCCACGGAGGTCGTCAATATAGTTTAATAAAACAAATGTGACTCTTAAATGTAGTCTGTTAAACATGTGTTTCCTGATTACCATATTTCTTCTCTCAGCCGAAAGACGTCCACTGCTGGACAAAGGCCTCCCCCAAGGATTTCCACAATAAATTACATTTATTACATATTTACAGCAATAAAAATTCATTCTATCACTCAAAAAATATAAAAATGCTTCGATGTTCACCCACTAAAATTGGCACTCTATAAATAACATTATTATAATTATTATGATAAAATTGTTATATTATGTATACGTTCAGTTTTCTAATTATCAAAACCGGCTTCACTAATTATATTACACAAGCTACTAATGAGATTCAGTACAAATGACCTTTTGACTTGATGTTAAGTATTTTGAAGGTTTTTCTGTATCACACTACTTATCTATACTAATTTTATAAATGCGAAAGTCTGTCGGTCTGTCTGTGACGCTTTTACGGCTAAACCGCCGGACCGATTTTGATGAAATTTGGTACAGATATATTTTAAGACACGAGGTCAAACATAGGCTACTTTTTTCTTTAAAGATCAACTCTCAAAGGGCTAAAAAGGGGGGTCAAAATTTGTAAGAAAAACGCACAAGTATTAGGTATAAATGCAAAAAGTTTGGATGTGAATCTATTGGACCGCTGAAATGATATATTTAAATTGAAAAAGAAATACGGTATGGGTTGTATGTCTTAGTACAGATACACAGATATTATGGTAGACGGAACCAAGAGTCGTAAGACTCAAAGGCCACGTTTAGCTGAATAGTGGGCTTATTGTTGAAATGGAGATTCAGATATAGTGACAGTTTGCTAGCCCATCGCCTATGACAAGAATCCCCAGTTAAAAACCTATTCCCTTGATTGGCCCTTTCGGCATTTCTTCTCAGCAGTGGTCGTTCCGAAATGCTAGTAGTTTGTAGCTTTGAGACATAAATGTATTATGATAAATAATTGGTTTTTCGACGTGAAAAAGAGCCTTCTATGAAGGCCAAGTTTCAATAAAAAAAATTGACTTTGACTTTGACTCTTATAATCTGCGAGGGAAGAGAAGCAGCTGGCATATACTATACTTTTTCTTCGCTCCCAGACTAGCATGGAAGCTAAGAAGGATTCGGACATTTGTTCCCCTGGAAATTTCGGGAAATCCTCTCTTAGTAAATAAATTAATATATACGGACAAATCACACAGATTGAGTTAGCCCCAAAGTAAGTTCGGGTCTTGTGTTATGGGATACTAACACAACGATACTATATTTTATGACAAATACATATATAGATAAACATCCAAGACCCAGACCAATCTGAAAAAGATCATTTTCCATCTTGACCTGACCGGGGATCGAACCCAGGACCTCCGGTGTGGTAGTCTGGCGTGATAACCGTAGGCCATGGAGGTGGTCCAAAGTTCTCCCCTAGGGAATCCCTCCCTATATGCCAAATTTCAACTTCCCACGCCCAGTAGTTTTGGCTATCCGTTGTCAGTCAGTCACTCAGTCATTATCAGAAGAATTTTATATACATTGATATTATTTGAGGCACAAAGGACGCACTTTCCACCTCTTCAGTTACGTAACCGTGCGTTTTGTAACCGAACTGGTTGCAATAGGGTCAGATATATTTAAATTCACAATATGCCCCTCTGGGAGTGGACTGAATAAAGTACTCGATATTCAAGTGATTGGAAAAAGTGTACTTTTGCCTGCGGCTTCGCCCGCGTGAATTTTCCACGGGAACAGTGCTTTTCCCGAGATGAAAGGTACCCATGTCATTCTCAGTACTTCTAACTATGTGTATGCGAAATTTCAGGAAGATTGGTTTAGTAGATAAAACGTGAAGAGGTAACAAACAAACAAACTCACTATCACATTTGTAACAGGATATAATGCGACTCATACTGACGCCCTGATCTGACAATAGTAACAGTTAGGATATAATGCTACTCATACTGACGCCCTGATCTGGCAATAGTAACAGTTAGGATATAATGCTACTCATACTGACGCCCTGATCTGGCAATAGTAACAGTTAGGATATAATGCGACTCATACTGACGCCCTGATCTGGCAATAGTAACAGTTAGGATATAATGCTACTCATACTGACGCCCTGATCTGACAATAGTAACAGTTAGGATATAATGCTACTCATACCGCCAACTATCCTGGCAGAAGGGAAAACCCCAAGAAGAGCTCGCTTGATATCGTCAAGACGGATATGCGTGCCAATAGTCTCACAACTAAGGATGCTGAAGACCGAGCGAAGTGGAGAAGAAAAAGAAGAAAGCGGACCCTGGGTTCCGACGCGTACGCTGAGGATGCAACCGGGAAAGCGCTCAGATGAGAGAGAAAATGGTGTTTATGCATAAAGATAAAGATATATTTATTTGCCAAAAAAAACATTGTTGATACACAAAATGCATGATGTTACAGAGCAGCAATGTTCAACCGTTGAAACGGTGTGCAAATTAAGTCAGATGGCTTGCCGCAAATAAATTCAATATACTTAAAAAATATGATAATACACTCAAAAAAATATAAAAAAGAAAAGAATTGTTGTTTCTTCTCAGCCTAGAGGCGGATTCCGGAGAATCCGATTACAGACTCCAGAGAATTTTTAAATTCGGCACTCATTGTCTTTTGTTAAGAACATAGTTATACTTATTTTTGGATTTTTGTGCATCTCAGATGCAATAAGTACTTTTAGTACTCTCATATAGAAATAAGATATGGTGAGAAAATTCCATGTATGCAGGACTTGAAATCGCGACCAATCGATGTGCAAGATTGAAATGCGATAGCTCAGTTGGAAGAGCAAGGTTCAAGTCCTGCTTGCATGGAATTTTTTCACCAAATCTAATTTCATTATGAGAGTACTTGAACATAGTATTTTGTATTTGAGTATTTTGTATGTAATGACTGATTGATGCCAAAATAAAGAGAAAAAATAAATCCGACACAGGAAAGGATACGAAAATTTGTGCCTAAAATTAATTATTTCAAACTCTTTAATTGCAAGATAAGGTGCAATAATTTGTAAAAAAAACTCAGTTCAATTGTTTAAAATTCAGATTGAATAATGAATAATGAGATATTAATAACTGGATGAGAAATTAACGCATTGGAAACTACACGATCGTGAAATACACACTGTTTGCACGCAATCAACTGATTTAACAGAGAATATGGATATATATCACTGTGAGTAGTGAAAACTGCTGCGTAATTATGCATTTTTCATATTTATAGCCCTTTCTTGCCATTTTTCAAATTATTAATGTTATTGTTCATAAGTACCACTCCCTTTCAAGAGCTGGACGGACAGAAAATACATTTCCCAGATGTGACGCTGTCCGCGTCTCTTTCATACAAAATGTATAGAAGCTTAGCATTGCAGGACTATCGATAGGTTTGGTTAAAATCAATAGTATTGCAAACTATTGGCTATCGATACTATCGATAGGCCTATCGATAGTGTGACTATTTTTCAAGGTCACAACACTATTGACAATACTATCGATAGTCAACACTATTGCTGCAACACTGTCACGACACAAAATTGAAATGTCGTTTGCATGCTTTTAATAAGTAAAATGTAATTGGTACTGTAAAACTTGTAAAACTGTACAACATCTGTCACCTACATTTATGCAAATAAAGTATTTTGAGTTTGAGTTTGAAAAACATACAGAAAAGACAGGCCGCAGACACAACTCGTTTGAGCCCTGTCTGCTTTTTTCTTTCTAGATAGATAGATACCTATAGAACTTTATTTGTAGCAACAACACATACATTGATTTAGAATTATTTAATTTTAGGCATGTTAATGTGTGTGTGTGTATAACTGTTATTAGCATGCAGATGTTTTGGTTCTATACTGTTAATCTGTATGTATCTTAATAAAATAAAATAAAAAATAAATACAGTTTCATACAACAAACAACGAAAAATAATCAATCGAAAAATGAGTTCTTTCCAGTATTTTCTTGTGTCTTTTCTGTCTGTCCAGCGCCTTAGGACTGGGATTTTCAAAATTTCTTGCTTAGTGCTTACATATTCTATATACAGAACCTCTCTTTCTACGTTCAGCGGTTTCCTCACTGTGTTAATATACCAATAAGTCTCCGTCAAATTTATTTTAAAATTTTTATATTTAAATCATTTTTTTATATTTAAAAGATAATATACTTAGACGGCAGACGTTATTCTGTCCGATCAGCGCCACCTAGCGGGTCCAATTGTATTTGCTAAACATCCAGAAAAACATATAATATACACAAAAAGTTTTATGCAAATCGGTCTAGCCGTTTAGGAGGAGTTAGGTGACAAACACGTACATTAATATTAAGATAGATCCACTCACGTATTGTAGGTGGGGATTGGTTTAGATCAGTGATTTCCAAACTGGTTCAGAAAGACCTGGGAATACATGATAAGTCTCCGGTGGACCCCAGGGGCCCAAAGCCCCAGACCCAATAGGGGGTCACAAATCGTACTTTCTTTAGGCAATAAAGAAAAATTTACATAAAATCTATCATTTTATGAGTTTATTATATTATCGCGTTGCACTTTATCGCACCACCTACTCTCTGTTTGGTCTAATGGCTGACTGGTAGAGCATGCCATATATGGCTTTAAGTCCACCAATTGTTCATTTTTTTTTTAATTTTGTGCAATAAAATTTTAAATAAAATTAAGAAAATAGTCCATTAGTAATTTTGGGTTGGCTTTACAATCGAGTCCCCAAGACTGAAAAAGCTTTAAATTAAAAATTAATAGATAACTTTGTTTTCAGAGTGGTAAGTTAGTTTAATTCTTGCGAACAAAACTTTTCTTCTACTTTTAAAGCAAAAAAGTTATTGAAAGAATAACTTCGTTTTCAGAGTGGTAAATTAGATAATTTCTTGCAACCAAAACTTCTTTTTACAACATTCAGAGCAAAAAAAAAATTTTAAGCATACCTTTAGTTTAAAGCAACCCCGTAATTTTTTTCAGGGATTTTAACTTTTCAGGAGGATTGAAACAGCTACTCCAATGAATCGGTATTATGATCCATTCTTATTTACTAAATATTTGAAAATTAACCTTATTCAACCACACATAAGGTTAAATTTTAAATATTCATCAAAGAGGCCGTTTAAAACCCCTAGTTTTGAACCGGTGCCCTCTCTAGGAAGGCGTGCTAACCACCAGTCCGTAGAGGTCGTCATGCCTCTATTATAATTTCACGCTTAAAGCCATGAGATTGCATAGTTTGAGTTTTCACCAAGGTTCAACTTATGTAATGATAAATATTTGTTAAAGTTAATATATTTATAGCGTAAAAATTAACATAGACTGGTAGCTCATGGCTTGTAAAATTTCATATAATAAATAATTTTTATTGATTTATGAAAATGTTTGTTTAACAAAAAACTTTGTTGTATTTTGGATTGTTTTTGTTTAAAAAAATTGTATTGAAACTTAATAAATTTGAACAATTGAAAAGTTTATATATATATATATATATATAGCTTTTTAAGTTTCCTTTAATTGATTTTAATCAAGTAATTAAGTACTTAAAATTTTGGATTGGCATTTGAAAACGTTACTCTTTTTTTAATTATTTTTGAAACGATTAAAATTTACGTTTTAATAGTTTAAATTTCTAGATAATAGTACCTATTTATTTATTTTTAATATATTTTGTTAAGTAAGGTCATTAAAACATTTGAATCAGTATATAATTTACTGTTAAACCCATACTGTCTTACTAGGTACTAAACGATGTCTAAAGTTAAATACTTGCTAAACACATTACCCTTACAATTAAAATATACATGCTTTAATGACATTTTCTAGTTGTCAGTATCTTTTTCTTATAAACGGGTAATGTGTTTAGCAAGTATTTAACTTTAGACATTGTTTTGTAGTAAGACAGATAGAGTTAAGTTTTTTTGATCTATGGTTAAACCGCAATTTCACAACAAAAAAACTCACATTCATGCCGTAAAAGCTTTAAAAAACAAACCTTTGCCACACAAAATCCAAAAACACACAACACTTCACCAAAAAAAAAATAAATTCTTTTTTTTTAAACGCGCGCTGGACAAAGACGTCCAATGCCCAACGGTGGACGTGGGTGACTGTCTCCACTCGCTAGAATGGCGTAATAGTGACAATCGTAAGGCTGCGTGCTGATTGGTTAGCTTTTAAATTAGGTTGTACAATAATGGCCATGTTTAATACACTAGCTTTTGCTTGCGGCTTCGCCCGCGTGAATTTCCCACAGGAACAGTGCCGAAAGGTACCCTATGTCATTCTCAGTACTTCTAACTATGTGTAGGCAAAATTTCAGGAAGATTGATTCAGTAGATAAAGAAGAGGTAACAAACTTTTGCATTTATCATATTAGTTAGGATTATTTTTGTATTAAATTAGGTCTTAGCACAGAATTAATATTAGTACTACGTACAGAAAGGAAACTCCCTGCCCCTCCCGCAATATGGCACCCCCCCGCTCCTTCCGCACTTCTCCCCCGTTCTTGTGTAACTGTGGGACGTTCGACTATGAAAACGCACACATTGACGTGTTACTGACGTGTTCACGGATATACAGTTTCATTTGTGTTAGTAGTAGGCATATTTGACGCGCCGTTTCTATGAAGCGCCCGCCCTGTGGTCTTAGTCTAATTATAGTATATGTGTTTTTGTTGTTTTAGATTTATTCAAGAAATATTTAAGTTTAACTATGCACTTTTTTGCCCACTTGGTAAGAGGAAAGTTGGGAAACCACGGAATGATTTGTAGACGTAATAAGGTATGTAAGAAATGGATGGAGAGAGTAATAGATAAAAAGAAGTGGAAGAAATTGGATGAGGCCTATACCAAGGGGTTCCTATAAATTAAATTTTAACTTATTTTATGTTTTTTTAATTCAATTCAAATAATTTATTGCTTGTCACATTGTACAGTAGTTACATAAAGGTTACACGTCACTACAAATTTTAGGTACAATGTAAACCCTGTCGGGCATTGCAATTAAAATAGAGAGGAACGGCAAGCGGATTGTTAAAGATTTTTGAAGGAGGGCTATAAAAAGGGATTCCTTTAAATTAATCTTTAACTTATTTTATGTTTACACCTACCTTATCTCTGTCCTCTAGCAAGATTGTGGTCAAGAGCAAACGCACCTTTTATTATATAAAAAAATATATGTTTTTGTGATATTGTAATTATTTATTATCTTTATGAAATAAAAAGGCTTTTTTATTATTTATCATTATGCTCTTTTCTAACCTTTTTATATTTAACTCATTGAACCATAACTTTACCCAATTTCAGTGTAACAAATTAAAACTCTTTTCACAACATTCCTATAGGCGTGAACATTGTTTCACAGAGTAGACCTATTTCAAAGAACACGCAATTATGACGTCACAGTTCATTGGATTGTTGTAATAATGTAATTAGCGATTTTCTGACAGCTAAATTAAGAAAAAAAAATCAGTACAAAAAAGTCTCAACAGATAGCGTTTTATGAAAGCCGAGTCGTAATAATGGCTGTACCTATATTGTGCGCTTTTTATTGGCAGCCAGAGGCAGAAAAAAATCACCTAACAGTTTGACAGTTGCACAAATCACAATATTGATACTTTTTAGATGTTTTTTTTACTAAGTTTTTTTTAAATGAAATTTTGCTTTTTAAGCCTTTGCTTAAGCGCCATCTATGAAGTCATCTGGAACTATTTTTTTTTTATTTGGGTCTTGGAAAATCCCTCATTGTTGTAATAATGTAATTATACAAGTATTGCCATTAGTTACTTATAAAAACACTGGCCATAAACTAATTTTACAACAAAAATACAAAAATAAATAAAAACGCTCCCTTTTTTGTTTCACTTTATTTTTACACGACTGACCAATAAAAGAGTGTTATGTTTTCAGGGTTCATGTATGTATGTATGTATGTAATTTCTTTATTCCACCATAAGTCCTAAACGGCTTAACAGATTTTGATGTGAGAGGTATTGTTAGATTCCTTGCATAAGCCTGAATGACATAGGCTATGTAAGTTGTCAGTCGTGTGTTTTATTTTTTAATATTTATCTTGTGTATTTTTCTTGTGTGTATGTGCAATAAAAAGCTTACAAACAAATAAACAAAAACGTGGATTTACAGAAAGAGTTTAGGCTTTTTTTCCGCACTGGTACATGTTATAACTATTAAAAAAATACTACAGAATTTAAAGTGTGATGCCAGAAGTTCTTGCAAATTTTCAATTTATATTACCTACTAGCTTTTGCTCGCGTGAATTTCCCACGGGAACAGTGCTTTTTCCCGGGATGAAAGGTACCCTATGTCCTTCTCAGTACTTCTAACTATGTGTATGCGAAATTTCAGGAAGATTAGTTCAGTATATAAGGCGTGAAGAGGTAACAAAGAAACAAACAAATAAACAACCAAACTCACTTTCGCATTCATAATATTAGTTAGGATTGCCATCATATGTTTTGTTACTTATAAAAACACTGACCAATAACTATTTTTTTTTAAATTGGGATTCATTATAGAGTGGGGAGGCTTTTGCCCAACAGCGGGACATGTTAAAGATATTTAAAAAAAAACACGACAGCATTATTTTTTGTAAATTACTTCCATGAAACAAATCATGTCTTAAAGAAATGCGCGTTGATGTCTTTTATATGGAGTCTTAAGTGGAATTTGTTTTATAACTTTTTTAACGTATTTTATTATAATAAAAAGCTGACCAAATGCATACTTACATTAATAAAACTTGCTTTTGCCCGCGGCTTCGCTCGCGTTATCCTTTCTTAGCGGATGCTACGTCATAACATCTAACTGCATGCTAAATTTCAGCCCGATCCGTCCAGTGGTTTGGGCTGTGCGTTGATAGATCACTATGTCAGTCAGTCAGTCACTCAGTCACCTTTGAATTATATATTATAGATGGACCGCTCCCGCCGCTAGATGGCGGTGGTCGTTAGTAGACAAGTCACTAGAATGGAGCCCTGTAAAACTACAGGTTTGATTTGAAAAATTCTTTCAATAATACGTAATTTTATGAGAAAGGCAATTTTGAATCAGGTACTACCACCCATGGTAGTGGATCATGTGAGTAGTAACTATAAAAATCTTTATCCTAACTAATTATAAATGCGAAAGTGAGTTTGTTTATTTGTTTGTTACCTCTTCAAGCTTTACTTACTGGGCCAACCTTCCTGAATTTTCGCATACACATAGTTAGAAGTACTGAGAAGTACTGAGAAGGATATAGGGCACCTTTCATCCCAGGAAAAAGCACTATTCCCGTGGGAAACACGCGGGCGTAGCCGCGGGCAAGCTAGTTTTTGTTATAACGAAGCCTTACCTCCACACAAACGCAAATGCGATGTGTATACACACATACACATGTGTGCGTGGGAATGCATTCATTATATTCATTGGAGTGCAACCGAGCTAGCGTTGCCGCGCGGCTCTGCCTGTAGAAACTTAACAGGGTAATTATACTGGCTATTGGAGTAGTCTATAGTGTTAATATAAATATTTTCCAGTTTTAACCCCTTATTATGAACGAGAGGTATTCAATGTGCATTATCTACCTAAGTTATTCTTTTATTTTTCGTAATTAGCATACTTAAAAGCCAGCAACACTCTTGTAATGTAGTATTGTTGCAGTAGTCTATAGGCAGTGGTGATCGCTTACCATCAGGTGACCCGCTTGCTCGTTTGCCGCCCTTTGTTATAAAAAACTTACTTTGTAAGTTTTCATTTTAATTCGGTAAATAAAGACTTCTTTGAGTGGAACTGGGTTAGACATGTTTGCTGCATGCCGCCTGATAGATAGGCTCGAATAAATGAATGAATGAAAATTCTTATTTGAAAAAGCTTACCACACACATGCATTAACTTATTTTACTCTGAATGTGACATTATTGAATTGTTATTGTTTAAACATTATTATAATTTGTAATTAGTTAATTAATAGATAAATAGATAAGTAACTTTATTTGCAGCCACAACAACATATACAGTTTCATACAACAAATAACGAATAAGAAAAATTAACGAAAAATTTATGTGTGTGTTGCAACAATACAAAAAAGGTCAATTGTTTTTTATTGTTGTGCCCTTCCAGGGTCAATGAGATGCTTTTTATTCTCTGTATTATGTGGTCTACATACTTAACCATGGAAGTAATAAGAATAAATTT
The DNA here is from genome assembly GCA_018467065.1 of Ephestia elutella. Lineage (NCBI taxonomy): Eukaryota > Metazoa > Arthropoda > Insecta > Lepidoptera > Pyralidae > Ephestia > Ephestia elutella. The sequence continues at coordinate 1,282,526 of CM031565.1, forward strand.
AAATTGAACTTAAAAAAATAAATTTAAAACTAACAATATACAGACAGCAAGTGTGCGCTCCAGCAATTCAAAAGGCCAATAGCTCTGTGAAAATCTTTGCTCACAACTATGGTGATCAAAGCTTTTCGAATCACCACAATTTGGGTTCCCGTAGGCAGGAAAAGAGGTAGACCCCCAACAAGATGATGTGGTTATTTGGAGAAGTTTCTGTTTCGGCAACAAATTACCGCCGATAGAGATATATGGACAAAAATGGGAGGCCTTTGCCATTTAGAATATGCCAGCTGCTTCTCTTCCCGCTCAGATTGTAAAAGTCAATCGAAGGAAAGGGCTTTAAACTGGGGATTCCTCCACTCATAGGCGATGGGCTAGCAACCTGTCACTATACCTAAATCTTCATTCCATCAGAGAGCCCACTATTCAGCTAAGCGTGGCATTCGAGTCTTACGACTCTTGACTCTGTCTACCCCGTAAGGAATAAAGACATGATTATATGTATGTATGTAATGCAATTAGACATACTGTAACGGCATTCAAATAAAACTCTGTTTTTTAAATTCAGTTTAATTTAATAAAATGCTATTTGCAATGTTATTTAAATTAGTTATATATATAGTACCTATTTACTGACTTCGAAATTACATTTATTATAATATCTTACTAGCGATCCGCCACTGCCTCACACAGGTATGTTTTATACCTACAATACATCCCAAGTAAATTATCTAAATGATAGTATAAACTGTATCTAAATCAATTTCGTAGTACAAAGGCAGGATGCGAATGTATTGATGAAATACTTTCGCCTGGCAGATATAAAAAGCAATGATATAGAGACTAGTAATATGGTATTTTATTTACTAGGCACTGCGCTGCATACTGGCCGCTGTACTAACAAAAGATGTCTAGCTTATCGCGTTTTGACAGATTATTGTTTCTATAATAGTGGTCCTAACATCTTCAAAATAATTATTAAAACTAAGGTGGCCGCGGTCTCGGTCCCAAACAACTAAACACCGTTTTTTCTTACTTGCCCTATTATGTAAACAATCTTCATAGTACTTTTTTTTTAATTTTGTAGAAAATAAATCAATTAATACGTGTTAGTTCAAACCCAAAGTGGATCAGACCGGACAAAAGTAATAATAATAGTGAAGAGTGGATCCGTTTGGTAGAACATTCGAAAATACCTAACACATTTATTAACCACGAATAAATTTTATTTTTATTTTTTGTTCTTAACCAATTCATTGTGTTACTTGATCACAAACATAGAGCATGTTTTCTGAACACGGGTAACGGCATTATATTATTACTCTATTTTTTCTTATATTTTATTTTTATTTTTGACTATACACAGTTTGGTGTATGTGTAAAGTTAATGAAATTAGCCTTTCTGGTACATGTAGGCGACCTGACTGTTTCTATGAGTTTCATTTCGGCATTATCTATCTCAGCAGTGGTCGTTCCGAAATGCCTCACACAGGTATGTTTGTATGCTTTGGAAAACGCCCATAATATATTATGATTAAATAATTAGTTTAATCGATGTGAAAATCAGAGCCTTCTATTGAAGGCCATAGTTTCAATAATAAAGTAAAATTTGACTTTGATTCTTTTGGACCACGAAAATAATTTCGTTTGGATGAAATAAATAGCGTCCTGTAGGCACCTTTGCACTAGAAATTTTAGGATACTTTATTTTTATGACAGCCATTTTTATATTTGAAATATTTTTGACTACTGTTAATTATTTGCTATTGGAAGAAATAAATGTTTATTTAGTACAATTTGATAAACAATAGTCACGATTGTAAAATCATAAAGAGTTTACATGGTCCCAAGATTGTTCCCCACTCAGCATCTGTCATGGTGTTAACTAACGAGGTATAAAAGTACATATATAGCATAAGTTTAGGAAAAGTACTGGCCGCTATAACTAAAAGGAGGTAACTCTTTACAGATTATTATCTTATTATTCGTGGTCTAATTTCTTCAAAATAATTATTAAAACTAAGGTGGGCGGGCCCAAACGGATTTGTAGATATTCACAACATTTTATATTTGTCTTTATCCAGATATAAATAAAGCAACAGGGACTTTCGGTCAGCTCGCAAAAGTCCGTATTACTGGAAATGAATATAATTATGGCCGTTGTGACATCTACTCGATCCTAGTCTGTTTTCGTCATCGTCATGTAGGTATTTATTAAGTTATTGTCATCCATTACCAATTAAATGATGATCATTTAATAACTTGGTGCTCTTCTTGTAGTCGACAGCCTTTTTCTTCTGGCAGATAATCTTCTTTTGTTGTATTCGTTGTTGAAGGAATTGCCCCTGAAAATAAATTGACTTTAAATAAAAATGTATAAATAAGCAGTCATTGCTTCCATTCTGGTCTGGGAGCGAAGAAAAAACATAGAATGTGCCAGCTGCTTCTCTTCCCGCTCAAATTGTAAAAGTCATTCGAGGGAAAGGGCTTTAAACTGGGGACTCCACTCATAGGCGATGGGCTAGCAACCTGTCACTATACCTGAATCTCCATTCCATCTGAGAGCCCACTATTCAGCTAAGCGTGGCCTTTGGGTTTCACGACTCTTGGCTCTGTCTAACCCGTAAGGGATAAAGACGTGATTCTATGTATGTATGTATTGCAAGCTTAATAGTATGTTTTATACCTACTTAAATTGCACAAAAGTAGGCAAAGGAATGCTCCTCAGCTTTTTGTTGTCCCCAACCCTATGAGTTGGAGACAAGCGCTGATTTTCAGGCACCCCCTCCCTGGAGATCTAAATGCGGGGAGTTGGTAAAAAGAGGACAGAACATATGCACATATATTATATTATTATATACGACCATAAAAATTGGACGACTACGATGGGCAGGGGCACGTACTGAGATTGGAGTGAGGTGCCAGTGTACCGAGACGTCTTTGCTAGAGAGTAAGCCCGATGGGTGCAGAAGCCGAGGCAGAAGCCTAAGCTGGAGATGTGGCTGGACGGCGTGTCGAACGGGATCTCGGAAAGTATCGGCGTTAAGGGGGTTGGAAGACAGAAAGCTCAAAAATAGAGATATCTGGAAAAATTTACTTAACCAGGCCCAGGCCCACCCGCGGCAATAGCGCCGTGGATGATGATGATGAATATCATATCATATATACATTATATATATTAAGTTAAGTTATGATGAAACAGAAGATCTTTTAACGTAATACTTATCTTCCGTAAGTCATAAATAAAAAGTTCACACACCACCTCTCACATACCAACACTCACCTTCACTATACATTCTACACAAAGAGAGAGTTCTACTTTACACGCTACCGCATATTTTGTAATAGCTTAATACTCAATTAGGTATTATAATTAATTATAATTGAGAAAATTAGTTCGTAATGATATTTGGTTGTAATTTTCGGAGGAAGGAGCACTGTTACCTGAAAAATAGGTTTTATACCTAGGTTCAGTGCACAGATGCAAATATTGATTTTTAAAAATGTAACTTTTTGTCAATAAAGAATTATTATTATTATTAAAGAATTATTATTATTATATGAATAATAATACTAATAATAGTACCGACGACCTGGTGAAGGTCGCGGGATGCGCACGGATGCGGGCAGCGCAGGACCGGTCGTTGTGGAACAGTGTTGTCCAGCAGTGGACGTCTTTCGGCTGAGAGAGAAATACATTATATATATGCACTCAGATAGATGGACTCAAAATTGAACTCACTGGATTCCCACCAATGGTTATAGGAAGAGAGGGAGACCAAGAACGAGATGGTCTGATGATTTGAAGGGATTCGATAAGAACTGGAAGAAGACGAAGGACAGAGATGAGTGGAGGGCATAGGGGAGGCTTTTGCCCAGCAGTGCAGTGGGCAGTAGCTCCCTTCATAAGCTACGGTGGTAGCAGACTGCGTTAAGTTAGTTAGGTTTTAGTCGGGCAAACGTGGTGCCGCGTGGAGATTTTTTCCCGGTACTTAATTTTACCGGTGGTTTTTTCCCGGTGAAGTTCCGGTACAGAATTCTTCCCGCCGCTTCGTTTGTCCGGATTCTCTCTGCCACATTTTCTGGCAGCAGAGCGTAGTTGCTCTGCACATTTTCTTGGTAACCCAGAGCCGTAGTTATCTTACCCTCCCTTATTTGTTCGTTTGTAAAAAATAATTAATTGTTTGTAAAAATTATTAGATTTTTCTTAGTTTGTTTGTATAAGAATATTTGTAACCTTTTTTGTATTTTGTTTGCGGTTTGTACCGTGCGTTCCGGGTTTGTGCCATTCTCATACCTACCGCGGTTCTTCGTGTAGTTGTTTGATTTTGTTGTTTTTTATTTACCTTTTGTTATTTTTTGTTTGTGACTTGACGCGATGGCGAAGGCCTCCAATGCTAGGGCGACACTCGCCAACGAATTGAGATGGTTTGTGACGGCCGGAGGACTCCTGTCCCGGAAGGACAGGGAGGGCGCCATACTGCTAAGAGCGGATCACCTCCACTCACGATTGATTAGCGCGGAAGCGTGGCCATGGCGGCGCTTACCGAAGCCGATCTTACCCCGGAGGCCTACGCAGGTCACATGGCGGACATGGACCAGATCCTGAGTCTGCACGATGATATCGCGGAGGCGGTGACCGCAATAAGGGCGAGACACAGGCTGGCGGACCAGCCCCCTGCCTGCTCGCACACCTGTTAGACAGGAAGGACCAGCGGTTACTGGTCGGCTCCCCACCCTTCAGCTGTCCCACTTTGGGGGTAGGTGGGATGGAGGAGTGGGTAGCATATAAAAATATGTTTGAGTCCCTGGTCGTAGCACGACAGGATTTGTCGAGAGGCCCAGAAGATGGCCTACCTCCTCTCCACTCTTGAGGATGAAGCGCGGTCGCTCATCCAGCACCTCCGGGTGGAGGACGACCAGTACGATACGGCTTGGGAGTTATTGAACTCCCGCTACCAAAACTTACGTTTGTTAGCGGATGCGCACGCCGCACAGTTGATGGCCCTGCCCAAGGTGGCCAACAGGGGACAGTTGCGCCTGCAGTTGCTCACGCCCGTTACAGTGGCCTGTAACGCGCTCCGCACACTGGGGCTGCCGGTGGACCAATGGTCTTTTTTGTTGGTGCACATTGTATTGGGCAAATTGCCCAATGACATCCGCTCGCGGTTTGAGCGCGAGAATGCGGAACGGGATAGCACCACCCTACCAACATTCACTGACTGGGTGAAGTTTTTGGAGTTTGAGGCACGGGCGGCTGAGAATACCATGACGGACTCAGCGCCATCCAGAGCGCCTGAACGTAGGCCCCAACAGGGACGGCAACCGCCACCGCGTGGAGCTGGTGTGCGGGTTGCACACACGGCAGCAGTCGCGGGGGACGCGGACTGCCTGCAATGTGGCCGGATGGGCCCACAGCCCGCTGCTGCACAATGCAGGGACTTTCGGCAGAGACTGCCAGTACAAGATCGGCGCCGCATGGCAAAGCGGCATGAACTTTGCTTTTATTGTTTGGGCGGTCACTCATGCACGTGACTGTCCCAGTGCCATACCATGCAGCAGTGCATGCCGTGGGCGGCACCACGCGATGCTTTGCATGAACCGCAACGGGGATGGCCCCCGGTTGTTGAGGCAGGGGTCCCCTATGGGCGGGGGCGCTCCTGCGCGAAGCCCTCCACCATCGGACGGAGGACGCGGCTTCGCTCGTCGCACCCCCCCTCGGGAGGGGGGTCGCGTACCGGCGCGGGTCTTGGCGGACCGGGACCACGCGCCCCAAGGTCATGGCCAGTATGTGGCTGGCCCGGATGGGGCCCCCATGGGCGGGGGCCCTAGATCGGACGTGAGAGTGGGGACACCCCTCCACGCGGGTTACCAATACCCAACACATGCAGCCGCAGCGGTTTTCTCCGCCGCTGCACGAGTACCCACGGCTGGAGTACCACCCGCCGTACCATATGTATGGCCGGGCCGCGGGTTATGCCCCCCCCCAGATGGGGATGTGCACTCGCCCGCCATATTATCCGGGTCAGTGGCGCGCCCCTGGTTTGGAGAGAGTGGGGAGCCCGTAACTAGCTTGCTCCCTTGCTGGGACAGAGCCGCGGACGGTTCTGCTCCCTACCGCGGTGGTCCGCGTATGGGGTCGTAGGGGGGAAGCCATTAATTTGAGAGCTCTGTTGGACTCAGGGGCTCAAAGCAGTTTGGTTACCACTCGAGTGGCACACCAGTTAGGTTTAGTCGTGGAAGACTCGCCTGTGCCACTTCTTGGAGTTGGTGGCATACAAGTGAAGTGTCTGACGGGCCAGACACTTGTCACCTTTTCTTCGCTGAAGTCCTCCACAATGAGGATCACGACTTCGGCTATGGTAATGGATACCATTGCGGGTTGGCACCCCTCGACAGACATACCGCCGGGTGTGTTGTCTTTGGTTTCGGGTCTGGATTTGGCCGACCCCTTTGTCTTTCATCCCGGCCCAGTGGACTTGCTCCTGGGCTCGGACGTATTGGGTTGGATTTTGTTGGGTACACAGAAGGCTCTGGGTTCGTCTTCACTGATGGCAGTGTCTACGATTTTTGGTTTTGCCCTGATGGGCCCTGTGTTTGATAATGGCACCGCGGAGGAGCCACCGGTTGTCGCATCTGCGTCCTTGGCCAAGACCATGCAAAGGTTTTGGGAGGTGGAGGAGCCACCTATGAGTTCCAGGATGGATCCGGAACACGCTGAGTGCAGAAGCCCTTTTTCGATCAACCACGGAGAGGTTGCCCTCCGGTCGGTTTGTAACTAGGTTACCCTTTGTTGCCTCTCGTCCTAGCCTAGGGCAAAGTAGGGCGCTTGCGGAGAAACGACTGCTGTCCATGGAGCGACGCATGCAGCGTGACCACGTACTTCGCGATAAATATATTGAATTTATGCGCGAGTACGAGGATTTGGGTCACATGTCTCCGGCTCGAGTTGATTGGAGCTCAACTGAGCATTATTTTTGCCCCACCACGCGGTGGTGAAGGCCTCAACAGGCAAATTGAGGACCGTCTTCGATGGGTCCGCACCCACTTCGAACGGGGTTTCGTTGAATCTGTGTTTGCATTCCGGGTCCCAAATTGCATAGGGACATAATTGACATCATCTTGAACTTTAGAAGACATCAAGTGGTTTTTGGTGCGGACATCCGGATGATGTTCCGCCAGACAGTCATACATCCTGAGGACAGGCGATTCCAGTTGATACTCTGGCGTGAGCGCCCTGAGGATCCTGTGACGGTGTATGAACTCAACACAAACACGTATGGTTTGAAATCTAGTCCCTATATCGCCATCAGATCATTGCTTGAATTGGCAGAGCGGGAACGGATCCGCTTTCCCCGTGGGGCTTCCGTGCTGTCACGTGACTTGTATGTTGATGACGTGTGCACCGGAGCCCAAAGTATTGAGGAGGCCCTCCTACTGCGGGATGAATTGATCGAAATATTGAAGACAGGTGGCTACGAGCTACGTAAGTGGTTGTCCAATGAGCCTAGAGTTCTAGAAGGGATCCCGGAGGATCACCAACAGAACCCTCACCTGTTTGAGGATGTGGATGATCCCAACAGGATAGCGGTGCTGGGCATGCAGTACCAGCCGCTAACCGATATTTTCACATTCCAAGTGGACTTGGAAATACCAAAAGTCTGGACTAAGAGAACGGTGTTGTCCGTAATAGCTCGTATGTTTGATCCAAGCGGTTGGATCAGTCCAGTGATATTCTCTGCGAAGTGTCTTCTTCAGAGACTTTGGACTTTGGGCGTCTCGTGGGACGAGCCGCTGTTTGGCTCTCCCTTGGATGATTGGCTCGAGTTGTTTTCATCGATTAAGGAAGTCAATCGGATTGCCTTGCCTCGTCGAATATTGCCCCCGGGAAATATCGAGCCAGCCTGCATGGCTTTTGTGACGCGTCGGAGCGAGGCTACGCCGCGTCAGTCTATATGCGGACAGTTGACGCCGATGGCCGGGTCAATGTCTCGCTTTTGTTAGGGAAGAGCAAGGTCGCCCCCATCAGGACTAGGCTGACTATTCCCAAGCTTGAGTTGAGTGGAGCTCACCTTCTCTCTAAATTGTTGCATCACGTTGCATGTGAGCTGGCGGCCACGGTCGAGATACGGGACATCTTCGCCTGGTCGGATAGCCAGGTCGCGCTTGCATGGTTGCGCGCGGCCCCACATACCTTGGAGGTTTTTGTGGGAAATCGGGTTTCCCAAATCCAGAATATCGGAATTGATATAACATGGAGACATGTGCCGGGAGAGCTTAACCCAGCGGACTGTGCTTCCCGAGGTTGTACGGCACCAGAATTGGTGTCACACCCGCTCTGGTGGGGTCCAGAGTGGCTGATGGGATCAGAAACATCTTGGCCTGTCTGTCAGACAGATGTTACTTCTTTGAGTTTGACTGGGCTCCGTGTACATGCTGTAGTCGCTGAGACGACGTCGGAGCCGGATTGGCTACTTGCTCGGTATAGCAGCTTGGATAAGCTTCTGGGTGTTACCAGTTGGATTAAGCGTTTCATACATAATTGTAGAAACCCACAGGCAAAGCGGTTGGAGCCGATTGCAGGTGCAGAAGAGCGCCGGAGCGCATTGTTGCATTGGGTCCGTGTCGTGCAGACCGGACGGTTTGAGTCAGAGCTTCGTATCTTGCGCGACTCACGCGCTAAGTTGAAGGGCGCGGTCGCTCGTTTGAACCCGTACATCGACTCGGATGGGCTTCTTCGGGTTGGAGGCAGGCTCCGGAAGGCGGATCTTCCATATGAGACTCGCCATCCTCTGTTGTTGCCCAAGGGCGGACCCTTGGTGCAGCTTTTGGTGTCTGATCGACACATTCGTAACGCCCATGCTGGGTGCAATGCTTTGTTGGCTATCTTGCAACGCGAGTTTTGGATTTTGTCAGCCCGAAGAGCAATCCGTAGTGTTCTGTTTCGATGTATTGCATGTTATAGGTTGAAGGCATCCACGATGCAACCACAGATGGGTGATTTGCCCGCTGATCGAATCCGACCTTCGAGACCGTTTGACGGCGTTGGAACCGATTTTGCCGGTCCCTTTTCGATCAAGGCTTCTCCCTTTCGTAATGCCCGTATTGTGAAGGGCTATTTGTGTGTATTTGTTTGTTTGGCCACCAAGGCTGTCCATTTGGAGGTGGTATCGGCTCTGACTACGGAGGCCTTCGTCGCCGCGTTGGATCGCTTTGTTTCGCGTCGAGGTCTACCTTCCCTTATTAGGTCTGACAATGGCACAAACTATAAAGGAACTGTAAATTATCTTAAGGATGTTTCTGTGTTTATTGATAAAAATTGTACTAGTTTAAGTCAAATTGCTGCCCAAAGGGGAATAACCTGGAAGTTTAGTCCCCCAAGTTGCCCCCATTGGGGAGGGATTTTTGAAGCGGCTGTGAAATCCGCAAAGACCCACCTCCGCCGCATTATCGGAGAAACGGCTCTAACTTTTGAAGAGCTGGCCACAGTGTTTTGTAAAGTTGAGGCGGTCCTCAACTCTCGTCCTCTCTGTCCGCTATCTCCAGATCCAAATGACTTGGAAGCTCTCACCCCTGGTCATTTTTTGGTGGGAGGGCCGTTGAATGCCCTGCCCGAATACCCGTGGAAGGATGAACGCGTATATCGGTTGTCGCGTTTTCAAATGTTGCAGCAAATGAGCCAGGACTTTTGGCGTCGCTGGTCGCTTGAATATTTGCATTTGCTGCAGCAAAGAGTGAAGTGGACAGACAGGACTGAGCCTCCCAGGGAGGGTGATTTAGTATTGTTAAAAGAGGCAAATTTGCCCTCATTGCTTTGGCGACGAGCTCGCATATTACGTTTGATTCTTGGCGGAGATGGCACTCCGCGTGTGGCTGAGGTGTTGGTCGACGGTTCGATTTTAAGGAGAGGTGTGACCTCTCTCGCCCGCCTTCCCGTAGAGTAAGCTAGCGGTCTGCTTCTCAGACCGGGACGGGGGGATGTTTGTAATATATTGGGTAAAACTAAACGCAGGCGTTTCGCATTGCTGCCGCCAGAGGGCGTTCGGGGTTTTCACACTGCTAGCGTGAATGGCGTCGCCATTGCATTGTCCCGGGCGATATCGGTTTGATTTTAATACGCGGAGCGGTCTCGCGTCTTTTGCTTGTTGTTTAGTTTGAGTGATAATTGTGAATTTCCTGTTTGTTAAATAACTATTGAATTTGTGTTTGTGAAAAACTCTGTTATTGTGACTTTTTCTTGTGAGAGGTGAAACGTGGCTGGCTGTTCACATCTGGCTGTTCCCGAGTGAAACTACGGGAAGAAATCTATTTATTTGTCCTGGGGAATTGAGATCTCAAGGGTTAGGTAGGGTGATTAGGAATTCCCCTTCCCGAAGACACTCAAGTTTGGATCCGAAGAGAAAGAAGATTTAATTTGGTAAGTGTTCAATTGTAGTTAATTTATAGGTTAGGTTATCATATAGGGCCCTGTAGCTCCCTTCATAAGCTACGGTGGTAGCAGACTGCGTTAAGTTAGTTAGGTTTTAGTCGGGCAAACGTGGTGCCGCGTGGAGATTTTTTCCCGGTACTTAATTTTACCGGTGGTTTTTTCCCGGTGAAGTTCCGGTACAGAATTCTTCCCGCCGCTTCGTTTGTCCGGATTCTCTCTGCCACATTTTCTGGCAGCAGAGCGTAGTTGCTCTGCACAGCTAGATAAACAAGCTAATTATTAAAAAACAAAAAAACACGACTGACTATGAGGGATTTTTAGAGACCCAAATAAAAAAAAAAATAGTTCCACATGACTTCATAGATGGCGCTTAAGTAAAGGCGAGAGAAAAAGTTCCATACAAAAAGCAAAAATTCACGGGATTGGCTTTTTGAAAAAATTAAACTTAGTAAAAAAATATCTAATAAAAAGTATCAATATTGTGATTTGTGCAACTGTCAAACTGTAATGTAACCACTTTATCCTTATGTTTCTTACACGACTGACCAAAAAAGGAGTGTTATGTTTTCAGGGTTCACGTATGTAAGTATGTATGTATGTTTCTTTATTCCACCATAAGTCCCGAACGGCTGAACAGATATTGAAGTGAGAGGTATTTTTAGATTCCTTGCATTCCTCCGAGTGACATAGGCTATGTGAGTTGTCAGTCGTGTTTTTATTTTTTAATAATTAGCTTGTTAGCCATGAAAACATCACCAAATTGCATTCAGTAGTTGCGTGATGCACGTACAGACAGACAGATAAAAGAATAAAATAATCTATATAAGTATACTAGCGGCGCTCCGGGGCTTCGCTCCGGTGGGAATTTCGGGATACAAAGTACCCTATGTGCTATTCCCTGTATTTTTCTACCCGTATACCAAATTTCATCGAAATCCGTGCAGTAGATTTTGCGTGGTTGAGTAACAAACATCCTCACAAACTCACATCCTTTCGCATTTATAATATGAATAGGATAGTAGGACAAATTCCAAAATAAACATATTTTTGGTTCTATTGGCCTTATAAAAAGACCCCACATGCATATTTTTTAACTGTGTACAGAGATAGACCAGTTATGTAAAGATTCCAGAAAAAGATTTCCAAAAAAACAAGAGGAGCAAAAAGGAATAAGAGTAGGACGAAATAGGAAAATGCGGGTGCAAATGAAGAAAGAAAATTACTCAATTTAATTTTATATAGCAAAAATATTTTTATTTACATAATTTCTATGACTACATATATGGTAACAATTCAATGGTAACTTATTATTGCGACTAAAATAATTAGTACTATGTAACAGACGTCTGAATTTTGAAAAACATTGTTCTAATATTTTTATATGGCTTGATAGAAGATTTTGTATGACTGTTTTTATTCTCGTATGTTCTAAACAAGGGGACCGGACAACTTTTTTTTTATGCTTCTTTGAAATAACTCACAATAATAAAATCATCCGTAAAAGAATCACATCAATAACCAAAGTATTTTCCAAGATATAGCCAAAAACAATACACATTTTTTAACATGTTTGGACGATACCAACCACCCCTAACTAAACGTGCATTCATATGACGTCGTAGAAAATGGACTTTCCCAAAATGTTTGAACTCTAATAAATTAGCTCTGGAGAATAAACTCGTGCTGAAAAGTCGCAAAATGTGTTTAATTTATGCATTCTATTATAAAATTACATATTTTTAACAATTATCATACCTTGCCCAGCATCTCTTTGTACTGTTTCATCAGATAGGTAACATCAATTCAGTTCTTAAACTAAATTAAGTAGGTATTTAGGTACTTATTTATCAAAGAAAAAACTGTAATAGCAACTTCTAAACATGGTTTTTTTCCAAATTTAGCAAAATGCCTCACATAATTCGGTCCGTCCTCAAAAAGGCCCGTCTTCAAAACGAGTTCTCATAAAGGCCTTGTCAGGTAATAATATTCCAAATTTCAATTTTTGCTTCTTTTAGCCCTGGCCCTTTAAATACTCCTTATATAATTTTCTTTATCCCTTATGTACAGACAGAGACCAGTATAGTAGCTGAGTCCTGGGGCTTCGCTCCTGTGGGAATTTCGGGATAAAAAGTACCCTATGTACTATTCCCGGTATTTTCCCACCCGTGTACCAAATTTCATCAAAATCCGTCCAGTAGATTTTGCATGATTTAGTAACAAACATCCTCACAAACTCACGTCTAAACTTTCGCATTCATAATATTAAGTAGGATAGATTGGGAGATTTTCATTTTGTCTAAGAAAATACCTAACTACAAGTAAATAAAAGTACTACAACTATCTACTTAGTACAGGTACATTACAAGGTGCAAATGATACGGTGTAAATATATAACAGTGATTTTTTGGACGGTCTTATTATGTTCATTCAGACTTTATCATTTAAAATATTTATGAATAAGAAATTATTAAAGTAGGTATTTCACAGAACATCTGAAATCAGTTGTATTGCGTATTTATTGATAGTTTACTTTAGACAATCAAAAGACAATTTTACATTATTTATAACGATTGATAAAATGAATAAGTTGACCATTCTACTTGGTAGAGATGTTGCTAGTTTTATCAAAATCTGTTTTCTGTGTAAATGATAGTGAAAATGAACACAAAAAACGAAAACGCCGCTTCCCTTTATTTTGGCTTTAGATTCTACTGCCGCAATTGCTATTGTTCTATCACAGGCGTTTGCAGAACTCGATGCAGATGGCGACACCAGCAGATGCAGTAAACAAACCACCCATTGTCATGACAACGTACATCCTACTCTGCTCTCCCCTACACCATGGTGTAGGTACAATGTGCACATGTCAATGTCATTTGCCATGCATTTGTCACTGTCAATGTCAGAATACTCTGTTTACAGGCTCTGGCGTGAAAACATCGTACCTAATAATATTTCGTATGCAGTTTTGACAAATCTCATAAAAATTTAAATATGAACATAATAAGACAGTATCATATACTTGAGCATACACATGTAAAGAATGAGGGCTATCGCGTTCAAATATTCCACTAGCTGTCAACACCTACGAGTAGAGCAGACATCTGTCAGATGGTACAACGCTGTCAATGTCGATGTGTCAAATTCAAATGACAGGATTGTACCATTGACATGACCATACTTCGCCAGTGGCGCCAACTAGTAAGCGTAAATACGATGACCCTCATTGAGAGAAGTTTTGACAGCACACGCTAATGTCAAATCTCAAACCTTCTTCTTCATAGTGAAAATGCTGGTAGTTCAACACTTAAAAACGAATTCTCGATGTTCTGACAATCATAGAATAACATTATAAAATCCTTTGAATATTTATAAAATCATAGATTATCATTTACATTTACGAATACAACACGATACTCCTCCCTCATTCATTCATTCATTCATATCTTTATTTGCTCAAAAACACCTCCCCATCCCGTGTTGTCGGTGGTGGGGTCGACTCTACTAATTACAAACGTAAATATATTATATCAATTGTGTTTGAACATCCAAAGAAATAGTACTAAAACGATTAGATCGCTATACAGGGTGACTTTTTATCCAGTGTCCAAATTTCTTCTAGGTATTAGGTATCATTAATACATTGAATTTTAGAAAAAAAAAACAGTATGTAAAATTTCAATGAGGGATTTTCCGAGACCAAAATTAAAAAAAAAAATAGTTCCCGATGACTTCATAGATGGCGCTTAAGCAAAGGCGAGAGAAAAAGTTCCATACAAAAAGCAAAAATTCACGGGATTGGCTTTTTTTTAAAATAAAACTTAATAAATCTTAGTAAAAAAAACATCTAAAAAGTATCAATATTGTGATTTGTGCAACTGTCAAACTGTTAGGTGATTTTTTACACGACTGACCAAAAAAGGAGTGTTATGTTTTCAGGGTTCATGTATGTATGTATGTATGTAAGTATGTATGTATGTAAGTTTCTTTATTCCACCATAAGTCCTCAACGGCTTAACAGATTTTGATGTGAGAGGTATTGTTAGATTCCTTGCATTCCCCCGAGTGACATAGGCTATGTGAGTTGTCAGTCGTGTTTTTTATTTTTTAATAATTTGCTTGTTTTATGCCTCTGGTTGACAGGAAAAAATTACGAGTACGACTCGGCTTTCATAAAACGCTATCTGTTGAGACTTTTTAATACTATTTTTTTTTCCTTAATTAGCTGTCAGAAAAATCGCTCATTTATAAATAATTTTCTTGAACAGAAAATCCTTTCAATATTGACACCCGAGTCAAACATACTAGACTAGGTACGTCGCGCGCGGTCACGTGCGCCGGCATCGGCAAGTCTGTGTGTACGGCGTGCGGTGTCAACTATCGTAAACACTTTCGGGATAACTTTAGCATGCTTTATTTCGATTTTTATGTATGGAGAGGTACTTAACGAAAAAATACGGGTCTAATTATTTTCGAAAAGGAATCTAATATATAAATTTGGACACTGGATAAAAAGTCACCTGTATAAGATCCCAATCTCTTTGGCTTTTGAGACACAACTGAGGCATGATGACAACCTCCGTGGCCCAACGGTCATCACGCCGGACTGTCACACCGGAGGTCCCGGGTTCGATCCCCGGTCAGGTCAAGATGGAAAATGATCTTTTTCAGATTGGCCTGGGTCTTGGATGTTTATCTATATATGTATTTGTTATAACATATAGTATCGTTGAGTTAGTATCTCATAACACAAGTCTCGAACTTACTTTGGGGCTAACTCAATCTGTGTAATTTGTCCGTATATATTTATTTATTATTTATTTATTTATGATATTTAAGTTTGTAATTAAGTTGAATCAAGGCCTGCTTTGCGTTACAAGTGAATGCTCAAGTCATCTGCTATCATGCTTATCAACGGTTTTATAACATAGTATTATAGCTACTTTTTCCCTGCTATATAGTTCCCGGCCTCGTCCTTGTACAGATCCTCGTTTATGCCGTAGTACGCAGGCGCACTGGGACAGTCCACCTGGAAACATGGAGAGTAGTGGTTTAATTGTCGTGTAGTAAGTAATTAAGGTTCGGCCAGTGGTGTGGCCCTAGAATAGCACCAACCCATCTCTTCCCGTGGGTGTCGTAAGAGGCGACTAAGGGATTTAAAACACCGGAGGATGGGCAGCAGCATCTTTCTGCGTACTATGCCATCACACTGCGATGCCAACCCGCCTGCCAAGCGTGGCGATTACGGCAAAACAAAGAGGCCTTTGACCAGCAGTGGACGTCTTTCGGCTGAGAGAAGTAGTTAAGGTATACAGTGGTGGTCAGATTTAGGGACACCAGTCGATTTTCATACAAACGAGGTTACTTTGAAGCCTTGGTTCAACGCTAGGATTGATTTGAGCTGTGATCTGATGATGGCCATCCAGGGATAGAATGGAGGACATCCAGATCGCTATACACACACAACTGATCAGGTCAGTATTCTAAGAGTTACTCAGCTCAGCTTTCCGAGTTTCAGTTCGCAAGCTATTCGAAATGGCTGATTTGGAGGCAAAATCTATTCTAGTAACATCTTCTATAACCCATATCAATGCAAATTTTCGCGGTTTTTTTAAACATATCCAAACAGCTCTTAGAATGCTGATCTGATCAGTTGGGTGTCTTTTTAAAAATAAGTATTATGCCAGCATACTATTTCTTGTCAGCCAGTCTTACCTTGAAGAACCAATCGCAAACCCTGGACTGTTGGTTGAAGACCGTGCCCGGAGCACAAATGAAGGAGTACATGATGTTGCCGCCTATACCTGGCACGCACCAGTGCCATACCTGGAACGAACAGTGAAATACCTTATCATACTGTGGAAATAATTATCAAGGATCATTTTCAAAAATGTCTTGACAAAGAAACTGGAGAGTAAATATCTAAATATATATAAAATTTGACTGGTTTCAGCGGTTTCCATTTCCTCGCGTCATAATTAACTTATAAATGAACAAATAAATAATCAATATTAAAAAGTACGTGATATATAAGGTGCCGAAACACCAAAGGAAAAAACAGATCTATTAAACGGGGAAGCATTTTGATGGCCGACTATTTCCATCCCATTCATACCTGCAGGTCCTCGCATAATTGCATCTCTATCGGAATCCCCGTTTTGATATTTGTATCTGACACTTTCTTGTATGGGAGTTTAGTCTCTTAAAACACCTTCGAGACACCCTACTCTCCCACGGGAGATTGGGTGAGACTCGAATCATTTCGAACCCCACCCCCTACTCTTACTCTCTCTCTCTCTCTCTATCTAGAGAGATAAGTTAGAGAGATAAGTGCCTCGAGGTGGAGGATAGTGTCTAGTTTGATAGCCCTAATAGTTATTAGGGCTATTAAACTACCTCCTCAAGACACTTAAGTCAAGATGGAAAATTAACTCTTCAGATTGGCCTTAGTCTTAGCTGTTTATCTATATAGCCGCGGGGCTACGCTCTTGAGGGGCTTTACAACTTGTAATTATAATTTTTTTTTTGTATTCTTTAGATTTTAATTTTAGTAGGTATTTTAATTTAGCTTGTATTTTAGTTTTTAATTTATTATAATCTTCTTCTCTTCTCTTCTCTCAGCCGAAAGACGTCCACTGCTGGACAAAGGCCTCCCCCAAGGATTTCCACAACGACCGGTCCTGCGCTGCCCGCATCCATGCGCAACCCGCGACCTTCACCAGGTCGTCGGTCCACCGAGTGGGAGGCCTGCCAACACTACGTTTTCCGGTTCGTGGTCGCCACTCGAGAACTTTTCTGCCCCAACGGCTATCTGTTCTGCGAGCTATGTGCCCCGCCCACTGCCACTTAAGTTTGGCGATTCTGCGGGCTATATCGGTTACTTTAGTTCTCCTACGGATCTCCTCATTTCTGATTCGATCACGCAGGGAAACTCCGAGCATAGCGCGCTCCATCGCCCTTTGGGTGACCTTGAGCCTTCTTATGAGGCCCATAGTAAGCGACCACGTCTCTGTTCCGTATGTCATCACTGGCAACACACACTGGTCAAAGACCTTATGTGCAGAGCAACTACGGTCTGCTGCCAGAAAATGTGGCAGAGAGAATCCGGACAAACGAAGCGGCGGGAAGAATTCTGTACCGGAACTTCACCGGGAAAAAAACCACCGGTAAAAATAAGTACCGGGAAAAAATCTCCACGCGGCACCACGTTTGCCCGACTAAAACCTAACTAACTTAACGCAGTCTGCTACCACCGTAGCTTATGAAGGGAGCTACAGGGCCCTATATGATAACCTAACCTATAAATTAATTACAATGGAAAACCACTTACCAAGCTAAATCTTCTTTCTCTTCGGATCCAAACTTGAGTGTCTTCGGGAAGGGGGAATTCCTAATCACCCTACCTAACCCATGAGATCTCAATTCCCCAGAACACATAAATAGATTTCTTCCCGAAATCGGCTCGGCAACAGATAGATGTGAGCGGGCAGCCACGCGTCACATCCCACAGGAGAAAGTCACAATGACGGGCACACAAACACAAAGTTCAATAGTTATTTAACAAACAGGAAATTCACCAATACAACTCAAGATAATTAGCAATCAAAGAACGCGGGACCTCTCGCGTATTAAAAATCAAACCGATATCGCATGGGACAATGGCGACCGTCCGCGAGCCATCTTGCACGCGAGCAATGTGAGAATCCCCAAAACGCCTGGCGGCGATAACAGGAAACGCCTGCGTTTAGTTTTACCCAATATATTACAAACATCCCCCCGTCCCGGTCTGAGAAGCAGACCGCTAGCTTACTCTACGGGAAGGCGGGCGAGAGAGGTCACACCTCTCTTAAAATCGAACCGTCGACCAACACCTCAGCCACACGCGGAGTGCCATCTCCGCCAAGAATCAAACGTAATATGCGAGCTCGTCGCCAAAGCAATGAGGGCAAATTTGCCTCTTTTAACAATACTAAATCACCCTCCCTGGGAGGCTCAGTCCTGTCTGTCCACTTCACTCTTTGCTGCAGCAAATGCAAATATTCAAGCGACCAGCGACGCCAAAAGTCCTGGCTCATTTGCTGCAACATTTGAAAACGCGACAACCGATATACGCGTTCGTCCTTCCACGGGTATTCGGGCAGGGCATTCAAAGGCCCTCCCACCAAAAAATGACCAGGGGTGAGAACTTCCAAGTCATTTGGATCTGGAGATAGCGGACAGAGAGGACGAGAGTTGAGGACCGCCTCAACTTTACAAAACACTGTGGCCAGCTCTTCAAAAGTTAGAGCCGTTTCTCCGATAATGCGGCGGAGGTGGGTCTTTGCGGATTTCACAGCCGCTTCAAAAATCCCTCCCCAATGGGGGCAACTTGGGGGACTAAACTTCCAGGTTATTCCCCTTTGAGCAGCAATTTGACTTAAACTAGTACAATTCTTATCAATAAACACAGAAACATCCTTAAGATAATTTACAGTTCCTTTATAGTTTGTGCCATTGTCAGACCTAATAAGGAAGGTAGACCTCGACGCGAAACAAAGCGATCCAACGCGGCGACGAAGGCCTCCGTAGTCAGAGCCGACACCACCTCCAAATGGACAGCCTTGGTGGCCAAACAAACAAATACACACAAATAGCCCTTCACAATACGGGCATTACGAAAGGGAGAAGCCTTGATCGAAAAGGGACCGGCAAAATCGGTTCCAACGCCGTCAAACGGCCTCGAAGGTCGGATTCGATCAGCGGGCAAATCACCCATCTGTGGTTGCATCGTGGATGCCTTCAACCTATAACATGCAATACATCGAAACAGGACACTACGGATTGCTCTACGGGCAGACAAAATCCAAAACTCGCGTTGCAAAATAGCCAACAAAGCATTGCACCCAGCATGGGCGTTACGAATGTGTCGATCAGACACCAAAAGCTGCACCAAGGGTCCGCCCTTGGGCAACAACAGAGGATGGCGAGTCTCATATGGAAGATCCGCCTTCCGGAGCCTGCCTCCAACCCGAAGAAGCCCATCCGAGTCGATGTACGGGTTCAAACGAGCGACCGCGCCCTTCAACTTAGCGCGTCCGTCGCGCAAGATACGAAGCTCTGACTCAAACCGTCCGGTCTGCACGACACGGACCCAATGCAACAATGCGCTCCGGCGCTCTTCTGCACCTGCAATCGGCTCCAACCGCTTTGCCTGTGGGTTTCTACAATTATGTATGAAACGCTTAATCCAACTGGTAACACCCAGAAGCTTATCCAAGCTGCTATACCGAGCAAGTAGCCAATCCGGCTCCGACGTCGTCTCAGCGACTACAGCATGTACACGGAGCCCAGTCAAACTCAAAGAAGTAACATCTGTCTGACAGACAGGCCAAGAAGTTTCTGATCCCATCAGCCACTCTGGACCCCACCAGAGCGGGTGTGACACCAATTCTGGTGCCGTACAACCTCGGGAAGGCACAGTCCGCTGGGTTAAGCTCTCCCGGCACATGTCTCCATGTTATATCAATTCCGATATTCTGGATTTGGGAAACCCGATTTCCCACAAAAACCTCCAAGGTATGTGGGGCCGCGCGCAACCATGCAAGCGCGACCTGGCTATCCGACCAGGCGAAGATGTCCCGTATCTCGACCGTGGCCGCCAGCTCACATGCAACGTGATGCAACAATTTAGAGAGAAGGTGAGCTCCACTCAACTCAAGCTTGGGAATAGTCAGCCTAGTCCTGATGGGGCGACCTTGCTCTTCCCTAACAAAAGCGAGACATTGGACCCGGCCATCGGCGTCAACTGTCCGTATATAGACTGACGCGGCGTAGCCTCGCTCCGACGCGTCACAAAAGCCATGCAGGCTGGCTCGATATTTCCCGGGGGCAATATTCGACGAGGCAAGGCAATCCGATTGACTTCCTTAATCGATGAAAACAACTCGAGCCAATCATCCAATGGAGAGCCAAACAGCGGCTCGTCCCACGAGACGCCCAAAGTCCAAAGTCTCTGAAGAAGACACTTCGCAGAGAATATCACTGGACTGATCCAATCGCTTGGATCAAACATACGGGCTATTACGGACAACACCGTTCTCTTAGTCCAGACTTTTGGTATTTCCAAGTCCACTTGGAATGTGAAAATATCGGTTAGCGGCTGGTACTGCATGCCCAGCACCGCTATCCTGTTGGGATCATCCACATCCTCAAACAGGTGAGGGTTCTGTTGGTGATCCTCCGGGATCCCTTCTAGAACTCTAGGCTCATTGGACAACCACTTACGTAGCTCGTAGCCACCTGTCTTCAATATTTCGATCAATTCATCCCGCAGTAGGAGGGCCTCCTCAATACTTTGGGCTCCGGTGCACACGTCATCAACATACAAGTCACGTGACAGCACGGAAGCCCCACGGGGAAAGCGGATCCGTTCCCGCTCTGCCAATTCAAGCAATGATCTGATGGCGATATAGGGACTAGATTTCAAACCATACGTGTTTGTGTTGAGTTCATACACCGTCACAGGATCCTCAGGGCGCTCACGCCAGAGTATCAACTGGAATCGCCTGTCCTCAGGATGTATGACTGTCTGGCGGAACATCATCCGGATGTCCGCACCAAAAACCACTTGATGTCTTCTAAAGTTCAAGATGATGTCAATTATGTCCCTATGCAATTTGGGACCCGAATGCAAACACAGATTCAACGAAACCCCGTTCGAAGTGGGTGCGGACCCATCAAAGACAGTCCGCAACTTGCCCGTTGAGGCCTTCACCACCGCGTGGTGGGGCAAAAAATAATGCTCAGTTGAGCTCCAATCAACTCGAGCCGGAGACATGTGACCCAAATCCTCGTACTCGCGCATAAATTCAATATATTTATCGCGAAGTACGTGGTCACGCTGCATACGTCGCTCCATGGACAGCAGTCGTTTCTCCGCAAGCGCCCTACTTTGCCCTAGGCTAGGACGAGAGGCAACAAAGGGTAACCTAGTTACAAACCGACCGGAGGGCAACCTCTCCGTGGTCGATCGAAAAAGGGCTTCGCACTCAGCGTGTTCCGGATCCATCCTGGAACTCATAGGTGGCTCCTCCACCTCCCAAAACCTTTGCATGGTCTTGGCCAAGGACGCAGATGCGACAACCGGTGGCTCCTCCGCGGTGCCATTATCAAACACAGGGCCCATCAGGGCAAAACCAAAAATCGTAGACACTGCCATCAGTGAAGACGAACCCAGAGCCTTCTGTGTACCCAACAAAATCCAACCCAATACGTCCGAGCCCAGGAGCAAGTCCACTGGGCCGGGATGAAAGACAAAGGGGTCGGCCAAATCCAGACCCAAAACCAAAGACAACACACCCGGCGGTATGTCTGTCGAGGGGTGCCAACCCGCAATGGTATCCATTACCATAGCCGAAGTCGTGATCCTCATTGTGGAGGACTTCAGCGAAGAAAAGGTGACAAGTGTCTGGCCCGTCAGACACTTCACTTGTATGCCACCAACTCCAAGAAGTGGCACAGGCGAGTCTTCCACGACTAGACCTAACTGGTGTGCCACTCGAGTGGTAACCAAACTGCTTTGAGCCCCTGAGTCCAACAGAGCTCTCAAATTAATGGCTTCTCCCCCACGACCCCATACGCGGACCACCGCGGTAGGGAGCAGAACCGTCCGCGGCTCTGTCCCAGCAAGGGAGCAAGCTAGTTACGGGCTCCCCACTCTCTCCAAACCCGGGGGGCGCCACTGACCCGGATAATATGTCGGGCGAGTGCACATCCCCATCTGAGGGGGGGCATAACCCGCGGCCCGGCCATACCTATGGTACGGCGGGTGGTACTCCAGCCGTGGGTACTCGTGCAGCGGTGGAGAAACCGCTGCGGCTGCATGTGTTGGGCAGTGGTAACCCGCGTGGAGGGGGGTGTCCCCACTCTCACGTCCGATCTAGGGCCCCCGCCCATGGGGGCCCTATCCGGGGCCTGGCCAGCTATATACTGGCCATGACCTTGGGGCGCGTGGTCCCGGTCCGCCAAGACCCGCGCAGGTACGCGACCCCTCCCGAGGGGGTGCGACGAGCGAAGCCGCGTCCTCCGTCCGATGGTGGAGGGCTTCGCGCAGGAGCGCCCCCGCCCATAGGGGACCCCTGCCTCAACAACCGGGGGCCATCCCCGTTCCGGTTCATGCAGAGCATCACGTGGTGCAGCCCACGGCATGCACTGCATGGTATGGCTCTGGGACAGTCACGTGCATAGTGACCGCCCAAACAATAAAAGCAAAGTTCATGCCGCTTTGCCATGCGGCGCCTATCTTGTACTGGCAGTCTCTGCCAGTCCCTGCATTGCAGCAGGCTGTGGCCCATCCGGCCACATTGCAGGCAGTCCGCGTCCCTCGCGACTGCTGCCGTGTGTGCAACCCGCACACCAGCTCCACGCGGTGGCGGTTGCCGTCCCTGTTGGGGCTTCCCTCGCCATGAGGGTTCCAAGGGCCTACGTTCAGGCGCTCTGGATGGCGCTGAGTCCGTCATGGTATTCTCAGCAGCCCGTGCCTCAAACTCCAAAAACTTCACCAAGTCAGTGAATGTTGGTAGGGTGGTGCTATCCCGTTCCGCATTCTCGCGCTCAAATCGCGAGCGGATGTCATTGGGTAATTTGCCCAATACAATGTGCACCAGCAAAAAGGACCATTGGTCCACCGGCAGCCCCAGTGTGCGGAGCGCGTTACAGGCCACTGTAACGGGCGTGAGCAACTGCAGGCGCAACTGTGCCCTGTTGGCCACCTTGGGCAGGGCCATCAACTGTGCGGCGTGCGCATCCGCTAACAAACGTAAGTTTTGGTAGCGGGAGTTCAATAACTCCCAAGCCGTGTCGTACTGGTCGTCCTCCACCCGGAGGTGCTGGATGAGCGACCGCGCTTCACCCTCAAGAGTGGAGAGGAGGTAGGCCATCTTCTGGGCCTTCGACAAATCCTGTCGTGCTACGACCAGGGACTCAAACATATTTTTATATGCCACCCACTCCTCCATCCTACCCCCAAAGTGGGACAGCTGAAGGGTGGGGAGCCGACCAGTAACCGCTGGTCCTTCCTGTCTAACAGGTGTGCGAGGGGCTGGTCCGCCAGCCTGTCTCGCCCTTATTGCGGCCGCCGCCTCCACGATGTCATCGTGCAGACTCAGGATCTGGTCCAGGTCCGCCACGTGACCTGCGTAGACCTCTGGGGTAAGGTCGGCTTCGGTAAGCGCCGCCATGGCCGCTTCCGCGTTGTTCAATCGTGAGCGAAGCTGATCCGCTCTTTCCAGTATAGCGGCCTCCCTGTCCTTCCGGGACAGGAGTCCACCGGCCGTCACAAACCATCTCAATTCGTTGGCGAGTGTCGCCCTAGCATTGGAGACCTTCGCCATCGCGTCAAGTCACAAACAAAAAATAACAAAAGGTAAATAAAAAACAACAAAATCAAACAACTACACGAAGAACCGCGGTAGGTATGAGAATGGCACAAACCCGGAACGCACGGTACAAACCGCAAACAAATACAAAAAAGGTTACAAATATTCTTATACAAACAAACTAAGAAAAATCTAATAATTTTTTACAAACGAACAAATAGAGGGTAGATAAACTACGCTCTGCTACCAGAAAATGTGCAGAGCAACTACGGTCTGCTGCCAGAAAATGTGGCAGAGAGAATCCGGACAAACGAAGCGGCGGGAAGAATTCTGTACCGGAACTTCACCGGGAAAAAACCACCGGTAAAAATAAGTACCGGGAAAAAATCTCCACGCGGCACCACGTTTGCCCGACTAAAACCTAACTAACTTAACGCAGTCTGCTACCACCGTAGCTTATGAAGGGAGCTACAGGGCCCTATATGATAACCTAACCTATAAATTAATTACAATGGAAAACCACTTACCAAGCTAAATCTTCTTTCTCTTCGGATCCAAACTTGAGTGTCTTCGGGAAGGGGGAATTCCTAATCACCCTACCTAACCCATGAGATCTCAATTCCCCAGAACACATAAATAGATTTCTTCCCGAAATCGGCTCGGCAACAGATAGATGTGAGCGGGCAGCCACGCGTCACATCCCACAGGAGAAAGTCACAATGACGGGCACACAAACACAAAGTTCAATAGTTATTTAACAAACAGGAAATTCACCAATACAACTCAAGATAATTAGCAATCAAAGAACGCGGGACCTCTCGCGTATTAAAAAATCAAACCGATATCGCATGGGACAATGGCGACCGTCCGCGAGCCATCTTGCACGCGAGCAATGTGAGAACCCCAAAACGCCTGGCGGCGATAACAGGAAACGCCTGCGTTTAGTTTTACCCAATATATTACAAACACCTTAGTCTTGAGACACTGCGGTATTTTGGACGAGAAGATATCGCGAAGCTTCCCGAACGCTGCCCAGCCGAGTTGGATTCGACGGTTGACCTCTTTCTCGAAGTTGGACTTACCTAACTGAACTGTTTGTCCCAGGTATACGTAATTGTCAACAACTTCGAGTGTAGAGTCTCCAACCTTTAGAGGAGTGGGTGCGACACGGATATTAGACATGATTTTCGTCTTATCCATGTTCATTTTTAGACCCACTTGTTGAGAGGCTCTACAAAGGCCATCGAGCATTGTATTTATTATAATATATAATATATTTATGTAATTTATTATAATAACATAGAATAAATCATAATTATTATACCTGTAAATAAATATAATAAATCTATATATGTATTAGTTATAAAATATAGTATTATTGAAGTATCACATAACACAAGTCTCGGACTTACTTTGAGACTAACATAATCTGTCTGATTTGCATTATATATTTATTTTTATGTTTTTTAAACTCCTTACCTGGCACATTGTCTCTGGGTCAGCGTAGTACCCTGGGATCTTGTCATCACAGGTAAAAGACAGTCCTTTGGGTACTTCTTCATAGATAGGGTAGTCTTGACCAGGGATGTAGCCGTCTAGCGACTGAAATAAATTAAGAAATGATTTTAATTTTTAACCACTGACCCAAAAAGAGGGGTTTTATAAGTTTGATGTGTCTAGGAATATGTGTGTCTGATATTTGTATTTTTATTATTTACTAGCTTTTGCCCGCGGCTTCGCACGCGTGAATTTCCCACGGGAACTGTTCTTTTTCCCGGGATGAAAGGTACCCTATGTCTTTCTCAGTACTTCTGACTATGTGTATGCGAAATTTGAAAAAGTGCTTCAGTAGATAGACCGTGAAGAGGTGACAAACAAATAAACAAACTTACTTTCGCATTTTTAATATTAGTTAGGATAGAATAAGGATAGTTAAGATTAGGATTATTATAAATATAGTACATATGAGTATATCTGTCCGTGGCACCGTAGCTGCCAAATGGATGAACCGATTTTGATCTAGTATTTTTTGTTTGAAAGGAGACTTAATCGAGAGTGTTCTTAGCATGATTCATGAAAATCGGTTCAGCCGTTTAGGAGTAATCAGAGTTTTTCAACTTTCAAGTCGAGGGTTTTGTAAACTTGTAATTTATGCAACTCACTCGTAATAGTGGGTCTTGTGGACCTGTAAATGTTCATACAACAAGCCATAGCCGATGTCACTCCGAAACCATGGTTAAATTTTTAAAATTTTTGGAAATAATGTAGATATTATAAAAAACTATAAAGTACCTACTCTCATATAGAAATTAGATATGGTGAAAAATATCCATGCGAACAGGACCTGAACCCGCGACCAGGTCTTTATAGGACCTTGCTCTTCCAACTGAGCTATTTCAATCCTGCACATCGAAAATCTTCACCATATCCAATTTCTATTGAAACGCATTAGGCATGCGTCACCTAACACCTATACCATATCTAATTTCTATATGAGAGTACTTTAGTACTAATTGCATCTGAGATGCTCAAAAATCCAAAAACTAAAAACAATACTCGTACGTTTTTATTTTTATTAAAGAAATATTATATACCTACTCGGTTTTATGAGCGCGCTCGCTTTCGGCTCGCGAGTCAATACCGCCTCGTATCGATAAAATATGTTAGTCATAACACACTTGTATCATAATGTACGTACAGTAAGGGGCTGACAAAACTGACCCCCCTACCTAACCGAATTCTATCTCAGAGGGAAGATGACATAGTAATAGTACATTATGATATAAGCGGTAAGTTGAAAATTACAGCCGAGGCGATATAGGCGAGGGCTACAAGAAAGCAGAGGCTTTAATTTTCAAAGCGCACGTATGTCATACGACGTTTTATAACATATTTGCGAGGAAATATTTAAATAAAACTCGGAAAACGACAATACCAAAGAAAAAGTGCGCGGAATAATTTTACTTGTTCACACTTGTTGGCGGAATTTTTTTTTAGACAAAGGCACAAAAAACAGCCAGTATTACTAATAAAGAAAATTAATATTATTGTGTTTTGTTACAGATAAATGGTTGTAATTTATTGTCAAAACTAATTTAAAGAATTAAATTTTTATTTATTTTATCTCCTAAAGTTGTTTTATTCATAAAATGTTGCCCACTTTTCTGACATAAAAACTATTTGCTAAGATTTAAAAAGTATCGTTCGTTTATAGACGGAGCGTGCGTTTTACTTTACAATAACGCACAAGTGCGTAATGAGATACAATACAATATTGAAATTGGTGAAATAAGTGACACTTTACGAGCAAATCCTAACTTCCTAACTAATATTATAAATGCGAAAGTGAGTTTGTTTGTTTGTTGGTTTGTTTGTTACCTCTTCACGCTTTATCTACTGAACCAATCTTCCTGAAATTTCGCATACACATAGCTGGAAGCACGGAGAAGGACATAGGGTACCTTTCATCCCGGGAAAAAGTACTGTTCCCGTGGAAATTCACGCGGGTGAAAGCTAGTATGTTATAAAGGTTAACATAACAATTTATTGTAAGTACCAAACAAATGATAACGCAGAAAAAGCAACTGTCCTTTTTTTAGTCTTTATAAACAATAGAATCGCGAATTAACATCTCGATTAACCTAGAATTGATTTAACAAGATCTTATCTCGATTAGAATGAGCAATAATTCATAATTATTGTGCTTGATGCGTCAAAATTGACATGTTCGCATGACACATGCAAGGATGGCTATCATTTAATTATGAGTTAATTTGTGTCGCCTTAGGCGCTGGACTGACAGAAAAGACATAATAGTCCGGGACGTGGCCGCTCCAAACCCTACTCTCATCTTATTACCCGCAAGAAGGATTTTGCAGATAAAGTGGATAAGAAAAGCAAGCCACAAGTTCAAAGTTGTTACATAATAATATAGGTACAAGTGACGCCCTGCAAGGGCACAGCAAACATGAGGCAACTAGTTGCCAACTTACTTATAAATTAATTATTTCTAATTTATTATATGATTTTGTATACCTAGTTGAGAAATCAAAGTGAATCTACAATTTATCATCGAAAAACTTAGCAATTTATTTTTTACTAGCTGTCGCCCGCGGCTTCGCCCGCGTGAGTTTCGCTTAGATGAAAAATCTCTCTTGGAGCTTTTCATCAGATGTTCCAGATCTTCAATTTTTATACGTCAGCAGAAAATGCTCATCAGGTTGAACGACTTTTAATAAGGCGCCATTTCCATATATGTTATAGTGTAGCTGGTCTCTTGCAGTTCTTCATCAGATGTTCCAGATCTTCAATTTTTATACGTCATCAGAAAATGCTCATCAGGTTGAACGACTTTTGTTAAGGCACCATTTCCATATTTATTATAGTTAAGCTGTTCTGTTAAGGTTCTTCATCAGGTGTTCCAGTTTTCAAAATAAATTATAGCCTATATGTTGTCCAGGCTTAATAGCTATACAACAAAAAAAGTTTCATTCAAATCCGTCCAGTAGTTTTTGCGTGAAACGCGTACATACATACAGACAGACAGACAGACAGACAGACAGACAGACAGACAGACAGACAGACAGACAAGAAATTCCAAAAAATGTTTTTTGCTTTCTATTATTCTTTTTAAGTGTCCCTCTATCCATTTCAGTCAAAAATACTAAATGTACAGACAAAATATTTTTACTGTTTTATTATATGTATAGATTTATTTATTTAACCTTTATTGTACAAACACAATGTATGGCACAATAGGTGGACTTAATGCAGAAGCATTATCTAACAGTAAACATTAACAATTCTAACATTCTAACATTAGCAATTTCGTAGTAGCTTTTTTTTATGAGGAATTTTTTTAGACTTTTTACAAATATTGAGTATTTTTCTATATTTTTTTAACTGATTGTATATTTTAATATCCATATGATG
Source organism: Ephestia elutella (assembly GCA_018467065.1). Classification (NCBI taxonomy): domain Eukaryota; kingdom Metazoa; phylum Arthropoda; class Insecta; order Lepidoptera; family Pyralidae; genus Ephestia; species Ephestia elutella. Next base: position 1,311,236 of record CM031565.1, read on the forward strand.
GGGGCTGCTTTGAATATTTAATCTCAACTAGTTTCATGGTAGTGGTATATTAGTGGTCTTCTAATAAGTTCGGTTCAATCGGCTGGCACGTTTTGAACAAGATTTTTTTGCAACCTGATACTATATCTGAATCTCCATTCCACCAATAAGCCCACAATTTAGCTAAGCGTGGCCTTCGAGTCTCACGACTCTTGGTTCTGTCTACCCCGTAAGGGATAAAGACGAGATAGTACTGTATCTGTATATGACGCGACGACCTGCGTGGCCCAACGGTCATCACGCAAGACTGTCATACCGGAGGTCCCGGGTTCGATCCCCGATCGGGTCAAGATGGAAAATAATTATTTTCAGATTGGCCTGGGTCTTGGATGGTTATTTATTGTATTTGTTATAAAAGAGTATCGTTGAGTTAGTATCCCAAAACACAAGACTCCAACTTACTTTGGGGCTAGCTCAATCTATATGATTTGTCCGTATATATTTATTTATATTCACACAATCTAGTGTATGTATAAAGTTAACAAATATCCCCTCTGGCATGGCATGTTAGGTGACCAAGACTGTTTCATGAGTTCCTTTCGGCATTTATTCTCAGCAGTGGTCGTTCCGAAATGCTAGTAGTTGTAGCTTTGAGACATAATATATTATGATTACATAATTAGTTATCGACGTGAAAAAGAGCCTTCTTTGAAGGCCAAGTTTCAATAAAAAAATTGACTTTGACTTTGTTATACTTACAGCCATGCTCCTATCAATGACATAGAGGAAAATTGCCAATAACGCCGAAGATAGAGTGATGCCGCATATCCTTAGCTGAGACATCGTGAAATTCTATAAAATATCTCGATATCTGAAACAATGTATAAATACTTTAATTTATAGATGAAAGCAAGTCAACATCTTGTCGGGATTGTACGGCATATTACGACATCTGAATGTAAATTATTTCATCAAAAAAAATCTAAGTAAAATTAAAACTAAAGGACGCGTTTACAAAAATCAATGAAATTTGCCATTTGCCGGTTCGATTTCCGATAAATTCATTGAATTTTATAAAGTGTTACGGGTACTGATGGGTACTGTAAACCTTTGACTATATTAGTTTCTATTTTATTTTGTGTAAAAAGTAGTATTAAATACTATAAAATTAGTTTTTCCTAGCCTCTTTCCGCGAAAACAACGAAAACAGGGTAAGGTTTCGGTATAAAAAACTGAGTAATTTGTGAAATATTCTTTAAAAGAAAAATAGAAACATATAATATATATAATCAATATTATTTATTTCAAGAAAAACCATCAAGTTTTAACAAAATTTATATAAAATAAAAATTATCAGTTTAACTGTTTCATTTTTCTATAGTATAAAGTGACGAACATTTCGAACGAAGCTTCAGTCGGCTCATGTGAGCCTCTGTGAAAGGACGTCCCTGTGTCGCTCCCTGTCGCTCCGCAGCAAATCCCACGGACAAATACATCGCTGTGCATATACGAAAACTCAGTTAGATCAACTGGTTTTGATACTTGTGCGGAAAAGAAAGTACCTTTTTATTTTTCTTCGTTAATATTCCAGTGTGTGTTTTGTCTTCCTTAGTACTCTAGTCATACATGAAGTCCAGCGCCCTGATGATGGAGACAGAAGGTTGCCATAGGAACTCTGTAATTAAACCATGTAACCTGATCGAGTTTGGGCTTGTTTGGTTTGTGTTCTTTAGTACTCTGGTCCTACATGAAGTCCAGCGTCCTGATGATGGAGACGGAAGGTTGCCATAGGAACTCTGTAACTAAACCATGTAACCTGGTCGAGTTTGGGCTTGTTTGGTTTGTGTTCTTTAGTACTCTGGTCCTACATGAAGTCCAGCGTCCTGATGATGGAGACGGAAGGTTGCCATAGGAACTCTGTAACTAAACCATGTAACCTGGTCGAGTTTGGGCTTGTTTGGTTTGTGTTCTTTAGTACTCTGGTCCTACATGAAGTCCAGCGTCCTGATGATGGAGACGGAAGGTTGCCATAGGAACTCTGTAACTAAACCATCTAACCTGGTCGAGTTTGGGCTTGTTTGGTTTGTGTTCTTTAGTACTCTGGTCCTACATGAAGTCCAGCGTCCTGATGATGGAGACGGAAGGTTGCCATAGGAACTCTGTAACTAAACCATGTAACCTGGTCGAGTTTGGGCTTGTTTGGTTTGTGTTCTTTAGTACTCTGGTCCTACATGAAGTCCAGCGTCCTGATGTTGGAGACGGAAGGTTGCCATAGGAACTCTGTAACTAAACCATGTAACCTGGTCGAGTTTGGGCTTGTTTGGTTTGTGTTCTTTTAGTACTCTGGTCCTACATGAAGTCCAGCGTCCTGATGTTGGAGACGGAAGGTTGCCATAGGAACTCTGTAACTAAACCATGTAACCTGGTCGAGTTTGGGCTTGTTTGGTTTGTGTTCTTTAGTACTCTGGTCCTACATGAAGTCCAGCGTCCTGATGTTGGAGACGGAAGGTTGCCATAGGAACTCTGTAACTAAACCATGTAACCTGGTCGAGTTTGGGCTTGTTTGGTTTGTGTTCTTTAGTACTCTGGTCCTACATGAAGTCCAGCGTCCTGATGATGGAGACGGAAGGTTGCCATAGGAACTCTGTAACTAAACCATGTAACCTGGTCGAGTTTGGGCTTGTTTGGTTTGTGTTCTTTAGTACTCTGGTCCTACATGAAGTCCAGCGTCCTGATGATGGAGACGGAAGGTTGCCATAGGAACTCTGTAATTAAACCATGTAACCTGGTCGAGTTTGGGCTTGTTTGGTTTGTGTTCTTTAGTACTCTGGTCCTACATGAAGTCCAGCGTCCTGATGATGAAGACGAAAAGTTGCCATAGGCAGAGTTGGGCGTAATCAACTACTTTTGTAATCGGATTAATAATCTGATTGAAAGTAATCATGACTACATCAATCATGATTACTTTTAATCTAGATTACTTTCAATCATGATTACATTTGTAATCGTTAGTTTTGATTACAGTAGTCAGTAATCTGATTACATGCGTAGTTTTTATTATTTTTAACCGACTTCCCAAAAAAGGAGGAGGTTATATGTTTCGAAGTATGTTTTTTTTTATGTATTTTTTTAAGCATTTTTATAATAAATGCGCTTCGATATCCAGTCAGTATGTATCTTGCATGTCTGCGATTTTCTAAGCAAATAGGGGCTTTCGACGACCGACTGTATGAATCATATACTTAGGTAGGCTGTGATATAAGTATGGATTTCGCAGAAGGTCCAATTCACAAAATGTCCAATTCGCAAAATGTCCAATTCGCAAAATGTCCAATTCGCAAAATGTCCAATTTGCAAAATTTATGAGACATTTTGCGAATTAGACATTCTGCGACCTGGACATTTTGCGTGTTGGACATTCTGCGAACTGAACATTTTGCAAAATTTATTAGACATTTTGCGAATTGGACATTCTGCGAATTGGGAATTCTGTGTATTAGACATTCTGCGAACTGAACATTTTGCAAAATGAACGTTATTTTTGCGAATTGGATTAATCATATAGGTAGGCTGTGATATAAGTATGGATTTCGTAAAAGGTCCAATTCGTAAAATGTATTGGACATTTTGCGATTTGGACATTTTGCGAATTGGACCATTTGCAAAATCCATAGACAGAATGTCAAATTCACAGAATGCCCAATTCGCAAAATGTCCAATTCGCAAAATGTCCAATACATTTTACAAATTGTACCTTTTGCGAATTGGACCTTTTACGAAATCCATACTTATATCACAGCCTACCTATATGATTCATCCAATTCGCAAAAGGTCCAGCGGTCGCAAAACGTTTAATTTGCAAAATGTTCAGTTCGCAGAATGTCCAATACAAAGAATGCCCCATTCGCAAAATGTTCATTTCGCAAAATGTCTAATTCGCAAAATGTTCTAATCGCAAAATGTCCAAAACGCAAAATGTCCAGTTCGCAGAATGTCAAATTTGCAAAATATACATTTAGCAAATTGGACATTTTGCGAATTGGACATTCTGCCTCAACATATCTTTATTGCGATAACTGTTATAGATATCATCATATAACAGTCTTTATAAATACCTCAATAGTATTTTATTACTCAGAAGCTCTCAGAGCTTCGAGATAGAGTTTTTCACTAAACTCTATTTATTCTTACCAGTCCTATCATGTAAACAATCTTCACTGTACTTTTTGTTGAATTTTGTTAAAAATAAATCAAATATTAGTTCAAACCTAAACATTCTAAAGTAAAACATTTATTGATTGAAAGTTTCATTTAAATCCGTCCAGTAGTTTTTGCGTGAAACGCGTACATACATACATACAGACAGACAAGAAATTCCAAATAATTTTTTTTGCTTTCCATTATTCTTTTTAAGTGTCCCTCTATCCATTTCAGTCAAAAATACTAAATGTACAGACAAAATATTTTTACTGTTTTATTATATGTATAGATAAAAAAAATACTAATATAAAATAAATATTCTACAAAAAATAAAACTTTTTTCCAAAAAAAATGAACCGACTTCCATCATAAAACTTAAAATCATGAAATAACAATAAAGAAAAATGTATTAGCATTCTACCTACTGAATGAGGTGAAGTCGGTGCCAAGTGCAGGAGTAAGGGTGTTATGTAATTGTTTAGCTAGGTATTAACTTAGATTATTTAATATTTAATTTGGCACCGACTTCACCTCATTCAGTAGGTAGAATGCTAATACATTTTTCTTTATTGTTATTTCATGATTTTAAGTTTTATGATGGAAGTCGGTTCATTTTTTTTTGGAAAAAAGTTTTATTTTATCATTTTTAGTTTAATAAAAACTTTTCTTTCACTAGCCGAAAATAAAGAATTAAGAATTCGAAACTTTTTATGTCAGTTTGATTTGAAATGTCAGAACATGTCAAATTGTCTATTATTTTGGCACATAAATAGACCGAGATCCCGTGACGACCGAACCTTCCTCATTTTAAAAATGCTGAATGTTTCTCTGCGTGGTATATATATACGGGTAAAAAATATTAGCGACTAGGTATGAAGTTTGGATCTTAGTTGCTTATGCAGGTAATATGGATAGTAAGGATGATTTTTTATAAGTAAAAAAAGCAACCTTGGGGCCTCCCAAAGTAATATAAAATTAAGCTTTTATAAAACAAATATAACTATAATTTAGTAAGGTTACAATATCTAGCAGGGGTTTATATCTGCACCAATTGCTTGGTAATGGATGGCGTGATTTCTAATATTATTAGGAAAATAAAATCTTTAAAAAACTTTACTTTGAGGAAATTGAGTTACCACTTTAAATGTTATTGCTACAAGTAATCTGCCTAAGTAATCATGCACCAACTTTTATAGTCGCTAATCGCTATTTCTATGTTGGGGACATACACAGAAAATCTTGAGTTTTAACAAAATAAGGAAGGGCATGCTATCGCGGGCTTTTGCTCTATAATGCAATGTTGGTATTTTTATATTTTGTTAGGTATCTTTAAAATTACCGAACAGATTCTGACGTGGTTAAAATGGGACCAACTTGGGAATACACCATTACGAATAAAAAAACAATTTTGGAAATCAGTCCACAATTGGCGGAGAAATCGGCGAACATACATAAAAAAAACATACATACATCGAAACATATAACCTCCTCCTTTTTTGGGAAGTCGGTTGAAAATAATATTAAAAGTATCAAAATGTGTTTGTTCCCGCTTAGCGTGCGTCGCTGTGACTGTGTGCCCTGCGCATGTAGTAGTACAATCAAATACCTAAAATTGAAGCGCGTCTTTTTGTAAATGCGTCCTTACGATCCTTACAGATCTCTCTCGCTTCCTCTACACTCATCACTCTCTTCATACATGCTCGCCGGTTATGGGTGCTCCTAATACATTCCTTTTTAAGGAAGTTCACAATCTGGTCGAAGTGCGTTCTCCGAGGTCGACCCTGACCAACTCTTCCATTCACCTCTACTTGATAAATACCTTTCATAGTCTCTCTTCAATAAACACTTTTTTCTTATAACATAGGGCGTCAAACGAGCAAGTGGGTCACCTGATGGTAAGCGATCACCGCTGCCCATGGACTACGCAACACCAGGGGTATCACAGGAGTGTTGGAGGCCTTTCAAGAAAATGTAGACTCGTTTTTTGAAGGTTCCAATGTCGTATTGATTCAGGAACACCGCCGCAGGAAGTTGGTTTGGTCGTACTTTCAGGATATTTGTACAGCAATTAAAGAAACATATACTTTCTCACAACATTTGACCATTAACAACTATCCCACACTTTGCATAACGCAGTCAATCAACTTATAATTACATTTCAATTACAATTGTATCGGGCCTGTCTGTTTTTATAGTCCTTTACAACGCAGAAATTCATTGTCCCATTGACTAATGTAATTAGTGCTTTTTCTGATTCTCATGGGCAAAGGAAAGGAAATATAGGTTAGGAAATAAAGATGGTGAGTCGAAAGTAACTGTAAGATATTGTTTGTTGCCAAATTTCATGATTCTGGGTCAACCGGAAACACACCATAGGTTTTGAATCAATGAAAATGCGAAAATTTTGAGACATTTACGGTCATATCTTTCTATTGCGTTGACCTATAAAATTGTTTATTTACAGCTATTACCTAAGTTTCTTAATCCTAATGTTAAATGCGAAAGTGAGTTTGTTTTGTTACCTCTTCACGCTTTATCTACTGAACCAATCTTCCTAAAATTTCTCACACATTGTTCAAAGTACTAAGAAGGACATAGGGTACCTTTCAATCCGGGAAAAGCACTGTTTTCGTAGGAAATTCACGCGTGTGAAGCCGCGGGCAAAAGTTAGTCTAATATAAATTTCGACTAGATACCTGTAGAGGTATCTAGTGTTGCTGAGAAAAATGGTCTAGACTGACAGATGGTCTGCCCTCGTGAGGGCTCTACTACGAAACCTTCGGTATGTGAGTCAAACTCGCTCTTGGCCGATTTTTTCTATGGATTTGACCTTGAATCCACTATTGCAGAGGTCATCTGAAGATTGTCTCACCAAAATATAGTAATCTTTATAATTCGTTCAACAGTACTGTTTGCAAAACAATGAGGCGTTTACACACACTGTGGGAAAGAGATAGCATCACTGCGGACTAATTAACAATAATAATTGTGGTCATATACACCAGTTTAAATATTACTTAACTGTGTAGGTATATTGTAAATACATGAACGAAAATAGTATACTTATTTAGCCACCCAAGCCAATCAAACTTATCGTGGCCTTCGAGACCCTGTCTAGCCCGTGAGGGATAAAGATGTGTATCTGTAGAATACTTATCTGTTTTTAATAAAATTGGATGCTAACTGACTGGGATAGACGGCTAAACGTAGAAAATTAAAATTTTGCAAAGAGTTACTTTTCTTTTTATAGCGTAAGTCCTAAGAAAGGAATTTTGGATATCCCACCCCTAAATGTGGTGGAAATGTCTGTAAAATTAAATTCATGCAGGCAAAAAGCTAGTTAAATATATATCACCTAAGTAATGAAACAAATGAACATCCTAAATATAAGAATTACCTTATTTATCTATATATATATAACTCAAAGGTGACTGACTTTAGTGATCTATCAACGCACAGCCCAAACCACTGGACGGATAGGGCTGAAATTTGGCATGCAGGTAGATGGTATGTAGGCGTCCGCTAAGAAAGGATTAACGCGAGCGAAACTGCGGGCAAAAGCTAGTTTATAAGATAAATTCTCATGAGAGTAGTGCAGGTTCACACCTAAAGTAGGTGAGAGAGATGTAAGGATCGTAGCAAGTGGAAATCGCTAATCTCTGCCTACTTACATTGGAAAAAAGCGTGACGATATGTATGTATGTACTAGTAAGTGCTCGGGATTTTGTTTCCGTAGGAATTTCGAGAAATCCTCTCTATATGCTCCCCTACACTCCCTAAGGAACCTACATGCCAAATTCCAGCTTCCTACGCCCAGTAGTTTTGGCTGTGCGTTGTCTGTCAGTCACTCAGTCAGTTTTACATATATTGATAATTTTCATGATGAATTTACCAACTTAGATAGATAGATCAACACTTTATTGCACCATTTACAGAAAAGAACATACAAAGTAGAGACAAAAGTAAATACATAAATGAGCGCAAATCCGGCTCGAAGGACCAACCACCACCGAAGAACCAAAAAGCAACATAGGACTATTCAAGAGGGTCGAAAGTCAATGTCGCTCCGATAAACTTTATCCTATAGCAACAAGAACTGTTTTCCTCCACAATAGTATCTATGTACTCAATGGCACCCAGAATATACAATAAACTACCGACACAAGTTAGAACATGTACCGATTAGCGATTTCAAGCGCCTTCTATTCGAATTTCTTGTAGATAAAGTATACTATTCTGTGGAGGAATACCTGTCTGAGTCTGACCGATTTTAATGATTGATTTTATTTACAATATATTTGATTTATTTAATTTTTTCATAATTGACATGCATGAAATATTAGTTTTTCAATTTAATTTAATTTTCCAATTTGACTTTAATTTTGTATGCCTAATGGCGCAACATGTAGAACTAAACTTTATTTTAAGACCTATATGTAACTCATGTTGACAGAATAAATGAATTATGAATTATGAACCACATAGATGTACAGTCCGGGACTGAACACCTTGGAAATGTTGTAAATGATAAAGAGTTAATACGTTTTAAACACACGGTTTATTACAGAGAACAAAATGAGTATGAATGTTACGAGTGCTAATGACGGACTGGTTCGAATTTACCTATAGTTGGCGTAATAATGAAAAATGCTGACTGCGATGTACGGTACATGTCTCGTACAGGCGGGCTTATCGCAAATGCAATTACTACTTATTACTAAGGTACTTTACCAGTTATTTTTCAAACTGATCCATAAACAAACAGTCAAAAGGTCTCCAAATTATTTGCGACCTCGCGATCTCTCGTGAGAACGCTCTGTTGTAATAAAAGCAAGACTACTTTCGAAAGCTATGTTTATTGTTATAATTTTGTCGCAAATTAATATTTTGCAATGTTCCAAGTGGTTTTTAATTGTATCAACAATTTAATTTTAATGTTAAGTTGGGCAATTTTGCGAGATAGGGAGGGACAAAGTAATAGAGAGTAACTTGATGTTCCAGCTCACACCTCTCGGTTCGCCTCCTGCTTTATCGTGCGAACCGCTAAGGTATGGAATTCTCTCCCCGCGTCGCTGTTTCCTGTCACTTATAGTTCAGGGGTTTTCAAGGCAAGAGTGAATAGGCATATTTTGAGTTTGCGTGTACCACCCTAGATCTCATCTTTGCTTCCCATCAGGCAAGATAGAGGTCAAACGCACTCAAATTATTAATGAAAAAAAAGAGAAAGACCTAAGAATAGATGGGTGGATTATGTCAGGAGATGATGGGTAGAAAGGTAGTATCAAATGAGATGGCAAACATCATCATCATCATCATCAAATTTAAGAGCGAGGCTCTTGTCGGTGGAGTTCCTTCCATTTTTCTCTCTCCATTGCCAACTGTTTTACTTCTTGATACGACCCGACGCTCACTTTTTCCTTTATTTGCCTCATGTAGCCTTGTCTTGGTCTTCCTGGTCCCCTTCTTCCTTTTACTTTTCCTTCTATAATGTTTCTAATGAAGTCATCGTGTCGTATCAGGTGCCCTAACATTTTCCCTCTTCTGCTTTCAATAGTTTTAATAATGCTTCTTTTTTCTTCTATTCTATTTAAGACCTCCTCATTTGTTATTCAAACGACAGATCGAAATGCAGTGCCGACCCCAGGAAAAAGTGGGAATAGGTCAAGGAGAACTTAAGTTTAGTCTGTACTTATATTAATGCTGTGGTTTAGTTTTAGGAACTCGTCAACTCGTGAACGGGTGTTGCCAGGGGGAACTGGTCTGCTCGATTCTGATTCGACTTTTATTTTTTACACGACTGACCAAAAAAGGAGTGTTATGTTTTCAGGGTTCATGTATGTATGTATGTATGTATGTAATTTCTTTATTCCACCATAAGTCCTGAACGGCTTAACAGATTTTGATGCTCACATCAAAATCTGTTAAGCCGTTCAGGACTGAATGAAATGGTTAAGAACAACAAGCTAATTATTTAAAAATAAAAAACACGACTGACATCTTACATAGCCTATGTCATTCGGGCTAATGCAAGGAATCTAACAATACCTCTCAAGGTATTGTTAGATTCCTTGCATTAGCCCGAATGACATAGGCTATGTAAGATGTCAGTCGTGTTTTTTATTTTTAAATAATTAGCTTGTTGTTCTTAACCATTTCATTTTGGTTACTCGATCACAAATATAACATGTTTTATTATATTTATATTTGTTTCTTATATTTTATTTTTGACTGTACCCAATCTAGTGTATGTATAAAGTTAATAAATAGCCCCTTTGGCATGTTAGGCGACCAAGACTGTTTCACAAGTTTCTTTCGGCATTTCTTCTCATCAGTGGTCGTTCCGAAATGCTAGTAGTTTGTAGTTTTGAGACATAATATATTATGATTAAATAATTAGTTTTCGACGTGAAAAAGAGCCTTCTTTGAAGGCCAAGTTTCATTAAAAAAAATTGACTTTGACTTTGGAATTTAATTTTGGTAGGTACAGGTTTTTAAAGAATTTAATCTAGATCCAGGTTTCTTGTATGTTTACGCGACTGACCAAAAAATAAGTGATGTTTTCAGGGTTCATGTATGTATGTACGTAAGTTTCTTTATTCCACCATAAGTCCTGAACGGCTTATCCGATTTTGATGTGAGAGGTATTTTTAGATTCCTTGCATTCCTCCGAGAGACATAGGCTATGTGAGTCGTGATTTTTATTTTTTAATAATTAGCTTATTTTATTAAACGAGCAAACGGATCACAGAATGGTAAGCGATCACCGCTGCCCATGACAATAATTGCAACACCAGGGGTATCACAAGAGTGGTGACTCATTTTTTGAAGGTTCCTATGTCGTATCCACGGTCGTATCGGTTCGGAAGTATAACGTAATTCGACACTGATTTATATTCCCGTAAAGATTTGCGTCTGAAAGGGTACCTACTTAAGTTCAGTACATGTCCTGGGACATTCCAACCATAAGTTTTGACTTCTCGATTACCACTGTTTAAGCAACAGATACGAGCAGTGTTGAAACATAAAAGTAGGTTTTCAGTAACAATGTCAGCTACTGGTTTAGGATATACGATACGACAGACAGTTTCAAAATTATTTGCGGTTATTTCCTTGTGAAATGAAATGTTATCTCTCACTTTATTGAGTCCGCAACTTCGTCCGCGTGTTATTTACTATGTCAGATTGTAAGGCTTGTAAAGATGAAACTTTCGCCTGATTTTAAGCAATGCAACTGTTAAAACCGCATCAAATTTAATTAAATGAAGAAGTTTTTGCGTGTTACGCTACAAACATACAGGCAGTCAGACATAAATTCCAAACAAGCTAATTATTAAAAATAAAAAACACGACTGACAAGTTTTTACTCAAAAAGTACATACAAACATATAAGTTATATACATTTTAGAAATCGCCTTTTAAAGCCCTTCAATTTGATACCCCACTCGATAAGATTGATCAAATTTTATTTTTTTGGTCTGCTATTTATCGCATATAATTCGCCATTTATGATGACGTCATATAGCCTATGTAACTCGGAGGAATGCAAGGGATCTAAAAATACCTCTCACACGCAAAATCTGTTAAGCCGTTCAGGACTTATGGTGGAATAAAGAAACTTACATACATACATGAACCCTGAAAACATAACACTCCTTTTTTGGTCAGTCGTGTAAAAAGATCATTTTGGCCCTATAACACCCCTCGTTTATATTTATTTTATATATCGCTTTCATACATTCAGACTACCATGTAGAGATTCAGGTAATTTTTGGTATACGGGTAGAAAAATACCGGGATTAGCACATAAGGTGCTTATATCCCGAAATTTCCACGGGAGCGAAGCCCTGGGGCGCAATTAGTTTACGCAGATATATTTTAACTAGCTTTTGCCCGCAGCTTTGCCCGCGTGAATTTCCCACGGGAACAGTGCTTTATCCCGGGATAAAAGGTACCCTATATCCTTCTCAGTACTTCTAACTATGTGTATGAGAAATTTCAGGAAGATTGGTTCAGTAGATGAAGCGTGAAGAGGTAACAAACAAAAAAAAACAAACAAACTCACTTTCGCATTTATAACTTTAGTAAGAACGTCAGGATTGTTTTTATACAGTTTTGTTCAATCTTTTTAGTGATCGAATCTATTTTTTGATTACTAGGTTTTGTTACCTGTTGATAAAACGCTCAATACGATAAGTCAATCAACAGACAGACAGACAGACAAAAACGCTACCAACGCGTGGAAGTGATTGCAAAAATTCTCCATCGCTCGCAACATAGTTCCTACTATCGTGGGAAGTTGTATTGAAAGAGGATTTGTAATATTTCAAAACTGTGCGGGTGTCGGTGCGTTGAAGATGTTTGGGAAGAAGAAATGTTTTGTTGTAAAGAGTTTTGAGATTGAAATGTTTCAAAAATTTCAATGTTTCATCTCGTGGGAGAGGCTGGTGTACTGAGATACAAGCTCTGCTTAGTTCAGACACCAGTCTCTAACAATCTTAAATAAGACAATTTAGTAACTACCTTGTTTGTTAAATTTAGATTGTGAAGAAAAATAATGAATTTTTTAATTTAAATTTGTCCCAAAAACTGGCCAAGTGCTAGTTGAACTCGCGTGAAGAGGGTTCCGTACAATGCCAATTCTTTTAGGTTTTCCTGTAATGTATAAGCAATGAACTATTGTACTTTTTTCAAAATTTTAGGTTCAGTAGTTTCAGGAGGAGGAGATCAGGGGGGAAATGGTCAATTTTCGTCTTCTTTCCTGAATACAATCAAAACTATTTATTTTACAATAACAACAAAAATATATTTGAGATCCTCATAACGAGCCCTTTCAATTGATATATAACACAGTAAGGTTTCCGATTTTTCATTTTTGTACGGAAACCTAAAAATTTAATTAAAAAAAAAATTGTGATGTTCACCTCATCGTTTGTGTGCTCGAGCACTCACACTTGGTCAATTTTGATTGTTAATTTCACATTAAGGTCAAAGTTACAGACTTACACAATATAATAATAAAAATGTCACCATTTCGCTACACTATATATAATGCACATTTGACCTTGTTAAATAAACACGTTATAATTATGATTGACCTATGAAATTGTAGTTAATACAGATTTATAAAAAAAATATAAAAATTATCATGCATGTAAGTTTCCCGTTGGGATACGTAAAAACTAAAGATTTCCATCTGTTTACATAGATGTATGTGAATATTATTTATCGTAATATTATAAATTCGAAAGTGAGTTTGTTTGTTTATTCATTTGTTTGTTTATTACCTCTTCACGCTTTACCTACTGAACCAATCTTCCTGAAACTTCGCATACACATAGTTAGAAGTACTAAAAATGACATAGGGTACCTTTCATCCCAGGAAAAAGCACTGTTCCCATGGGAAAATTCACGCGGGCGAAGTTGAAAACAAAAGCTAACTAATATAATAAAGCTCAAAACAAGAGTTTGTTTATTTGAATGTGTTAATCTCTGGAACTAAAAATCGGATTTGAAAAAGTATTCCTGTGTATGATAGCTATATTAATATGTAAGGTCACAGGGTATCCATAACCCCTAAATTCTCATAGGAGCGAAGCCATGACGCATAGTTAGCTTTGTATGTATAAAGTTAATAAATAGCCCCTCTGGCATGTTGGGCGACCAAGACTGTTTCATGAGTTTCTTTCGACATTTCTTCTCAGCAGTGGTCGTTCCGAAATGCTAGTAGTTTGTAGCTTTGAGACGTAATATACTATGATTATAAAATTAGTTTTTGACGTGAAAAAGAGCCTTCTTTGAAGGCTAAGTATCAATAAAGAATTTCTGATTTAGCACAGTGCACGTAACTTCTTAGGTATACTAGATTTTGAAAAAAAAGTTTTCCGTCCAGGACGCCCGGCAGATGTAAAACATCTGAGCATAGTGCGTGGCACAAGCGTCATGCCATGCAGACATGGCATTCGAGTCGATTTTACTGCCAATTCGCGCCAAAATGAAAATTTAGCAAAACGAAGAAGGTACTAACGACAAATTCGACAAATCACACCACGAACATGCCAATAGGAAGTGTTTCATTCCACACAACGATCATGCACGATCACACACTTATAGTATAAATGTTTTTAGTCTACAAACAGACAGAAACATAGTTTCACGACGTATATAATCAATTTTCAGTAAATTCGCGTGCGTTTTGTCTTTCCTCTTCCTTCCCGTTCTAAATGAGTGGATATTACGTAGATAGTTCGTGAATACATTACATATTGATGTCTATCGAAAACAGTTAAGTTTAGTCATGCCTCATTGCAGATGTAACTTATTAACTTGTTAAAAATCTAAATAAATCTTGTTTAAAGCTTCCATGCTGGTCTGGGAGCGAATAAAAAAACATAGAATGTGTCAGCTGCTTCTCTTCCCGCACAGATGGTAAAAGTCAATTGCGAAAGGGATTTAAACTGGGGATTCCTCCACTCTAGGCGATGGGCTAGCAACCTGTCACTATATCTGAATCTCCATTCCATCAGAAAGCCCACTATTCAGCTAAGCGTGGCTTTCGAGTCTCACGACTCTTGGCTCTGTCTACCCCATAAGGGATAAAGACATGATTCTATGTATGTATGTATGTAAAAAATCTACGCTGTTTTTCCCGCGGCTTCGCTCGCGTGACTTTCCCACGGGAACAGTGCTTTTTCCCGGGATAAAAGGTGCTCTATGTGCTTCTCAGTACTTCTAACTATGTGTTTGAGAAATTTCAGGAAGATTGGTTCAGTAGATAAAACGTGAAGTAACAAATAAATAAACAAACAAACTCACTTTCGCATTTATAATATTAGTTAGGATTGTTCAATGTATTTTGTTGTAATCAATATATATAAAAAAAATCCGTAACTGACTGAGCGACTGACAGACAACGCACAGCCAAAACTACTGGGCGTAGGAAGCTGAAATTTGTCATGTAGGTTCCTTAGGGAGTGTAGGGGAGCACTAAGAGAGGATTTCCCGAAATTCTCGCCAGCCGAGCCCATGCCAGTAACCAATAATTTGTTTATTAGTGTAAACAGGTAGTACTGAAGTTTCTTCAAGTGCATTATACATCAAAGTTTAAACTTTCAACTGCAAACAATATGTACACACTGTTGTTATTGAAGACCGGGATCTCCTAACACAGTCAATTATTAACTTAAATGGAGATCACGATCACAAATAAGTTAATGTAAATGGTAGAAAAATAAAGATTTTTAAAAAACTAATTGTCATATACGCAGAGCCGAAACCGCTGAACGTAGAAAGAGATTCTTTAAAGCGTAACTGAGAGAGAAATTTTCGAATTTCCCTAAAGGGTTGAAATTTTTGAAAAAAAATCCCGTAATTCCCACAGGAGCGAAGGCATTACACACCTATTCGTAGCACATAATCAAATCACAGAAAAAACATACTTTTCTCCAAGAAGTATTTAAAATTTTCTCACACCTCAAAAAAATCACTAATTAAAAAGCACTAATTAATTAAAATTTACATACCAGATCACCACAGTTTAGGGTATAACAATGAACAGACACACGTATTGTCGCCGCGAATGTAAGTTTGCACTGGAAGAGGCCGCACTCCGCGCTATAGTTTTATACGGACGTTGGATTAATGTGGATATGATGTGCTAAAAATCATGAAATATTACCATATTTTTACTTCTACTTTACCATTTTCCCACTTATCGTGTAGACATTCCTTACATTTTGTTGTGTTTCTTGCCATATCGGTCCCTATAGATTCTTTATAACTGTTTATTCGTCATCACATAAATGTATGGACACAGATTATGTAATACTAGTGATGAATTAACTTGAAACTTACAATAAAGTGTCAAATTGATGGAGGCAAACTGATAAATAACCAAGAATCACTCGTTGAAGGGAATGTCGGTGATAGCTCTTCATATTCATGCAGTCTTTTGCCGCAATCCACTCGATTCTTCTTTGGTCTCTCCCTAGTCCTCAATCAAACCCTTTAATTTAAATTCAAAGCCCTCTTCTTAATATCCTCTTTATTTATTATATAATTATTTAAAAAGGTAAATATTACCTAAAAAATAATATACACTACAAACAAACAAATGAAATCCCAAAAATATGACAAGGAGAGGCAAGTGATTTAAACTTTTTTTTCAGAACGTAAAAAGATTGAGAGTCTCCACCGGTAAAAAATTCCACAGGCTGACAGCTAGAACAGAGAAAGAATGGGAAAAATAACAAATCAGAAATGTTTAAAATGGTTGAATGAAATAGGCTGCAGTATCGTGAACAGGGAAACGAAGAATGAATCGAAGATGAGATGATGGTGATGGATTTTTGAATTACACCATCGAGCACAACTTTTTCCACCAGGCAGATAGATATTGACCAGTCAGGTAATAAAACCTATAGGTTTAAATTCCACATTGTAAAAGGAAATAAATAATAACAAAATGAATGATGATGTACACATGAAAAATCAGGTAGATAAAGAAACCCTACACTCCCTACTCCACACTAATTTTGATTAGTCGATCAAATATTTTTCAATTTATGTTCATTTTACTTTAGGCATGTCCACACAAAATAAGCAAGTGTCCCACGCTGTAACACGCTCGGAAAGATGACTTACTGACAAAATGAATGATTCCAACATATTATTACATTGTTTGCAATATGTTGTGATTGGTCAATGGTCAAGTCTGAAATATTTGTACCTATGTTTTTTTTATTAAAAAACTATACTAACGCGCGTAATTTACTAATGTTTATATCTCTGGTCCTAAGCGACGACGTATCAAGATGAAACCAACGGCAGATATTAAGTTAGACCTTCTACAATACAACAGTGAAAACCGTATCAAATTTGGTCCAGTAGTTTTTGCGTGAAGAACAAACATACAGACAGAAAGACTAGGAAAAATTCTAAAAAAATGGTTTTTGCTTCTATTGGCCCCAAGAAGTCCCCTCTACCTGTACGCTAAAAGACCTGTATGACGCAACAGATAATGCTGTATCTGTGGCGTCATATTGGTCATCACAAATTTGACCCGCCGAGTCGACACGCTAAGAAGAAGAAGAAGAAGAAGTCCCCTCATAGTTTTTTCTTATATATGCTATGTACCTTGTACAGACACGTACCAGTTACAGTTTTATTATATATGTATTGATGATTTGAGTGCGTTTGACCTCAATCTTGCCTGATGGGAAGGAAAGATGATCTAGGGTGCAAACTTAATGCCTATTCACTTTTGCCTTGAAAACCCCTAAATTATAAGTATTTGTCGAGAAACAGAGCGTCGCAGGAAGATAATTCCATACATTAGCGGTGCATCATGTGAATAGCTAGATGGGCTGAGTTCAGTGTCCTAATGATTTTTATTACTTTATACTTACACTACGTAGTACTTATATTAATTCTGTGCTTACACTAACTGCAGCCCGGGGCTTCGCTCCCGTGGGAATTTCGGGATAAAAAGTATCCCATGTGCTATTACAGGTTCTAATCTAACAGTGCACCAAATTTCATCGAAATCTGTTTAGTAGATTTTGCGTAATTGAGTAACAAAAATACATCTTCATAAACTACCAAACTTTCGAACTTATAGAGACACTAGTTTTCGCCCGCGGCTTCGCCCGCGTGAATTTCCCCCGGGAACAGTGCTTTTTCCCGGGATGAAAGGTACCCTATGTCCTTCTCCGTACTTCTAACTATATGTATGCAAAATTTGAGGAAGATTGGTTCAGTAGAAAAGCGTGAAGCGTGAAGAGGTAACAAAAAAATTAACAAACAAATAAACAAACAAACAAACTCACTTTTTCAACAACTCATTAGTTAGGATTATTCAAAATAACTTTTATAAGTTCGTCCAAAATGATCTTTAACAAACTGGAGTACTTACATTAGACAAATAAACGACCATTCTTAGTTCAACATTACCCTAATAGCCAATAGCTCATCATGCCTGGGGTAATGGACGAAATAGTTCCAAAAAGGTCAATGGGTTGATTGTTCTAACCTTGCTCTTTTACACAACTATGGGCGTATTGTGATAATTATGTCGATTTTTTAACAAATACACTATTCTCAGTAGCCTGTCCAATAAGTATACCTTTCTAACTTATAAAATAGAAGCATGTGATTGTTACAGCTTTACGTCTTCTTCTTCTTCTTCTTCTCTCAGCCGAAAGACGTCCACTGTTGGACAAAGGCCTCCCCAAGGATTTCATCCATGGAGGGTTTTGCCGTAATCGCCACGCTTGGCAGGCGGGTTGGCGATCGCAGTGTGATGGCATAATACGCGGAAAGATGCTGCTGCCCATCCTCCGGTGTTTTAAATCCCTTAGTCGCCTCTTACGACACCCACGGGAAGAGATGGGTTGGTGCTATTCTAGGGCCACACCACAGGCCGCTTTACGTAAATCAATGCTATTTAAAATTCTCCCGTTACTGAGTGATTGACAAACAACGCACAGCCAAAACTACTGGGTGTGGGAAGCTGAAATTTGTCATGTAGGTTCCTTAGGGAGTGTAGGGAGCACTCAGAGAGGATTTCCCGAAATTCCCACGGGAACAAAGTCCAGGGCCCATGCTGGTAGGGAATACGCAAAGCTAGAAGCAAATGATGGCACCGAGGCGTTAAAGAATTGATTTTCTCTCGTCATTGTTCGCCATGATGCTGATCACGAGTCAATGTCATTTGACATGTTTAAGACTTGTCATGTCATTGTCAATGTCAAAATCCTGTGTTTACTTCAGGCTTAGTCGCAAATGGTCTCTTTCAGAATAAAAGGTATTCTGCGAAAGAAATCATGTCAGAAAGTGACATTTTACGACTGAAGTGCGAAAGAGACCATTTGCGACTAAGCCTGAAGTAAACAGAGGATTTTGACATTGACAATGACATGACAAGTATTAAACATGTCAATGTTTTCGCAAAATGTCGCGACAGAGACATTCTGCATAAGAGACATTATGAGAAAGAGACGTTTAACATCTAGGGGACATTTTGCGATAGACGCCGTTTGCGATGCTGATGGACCATTGATAGATGGTTTGATAGAAACAAAATTTCTAACCGACCACCCAGGTGTATGGATGGAGTGGTCCGTTGCCAACAAACTTTTTATATCCCGACCATCGATGCTGTGATTGGCGATATTATGACCTAGACCCATTTTAAACAGTCCCATGGAACTAATAGATAGGTATCATTTCCATGCACACATCATAAATCTCTGGTCACTCCTCTATTGTTTTTTTCACCACTGATGGCCATAAATTAATTAATTATCTGTGTGAAGATTTAATCTACGAGGCCATATTGCAGAATCTGTTTAATCTGTTATCTTTTTCTCCCGTGAGAGTATTGGATTAACTAACAGTAGTTCACAATCACAACTATAGTTTGGACATTTTTCAACATCATTTCGCATGATTTTGTGTAAGAAGTTAACAATTAAATGTCATTTGTTTCGTTGAACAACCTAGGCTTATCTTTACGCGCGGAAAAATGTGCTTAATTAGTTATTCAGTTAGAAAAGAAACATAGTTTACTTCAGAAGTCAAATACATTTCATTTAAACATAATTATACATACAGAGATATATTAGACTAGCTGTTGCCCGCGGCTTCGCCCGCATGAGTTTCGCTTAGATGAAAAATCTTTTTGTGTTCCAAACTGTTGTAACCTAAACTCGAGTCTCAAAATTTCAGCCATTTGGTTATCCCGTGTCCCGCGGGAATATATGTCGATGAACGGGAACAGATGTTCCAGATCTTCAATATTTATACGCCAGTAGAAAATGCTTGTATGGTTGAACGACTTTTGTTAGGGCGCCATTTCCATATAATTAATAGTGTGGATGGTCTCTTGGAGTTCTTCATCAGATGATCCTGATCTTCGATTTTTTTACGTCAACAGAAAATGCTCGTCAGATTGATAAACTTTTGCAAAGGTACCATTTCCATATTTCTTATAGTTTAACTGTTCTGTTAAGGTTCATTATCAGGTGTTCCAGTTTTCAAAATCAATTATAGTCTATATGTTGCCCAGGCTTGATAGCTATACAACAAAAAAGTTTCATTCAAATCCGTCCAGTAGTTTTTGCGTTAAAAGCGAACATACATACAGACAAACAAGAAATTCTAAAAAAATATTTTGTTTTCTATTATTATTTTTAGGTGTCCCTCTATCCATTTTAGTCAAAAATACTAAATTTACAGGCAAAATATTTTTACTGTTTTATTATATGTATAACAACATTTGATTTTGTCATTGACTAATTCCCAAAATTCCCACGGGAGCGAATTCGCGTGACACAGTTAGTATACGTAATACATTCGAAACTAATTCATTCTTTTACGATATCAGTTAAACAACCAAACAATATTAACTTTATGTAAACAACACAAAGTGAAGGCATCGATTCTAAACTTTTGAATAAGTAAGCTCTATTTCTTAACCAAAAGCTCTCTAAGCTCGTTGACCATAATGGCGGCACTTTATATGCCAAACTAAACAAATAGGCCGTCGAAAACGCGGGAATTGAACTCGCGACATTTTGCTACACACTAACTACCCGCCCTGGCTTTGCACAGCAATAATCCTACATTATAAATGCGAAAGTTTGGATGTGTTTGTGAGGATGTTTGTTACTCAATCACACAAAATCTACTGGACGGATTTCGGTTAAATTTTGTATACGGTTAGAAAAATACCGGGAATAGTACATAGGGTACTTTTTATCCCAATTTTCCCATGGGAGCGAAGCCCCGGGGCGCGATACTTACATAAGCGACACGCACTTCGACCAGAATGCGGAAGATATTAGGAACACCCATAACCGGTGAGCATGTATGAAGAGAGTGATGAGTGTAGAGGAAGCGAGAGAGATCTGTAAGGATCGTAGCAAGTGGACAGCGCTAGTCTCTACCTACCCCCACGGGAAAAGGCGTGATAATATGTAGGTATGTATAAATAAGCAATGAAAAATATTTCTAATGTATCATTAGTTTTAGTATTTCGATTTCATAAAAAAACAATTCATTGAATTAAAGAATGACCTTTCAAAATTGGTAATAACTCAATTTCTTAGCTGATCTTATCATCTGTCATCACATAAATACATTTTCCCATAATATCACAAATTACTTATTGACCGTTGCTCCACTGGTATAATCATGGGCTGTTTTACGTTACGTAATGGAACAGTGTGAAGTACAAACAGTCTTGATACTTTGGGTTATTCACTAACTGAACTTTTATATAAAAATATATATTTATATTTATTTGAAAGTATATATAAATTTAGTGAATTATGCTCACAAACGTACATATTATCACTCCTTTTTTCCTTGGGGGTATTTCCACTTGCAAGTAGTTGGTTACAGAATGACTGACATATTTAAACAAAAGTTTTCTAGCAGGTATTCCTACCTGCTAGAAAAAACTTTTGTTATTCCTTAATGCTAAATAAAAAAAAAAAAACTGGACATAGTGGATTTGATGACCTCTATGGCCTAGTGGTCTTCATGCCATGCTACCACACCGGAGGTCCCGGGTTCGATCCCTGGTCAGGTCAAGATTTAACATTTTTTTCAGATTGACCAGGGTCTTGGATGTTTATTTGTTTATGTAATTGTTATATATACTTAGTTATTGCTATCGCTGTCTTAGTATCTCATAACACAAGTCTCGAACTTCACGCAAATACAACTGAATGGCAATATGCTTTACAATTTTACATATCAGCAGCATTTGACGTATCACAGGCAAGAGCAAGGCGTGATGTGACATCAGAATAACTATGAATCAATGTAAAGTATCAAGATCTGTGCGTCGCAGTACAGTCCCATCTAATATACTTGTGAGAACCAGAACTCTTGCGCTCCGTCCGCGTCCTTGCTACGCAGATTTAGATAAACTTTGCCAATCGAATAGCCTCGGTCGTCGGGTTGAAAGTTTATTAAATTCGGACTTTGTATGCAGGTGAATTGAAAAACATTGGCATAATTTCTACTGGTGAAAGTTATTATGAATACGAGCAACTTTTTGCATGGGATCGTCTCTGAAATCTCAAATAAGCTAATTATTAAAAAATAAAAAACATGACTGATAATTCAAGGAATCTAAAAATACCTCTCACATCAAAATCTATTAAGCCGTTCAGAACTTATGGTGGAATAAAAAACTTACATACATACATGAACCGTGAAAACATAACACTCCTTTTTTGGTCAGTTGTGTAACTAGGCTGTTCTATAGATTTTGGTCTTTTTGATTTATTGATTTTTTTATATAGGCCATAGGTCTTTATGGTTAATTTTTGAATATTTAGGAAATGGGAAATGACTCATATTCTGATAGGTCAAAGTGGTCTTTTAACCTCTAGTATTATCTACTCGTATTTTTTTACCTAGCTATTTATTCCACTGCTGAGCAAAAGCCTCCCCTAACCCCTCCACTCATCTCTGTCCCTCGTCTTTTCATTCCAGTTCTTTCTTATCGAATCCCTTCAAATTATCAGACCATCTCGTTCTTGGTCTCCCTCTCTTCCTATAACCATCGGGTGGAATCCTGTGAGTTAGCTTTTGAGTCCATCTTTCTGTGTGCTTACGGCAGATGTTAACCTGGATGCTTTCTTACCAACTAAACTTACTACTCGTATAATAGACAGAAAAAAAATAGTTAACTAGTGAAAGCGTTATCTTCTTCTTCTTCTGCGGCTCACTTCGTCCACTGCGGGACATAAGCCTCCTCCAATGCACGCCAAGCTCCGTGATTTATTGCAGTTCATCTCTACAATGGGCCTCCAATTTTGACGATTTCATCGCATCGAAAAAAGGCATCCACGGCTGCCAGTCCAGTAATTTTCGGCCCCATCTTCCGTCCTCCCTTCGGCTTATCCATTTATTTCTTGGACCTCAGCAGCGCTTTTGATCTGGTGAATTATGATTTACTATGGCAAAAGCTAGGCGAGTCTAATGTACCTAAAGTTACAGCTAATCTGTTGAGATACTGGTACGAAAACCAAACTAATTATGTGAGATGGGGCGACAGCGCGTCTAACGATTATAGGTTAGAGTGCGGTGTTCGTCAGGGAGGGCTAACCTCTCCGGACCTCTTCAGTCTGTATGTGAACCAACTGATTGAGGAGCTGAGGAGTAGCAAAATCGGATGTCATATTGGCTCTTTATGTGTAAACAATATCAGTTACGCTGATGATATGGTGCTCCTCAGCCCCTTCATCAGTGGTCTTAGAATGTTATTGGGGATTTGTGAACGGTATGCTTTGAGACATGGTATCAAATATAACGTGGCAAAGACCGAATTCATGGTTTTTGCGAAAGGAAAAGGCCAGTTTACCTGAATGGAGCTTTAGTAGAGAGAGTAGGGCAGTTCAGGTACTTGGGTCACATAGTGTCAGAGAATCTCCGTGATGACGCGGACGTGGAGCGCGAGCGCAGGGCCCTGGCCGTGCGGTGCAACATGATCGCGCGCAGATTCGCGCGGTGTTCAAACCGGGTGAAGTTGACTCTGTTTAGAGCATATTGCCAATGCTTCTACACGAGTCAACTTTGGGTCAATTGCACCAAGCAAAAGCGTAGCGCTATCAGGTGCAGTATAATAATGCATTCCGCATCCTGATGAGGTTGCCTCGCTATTGCAGCGCGTCGGGCATGTTCGCCGCGGCCGTTCTGGACTCGAATTCGTAACTCTGACAACGAGATACTTCGAACACTGTCCGAGTATCTGAGCAGCCCTATTTTAAAATATTGGCTTTCCGTGCACCGTGACGGAAATAGTAAATAAGTACTTGTTACTATTTCAAAAATTATAATTTAATTTATTTATTTTAGTGTTTATTTAGACATTTATGTTTGTGTAAGATATGGGTCTTGTTGTATTTTATTTTATAATTTATAATTGTGCCTGAAATAAATGACTTTATTATTATTATTTATAGTTTTGTTCCATTTTTCTCCCAATTTGGGGTTACTGATTGATTACGCGGGCTTGTGGCCAAGCGCAATCAATGAAAGAAGATTTAAGAGTTTGGAGATAGAAACTTACGAACTAGACGGCATGTATTCAGGATCACAGCTTTCTGCATTAAAATAAATGTAAGGGGATGTATTTGTAGGGTTTTCAAACTGTCATGTAAGGTTTTTGGGATGACACCGGTTGAGGATATAACTATAGGGACTGTTTTAACTGAATCTACGCGCCATTGTGTTTTTAGCTCAATTGCAAGGTCTGTATATTTAGCTATTTTCTCTGTGTGGGTCGAGTTAAGGTTATGGGTATTTGGGATGGCTATATCAATTAAATAAACAGTTTTATTTATTTTGTCATGTAGGGTCACATCGGGTCTATTGTGATGAATCGTCTTGTCGGTTATGATAGTCCTGTCCCAATACAACCTATATTCGGGCGTGTCTATTACAGTCTGGGGTGAGTATTTATAATATGCTGTTTTCTTATTTATTAGTTTTAGTTTAATTGCAATGTATTGGTGAATAATAGCAGCAACCTGATCATGACGATGCTTATAATCGGTTTGTGATATAGCTCTACAGGCGCCCGTTATGTGTTGTATTGTTTCAGGACTACCATGGCAGTGTCGGCAGGCGTCATTTTGTCCAGTGGCGTCTTTGATGATAAACTTCCTATAGTTTTTGGTTTCGATAACTTGGTCCTGAATCGCTAACATAAAACCCTCCGTTTCAGGGAATAGCTCTCCTCGCTTGAGCCAGGCGTTTGATGCAACTTTATCAACATTTGGGTTCATCAAGTCAAAGAGATGTCTTCCATGAAGGGATTTTTGTAGCCGATTATTATTATTTATATACAAAAGTTTTTCTCTCCCTTTTTGAAAAAGGGGTATACCTAAACACACGGGCCGTAGCCAAGCGTAAGTAGGAAATAAGGGAATCATAGAATTGTATTGAATGAAGTCGAAATAGAAGAAGTTGTAAGGAATTTTCTAGTAAGACGACAGGTGTTTAAGATAACTGCTTTTTGAAGGAGATATTATTATTATTATGTGACCTGCCCATTTCCACTTCAGAGTAGCTACCCTTTTTGCTATATCGGTAACTTTTGTTCGTATTCTGATTTCGGTGTTTCGCACTCTGTCTCTAAGGGAAATACCGAGCATGGCTCTTTCCATAGCCCGTTGTGCCACTTTTAAACTGTGCATAGATTTTGCAGTAAGGGTCCAGGTCTCACAGCACAGTCATAGGTCATTACTGGGAGGACACATTGGTCAAACTCTCGACGTTTGAGGCTCATTGGTAGTTTACTCTTGAAGACATCATCCAACTTTCCGAATGCAGCCTATCCCAGTCGGATAAAAGCGTTATATTTAGACAAAAGTAATGCAGTAGTCAGCCGATGGTTAACGTGACTGACTTCCCACGGTGGTTAGCAAATTATCGGAATTAATGATGATTCTTGATCATTAGTAATTAAATGATTAATATCTTCGATTGAAATTAGGGTACCGTAGGCAGAAGAGTCAGTTATAGAAAGGCGTCGTTTCGCATTTCTTATCGTAGGTGTCAAGCAATATTATAAACTAGCCGCCCTCTATATTCGTCCACATACACAGTCATTTAATTGTAAGACATATGTTGTAAAGTGACGTCTTAGGAGAAAATGTAGCAGTGGAGTTTGTTGCGCCGCCTTTTCTCCACTTGCGCTTTGGAGGCGGTGGTAACCTTAGCTTTAAGTAATTTTATGACGTCAACTAACTAAAAAACAAGAATATGAGGATTTTCGTCTAATTCGGTTCGAGTAATTTTCTCACCTCCCTGCTAAACTTGAATCATCAAAATTTCATGAAAATTGTATGTAAATGTATGGTAACAAATATTTATCCTTTCTACTTACCCTATCTTTGTTTGGGAGGAAAAAATCTTCTTAGTTTCGTCATAAATATGAATAAAATTTTACATACATTAAAAAAATATTCACGACTCACTCTTGACCAAGACTTAATCAAGCAATAAATTACGATAATTTGTCTAACTCTACAAGCATTATTTATTACTCGGAAACCAATAAATTCAAAACAATGCATTTTTTCGTTTTTGCTGATGTCGAGTAAAGACAGAACTTTGATTAAATGGTGTTGGTGTAACAGGGCATGACGGAACTAAAATGTTTAACTAAACAAACAAACTTACTTTCGCATTTATAATATTGGTTAGGATTTAACATACGATACTTAATTATATACCATCTGCATCTTCAGAGATGATAGAGAGATATTTTTCTTGAGAGAGATATTTTGATATTTTGATTATTAATTAATGTGTTCAAATACATTTACTCAAGAATGTAATTAAGCAAGTCTGACTACTGACTCTGACTACTTTCTGGGGCCGGGCTGCAGGCTACCAGAGGGGTCACAGGTCGTGGATAGTGAACGGCCATTAGATATTAATGGCTAGCCGTGAATAATCCCTAGCGGAAGGGAAAATAAGCGGTCCCCAACCATGCATGCCAGAGAAGGTCACTCTGCAATCAAACCAATCCCCTCCAGCGGGCTACCCGGACATATTCTGGTACTAGGTCGCTGGAGGTCGGCGGTGTCGGGATAGCAGGACGCCGGCGTATCCAGTCGGTGATGGCGTAGGTTTGCTCTGTAGCACTCCTACAAAATCACCTTCTGCTAGGGGCGACCCAAGCAACATGGAAGCGGAACCTACAAGAGAATTACCCCAGGAGGGTACCGGCGTCGACTTGTCCGCCGGAGAATCCCTCCCCGTAGAATCTGCGCGACCCAGTGGTGGACGCGTAGAGGCTGCGGGCTGCCCCTCGTATTCTGGGGGGGGGGCCAAGTTTCGCGGAAAGAAGAAGAAGAAGAAGAAGGTTGGACCAAAGTGTCCAAAAAGGACGGACTGTATCGGAAACGCTACAGACATCCGTTGAGAAACTCTCACTACGAGAGGAAAGAGACCGCAGAGGACCATCCTCAGCCAGGCTATCCGCTCCGGTATTACCGGAGAAGGATCGGGGAGGCAAGGAGAGGTTATCTCGGTCAAAGATAAGAAAACTAAAAAAGAGAAACGCGGAAGCTCACGCAGCGGCCAACAAGCGACCGACTACCTCGGCCCCGAGCCTTGAGGTTGTCGCGGAAGGCAGTAGCTCGCGCAAGCTGAAGCGCCAAGGCACAGACCCGGATGAAGGACCGTCCCAGCAACTTCCGGCGAAACGACCGAACCGAGGGCATGGTCGCACGGAGGGACCACGCTGCTCCGCTAAGGAGCAGAGTGATCTCGCCGTGATGATACACCGAAGCGACGGGGTTTCGCTTGAAGAGGCGGGGGCGTCCTCCATCAGGAAGAAACTGACGGAGCATATACAGACCGCGGTGCGTGCCAAGGTCGGGGGCCGGAAGCTGGCGTTCGCCACCTCGGGCTTGGTGTCGGAAGGGTTCTTCCTTGTGACACCCATGACCGAGGAGGCGAAGGAGCTGGCTCCTGGGCCTAGACTTTGGCAGGCTCGGCGAGGTCTGTCTTAAAGTAAGTCCTCTGGACAGAGAAAGGGCTTCGATTTGGTTGCCCGGCCAAGAGGACGAGATTCCGTCTGACCCACTCGAATTGCTAGTGGGTCAGAACGATTATAAGGAGCACCTGATGATTCCGGAGTGGTCCCTGATCCACAAGGAGCGTTTTGCCCTGGGCACGCGACTGGTGGTCGGGATACCTCCGGACATCGTTAAGGACCATGTGTGGCTAAATTTCCAGGCCACACAGGTTCAGGTGCGACTTATAAAGTCCTCGGCTAGGGCAAGCACATCGAAGGAGAGTGCCCCTCCGGCAAAAGAAGGATCTGGACTGAAAGCCAGAGACATAGACGTACAGACGGACGAGCACTCGTGCTCCTGCAGTTGCGGTGGCAGGCAGCCGATTGCCGGTAAAGGATCTGACCAGCTGATGGGTACCTATAAGGCGGTCCCAGGAAGCGGTCGAAAGCCTGACCAGGCGATTGGCAGCCTTACGCCACAAAGTTCCCGTCCTAATGAAGACCGGGAGTCGCGGCAGCTGCCTCCTCTTGATATGGACTTCGAGGAGTCCCGTATACTGGAGGAGGATCTGCTAGACGACCCTGAGTCTAATTAGAACGGGACATAGCATATTTGGTGTGTGTTCTTCTAACACACACACACACACACACACACTACACAATGGGTCACACCATAAATAAAAAACACACAAACATTTTTAAAATTCTTCAAGTAAACCTTCACCACTGCCGAGAGGCTATGACAGAACTTAACCGGTATGTGGTTGAGAAGGGTATAGACATCGCCCTGTTACAAGAGCCATACGTGGCCAACAAACGTGTGGTTGGCCTCGGCTCCCTGGGAGGGAAACTCTTCTATCACAACGATGGTGAGCAACCCCCCGGACGTGCATTTTTGCAAGTAACAGGGTCAGATCGCTAGGACTAATAGAAACTCTATGTTACAGAGACCTTGTTACAGTGGAAATTACTGTGGAAAGGGAGAAGAACAAGAAATCAAGAGTGGCGCTTGCTTCGGCTTACTTACCCAGTGAGACCGATTATAAACCGCCATCCCAGGAGCTAGAAGAGGTGATAAGGATGTACAAAGGTAAGGACACCCAGATTGTTGTAGGCCTTGATGCCAACGCCCACCACTTGGCCTGGGGCAGCACGGACTGCAACAAGAAGGAGATCTGCTTTTGGATTTTATTGTTGCCTCTGATCTAGAAATTTTAAATATAGGAAATGTGGCCACTTTTGTCACACGCGCACGCGAGGAGGTGCTTGACATCACCATATCGACACGCGAAATTAGTACCTTTGTCAAGAATTGGACAGTCGATGAATCCGACGCTTTTTCGGACCATCGCCGAATAACGTTCAATATAGACTGTGTATGTGATAGTGTTACAATAAGGAATGCCAGGAAAACGAACTGGGACATCTTCGAAAACGAAATGAAAAAATGGGTCCCGGGGGAAACAATGGCTCTCAGAAGCAAAGAAGATCTAGACAAAGAAGCTGAAAGACTTAATAATGCCCTGAAAGTGGCATTCCACAAGGCTTGTCCATTGACGGTGATTAAACCAGGCAAGGGACAACCATGGTGGAACAAGTCACTGCAAAAAGCCAGGAAAAGAACCAAACGAGCTCTCAGAGTTGCCCTAAAGAATAAGGATGACAATGCGAGCTGGGAGAGGTATAGACAAGATAGAAACACATTTAAATATGACTGTCGTAAAGAAGACAGGGGAAGCTGGAAAGTATATAGTGGGGAAATCTCCAGCTACCCTGAAGCAGCAAGACTGGTGAAAGTACTCACCAAGGATAGAAGCAGCCAACTAGGTAGCATTAGGAAGGATAAAGTTCTAATCACTAACCCAAAAGAAATCTTAGAGAACATGATGAACACGCATTTTCCTGAATGCGTGGACTTCGTCGATGAAGAAATGACCACGGTGACCTACTCCGGAGGTGCTACAGCGGTCATAACAAAAGAATGGATAGAATGGAGTGTGGAGTCCTTCCAACCCTACAAATCACCTGGGCCGGACGGGATTATCCCGAAAATGCTCCAAATAGCATTGAAGTATATTATAGAAGACCTACTGAAACTGTTTTCAAGCAGTATCGGTACCAACTACATACCAAAATGTTGGAGAGAGGTAAGAGCAGTCTTCATTCCAAAGCCGGGAAAAAGCTCGTACCAAGAAATGAAATCTTTCAGGTGCCTAAGCCTTTCCTCCTTTATGTTAAAGACAATAGAGAAAATTTTAGACAAACAAATAAGATCTGAAATAGAAAAGACCTCAAATCCACTACATGGAAATCAACATGCATATATGGAGGGCAAATCTACAGAGACTGCCCTCCATAGCATAGTGACACGGATTCAGAGATCAATTAGCGAATCGGAATATGCCCTTGGGTGTTTCTTCGATGTGGAAGGAGCATTCGATAAAGCAACCCCGGAATCAATAGAACAAGCTCTTGAACGAGAGGGTATAGACAAACAGATTTCAGGATGGATAAAAAACATGCTGAAACATAGATCAATCACTGCAGAGCTAGCAAACACCACACATACAATAAGAGCAAAGAGGGGTTTCCCACAAGGTGGTTGTCTTTCACCCCTCCTGTGGTGTCTGCTTATAGATGAACTTATCCAAAAACTAAACAAACTGCACATATACACACAAGTATATTCAGACGACGGTGCACTTCTAGTATCAGGAAAAGTTCTTAGTGTCATAAGAGATATTATGAATAGAGGATTAAAAGTAACCCTAGAATGGTGTAGGAGCAAGGGACTAAACTTGAATCCAAATAAAACCAAGCTCGTTTTATTTACCACCAAAAGGAACAAGTCGTTACCTGCTCCTATCCAAATCAATAACACCAATCTAGAGATGGTAAGAGAAATCAAGTATCTGGGTGTTATCATAGACGACACACTTACCTTCAAGACTCACATCGTGGACACTTGCGCAAAAGCGAAAGTGGCCATGATGCAGTGCCGAAGAGCGATAGGAAGAACCTGGGGAATGAAACCCGAAATATTCATATGGGTATACAAGGCAATAATAATGCCAAGAATTCTTCACGGTGCCATAGTGTGGTGGCATAAAGCTGCTCAAAGTACCAACAAAAGGGAACTAGACAAGGTCCAAAGACTGGCTGGACTGATGGTATCGGGGGTGATGAAATCAACCCCGACGGCGTCACTAGAAATGGCCCTCGGTCTAAATCCATTGGACATAGAAATAAAAAGGAGGGCAACAGAGCAATGGTTTCGACTAAAAAGCCATAAACTCTGGAAAGGGATACACACAGACAAAGGTCACGTGGAAATAGAACGCGAATATATAGGTAACCTGTCAATGATCCTAGCAAATAATGATCTCATCAGGAAAGCAAGGATCTTTGACAAAAAGTACAAGATACACATAGGTACCAGAGAAGACTGGAAAGTCGCAGATGAGGCGGGCATTGTCGCGACAACCTGTTTCACTGATGGCTCCAGGAAAGAATCTACAAAGCTATCTGGCTCCGGTATACTGATCATACATCAGGACGGCACAGAATATGAAAGAACCGTAAAATTGGGCAAATATGCTAGCGTGTTCCAAGGAGAAATAAACGCAATCCTGGAGTGTGTGAACACTATAAGCGAATGGCCCGACAATACGGAAAAAGTCATCATATACAGTGACAGTCAAGCAGCGCTAAAAGCACTAGATAAAGAAGAAACAACGTCGGCGTTAGTTAAAGAATGCAAGGATGCTCTGAACAGGCTGGCCAACAATACTGCGGTCACTGTGGCCTGGGTTCCAGGTCATAGAGGCATAACTGGCAATGAAAGAGCAGACGAACTTGCTAGGAAAGGAGCAGATGAAACCTTCGTGGGACCTGAACCCAGACTTCCCATAGCCTATGGGATAACGAAAGGCGTCATCAAGCATAGAATGAAAGTAGAATCCAATAGAAGATGGAGAAGAACTAGAAGTCTAAGACAATCTAAAATCTTCATCAAAGCAGTAGACCAAAGGAAATCAAAACGCCTGCTCAAGTTGAGCAGGAGGAACATTAGAATCATTATAGGAATCCTCACAGGACACTGTCAACTGAACAGGCACTTGACAGTGATTAAGCAAATGGACGATCCCATTTGTCCCAGCTGCCTGGAAGAAGAGGAAACTAGCTTTCACTTAGTAGCAGAATGTCCTGCATTTGCCGCTGCAAGGAGAGAAATATTGGGCTCAGACGTCCTATCTGAGGATGATCTGAGCAACATTACAATAGGGCAGATGTTAAAATTCTGCAAAGTAACAGGTAGATTCAATGGGTCGCCACCAACGTGAGTTACCAGGTAACTCAAAACCCTATACGGGTCTCGGGGAATTGGGTGAAATGGTCCCAGCATAAGTGGACTGATCACCCGTCTGGTGCTCGCGCTGGCGTCCCCACATAGTAAATAATAAATAATAAGTCTGACTACAGTATATCGGGTTAGAAACTCCTATAAAAATATTAGTGAATCATTTTTTATTTAAATTGGAATTCTAGATACAATCAGCAGTAAAAAAATGGAATGAAGAATGAATTAAAATCGCTTTACTCAGGTAGGCTTAAATAGTACTTTTAAATCGACATATTACTTAGTTAGTTGACGTCAGAATCCAAAGCGCAATTCGAGAAGAGGCGGCACAACAAACTCCACTGATAAAATTATAAAAAAATAGGCAACTCCCTTTACATCAGAATGTTTATTAATAGGTATCCATACTAATATTATAAATGCGAAAGTTTGGATGTGAGTTTGTGAGTTTGTGAATTTGTGAGTTTGTGAGTTTGTGAGGATGTTTGTTACTCAATCACGCAAAATCTACTGGACGGATTTCGATGAAATTTGGTACAGAGGTAGATAATGACCTGGAATAGCACATAGGCTACTTTTTATCCCGGGAAAAAGCACTGTTCCCGTGGGAAATTCACGCGGGCGAAGCCGCGGGCAACACTGACACACATCTTATTCTTTTTTAATAAATTCAAATCCATAACCCATAGACAAAAGTTCCATTAAATTCATCCTCCAACATCCACTGCTGTATTTTCTTTAAAGACGTCGTCACTTTACAACATACTCGTATGAAAGAACTGTCTGTGTGGACGAATATACATTGAATTTGAATATACATTGGATATTGAATGAATAGGAAACCGGAAAAGGTTATAAGAATTATTATAAATATGCAATACGAACTGCGCCCCAAGGGTTCGCTTGCGTCGGAAATTTGGGATAACAAGCTAATTATTTAATCAGTCGTGTAAAAATAAAAAACACGACTGATAACTTACATAGCCTATGTCACTCGGAGGAATGCAAGGAATCTAACAATACCTCTTACGTTAAAATCTGTTAAGCCGTTCAGGACTTAATAAATATGATGGAATAAAGAAACTTACATACATACATGAACCCTGAAAACATAACACTCATTTTTGGTCAGTCGTGTAAAAAGTACCCTGTGCTATTCCCGGTAATTTTATACTCCTAGCTATAATGTGTATGCGAAATTTCAGGAAGATTGGTGATAAAGCGTGAAGAGGTAACAAACATACTTACTTTCGTATCATACTAATATTATAAATTCGAAAGTTTGGATGTGAGTTTGTGAGGATGTTTGTTACTCAATCACACAAAATCTACTGGACGGATTTCAAATTTGTTATATGGGTAGAAAAATACCGCGAATAGCACATAGGGTCCCGAAATTACGACGGTTATAATATTAGTTAGGAGTGGGAATTGGAAAAAAGTCGGGAATTAGTAAGCAGAACTGTAAATGCTGATTTTCAATTCATCTATTATTTTTTACTTTACCACGTGTACCTAGTCAACAATACAGTTATTATAGACACGCAATATTAATTGAATTTACGTGATTACGATTACCTTGTATGGATTATCGCCAAGATTACTACTTTTTTACACGACTGACCAAAAAAGGAGTGTTATGTTTTCAGGGTTCATGTATGTATGTATGTAAGTTTCTTTATTCCACCATAAGTCCTGAACGGCTTAACAGATTTTGATGTGAGAGGTATTTTTAGATTCCTTGCATTCCTCCGAGTGACATAGGCTATATGACGTCATCATAAAAACAAAATGGCGGATTATATATGTGATAAATAGCAGACCAAAAAAATAAAATTTGATCAATCTTATCGAGTGGGGTATCAAATTGAAGGGCTTTAAAAGGCGATTTCAAAAATGTATATAACTTATATGTTTGTATGTACTTTTTTAGTAAAAACTTGTCAGTCGTGTTTTTTATTTTTAATAATTAGCTTGTTTACTAAAATGTTGCTGATGTTTGAAAGCTATGCTATTTGTCTTTATTTTTAAGTGAAAGCTTCTTGAGGTACGCTAAGCACATTTAATTTTGGGGGTATTGAATTAGAATGAGGTGAAATACTCGACTACTTAACGCTTGAAGTAAGACTCGAGTATACGAGGAACATTTTAAAAAGCGCCTGTTCATTTTATATACGCAATAAGTTACTTTCCGTCGTAATGATGTCCGTCCAGTAGGAGACCAGATATTGTAGAAAATATGCAGCCAATACTATGTTTTTTTAACTAGTCTGTCGGTGTTGTGCTGGCCCACTGCTGGGCTCCCCCCCCCCAAATTATACACCAAAGCCTTCCCCTTGATCCACTCCGTCCATTGGTGAAAACTGCATGAAAATTCAGTAGTTTTCGACTTTATGGCGAACATACAGACAGACGCGGCGGTGGGGGACTCTGTCCTACTATCCTACTTACATTATAAATGAGGAAGTTTGGATATGAGTTTGTGAATTTGTGAGGATGTTTGTTACTCAATCACGCAAAATCTACTGGACGGATTTCGATGAAATTTGGTACACGGGCAGAAAAATACCGGGAATAGCACATAGGGTACTTTTTATCCCGAAATCCCAACGGGAGCGAAGCTCGCTCGCGGCTAGTTTTAAACTAAGGATTTAGGGATAAAGTCGTTAGGATTCGAACCCTAAACCTCTGTCACAGTCAGTTGACTCCTGGTAAATCACCAATTAACACGTGACCCGGGCATCGAACCCAGTGCCCGGCGGAGCATAGGGCGCTCCGTGAACCGTACACAGTCGGTAATGTATGGATTAGGGTTGGCAACATTTATTCGTCAAAATAAATTATTTTCAAAATTATGTATTTACTAGCTGCGACCCGGGGATTTGCTCCCGTGGGAATTTCTGGATAAAAAGTACCTACCTTATGTGCTATTCCCGGTATTTTCCTACCCGTGTACCAAATTTGTAAATAATCAAAGCATTTGTTTGTTTGTTTCTTTGTAGTATCTTTATTGTACTAAGGATACATAGTGAACGTAACATAAATGAAAAGGTAAATATGAAATGGCGGACTTATCCCATGAAGGGATCTCTTCCAGTCAACCAGCGATAGATCGAGAGGATATATCTATACATATAATAAAACAGTAAAAATATTTTGTCTGTACATTTAGTATTTTAGACTAAAATGGATAGAGGGACACTTAAAAAGAACAATGGAAACCAAAAAAAAATTTTTGGAATTTCTTGTCTGTCTGTCTGTCTGTCTGTCTGTATGTATGTACGCGTTTCACGCAAAAACTACTGGACGGATTTGAATGAAACTTTTTTTGTTGTATAGCTATTAAGCCTGGGCAACATATAGGCTATAATTGATTTTGAAAACTGGAACACCTAATGAAGAACCATAAACTATAAGAAATATGGATATGGTGCCTTAACAAAAGTCGTTCAACCTGATGAGCATTTTCTGCTGACGTATAAAAATTGACGATCTGGAACATCTGATGAAGAACTCCAAGAGACCAGCTACACTATAACATATATGAAAATGGCGCCTTAGCAAAAATCGTTTAACCTGATGAGCATTTTCTGCTGACGTATAAAAATTGAAGATCAGGAATATCTGATGAATAACTCCAAGAGACCAGCTACACTAGGTATAACATATATGGAAATGGCGCCTTAGCAAAACTTGATTAATCTGATGAGCATTTTCTGTAGACGTATCGATTCGATTAAAATCCGAAACATCTGAAACAGTTTGGAACACAAAAAGACTTTTCGTCTAAGCGAAACTCACGCGGGCGAAGCCGCGGGCAACAGCTAGTTTACTCAATAAAAGGGTAGAAGTAAGTACGTACAAACAGAAGAAATTTTATCGAAATCCGTCCAGTAGATTTTGCGTGATTGAGTAACAAACTTCCTCACAAACTCACATCCAAACTTTCGCATTTATAATATCAGTAGAAAAGTAGGAATTAGGAATATAGTAAAACAATGGTATATACGGTTGGCAACCCTGTGTCCTGTGACTGTCGTATACACGACATACATTGCGCAGTTTCGCCTCGTGTGAACGCAAAGCTCGCGTTAAACAAAGCAATGTACGTTGAATGGACGCACCGTTGGGACTTTGTGTACTATGGGACTTAGTATGTGTGTGTCAAGTGTAGGCTACCGGTGCAATGTGCCTGGAAGATGCTCTACTTGAAAAATGTGAGTGAGATTTAAATAATGCTTTACTTTTCTAAATCTCTATTGTAATTGAGCATTATTTTACTGTAAGAAAAAATATACGTACACCTGTTTCCCATGAGGAAGTGTGTAGAGACCACGAAGATCAACTCTTTATTACACCATTTATAGAAAAAAATACAAAAACAATCGTGGTAGAGTCTATGAAATCTATCTCTTCCTCTACAATCATCAGTCCAGTCACTCTCTTCATACATGTATGAAGAAAGTGTTCTTAGGCGGAGTAGCCTTGTTGTAAAAGTGGCAAATGCTACGGGTCCCTCCCGGGAAATAACTCATAGGTATTGATTCTCTTTCGAAATAGCAAAATATGCGAACATTTGCTACATTTATGGTCATATCTTTTGATTACGTTGACGAATAAGTTTGATTATTTCACAGCTGAAAAAATCAAACTTTTAAGAAACCGTAGGCCCAAATATCTGAGAAAAAAGGTGTTGACATATCCCAAGGGTTCCGTTTTTACGTTTTGAGATACGGAACCCTAAAAATGACAAAAAATCCGCAATTGTATAAGTATCTTTTTATTTTTGTTACTTTTAATTATTTATCTTTATAA
Source organism: Ephestia elutella (assembly GCA_018467065.1). NCBI lineage: Eukaryota > Metazoa > Arthropoda > Insecta > Lepidoptera > Pyralidae > Ephestia > Ephestia elutella. The sequence continues at coordinate 1,348,135 of CM031565.1, forward strand.
AGAGAGAGCCCACTATTTAGCTAAGCGTGGCCTTCGAGTCTCACGACTCTTGGCTCTATCTACCCCATAAGGGATAAAGACTATTTATGTATGTATGTGTTTATTGTGTTTGTAATATCTTTATTGTACACATTGTGTACAATAAAGATATTACAAACACAATTTCTTTTTCAAATTTTATGAAATAGAGCATATTTCCATACGTGTCACGCGCCGCCTGCCCCATTCAATATAACACAGCACACATTCACATTCTCAACAGGTGCTGCACGTGTGTGGAGTATACAGCATGTTCTAATTTTGTTTTTTTTTCATCGTCCGATAACTAAATTTAATAATCTTTAGACTGTATATTATAGTGGCTGTCTTATTTTAAAAGTGTTAACGAATACTTAAATCCTATTTTATCCTAAGGATATTTTAAATGCGGAAGTTTGGATGTGAGGTTGTTAATTTGTGAGATTGTGAGGATGTTTATTACTCAATCACGCAAAATCTACTGGACGGATTTCCATCAAATTTGGTACACGGGTAGAAAAATATCGGGAATATCAGATAGGGTACTTTTTATCCCAAAAATCTAACGGGAGCGAAGCCCCGAGGGCAGCTTGTTTAATATTTTTTTTGTTTATTTGGTTTTTTTAATGTCAAATATTGGAAATAGAGTTAGGGACACAAGATATTTTATCTAAAATTGGGTTTAAAAGTTCAATAATTATGTCTTTTCTTCTCCTTATGTATTTTTTTATAAGTAAGACGGTAGAGCAGATTGTTCGATATGTTACAAAAATATTTGGGGACTATATTTTACAAAATTTTTTTTTAAATATTTAGCCGCTTGGTTATACGGTTATAGTTCAATAAAAAAATTGCTAACATGGTAAAAGAAAATTACAAAAAAAAATATTTATTTTAGTAGAATTTTCATATTTTCAATTTTGTCTTTGACTTTTAGTACTTAAAGTGTTTTTTTGCATTTATAATGCTCTTGCTCTAAAAAAAAACATATTTGGTCAGTCAGAGCAAGCGATAAAAAAAGCAAAAAGGCAACCTTAAAAAATAAGATAATCTTTTCTTATACTATATAACCTTGGCTCTATCTATCTAACCTTGTAAAATAAATTCAATCTCCAACTTTTGGAACACCATGTATTTCTTATCACTGCCTCACCTATACGTGTGACTCATCTACAAACTTCTAATACTATCGAAAACACCTTATTACAATGTTGATAAAGTCCATAGTCGGATACATTAACTGAATTTTTATTGATGTACCCATGGAACAGTATCCAATTTAATTTGAACTCCCCCGTCGCCTTCCATTCATAAAAATAATAGCACAAGAAGGACGAATATACTGTTGTCCATAGGCCTTGAAATTTTGGTCGAGATCCGTTCGAATTTTGAAAACTCAATTTCGTATTCACATTTGTGCGCCGGCCCGCGCCAGACGTCCGCCATTTTGTTTTGTTTACTTTTTAAATTGTAACTTTTTAATTTTCGTGTGTGCATAGAAATATTGTTTAGTGAAGTTATTTATTTCGTGGAATCAAGGATTTTCACTAATTTGTAAGTATCCTTTTAAACGAATATAATAGTTTAAAATTACCTCCTTGCGATATTATATAAAAGTTAAAGTATTTATTACCTAAGATAAAACGTAGTAGATAGAACATTTATGTACCTATTTTACTACAAGTAAATTTCTTATCTATCTTACATACGTGCTAGGTATTTATACAATCTAGCTCAACTATTCGTAGATATTCGTAACAATCATTCCTAGCGGTTTCTACTCTAGTTTAGATATCGGTCTAAATTTTTGAATGAATAAATTACTTAGTATAGGTATTTTGTACCATAAATTACGATAATAAAGTAATCTTATCATCTATCATTATCAATTACCTATATCATCATCATCATATGACTGCAGCAGCAGCAACGGAAGCAGAGAGCCTCAAAAGGCGAAAATATGTGGTTTTTGGCAATAACTACATTTTTGAGCCTTTTGGGGTGGAAACGTTGGGTCCATGGGGTCCATCAGCTCACCAGCTTTTTATGTTTATTTCGAAAAAGCTGGTCGAGGTACCTATGCTGGCAGCTTCTTTGGCCAAAGGCTAAGTATTGCCACAGATTACTTAAGTATTGCCATACAACTTGGCAATGCAGCCAGCCTTTTGGGCTACGTTCTTGAGGGGCTGTACAACTTGTAATATTTTTTTATTTTTACATTCCTTAATTTTTTATTTTCGTATTTTAAAATTAACTTGAATTTACAATTAATTGGCTTAAAATCATCATATTCCTCATATTTAAAATCATCTTATCCCATCATCTGGGGTCGGCGAAATATGTCTTATACTTCCATTAATCTCTATTCCCTGTCATATCAACATTCACTCCCAACGCCTTCATATCACGCAGTGCATTCATCTCTTTTTGGGTCTTCCTCTTCTCCTGTGACCATCCACTTTCCTTTTCACCGTCTATTAATTGGATACTGGTCTTCTATATCCTACCTTACTACTTAATCCTAACTAATATTACAAATGTGAAAGTGAGTTTGTTTTTTTGTTACCTCTTCACGCTTTATCTACTGAACCAATATTCCTGAAATTTTGCATACACTTAGTTAGAAGTACTGAAAAGGACCTAGGGTAACTTTCATCTCGGGAAAAATCTCTGCTCTCGTGGGAAATTCACGCGAAGCCGCGGGCAAACGCTGGTACTTAAAAGCTGAAGAGTTGTTTGTTTGAAACTACCGCCCTGGTTTGAAAAACTGAATGAATGAATGAATAAAAAAATTTGTTCTTCTTACGATAGTTACTTTCATGAGGAAACATATACTTAAGCTATTCAGAATCCCGGAATTCACACGAGAACGAAGCCGCGAGGCATTGCTCGTAATATTACTAATGAAATTTATGTTCGTTACTCAATTTTAAACTCTATTTCTCCTCAACCTATCAAAGAATTTTGACAATTTGTACCAGTGTACAAATTGTTCGTTTCGTTCGCTTTGTTCTCGTGTGAATTTCGAGATTCTGAATAGCTTAAGTATATGTTTCCTCATAAAAGTAAGTATCGTAAGAAGAACAAATTTTTTTATTCATTCATTCATTCAGTTTTTCAAACCAGAGCCGGTAGTTTCAAACAAACAACTCTTCAGCTTTTAAGTACTAGCGTTTGCCCCTTACACTGGTACAAATTGTCAAAATTCTTTGAAAGGTTGAGGAGAAATAAAAATTGAGTGACGAACATAAATTACATTTGTAATATTACCACAGAATACATAATAGTACAAGTATATTACGAGCAATGGTCAAAGGTATATTATGGCCCGAAAAACAGACCTTTGGCTGTGCCTACCCCGTAAAGGATAAAGAATGTACTGTATTAGCATGTATAGGGCAAGTACCTACTTTTACCTATGCGAGTAGTAATATAAAGAATCGAATTAGTTAAAAACGAATAAGAGTTTTGAGAGAAAAAATCTCTAATATAAATATATTCGTTTTGGTGCAAATTGGCAAAATTAACGAATTTATCACCATCCATTGATGTATTGTTATCAAAATGATGATAAAATATGCCTCAAGTATAGTACTTATCTTCATTATCAACATGTTTAGATAGGTAACATAAAAAAATAAGCATGTAAGTACGTAGTTTACATAATTTATTTAAATTTAATATTGTCTCTGAAGTTATGTTTGTTTGTCAATCAAAAGAGATCAGAGATCTCAAAAATATCTATCGTAGAGATGGGTGTACATACATACATAATATCACGCCTTTTTCCCGTGGCGTAGGCAGAGACTAGCGCTGTCCACTCGCTACGATCCTTACAGATCTCTCTCGCTTCCTCTACACTCATCACTCTCTTCATACATGCTCTCAGGCTATGGGTGCTCCCAATATCTCCCTTTTTCGCCGGACAGAAATAGTTTCTGCCCGTTTATTCTTATATTTATTGGCAAAAACCGTTTATTCCCGTTTATTCTCGGACGTAATCCCATCTCTAATAATTAGGGAGACCTTTTATTAATTACTAGCTGTTACCCGCGGCTTCGCCCGCGGCAAAAAAAGATTAACCATTATCCCGCGCCCCTGTGAAACTGTTGTTTGAGCGCGAGTTAGCACTTTATTCACGATGGAGCGAGTTGAAAAATAGGTAAAATAGCAAATAGGCAAAATTACAAATTCATAGACAAATACCGTTTATACACTCGCATATATATGTGTGCATGAAATTTTGTAAGGCTGCTTGCGTGCGTGTCGTGATTTTCAATCAAAATGGCGCGAAAATTTCATCGTTACCGACCGCGCATAGATAGATAGATAGATATATTGATAAAGATATAAAATAATAAAAAAAACGTATCAACAGGTCATAAAAAGTAACCTGAACCTAACTTCGTTTCCGCCCTCAAAATCTTTCCGGGCGGTCTTAAAAAATAACCTAAACCTAACTACTACTATCTTCTCAATATACAAAATTTAATACTAAAAAAAATTACAATTTCGGAAACATTGTTTATTTTTAGACCAACCGCGAATTGGACCAACTGCGAATTTAACCAACCGCGAATTTGACCAACCGCGAATTGGACCTTTTTTGGAACAATCACGCCTAAACCGTGTCAGTGATGTCTACAGCGAAGTGCTGGGCGGGGTGGGGTGCGGTATTTGAAATGAGTGCGGGGCGGTGAGTGACCGATATGTACGGTAAGTTAGTACTACTTACGCTACACATAAACATTTATAAAAATATTACTCGAAAGAACATTCTTCGCGAAAAAATATTGAAAGAACTTGTCCGCGGTAAAGTACCATCTCGTGGCAGGCCGTGAGAACTAAAGGCAAGTATTTAATTAAAGCGCCATCTAATGACAAATTAGATGTAATGGAAAAAATGTAGTGTACCTCATACGGCTATGTTGCGCGCCCCGCCTCTGCACGCAATGTACATCACAACCAACTCACTGATGTTCCTTCACACACATAATATATAGAAGTTTGAGCAGAGTGCCATTAGTCCGTGCACTCAGCAGCGGTCCGCACACCTCGACGTATCCGGGCATACTGCCGGCCGGTGCAACGGCCCGTTTTATATGGAAGTAGTGGGGAGGCTGTCGTAACGTCACTTTGACGTAATGTCACTTAGACATAACGTTACTTTGACTTAACGTCACTTTGACATGACGTCTATTTTGTCAAATAATAGATGGCGTTACTATAATTGGTATCCCATGCCCACGGGAACCATTTTTTCCGGGATAAAAAGTAGCCTATGTGCTATTCCAGGTCATTATCTACCTCTGTACCAAATTTCATCGAAATCCGTCCAGTAGATTTTGCGTGATTGAGTAACAAACATCCTCACAAACTCACAAATTCACAAACTCACAAACTCACATCCAAACTTTCACATTTATAATATTAGTATGGATTACAAACTAGCTTTTCCCCACGGCTTCGCCCGCGTGAATTATTCACGGGAATTTTTCTTTTCCCAGGATGAAAGGTATCCTATTTCCTTCTCAGTACTTCTAACTAGGAAGCTTGGTTCAGTAAATAAAGCGTGAAGAGGTAACAAACAAACAAATGAATAAAGAAACTGACTTTCGCATTTTATAATATTAGTTAGGACTAGCCGCGGCCCGGGGCTTCGCTCCCGTTGGAATTTCGGGATAAAAAGTACCCTATGTACTATTTTCGGTATTTTTCTACCCGTGTACCAAATTTCATTGAATGAGTAGCAAACATCCTCACAAACTCACAAATTCACATCCAAACTTTCGCATTTTTAAGGTTCCGGTTAGTAAACAAGGAACCCTTATAGTTTCGTCATGTCTGTCCGTCTGTCCGCAGTTAATCTCAGAGACTACTGGTACTAGAAAACTGTAATTTGGTATAGATATACACATTTATTATGCGGAGTTAACTGAAGAATGAAATTACGAAAATATTTTTTTTAGGGACCCCTACCCCTACACCTTAAATGGGAATGTTTTTTTTTTCTTTCTATTATACCATCGTGTGGGGTATTATTTGATAGGTCCTTTAAAAATATTATGAGTATGTAAAGACCATTTTTTGTTTTAGGAGTCCGTTTGGGAAATATTTAACTTTAAAGTGCTAAATTTTGTTAGAGTCAAGTGTCCCCCTCGACAGGAAAATGGTGGAGGATGGATACATGAAATAAACTATAATAACTAGCAAATATAATTAATTTAAAAGGAAAATTATCACGGTTATGTAGACTTTACACGTTAATAAGTGGAGTGGCAGTCGTGTAGAATAGACTGACTCCTTTTTGCGGTATGAGGACCTTAAAGTTATACCTTGGGCTCGGAGAAGACCTCGGTTAAACGGCCTATATGTGAATATATGAAAGGTAGAAGTTCAACAAATTCGGCAATTCGACAGAGCTCGACAATCGCTTACCTTGCTCGCTGCTGAAAGCTTCTCCTGGTGATCACCAGATTTCTTCTGAACACAAGTGGCTCCTTCGGAAGATCCTGGTTCTTGCGGTGAATCTCAAAAACGGCGCGCGCGCACGGCACTGGACGCGTAAACACGCACGATCTCAATGATGTACGGTTCGAGACTAAAGTGTGACAATCTGCGACGCTTTCGGGAAGGCAAGTAGATTCTATCTCGCTCCCTCATTTGCCCGCTAAAGGGGACAGCGATATCAAGTTGCCTCGTCATCGAATTTGTTGAGAAAAAGGAAAGTATAAAAAATTGGAGGCTGATGGCCTCAACATAGCTCCCCGCCTTGAAAGGTCCAGAGCTTTCAAATTAAAATATAGACAAGAAGCTAGGTGGATAGATTAGATAAGATAGATTAAGCTAGGAGGGTAGATTAGAGGTAATAGCGGTCTGAGAATATCAGCGAATCGATATCTATGGTAGAAATTATGATTAAATAAGCGGTTTAATTAAATTGCGGTTTGATTAAATTGCGGTTGATTAAATTGCGGTTTGATTAAGTTGCGGTTTGATTATTGGGTAGGCAAAGGATACAGCTTTGTGACAGGACGCTTATATGTGCCTGACACAGTCTTGACTAAAGCCACACGAATTATACCATCCGATCCAGGAAACACCTCCTTTATGACACCCAATGGCCAAGTCAAGGGCGGTACGTTATCTTGACCCAAGAGAACGACAGTGCCTATCTCTATGGGACGATCGTGAGTGCACCATTTCTGACGGACTTGCAGCGTATGCAGGTATTCAATACGCCACTTTTTCCAATATGATAACACGAGTTGATCCAAAAGTTTTTTACGCTTTGTCAAATTCATACTTTCCTCTGTTAATTCAGAAGAAGGTAAATAAGTAATGGGACTGGACATTAAAAAATGAGCCGGCGTGAGAACGTCAGGATGCGGATCAGATGATAAAACACTAAGAGGCTGACGAAGCCAGGACGGGCCGTTATAATATAAGGAATGTACAATTAACTCCGAAGGCAGCATGCCACGTGAAAGACAATCGCTAGGATTCTCTTTCCCTGATACGTGATTAAAACAAGCGGCAGGTAAATTTTCCTGAATTTTTGCAATACGGTTGCTAACAAATATAGACCACCTATGAGGGGCAGAATGGATCCACGAGAGCGCAATAGTGGAATCCGAAAACGCATAAGTACCGGCAATCGGAATGCGGGCAGAAAGCTTCTCTCTGACAACCCAGGTTCACTGTCCCCAGACCATATGTGGCCTGTAGACGGAAATCACTACCAGTCCACGGACCGCATGTGGTCTGTTCGTCCATACAATTTTAAAGCTTTTTATCGCAGTGAACGTTGAAAGAAAGGCGTTTATTTCACGTGAACTTGACAGGACATATCACATAGAATACAAAAAGTGCTGGGACATAGAGAACAGACGTACTATTTTATCGATATCGCGATTTGAAAAAAAATGTAATTTTAAAAAAAGACAAACGATTACTTTATTACATTTTATTGCATTTTTTAAGGTAACTAAATAAAAGATAAGTAGAATAAAACATACAATATACTGAAAAAGAAAATATTTATTGAAAAAAGGAAAAACATTTCAAAAAAAGGACATGTTAACGTGAGCTTTTTGAAAACACTGAAGATAATATGGTTTGGTACCAAATGTTGCATATTTGTGAAACTCTTTTCGCTATATTTGTGGCAGCTGCAGATGTTTCACCTTTTTGGTATCTGTTACACTATCATCATCGACATAATCAGGTACAGCACTACGTACTTCGGTTTTATTTTTTCATTTTCTCCTTCGTCCGACGAATTTGACGAATTATTTTGTTCATATTCACTCTCTTCTAATATTCTTCTCAACTCTTCATCCGTCAACCGCTGTTTCTTACTCATTTTCCCGCAAAAATACAAAATTCAAAAGTAACAAAAACAAAAAACAACGAACATCCTATAATTTCTTTCGACTTTTGAACAAACGTCATATTATACGTCACTTCTCACTCAGGTACACTATTTTCACGTATGTCATCGTAAATAATTAACAAAGATAAATTGTCAATGTCCTTTTTACTTGACACTGACAACAATATGCACAGAAAGTGTATCAAAAATATATTTTTTTAAACATACCACATATGGTCTGTGGACTCACGGGACGATTTTGGTCAATTTCGTTCTGGTGAGTCCACAGGCCGTATGTGGTATGTTATAAAAAATATATATTTCAATTATGTATACATAAAATTAACAACATATATGTCTTATCTACATCCCTGAGATACTAATTTTCACAAAAACTTAACTGGACTTGTGAGCCATTTCCACTTTGAAACTTGGACAGTGAACCTGTTAACAAGTTTAGACAGCAACAAAGCAGCAACGAGTTCTAACCGAGCTAGTGTTGTTACTTTAGCGGGGGAAACCTTGGATTTCGCACAAAGAAGGCGGACCGTTATATTACCTTGAGTATCAGAAATGTGTAAATATACACAGCAACCATAGCCACTAAAGCTAGCATCACAAAAGGCCACAATGTTTAAGACAGATTCTGCAAAAACTCCAACATGACGTGGGATTTTAAGAGCAGATAGTGCGGGAAAATCCCGTGCTAAAGCAGTGAAGCGGTCTATGATTGGCTGCGGAGGTACCTCATCCCAATCTATCTTGGCTAACCAAAGTTCTTTAATAAGTATTTTAGCGTACAAAACGACCGGCGCTACAAGGCCAAGTACGTCGAATAAGCGAGCAATTAATGATAAAATGGTGCGTTTTGTACATTTACTGTCCACTGGGCTGGTTGTCAAAGAAAAAGTATCTTCAGCGGGCTCCCAGGTTAAACCAAGGATTTTAAAATTGTTAATATTGTTATCCATACTAGAAAAATTAACTGATAAGCGGTGAGACGCAGGGAGGGTCTCTAACAAAGCGGGTGAATTGCTGGCCCATTTGACAAGGTCGAAGGAACCTAATTTAAATAAATCAATTAAGTTGTGTGACAACTTTATAGCGGTTTGTTCATCAGGAACAGAATAAACATAATCATCCATATAAAACTGGGTTTCTACCAATTTGGATGCGTCCGGAAAGCGGTCGCTATGCTCACACGCCAGATGGCGTAGTGTGCGCATGGCTAAGTAAGGGCTAGACGCCAATCCAAAAGGCACGCGGTTGAAATTAAAGGTGCGAATAGGCTCATTCTTATTGAAGCGGAATAAAATTCGCAAGTATTCGCGGTGATGCGGATTAACACCGATTCTTAAAAACATCTGTTTAATATCTGCGGTCATAGCTATGGGAAACGTACGAAAATCAAGTAATAACAAAAATAAGTCGGCCTGTAAATTCGGCCCGACATGTAAAATGTCATTGAGTGACAACCCTGAGTGCGTCTTAGCGCTGGCGTCCAAAACCACACGAATACTATCTTTGTCGGGCCTAATGACCGCATGGTGCGGTATGTAATAGCCCTGTTCTGTTAATTCAGAATCAGGTACTTCCGATAAATAACCCTGAGATATATAGTCGGTGATGGTTTTATTATAATTTTCGCGTAGGGTTGGTACGTGCGCAAATTTACGTTCGAGGGCCAACAGGCGGCGGTGGGCGACTGCACGAGAATTACCCAACTCAGAGGGGTTCCGCGAAAAGGGTAGGTCAACAAAATACCTACTGTCTTTAAACGTGACGGAAGAACAAAAAATGTCTTCGCACTCTTTTTCGGATGGACTAATAAGCCGTGAAAATGGTACTTCCTCCAATTCAAAGAACTTCTGTAAACCCGACTCAATGTCAGTATTAGTCAGCGCGGTAAACGAGGAAGATTGAGAAAACGAGTCACAATGACCTGCCGCATCTCCCATCAGTACGTAACCGAAGCTAGTCAGGACAGCTGGGGGCGCTACTGCCCGACTCAATCATATTACCTAAATAAATATATGGAGAAAGTTGCGCGCCGAGAATAATGTCAATATTTCCCGGCACATTCCAAGTTAAATCGGCTAGTGGTAATTTATTTATATATGACATGTCGTCATTTAATTCAATATAATTCGCGGGTAGCTTACCTGTGATGCAATCTACCACTAACGCATGAATATAATATTTATCTTCGGGGTTAACGCGCGATTCTATTGTTATATGTATATAACCATGCACTAGCTGCGTGGACATTCCAACACCCTGTAACGATGAGTTATGTAGCTTAACTATAGGTAAGTTCAAGCGCTTACAACAATTCAAAGTTATTAAATTATTCTGAGACGCACTATCTATCAAACACCTGACCACAATTTTGTCATGACCATTGTTGTGAGTCGCATACACTTGAGCCGTCGACAATAAAACATAATTTGAATTCCGCATTCCTGTGTTTAACGTCACAGAAGTGGTATTTTCTACTGGCGGCGAAGGCTGAGTGCGCGCAGACTGCGTGGCGTCTGCTAGATAACAAACCGGTTTGCCGTCGCTTGGCGTTGAGTCCTGCTTATTGTTCTCAGAGAAATGCAACAATGAATGGTGCTGTTTTTTACAAAACTTGCATGTCGAACGCGACTTGCATTTATTCAATGTGTGGGTTAGGCTTAAGCAGTAAATACAGGCACGCTTTGACTTAATAAAATCGAAACGAATTTGCGGTGTACTCATATTTTTAAATTGCTCACACCTAAACAATGGATGTTTTTCGCCTGCGCATATTGGGCAGGGCGTTTCTATTTCACACCGTGGCGCGCTATTTGATATGAAAGTTTTTGAAGTATTAGTGGAATTTGTCACTCGCGTTTCAAACCGCGAACAATTATTAGTATGTGATCTTTCGCGTGCCTTTATATGATCTTGTATAAAAGATATAAATTCTGTATAAGACGGCAATTCCTTTCCACTAATATGTGTTTCGAATAGCTGGGCTGTTTGAGAGTCAACCTTTCGTAGACCACAATGTAATAACATAAAGTCCAATAATTTAGGTATCTTTAGCTGCTTGAGCGCTGCAATAGACGCCGAATATTTTTCAATAAAAGTGTTTAAGCTAGCGGTATTATTGACACAATTTTTAATGTCCAAAATGTTGTTTAAATAATGAATACCTAAAGTGCGATTATCTTGGTACTTCTTAACGAGAGAATCCCAAATTGTATTATAAGTTTCTCCCGTGGGAACAATACCTGCAGTTAATTTTAAAGCACTGTGGGTAAGTTTGCCCATGAGATATTGGACACGCTGCGAGTCCGTCAGATCTGCGTTTTCGTGAATATTACTACGAAATATTTCGTAAAATATCGGCCAATTTTCAATTTTACCATCAAAGGAAGGTATCTGTATAGGTGGTAATTTTATAGGGCCTTTCTTAAGTGACACGCCAACGTTAGTCTTATCTCTGGCTAAAATTAGATTACGTTTGTATTTAATCGCTGAATATAATTCTTCGAACGAGTTTAAAGCCGCGTAATCAGGTGGGGTTTCTTTCAGTTCAAAGTTCAACTCATTAATATGTTCTATGATTACTTCAAATTTGTCATAAAGTTCGCTGATAGTCTCAGATTGGGCTAGAAATGGCTCATTCGAACGATAATCGTAATTGGAAATGCCTTTGCTTATATCGTATAAACGATTAATTCGTTCATAAATAGCTTCTTTTTTGGCAATGAGTTGTTTTAATTTGGCTTCGAGTTTGTTAGAAGCCATTATTGGAAATTACTATAAGAAAGTATATGGAAGGTGAATTAGCAAAATGCAATTAACAAGATGGCGGTTCGTGGCACTAACGCCGAGGCGAAAGTACATATAATATTAAAAGCTGGACAAATCCGCTCGTAAAGGACCAAATTATGGAGTGGCAGTCGTGTAGAATAGACTGACTCCTTTTTGCGGTATGAGGACCTTAAAGTTATACCTTGGGCTCGGAGAAGACCTCGGTTAAACGGCCTATATGTGAATATATGAAAGGTAGAAGTTCAACAAATTCGGCAATTCGACAGAGCTCGACAATCGCTTACCTTGCTCGCTGCTGAAAGCTTCTCCTGGTGATCACCAGATTTCTTCTGAACACAAGTGGCTCCTTCGGAAGATCCTGGTTCTTGCGGTGAATCTCAAAAACGGCGCGCGCGCACGGCACTGGACGCGTAAACACGCACGATCTCAATGATGTACGGTTCGAGACTAAAGTGTGACAATCTGCGACGCTTTCGGGAAGGCAAGTAGATTCTATCTCGCTCCCTCATTTGCCCGCTAAAGGGGACAGCGATATCAAGTTGCCTCGTCATCGAATTTGTTGAGAAAAAGGAAAGTATAAAAAATTGGAGGCTGATGGCCTCAACAATAAGTAATAAACGATAAACTTACAAAATTGATTTTAGTATGAAAATTATTCGTATAAGAACAATTTTTATTCTTATGATGTTATATACTTAGATTATTTTCATTAGTTATATAAAACTGGAAGTAAATAGGTTTATGTGTCTGCATTTTTATAGGATAGATACCTCCGGAACCCTACATTGCGCGTGGTCCGACACGCACTTGACCAATTATTAATATTAATGGGAAGTAGGATTAGGATATGATTAGGATTAATTTCCTTTTTTATAATTATGTACTATCATATATTCTTGCTTTCACATATAATATGTACAGTACATTAATTTAAGTACACTCACGAGCATTAATATAATAAACACTTCGGTCCCTAAGACAATGCGGTAAGATCTAAAATTGGATACATATCATTGCTTGTAGACTGTACATGTGATAAAACTTTTATCAGATCTCAGCTAATGGCTTCTGATATACATATTTATATAGTTCCGCTGCTTATCAGTCATAGTTACATATCTAATTGTTATCATAATGATAGATAGTACTATCTGCAAGGTGAAAATTTTGCTAAAAATATTGCGTGAATATTTTTAATGATAATATTGCATCCAATATATTATAAATGCGATTGGATGTGAGTTTGTGAATCTGTGAGTTTGTGACGATGTTTGTTACTCAACCACGCAAAATCTACTGGATGGATTTCGATGAAATTTGGTATACGGGTAGAAAAATACCGGGAATAGCACATAGGGTACCTTTTATCCCGAAATTCTCACTAGTTCGCGGCTAGTACAAAATAAACTTAACGAAATATACAGCCCTCTCCCATTGCAGCGCCCGGCAACTATTTTATAAAACAACATCTTATATCAAGGAAGCAATAAATGCTTTGATTTAATGCTTTAAATATTTATTTATTATTTAATTCTTACATACATATCATTACAGGTACACCCAATGCGATAGTGTAGAAATTACAATTGTTACCATGCACTTAATCCAAATAACTTATAACTTATAAAGCTACTTTTGTAAATTAACTCAAAGGACATGAAAAAATATCTATATTTGCTCGTGGACTTTATTCAAAAATGCAATGACTCGTGTCATGAGCATTTTCGCTAGCAATATGGTTCTAGTAGCCGGCGCCACAAGCAGCTGCGGGCGCCTTCTCCGTCGCACATATCCGTTCGGAACATGAAAATATAAGACCTGCAGTAACCCTGGATCCTGAACCACGCCACGTAGAATTTTGAAAAAAAAATCTACTAGGGCGAACTCCCTCCGTACTCGAAGTTCGTTGTAGCCGACCATACCCAATATGAAGTGTGATTTTGTGTTTATTATGTTTATTTGTTCTACACTAGCGTTTTCCGGCTCGTCTGTGCGGAATTTATAATCATCATCATTGTCAATACATCAATATATATATAAAAAATATGTAATAATCTGTGTCTGTACTTAGAGATATTTTAGAAAAAAATTAGGGGTATTTTTAGGGCCAATAGACGCTGAAATGCTTAGCTAAAACGATCTTTTTCTGTCTTTCTGTCTGTTTGACCTCTGACCAGTTATAGTAATGTATTGATGATTCTCTCAACCTTTGGCTCTGTCCACCCCGTAAGCAATAAAGACGTGATTCTCTATATACGTCGCCAGAATTGGATACGGGACCCTAAATAACAATTTTGTCAAAAAGCAGAGGCAGTTCGAAATCGTGACTGAAACATTTTTTTCTACATTAATTCAAAGTCGTGATGACCAAAAACGATTGGTTTTATTGTCAAAAAAGTTTAATTCATAGTAAATGAATAGGAAAGATGTCAATTTCGTTTTAGTAATGCTTTATGCTGTCTTTTTTCTGTCGTTAAGTATTACGTTAAAAGCTGTGGGATTTAGAAGCCAATACTTTAATAGTTATCCAGGGTCGATAGACTTTGATTGCAAATCTTTCTAACACCAAACGAAATTCTTGACAAATGATCCACTTGTTTCACAAATTATATTCTACAGCTTTTTCCCGCGGTTTCACCCGCGTTATTTCCGCGGGAACAGTGCTTTTTCCCGGGATGAAAGGTACCCTATGTCTTTCTCAGTACTTCAAACTATTTGCATGCGAAATTTTAGGAAGATCGGTTTAGTAGATAAAGCGTGAAGAGGTAACAAACAAATTCACTTTCGCATTCGAACTAATATTATAATGCGAAAGTGAGTTTGTTTGTTACTTCTTCACGCTTTATCTACTGAACCAATCTTCCTGAAATTTCGCATACACATAGCTGGAAGTACGGAGAAGAACATAGGGTACCTTTCATCCCGGGAAAAAGCACAGTTCCCGTGGGAAATTCACGCGGAGAAGCCGCGGGCAAAAGCTAGTTGTAGTAGTTATATTAGTTGGGATTAATTGGAATAAATAAATAAAGGTTCTCACAACCCCGCAACAGATATAGACGTGAGATATTTCTAAAATGACTCAATGCACATTGTTGCAATTTGAACAAGTGAACAATTTGTTTGTTCAGCTGTTTTGAAGTTTCTGCGTAAATATAAGAACTAACTGTCCCCCCGACTTCAAGTGGGAATTTTGGGAATTTCGGGATTACGGATTCTTCATAAATATGGCTATCATACATAGTAAGAATTCTTGAAATCGGAACGGTAGTTCTGGATATTAGCGTATTCAAACAAACTCTTCAGCCTTCATTATATTAGTATAGATGATGTCACTTTTGCAGTCTTTTAGTCCAAGGAAGGAAATTTCTTAAGCCTAAAATGTTCCTTTATAATACACTCGCTTCTGTCCGCGACTTCATTCACGTGAAATTTCTTATCTTTCTAATATTATAAGAAAGTTTGGATGTGAGTTTGTGAGGATGTTTGTTACTCAATCACGCAAAATCTTCAAGACGGATTTCGATTAAATTTTGGTATACAGCCGTACACTTGAGCCTTCGACAATAAAACATAATTTGAATTCCGCATTCCTGTGTTTAACGTCACAGAAGTGGTATTTTCTACTGGCGGCGAAGGCTGAGTGCGCGCAGACTGCGTGGCGTCTGCTAGATAACAAACCGGTTTGCCGTCGCTTGGCGTTGAGTCCTGCTTATTGTTCTCAGAGAAATGCAACAATGAATGGTGCTGTTTTTTACAAAACTTGCATGTCGAACGCGACTTGCATTTATTCAATGTGTGGGTTAGGCTTAAGCAGTTAATACAGGCACGCTTTGACTTAATAAAATCGAAACGAATTTGCGGTGTACTCATATTTTTAAATTGCTCACACCTAAACAATGGATGTTTTTCGCCTGCGCATATTGGGCAGGGCGTTTCTATTTCACACCGTGGCGCGCTATTTGATATGAAAGTTTTTGAAGTATTAGTGGAATTTGTCACTCGCGTTTCAAACCGCGAACAATTATTAGTATGTGATCTTTCGCGTGCCTTTATATGATCTTGTATAAAAGATATAAATTCTGTATAAGACGGCAATTCCTTTCCACTAATATGTGTTTCGAATAGCTGGGCTGTTTGAGAGTCAACCTTTCGTAGACCACAATGTAATAACATAAAGTCCAATAATTTAGGTATCTTTAGCTGCTTGAGCGCTGCAATAGACGCCGAATATTTTTCAATAAAAGTGTTTAAGCTAGCGGTATTATTGACACAATTTTTAATGTCCAAAATGTTGTTTAAATAATGAATACCTAAAGTGCGATTATCTTGGTACTTCTTAACGAGAGAATCCCAAATTGTATTATAAGTTTCTCCTGTGGGAACAATACCTGCAGTTAATTTTAAAGCACTGTGGGTAAGTTTGCCCATGAGATATTGGACACGCTGCGAGTCCGTCAGATCTGCGTTTTCGTGAATATTACTACGAAATATTTCGTAAAATATCGGCCAATTTTCAATTTTACCATCAAAGGAAGGTATCTGTATAGGTGGTAATTTTATAGGGCCTTTCTTAAGTGACACGCCAACGTTAGTCTTATCTCTGGCTAAAATTAGATTACGTTTGTATTTAATCGCTGAATATAATTCTTCGAACGAGTTTAAAGCCGCGTAATCAGGTGGGGTTTCTTTCAGTTCAAAGTTCAACTCATTAATATGTTCTATGATTACTTCAAATTTGTCATAAAGTTCGCTGATAGTCTCAGATTGGGCTAGAAATGGCTCATTCGAACGATAATCGTAATTGGAAATGCCTTTGCTTATATCGTATAAACGATTAATTCGTTCATAAATAGCTTCTTTTTTGGCAATGAGTTGTTTTAATTTGGCTTCGAGTTTGTTAGAAGCCATTATTGGAAATTACTATAAGAAAGTATATGGAAGGTGAATTAGCAAAATGCAATTAACAAGATGGCGGTTCGTGGCACTAACGCCGAGGCGAAAGTACATATAATATTAAAAGCTGGACAAATCCGCTCGTAAAGGACCAAATTATGGAGTGGCAGTCGTGTAGAATAGACTGACTCCTTTTTGCGGTATGAGGACCTTAACCTATCACGCGTCCAGGCGTCTTAGAACGCTGTGTCACATACTGTCACCATACATTCAACTTTTTGCCGATTTTCCGAAGGGAAACGAATTTTGCGACTTGTATTTATAATTATATGTTAAGTGTTATACATAAAAAAAAAATACATTAAATGCTGATTCTAATGAGATGAAACTTATTTCTAGGTATTTACCTGAGATATCCATAAAATTGAATAATTTTCGAAAACATCAACATTTTTCTGCCGCTACTAACAACAAACAAACTCACTACACCAAAAATAAAGGCACATCACTCAATTCACCTACACAGCCATTAAAACCAATTATTAACGTAATTAATTACTATAACTACAATAACATAAGCTTAATTAATCTAAACAAACACTTGAAAATTTTGTCAATAATTAGTTTACGATTACCGGCAAGCAATGGCTGCCGTGTCGCGCCCGAGCGATACGATGTCCTTGAAAGCAAACGTTTGCTCAGGGATATGCGGTAACGTCAGAAAAAAAAGTGTATTTTTAATTTCATAACAAGTTTAATTTTTAACATCATTATGTTTTTTTTTTTTTATTGTTTTATATAGTTTTATCTACAGGGCTAGTGGCCAGCAGTGGGTTGATGTGGGTCGAAAATGATGCTACATAATTTTATTTTATTATGTTTATTTTTCGAAAGTAATAATATTCTACAAATGGACTCGGTGAAAATAATTTTAGGCGGAAGTTTTCGGCGAACTGAAGCCTTTGGATTCTGAAACTGGTAGACCTCGAAGAGATTAGGTACTTTGATTTACAGCTGGTCGTTTTGTTGGGCTGAAAACAAATAAAATATCTAAGTACATATACTAATAATAAAGTAATCAAATACAACGTAAATATAAAACAGTATATTAAATTAAATACTTACATAAAGGGTTTCCGCAATTTAGGTATCACATCCAGGTGAGCTTCACGATCACTGGGTCCAGTCTGTATTGCTTTCAAGCGGCCATTACCGAGGTTTCTAAAAAAAATGTTTAACAAAATTTAATGGGGTAATATTTTTCTTTGAAAATGTATGTTGACTTGTGTACGATAGTACCTGGGGGATAGTATATTTAAATTCTAACTTCAAACATAAAAACTCCGATAATTATAATAAATGTATAAAAAAAATTTGCTAACATTTTTTTGTCACCACTACGAAGCATAGTGTCATAGGTCATTTCCCACCCGTGCTCCAAGCCGTCGATGTTATGATACCTACCTAGCTATCGGCAAATGTTTATTGTTGAACAAAAACTTCATTTTGCTAAAATGTATGAGATTTTTATATAAAGTTATACTAAATATACTTTCTCAAGATATTTTTCAACAAACTTATCTAGTTTCCATAATATTTCGAACTAATATTAAAATCTGTAGTCAAAGGGAAATTTTGTTTTCGCACAAAAATTATGCCGTCATGAAATCGATGTCGATTTTTCAATATCAAAAATTAAAATCTATATGAAATTAACACAATGTAGTTATTGTACACTTATTTACGAGTAATTTGATATATAATACATGAAATAAACACTTACCTTATAAAAGATTTGGACATTATTCGACAGCACAAGAACACGGCACAATCACAAAATTTACAAAAATGGCGCGACCTTTCTCAAATCGCGGGGCGTATTTGAAAGTTGTTGTCGCATACTTACAATAAAGCGTTTTCATTGGTTTAAAAAATACAACGTCAAAGAAGGATAGTTGCTATTGGTTATTACATATTTTATTTTCAAAACAATGCCACAGAATACATAGCAAAAATTCTTAAAGTCAAGGCACTTGTGTATAGACAAGGTATGTCCACAGGACGCTGGGCGCATGCGTTTTCTATAGACAGGGTCTGTCTATAGGACGCGTGACGGGTTAAAGTTATACCTTGGGCTCGGAGAAGACCTCGGTTAAACGGCCTATATGTGAATATATGAAAGGTAGAAGTTCAACAAATTCGGCAATTCGACAGAGCTCGACAATCGCTTACCTTGCTCGCTGCTGAAAGCTTCTCCTGGTGATCACCAGATTTCTTCTGAACACAAGTGGCTCCTTCGGAAGATCCTGGTTCTTGCGGTGAATCTCAAAAACGGCGCGCGCGCACGGCACTGGACGCGTAAACACGCACGATCTCAATGATGTACGGTTCGAGACTAAAGTGTGACAATCTGCGACGCTTTCGGGAAGGCAGGTAGATTCTATCTCGCTCCCTCATTTGCCCGCTAAAGGGGACAGCGATATCAAGTTGCCTCGTCATCGAATTTGTTGAGAAAAAGGAAAATATAAAAAATTGGAGGCTGATGGCCTCAACAATAAGTAATAAACGATAAACTTACAAAATTGATTTTAATATGAAAATTATTCGTATAAGAACAATTTTTATTCTTATGATGTTATATACTTAGATTATTTTCATTAGTTATATAAAACTGGAAGTAAATATAGGTTCATGTGTCTGCATTTTTAAAGGCTAGATACCTACGGAACCCTACATTGCGCGTGGTCCGACACGCACTTGACCAATTATTAATATTAATATGAAGTAGGACTAGGATATGCTTAGGATTAATTTTCTTTTTTAATAATTATGTACTGTCATATATTCTTGCTTTTACATATAATATGTACATGAATTTAAGTTCACTCACGAGCATTAATATATAAACACTTCGGTCCGTAAGATAATGCGATAAAGTCTAAAATTGGATACATATCATTGCTTGTAGACTGTACATGTGATAAAACTCTTATCAGATTTTAGCTAATGGCTTCTGATATACATATTTATATAGTTCCGCTGCTTATCAGTCATAGTTATATATCTAATTGTTATCATAATGATAGATAGTACTATCTGCAAGGTGAAAATTTTGCTAAAAATATTGCGTGAATATTTTTAATGATAATATAGCATCCTATAATTATAAATGCGATCGGATGTGAGTTTGTGAATCTGTGAGTTTATGATGATGTTTGTTTCTCAACCACGCAAAATCTACTGAACGGATTTCGATGAAATTTGGTATACGGGTAGAAAAATACCGGGAATAGCACATAGGGTACTTTTTATCCCGAAATTCCCACTAGTTCGCGGCTAGTACAAAATAAACTTAACGAAATATACAGAAGACGACCTTCGACCTCGAAGAACGCACTCCAACCAGATTGCGGACCTCCTTAAAAAGGGAGATATTAGGAGCACCCATAACCGGAGAGCATGTATGAAGAGAGTGATGAGTGTAGAGGAAGCGAGAGAGATCTGTAAGGATCGTAGCAAGTGGACATCGCTAGTCTCTGCCTACCCCCACGGGAAAAAGGCGTGATAATATGTATGTATGTATGTATGAAATATACAGCCCTCTCCCATTGCAGGTCCGGCCACTATTTTATAAAACAACATCTTATATCAAGGAAGCAATAAATGCTTTGATTTAATGCTTTAAATATTTATTTATTATTTAATTCTTACATACACATATCATTACAGGTACACCCAATGCGATAGTGTAGAAATTACAATTGTTACCATGCACTTAAGACGAGGTGCAACCTGAGCTGTAAAAGACAAAATTCATATGCGCTTACCCGCGCCGTGTGCGCGTTGCAATAAGATAGTTTTTACACAACACAATGTTCTACTTTCGTTGGCAGGATCGAACAGATTTTGTACCGATTTAGCAACTATTTCTCAAATATCTTTAAAAATATTAGTCTAAAAACAAAAGTGCTCGTTTAAAACTTTAATATAGTATATAAATTAACTAATTATATAAAAATATATATATATGTTATCGCTGAAAATTGTAAGTTCCATGACTTGAAAGCTGAAATTTTTTCTAAATTTTCGGTGCCTTTAAGAATTAATTAAGCCGAAAATATGTATTTTTATTAAAAAGTACACGATTGAAACCTTAATAAACATCATAATCTATATCCTGTATTATTTTTCCACTTCGTAATTAAACTCTAATTAGGAAAATTTCTTCATGAAAAATTACAATATTTTCGAATGTGTGCTACGACATCGCACTAATATTATAAATGCGAAAGTTTGGATGTGAGTTTGTGAGTTTGTGAATTTGTGAATTTGTGAATTTGTGAGTTTGTGAGGATGTTTGTTACTCAATCACGCAAAATCTACTGGACGGATTTCGATGAAATTTGGTACAGAGGTAGATAATGACCTGGAATAGCACATAGGCTACTTTTTATCCCGGGACAAAGCACTGTTCCCGTGGGAAATTCACGCGGGCGAAGCCGCGGGCAAAAGCTAGTAACTTATAAAGCTACTTTTGTAAATTAACTCAAAGGACATGAAAAAATATCTATATTTGCTCGTGGACTTTATTCAAAAATGCAATGACTCGTGTCATGAGCATTTTCGCTAGCAATTTGGTTCTAGTAGCCGGCGCCACAAGCAGCTGCGGGCGCCTTCTCCGTCGCACATATCCGTTCGGAACATGAAAATATAAGACCTGCAGTAACCCTGGATCCTGAACCACTCCACGTAGAATTTTGAAAAAAAATTCTACTAGGGCGAACTCCCTCCGTACTCGAAGTTCGTTGTAGCCGACCATACCCAATATGAAGTGTGATTTTGTGTTTTTGTGTTTATGTTTATTTGTTCTACACTAGCGTTTTCCCGTTCGTCTGTGCGGAATTTATAATCATCATCATTGTCAATACATCAATATATATATAAAAAAAATTGTAATAATCTGTGTCTGTACTTAGAGATATTTTAGAAAAAAATGAGGGGTCTTTTTAGGGCCAATAGACGCTGAAACGCTCAGCCAAAATGATATTTGTCTGTCTGACCTCTGACCAGTTATAGTAATGTATTGATGATTCTCTCAACCTTTGGCTCTGTCCACCCCGTAGGCAATAAAGACGTGATTCTTTATATACATCGCCAGAATTGAACACGGGACCCTAAATAACAATAAATTTGTCAAAAAGCAGAGACAGTTCAAAATCGTGACTGAAATATTTTTTTCTACATTAATTCAAAGTCGTGATGACCAAAAACGATTGTCAAAAAAGTTTAATTCATAGTAAATGAATAGGAAAGATGTCAATTTCGTTTTAGTAATGCTTTATGCTGTCTTTTTTCTGTCGTTAAGTATTACGTTAAAAGCTGTGGGATTTAGAAGCCAATACTATAATAGTTATCCAGGGTCGATAGACTTTGATTGCAATTCTTTCTAACACCAAGCGAAATTCTTGACAAATGATCCACTTGTTTCATAAATTATATTCTACAGCTTTTTCCCGCGGTTTCACCCGCGTTATTTCCCGCGGGAACAGTGCTTTTTCCCGGGATTAAAGGTACCCAATATTTTTCTCAGTACTTCAAACTATTTGCATGCGAAATTTTAGGAAGATCGGTTTAGTAGATAAAGCGTGAAGAGGTAACAAACAAACTCACTTTCGCATTCGAACTAATATTATAATGCGAAAGTGAGTTTGTTTGTTTGTTACCTCTTCACGCTTTATCTACTGAACCAATCTTCCTGAAATTTCGCATACACATAGCTGGAAGTACGGAGAAGGACATAGGGTACTTTTCATCCCGGGAAAAAGCACAGTTCCCGTGGGAAATTCACGCGGGCGAAGCCGCGGGCAAAAGCTAGTTTATAATATTAGTTGGGATTAATTGGAATAAATAAATAAAGGTTCTCACAACCCCGCAAAAGATATAGACGTGAGATATTTCTAAACTGACTCAATGCACATTGTTGCAATTTGAATGTCACTTAACGAACAAGTGAACAATTTGTTTGTTCAGCTGTTTTGAAGTTTCTGCGTAAATATAAGAACTAACTGTCCCCCCCGACTTCAAGTGGAAATTTTGGGAATTTCGGGATTACGGATTCTTCATAAATATGGCTATCATACATAGTAAGAATTCTTGAAATCGGAACGGTAGTTCTGGATATTAGCGTATTCAAACAAACTCTTCAGCCTTCATTATATTAGTATAGATGATGTCACTTTTGCAGTCTTTTAGTCCAAGGAAGGAAATTTCTTAAGCCTAAAATGTTCCTTTATAATACACTCGCTTCTGTCCGCGACTTCATTCACGTGAAATTTCTTATCTTTCTAATATTATAAGAAAGTTTGGATGTGAGTTTGTGAGGATGTTTGTTACTCAATCACGCAAAATCTTCAAGACGGATTTCGATTAAATTTTGGTATACAGCCGTACACTTGAGCCTTCGACAATAAAACATAATTTGAATTCCGCATTCCTGTGTTTAACGTCACAGAAGTGGTATTTTCTACTGGCGGCGAAGGCTGAGTGCGCGCAGACTGCGTGGCGTCTGCTAGATAACAAACCGGTTTGCCGTCGCTTGGCGTTGAGTCCTGCTTATTGTTCTCAGAGAAATGCAACAATGAATGGTGCTGTTTTTTACAAAACTTGCATGTCGAACGCGACTTGCATTTATTCAATGTGTGGGTTAGGCTTAAGCAGTTAATACAGGCACGCTTTGACTTAATAAAATCGAAACGAATTTGCGGTGTACTCATATTTTTAAATTGCTCACACCTAAACAATGGATGTTTTTCGCCTGCGCATATTGGGCAGGGCGTTTCTATTTCACACCGTGGCGCGCTATTTGATATGAAAGTTTTTGAAGTATTAGTGGAATTTGTCACTCGCGTTTCAAACCGCGAACAATTATTAGTATGTGATCTTTCGCGTGCCTTTATATGATCTTGTATAAAAGATATAAATTCTGTATAAGACGGCAATTCCTTTCCACTAATATGTGTTTCGAATAGCTGGGCTGTTTGAGAGTCAACCTTTCGTAGACCACAATGTAATAACATAAAGTCCAATAATTTAGGTATCTTTAGCTGCTTGAGCGCTGCAATAGACGCCGAATATTTTTCAATAAAAGTGTTTAAGCTAGCGGTATTATTGACACAATTTTTAATGTCCAAAATGTTGTTTAAATAATGAATACCTAAAGTGCGATTATCTTGGTACTTCTTAACGAGAGAATCCCAAATTGTATTATAAGTTTCTCCTGTGGGAACAATACCTGCAGTTAATTTTAAAGCACTGTGGGTAAGTTTGCCCATGAGATATTGGACACGCTGCGAGTCCGTCAGATCTGCGTTTTCGTGATATGAATATTACTACGAAATATTTCGTAAAATATCGGCCAATTTTCAATTTTACCATCAAAGGAAGGTATCTGTATAGGTGGTAATTTTATAGGGCCTTTCTTAAGTGACACGCCAACGTTAGTCTTATCTCTGGCTAAAATTAGATTACGTTTGTATTTAATCGCTGAATATAATTCTTCGAACGAGTTTAAAGCCGCGTAATCAGGTGGGGTTTCTTTCAGTTCAAAGTTCAACTCATTAATATGTTCTATGATTACTTCAAATTTGTCATAAAGTTCGCTGATAGTCTCAGATTGGGCTAGAAATGGCTCATTCGAACGATAATCGTAATTGGAAATGCCTTTGCTTATATCGTATAAACGATTAATTCGTTCATAAATAGCTTCTTTTTTGGCAATGAGTTGTTTTAATTTGGCTTCGAGTTTGTTAGAAGCCATTATTGGAAATTACTATAAGAAAGTATATGGAAGGTGAATTAGCAAAAATGCAATTAACAAGATGGCGGTTCGTGGCACTAACGCCGAGGCGAAAGTACATATAATATTAAAAGCTGGACAAATCCGCTCGTAAAGGACCAAATTATGGAGTGGCAGTCGTGTAGAATAGACTGACTCCTTTTTGCGGTATGAGGACCTTAACCTATCACGCGTCCAGGCGTCTTAGAACGCTGTGTCACATACTGTCACCATACATTCAACTTTTTGCCGATTTTCCGAAGGGAAACGAATTTTGCGACTTGTATTTATAATTATATGTTAAGTGTTATACATAAAAAAAAAATACATTAAATGCTGATTCTAATGAGATGAAACTTATTTCTAGGTATTTACCTGAGATATCCATAAAATTGAATAATTTTCGAAAACATCAACATTTTTCTGCCGCTACTAACAACAAACAAACTCACTACACCAAAAATAAAGGCACATCACTCAATTCACCTACACAGCCATTAAAACCAATTATTAACGTAATTAATTACTATAACTACAATAACATAAGCTTAATTAATCTAAACAAACACTTGAAAATTTTGTCAATAATTAGTTTACGATTACCGGCAAGCAATGGCTGCCGTGTCGCGCCCGAGCGATACGATGTCCTTGAAAGCAAACGTTTGCTCAGGGATATGCGGTAACGTCAGAAAAAAAAGTGTATTTTTAATTTCATAACAAGTTTAATTTTTAACATCATTATGTTTTTTTTTTTTTTATTGTTTTATATAGTTTTATCTACAGGGCTAGTGGCCAGCAGTGGGTTGATGTGGGTCGAAAATGATGCTACATAATTTTATTTTATTATGTTTATTTTTCGAAAGTAATAATATTCTACAAATGGACTCGGTGAAAAATAATTTTAGGCGGAAGTTTTCGGCGAACTGAAGCCTTTGGATTCTGAAACTGGTAGACCTCGAAGAGATTAGGTACTTTGATTTACAGCTGGTCGTTTTGTTGGGCTGAAAACAAATAAAATATCTAAGTACATATACTAATAATAAAGTAATCAAATACAACGTAAAATATAAAACAGTATATTAAATTAAATACTTACATAAAGGGTTTCCGCAATTTAGGTATCACATCCAGGTGAGCTTCACGATCACTGGGTCCAGTCTGTATTGCTTTCAAGCGGCCATTACCGAGGTTTCTAAAAAAAATGTTTAACAAAATTTAATGGGGTAATATTTTTCTTTGAAAATGTATGTTGACTTGTGTACGATAGTACCTGGGGGATAGTATATTTAAATTCTAACTTCAAACATAAAACTCCGATAATTATAATAAATGTATAAAAAAATTTGCTAACATTTTTTGTCACCACTACGAAGCATAGTGTCATAGGTCATTTCCCCACCCGTGCTCCAAGCCGTCGATGTTATGATACCTACCTAGCTATCGGCAAATGTTTATTGTTGAACAAAAACTTCATTTTGCTAAAATGTATGAGATTTTTATATAAAGTTATACTAAATATACTTTCTCAAGATATTTTTCAACAAACTTATCTAGTTTCCATAATATTTCGAACTAATATTAAAATCTGTAGTCAAAGGGAAATTTTGTTTTCGCACAAAAATTATGCCGTCATGAAATCGATGTCGATTTTTCAATATCAAAAATTAAAATCTATATGAAATTAACACAATGTAGTTATTGTACACTTATTTACGAGTAATTTGATATATAATACATGAAATAAACACTTACCTTATAAAAGATTTGGACATTATTCGACAGCACAAGAACACGGCACAATCACAAAATTTACAAAAATGGCGCGACCTTTCTCAAATCGCGGGGCGTATTTGAAAGTTGTTGTCGCATACTTACAATAAAGCGTTTTCATTGGTTTAAAAATACAACGTCAAAGAAGGATAGTTGCTATTGGTTATTACATATTTTATTTTCAAAACAATGCCACAGAATACATAGCAAAAATTCTTAAAGTCAAGGCACTTGTGTATAGACAAGGTATGTCCACAGGACGCTGGGCGCATGCGTTTTCTATAGACAGGGTCTGTCTATAGGACGCGTGACGGGTTAAAGTTATACCTTGGGCTCGGAGAAGACCTCGGTTAAACGGCCTATATGTGAATATATGAAAGGTAGAAGTTCAACAAATTCGGCAATTCGACAGAGCTCGACAATCGCTTACCTTGCTCGCTGCTGAAAGCTTCTCCTGGTGATCACCAGATTTCTTCTGAACACAAGTGGCTCCTTCGGAAGATCCTGGTTCTTGCGGTGAATCTCAAAAACGGCGCGCGCGCACGGCACTGGACGCGTAAACACGCACGATCTCAATGATGTACGGTTCGAGACTAAAGTGTGACAATCTGCGACGCTTTCGGGAAGGCAGGTAGATTCTATCTCGCTCCCTCATTTGCCCGCTAAAGGGGACAGCGATATCAAGTTGCCTCGTCATCGAATTTGTTGAGAAAAAGGAAAATATAAAAAATTGGAGGCTGATGGCCTCAACAATAAGTAATAAACGATAAACTTACAAAATTGATTTTAATATGAAAATTATTCGTATAAGAACAATTTTTATTCTTATGATGTTATATACTTAGATTATTTTCATTAGTTATATAAAACTGGAAGTAAATATAGGTTCATGTGTCTGCATTTTTAAAGGCTAGATACCTACGGAACCCTACATTGCGCGTGGTCCGACACGCACTTGACCAATTATTAATATTAATATGAAGTAGGACTAGGATATGCTTAGGATTAATTTTCTTTTTTAATAATTATGTACTGTCATATATTCTTGCTTTTACATATAATATGTACATGAATTTAAGTTCACTCACGAGCATTAATATATAAACACTTCGGTCCGTAAGATAATGCGATAAAGTCTAAAATTGGATACATATCATTGCTTGTAGACTGTACATGTGATAAAACTCTTATCAGATTTTAGCTAATGGCTTCTGATATACATATTTATATAGTTCCGCTGCTTATCAGTCATAGTTATATATCTAATTGTTATCATAATGATAGATAGTACTATCTGCAAGGTGAAAATTTTGCTAAAAATATTGCGTGAATATTTTTAATGATAATATAGCATCCTATAATTATAAATGCGATTGGATGCGAGTTTGTGAATCTGTGAGTTTGTGATGATGTTTGTTACTCAACCACGCAAAATCTGCTGGATGGATTTCGATGAAATTTGGTATACGGGTAGAAAAATACCGGGAATAGCACATAGGGTACTTTTTATCCCGAAATTCTCACTAGTTCGCGGCTAGTACAAAATAAACTTAACGAAATATACAGAAGACGACCTTCGACCTCGAAGAACGCACTCCAACCAGATTGCGGACCTCCTTAAAAAGGGAGATATTAGGAGCACCCATAACCGGAGAGCATGTATGAAGAGAGTGATGAGTGTAGAGGAAGCGAGAGAGATCTGTAAGGATCGTAGCAAGTGGACATCGCTAGTCTCTGCCTACCCCCACGGGAAAAAGGCGTGATAATATGTATGTATGTATGTATGAAATATACAGCCCTCTCCCATTGCAGGTCCGGCCACTATTTTATAAAACAACATCTTATATCAAGGAAGCAATAAATGCTTTGATTTAATGCTTTAAATATTTATTTATTATTTAATTCTTACATACACATATCATTACAGGTACACCCAATGCGATAGTGTAGAAATTACAATTGTTACCATGCACTTAAGACGAGGTGCAACCTGAGCTGTAAAAGACAAAATTCATATGCGCTTACCCGCGCCGTGTGCGCGTTGCAATAAGATAGTTTTTTGCACAACACAATGTTCTACTTTCGTTGGCAGGATCGAACAGATTTTGTACCGATTTAGCAACTATTTCTCAAATATCTTTAAAAATATTAGTCTAAAAACAAAAGTGCTCGTTTAAAACTTTAATATAGTATATAAATTAACTAATTATATAAAAATATATATATATGTTATCGCTGAAAATTGTAAGTTCCATGACTTGAAAGCTGAAATTTTTTCTAAATTTTCGGTGCCTTTAAGAATTAATTAAGCCGAAAATATGTATTTTTATTAAAAAGTACACGATTGAAACCTTAATAAACATCATAATCTATATCCTGTATTATTTTTCCACTTCGTAATTAAACTCTAATTAGGAAAATTTCTTCATGAAAAATTACAATATTTTCGAATGTGTGCTACGACATCGCACTAATATTATAAATGCGAAAGTTTGGATGTGAGTTTGTGAGTTTGTGAATTTGTGAATTTGTGAATTTGTGAGTTTGTGAGGATGTTTGTTACTCAATCACGCAAAATCTACTGGACGGATTTCGATGAAATTTGGTACAGAGGTAGATAATGACCTGGAATAGCACATAGGCTACTTTTTATCCCGGGACAAAGCACTGTTCCCGTGGGAAATTCACGCGGGCGAAGCCGCGGGCAAAAGCTAGTAACTTATAAAGCTACTTTTGTAAATTAACTCAAAGGACATGAAAAAATATCTATATTTGCTCGTGGACTTTATTCAAAAATGCAATGACTCGTGTCATGAGCATTTTCGCTAGCAATTTGGTTCTAGTAGCCGGCGCCACAAGCAGCTGCGGGCGCCTTCTCCGTCGCACATATCCGTTCGGAACATGAAAATATAAGACCTGCAGTAACCCTGGATCCTGAACCACTCCACGTAGAATTTTGAAAAAATTCTACTAGGGCGAACTCCTCCGTACTCGAAGTTCGTTGTAGCCGACCATACCCAATATGAAGTGTGATTTTGTGTTTTTGTGTTTATGTTTATTTGTTCTACACTAGCGTTTTCCCGTTCGTCTGTGCGGAATTTATAATCATCATCATTGTCAATACATCAATATATATATAAAAAAAATTGTAATAATCTGTGTCTGTACTTAGAGATATTTTAGAAAAAAATGAGGGGTCTTTTTAGGGCCAATAGACGCTGAAACGCTCAGCCAAAATGATATTTGTCTGTCTGACCTCTGACCAGTTATAGTAATGTATTGATGATTCTCTCAACCTTTGGCTCTGTCCACCCCGTAGGCAATAAAGACGTGATTCTTTATATACATCGCCAGAATTGAACACGGGACCCTAAATAACAATAAATTTGTCAAAAAGCAGAGACAGTTCAAAATCGTGACTGAAATATTTTTTTCTACATTAATTCAAAGTCGTGATGACCAAAAACGATTGTCAAAAAAGTTTAATTCATAGTAAATGAATAGGAAAGATGTCAATTTCGTTTTAGTAATGCTTTATGCTGTCTTTTTCTGTCGTTAAGTATTACGTTAAAAGCTGTGGGATTTAGAAGCCAATACTATAATAGTTATCCAGGGTCGATAGACTTTGATTGCAATTCTTTCTAACACCAAGCGAAATTCTTGACAAATGATCCACTTGTTTCACAAATTATATTCTACAGCTTTTTCCCGCGGTTTCACCCGCGTTATTTCCCGCGGGAACAGTGCTTTTTCCCGGGATTAAAGGTACCCAATATTTTTCTCAGTACTTCAAACTATTTGCATGCGAAATTTTAGGAAGATCGGTTTAGTAGATAAAGCGTGAAGAGGTAACAAACAAACTCACTTTCGCATTCGAACTAATATTATAATGCGAAAGTGAGATTGTTTGTTTGTTACCTCTTCACGCTTTATCTACTGAACCAATCTTCCTGAAATTTCGCATACACATAGCTGGAAGTACGGAGAAGGACATAGGGTACTTTTCATCCCGGGAAAAAGCACAGTTCCCGTGGGAAATTCACGCGGGCGAAGCCGCGGGCAAAAGCTAGTTTATAATATTAGTTGGGATTAATTGGAATAAATAAATAAAGGTTCTCACAACCCCGCAAAAGATATAGACGTGAGATATTTCTAAACTGACTCAATGCACATTGTTGCAATTTGAATGTCACTTAACGAACAAGTGAACAATTTGTTTGTTCAGCTGTTTTGAAGTTTCTGCGTAAATATAAGAACTAACTGTCCCCCCCGACTTCAAGTGGAAATTTTGGGAATTTCGGGATTACGGATTCTTCATAAATATGGCTATCATATATAGTAAGAATTCTTCAAATCGAAACGGTAGTTCTGGATATTAGCGTCTTCAAACAAACTCTTCAGCCTTCATTATTTTAGTACAGATGATGTCACTTTTGCAGTCTTTTAGTCCAAGGAAGGAAATTTCTTAAGCCTAAAATTTTCCTTTATAATACACTAGCTTCTGTCCGCGACTTCATTCACGTGAAATTTCTTATCTTACTAATACTATAAGAAAGTTTGGATGTGAGTTTGTGAGGATGTTTGTTACTCAATCACGCAAAATCTTCAAGACGGATTTTGATTAAATGTTAGTATACGGGTAGAAAAATACCGGGAATATCACATAGGGTACTTTTTATCCCAAATTTCCCACAGGAGCGAAGCCCCGGGGCGCGGCTAATCTATATAGGTACATATCTTAGATCTATCAACGCACAGCCCAAACCACTGGACGGATCGGGCTGAAATTTGGCATGCAGGTAGATGTTATGACGTGTAGGCATTCACTAAGGTATAACGCGAGCGAAGTCGCGGGCGCCAGCTAGTCAGTATATAAAATTCGTCCATTACTGACTCAGTGCAAAGATTTAAGTGACTAACAGACAATGTACAGCAAAAACTACTGAGCGTAGGAAGGTGAAATTTGAATTGTAGGTTCATAAGGGAGTGTCTTACATATGCCTCGATGACTAAGAGAGGGTTTCCTGAAATTCCCAAGGAACCAAAGTCCCAGGCTCGTGCTACATGTTTTACTACTTATATGTTTGAAAATGAAAGTACTTACATGATAATATGTGGTTAGGAATGTTATGTTACATTCTAATAGCGTATTTAGCGGTAGTTATTGTATTACTCAACGACTTTTTAACCGCTCAATAAAAAGAAAGTCAATTTTATTGCAATTTTCACGAAGCAAGAAAACATAGTGATATATTTTCTTCAACTTCGCGATTGCAACTCGGCGATCACATTGTGGCTAATTTTACATACATTAAAAGCCATCCAAAATAAACATATTTTTTTTGTTTTGAAACCAATCACCACCAGAAATTGCTGTAGCGATAAGGCCGCCATGGGCCATGGGCCAAGGGCACGGGGGCACGTACCCCCCCAGACTGCTTTTTTGTGTACCTACTGTGGAGGAAGATTCCATGATTCCATGACAGTGCATATCAAATTAAGAAATAACAGAAACGTGCCCCCCCCCAGACAGCATCAGGCAGGACTAGTGATGTGCCGTTTCCGAAATTTTCAAAGACACAGCGGAAAGTTTCTTGGAAATTTCACGGAAATAACGGGAGATTTTCCTAAAAACCCGAGAAATTTATGAGAATTTTCGGAAATTATCAAGAGAAGAAATGTTCGGGAACCGGAAATTTCTCGGCGGCCCATCGCTAGGCAGGATGAATGTCGATTTGTTGCACCACCCCCCCCCCCCCCACACACATTCATACTTCACCACTTGTGCCCCCCCAGAAAAAAATCGCCGTTGCTTACCACCAAAAGCAAACAGTCACGGCTAGAGATGGGCATTTACCCGATAAATTTCCGAGACTCGGAAATTTATCCATTTATACCCATATTTTCCCAGGAATTTTTAATTTATACCGGGTAAAAATTAAAATCAATTAAAATGTTTGTAATTACGATATTTTACAATATATCGTTAAGATTTATTATGAAATAAGCACATATTTAGTTTTTAAATTAAGTACTGTGTATAAAAGTACTTATAAAGTGTACAATTTACGTTTTGGTTACAAAAAGACCTGACAAGATATAGGTATCTTTATTCTGACTCATTCGCAGCCAACTGGTTTTAGACGATAACTGTTATGCCGGGGCGACGAACAAGTTTGCCAAATGCCGGAATTCTATTGAACGGCTAGGCGATCATCGAATCGTAAGGCCCGCCTTACACGAATGTCAGCCAACTTAATTACACTCTCTCTCTCTGTCAGAGGAAAGACGTCCACTGCTGGACAAAGGCCTCCCCCAAGGATTTCCATAACGACCGGATGCGGGCAGCGCAGGACCGGTCGTTATGGAACTTAATTACTAACTCTCTCAAAAACACGCTTGCATAAAATTTTCTCGATAGAAAAATATTGCGA
Organism: Ephestia elutella; assembly: GCA_018467065.1. NCBI lineage: Eukaryota > Metazoa > Arthropoda > Insecta > Lepidoptera > Pyralidae > Ephestia > Ephestia elutella. The sequence continues at coordinate 1,381,265 of CM031565.1, forward strand.
AGTTACCTCCAAATCCTAATCCTAACTAATATTATAAATGTGAAAGTGAGTTTGTTTGTTACCTCTTCACGCTTTATATACTCAACCAATCTTCCTATTTCACATACACATAGTTAGAAGTACTGAGAAGGCCATAGGATACTTTTCATCCCGGGAAAAACACTGTTCCCGAAGGAAATTCACGCGGGCGAAGCTGCGGGCAAAAGTTAGTCTATAATACAACTGAAGATGTTTTGATTTTTTGTTAATTCTACTTTAAACAGCCATATACGAAAAATGCATCATTATTTTCAAAATATTATTTGAATACATATGATTTTAAATCTATTGTTTATGTTTTTTTAATATTTGAACCGAAAACAACTAGTTATTTATCTTCCTTATAATCAAAACACACCTAATATTTATACTTTAATTATTATTTTATCAGTATTAAAGAAAATAAGGATAATTTACTTTCATTTTAATTTCTTCCCGGTATAAATAAAAAATATCGGGTATAAATGGGTATAAATTAATTTTTACCAATTCTACCCATTCTTTCCCATTTTTACCTTCCGGAAATTTATCCAAGCGCCCATCTCTAGTCACGGCTCTAGGTGATACTCACCCTGGATAACGCGACTGCTTCCATGAGAAATTTGCTATTGTTACCTAATGCCTATCTCAGATTCTTTAGGGACGTGTATCAAGATAAGTCCCATGCCAGATTTTTAGACCTAAGCAAAACCCTACAAAAAAATTGTCTCATGCAGTGGAGTAACTATACCGGTAGAGATTTAAATCTTTGTTCGAGGCCCGTAGTCAATTCATCGGATACCTACCCAAAATATTTTTTTTTGACGGTTCCAGGTCTTTACTGCCGTGGGAATTTCGGGAAAAAAGTACACTTGTGTAACAAATTTGATCAAATCCCGTCCAGTACATTTTGTGTGATAGAGTTACAAACATCTGATAACAACCTTTCGCATAATTATAGCCCAAGAAAAATAGCGTTCCAACTAAAATAACTCACGAACAGGCTGGTTTCCGAAAATAATTAAATATTAGGTAATTCTAAGACACTATATTTTCGAATCCAAAGTAATTTTGATATGGAAGACTTAAAAAAAATGAAAATTAAAAATAGGGGCACATTGGGAGAGCATTAACAATAACAGAGGTTATTATTTTGAAACGTGCATAAGTAACCAAAATAATAATGACGACAATAAAATCCACTAATAAAAATAAGAGGAAATGTTTTTTTTTTAATAAATTTAGCTAATCAGCTTTATACCATTGTAAAAGCTATGGTAAAAATGATATATGCCTTTTTGAAGTATTTAAAAGAAGCAAATATTCTTTAAGCTTATTTCTAAAAAAAATCTAACAAATAACATTACTGGAACAAAAAAAAAAATATCTCTTCTTTAAAACACAGTGCAAAAATATAACATAAGTTATTTTTGGTAGACTTTTGGTTTCATATAAAACAAGATTCGGAAATACAAAAATCCATCTAAAAATCTAACCGCATAAACACAATTTTAAAACCGGGATCAGAGTGCACGGCACTTTGAATCTTAAACATAGAACGCATACGGTTCAATTTCGACCGCTGTGTATGTAGCGCGGAAGATACACGAAGTAGCTTATGTGTGTAGGTATCATACGCACTGACTATGATCCCAGAATATATAATAGTACTAGAGTATATGATTTAAAATTTTAAAATGCTTGGCACCTTTACTCCATAGGGCAATAATATTATTAATATATATTGTTTTTTCATGGTAAAAATGAGGTGTATTACGTACAATATACACGTTTTTCCTTACAATAAAACGCTTATTAAATACTTACCTTATTCGAAGCCCATCGATTATAATAATATTTGAGAGCGGCTCTTCCGTTTCCCTTTTTATCGCTAAATAATTCCGTTTTTCAACCGTTTTTCGCCCTTCCACCGCCCCGCAGGCGAAGTGGTGGGGGCACGTGGGCGCCCCGACTTCGCTCTAGCTTCTTTGGCTCTATGAAAAAGTCTGCCAGGCAGGACTTAATCGATGGGTTTCGAATAAGGTAAGTATTTAATAAGCATTTTATTGTAAGGTAAAACGCGTATATTAAATCCTGTACTCTTATTCGAAGCCCATCAATTATAATAATATTTGAGAGACATGTTTGGTATCGCCTGGCGGTGGAAGGAAGGAAGCCAATGTGATAAGAATTTATTTCTGTGTATAGGTATATATTATGAAAATCAAAGATGAAAATTTTCAATGTAATATTTATTTTTGAAGAAAAAATTATAAAATCAGTATTAACTTAAATACACACACATGTGAAACTGATTATGCTCATATTAAATAAATAAACAAATGAATCAAAATAATTCTTGTTTACGGTGATCTAAATTGCTGTAAACAATGAACTTAAGAAAGAATCAGCTATCGGTTGTCGAATCTCTCTACAATAATATTTCCTGAAAGTGTCTCCTGAACGCCAGTTGCCTTGAGACGTGATTTGATCTATTGAAAAATTGTTTATCCAATTTTTTGATGCCACTGCGGCCCTCACACTGCCCGGAGTAGCTTTAATGCCTGCATCTCGAAGTGTAGATTTAATCCAGCCGGCAATTATAGTTTTTGAAGCAGGGCGTGGTTCACCTCAGGCGGTGACAAAAAGCTTAGACGTATTGCATGACTCTCTTCGCTCTTGCCCCAGTTGTATTAGCATAGTGACCCAGTATACGGGGTCTATTTCTCTTACTGGCGCACTACTAAGACGCCAGCCCGATTGACGATAGTCTGATCTATCCGTTTTGGAACCAAAACCCGGCCATAAAACTAAGCTTTCATCTGAAACTGCACAATGCTCCGAATCTATGCTCAGCAGAGTGAGGTCATGAACCCGGCGGCCAGAATATAATAACAGTAATATAGCTGTACGTTTAGAAACCTCATAAAGGGTAAGTGGCACCTCCTTATTTTCTAAGTAAGCCGTAACTTCCGATACATCCCATATCGGTGGTTTTGGATCTTTGGGACTCTTCAAAGAGATAGCTTTTAATGCTTGCTTAACAAGCTTATGGGAACTTAATGTTCCTGATAAGTCTGATGCACACAACGTTGCTACTACAGACTTGTGCAGTAAAATGGTACTGTATGATAAACCTTCTTTCTGATGCAGATCACATAAATAACGTGCTAAATCCGAACCAGTTGGTTTGTTTACCGAAACTTTATTTTCCACTGTCCACGTACGCCAACGGGCCCAAGCAACATTATAAGTTTTAATTGTGGACGCTCTCCAGCCAGATTGCAAAAGAGATTTCTGTTCCACCGACCATTCCTCTAAGTCATCAAACCACCCGCACATTTCCAAATTTCGAGATACATCTCTTCGACTTTCGGTGGAGGTGATTGAGTTGACACATCTAATAACACTTCCTGAAGCTTCCAGACCGTGTGTGGAGGAGCCAGGGCTCTGTGCTTGATGTCCGCCCTCCAGAAAAGCTGATTCCATCTGGGCGTCGCTATCATGTACGTTCCTACTGCCTGATTTAGGAGTTGAAGGACTCTTGGCATAAGGCAAAGGGGAGGGAAAATCCATGCCAATCTGAAATTCCAACTCCTGCTGAAGGCATCCTGAAAAAATGCCTCCTTGTTGTTCTGATCGAGTGACACATATTGTGGCACTACATGGGCTGTCTGAGACGCAAAAAGGTCTATTTCGGGCGTTCCCCATTTGGCAAAAACCACTGCCGTCGCTGCCGGTAGCAAGTGCCATTCCGGAAGCGGTTTGTGTCTCGATAGGCAATTGGCATCGTTGTTGAACATACCAGGAAGGTGACAAACTTTTAAACTTATAAAATGACGCTCTAAGATCTGATAAATGTTGTATGTCAGATTCATTAAGCATGTTGACTGAGTGCCACCTTCGTTTCGCAAACACGCTTGTACCGTGCGACTGTCGGTCTGCAGGAGAATTGATGTCTGGCAAAGACCTAGATCTTGGCATTGTTCTAATACCTTCAAAACTGCCAAAAGTTCCTTCTCGGCTTCAACTTGGCTCCCTACGCGCAATCCGATGCATCTGTTGTCAGAAACTGCGTAGGGGAGGCGCATGCAGTGGTGAAGCCATGCTGCAGTTCTCCTGCCACCAATAGAGATCCTGAAGAACTGGGTTCGGCAGAGACAAACGCTTTCTTGGATTTTCTTGCATTAGAACGTGTAAAAAGTTCGGCACATGTCGATGATTCAATCGACCTCTGGGAATCGCAAAGCTGGCGAAATTTAATATTCCCACTAGACTTTGAATCTGCACCAAATTCGCCTTGCGATCGTGAAGTAACTTCAACAAGTGTTATTTTCACAATTTTTTTGTTTGGAAGGCTCTTCGTTCCTTGCCAGGGATCCCAAATAATTCCCAGATATTCGATTGAAGTCTGAGGTGCAAATACCGACTTCTGGCAGTTGATTTGCCAGCCCAGTCTGAACAACGTGTCTGTTATTAACTGCACATAATTGCACAAAATCTGACGATCCTGGTTGGCTAATAAGTAATCGTCCAGGTAGACAATCACCCTCACGCCTTGATCGCGTAAAATCTGGGCGATCCAATTGGTCACAGAGGCGAAAACCCTTGGAGACGAACTTAAGCCAAATGGCAGACAAGTCATCTCGAGTAATTCGTCCTGGTACTGAATTCGAACAAACCTCCTGTGACTTTCCGCTAGGGCCAGGTGAAAATACGCCTGAGATATGTCTATCTTGGCCACCCAATCTCCTTCTTGGAGAAAGTCTGGAACCCTGTTCATATTTATAAGGTGAAATTTTTCCAGCTTTACATACGCATTTAAGGCTTTGAGATTGAATATTGGCCGCTGGGAGCCATCGCTCTTTGGTACGAGAAAAACTGTTGACAAAAAACTCGGGCCTTTGCGTGCCGGGACCAGAACTCCTTGCCTCTTGAGTTCTAAAATTATATTTGACATTTCGGGAGAGCTTTGGGTTTGGTAGCTTCTGGTGGGCTTTACTAATGGTGGCTTCTTTGTAAAGGGTATGCGGTACCCTCGAATCACTTTGAGTATATACGGAGGGGCCCCCACCTGCTGCCAAACGGTATTAAAATTTTGAAGCTGCCCTGTCCGAAATATCCTCGAGTCAATATCTTCGACGCTTATTTTTGGGCTTATCATGGCAAGCGGGAGACGTTTGTCGTCGCTTTGCAGCGGGATGAGAACCCGATGGCACATGCTCGCTTTTTGCATGAAATGTATTGTTATAGCGCGAGGAAGCTCTTTGATTCTCACTATTGTTTGGTCCTTGCGCAGGACAACGAGAGCAACTGTAATTACTATTATGACCCTGCGCGGGTGCATGATTACAGTGATGATAGTAAGTACCTTGCGCAGGTACACGTTTTCTGTAATTGCCTGATGGTGGCACAGATGCAACTCGCCCTTGCGCAGGGTGGTGCTGGTTACTGCTGCCTGCATGCGCAGCAGGAGCAGCTTTCGAACTAGGCCAAAAGGACTTGCGGATACCTCCAGCTTTTTCCGCAGTAGCTGCAAAAGTTTCTGTTGCAAAAAGATTCTCACATGTAGGAGGGATCTTACGCAACGATACCTTCAGGAGAGGCTTCTTAACAAACTTCAGTACGCTTTCACGTCTTACGTCTTTGCTGTACTAGGTCTGCTCTGTAACCACATACTAATTGCAGTGCATCCACAGATACCTTGTGATACTCACCATTAATAAAAATATTTTCTATTTTTTCCTTTAAATCAGCATAAGACAGTCCTTCGGTTTTACTAGCTTTAAATAACAAATCCTGTAAACTCTTTTCTAAAACCTCTTTTGTTTTAACATAGCAAAGGTAAGGGCAGCGAAAGACCTCTCAACATAAGCCAGGGTCTTTGAGGTATCAAAAGCCTTAACTTCGTCATTAGCCTCTAATTCAATAAACCCAGGGGCGTGGGAGTAAGATTTTTGCACTTCGGAATATCGGGACATCTGACCAGGAACGTTGAATGTCCTTAAGAGAGTTTACAAAAGCTTCCAGTGCCTTTGAAACTGAAGGCTCCTTAAGACTTGTGTTCAGAGATATGTTAAAATCTAATTGTTTACTTGTACTTGGCTGAACATCCTTAGATGCGCATGCTGCCTCAAAATTATCATGCGAAGGGTAATCGTATAATTCTCCACTAATATTTGCATCAATAAACTCGTTATTTGACTGATTATACTGGGAGTAAACAGGAGTACTGTGATTTTATGAATAGAATTGATTTTGCAAATCACCACTCACCGATTTCGCAAGCTGTTCTAACTTTTTCTCCTGTTTAGCCTCACGTTCTCATCGCCTTTGTCTCCGAGACTTAGCTCCAGAACTGCTACTACTCGAACTTGAACTTGATGATGACCTTGATCGCCTCCGAGGGCGAACGAAATTATCCTTAATGTGATCACTCATTTTACTGAAACGAATTCACACATTAAACACTGAAATTTAGTCACTGCTGAAAGAAAACACGGATTCGGAATAAAAAATAATTATTAGTTATAGTAAATCGAACGACAAACATAGTTGCAGTACAAAAATTTTAACTTACGCGATGTATAACGGTCGTGGTAAAAACAAAAATGTTGCCAGGCCACAAAATGTTTTTGTGTAGCTCTTAAACACGACCGTACGTGGCGGGAAATCAGACGCCAATGAAGCTAGAGCGAAGTCGGGGCGCTCACGTGCCCCCACCACTTCGCCTGCGGGGCGGTGGAAGGGCGAAAAACGGTTGAAAAACGGAATTATTTAGCGATAAAAAGGGAAACGGAAGAGCCGCTCTCAAATATTATTATAATCGATGGGCTTCGAATAAGCGTACAGGATTTAATAAAACATTCTGTGAATATGTCACGCATCTCCGTTATCTATTTTAATAATATTTTATAGCTGAAGAGTTTAGTTGTTTATTTGTTTTTTGAATGCGATAAAATCAGGTACTGCTGAACCGTTTTCAAAAATTCTTTCACAGTTGTAAAGATGCGTTATCGTAAAATATTTTGTATTTATTAATGTTAATGAGATGAGATGTTATCTGTAGTAGGCAGATAACCTACTACAGATTACCTTCTTAATACCTTCAGAGTTTCGAGCCTGAATTGTCACAAGACGATTAATGCGTACGAGTTCCTTCCGCGTCCTGGAGTGTCCCCGCCCCGCCCGCACCCTACCCCGCGCATGCGCCGCAGTACAGAGCGAGCGGCGAGCGGTCGGCCGGCCGGCAGACTTGTGACCCGCCCGCACCCCGCTTCAACCCCGCGATAAATCGCTACGAACTTTTATTAAATTTATTACGAAAATAACACTTAATGTGTTGGATTTCACATCTGTCTGTTTATTGATAGTGCAGAAATAAAAGTCTACCAAAAAAAAATCCTGTTGTAATTTTTTTTCAAGCAATAATACTCATATATTTTTGCACATATTTTTTTTATTGGATTTGAAATAAAATATAAAGAATTGTATAAAGGATCGGTAAAAAAGTTTTTTCTTTATTGTTAATTTTTTTATACCAAAAGATTTTATTTTTTAAAGAATAATTAAAATATTTTAAATTAAATCGATGATTTCCGAAATACAAAAAAGTTGGATTATACTTAAACAGAGAGAATCAGTACAATATCTACTTTATAATAAATACAATATTCCTGTTAGCAATTTTCTGCTCAGTTGTAATAATTTTTTTACATAATTTATTTATTTATTTGCATATGCGTGTCGATTTTTTTGTGGATTTTTATCACAACATGTTGTAAGATAATTTATCTAAGCGATAAAAAAAGAAAATCGCTATTCAGGAATTTTTTTTTTTTGCCATACTGAACAATGTTATTGTTCTCAGGCTATTATTATAGTAGCATAAAATGAATTGAATGCCATTTGGCGTTAAGTCCACCATTTGTACATAATTTTATAATTTGTGCAATAAAGTTAAAAAATAAATAAGTAAATAGCAGGATAGAAGGTTTTATTATAGTACTAGCTTTTGCCCGCGGCTTTGCCCGTGTGAATTTCCCACGGGAACAGTGCTTTTTCCCGGGATAAAAAGTAGCCTATGTGCTATTCCAGGTCATTATCTACCTCTGTACCAAATTTCATCGAAATCCGTCCAGTAGATTTTGCGTGATTGAGTAACAAACATCCTCACAAACTCACATCCTCACAAACTCACAAATTCACAAACTCACAAACTCACATCCAAACTTTCGCATTTATAATATTAGTATGGATAGATAGATTCAGCTGTGGTAGGGTGCATCAATGGTTCCACCAGACCGTGAAAAGGGTGGTCACACTACATACACCGTAATGTCAAGAGGTAAGGGAGAGACTAAAAAACATAGGTTCTCACGGATACTGACTTCCTAATCGTGTTCCTTGTTGAGTGGAATGAAACACAACTTTTAACTTTCTTGGCTATTTCCAATTTAAAAGTTGTTTAATTTTTTTGGAGTAGTTTGCTATTTTTCATTTACTTTTTGATATTATACCTTACTAGCTTTTGCCCGCGGCTTCGCCCGCGTGAATTTCCCACGGGAACAGTGCGTTTTTCCGAGATAAAAAGTACCCTATGTCCTTCTCAGTACCTACTTTAAACTATGTGTATGCAAAATTTCAGGAAGATTAGTTTACTATTTCAAGCGTGAAGAGGTAACAAACAAACTCACTTTCGCATTTATAACATTAGTTAAGATTTGTTGGAAGTAGGATATATGTATACTTAGATTGATATAGGTCGTAATCATACTAATATTATTAGATAGTAACTTTGTGAGTTTGTTTGTAGGGGGGTAATCCTCGGAACTACTGAACCGATTTCAAAAATAATTTCACCAATAGAAAGCTATATTATTCCTGAGTGACATAGGCTACAATTTATGTATGTACCTCCTGAGCGAATCCGGGGCGGTGTGCTAGTCAAATAACTAAATTTTCTACTGCCCCACAAGCCAAAACACTTGTACTTTTTTTTACTTACGCACCTGTGCGTAACGGTCGCTCCAACTGTTCAAAAACGAAGACCCTCTTTTTTTTAATTCGATCAAAACAGGTGCAAAGGTATTACGACGTATTGATAGTGATTTTGCAGTTTAGTATAATCAGTTTATATATTCGACTTTAAAGATATTAAATAAGTATTTGATTATTTTATTACTTTTAGTCGGTTTTTAGTCGATTGATCCCGCTCGGTCTTATCCCGCGGGATAAGTTGACCTAACAGAATAAAGGATGATTTTTATAGTTTTTATAAATTATTACTGAAAAAATAAAAACATACAGGTTTTGATAGTTTTTAAAAGATATTTCCTCTGGGTCATGTAAGTAATAACTAGAACAAACAATACATATTATTAATTTACTCCCAATTTAATTAATAAACTTGGCGGCTTTGTACGAACGTTGGTTTAAACGTTCAGTTTGTATAGTCGCTTTTTACGACAATCATGTGTATGAGAAGTATATGTATCCAATTTTAGACCTTATTACGTTGTCTTAAGGACAGATGTGTTTACATAGTAATGCTTGTGACTTTACTTAGGTACTTACAGTCCGATTAGAATCTAAACTTGGGTCGGGCTTTAGCAACTTCACTCCGGTTTCTTTAACAAATGTATATGTAGTGAAGTTAGTTTTGAATGGTTTGAAATGATTTTGAATGACAAGCTGACAACCTAACAAAAATAACAAAAACCGATAGAATTTAAGTCGCATAGTATTTGTTAATCCAGAAGATTTACTGCCCACATGACGCCAGTAGATATTGAAACATTTGAGCATATATTGCGTTACGAATCGACAAATGAAAAATAAAAATTCATTAAATTAGTCAACTTATCCCGCTGGATCAATCGACTAAATTATTTTTATGTGTATGTTTGTTTATAGCTATTATAGTATTTAATATTTAGTTTATCAATTTTCTTTCATAAATAGTACCTACTCTTTTATTGTCTCAATTTTTTATAATCTCTCTGTTTATGCACCGCCATTTACGTTTTTATTTTTTCCTTTCGCTAAGGTTGCCGCGATAAGACCGCCTATTGTACGCATAACCTATATTAAGTCACAATTTTACAATCTTTGATTTTTTGGTGCAATAAAGTTTTTTACTTACTAACTTAGCATTACATATAAATATAGGTAACCGACTGAGACTATTACGGTTTTATTATCAGTTTTTCCGATAAGATATTAACGTCAAGGTATTTTATGGAAATTAACGGCTTGTTTTTTACGAGAAGGCAATGGCAAACCACTCATATAACATTGCCTAAACAGTAATAGCTTGTGTTTCATTCCACGTAATGACCACTACCCTCAGCTATAAGGAATCTTGATATCTATATAAAAGTTTAGATGCAAAATATGTTTGATACTCGATCACGCAAAATCGTGTCCGTCAAGATGGAGGGGCCATGCCTGGGATTATAGATCCCTGGACGTATTCTAATTTGAATTCTAATTTCTAATTCTAATATAAATTTAAATTAAAGCATTTTTTTTCTTTTTAGACGAAGACAATGACAGACAACTCTGCAGTCAGCTGATTTCAACCAGTACTGGCAACATTGAGGAATGAGAATCCAAAATGGCGGAAGGGGAGACTCCTATCACCATCGATGACTTGCCTATGACTTTTCAGGTAGGAAAGAAAGTAATAATTAAATAGAAAATAGGAGGGTCCCGGCGACTCGACCCGCGGGCCGAGTTGCCAGATTTTTGAATTTTATTTTTTTTGTTCCGGCGACTGTGACTACTCACATATAGAATATATGAATTTTTATGCTCGGCTACTGCATACACAGGAGCATTTTCTGCATCGCAATGTGCACAATCCAACCATAGAGCAACATAAATTCCGCACGGACAAAGTCGCGGACAATTTTTTGTTTTAAGTTTTTAATTTTAGCTATGGTTTAATTCCACTTAATGACGACGCTCACGCTCAGCAATAATGAATATGACTAACAAATAAGAAATTAAAACTCCATCTGAAATTTTCCCAAGCATTCGGAAGCTATATGGCTTTTGAAAATTGTCGGCATCCTTGTTTTTTATTTAATGTCCAGTCATGATGCGGTATATATATATAATAGTTTAGTGTATTATACTTTAGTATAGTCAAATTGTAACTACCAAGTACTACAACAATATTACTCGTAAATCACCACTCAAAATGTAGGCTTAGATGATTTCTCCAAATTGATTTCACACGTCGTCACAGATACGTACAGTTTACACTATAATCAGGATTTACACATGACTGAATACATAAACAAAATGGTAAATACCTATAGGTGCTAAAATTAACTCTTTTTAGGGTTCCGTACCTCAAAAGGTAAAAACGGAACCCTTATAAGATCACTTTGTTGTCCATCTTTCTGTCAAACTTTTTTTTCTCAGGAACACTAGAAGGTACGAGTAGGTATCAAGTTGAAATTAATATCGAATGCTCGGATCCATGGTCTCTTTCAGCAAAAAATAATCAAAATTATACGTCAACGAGATCAGGAGTTATTACCGTAAACAGTCAGGAATCAAAACCTATGGGGTACTTCCCTCCCGTCGATCTAAAATTATGAAATTTGGCAACAAGCAAGGTCTAACAGTAATTGTACAGAAATATATCTGAAAGTTGTAAATATGTTGTTGGAAGTCTAAAAAAAAGTGTTACAAACTTATTTTTGCGTTCTATGCAGTATGAATCCTAGGGATCAAACTGAAAAGTTAAGTTTGTTTTTGAAACTAGTTGGTAGTTGGTTGGTTTGGTTGGTTCTAGTTGGTATGGTAGAGCTATAATGTGAGATGCTTTCCGTATACGGAACCCTCGGTGCGCGAGTTTGACTCGCACTTGGCTGGTTTTTTTTATTGTGGTCGCATCCCATGGTGAATAACCCTGTTTAAAGTGATGAATGTCAACTCGTCTGACCTGCGGAGTTCATACATGCTATTGTTAAAATGATGACAGACAGCATCAATTACTTATACACGACGAGTGTATTACCTAAACTACATTTATTCTTACCAGTCCTATCCTGTAAGCAATCTTACCATGTCTTTTTATGATTTTAAAACAATATAAATTAAAATGGACTTTTTAGGAAATTACTTTCGTGGTTAATAAATGTTTTACTTTAGAATTTTGTTTGAACTAATATTTGATTTATTTTCAACAAAATTCAACAAAAAGAACTGTGAAGATTGTTTACATGATAGGACTGGTAAGAATAAATGGAGTTTAGGTACTAAAGCTATAGTTTGCCCTCGCTATCTTTTTCCACCCAAAGGTTGGCTGGAAGAAATTCCATTTACCTTTGCGCTCATATGTATTATTTACTCATTTTGTTACAATGTATGTTATTTTCTATAAATGATGCAATAAAGTGATGATCTAGCAGAGCGGAAAGTTGCGAATGTGCATTGTTACATATAAAAAGAAGAGTTTTTGACGGCGCCTACGCATCTCAATTATTATGTTCCTAATAACTTGGCAATTTTCGAAGTTGATGGTCATGCTAAACTAGCGATTTCCTGGATTACTTTTGGTTCCCATGGGAATTTTCTTATTCATCTATGCCTAAATATTTTTTTTTAAATGTATAACTACAACTTTGGCGCGTCTTGGTAGTATAATCGACTAGAACTATTAAATTACTATTTCCATCACAGCAGTGATGGAAAATACGATGCTCAGATGTCATACATCTGCCTGGAAGTGGATCGTGAAGGCCAATTATTTACGTGAACGGGATATTGGATTAGATTCCCTTCTGAAATCGCAAAATATGTGAAAGTTTCTGATATTATTTTAACTTGACTTCTTCACATTTCTGAGTAAAAGGATTTTGATTGACAGACAGATAGACAACAAAGTAACCCTGTAAGGATTCCATTTTTCCTTTTAGGTACAACCCTAAAAGTACGGTATCCTACTAATATTAAAAACGCTAAAGTTTGGATGAGAGTTCGTGAGTTTGTTTAGATGTTTGTTACTCAATCACGCAAAATCTACTGGACAGATATTGATCAAATTTGGTACACGGGTAGAAAAATACCGGGAATAGCACATAGGGTACATTTTATCCCGAAATTCCCACGGGAGCAAAGCCCCAGGGCTCAGCTAGTTTGTTCATAAAACCCCCGTTTTTACTAAAAATAAAAATGACCATGTTAAGTACAAACATACTTAGATAATACAGATATCAGATACGTATTCATTTGTGTAGCATCAATTATAGTGCCAACTGGAGCGAGCCGGCGCCATGACACCGGATGTGACGTCACGTTGCTATTAGCATGAGCCCATAGACTATGGGTTGTGAAATCCTAAGAATAAATTAAAAAATACAACAAATTTAAAAAAAGGCTAAATAAAACTAGATTTTTTAATATTGAGTCAAAAAACATAGTTTTTTTATGTGATCTTATCTAGGACAAGCCCAATTATTCAATTAACAATCCATACTTCCATACTATATACTATAATATACTATAATAATATTATAAATGCGAAAGTTTGGATGTGAGTTTGTGAATTTGTGAGTTTGTGAGGATGTTTGTTACTCAATCACGCAAAATCTACTGGACGGATTTCGATAAAATTTGGTACAGAGGTAGATAATGACCTGGAATAGCACATAGGCTACTTTTTATCCCGAAAAAAATGGTTCCCGTGGGCATGGGATACCAATTATAGTAACGCCATCTATTATTTGACAAAATAGACGTCATGTCAAAATGACGTTACGTCAAACTGACGTTACGATAAAGTGACGTTACGTCAAAGTAACGTTACGACAGCATCCCCACTACTTCCATATAAAATGTGCCGCTGTACCGGCCGTTGTACCGGGCGGCCAACTGTCCCGGTGTAATAGTAAATGCTTTTTAGAGCAAACTATGTTTTAGTCCTGTCAAAAAAAAAAAAACCGGGCGGCCGGCAGTATGCCCGGATACGTCGAGGTGTGCGGACCGCTGCTGAGTGTCACGGACTAATGGCACTCTGCTCAAACTTCTATATATTATGTGTGTGCTGAAGGAACATCAGTGAGTTTGTTGTGATGTACATTGCGTGCGGAGGCGGGGCGCGCAACATAGCCGTATGAGGTGCGCAACATAGCCGTATGAGGTATACTACATTTTTTCCATTACATCTAATTTGTCATTAGATGGCGCTTTAATTAAATACTTGCCTTTAGTTCTCACGGCCTGCCACGAGATGGCACTTTACCGCGAACAAGTTCTTTCAATATTTTTTCGCGAAGAATGTTCTTTCGAGTAATATTTTTATAAATGTTTATGTATACCATATAGTGTAGCGAAAACAGAAGCGCCACAGAATAGTAAGTAGTACTAACGTACATATCGGTCACTCACCGCCCCGCATTCATTTCAAATACCGCACCCCACTCCGCCCAGCACTTCGCTGTAGAGTGTAGACATCACTGACACGGTTTAGGCACAGAATTAATATTAGTACTACGTACAGAAAGGAAACTCCCTGCCCCTCCCGCAATATGGCACCCCCCCGCTCCTTCCGCACTTCTCCCCCGTTCTTGTGTAACTGTGGGACGATCGACTATGAAAACGCACACATTGATGTGTTACTGACGTGTTCACGGATATACAGTTTCATTTGTAGTAGTAGTAGGCATATTTGACGTGCCGTTTCTATGAAGCGCCCGCCCTGTGGTTTAGGCGCGATTGGTCCAACGTTCCAAAAAATGTCCAATTCGCGGTTGGTTCAATTCGTAGTTGGTCCAATTCGCGGTTTGTCTAAAAATAAACAATGTTTTCGAAATTGTAAATTTTTTGAGTGTTAAACTTTGTTACATTAAGAAGCTAAGATCATATAGTAGTAGTTAGGTTTAGGTTTTTTTTTAAACCGCCCGGAAAGACTTGAAGGCAGAAAATAAGTTAGGTTCAGGTTACTCTTTATGACCACCCGGAAAGACTTTGAGGGTGGAAAAGAAGTTAGGTTCAGATTATTATTTTTTTATTACCGCCCGGAAAGACTTGAAGGCAGAAAATAAGTTAGGTTCAGGTTAATTTTTATGACCTGTTGGCACGTTTTTTTATTATTTTATATCTTTATCAATATATCTATCTATACGCTGTACGGTAACGATGAAATTTTCGCGCCATTTTGATTGAAATACAAGCAGCCTTACTAAATTTCATGCACACATTTACCTATTTTTCAACTCGCTCCATCGTGAATAAAGTGCTAACTCGCGCTCAAGCAACAGTTTCACAGGGGCGGGATAATGATTAATCCTTTTTTGCCGCGGGCGAAGCCGCGGGTAACAGCTAGTATCCATACTAATATTATCCATACTAATATTATAAATGTGAAAGTTTGGATGTGAGTTTGTGAGTTTGTGAATTTGTGAGTTTGTGAGTTTGTGAGGATGTTTGTTACTCAATCACGCAAAATCTACTGGACGGATATCGATGAAATTTGGTACAGAGGTAGATAATGACCTGGAATAGCACATAGGCTACTTTTTATCCCGGGAAAAATCACTGTTCCCGTGGGAAATTCACGCGGGCGAAGCCGCGGGCAAAAGCTAGTACTTATATATTTATTCTTATTATTCGAGTTCCCACTATTCCAAATGCAAGTTTATGTGTGTGTGAGAGGATTTAATCATGACTCAATCAAGCAAAATCACACAGATTAAGTTAGCCCCAAAGTAAGTTCGAGACTTATGTGATTATTATTATTTACTAGCTTTTGCCCGCGGTTTCGTCCGCGTGAATTTCCCACGGGAACAGTGCTTTTTCCCGGGATAAAAAGTAGCCTATGTGCTATTCCAGGTCATTATCTACCTCTGTACCAAATTTCATCGAAATCCGTCCAGTAGATTTTGCGTGATTGAGTAACAAACATCTTCACAAACTCACAAACTCACAAATTCACAAACTCACATCCAAACTTTCACATTTATAATATTAGTATGGATTATTAGCAAAATCTACTAGACGGATTTCCATACAATTTGGTACACAGATACTGAACCATGTCTTTATCCCTTACGGGGTAGACAGAGCCAAGAGTCGTGAGGCTCGAAGGCCACGCTTAGCTGAATAGTGGACTTATTGGTGGAATGGAGATTCAGGTATAGTGACAGGTTGCTAGCCCATCGCCTATGAGTGGAGGTAATCCCCAGTGACTGAGAATTTCCTCCACTCATATACATAGACTGGGGCCCAGTCTAAAGCCCTTTCCCTCGACTGACTTTAACAATCTGCGCGGGAAGAGAAGCAGCTGGCACATTCTATGTTATTTCTTCGCTCCCAGACTAGCATAGACCAAGATTTCGTACACCTAGGGTTGCCAGGCGTCCGGATAAAGCCGGACATAGGTAGGCTTTTTAATTGCGTGTCCAGCCAAAATAAACGGTGTCCGGCCTGTCCGGCTTTTGTTAGGCTTTTTACATGTCGGGCCAAACTGGCTGGTCTGTCCGGCTATTAGGTTTGGCGACCTGGCAACCCTACGTACACCGATAGAAAATAAACTGGAATTGCACATAGGGTACTTTTGATACCTAAATTCCCACAGGAGCGGAACCCCGGGGTGCAACTAGTATTTTAAATTAGACACAGACACAGTCGAACACAATAGCTAGGGCTAGACCATAATACGGAACCCACCATTGTTATAAATCAAGAAACCCTGCTCAAGCCTTGTTACTTTCTACAATAATTGAATTCTATTCACGTTGCTGGTACCAAATTAAGTAGAATACTTACTGTTCTTTAAGTATGAACGAACATAAAGTTCAGTAGACGAAGTCAGATTTTAATATCGAAATCGAAGTTTGCAAACGCTAAAATGTATGGGATGACATAAGCTAACGCTAAATCACATGGTCGATCGCCATCGTCATCGCAAGTTCATAGAGTAAACGATTCGAAACCATAGAGTAACGAACTGTTTTATCGCTTATTTCCATACATTTGATGTTCGCTTTCGCTTTAATGACGGAAAAAAATTGTTTTTGTCATCTGTCGAAACGATTACGAACTTAGATAACGTATCGCTATGAATCAAATGAAACTTTGGCTAAACCCGATAATTGACCCGTAAAGAATAAAATAATCTTAAATATAATGTATATGTAAGTATATAAACGCACAGCCGAAACTACTGGGCGTAGGAAGCTGAAATTTGTCATGTAGGTTCCTTAGGGAGTGTAGGGGAGCACTAAGAGAGGATTTCCAGAAATTCCCAAAGGAACGAAGTTCCGGACCCATACTTACGATAAATAAATATATATTTCAATCTCGTTGTATGTTTGACTACCTAAAAAATATATATTTGAGAATATAAAAAGCCCGTCTGGCATGTTAGGCGACCAAGACTGTTTCATGACTTTCTTTCGGCATTTCTTCTCAGCAGTGGTCGTTCCGTAATGCTAGTAGTTTTTAGCTTTGAGACTTTAACACACTGTAATTATATAATTCGTTATCGACATGAAAAAGTGCCTTCTTTGAAGGCAAAGTTTCAGGAATTTTTGATTTTGATACTGCCTAATTGTATCATCCTTAATGACATCCTTGGCGACCTCCGTGGCCTAACGGTTATCACGCCAGACTGCCACACCGAAGGTCCCGGGTTCGATCCCCGGTCAGGTCAAGGTGGAAAATGATCTTTTTCAGATTGGCCTGGGTCTTGGATGTTTATCTATTGGTGAGAGATCAAAGACCTACCTTGCATAGACACCAGACGTCGCTTGGCTTTCTTCGGGCCTAGCACCGCGTGTTGTACCCGGGGTAGGTATTTGTCCGAGGGAACTTCACCATGGGATATCCAAGGGTCACTGGTCTGTATGTGTTTCGGGAGTGTCTTAGCTTCGATTTCGTTAGGGTTTTGGAGCACACAATCACGTCCACTGGTTGTTATGAGCGCGTAACGCCGCAGCTAACAATTCGCGTGTCGCGGTAGATTTGTGACTGATTTTGATGAATTGTGGACGCCAGATGTCGCGCGCGTCGTCGCATCGGCCAATGAGCAGAAAGCTTAGCATATCCGGCGCGAACACTGAGGTCTGAGATCAAATCACCATTTATTTATCTCAAGTTGTGTATTGATAGAAATATCAAAATAGAATCGAAAATAAAAAAGACAAATAAATTAAATATCCCATTCCGGTACGGAACATGCCGCTCACCTTAAAAGAATGGGATTCCTTTTAAGAAAGAATAAATTAGTTACTAGTTTAGTAGACTAAAGTAAAACACTTATAAGAAACTTCCTATAAAACTAAAGTTGAGCGTTCGTAGAACGACCGTAGTTAACGTAAGAAAAAATAAAATAAAGATAGTTTCCTGCATTCAGCCCTGCGACGAAGGTCTTGGGTTCAGTGGACAGTGGTAGACACTGCTGAATGCAGGAGCCATTAGAGACCTATTCTAATGGAAGAGGGCAGAGCTTAACCACTGCTCTCTTAAAAAATGTTTTCCCGGCCTGTAGGGTAACTACGCGGGTGATATTGTCCGAGCCAGGATGTAGCGCATGCACACGAGCCATCTTCCACTGAAGAGGGGAAGATTATCGTCGCGTACTACAACAATGGTTCCTTCACGAATGGGTTCACCGCGATCGTGATACCACTTGCTACGTTGTTGGAGTTCATGCAAGTATTCTTGACTCCATCTCTTCCAGAAGTGCTGGAAGCATTGTTGAACCCACCGCCATCGGGATAGGCGTGTGGGAGGTGTGTCGGTCAAGGAGACGTCCGGTAGAGTCGTGACGGGACCACCAATCAAAAAATGCGCCGGTGTTAACGGCAAGGGATCTGTAGGATCGGCGCTTAACACACACAGCGGTCGTGAATTGAGGACAGCTTCGACTTGGCATAACAAAGTATGCATTTCGTCATACGTTTGTACTTGGGTACCTATCACGCGAAGAAAGTGATGCTTAAAGCTTTTGACACCCGATTCAAATAGGCCTCCGAAATGGCTCGCAAACGGGGGTTGGAAGTGCCACGTGACCCCTTGATGCAGCGTTTGAGCATGCAACGAACTTTGGACTGAATCGTTTCGTAGAAACTGATACAACTCCTTCAATTGGTTGTTACACCCCACGAAGTTTCTCCCACAATCCGAGTAAATATCCGAGCACAAACCGCGACGCGAAGTGAATCGGCGAAAAGCCGCTAGAAAAGCTTCGGTAGATAATTCCGATACTATCTCGAGATGTATCGCCTTGACTGACACACATACGAAAACTGAAACATAACATTTAATAATTTTTGCGTTGCGCACCTTGTTGGCGCGAACGTAGAATGGGCCAGCGTAGTCAACAGCTGTTTTTAAGAATGGACGTTCGGGTCTTAATCGCGCGGCTGGCAACGGCGCCATCATTGGTTGCGGATGCGTCGGCCGTAGGCGAAAACATCGCACGCAACGATGTATGCGCTGCCGAATAATGTCACGGCTTGACAGAATCCAATATTTTTGCAAGAGAAAGTATTGGACCGATTGGGAGCCCGCATGCAAATTTACCAAATGAGCGTCATCAATTATCAAATAAGTTAAGTTATGCCTCTTTGGTAGAATTAACTGATGTTTCGATTCGTATGAAAGAAGAGATTTGTGAAGGCGTCCGCCGACACGTAAAAAATTGTTGTCATCAATGAAGGGATTGAGCCGCTTCAATTGATTAGAGGGGGTTTTCCCCTTAGAAATATTTTTTATATCTTCTTGAAAAGTGGACTGTTGTACAATGTAAATCAATCGATTCAAAGAATAAGAATATTCTGAAATAGAAATGTACTGTAAGTACGAAATATTTGTTCTATTAATTTTAGATTTTAAAATTCTATAGAAGCGAAATATATATGCAGTAATTCGAACTAATTTGGATAAGGTTGAAAACCTGTTGAAAATGTCATTTTCTTCCACGTTCGAAGAAATAGTGGTAGCGGAAGCTAAAGGTAAGTTACGTTTTTCTTCATTCGTAGGAGAAATTTCCTTTTGTGCTGGCCAGGTCGTAGGATCCTGTCGCAGCCACCCGGGACCATGAAACCACATATCATTCTCTAGGAATGTGGACGGTAGCATACCACGTGACGGAGCATCCGCTGGGTTGTCCGCCGAAGGCACGTGTCTCCAGTGTGGACTCGGGACCACGGTAAGTATTTCGCTAGTGCGATTAGAAATAAATGTCTTCCACTCGTAGGGCGGAGAGCGCAGCCAAGCCAGAACAATAGACGAATCCGACCACGCGTATACATTTATCATTTCTATGTTGTAAATCCGTATGACCTTGTCTAACAGACGGGATAAGAGTAGTGCCGCCATGAGTTCTAGGCGCGGGATTGATAACCGCGGAGAGATCGGCGTGACCCGTGTTTTTGCAATTAGAAGATGGACGGTACTCCCTCCGTTACTGTCGGTCAAACGTAGATAAATGCATGCCGCGTATGCACGTTCGGACGCATCAGAAAAGCCGTGAATCTGCATGCTACACGATTTGGAAAAGACCTGGCGGGGAATGGAAACACGTGATAAGAGTGGTAACTCTTGTATGAAATCAACCCAAGCGTTTACGATATCCACGGGTGGGCGGTCGTCCCAACCAACGCCGGAAAGCCATAATAACTGCATCAAATGTTTTGCAAAAACAGTTACAGGGGACAGCCAACCCATCGGGTCGTAAATCTTGGCGATCTGTGAGAGTATGGTTCGTTTTGTAATTTTATCCGAATTACATTGAACGCTGAATGTGAACTGATCAGTGGAAGGATCCCACTGCAATCCTAAGACCTTTGTCTGGTTATCCCTTTCCATGGGAGCGAACGGAACACTATTTTGCCGCTCACCGTCAGGTACTGGCATCTGCACCGCAGCGAGTATCGCTGGGCAATTGCTGTGCCATTTGCGTAATTGGAAACCAGCGGCAGCACAAATAGCGATGAGCTCCTGTTGAAGAGCCAGAGCTTGATCTTCATAGTCAGCTCCAGTAATGACGTCATCGACGAATACTTGATCCAACAGCACCGTAGAAGCGAGAGGGAAACGAGTAGTTTCGTCATGAGCTAGTTGCTTAATTGTGCGAAGAGCTAAATAAGGTGAGGCACTTACGCCAAAAGTGACAGTACATAAACGATATTCCCGGAGGGGATCGCCAGGGATTTACGCCAGAGGATGCGTTGAAAATCTCTGTCGGCCTCCTGAACTAATATATTACGGTACATTTGTTTAATGTCAGCCGTAAATACGATGTGATGTCTCCGAAATTTTAAAATAATATCGACAATGTCCTGGTGTAACTTCGGACCTATGAATAAATTTTCATTAAGTGAAACACCGTTAGCGGACTTGCAACCGGCGTCAAAAACAACGCGAGTGCGTGTCGTCTCACTGGACTCCTTTACCACGCAGTGATGAGGAATATAGTATACCCTACCCGGCACGGGTTTAGTTTCGACGAGTTCCATGTGCCCGAGATCGAGGTACTCTTGTAGGCAGTCATGATAGTCCGTCTTCAACTTAGGGTTCCGTTCCAATCGATGTTCCAATTTATGAAATCGAGCGAGTGCGATTTCCCTAGAATCGCCCAGTGGTGGGGCGTTAGGTTTGAATGGGAGCGCGACTATGTAACGTCCGGTCCCGTCACGACTATGTGTGGTTTCGAAAATCGATTCGCATAAACGTTCGTCGGGCGTGAGCGATTTATCTTCCGGCAATGACTCAAGTTCCCAAAATCTCTTCAAGTCACTGTCATCGTAGAATGAGCTAGCGCATGCTTGAATGGGGGATGGAGTCGTAGACTCGCATGTGAGTTGACCTAGTAATAGGTAGCCGAAGATACTGTTCATCGCGATCGGAGAACCCGGCGATCCGCTAATTATATTGCCTAGTAGTATATGTGATAGTATATCAGCACCTACTAGCATCTCCACCGGTTGTGGTGTATGGAAAGTCGGATCAGCTAATTTTAAATTATTAATATGAGACCAGCCTGTATAAGGTAATTTTATACTAGGCATATTTGCAATTAATTTTGGTAAAATTAATGCTTGTACCGGTATAGAAGGTTGTCGGGCATGGACAGGTGTCAAACACAATGAAACCGTACCTTTAGGATGTACTGGACGGTCACTACCTATACCATACACCGGTGTGTTGACATTACGACGTTCTAAACCCAAACGCTGTACGCATGCCTCGGTAATGAACGACGCTTGACTGCCGGTATCAATCATACACCGTATTGTAGAACGCTTATGCATATCAACCCATACATCGACGCGCGCGGTTGACAATAGTACTGTATTCACGCGAGCCGCGGGCGCATTGGATAACGCACACACATCACGGATAATAGTGTGTTCAACGGCCGACGACATTGCACACGACGGCGGATCCGAACTCACATTGGAGTGAGACGGAGACTCCTGCGCATCCGGAGTGAGTGAGACAGCACTACTCTCACCTTTAGTGAAATGAAGTAATGTATGATGACGTTTAAAGCAAGTACGGCAAACAAAGTTGGATTTGCATTGTCGTATTTCATGACCCGGAATCAAACAATTCACGCAGATATCTTTATCTTTCACAAATGAATATCTATCGTGTGGTGGCAAATTCAAAAAACTCGAACATTTCGTTATCATATGAGACGCATTACAATACAAGCAATTTTTTGTCTTATTGCCATTCGTAGAAGGCTGAGAATTGCTTGCGTTGTCCGACGTGACATTTGCTGTGAACGCACGCGGGCTAGATTTACCGGTAGGGGCGCTGTCGCTCCGCCACGCGGCTTCGCCGCAGAGTTCGAAGTACCTACATAATTTTTCTTACCCGGGGCGTTACCACTGGAATCTACCATTCCAACTGCAGAAAGTTCTCGTTCGAGAAAATTAATTAAAGTAGATACAGCTGGAATTTCGCATGGTTTCAGTAATGATAACTCGAAACGTTTTCGAATGGAACTCGGTATTTTACGTAATAAAATATTTAATAATAGAAAATTCCATTGTTCAACGGGAAATTGCATCATTTCTAGTGCTTTAGTATTCTCTTGAAATATATTTAAAAAGTTACGAAGACTTGTATAGTTATCTGAACAAGTTTCCATATCTAATATTCGATCGAGATGTCTTGATGCAATTGCTCGCTTATTTTCGTATCGAGAAACCAGAGTACTCCACGCAATACAATAATTTTCGTCTGTTATAGGTATAGACTTAATGAGATTGAAGGGCTCATTTTTCAGAGTAAGAAGTAGGTATCGAAATTTCTCCGCATCCGTGTAAGAATCATTGTTGTGAACAAGTGATTTGAATAAATCGCAAAACGATGGCCAGTCAGTGGTTTCCCGGAAAATGACGGTAGGGGCAACTTTGGTAGTTTGGGCTGACTGAGATTCGCGGCACTATGCATCGACATATTGACACAAGATCGACTCATGCGCCTGGCTTCATCCTCATTTTGCTTAATAGAATTAATATTACCTAAGATAGCGTAATACAACTCGTTGAAAGTACTACGAATGCTCAACTGTTCGTCCTTTTCGAAAGTACCTTTTTTAATTAACTGTTTTTCAATTTTAGATTGTAATTTAAGAAATTTACGTTGAATTGGAACTATATCTTTAGATCTCGCCCTGAACTGTTGTTCGTCAGATGGGAAGAATTCTAAAGTTTGTTTTAATTCGTCTAAAATAATTTCTCTTTCGAACAAATCTTGTTCCGCCATATTGGCTTTGCTTAGCGCGTAACGCTGTTGCAAATGAAATTGAAATCTAACAACACAACTTTGAAACAAATACAAATCCGGCTCGAAGGACCAAATTTATGGTGAGAGATCAAAGACCTACCTTGCATAGACACCAGACGTCGCTTGGCTTTCTTCGGGCCTAGCACCGCGTGTTGTACCCGGGGTAGGTATTTGTCCGAGGGAACTTCACCATGGGATATCCAAGGGTCACTGGTCTGTATGTGTTTCGGGAGTGTCTTAGCTTCGATTTCGTTAGGGTTTTGGAGCACACAATCACGTCCACTGGTTGTTATGAGCGCGTAACGCCGCAGCTAACAATTCGCGTGTCGCGGTAGATTTGTGACTGATTTTGATGAATTGTGGACGCCAGATGTCGCGCGCGTCGTCGCATCGGCCAATGAGCAGAAAGCTTAGCATATCCGGCGCGAACACTGAGGTCTGAGATCAAATCACCATTTATTTATCTCAAGTTGTGTATTGATAGAAATATCAAAATAGAATCGAAAATAAAAAAGACAAATAAATTAAATATCCCATTCCGGTACGGAACATCTATATATGTATTTGTCATAAAAATATAGTATCGTTGAGTTAGTATCCCATAACACAAGTCTCGAACTTACTTTGGGGCTAACTCAATCCGTGTGATTTGTTCGTATATATTTAATTTCAGTTCACTCCTCATTTCGTTCACTCCTTTCATTTGTCGAATAAAGAATTTTCTTTTTTCCAGGTTAAGTATTTAGGCCAAAGAGACGCAAAGGGACTATGGGGCATCAAACACACGAGGAAACCAGTAGACTTAATGGTGGCAGCTGCTAAGGCGTTACCTCCAGGTAAATTTACAGGCTTTTATTTCTTTTGCGCACTCCGACCAGATTGCGGACCTCCTTAAAAAGGGAGATATTAGGAGCACCCATAACCGGAGAGCATGTATGAAGAGAGTGATGAGTGTAGAGGAAGCAAGAGGGATCTGTAAGGATCGTAGCAAGTGGAAATCGCTAGTCTTTGCCTACCCCCACGGGAAAAAGGCGTGATAATATGTATGTAGGTATGTATGTTATTTCTTTTCTTATCGAATACTTGCGGCGCCCCGGGGCTTCGCTCCCGTGAGAATTTCGGGATAAAGAGTACCCTATGTGCTATTCCCGGTATTTTTCTACCCGTATACTAAATTTCATCGAAATCCGTCCAGTAGATTTTGCGTGATTGAGTAACAAACATCCTCACAAACTCACATCCAAACTTTCGCATTTATAATAATAGTAGGATGTATGAAGGGTGGTGGCCGATTGGTAGGGCGCGCGCTTGTGGCCGCAAAAGTCCCAGGTTCGAATCCTGCCTGTGCTACATGAGTTTGTATACCAATCTGAGTCATGTACCCATGTTAGTTTCATCGACGACGAGTTGCTTTCGGTGAAGGAAAACATCGTGAGGAAACCTGCTCTCCGGTTGATGATTATCAGCTAGTTTTTGAAATGGAGAAGGGAATGGCAAACCACTCCATTAAAATTGCCAAGATAGACTAAAGGATGTATATACATACATAGAATCACGTCTTTATCCCTTACGGGGTAGACAGAGCCAAGAGTCGTAAGACTCGAAGGCCACGCTTAGCTGAATAGTGGGCTTTCTTTGGATGTATATAGATTTTTTAAAATGAAGATGGGTTTGCTCTTGACCACAATCTTGCTCGAAAACAGAGATGAGATCTACGGTGTAGCAAGCTTACCCAGAAGCAGCCTATTCACTCTGGCTTTGAAGAACGTAGCTAACAATAATCATATTAATCATCTGTCTCTTTCCAGACCAAATCCTACCAATAGTAAAACTAGTGATATCCACTGATGGTGTTCTTCTCGAGACTGTTAACCACGGAGTGAAGAAGAATGACTTCGAACGAATGTCGGTCTTCTTCAAAATCGAGTCCATATCCTACGGGGTCCAAGACCTGGTGTATACCAGGGTGTTCTCTATGATAACTGTGAAGGATACGGCGAATGTCAAGGGTTTGAACCCCTTTGAGTGTCATGGATTCGTCTGTGAATCAAGGTGAGGGTAATTTTCTTTATGATCACATATCCTAAGAATCTACACATTTTTTACCAGATTTTATTCCCGGTGTCTGTCTGTCTGACTGTAATCAAATTTTGCAAGTTTTTGACTCACTTAATCGGCTTGTTATTTATTATTTATTTATTTAAAACTTTATTTCATGCCCCAAGGACTTCCTGGTGATGATAAAAAGCTTGTATCAAAAATGTTTTACTAAACTTATTACTCTATTTAACTGCCATGCTCTTGTTGGTATCATTACGTGGAATGAAACACTCGTAACGACTAACACAGTGCACACATCATCGTAGACCTCATGTCTGTTCTCGGACATGATTGAGGTCAAGATGATCTTTAATAAAAAAAAACACCAGATTTTCAAAATTTCCATAAAACTCTCAACATACGAATATTGTGTACAGTTGTACATTATTGCAAAATCAACAGTTTATCAATAAAGAATTTCTCACGCTGAAAATAGGTTAAAATTATGGGATTTCGCCATTTTTTATCATTCCCAACAAAGATAAGATGATGTCAATCATACAACTTATCAATACTTGCACAAATATACTTGTTGGTCAAATTAAAAATTAAGCAAGGCTCTTTTATACTTTACTAGCTTTCGCCCGCGTGAATTTCCCACAGGAACAGTGCTTTTTCCCGGGATGAAAGGTACCCTATGTCCTTCTCCGTACTTCCAGCTATGAGTATGCGAAATTTCAGGAAGATTGGTTCAGTAGATAAAGCGTGAAGAGGTAGCAAACAAATAAACAAACAAACTCACTTTCGTATTTATAATATTACTTTTTTTTTTTTTTTCGAGGGTAGGAGCAGAAAAAACTAGACGTTTTGCATTTTCGCTCCCTTTAAAATCTTTTATTTAAATTAAATTAAGTGTATTCTGAAAGTGGTTGTATGTTTAAATAAAGAAGAAACACTCACGCTACCTGCAGTAAATCTCCTTTCACTTTTCACTACACATTACAATGGATGCACTGCAAAAAACTGTCTATGACATGCAGTTGGAGTTTAGGAACAAGATGGAGGAATTCCAGCAAGACCTTCTTAAGGCCAATTCCAACCCAACGGTCACAGCACTTAGCACAGAGTTCAGTGGCTTCAGGGAGGCTATGGTTTTCGGACTCAACAATCTACAGGGTCAACTGGAGTTGCTTTTACAGCAGCAGGACAGCTTTGAGATGCGCTCGCGCCGGAAAATGCTTCTGGTCCATGGAGTTCCCGAAAGCAAGAAGGAGGACACATCTGATGCAATCATCAAGATAGTCTCGGAGAAACTTGAGATCTCTGACATCAGGACTGAAGATGTAAGCCGTAGTCATCGCTTGGGACGTGTCACCAGCGGCAAACCTAGGCCTATCTTGATTAAGTTCCGGAGTCTTTCCATCCGTGACAAGATTTGGTTTGGTAAGACGGGCCTCAAGGGCAGCGGGGTCACAGTTTCTGAGTTCCTGACAAAACCTCGCCATGAGGTGTTTATGTCGGCACGACTACAGTTCGGGGTTACTAATTGCTGGACTAGAAATGGGTCCATTCATATTAACACCCCAGATGGGTCTAAGCATCAAATATGTAGCTTGGCTGAGCTGAATCGTCTTGGCGATCGCAGTGAGGTGAGTGAGGCACCGGCCAACAAGGTGAAGCCTGCAACCTCAGCAACTGCAGCTGGGCGTACTCGACGCAATAATAAGAAATGAGCCGATTGCCGGGGTACCTATTCTAGGTACCATGTACAGTAGTCGTCTGCTGTATAGCCTGTTTTTTGTACTTATCTTTTTCTGTATCATTTTTGATTGCGTCTACCCTCCGGTTTTGTTAGTTTTTTTTTCTTATGTGCTCCAAATAATATTACTTTTTCGACCGGTCGGTATGTACATGTTTATTTATTTTTGTAAGAAATAAAAATGTTATCACTTGTCAGTTGTCATTATCACTGACATTGACGTTAGTACTGTATGACACTGACAGCTTTTTATTTTGTTTGGATGCACTGTATGTCTTTTTTACAGTACTTTTTCTGTGTGCGTTCGAACTTAGCATGATATTATTTGTTTTAGTTTAGTCTTACTTCTATGTTGTTTCTATTCTATCCACAGAAATAAAATTTATTATTATATGTCTGTGATTCTATCAGATTTGTACATAGACTGATAACTATTTAAAAACATCTCTGTGGATTTGTAATTTATTTTACTGACAGGTAGAGTTGTTGATGTTTTTGTTGAGTAGTTTAACATTCTACTGTAGATATACTTAATATTTTACTTACGTATTTATTTTATTTTTTTATAAGTATACTTATTATTTTACCTATTATATTATATTTATATAAATACATATTTAAACATACGCACGATGTGTGATAATGATAGCGATAATGAGCAAGATACATTCCACTCCTTATCATCTAACTCTGATTTTTATAGTCTAACTACACCTCTGGACGAAGTCTTGCAGTCTCATTTTTCCGATTGTTCCAAAAACTTTAATGTCATTCATATAAATGCACAAAGCATTCCTGCACATTTTCCTGATATGTTAACATCATTTGATGTCAAGAACATACATGCTATCCTTGTGTCGGAATCATGGTTCCAACCATGTCTCCTCCACTTCCTATGCGTTACCAGGCTTTCAATTGATTTGTAATGATCGTGTCGGAACGAGTGGTGGTGGCGTTGCCATTTATCTCCGTTCCTACATACCTTTTACCATTGTTTCTCAATCAAAATCTTGTAACCCTACCAATGAACCCGAATATCTATTCCTTGAGCTCGCTCTGTCACACAAAAAGACTCTTCTCGGTGTTTTCTATAGCCCATCTTCTAAAATCAACTATTTTTCCACTTTAGAAAATATTCTCGATTCCATTGTCCCCTCATACGATCATACAATCATCTTGGGAGATCTTAATACTTGCCTTTTGAAAAATGATTCTCGAACCTTCAAGCTAAAAATCTGATCGACAGTTATAATCTCGATATTCTACCACTTCAAGCTACCCATTTCTTTCCAAAATGTATTCCTTCCTTAATAGACCTGATTATTGTATCTTCCTCGGACCTTGTTGTTAAACATGGACAGCATCCTGCAGAAGCTTTTTCATACCATGATCTTCTATTTCTATCTTACAAAATCCGTCCTCCTAAAGCTAAACCTAAAATTGTAATGCAGCGTAACTTTGGTTCGATCGATATTGATGGTTTGCGTGAAGATGCTAGAAGTTGTGATTGGAATGCACTGATACACACGGAGTCCGTTAATGACCAGGTGGATCTCTTTAATAGGTGGGTACTCAACCTTTATGATAAACATGCTCCTTTAAGACCAGTGCGACTTAGGCATCTGCCTGCCCCTTGGTTGTCTGAAGATATAAAAGTACTGCAAGCCAAGAAAAACCAGGCTAAAGTTAAGTACAGGAATGATCCAGATCGTTATCGTGACTCATTTGTTAATGCAAGAAATAAGTGCAATAGGGCGTGCAGGGACGCACAAAGGCACCATATCCATAACTCAGTTCAAAACGGTGATCCGGCTAGGGTCTGGAAATTTCTGCGATCTTTAGGAATTGGTAAAAATAAAAACACCAGTCCAAATAATACTGACATCGAAAATCTCAACAAGGCCTTCTCCTCTTCCACTTCTGTTGATATAAATGTCAAGAATAACACGATTAATTCCATTGCTCAATTACCAATCCCTAACACTACCCCATTTACTTTTAATCAGATTGCCGATCGTGATGTTGAGAAGACCATATTATCTATTTCATCAAATGCTACGGGCAGTGATAGCGTTAGTCGTGCTATGATCCTACCGATTCTTGATATCCTTCTCCCTTCTATTACTGCTATAATTAATAACTCCCTTAACCTCCGGTGTTTTCCCCACAGCATGGAAACATGCTCATATCACTCCCATTCCTAAGAAAACAAATCCTTCTTCTCTAACTGATTTCCGCCCTATCTCCATTCTTCCTTTTCTCTCAAAAATCCTTGAACGCATTGTTCAGCATCAGCTCCAACTCTTCCTATTTCACAACAATCTACTTAATCCTTTGCAATCTGGTTTTCGTCAGGGACATAGCACGACTACTGCTCTAATTAAAATTACTGATGATATACGATATGGGATGGATAATCAATTAGTTACTGTTCTTACACTTTTAGATTTTAGCAATGCGTTTAACACTGTGGACTATGACATTTTATTAGCTATAATGCGTTCTCTCAACATATCTCCGATGGCTATTGACTGGTTTCATTCTTACTTGTATGGGCGTCGGCAGCGGGTTCATGTCGATGAGAAGTTTTCTTCCTGGTGTGATACTATTGCAGGCGTTCCTCAGGGTGGTGTACTGTCTCCTCTTTTGTTTGCTCTCTTCATAAACTCCATCACTTCTAGTTTGCAATGTTCATACCACCTCTACGCAGATGACCTCCAAATTTACACTCAAGCTCAAATTGATAATTTTTCATCTGCCATTAACACCACTAATGATGATTTAAATGCGATTTCGGTTTGGAGTAAATCGCATGGCCTTGTAATCAATCCACTTAAAACGCAAGCTATTATTATTGGTAGCTCAAGACAAACTCCTAAAATAAACACTGCTGACTTGCCCAAAATTGCGTTTGATGGTACCGTAATTCCATTTAGCGATCGTGTCAAAAACCTTGGCATTTTCATGGATAAGTCTCTCTCTTGGTGTCCCCAAATTGCTGAGGTTAGTCGCAAAATCTTCGCAGCTGCATGGTCACTAAAACGACTGCGCAATTTTCTGCCGTTTCAGACCAAAATTACGCTTGCTCAGTCCCTTTTATTTCCCATTCTTGATTACGCTGACACCTGTTACCTTGATCTGACTGAGGAGCAACTTAACAAGCTTGAGCGTCTCCAAAATTTATGCATCAGATTTATCTATGGACTCCGTAAATATGATCACGTCTCTCAATTTAGGAATGAACTCAAGTGGCTTCCAATTCGACGTCGCCGTGATTGGCATACACTTTCCATGCTTTACTCTATCCTTTTTAACCCTGACTACCCTCAATACCTTAGAGAAAGATTCACGTTCATTAGTGAAGAGCAAAATCGAACTCGTAGCGTTTATAACCTCCGTCTCAAAATTCCCATCCATTCCACTACATTCTACTCTCATTCCTTTACTGTCCAAGCTGTCCGCCTCTGGAACTCTCTTCCTGTTTCTATTCGACACGCACAAACTCTTTCCAGCTTCAAATCCCAAGTTAAAGCACATTTCCTTTCCATTTAATTGCCTAACCCAACCCTCTTTTATTAGTTAAATCGTTGTCAATATTGCAGTCTTGTGTTGTTGTGTATGTATGTATATATTGTATGTATATATTGTATGTATATATTGTATGTATATATTGTATGTATTTATATATGTATTACTATATCTTTTATTTAGCCTAGTGTACCTATGTAAGTAGTTTTTATTTTATTTTTTATTTATTTACCTATATTTTTTATATTGTAACTATTAGTTTTTTACGTTATTGTATTTGTTAATCCTAGTTCTGTCTGCGCCGTACCTGCTGATCTATGATCTATAAGTCCTACCTGTCGGTTGCCTGTAAGAAATTGCTGTAGCGATAAGGCCGCCATTGTACATTAGCCGTTAAGACACAATGTACTCCTTTTTCTTTTTCATGGTGCAATAAAGAGTTATTATTATTATTATTATTATTATATTAGTTAGGATTAGGATAGTTAGGATGGTTGTAGATTCTACTAAATTAGTAGAATTCTCCTCCTATAGTAGTATTCCTGATGCCTGAAGGTCGTGGTCATTATACGGAATGTAAGACACACAACGACTACCTTGGCAATTTTAATGGAGTGGTTTGCCATTGGCTTCTCCATTTCACACACTAGTTGATAATCATCAACCAGAGTGCAGGTTTCCTCACGATGTTTTCCTTCACCGGAAGCAAGTGGTGGTCGATGAAAACTACCATAGGTGTATGAGTCAGATTGGTATACAAACTCTTGTAACACGGGCAGGATTCGAACCTGGGACCTTTGCAGCCACCTGCGGGCGCCCTACCACACAGCCACCACCGCTTCAATTAATTAAAATTTAAATCTATCTTTAAATCTATATATATACCTATATATATAAAGATAGATTTAAATTTTATCGGCTAATCGTTGAACCGCTGTATTACAAAACGGCGCTGTTTTGTAAAGCGTCTAGTCGTAATGTAATACGGCGGATTATACAATCCGACTGCGACATATAACTCAAAGCTGTCTGACTGACATAGTGATCTATCAAACGCACAGCCCAAACCACTGAACGGATCGGGCTGAAATTTGGCATGCAGGTAGATGTTATGACGTAGATGTCCGCTAAGAAAGGATTAACGCGAGCGAAACCGCGGGCGCCAGCTAGTTAGTAAAATAAAATCGTCACAAACACAAACATATAAATTAACTCAAATAATGTAGTTTTAATCTCAAAAATCTTCTCACAGCAATTAGCAAAGTACCAACTCTTTTTGAAACAAACAAACTGACAATGTAAGTGACCTAGTTTATGAGAAATACCTTTTATAAGTGTGTGAGCAGCTCTTATCTTGACAATGGCTGGTGACTCAATTAGATTTTATCATTTTTCGTGAAGGTTAAAATCAAAATAGTGAAATCTTAAGACGGTTCAAGAATTTTATATAAGTACTAGCATGGGCATGGGACTTTGTTCCGGTGGGAATTTCGGGAAATCCTCTCTGAGTGCTCCCCTACACTCCCTAAGGAACCTACATGCCAAATTTCAGCTTCCTACGCCCAGTAGTTTTGGCTGTGCGTTGTCTGTCAGTCACTCAGTAACGGAAGAATTATGTCGCAGTGAAACGATGTAACCAAGGCATTTCTTCTCAGCAGTGGTCGTTCCGAAATGCTAGTAGTTTGTAGCTTTGAGACATAATATATTATGATTAAATAATTAGTTATCGACGTGAAAAAGAGCCTTCTTTGAAGGCCAAGTTTCAATAAAAAAATTTGACTTTGACTTAGACCAAGGATTTCGCAAAATCCCTGGGAATATCACAAAATCAAGGAAGATGTCGAATGTTCATGTTTATACGGCTTCTTACTGATAATGTTTAGTGATATGTCGTATCACTATAAATCTAGTTATTTATTTATTTCATTCATATAACAATTTACAATATAAGTGAATAGTGTACAATGTTTCATAAACCAGTTTTGGTTTACCGAACATGAAATGACATTTTTTTTTCAGTTAAATGAAGTACAATTTATTTTGTATAACCGCGTGTACACTCTAGTGGATTGCAGATTAGTTGCAATAACATCTGTTATTTAGATTTAGATTTTTATTGTCTGTAATCTGTTTGTGTGCCTTAAAAAAAAAAAAAAAATAAATAAATAAAATAAAATACTGTTAATGAATAAAATAGTATGCGTGAACCTCTGGAGATTAATAACGCATAAGTATGCCAAATTTCATCGAAATCTGTCCAATATATTTTGCGTGATTGAGTTACAAACATACATCCAAACTTTCGCATTAACAATATTATTTGAATGTAAATTAGGTAGTTGCATAAATATTAATTACAATACAATATCAATTTTCTGCATGACCCAAAGGTTGGCTGGTAGATACCTAATGCTTTAGCATTAAGCCCTCCTATTGTACGTTTACTCTGTATTTTTGTACAATAAAGTTTAAATAAATAAAAATAATAAAATTGCTTTTATCATGGCATTTTCAAACATCATATTTATTAAAATGCTAATTAAGCCAAAAAATTAAATACCTAGCTACTACTACTTAGGTACCTTAATATTTTTTTTATGTTATTTTTCAGAAATGCAGCGAGAAGACTAATCTACTCACTGTCAGCGGCCTTCCAAGATTATTCCAGAAGAGTGAAAGAGATGCAAGCAGGCCCTGGAGGTTAGTATATCACAAATGTTGTAAAGTGACATCTTTGGAGGAAATGCAGCAGTGGAGTTTGTTGCGCCGCCTCTTCTCCACTTGCGGTTTGGAGGCGGTACTGTTTCTGACATCAACTAACTACCTCCGTTTATTGAGTACTAGCTGCGCTCCGGGGCTTCGCTCCCGTGGGAATTTCGGGATAAAAAGTACCCTATGTGCTATTCCCGGTATTTTTCTACCCGTATACCGAATTTCATCGAAGTCCGTCCAGTAGATTTTGAGTGATTGAGTAACAAACACCTCACAAAGTCAAAAACTCACATCCAAACTTTCGCATTTATAATATTAGTAGTAGGTATATGTAGATTTAAAAGTACTATGTTAAGCCTATTTAAATAAAAACAATTGACTTTGATCATCAAAGCTTTTTTCGCGACTTCGTCTGCGCAGAATTTACTCTAAGTGACGTCACAGGGCGGGCGCTTCATAGAAACGGCGCGTCAAATATGCCTACTACTACTACAAATGAAACTGTATATCCGTGAACACGTCAGTAACACGTCAATGTGTGCGTTTTCATAATCGAACGTCCCACAGTTACACAAGAATGGGGGAGAAGTGCGGAAGGAGCGGGGGGGTGCCATATTGCGGGAGGGGCAGGGAGTTTCCTTTCTGTACGTAGTACTAATATTAATTCTGTGGTGACGTATAAAGACGAAACCTGCACCGGATTTTAAGTCAAACCTTTAACAATACAACTATGAAAACCGCATCAAATTTGGACCAGTAGTTTTTGCGTGAAATGGATGAAATCCTTGGGGGAGGCCTTTGTCCAACAGTGGACGTCTTTAGGCTGAGAGAGAGAGAGAGAGAGAGTTTTTGCGTGATACACGTACAAACATACAGACAGAAAAACGAAAAAATCGTTTTCATCTGTTGGCCCTATAAAGACATAACAAACCAAGAGAAATATCCAACCCGCACAACATATATATATTGTCTTCAGCAAGTTTTCAAATGGTTGCCTGGAAGAAATTGCTTACAGCGATAAGGCCTTTTGCGCATCTTCCTCTCTTTTTTTAGGGTTCCGAAGTAAACAAGGAACCCTTATAGTTTCGTCATGTCTGTCCGTCCGTCCGTCCGTCTGTCTGCGGCTAATCTCAGAGACTACTAGTACTAGAAAACTGTAATTTGGTAGAGATTTACATATTTATTACGCGGAGCGAACTGTAAAATAAAATTAGGAGAAATATTTTTTTTAGGGGGCCTCCCCTACACCTAAAGTGGGGATAATTTTTTTTCTCTCGATTATACCATCGTGTGGGGTCATCATTTGATAGGTCTTTTAAAAATATTATGAGTGTCTGAAGAACATTTTTTGATTTAGTGATCCGTGTGCAGAAGTATTTAACTTTAAAGTGATAAATTTTGTTAGAGTCAAGTGTCCCCCCCCTCGAACAGGAAAATGGTGGAGGGTGGATACATGAAACAAATTATAATAACTAGCAAATATAATGAATTTAAAAGGAAAATTATCACGGCTATGTAGACTTTACACGTTAATGAGTAATAGACGATAAACTTACAAAATTGATTTTAGTATGAAAAATATTCGTAGAAACAATTTTCATTCTATGTGATGGTATATACTTAGGTTATTTTCATTAGTTATATAAAAGTGGAAGTAAATATGAGTTCATGTGTCCGCATTTCTACATGATAGGTACCTTCGAACCCTACATTGTTCGTGACCCGACACGCACTTGACTAATTATTTAGTTTTAAGTTACTTTATGTAGGTATCTACTATATATAAATAAAGTATTATTGTTGTTGATATACCTATATGGAGAACTTTCAATTGTTTTCAGAGCCGGACGAAAGACATCCGAGTTTAAAAAAGCGGTTTGCCATCGACCTCCGGACTCAGAAGAAATTGAAGCGGACTTAGAAACTGAGGCTTAATGTACATACTATGTTTAAGTTAATATAACTAAGGTACCGCATATGTATAGATGGATAGTTTAATAGACGACATTCAACGACCCACTGTCATGTCAAATTCAACTCAAAAATAAATCTTTTAAGGTTCATTTTTAAATGTTTGGGAAATGAAAAATGGCTCATATTCCGACTTTTCAATGTACCTATTTTACCCAGAAGTAGTTTTAATTCAGTGTACAAGATTTGAACCAAATGCAAAATGTGGTATACATATAGCATACATACACAAATTACACATGCGGTATCTATATATTTAATCGTCCCTATTAAGAACCGTTGAAATCCAAAGAAGTTATGTAAACACTAATTGTTCCTAAAAGATACAAAACATATACTTTTAACCCTTAAATAACCATATTTTATAAGCGACCTTGTGCCGAATATTACGCGCTCTACAGAGGTGGCAACACCAGCTCACATAGTAAACAAACCACCCGCCATGCTGCATAAGTCAACGTCATTGTCATTCTTTGAAAGACTGTCGTTGTCAATGTCTGAATTATCTGTTTATTTCATCGAGATATACCTATGGAGCAAGTATGGAGCTGAAAAACCCACTCTTACAAGTACTTCATAAAGCTAATGAAGGATTTTCAGAGACCCATAAAAAAACATCAGTTCCAGACGACATTATAAATGGCACTTAAGTAAAAGGCGAGAGAAAAAGTCCCATACAAAAAGCAAAAATTCACGGGATTGGCATTTTTTTTTTAGTGAAACTTAGTAAAAAAAAAACATCTAAAAAGTATCAATATTGTGATTTGTGCATCTGTCAAACTGTTAGTGTGATTTTTTTCTGCCTCTGGTTGACAACAAAACGCGCACCATATAGGTTCAGCCATTATTACGACTCGGCTTTCATACAACGCTATCTGTTGAGACTTTTTTATACTGATTTTTTTTTTCTTAATTTAGCTGTCAGAAAATCGCTCATTTGCGGCCATGGAAGTAATAAGTACTTTAAGTACTTATTACTTCCATGTTTGCGGCCTATCCGCCATTACATGAGACGGTTGTCGATGGTACATGAGCTGTCAATGAGCGTCGTTTTAAGAGTATATTTTTAGAAATCCTCTATATTGTGGTGTTTTTGTAATAATCTGCATTGTAAACAGCCACATAATAATAAAATAAGTAATCTGCATTGTACAATCCGCCATTACAAAAGTCTATTAGTGAAAATTGACACGTTTTTAGTAGGTATTTCATATCTATAGTCATCGTCTATAGTTTACTCCTAAAATCAGTTCGTCGGGTCAGAGGTAAACTCGCCAAACTGTCATTTTGGCGATTTTGACTTTTTTGTGTCAAAGTGTTTTTTTATTTTTTATACACACTGTGGCAAAATATCATAAGTGTAGGATTAATACTTTCGGAGTTATTTCAATTTGATCTAGTTGCTATCTGCATAAATTTAGAATATTACAAAAGTAAACTTGCATAAGTAAATATAGGTCAGTTTCCCCATTTGAAAATATAGCTTTTTATAATAAAATCAATGTATTAAACTAGCGTAAGTGGTATATTGATTGTTTTACTTTGGTTTACAATGTGATATATAAACAATAAATTGACAATGCCCAACTAGCCTAAGTGGTAGTTTGAATACTTTACTGTGGTTTACAATATGAAAAAAACTCTAATTTAACAATGCTCAACTGACCTAAGTGGCAGATTGAATGCTTTACTTTGCTTTACAATATGATTTTAAACTAATTTGTTAAGATCAACTAGTCTAAGTGGCAGATTGAATACATCACTAATTGCCCAAATAGTACTATGTCACAAATAAAAATACACTTAATTAGAGTAAAACTATCAGACTGTATGAAACAATTAAATTTAATTTCATGAAAAGTGCAAGCGCAAATTTTCAAGCTTCAAATATTTTAACAATAAAGATTTGACCATAATTTACTACTAAGTTTTATATTTTCACAATTTCTATACCATAGACAAAACTAAATTCTTTGTGTTATTTTTGGTGCCGCTTCCCGCGATGTAGGCGCCCCGCTTCTCTTTCATCGTATGCTAAAAAATGTTGGTGGCCTTATGATATACCAGACAATATAGCATTCAGAAGCCATTAAAAAGATATAAAATCCATACCTTAGCGGTTCGCATGATAAAGCAGTAGGCGAACCTAGAGTGAGAGATCCCCTGTCTGCGACATGTCGTCCGATGGTGGAATGGTGCAGATGGAATTAATTCATGCGATTCCTGTGCGCACTCTCCGAAGTGCAGCCTGCAGAATACACACAGACTTGCCACTAGTCGCCGATGACTGAGGCTCTGAACCCGTCCTGCTGTAAGCAACTCATCAACCACAAGCCTTCTGATACGTCCTTCGATAGCTTCCAGGGCTTCGAGCTGATAGCGGGCGGATCCATTTCACAGATGGGAGAAATACTCCATACAGGAGCAGACTTGAGCTGTGTAAAGGCTCAACAGTTGGTCCGGAGTAAAATACCGTTGGAACTTGAAAAGGATGCCTAGCTTTTTGAAGCAGTCTTAGCCTTGGTCTCAATATAACTACCGAAGTTAAGATTGAATGAGAAGTTGATACCAAGAAGTTCTAGGTGATCAGTGACAGGAACAGGCACACCACGGCAAGTGAGAGAAAAGTTGAACGGGGTCTTTTTAGAGGCATTGAATCTCACAAGATTGGCCCAATCGGAGACAGCCTGCAGAGTGAGATTGGTACAGTCCACCATTGCCTGCCTGAGTTCGTCTATTTCCGGTTTTGACTTTGCACTACCCGTACTGCGTACCCAATAATACCGGGTTTTAGCAGATCATTGATGTGTAGCAAAAAAAGCGTTGCGGAAAATACAGACCCCTGAGGTACCCCGGCATTAATTGCCAATAGGTCAGACTAGCAGCCGTCAACAACTACTCGAATAGACCGTTTCCTCAAGAAATCGGAAATCCAAGCACAAAGGCTGGCGGGGATACTATAGGCGGGAAGCTTTGCAATAAGATCGTCATGCCAAACTCTGTCGAATGCATTCGAAATGTCAAGTGAGACAGCAAGTGCTTCACTGTATTTTTCGAGGGCCTTACCTCAGAGATGCGTAGCGTGCACAAGAAGGTCTCCTGTAGATCGGCACTGGTGAAATCCGAATTGCCAGTCACAGAGGAGATCATTGTCTTCAAGGTACGCCAGCAAGAACTTGTTAATAACACGCTCCATTACCTTGCAGAGAATGGTGGTGATTGCGATTGTGCGGTAGTTTGTAGGATCGGCACGTCTACCCTTTTTGGGTACAGGTTGTATGTTTGCAAGATTCTACGCTTTGGCACAATACCAGTCTGAAATGATAGACGATATAGGCGTGTCAGAACAGGAGATAATTCGCAGCGCAATTCCGCAAAATAAAAGCAGGTATGCCATTAGGGCCACTGGCTTTTTACACGTCTAGGTTGTGTAGAGTTTTAAGAACATCTTTTTGGTGAATTTGGAGCTCAGGCATTTTACAACCACAAAAAGGTAACTGGGGGGTGTTTGGTTACTCGCATCTAGATAGGAGTTTTCAGCAAATAGAATTAAGTAAATAAGCTTTCTCTAAAGTCGTGTGTGCCAATGTTCTATCTAGTTTCTTCAAAAGTTAGCTTCAACACTTGGCTAGGGATCAAAATGCTTTACTGCCAGATGGTTACGAAGCGAGTTTTGTTCCCACTCGGCCTATGTGGTCAAAGCGAGCCTTTTTAAGTACTTTTCTGCAGAACTTAAAGGCCGCAGAATTAAAGGCTTTCTTCTTCTTTTGCGTATCCGGAGCTTTACAACTACGAGCGTAAGCCCAAGCCTGGTATGCTGACTGTTTAATAGCCTTAGCTTTCGCACAGTCAGCATTAAAACAAGGCTTAGCTTTGAAGTCAGAGGGTCGATCCGAGAATGAGTTATAATACTCTATTGCCAGACCGATAATCTCAGCAACAGCGCTTGCACAGCTCGACGGATCGTCAGAGGAAAAGCAGACCTGCAGCCAAGGTTAAGTTGCTAGGAAGGCTGAAACAGACACTTCATTACGATATGGTTCGGTCGTCAGCAGAAGGTCCAAACAATTGGCTACCTACGTGGTTCTCAACGTCGGGTTAGTTCGGGTCTACCAGAGTCGCCTAGTCAACCAGAAATTATGCTCGTAGTTGCAGATCCCTACAGCTTATCATAATTTCTATAACAAT
This sequence comes from Ephestia elutella, assembly GCA_018467065.1. NCBI lineage: Eukaryota > Metazoa > Arthropoda > Insecta > Lepidoptera > Pyralidae > Ephestia > Ephestia elutella. Next base: position 1,421,247 of record CM031565.1, read on the forward strand.
CTGCCATGCACTGAATTTGCAAGAGACTGTCTTCCAGAGCCAGACATACCTAAATGAAGAAAGTGAAGATAATTTTGACTGTATTTCACTTAATTTTTAAGGAAAATAACGAATTATTCATTAAAAATATTGCAACAAACAAAACTTATTTCATTTATTAGCTTAGCTATCAAATCTTTAGCCTAAATGCCTACTCACAGTAAAAATTTTATAACTAAACCTAAAAGATTGATTCAAATATACAAGAAAACGTTAAAAAAGGTCATATTTTTCCCATAGCCAATTGATGTAACTGCCACATTGACTAATGTACCACAAGTGAATTAATTTATTTAATTCGTACTCGTTATGGTAAACATGCCAAACTGCTTTTATTTAATAAATAATAATAATTTTACATTTTGGACCATTAACCAGTAAAGATACATTATTAAGATTTCTGAAAATAACAAGTTTGAAAACATATCTTTAAAACCTGATTTACAATATTTTTTTTTAACTTCATTGCCCTCTCCTCAAAAATTCAATATTTTCAGTTTGGCGAATTTACCACTGACCCGACGAGTTCTGCCCTCGGTTTTGCTATAATAATAGCTCTAACTGCAAAAAAGTGTGTCAAATAGAAACGGTGGGTTAAATTCTGCCCATAATATTCCCTCTGTATGCGAGTATCCAACATCCCATCGAATTAAAAAGACGTTGAATAGGAAAGTGAATGGTCACAGCAGAAGAGAGAGACGCAAAAAGAGATGGATGGACTACGTGAGGGAAGATATAAGGGTGTTAGGAGTGAATGTTGGTATGACAGGGAACAGAGACTTATGGAAATATATGTCATTGCGTCGTCGACCCCAAATGATTGGACAAGGTAAGGAATTGACATGGAAGTAATAAGTACTTTGTACAACGTACTTATTACTTCCATGGGAATTGGAATTGATGCGAGTATCTATACTGCAGCCTGTCAGGTAGTTCGCAACGTATGAACAATCCACAAATCTATATTAGAAACAAATAATGTTATTAGTACATAAGTATTCTATTTATTGTAACTGTATACATATTTAAATATAGTTTTGAAGGTGCTTAAACGTAGCTCCTTAGACCGTTATTCATAAAAAAAGTTAACAAAAACTCCAATTTCAAATAAAATATGATTTTGACTCCATTTTTTTTTTCCAATATGTCATTGAAAGAACGAGACACATATTTTAACTAAAATAGGCTTAAGTTTTAGTTAACTTTTTCATGAATGAGTTGGTTAAAGATTTACAAAACACCAAAATCTATTTTTGTGATTTAGAATAGTAATAAAGTAACAAATAGATGAACTGACATTTCAGTTGTAATAATATTGTTTAAAAATATATTTTATTAAAAGTTTGTTGTGAAATCATTTTGTTTTTATTACTTTTTATTTCCATAGGGTTTTCGGGAAAAAGTATATGTATACAGGTTTTAGTGTAGATACCGTTTTCCTTTATAGTGGTGAATGTGGTGATTCTAATCATCAATATGAACAACTTTTCCTTTGAGACTCGAAATCGCAAAACAGCTGCCTTATAGAAAATGTTCTTACCTACTCAATGTTACAAATTCTTTACTATCCATACTAATATTATAAATGCGAAAGTTTGGATGTGAGTTTGTGAGTTTGTGAATTTGTGAGTTTGTGAGTTTGTGAGGATGTTTGTTACTCAATCACGCAAAATCTACTGGACGGATTTCGATGAAATTTGGTACAGAGGTAGATAATGACCTGGAATAGCACATAGGCTACTTTTTATCCCGGGAAAAAGCACTGTTCCCGTGGGAAATTCACGCGGGCGAAGCCGCGGGCAAAAGCTAGTTACTTATAAACTTGATTGTCAAATGAAGTTTACACAACAAAAAAGTCAAACTTGACAAAAATAAGCCTCATAGAAGATATTACCTGTCCTTCACTAACATAGCCAAAAGATATCTGACATCCAGCTTCCTTAGCAAAATTAAAAAAAATTCTAGCTCTATGGTATAATGTATGGAATTTTTACCCGATTTCGAAGGTCCCGTTATAAAAGTGGTTTGTATTGATGAGTAGAAACAAAAAAAAAACTTAAACTTAAATCACTAAAGTAAAATTCTAGTTTGAGAAATATTTTACACAGATTAGGAACACACTAGAAGGAAAACAACAATCATTATTTTCTTTATTTAGTTTATTTTCTAAATAAGTACCTAATTACAAAACGGATTTTAATAAACTGAAAACTTTAAATTTTTTAAGTTCTCAAAATTGACAATCGTCTCTGCGTTTTTTTAGCACTTGGCTATTATTAGTAACATTATCTATATTACTTGTTGGTGTTACATTTTTTTTTTATTTCATCATCGCAGGCAATTGTTACTATAACCTGTATTTTTACACGACTGACCAAAAAAGGAGTGTTATGTTTTCAGGGTTCATGTATCCATACTTAATATTATAAATGCGAAAGTTTGGATGTGAGTTTGTGAATTTGTGAGTTTGTGAGGATGTTTGTTACTCAATCACGCAAAATCTACTGGACGGATTTCGATGAAATTTGGTACAGAGGTAGATAATGACCTGGAATAGCACATAGGCTACTTTTTATCCCGGGAAAAAGCACTGTTCCCGTGGGAAATTCACGCGGGCAGAAGCCGCGGGCAAAAGCTGAGTGTCTGTATATATGTAATTTCTTTATTCCACCTAAGTCCTGAACGGCTAAACACATTTTGATGTGAGAGGTATTTTTAGATTCCTTACATTATCCCAAATCACATAGGCTATGTGAGTAGTCAGTCGTGTTTTTTTATTTTTTAATAATTTGCTTGTTTTTCTGTTGTACTATATTTTACGCATTCTACATTTCTTCCGCCATCTTTAAACTTAATTATTCTCGATCAACTTACTATCAATCGCCGAGTCCAACACTTTCAGAACAAAAAACGAACGCCTCCTGTATACCAGCAACTTCCAATTGGTTCTCGTGGATGTATTTTAGGAAATTCTTTTCTATTCCTTTCTTACTGCTGTCTTCTATCAAATTGAACAGCCTTGTAGTGCCAAGATGGAGAACTAACTCCAATAGTTGCTTCCTATTTGGTTTCCGGAGGTATAGGTCTTTTAAATTTTTAAACCAATGCTGGTTTCGCAGCGTTGTTATCATTGATATGTGCTTGACTGCGTTGTGTAGCTGAAATGATAATATTAGTAGTGACTGGGGAACAGTTTATTATTAAAATCACAGTATATGAACTAAACATGACAAAATACAGACGACTAAAAGCTGAGGGAGATCGAAAGTCAATTGCTCTACAAAAAGGACGGAATGAATGAATGTACTTATTTGCATTTGATAAGAAGATAAATTTTACCTCCAAATCAGCCATTTCGATAGCAAGCAAATTTAAATTAGTCATAGTATGAGCATTATATTAATCAACATTTGGAATAAGTATATATCTAATAAAATCTGTTTTACATGCTCCAATAATTAAAAATTTAAGTACCTCACACATTATACAAAATTACAAAATTAATCACAGGATAACATCAGCATAATGCTGTCACTACAATATTAACTAACTGTGCCATGCAGCTTTGCTCCCGTGGGAATTTCGGGATTCCGGATAGCCTATAACCTTCTTTATGAATGTAGCTAACATACACAGAAATATTTTTTCAAATCGGTCTAGTAGTTTTAGAGATTTAAACAATGAAGGCTATCGCATTCAAATATTCCACCAGCTATGAACTTGCGATGACGATGGCGATCGACCACGTGATTTAGCGTTACCTTATGTCATCCCATACATTTTAGCGTTTGCGAACTTCGATTTCGATATTAAAATCTGACTTCGTCTAAAGGTCCAGATGACAGAATCTACGAGTAAGGACAGACCGTCAGATGATACAAATCTGTTAATGTCGATGTATCAAATGCTAATGACAGTATTGTACCATTGACATGACCATACTCGCCAGCAGCGCCAACTAGTGAAAGTGAACGATTACCCTCATTAAGCTCTTCACCTTTATTGTATAAAGGTATCTATAGATTACTTTGTAACGCGGCGACGCGTTCATCCTCTTTGATCCATTTATGCGTGCGCTGGCACATACATACTTATTTCACCTGTCATAAATTTTAAATTGTATTCATACATTCGATTCTACATTTTGATATCATTCTTGACTCAGTTTATGTAAATCACTTATCATCTAACATTATAAAGATAAATAATATATCTTAGATATATTTAATATTATATAAATCAACATAGACCCTTATCGGGTATGTATTATTAAGTTTTATTGGTTCTTCTGGAAGTGATTCTAAATTTATAGTGAAGTGTGTTTATTATCTTTTTTCTAACCGTTATTTATATTTGTTTTAGGTCTTATGTTTATTAATAAAAATTATATACGACCCTGAAGATTACATTATTATTGAGTCTCTGTGATAACTTCATAAAGAAGGTGATAGTCTAGTGGCTAAGAGGTTCTGTATAGCCCAAGGTTCGAATCCTACTTGTGCCTTATGAGTTTGTATACCAATGAGACTCAAGTATGTTTTCATAGACCACCGATAAAGGAAAATAAAACTCGTGAGGACACCTCCACTCTAATTAACGATTTATCAGCTAGTGAAACGGAGAAGAAAAATGGCAATCCTTCACCATTGAGTTCATAAGATAAACAAATTGAGAAAACAATCAATAATATAAAAAAAATGTTACTGACTGAGTGACTGACAGACAACGCACCGCCAAGACTAAATACTGGGCGTACGAAGCTAAAATTTAGCATGAAGCTGAGTTGAGAGCAAGATTGAGGTCAAACGCACTCGGATCTCTAATAAAAAAAAGAGATTCTTTAGGGATAGTAGGGGAGCACTAAGAGAGGATTCTACGAAATTCCCACGGAAAAAAAGTCCCAGGCTCATACTAGTAAAATATGAAATATCATGCTTCTAATGTGCGAAACGTGATGATGATACTGATGAAAAACACAATGTAAAACTGAAAAGTAATACATACATCATATAAATTTTCAGCCAAATCATCCAAAAACTTCTGAAGACCTTCATAATCAAAATCGTACCCCACACCTGGATCAGGTATTCTATATAGCCAAACCCGTTCTTTGTAACCAGTTTTTACATTGCGATTAGCTTTCTTCTTCCTTGATTTGGGTAAAGTTGACCTTCGACCTGAAGGTTCTTCCTTGGCAGTAACTGATAAGGAATGTAAATAAGTTGTGTATTTTAGCAACTCCAAATCCGAAGGGTGTATAGCTTCTCTGGATATTGCAGCTACACTAAAAGTATTAAAGAAGTTTAATAAATGAAAAATAAAAAAAGAACAACATATATAGCTGCATATCAATATCGTACTTACGTTAAATCCGATAATTTTTCTATGGCAGACTGTACATTAACAGTACTTTCAAGCCAATCATAATGTTCCAATCCTTCATTGTCTGTTTGTATTAGATCTCCCATAACCCGAATACAGGCTTCGACCTCTTCATCTTCTACAAATTCAACAATTTTAACTAATTTCTTCAATAAAGGATATACTTCTTCCACATTAGTATTAAGTTCTCTATCACTCTTTCCTTTAACAATATCATTAATAATGTCTTTCGCTTTATTATCTTTGACGATAGGCAAAAGCTTTTTAGAATTCAAATGTTCAATTCTAAGATCGCCAGAACCCTCACCTAAATAATCGTAATCTATGTTTTGTATTTGTTTTGTTAATTGTTTTGGTGTTTTAGTTCTATACGTGTAATATTCTACACTGTTATCCAACCAACCTTTATAACCATTATCTTTAACTTTTTTTTCATAATCATCAGTTTCTTTATTATATTTATACAATGCCAGCCTTATATCTCTAATCCGATTTTTCAATAATGGATCTTTAAATATTGAATCTTTTACTTTTCTTTCTCTAAGAAAATTATTTCCGAATTCATCATTCTTTCCGAACAAGTAATCATAATCATATTGTGGTAAATTGTGTGGTTTAGAATCGATAACTGGTGGTAGAATCGGAAATATGGTGTTTCGAGCTGTTGCCTTGTGGTTCCGGTGAGGTTTTCTATGTTGAGGTTTCTTATAAAATGTTCTGTCAAGTTTCTCTACAGATACATCAGATTCGTCTCCTGAGTATAGTGGAACAAATTTCGAATTGCCTTTAAGAACTTTTGAGTCCTCTTGGTTTGGTCCGTATTTATTATATGCGTTATAATATGCATTGTTAGCGAAATAGCTGTAAACTGGCACGTAATATGGCTGTTCTTGATTGTTATTGTAGGTTTCATGTGAATATGGCTTTTCGTGATTGTGATAGCGGGTCTCATGTGAATTTTCTTCCGCTAAAAGACACAAATACGTTAAATCTGTACTAATTTAATAAAACTGAAAAAGTCCTTACGAAAATGGTTTCGGCTGTGTCCAACCAACCAATCTTATCTTACTTCTTAATGCCCTGGTAATGCCCTATATCTACAGATGGTAGGTAAGTACGAGAACGTACGTCACTACCATCTGTAAATATAAATATATACGGACAAATCACACAGATTGAGTTAGCCCCAAAATAAGTTCGAGACTTGTGTTATGGGATACTAACTCAACGATACTATATTTTATAACAAATATTTATAAATAATCATCCAAGACCTGTAGATATATTTAATCGTAATTTAATATATCTTTTATGTAATTCTTATTTGCACGCCTTGGGCAACTATTAGTGCATTGAGTTGCTTTTTAATAAAGAAATGTCAACCAGCGCCCTCTTTTATTATAGGTAAATTAAATATAAGTTAAGTAATACTTACAGTTAAAGTACTCTCATATAGAAATTAGATATGGTGAAAAAATTTCATGCGAGCAGGACTTGAACCCGCGACCAGGTCTTTATACGACCTTGCTCTTCCAATTGAACTATCGTATTTCAATCCTATGCATCAAATCGAAAATCATCACCATATCCAATTTCTAATTTCTATGTGAGAGTACTTTAGTACTTATTGCATCTGTGATGCACAAAAATCCTAAAATAAATACTTACAGTTCTCATATAAACCATATACATTTACATTATTTCTGCCAAATTTGGTTCTTATGTTTTTATTTCTGTTCTTCATCATATCTCTATCTATTCCAATCCTCAATGCTTTAACGACATCCTGAGCTATTTGCAAAGTTTTAACTTCGTCACTTAATTCTGGTGATTTTCTACTGGCAGCAACTGCTGTCTCGGATAGTTTAGATTTATCAATAAGTTCTTTTAAATCTGGATAATTTTTATGCATCCGATCTAAAAGACGGGAAAGAGTGCCTTTACGTACACTTTTTGGATAGTTTGTAATCAATTCGTCTAATAAGTTAAGGAGTTTAGCACCATCTAATTTTACATCTTTTCTATCCATGAATTCTAAAATAAATGCAAGTCGGTCAGGATTCTCAGTTTCAGTTGTATTTTTTTTTAATTTATTCCATGATTCGACTGCAGATGAGTATACGTGATTGAATATAGTATCATTAAGTTGTGATTTTAATTGGGTATGATTTTTAAAAATTGAATCTAAAAGACCGGGCGTCTCAGCGGTAACTGTTGAAACTTTTGTTATATTCAGATCAGTTTTGTTATTTGGAAAGTCTTTTAAATAATCTGGCTCTTTAATTTCAGTTCTCAAAGTCTTTTTCTTTATTATTATCTTTTAATTCGACTGTTAAGTTTTTGTTGCTATTGAGAGACAACTCTTCAGGTTTTTTACTATTTTTTCCAGCATCATTATCTTTTAAATCTACTGTTAAGTTTTTGGTGCTATTGGCAGTCAACTTTTCAGCTTTTTTATTATTTTTTTCTGCATCATTATCTTTTAAATCAACTGTTAAGTTTTTATTGCTATTGATAGTTAACTCCTCAGATTGTTTATTAACATATATGGCTTCTCTTAATTTTGGCTCTAAGTTTATCTTTGCATTATCTTTTGAATCTGATTGTTTAGTTTCATCTCTTAAAGTTTTGTTTTCAGCATTTGTATCTGCTGATAATTGATCATTACTCTTTTCAGATTCAGTAGTAGTAATTAATGTATTTGTGGTATAATTTTCCAAACCACTATTTTTTGTCGCCTTTTTTATTTTCACTATCATCATTATTATCTTCAATTTTATCAGACAACACAATTTTTTTCTGCTTGTTCATTTAAATTTTCTAAATTTGTAGTAGAATTTGTAGACCTTCGTGACTTAGGCTTAAAACCCTTAACTTGTATATCATGTTTTTCAATATCCGACTCTTTACTTTTATCGTACACTGTTTGAACTGGTATTGTTACTGATTTTTCCGTATTCGCCTCTGTATTCTCACTATTTTCATTCCTCTTTCTACGTCTCTTTTTTTGTAGTGTAAAGTCAATATGACTATAATTGAACGATCTTCTATCCAACTTTTCAAACTTCCCCTTTTCTTCGTCGATTATTTTTTTAACATAATCACTATGTTTTTCAAGCTCTGCATCAGAAATATGGGTCTCATTTGCAGGAATTTCTGCGGGAAGTTTTAAGGTAACTTCTCCATCAATACGTCTGGCTATTCTTTCTAAAAACTCTTCCTTATCAGGGTTTTGTAATTGATCAATGTACTTATTATGTTCATCCACGTCACTGTAAATCGCTGATATTTGACTGATGAGAAATACGGAGAAAAATAATAACATTTTTAATCTATACTACGACATTTTCCGGATATGAAATGATTGCTTACAATGAACAATTTTAATTAAAGCTAAGCCTGGAACGACTAATGTAGCATACAACCTAATACCATGAAATTAATTTTGATAACAGAAATTGAATCATGTCGTAGCTTCCATGTTATATGAGGTTTGTAATTTGTTCTTCTATCTAATCTCTTTGCCGACTTTGAAAATAGGAGTTTTTGTTTGGCTTTTTTAATAAAATAGTATGTGTGTAATTAGGCAATATGCCATGGGTCCCAAAAGGGTCGAAGAGGAAGGCCTAAGAAGAGATGGCGTGACAATATTTATGCTTTCCATCTTTTGGTCAGGAATAGAGTAATGTAGAAGGAAATGAATTTTCCCAGCAGAGGGACAAAGGTTTATTAAAAAAATATTAGTGTAAAAGTACTTTATTTAATTCTTAATCTAATTTTACATAATGCTCTAATAGAAATCTTCTTTGACAGTAAACTGACCTGAAGAATCAGTAAGTATGTAGCAAATACTCATGTAAAATAAGGTTACATAGTCAAAGACTCATAGATAATTTCATAACTTACTAGTGAAATCACACGCGATATCACAGTTTTTTTAACTTACTAATATATTTTTAATAAGTAAGGTCTTTTTTCTTCTTTTTCTTCAACTGTTGTCCACCCACTGAGTGTACGTCTTCTTATGCACACGCTATTCCTTACGATCTTGGAGCATTCCTCATCCAGCTCTTTCCCAATATACGGGTTATGTCATCGACCCATTTCGTCGGTGGCTTCCCTACACTTCTACGGCCCTGTCTCGGTCGGTAATAAGTAAGGTACTTTTTGTCAAAGCTGTATTAGACATAATTTGTCCTTATTCGACTCGAGATTAAGAAGTGCACTTTTTCAATTTTATTCGATAAAAGCAGTGGTGATCGAGTAGTTAACATAGTGCACTTGTTTCTTAATCTCGATATGTTCGGTTGTGACAGCGCCTTTGGTCGAATGAACCCAGATTAAAATCCGAATCGTATCTCATGAGATTGTGTACCAATATAACTTATTTATGGTAGTTTTCACAGACTACCACTTGCTTCCGTTGAAGGAAAACATCGTCAGAAAACCTGTGCTCTGTTGATGATTTATCAGCTTGTGTGTGATAGAGAATTAGGACTCCGCTACGGAATATCTAAGTACGAAACGTCTATTTACGTTAGTTCTAAAGTTTGCGAGTGTGATGTACGTTAGTTCTAAAGTATCCTAGTACTACGTATTCCAGTGCTAAAATACCCAATGTCGAAGTAAGCGAGTACGATGTATGTTAGTTCTAAAGTATTCGAGTTTTACGTATTTCAGTGCTAAAGTATCCAATGTGGTAATTAGTGGTTGCCAAGAATACATTCCACGTAATGACATCAATAAGGACATACATAGTTCTTAAGGAAGAAGATTGGATAAAATAAAAACACTTTTTACTTCTAAACGCAACTTTATTTCTTGTATTTACAATCCAAAAACTAACTGTAAAAGTCTTATTTTTAAAATACTTAAAATTAGACTTGTGGTTCGTATCTCTAGTGACATTTTTCCTTCCCTGCTACCTCTCAATTTCATACTTCTCTCTGATGCTTACCTCGATACGATATCGATGCAATTTTACCCTTACCACTTAAGAATTGAGGTTCAATTTCCATTTCAACATCAACAGGAACATTCGGGTTTATTTCAACATCTTTTTCTATTCCCATATCAAAATAGTCTTTATTTAATTCGTCATAGACTATATCTTTTATAAGTTCTTCAGGAACTTTATTCTGTTGTCGAATATCAATGATATTTTGTTTCCTTCTTTGATTATTTCTTACTCTTTTCTGTTTTCGATGCGCTCTTGTTTTTTTCCGTTGTAGCTTCTTCTGTTTTAGTGTTGTTCGTTACTTTTCCGAATTCGTTGTTGACGTCATAGTACATTTCGGATTCTTCACAGGGTATAGAGTCAATAGGCCTTGTGCAAACCAGAACCTCCTGAAAGATTAAAAAGTTATGATTTTTATTTCCGATTTCGTCACACTTTTTAGGAGATCTTGGTGACTCAGCAGTGGAGTTTGTTGCGCCGCCTCTTCTCCACTTGCGTTTTGGAGGCGGTGGTAACCTTAGCTTTAAGTAATTTTATGACGTCAACTAACTAAAAAACAAGAATGTAACGATTTATAAGTGCTATTTTTAAGCCTATATAAATAAAAATAATTGACTTTGACTAAAATTTCATTATCTGTGCAGTTAACTTGGAGTTGGAAGTTGATCCTAAGGGCATCATTATGTTTTATCTCATTTCTCTTTATATCATGAAAACTTACTAATACCTGTTATTACAAGTGTACCTATTGTGCATAGATGAATGTTACTCTACACCTCGACTAGTCTATTTTTCTTTGCCTCGCCTCGAAGGCTAAGCGGATTTCGATCAAATTTGATATCTGGAGTAGAGTAAAAACCAAGTCCGATCAGCTGATAAGCCAATTTGTATGGAAGAGTAAAAAATGTCACTTTTGACCATAAAACAGGACATAACTCCATGCTTTTGACTTTCTTCGTTCAATAAAGATTTTTTTGATGTTGATCTTGGAAACCTCCGTATTCGTAAGGAACAATAAACTTTATGGTTTCAATAAGTATATAAAGCTGCGAAAAGTAATCAGGTGGATAAAAATGTCACCCTATATAGTCAAATCCAATACGTGAATTTATCTATTCAGTTGCGCTTTTAATGTAATTATGTTTGCATGATGATCTCAAAAGCATGACTAACGCTATAAAATGGCAACAGATAAAAAAAGAAAAAAAATAATTTGAAATAAAAACTTTTACTAATAACTGTAAAAAATATTTTTAATAACATATATAAAACTAACATGGGCCTGGGACTTTGGTCCCTTGGGAATTTCGGGAAATCCTCTCTCAGTACTCCCCTACACTCCCTAAGGAACCTACATGACAAATTTCAGCTTCCTACGGCCAGTAGTTTTGGCTGTGCGTTGTCTGTCAGTCACTCAGCAACGGAAGAACCCTCATATTCTTTATAATAATAAATGCGAAAGTGAGTTCGTTTGTTATCACTTCACGTTTTATCTACTGAACCAATCTTCCTGAAATTTCGCATACACATAGTTAGAAGTACTGAGAAGGATATAGGGTACCTTTCATCCCAGGAAAAAGCACTGTTCCTGTGGGAAATTTACGCGGGTGATTACTAAACAGGACTTGGCACGCACCGTTATATTCAATTCATTGTAGCTAACGTTTCGTGCTATTGCAGTCGCCGTGGACTGTTATAGAAACACAGAATTTAACACACAGAAATATTTTTTCAGTTATTCTTTCTCTCAGCCGAAAGACGTCCACGGCTATCTGTTCTACGAGCTATGTGCCCCGGCCACTGCCACTTAAAAAGTTTGGCGATTCTGCGAGCTATGTCGGTTACTTTAGTTCTCCTACAGATCTCCTCATTTCTGATTCGATCACGCAGGGAAACTCCGAGCATAGCGCGCTCCATCGCCCTTTGGGTGACCTTGAGCCTTCTTATGAGGCCCATAGTAAGCGACCACGTCTCTGTTCCGTATATCATTACTGGCAACACACACTGGTCAAAGACCTTAGTCTTGAGACACTGCGGTATTTTAGACGAGAAGATATCGCGAAGCTTCCCGAACGCTGCCCAGCCGAGTTGGATTCGACGGTTGACCTCTTTCTCAAAGTTGGAATTACCTAACTGAACTGTTTGTCCCAGGTATACATAATTGTCAACAACTTCGAGTGTAGAGTCTCCAACCTTCAGAGGAGTGCGTGCGACACGGATATTAAACATAATTTTCGTCTTGTCCATGTTCATTTTTAGACCCACTTGTTGAGAGGCTCTACAGAGGCCATCGAGCATTTAATTGTGCCTAGGTCTTCCAAGGTCTCAGCCATGACTACGATATCGTCAGCGAATCGAAGGCGAGTGATGTACTCGCCGTTGATATTGATACTGTGTCCACTACAGTAAGCACACATTATATCTGAGTGACATAGGCTACAATTTATGTATGTACCTATCGAGCGAAACCGGGGCAAGTTAAGTCAGGACCTAAAAATTAAATAAAATTAATTCCAGTTATCAACTTGCCTGATTGAAGATAGTCTCGCCAGGGCAGATGAAACTCCATTTATAGGTGACGTTGCGACCTGATGGTGTCTGCGATGGTAAGCACACGTGGAACAGTTGACAGTCGTTGTCCACGTCGGCGTAGTAGCCGTAGGTTCGATTCTCGCAGCTAAAACAGGTCAAAATTAAAGATTAAATAAGTCCCTTCAAAACCTTTGGACCAACCTTAAACTGGCTCAAAAATAAAACTTATCCCCCAATTAATCACAATTAATATAATAAATGCGAAAGTGAGTTTGTTTGTTACCTCTTCACGCTTTATCTACTGATCCAATCTTCCTGAAATTTCGCATACACATAGTCAGAAGTACTGAGAAGGATATAAGGTACCTTTCATCCCGGGAAAAAGCACTGTTCCCGTGGGAAATACACGCGGGCGAAGCCGCGGGCAAAAGCTATATGTAAACTACTATATGTAAACATACTATTATGTAAACCATGTAAACTTTACTATTCCGGCACATGAGTATGTGATTTCAGTCTGTTACTCTTACTTCCCATTACAGTGGACGGAACCGGACGGGAAATAGCTAAAAATAAAACTGATGCCTAGGGTATCAGATACGGAGTACCCGATCGGAATCCTACTGATATATTATTTAGTATAAACGACCTCCGTGGCCCTACGGTCATCACGCCGGACTGCCACACCGGAGGTCCCGGGTTCGATCCCCGGTCGGGTCAAGATGGAAAATGATCTTTTTCAGATTGACCCGGGTCTTGGATGTTTATCTATATATGTATTTGTTATAAAATATAGTTTCGTTGAGTTAGTATCCCATAACACAAGTCTCGAACTTACTTTGGGGCTAACTCAATCTGTGTGATTTGTCCGTATATATTTATTTATTGATTTATGCAAACTCAGGATATCTCTCTTTATCCTTATCCTCTTTCTATCTTCCTCTTTATCTTTAGTCTTTTTTTTTTTCTTTTTTTTTTTTTTCTTGGGATATCTTTCTTTTTCTTTTTTTTTCTCGTATTCCTCATGACTGAGGGTCGTGGTCATTATATGGAATGAAACACACACAACGACTGTCTTGGCAATTTATTGGAGTAGTTTGCCGTTTGCCATTGCCTTTACCATTTCACACACTATTTGATAATTATCAACCAGAGTGCAGGTTGCCTCACGATGTTTTCCTTCACCGAAAACAATCCTATTTTACTAAAGTAATATTATGCAAAAGTTATTATTGTAGGTACTGTTTGTAACGCAATCACGCAAAATCTACTGGACGGATTTAGATGAAATTTGGTACACAGGTAGAAATATACAAGAAATACCACATAGAGTACTTTTATCCCGGAATTATCATGAGAGCGCAGCCCCAGGGCACGGCTAGTTAATCATAAAACATTCATTAATTTACTTACCTGAATGTATCTGTAATATTTTCTCTGATCGACGTCGCATTGGCTGGTAAATTTAACGTGTCACTTTTTGTTTGATTTGCCATTTCCTGAAATAAAAATAATCAAAACGTCATTGACCTATATTTAGATGAATCTTTCTGGTAAGATACTCCTATTAAATTCTGCACTTATATTTATTTATTTAAAACTTTATTGCAAACATAAAAATTATGTACAAATGCACTGCATACTGCAAATTGAGTGCACAAAAATCTTTAAAAAGCATTCTGTAAATGTTTATTTTTAATCGGATCTCAGGTGTGTCGTATCATGACGAAACCTCCACCTGATAAGTAAGACTTTTAGCAATAAAACTATGAAAACTGCATCAAATTTAATTCAGTAGTGTTTGCGTGATGTTCAGACAGACAAAAATTCTTGGCTTCTATTGGCTCTACAAAGACACTATTTTTTCCCAAATATTTCCCATGGATACAGTTACAGTTTTATTATATATACCTAGATCATCGAAATACAACTACTACCACAGAATTAATATAAGTACTACGTACTACTACGTAAGTACATTTACATGCAGAGACACCTGACCACGTAACTCACTGAATCCTAATCTCAATCTGACTCTTCTTCTTCAGCCTCGCCATTTCCCCATTTCATTTGGGGTTTGAGTTTCATTTGGGTTGGGGCATTTCATTTTCAGGAGACGAATGACGCAAAAGGATTAGGAGGCCGTCCTAATCCTTTTTGCGCCATTCGTCTCTGTTGTGCACCATGTCAGGGGTGAGACCCATCGTCGCCATGTCTGATTTAATAGTACTGGTCCAGGTCGTGGAAGGTCGGCCCCTGCCTCGCCTTCCCTCGGCAATATTCATAACCGCCTTGGTCATATGGTCGTCATCCCGGCGCATTACGTGGCCATACCACCGCATTCTGTTCTCTCGCATTTTTAATAGTTAGATAAATTCATGTCAAACAGGCTAGGCTTAAGGAGGCCTGTCACTCATTGTACAAATTTATTAGATAAATCTTCGTCATAAACCAATATGATCTTTAAAACATTACCCTTAGCATTTTCAGCATCATTCCTGTGCTGAGCTCCACATCAATGTCATCTGCAGTCACGCACGCTACGAAGAAAAAAGTCAGCAGCCATCTTGTTAAAATGGGCGCCATATTTGTTTTCTTATCTACGCTAAAGCTTTTTCAAACGATGTCCTGCAAATAAATAAATCATTATAAATGATAATATCAAGATACCATTACTGTACTAACTAGTAGTTTAAATGTGTAAAAGTAAAGTAAAAATTTAATTTATTTTTCTCCAAGTTAGTTACAACATATATACATACATACATAGAATCACGTCTTTATCCCTTACGGGGTAGACGGAGCCAAGAGTCGTGAGACTCGAAGGCCACGCTTAACTGAATAGTGGGCTTTCTGATGGATGGAAAAAATCACCTAACAGTTAGACAGCACAAATCACAATATTGATACTTTTTCGACGTTTTTTTTACTAAGTTTTATTAAATGCCAATCCCGGAAATTTTTTCTTTTTATATGGAACTTTTTCTCTCGCCTTTTACTCAGGCGCCATCTATGAAATCAACTGGAACTATTATTTTTTTTTAATTTGGGTCTCGGAAAATCCCTCATTGTACTTGAGACACAAATGAGACACGACATTTACGTTTGTAATTTGTAGAATCGGCCCCCAGGGCTCTCGCATATAGATGATTTCATTGTTATCGGTGCAAAAGAAAAATTACCCAAGCTAAAATATAACTGAATCAGGTATTTTTGAAACAACATAAGTTCATTTTTAGGGAAATTCTATCTATCACTTTTGATGCAATTTTTTTCAAAAATGTGAATATTTTTTAATGTACAAAATACTTAAGAATATGTAAACATGTGCTTATTTTATATTTTCTAAACAAAAACATCATGTGTCCTTAGATTTTTTTTCAGTATTTAGTATTTTTAGTATTTGTATGGCAAATCCCCCCAAAATCTTGGGGGAGACCTTTATCCAGCAGTGGATATTTTGCGGTTGTAATGATGATGATGATTTAGTATTTTACCTCCTGAAAAGTTTGGTCTCATCATAGTCATAGAAAAAACAATCAATTAAAAGATTTTTTACCAACTCTATGGGTCTCATGGACTTGTGATATTTCAAAAATACCTGATTCAACTCAAAATAGGTAGATTTAGAAAATTAACAATGTATGGTTTGACCTTAGAAGAACCTTAAAACTTTTACATACTAGCCACTAGCTGTAGCCCGCAACTTCGCCCGCGGCAAAGGTCTCCAGCCCTCAATGAGGGTTTTCGTTTTCCGTTCAATAGTTGGCGCAACTGGCAAGTGAGGTCTGTCAGATAGTACAATACTGATACGATGTGTATCGTAACGTGATTAATAATAAAATCACGGTTTTATTATAGTATATGTTTATTTTATACTAGCTTGCCTGAACGAGCTCACACATTAGACTCGATTTCGTCAAATACAAAAACATTCGATATTCTTTTTTACTTCTTATTTGTTTATATCTTACTAGCTTTTGCCCGCGGCTTCGCCCGCGTGAATTTCCCACGGGAACAGTGCTTTTTCCCGGGATAAAAAGCCTATATGCTATTCCAGGTCATTATCTACCTCTGTACCAAATTTCATCGAAATCCGTCCGGTAGATTTTGCGTGATTGAGTAACAAACATCCTCACAAACTCACAAACTCACAAACTCACAAATTCACAAACTCACAAACTCACATCCAAACATTCGCATTTATAATATTAGTATGGATTCTTTATGGAATGCACTGAACGATATAATACTATGTCATCAGTTGTTGCCAAGGGGAACTGGTCTGCTCGATTCTGATTCGAATTTTATTTTTATTTTTTTTTGTAATTAAATGGTTAATCGATCACAAACATAACATGTTTTATTATATTATATTTGTTTCTTATATTTTATTTTTGCTGTACACAATCTTGTGTATCTATAAAGTTAATAAATAGCCCCTCAGGCATGTTAGGCGACCAAGACTGTTTCATGAGTTTCTTTCGGCATTTCTTCTCAGCAGTGGTCGTTCCGAAATGCTAGTAGTATGTAGCTTTGAGACATAATATATTATGATTAAATAATGAGGGATTTTCCGAGACCCAAATTAAAAAAAAAAATTAGTTCTATATGATTTCATAGATGGCGCTTAAGTAAAGGCGAGAGAAAAAGTTCCATACAAAAAGCAAAAATGCACGGGATTGGCTTTTTTTTTAAATAAAACTTAGTAAAAAAAAACGTCTAAAAAGTATCAATATTGTTTGGTGATTTTTTTTATGCCTCTGGTTGACAGGAAAAAGCGCACCATATAGGTTTAGCCATTTCTACGACTCGGCTTTCATAAAACGCTATCTGTTGAGACTTTTTGATACTATTTTTTTTTTCTTAATTAGCTGTCAGAAAAATCGCTCATTAGTTTTCGACGTGAAAAAGAGCCTTCTTGAAGGCCAAGTTTCAATAAAGAATTTTTGATTTTGATTGATTTTGATTTTGTCAAATTCAAAATGACAGTATAAGAAAGGATTACCCTCATTAAATCCACACATCCAATCCATTGCTCCGTTTTGAAGTCAAAAAAGGAGAAACAAATACGCATTTCTGAATTCATGCATTTTTTTCTCATTTGTTTGATTTTTGATTAACAATTTAATTAACTCAATAATCCTAATCCTAACTAATATTATAAATGCGATTAAATTAATTAATTAATAACCAATCTTCCTGAAATTTCGCATACAGATAGTCAGAAGTACTAAGAAAGACATAGGGTACCTTTCATCCCGGGAAAAAGACTGTTCCTGTGAGAAATTCACGCGGGTGAAGCCGCAGGCAAAAGCTAGTAACTAATAAATTAATAAAATAATAATAAATCTTACTTACTTAGGTATTATTCTCATAAAAAAATATTAATCACTAATTAACTAATTAATCCACGAATCGAGCGAGTACAGTCAGCAAATCAACACACACACCGCACACGGTCAGCAAAAACAGAGGAATGCAAAATTTTCATGTATTTAAGCTCTTTTATAAACGACCGCGTCCTGACCGGTGGAATTCGCAATGGGATTAGGTAGCGTTGGCAAAATAGTGCAAATACTTTTTTAGGACACTGAAAAACAGAAAAATGCTGTGAGGCAAATGAAATATAAAAATGCTTTATTTTAGATTTTGAATTAATGTAAATAAAATTTAAAAGTAAGATGTACTTCTATATAAGTAGGTACTAGGTAGTTATGCATGACGATAAAAAACGTGAAGTAATTTTCCGCTGATAGCACAAATCATTTTCACTTAGAGTTATATACTTATTTTTTTTATTTAAAACTTTAAGCACAAAATTTAAAAATTATGTACAAATGGTAGACTTAACGCCATATGGCATTCTCTACCAGAATTTTACTGAAAGAACACTTCCCGCGCAGATTGTATAAGTCAATCAAGGGAATGTGTTTTAAACTGGGGATTCTAGTCACCGGCGATGGGCTAGCAACCTGTTATATATATCTGAATTTTAATTCCACCAATGCGCCTACTATTCGGCTAAGCGTGGCATTCGACTTTTAGTTCTGTCTACCCCGTAAGAGATAAAGACGTGATAAGTACTGTATCAGTATTTTGTGATTAATTACACAAAAAATCGACATCATTTCTTTTTGTTACTCTATCAGTAGTCTAAAGGTTAAAAATAATAATATTATTTGCATTATTTCTTTGGAATTTTTGACGAAGCATGCTGCTGATAAATATTTGTGAAGATTTTTAACGAAGCGTGTTGCTGATAATCATATTGTGTACTTCTTACTATAAGTTATGATCTAAATAAATATTTATGTAAACATTATTGAAACACAGACGAGACCTAGCGACCGGTAACACAGGATTTTCGGAGCCTAGCACGGGCACCAGTCTCCACCAGATTCCCCAATATTTGTACTAAATAATTGTATCTAAATTGTTTTGTGTATTGTGCAGAAAAATAAATAATATTACTGTGCAAAAGTCATTAATTTGCTGTCGCTACTCCACCAAAGCTTTGGCGCTCTGACCACCGTAAGTACATGACCCGAAATCCAATGAACATTGTCTATCACTCGATACCATCTAACTTCGTTCTTCATCACTCCTATCTCGATTGTACTGGTTATTCCCGGGATAACTGTAGTTTTATACCTTTTGTCTAGCATATGAAGAGAGTGATGAGTGTAGAGGAAGCTAGAGAGATCTGTAAAGGTCGTAGTGGTCGTAGCAAGTGGGAAAAGGGACGGGACAAGGTATGAGAATTGTTAAAAATATGTAATTTTGTGATAGAATACATATAATTAAACACATTTTGCGACTTTTCAGCAGTTTATTCTTCTGAGCGAATTTATTAGAGTTCAAACTTTTTGGGAAAGCACATTTTCTACGCGTAACGTCATATAAATGTACGTTTAGTTAGGTTTTGGTATCGTCCAAAAATCGCTTAAAATGTAAATTGGTTTTTGGTATATCTTGGGAAAACCTTTGCTAATTGATGTGATTCTTTTACGGATGATTCTATTATATTATGAGATATTTCAAAGAAGCATCATAAAAAAAGATGTCCGGTCCCTATTGCTAATTCTGGTTGTATTATGATTAAATGTGTATATTTATTTATCAATGTTTAATTTATTCTTAACTAGCTTTTGCCCGCGGCTTCGCCCGCGTGAATTTCCCACGGGAACAGTGCTTTTTCCCGGGATAAAAAGTAGCCTATGTGCTATTCCAGGTCATTATCTACCTCTGTACCAAATTTCATCAAAATCTGTCCAGTAGATTTTGCCTGATTGAGTAACAAACATCCTCACAAACTCACAAACTCACAAATTCACAAACTCACAAACTCACAAACTCACATCCAAACTTTCGCATTTATAATATTAGTATGGATTTAATTCTGCTTACTATCATTAAAAAGTTTACTGCACCCTACACTTTTCACTTAAGTCTCTTTCCACCCAAAGATTGACTAGAAGAAATTGCATTTGGCGATAAGCCCGCCTTTGCCCTCATTTATGTATTTACTTTTTCTATAAATGGTGTGATAAAGTGTTAATCTATCTATCTATAGTCTCTATCCAAAAAAAATGGGTAAAAGGCGCGGCTCTTTGGCGGGCGTCCTGATTTTTTAGGACTTCATCCCTCAGCGGAATCTGAGCGGGCCGAGACAGGTCGTTTCCCGCTTGGTCGTCCCTTATACACTCTTTTAGCTGCGCGATCCTCTCCCATCCTACAAGGTATTAAGTAGATTTAAGCTGTTTGCTTGTAACAGCTTTTTAATATCTTTGGAAATAAATACTTTTATTATTTACTATTTTATTAGATTTTCACACGGGAACAGTGCTTTTTCCCCTGATAAAAGGTATCCGTGTCCTTCTCAGTACTTCTGACTATCTGTATGCAATTTCAAGAAGATTGGTTCAGTAGATAAAGCGTGAAGAGGTAACAAAATAAACAAACAAACTCACTTTCGCATTTATAATATTAGTTAGGATTAGGATTATCCTCTCCACGTGGTTGAGCCATTAAAGCCTTCTTGCCTCACTGACCCATAATATTGGGCTCTGCCACTAACTTAGGATACTTTTTTCCGAATTTCCCACGGGATGAAGCCTTATATAGCGATGGCGACGTAAATTAAAACACCGTTACCGGTAAAAACATGGAATAAATTTATTTAATGATACACTAACTTATATACTGAAAATAACTATGTAAAATAGTGGGAGTATGATGCTGAATTAGGAATACGTGTTCTCGTGTACGTGCGTGGTGTATACTGCAAAATTAGCAATATTAATGCATTTCCGATAGGCACGTCACGATCGTATTCTTAAGTCGCAATACCTTAGGGCGCAGCTCTTACACGATATTATTAATATCATCATCACAGCCCTCCGTGACCCACTGCTGGGTGTAGGCCTCCTTCTGTCTACGCCAACCTTTTCGGTCCTGGGCCATCCTACTCCAGTTGTTGCCAGCAATATTCTTAACATCGTCGACCCATCTAGCTCCCCAAACTATTTTAGAACGTTCGGTAGCAGTGGTCGTTCCGAAATGCTAGTAGTTTGTAGCTTTGAGATTTCTAATACAATCAATTTCGACGAGAAAAAGTGCCTTCTTTAAAGGTCAAGTTTTAATAAAATATTATGACTTTGAATAAAATATTACATACACAGTCAAAAATACAAAAAAAAAAATAGGCCATTGGCTATATAAAGACCCTTTATACATTTTTTCTTAAATATCTCCTATTTACAGACGACCAGGTATAGTTTTATTATTAGGTAACCAACAGAAAAGAGATGGCACAACACAATAATAAAATGAAATAAAAATTGTTTTATTTAAATAAGCTTTAAAACAGCACTTTAAAATTTCATAAAATTCTCAAGCATTTCATGAAGTGAGCAAAACTACGATATGGCCAAAGATTAATCAATCCATATAGATGGAAAGCTTCCTAAGAGAGGTGAAAATTCATACCTATTCTTATAGGGCTGTATCACTTGGTTACTCTTTTACTATTACTTTTGATATGGTCACACGGCCACGACATATATCAGTATACTATACTTTGTATTATGGTAATTCCCGTAACAGCTAATAATTCTAGCTCTGTAAGTAACTGTCCTTTTATGATTCGGAGAATCCACAAAATTGATTATGTTCCGAGAAGCTGACTGTAAAGTCATTTCACTGAATTCTACCAAAATCTTGATAGTTTCTGAACTATAGTGGGCCGCCACGATAAATAGTTGTACTGGTCCTGAGAGGTTTAAATTCTCGGCAACGGCCGCGGACCTTCTGACCCGTATTTTTTGACCCGCTGAATAAAATGCCCCTTTATGATTATGACCCGTTTTCAAGAGCTCATACGACCCACTTCGGGTCAGAACATTTTTTAATATTAAATTCTAGCATTTTAAATCATTTTAATAAAATATTTTTCTAAAAATCAAATTTATAGTGCGAAAGTTGTTGTGTAAAAGTATATTGTGAAGGTGAGTTTGTTTGGATACTTTTCACGCGCTTTTTCTACTGAACTAATCTACTGAACTCGTACATAGTGAGAAGTACTGAGAAGGACATAGGGATAGATTTCATCCCGCTAAAAAACACGGTTCCTGTGAGAAATTCACGCGGACGAATCCGCGGGCAAAAGCTAGGACGAGCCGTGAATAAAAACTTAAGCCAAAAACGTATTAAAATAAATATTAAGTATAACAGTTTTATAATGACGTAAGTAATTCAACAGCGGAATTTAAAAAACACCTAATTCATACATAACTACGAGTACTTACTTATGCGAGTCATGTACAGTCACCTCCGAATTTTGGGTCGCGTCTCGGTACTGTTATCGGTAGTACAGTTAGTCTGATTTACGATGAGAGCCTGCGGATTAAGTGGTTCTGAGAAGAAGAAAAATTATTTGATTTTAATCAATATATTTAAATTCTTTAGTTAATGACTGAGTGACTGACTGACGACCTGAGTTTGACGACCTCCTTGGCCCAACGGTCATCACGCCGGACTGCCACACCGGAGGTCCCGGGTTCGATCCCCGGTCGGGTCAAGATGGAAAATGATCTTTTTCAGATTAAACCGGGTCTTGGATGTTTATCTATATATGTATTTGTTATAAAATATAGAATCGTTGAGTTAGTATCCCATAACACAAGTCTCGAACTTACTTTGGGGCTAACTCAATCTGTGTGATTTGTCCGTATATATTTATTTACTAACAGACAATGCACAGCCAAAAATACTGGGTGTGGGAAGCTGTAATTTGGCATGTTGGTTCTTAGGGTGTGTAGGGGATCACTAAGAGAGGATTTCTCGAAATTCCCACCTTAACAAAGTCTCGGGCCCATGCCAGTCTAGATATAAAATGACTAACTGATTGACATAACAAAGCAGAGACGAAACCGCTGAACGAACTTGAAATTTTTTATAAGTGAGCACTGAAAGGAATTTTGGAAATTCCACCCCTAAGGGGATGAAAAGGGTAAAAAACGAAAATCGGTGGTCAAGTGGTTCAGATGTGCACCTCTTGACTAAAGGTCCCAAGTTCGAACCAAAACCTACTACATGTTCGTATAATGGAATTAATAAGTACTAGGTACTTATTACTTTCATAGTTTGTATTTCATTATAAATTCCATAGACGCATGTTTGATAATTTTCGTCATGGAAAAAATTATAAAAAGTTGTGCGATGGCGACTTCTTATAATTTTTTCCATGACCATTTTAGGGTCGCCGGTGTCTGTGGACTGCAGTAATTGCTTACCATCAGGCAACGCGCACGCTGGTTTCCCTTTTCATTATACTATCATATCATACTAATGTAATAAAGAGGTTGTGTTTATAAAGTGAGTTTGTTTGTAGGGGATTCCAGGGGGAACTGGTCGAGCAGACCAGATTCTGATTCGAATTTTATTTCTCGATCACAAACATAACATGTTTTATTATATTATATTTGTTTCTATTATTTTATTTTTGACTGTGAACAATCAAGTGTATGTATAAAGATAATAAATAGCCCCTCTGGCATGTTAGGCGACCAAGACTGTTTCATGAATTTCTTTCGGCATTTCTTCTCAGCAGTGGTCGTTCCGAAATGCTAGTAGTTTGTAGCTTTGAGACATAATAAGTATAGGTATTATGATTAAATAATTAGTTTTCGATGTGAAAAAGAGCCTTCTTTGAAGGCCAAGTTTCAATAAAGAATATTTGATTTTGATTTTACTAAACCGATTTCAAAAATTATTTCACCAATAGAAAGCTACATTATGCCTGAGTGACATGGGCTACAATTTATGTATATACCTCCCGAGCGAATCCGGGGAGGGGCGCTAGTTTACTATAAAAAAAGTCAAACTTTATGATTTTATAAACCACTTTCTTCCAGCGAAGGAAAACATCGTGAGGAAACCAGCTCTCTAGTTGATGAATAACGCTGCCTATCTTTGGTACAAATCAAAAAGTAAATTGATCATCGCATACATTTTAACAATCAAAGCATGCGTTCAAATTCGCACGCAAACGGAATATTATTATTGAATTATTCCAAAAATTCCATTTGCCAATCCCTTTTCTATTGTGTGGGATGTTTTTGGTCATAACTGGGACATGACGTGGACGACCTTTACATACCTAAGTACATAGATGCTAGTACATAGACGCTGAACGTAGAAAGAGGTTCTTTAAAGCGTAACTGAGCTCTGAGAAAGGAATTTTCCATATTCCACCCCTTAGGGGATGAAATAAGTGAAAATAACACTTTCCCGAAATTCCCACGGGAGCAAGGGCACGACGCACGTAGAAGTATAATAAATCAGATCACAAAAAACCAAACATTTCTCGCACCTCAAAAAACTCCCTAATTACCGCTGAACGTAGAAAGATGAAAAAGGAATTTTCGAAATTCCACCCCTAAATGGGTGACAAGAAAACATGCTAGCTGCGCAAAGGGATTCGCTCCCTTGGGAATTTCGGAATAAAGAGCTACCCTACGTGTGTTTTATTCTATATCCTAACTATACTAACTATATCCTAATTAATACTCGTATTATAGATGCGAAGTGAGTTTGTTTATTTGATTGTTACCTCTTTACGCCTTCTCTACGGAACCAATCTTCCTGAAAATTTGCATACACACACATAGAAGTACTAAGAAGGACATAGGGTACCTTTCATCCCGGGAAAAAGCCCTGAAGCACCTCTATCCAGACATAGACCAGTTACAGTTTGCAGTTATATTTATTTATTTATTTATTTTATTTATTTATTTCATTTTATACAGCGTGTCATTACAGGCTTAACCTACTCCAACATCGCTAAAAACATATAGAAAAATTATAAATTTGGTACACATAATAATGCCATGTCTGTGAATTTCTCCAACGAACAGTGGAATATGTCTACATCACCTTCCTGACATATGGAATTCAACATATTTAGAGCTCTGGCCACGGGAGACAACCGATACAATTTAGTACGCGAGGAAGGTGCACTAAACAAAGGCGGTTTACGCCTCCTAAATATGAATTCATCCGGCACTGATAGTGACAATTTCGAAAGTATCGGACTATTGACGGTAATACCCGTGAAGACTTTAAAAATAATAAATATATTTTAAAAGTGATACATTACGTCTCACTTCTAAACTATTATAACCTACCATTCCCAATACAAAAGCGGTGGGATACATTAGAGGGAAATAGGGGTATACACCATATTGTTTCAGGTACAAAAATCTCACGAACTTATTCTGAATTTTTTCAATCATTTGCGTATACTTGTCCTCGTGAGGACTCCACACTATAGCTCCGCTTTCGAGCCTACTCCTTACAAGCGCATTATATAATGCACGTGCCGCCATATGCTTAGGTATAGTCGTTTTTGCAGTGTTGTGTCCACAATTTTGTGGTTTGGGCACAGAATACATAATAGTACAAGTTTGGGCATATTGGAGAAGATGGAGGAAAAGAGATTAACGAAAGGTATTTAAAAAGCAGAGGTGAATGGAAGAGTTGGTCACTTTGGTCAGGGTCGACCTCGGAGAACGCACTTCGACCAGATTGCGGACTTCCTTAAAAAGAGAGATATTAGGAGCACCCATAACCGGAGAGCATGTATGAAGAGAGTGATGAGTGTAGAGGAAGCGAGAGAGATCTGTAAGGATCGTAGCAAGTGGAAATCGTTAGTCTCTGCCACGGGAAAAAAGCGTGGTAATATGTATGTATGTATGTGTAAACAATTTAAGACCTTATCACAATGTCTTAACGACCGATGTGTTAACATATTAATGCTCGTGACTGTACCTAGTATCTGTTTCGGATATATTTGGCAAAGACCGCAAAAGTAACGTTTTGACACTTTCAAAATGCAAATACATGGGTAAAGCGGTTAGGGGGTCGATTTGATAGTGTCTCAGTGGTTTTTCAATAGTACCTAGCCCTTTTTACACGGTGTTATGTTTTCAGGGTTCATTTATGTGTTTCTTTATTCCACCATAAGTATTTCCGTTTTTTAAAATTAATTAGTTAATTCATCTTATGAGTTAAATTTGACCTATTTCCACTTGTAACAAATATGTGTACTTACAGATATTCATATTCATAAGTATTCATTTATTTCTGAACAATACAATTGTGTTGAAAATAAAATTACATCTTAAAACATAATAAAATTACATCATACAACAAAATCAAATTACAATATTAGATAAATACAAAATGTCAAATAGTATTAAAATCAAATAAATAAAATCAAAATGTCAAATAAAATTAAAATAAAAGCAGTCAATTATTAAGAATACGAGTAATATACCTACGGCAGTTGCTATTGCTGTGCTTAACGATTCAAATAATCGTCTAAAGAGTAGAAGCACCTTTCCAACAGAAAAAGTTTCAACCTGTCACTAAAATGTTTAGTATACAGCAATTCTTTCAAGTCAATGGGTAATTTATTAAAGAACTTTATTACCTGGTTATTAGCACTGTGTTTCACTATTAATAAGCGGGCTACTGCCGTTGGACCAAAGTCTTTCCGTCTACTTCTTTCTCTTATTTGTCGTTCTTCATGAGTTTCATATTCGTCTGCATGTTTGGAAAAATTTGACAATAATACCAAAATATATAGACTAGGCACAGTTAAAATGCCCAAACGAATAAAATAGATCAACGAATAGATAGATCAGTTACAGTTTATTATTATGACTTTATTCCCGTTGGTATTTCAGGAAATCCTCTCTTAGTGCTCCCCTACACTCCCTAAGGAACCTACATGACAAATTTCAGCTTTCTACGCCCAGTAGTTTTGGCTGTGCGTTGTCTGTCAGTCACTCAGTAGAATCCTAATCCTAACTAATATTATAAATACGAAAGTGAGTTTGTTTGTTTAGGTATTTATTTGTTAGTTTGTACTTCTTCACTTATCTACTAAACCAATCTTCCTGAAATTTCGCATACACATAGTTAGAAGCACTGAGAAGGACTCAGGGTACCTTTTATCCTGGAAGAAAACACTGTTCCCGTGGGAAATCCACGCGGGCGAAGCCGCGGGCAAAAGTTTTATATATATTGTTTAGCTCAAATTTATTACAAGCGCCTTGCAGTCTCATCCCTACCCAATAAGGGGACGATTTCCATTACAAATGCGATTTTATTTCGACAAATAATATACTATCACAACAATATACCAATTTAGATTCTATGAGCGGCTAGATTGTGTGATCTGAATGAGGATACTATGTGTCGATGAACTGCGAATATTATTTTACACTATGTACAGACATTCGACCTCTACAGTTTTATTATATGTATAGATAGTATAGTTTGGGTATTCGGGTACGAGGTTATACTGGAAATTTAAGAAGAATCATAGACATAGAAAGATATATTTTTTTTCCATTTTATGGGATTACTAGCTTTCGGCCGCGTGAATTTCCCACGGGAACCGTGCTTTTTCCCGGGATGAAAGGTACCCTATGTCCTTCTCCGTACTTCTAACTATGTGTATGCAAAATTCCAGGAAGATTGATTCAGAAGATAAAGCGTGAAGAGGTAACAAACAAACAAATAAATAAACAAACAAACAAACTCACTTTCACATTTATAATATTAGTTATGATTGCAGAGTTCAATTTTTTTTTTTAATTCGAAACTTTTAGTGTGCAGAGCAACTACGCTCTGCTGCCAGAAAATGTGCGCAGAGCGAATCCGGACAAACGAAGCGGCGGGAAGAATCCTGTACCGGAACTTCACCGGGAAAAAACCACCGGTAAAAAATAAGTACCGGGAAGAAATCTCCACGCGGCACCACGTTTGCCCGACTAAAACCTAAATAACTTAACGCAGTCTGCTACCACCGTAGCTTATGAAGGGAGCTACAGGGCCCTATATGATAACCTAACCTATAAATTAATTACACTTAAAAAACACTTACCAAGCTAAATCTTCTTTCTCTTCTGATCCAAACTTGAGTATCTTCGGGAAGGGGGAATTCCTAATCACCCTACCTAACCCTTGAGATCTCAATTCCCCAGGACAAATAAATAGATTTCTTCCCGAAATCGGCTCGGCAACAGGTAGATGTGAGCGAGCAGCCACGCGTCACATCCCACAGGAGAAAGTCACAATGACGGGTACACAAACACAAAGTTCAATAGTTATTTAACAAACAGGAAATTCACAAATACAACTCAAGTTAATTAGCAATCAAAGAACGCGGGCCCTCTCGCGTATTAAAAATCAAACCGATATCGCATAGCAATCGCGACCGTCCGCGAGCCATTCGCACGAGCAGTGTGAAAACCCCGAACGCCCTCTGGCGGCAGCAATGCGAAACGCCTGCGTTTAGTTTTACCCAATATATTACAAACATCCCCCGTCCCGGTCGGAGAAGCAGACCGCTAGCTTACTCTACGGGAAGGCGGGCGAGAGAGGTCACACCTCTCCTTAAAATCGAACCGTCGACCAACACCTCAGCCACACGCGGAGTGCCATCTCCGCCAAGAATCAAACGTAATATGCGAGCTCGTCGCCAAAGCAATGAGGGCAAATTTGCCTCTTTTAACAATACTAAATCACCCTCCCTGGGAGGCTCAGTCCTGTCTGTCCACTTCACTCTTTGCTGCAGCAAATGCAAATATTCAAGCGACCAGCGACGCCAAAAGTCCTGGCTCATTTGCTGCAACATTTGAAAACGCGACAACCGATATACGCGTTCATCCTTCCACGGGTATTCGGGCAGGGCATTCAACGGCTCCTCCCACCAAAAAATGACCAGGGGTGAGAGCTTCCAAGTCATTTGGATCTGGAGATAGCGGACAGAGAGGACGAGAGTTGAGGACCGCCTCAACTTTACAAAACACTGTGGCCAGCTCTTCAAAAGTTAGAGCCGTTTCTCCGATAATGCGGCGGAGGTGGGTCTTTGCGGATTTCACAGCCGCTTCAAAAATCCCTCCCCAATGGGGGCAACTTGGGGGACTAAACTTCCAGGTTATTCCCCTTTGGGCAGCAATTTGACTTAAACTAGTACAATTTTTATCAATAAACACAGAAATATCCTTAAGATAATTTACAGTTCCCTTATAGTTTGTGCCATTATCAGACCTAATAAGGGAAGGTAGACCTCGACGCGAAACAAAGCGATCCAACGCGGCGACGAAGGCCTCCGTAGTCAGAGCCGACACCACCTCCAAATGGACAGCCTTGGTGGCCAAACAAACAAATACACACAAATAGCCCTTCACAATACGGGCATTACGAAAGGGAGAAGCCTTGATCGAAAAGGGACCGGCAAAATCGGTTCCAACGCCGTCAAACGGCCTCGAAGGTCGGATTCGATCAGCGGGCAAATCACCCATCTGTGGTTGCATCGTGGATGCCTTCAACCTATAACATGCAATACATCGAAACAGGACACTACGGATTGCTCTACGGGCAGACAAAATCCAAAATTCGCGTTGCAAAATAGCCAACAAAGCATTGCACCCAGCATGGGCGTTACGAATGTGTCGATCAGACACCAAAAGCTGCACCAAGGGTCCGCCCTTGGGCAACAACAGAGGATGGCGAGTCTCATATGGAAGATCCGCCTTCCGGAGCCTGCCTCCAACCCGAAGAAGCCCATCCGAGTCGATGTACGGGTTCAAACGAGCGACCGCGCCCTTCAACTTAGCGCGTGCGTCGCGCAAGATACGAAGCTCTGACTCAAACCGTCCGGTCTGCACGACACGGACCCAATGCAACAATGCGCTCCGGCGCTCTTCTGCACCTGCAATCGGCTCCAACCGCTTTGCCTGTGGGTTTCTACAATTATGTATGAAACGCTTAATCCAACTGGTAACACCCAGAAGCTTATCCAAGCTGCTATACCGAGCAAGTAGCCAATCCGGCTCCGACGTCGTCTCAGCGACTACAGCATGTACACGGAGCCCAGTCAAACTCAAAGAAGTAACATCTGTCTGACAGACAGGCCAAGATGTTTCTGATCCCATCAGCCACTCTGGACCCCACCAGAGCGGGTGTGACACCAATTCTGGTGCCGTACAACCTCGGGAAGCACAGTCCGCTGGGTTAAGCTCTCCCGGCACATGTCTCCATGTTATATCAATTCCAATATTTTGAATTTGGGAAACCCTGTTTCCAACAAAAACCTCCAAGGTATGTGGGGCCGCGCGCAACCATGCAAGCGCGACCTGGCTATCCGACCAGGCGAAGATGTCTCGTATCTCGACCGTGGCCGCCAGCTCACTGGCAACGTGATGCAACAATTTAGGAAAGAAGGTGAGCTCCACTCAACTCAAGCTTGGGAATAGTCAGCCTAGTCCTGATGGGGGCGACCTTGCTCTTCCCTAACAAAAGCGAGACATTGACCCGGCCATCGGCGTCAACTGTCCGCATATAGACTGACGCGGCGTAGCCTCGCTCCGACGCGTCACAAAAGCCATGCAGGCTGGCTCGATATTTCCCGGGGGCAATATTCGACGAGGCAAGGCAATCCGATTGACTTCCTTAATCGATGAAAACAACTCGAGCCAATCATCCAATGGAGGACCAAACAGCGGCTCGTCCCACGAGACGCCCAAAGTCCAAAGTCTCTGAAGAAGACACTTCGCAGAGAATATCACTGGACTGATCCAACCGCTTGGATCAAACATACGGGCTATTACGGACAACACCGTTCTCTTAGTCCAGACTTTTGGTATTTCCAAGTCCACTTGGAATGTGAAAATATCGGTTAGCGGCTGGTACTGCATGCCCAGCACCGCTATCCTGTTGGGATCATCCACATCCTCAAACAGGTGAGGGTTCTGTTGGTGATCCTCCGGGATCCCTTCTAGAACTTTAGGCTCATTAGACAACCACTTACGTAGCTCGTAGCCACCTGTCTTCAATATTTCAATCAATTCATCCCGCAGTAGGAGGGCCTCCTCAATACTTTGGGCTCCGGTGCACACGTCATCAACATACAAGTCACGTGACAGCACGGAAGCCCCACGGGGAAAGCGGATCCGTTCCCGCTCTGCCAATTCAAGCAATGATCTGATGGCGATATAGGGACTAGATTTCAAACCATACGTGTTTGTGTTGAGTTCATACACCGTCACAGGATCCTCAGGGCGCTCACGCCAGAGTATCAACTGGAATCGCCTGTCCTCAGGATGTATGACTGTCTGGCGGAACATCATCCGGATGTCCGCACCAAAACCACTTGATGTCTTCTAAAGTTCAAGATGATGTCAATTATGTCCCTATGCAATTTGGGACCCGAATGCAAACACAGATTCAACGAAACCCCGTTCGAAGTGGGTGCGGACCCATCAAAGACAGTCCGCAACTTGCCCGTTGAGGCCTTCACCACCGCGTGGTGGGGCAAAAAATAATGCTCAGTTGAGCTCCAATCAACTCGAGCCGGAGACATGTGACCCAAATCCTCGTACTCGCGCATAAATTCAATATATTTATCGCGAAGTACGTGGTCACGCTGCATACGTCGCTCCATGGACAGCAGTCGTTTCTCCGCAAGCGCCCTACTTTGCCCTAGGCTAGGACGAGAGGCAACAAAAGGTAACCTAGTTACAAACCGACCGGAGGGCAACCTCTCCGTGGTCGATCGAAAAAGGGCTTCGCACTCAGCGTGTTCCGGATCCATCCTGGAACTCATAGGTGGCTCCTCCACCTCCCAAAACCTTTGCATGGTCTTGGCCAAGGACGCAGATGCGACGACCGGTGGCTCCTCCACGGTGCTATTATCAAACACAGGGCCCATCAGGGCGAAACCAAAGATAGTAGACACTGCCATCAGTGAAGACGAACCCAGAGCCTTCTGTGTACCCAACAAAATCCAACCCAATACGTCCGAGCCCAGGAGCAAGTCCACTGGGCCGGGATGAAAGACAAAGGGGTCGGCCAAATCCAGACCCGAAACCAAAGACAACACACCCGGCGGTATGTCTGTCGAGGGGTGCCAACCCGCAATGGTATCCATTACCATAGCCGAAGTCGTGATCCTCATTGTGGAGGACTTCAGCGAAGAAAGGTGACAAGTGTCTGGCCCGTCAGACACTTCACTTGTATGCCACCAACTCCAAGAAGTGGCACAGGCGAGTCTTCCACGACTAAACCTAACTGGCGTGCCACTCGAGTGGTAACCAAACTGCTTTGAGCCCCTGAGTCCAACAGAGCTCTCAAATTAATGGCGTCCCCCCCACGACCCCATACGCGGACCACCGCGGTAGGGAGCAGAACCGTCCGCGGCTCTGTCCCAGCAAGGGAGCAAGCTAGTTACGGGCTCCCCACTCTCTCCAAACCAGGGGGGCGCCACTGACCCGGATAATATGTCGGGCGAGTGCACATCCCCATCTGAGGGGGGGCATAACCCGCGGCCCGGCCATACCTATGGTACGGCGGGTGGTACTCCAGCCGTGGGTACTCGTGCAGCGGTGGAGAAAACCGCTGCGGCTGCATGTGTTGGGCATTGGTAACCCGCGTGGAGGGGGGTGTCCCCACTCTCACGTCCGATCTAGGGCCCCCGCCCATGGGGGCCCTATCCGGGGCCTGGCCAGCTACATACTGGCCATGACCTTGGGGCGCGTGGTCCCGGTCCGCCAAGACCCGCGCAGGTACGCGACCCCCTCCCGAGGGGGGTGCGACGAGCGAAGCCGCGTCCTCCGTCCGATGGTGGAGGGCTTCGCGCAGGAGCGCCCCCGCCCATAGGGGACCCCTGCCTCAACAACCGGGGGCCATCCCCGTTCCGGTTCATGCAGAGCATCACGTGGTGCAGCCCACGGCATGCACTGCATGGTATGGCTCTGGGACAGTCACGTGCATAGTGACCGCCCAAACAATAAAAGCAAAGTTCATGCCGCTTTGCCATGCGGCGCCTATCTTGTACTGGCAGTCTCTGCCAGTCCCTGCATTGTAGCAGGCTGTGGCCCATCCGGCCACATTGCAGGCAGTCCGCGTCCCTCGCGACTGCTGCCGTGTGTGCAACCCGCGCACCAGCTCCACGCGGTGGCGGTTGCCGTCCCTGTTGGGGCCTCCCTCGCCATGAGGGTTCCAAGGGCCTACGTTCAGGCGCTCTGGATGGCGCTGAGTCCGTCATGGTATTCTCAGCCGCCCGTGCCTCAAACTCCAAAAACTTCACCAAGTCAGTGAAGGTTGGTAGGGTGGTGCTATCCCGCTCCGCATTCTCGCGCTCAAACCGCGAGCGGATGTCATTGGGTAATTTGCCCAATACTATGTGCACCAGCAAAAAAGACCATTGGTCCACCGGCAGCCCCAGTGTGCGGAGCGCGTTACAGGCCACTGTAACGGGCGTGAGCAACTGCAGGCGCAACTGTGCCCTGTTGGCCACCTTGGGCAGGGCCATCAACTGTGCGGCGTGCGCATCCGCTAACAAACGTAAGTTTTGGTAGCGGGAGTTCAATAACTCCCAAGCCGTATCGTACTGGTCGTCCTCCACCCGGAGGTGCTGGATGAGCGACCGCGCTTCATCCTCAAGAGTGGAGAGGAGGTAGGCCATCTTCTGGGCCTTCGACAAATCCTGTCGTGCTACGACCAGGGACTCAAACATATTTTTATATGCTACCCACTCCTCCATCCTACCCCCAAAGTGGGACAGCTGAAGGGTGGGGAGCCGACCAGTAACCGCTGGTCCTTCCTGTCTAACAGGTGTGCGAGGCTGGTCCGCCAGCCTGTCTCGCCCTTATTGCGGTCACCGCCTCCGCGATATCATCGTGCAGACTCAGGATCTGGTCCATGTCCGCCATGTGACCTGCGTAGGCCTCCGGGGTAAGATCGGCTTCGGTAAGCGCCGCCATGGCCGCTTCCGCGCTAATCAATCGTGAGTGGAGGTGATCCGCTCTTAGCAGTATGGCGCCCTCCTGTCCTTCCGGGACAGGAGTCCTCCGGCCGTCACAAACCATCTCAATTCGTTGGCGAGTGTCGCCCTAGCATTGGAGGCCTTCGCCATCGCGTCAAGTCACAAACAAAAAATAACAAAAGGTAAATAAAAAACAACAAAATCAAACAACTACACGAAGAACCGCGGTAGGTATGAGAATGGCACAAACCCGGAACGCACGGTACAAACCGCAAACAAATACAAAAAAGGTTACAAATATTCTTATACAAACAAACTAAGAAAAATCTAATAATTTTTACAAACAATTAATTATTTTTTTACAAACGAACAAATAGAGGGTAGATAAACTACGCTCTGCTACCAGAGAATGTGCAGAGCAACTACGCTCTGCTGCCAGAAAATGTGCGCAGAGCGAATCCGGACAAACGAAGCGGCGGGAAGAATCCTGTACCGGAACTTCACCGGGAAAAAACCACCGGTAAAAAATAAGTACCGGGAAGAAATCTCCACGCGGCACCACGTTTGCCCGACTAAAACCTAAATAACTTAACGCAGTCTGCTACCACCGTAGCTTATGAAGGGAGCTACAGGGCCCTATATGATAACCTAACCTATAAATTAATTACACTTAAAAAACACTTACCAAGCTAAATCTTCTTTCTCTTCTGATCCAAACTTGAGTATCTTCGGGAAGGGGGAATTCCTAATCACCCTACCTAACCCTTGAGATCTCAATTCCCCAGGACAAATAAATAGATTTCTTCCCGAAATCGGCTCGGCAACAGGTAGATGTGAGCGAGCAGCCACGCGTCACATCCCACAGGAGAAAGTCACAATGACGGGTACACAAACACAAAGTTCAATAGTTATTTAACAAACAGGAAATTCACAAATACAACTCAAGTTAATTAGCAATCAAAGAACGCGGGCCCTCTCGCGTATTAAAAATCAAACCGATATCGCATAGCAATCGCGACCGTCCGCGAGCCATTCGCACGAGCAGTGTGAAAACCCCGAACGCCCTCTGGCGGCAGCAATGCGAAACGCCTGCGTTTAGTTTTACCCAATATATTACAAACATTTAGTTTCCGAAAGGACCTTAATGAATACAGAAGTAAGGGTTTAAGGAGTAGAGTAAACCCGAAGAAGACATACTTACAGCATGAAAAGAAAAGGAGTGTAGAGTGTAATGTCAAATAGGGTGAAAGCGGCATTTTACGCGGGCGAAGCCGCGGACAACAACTATAGTCATAACAAATACTAAAATTACGAATGACTAAATTATGGCAACACCATTACTTTTAGCATAGGACAAAACACCATTACGTGCTATTACTTTTAGCATACGACAAAAAATTAAAATTAATCTTTAAACCCTTCGAGCAACAAGGACTTCCGCGCGCCGGCCGTGTTGCTCTATGCTTCTAACTTAACTGAAACAATACGCCCTCACTTTGTCAGACTGTATTTAACCGATTTTTAGCCAGTTATTTTTACATCTTCTTGAAAGGCCGGCAACACTCTTGTGATACCCCTGGTGTTGCAGTAGTCCATGGGCAGCGGTGATCGCTTACCATCAGGTGACCCGCTTGCTCGTTTGCTGCCCTATGTTATAAAAAAAAAAACATAACAGATTTTTTATTTCAAAGGAACAGTGGATACATGTATTATTGGGCCAAAATCTAACTTTAGGTTCCCATACAGATCAGCATGAATGCAGTACCCAAATAATATAGACAGTGCAATGAACACTCATTTCTATACTAGTCACGGCTCCTGTCTCGACATAGGTATTCTAATATAACATAGATAGGTACCAGGAAAATAACATTGCCCAAAGATATATGTGCGAACGTGTACAAGGATGGGAGATACAGTCTAGATTTAATCCTTGATCAGATCTAGATTTCTACCAAATATAATTCACGCGGGCGAAGCCGTGGACTAGCTTTTGCCCGCGTGAATTTCCCACGGGAACGGTGCTTTCCCGTCATGATAGGTACGCTAAGTCCTTCCAGTGTACGCAAAATTTCAGGAAGATTGATTTAGTAGACAAAGCGTGACGAGGTGATAAACAAACAAACAAACTCACTTTCGCATTTATAATTAGAATTTGGTAGAAATCTAAATCTATCTAATAGTAGGATTTTCTTACTCAAAATTGTAAATTTTGCTCCCTCGCAAACTGGCAACATTGATTTCTAAACGTCAAACACTGTTTATCAATCAGTGCATCAAGTTGATTGTAATTTCTCCTAAAATACGCGATTTCTTTACAAATGAAGCTAAATAATACTTAAAATACAGATATGACGTCAAAGGAAGAAACATTTTGTCGATTGTGTGCAGAACCTACGCCTTTAGACCAGCTTATTGCAACCGACTGCCCTGTCGGACTAAACGCAAAAATATCCATGAAAATGCTTTGGATCAACATAAATACAAACAATCATTTACCAACGACGTTGTGTTTCGCGTGTTTCGACTTATTGGAACGCACTTGGAAGTTCCTACACGATGTCAGAATAGCGCAAACAAAGTTATATGCAATATTTTCTAAGGACGAAACTCCTCTTGAAATTAAGACTGATGACACTGAACTGATTGGGAAACCAGTGGACGAAGACTGGGAAGCATTTCAGAAGCCTAAGGTTGAGGTAAAAAACGAAAATCCAGCCGACAATGTTCAAATAATCACTATAGATCCTAATGCTGTAGTTGATGTTGATGTGAATGTCGTCAAAAGTGAATTAGCTAGTGATTTGGACACTTGTAATGATGATTTAGGTGGCTTCGACTCAGCAGACAGCGACTTGCCCCTAAAACTGGCTGTTAAGAAGAAGAAATTGAAGAAAAATCAAAAAAGAAAATCTCCAAAGAAGAGGAACCAGTGTGTGTAGATGACGCTCAAATAATATGGGATGCGCCTTTAAATGTCAATACATGGGATGCTCCGTTGACCTGGGAAGACTATATGTGCCGTTGTGCCAGTTGTGACGCTCAATGTAAGAATATTTCATCTTTAAGACTGCATTCTCTACAAATTCATTCGTGTTGTTCCAACTTCAAGTGTCTTGACTGTGGTAAAGTGTTAACGAATTTCAGAATGTTTGTCAATCATGTACGAACACACAAGAAGTCCCTAAGATACTGCTGTGAATTCTGCAATAAACGGTTTACACGATCCGCTTACATTAAGAAGCATATAAATATGGAACATTGCGAGACGTTTTTAACTATGTGCGATTGTGGAGCTATATTCGATACATTAGAGGAATTGAAAGACCACATGCTGATGTATTCGAAAGGCATAAAGAAACGAACAGTCAAACAGGAGAATATTGATGGTGAATTAAAATGTGAACATTGCACGAAAGAGTTTAAATCGAGAAGTAATTTGCTTCAGCATAAATTAGTTCACACGGAACGGACTAGGGAGTTCTCCTGTCATGTCTGTGGGAAGATGTTCTTTACTAAAGGTACGTTGAGTACTCATATGATGACTCATGAAGACACAAAGCCATTCAAATGTGAATATTGTCCAATGGCATTCCGAGCCCGGGGTAACCTTCAGTCTCACATAAGTTTACACTCCGGAGCAAAGCCATTTGTTTGTGAACAGTGCGGTAAAAGTTTTCGAGTGAAACGTCATTTGAAATCTCATTCGATTGTTCATACGGACCTTATGCCTTATGTTTGTGAATATTGTAACAAAACTTTCCGTTTTAAAACTAGGTTAAACTTGCATCTAAGACAGCACACTGGGGCGAAGCCCTATAATTGTTTGTACTGTCAAAGGGATTTTACAAATGGTTCTAATTTTAAGAAACATATGAAGCGGAGGCACA
Organism: Ephestia elutella; assembly: GCA_018467065.1. Taxonomy (NCBI): domain Eukaryota; kingdom Metazoa; phylum Arthropoda; class Insecta; order Lepidoptera; family Pyralidae; genus Ephestia; species Ephestia elutella. Next base: position 1,459,390 of record CM031565.1, read on the forward strand.
ATATTGATACATCTAAAAAGCGATATAATAATATTGTAGAGGATCAAAACTCTATGGCCGAAAACTCTATTGTCAATGACCAAAATAATGATTAAGTCATTAAATTGATTTGTAAATATTTGTACTGTTTTTATATGTAATGACACAGTTTTCTTTTTATTTAGAATTCACAAGTATATCATATTTTAAAGCACACATCATCAAAGGCGGATCCAGCCTTCGTGTCAGGGGGGGTTACATGGTTGAGTGGTCTATACTCAAAATAACCCCGGGAACAGTGCCACTGTGACAGGCTTATTTTGAGTATAGAAAAAATTATATACCAAGGTGCCAAGGGGTCACGCACGACCCAATGACGCCCCCCCTAAGTCCGCCCCTGTATGCTATCGGCTAGACATTAAATCTGGGTGTTGATTCTGCTACTGTTAAGTAATAATCGTGCCTCAATGATGTTTTGATACTATGGCTTATTTTGTAAATAAGTCTACCATTAAAACACCATTGAGATACTTTCTATTGGTGAAAATACTTATGAATATTAGCACTTTTTTGTATGGAACCGACTCAGTTTGACCGAAAAGAATCTGCTATTCCATACAATCTCAATAGCTTTTTAAACCTAAACCGAATTTGTTTCGCCGTGTCCTCTTGGCAAATAGGCCTCCTCCAGGTCCTTCCAGTCTCTGGACAGCCTGACCCATGAGGGGCCTGCCACCTTCTTCAGGCCATCAGCCCGTTCCATACATTTTAAAAATAATATGGAACAGCAGATTTTTTTTTCAACAAGTAGAAATGATGTGTTTTTTGAATCCACCTGTAAGCACTAGTACTTACTAAACTCCGTTTTTTCGTACTTGTCCTATTATGTAAACAATCTTACCATGTCTTTTTGTGATTTTACAACAATATAAATTAAAATAGACTTCTTAGGAAATTACTTTCGTGGTTAATAAATGTTTTACTTTAGAATGTTTCGGTTTGAACTAATATTTGATTTATTTTCAACAAAATTCAACAAAAAGTAAGTAATAAGACAAGTAGGAAAAAACGAAGTATAGTTATGAACTTAATATTAGTAAAAATTGCACCCAGTCACACCAACTTCAGTGGTATTACAAGTGAAACAGCCCCAGGTTTTTAGGCCCAATTCCCAATCTTATTTATTACAGGTGATTTGCAAATCAAATTCATTTATTACGTCAGAGACATAGATATTTTTTTTTTTTTTTTATTAAAGATGGGTTTGCTCTTGACTACAATCTTAACCTTAATCCCTCGCCATGTTGCGGAAAAGCAATAGAACTAATTTCTTGTACTGGCAACTAATTTAAAAACCCATCTTTCATTTCTCCTGTCAAAGTTTGACTTTCATTCAAGGGCGGATTCAGTGTTTTTATTTCTGGGAAGGGCTCCGTTTTCCGTTCTTGAGAATATTTCCGAGATATTTTTAAGGAAGTTTCCGCTTGTTCTTTGAACATTTTGAGAACGGCCATCACTAATGGTGGCAAATATTTTTTTTTAACAACTATTACTACTAAATCCTGTCATTTTAACAACTCGAATCTTAATATGATATGTACTGTTATGGAACCTGCCTCCACAGTTTGTACGCAAAATAGCAACGCAAAAAGGATGTGGGGGGGGCACGTTCCCCCGTGCTTCCACCCTTTAAATCCGCTACTGCTTTCAATAATGTTGCCATATAACGCATAAGTGCTGCCTCTAATTCAGGCTTTTTATATTTCTGGCAGGCTTTACATTGTGTTACAATTTCAAATAGGTACAGTGCTCATGCTGCGCCACGCGCTACCACCATCATATGACACCATCAACCTTTCTAGGGATAAAAGTGCTCATGAATATGAGCAAATTTTTGTATGGGAATGACTTTGAAATCTCAGCTGTTCCATACAATACCTACTCGCCCAAAATGTGTGGAACAGAACAACTGATTTTTTTTGAGATTTCATAGTCAAACAGTACAAAAGTTGCTCATATTCATGAATACTTTCACCCCTAGGAAGGTTACTGGTGTTTTACAAATCATCCGGTATAATTGCTATCATTAGTGAGTCAGAGCAGTTGCGGATGTAGGAGGGGGGGGGGGTCGGTCACGGGGGCACGTGAAATTGTGTTATCATGTTTATTTCTAACAGTTATTGTTGATTTTTTTATCGATCTGCCCCCCCCTTGAAAAAATCTGGATCCGCCCTTGCGTCAAAGGGATATTCATCCTACTTCCTACTATATTAAAAATGCGAAAGTTTGGATGTGAGTTTGTGAGGATGTTTGTTACTTAAATACAAAATCTGGACGGATTTCGATAATATTTGGTACATGGGTAGAAAAATACCGGGAATAGCACATAGGGTACTATTATCCCGAAATTCTCACGGGAGCGGAGCCCTGGAGCGCGGCTAGTTGTCATATACAATATAGCAAATACATATTTCGTCCATAATGCATGAGTTGTGAGCAGGGGTATAAAACGGTCACATTTTCTCATTTGCTACATATTTTAAAATGTACCTTATGTCAATACTTATAAGGTTCCTTTTTAAATATTTAGGAAATGAAAAATGGATCTTATTTTGATACATTAAAGTGGCCCTTTGAAACCCCCTAGTGATGCGTAACACAAGGGTCAGAATTCAAACCGCGCCCATACATTCATCCAATACAATACCAAATGACTTAAAATGTCTCTGTGAAGATCTAGTACTATAAACTCCGTTTATTCTTACTCGTCCTATTATGTAAACAATCTTCACAGTACTTTTTATTGAATTTTGTTTAAAATAAATCAAATGTTAGTTCAAACCTAAACATTCTAAAGTAAAACATTTATTAACCACGAAAGTTATTTCCTAAAAAATCTATTTTAATTTATATTGTTGTAAAATCATAAAAAGACATGGTAAGATTGTTTACATAATAGGACAAGTAGAAAAAAAACGGAGTTTACATGGTTACATTTAATGTCGTTAAAAATTATAAAAATGCATGAAATTATTTTTGCTAGCTTAATGTTGCCCGCGACTTCGCGCGGAATTTAGTATGTCAAGTTCTAAGGGCGTATCAATAAAGATGAAACTCGCATCAAATTTCATTAAAACAAACATACAGACAGACAAAGTTTTTGAAAAGTTCGTTTTGATTTCCTCTATAAATTCTATGGACAGGACAGGTAGTCTACCTACAGTTTTATAATATGTATAGAGCAGATCTTAAAACTATGCCTGGGCCTCTTTCTTTATGAACCAGAGTGAATAGGCTGCTTCTGGGTAAGCTCGCTACACCGTAGACCTCATCTCTGTCCTCGGACAAGATTGTGGTCAAGAGCAAACCCATCGTTAATTTTAAAAAAAAGTACATGCAGTTGATGGTTGATTCTTTAAACAGTATCTACATGGCAGAATGGTATTGGTACCTATTAATAATGTACATCGCAGAAAATTATCGCATAATATATAAGATATTTCCTTGTAAATAAGTTTATTTTATTAATTTATACAAACAGTTACGTTATGTTATTTCATTAGCAATAGGTTAAGATACTATTAAACTGAAAATATATTTTTTAATATCTAGTTTTTTTTTTTCAAAACAATTTTTTTACGGTAGGGTTTTATTTTGGCTACATCTATGGGTATTTTTAGGAGTTTTCATACATACATACAAAGAATCACGTTTTATCCCCTACGGGGTAGACAGAGCCAATAGTCGTGAGACTCGAAGGCCACGCTTAGCTGAATAGTGGGCTTTTTGATGAAATGGAGATTCAGATATAGTGACATGTTGCTAGCCCATCGCCTATGACTGGAGTAATCCCCAGTTTAAAGCCCTTCCTCGATTGACTTTAACAATCTGCGCGGGAAGAGAAGCGCTGGCATATTCTGGTTTTTTCTTCGCTCCCAGACCAGCATGGAAGCATCATTCAGAAAAGGAGTTTTCAACCTTCGAGCAACAAGGACTTCCGCGCTCGGCCCGATTCCGTGTTGCTCTATGTTTTCAACATTCAAATCATGTACATTTTCTAACAGTGTTGCCATCGTAGAAAAAACTGTTTTAGTCCTGCAGGATTTCAGCCGTGGTTCTATACAATACAGGGTATTCGGAGCGTGAAAATGTATCATCTTACTTATTGTGTCTGCTAGCGCCACTTGTGACACCTACTTGGTTCTGCGGGTCTAAAACAATCACAGTTATGAATTAAAATACGATCCATTACTTATTTTCTAAATATATATTTAAAATTGAACCCTATTTGTGGCTTAGTAAGGTTCATTTTTAAATATTTAGGAAATAAAGACGAGTCGCTAGCTGGAAGTAAAAAATATTAGCATTTCACAAAGAGCCCACTATTCAGACACACATTCCATCAGGGAGTCCACTATTCAGCTAAGCGTGGCCTTCAAGTCTCACGACTATTGGCTCTGTCTACCCCGTAGGGGATGAAGACGTGATTCTATGTATGTATGTATTTCAGTCATGAAATCAAGAGATCTTTTATTTACGTCACTTTTAAATATAAAATTAAATAAAACTCCAGAAAAATAAATAAAATTAACAATTTTAACTAAAATTAGAATATACAACAATGGATAAAATAAAATAAAACTCCGAAATATATTTCCGTGTGGAAATTATATTCAAAAATTTTTTTTGACATTTTTTATGCCTGAATTTGTAGTTTTCGGTCTAGCTTTTTACACGACTGTCTAAAAGGAGAGTTATGTTCAGGTTTCATGTACCACCAAATTTTTTCAAACCATGACTACCTGAAACATTTCAATGGTACAAATTGTAAGAAATAGGTCAGTATTCGTTGTCGAATAATTTCATCAGACGTTTTTTTATTGGTTTTCTAATGTGCGTTGTAGAAATTGTAAACGCGTATCTAAGATCGACGGGGCATAGATTAAAGGATGAACAGAATGGACATTTTAACCTTTAACTAGTGACGTGACAAATTTATAACACTACAAGGGACGTGACGTCTCACGGGCTACTACTTTCAAAGTTAATTTTTGTCATAAAATATAATATGGACGTTTCAAAATTATATTGATATTTAACCATTGGTATGTAATAAAAGACATACAAGTAAATTCAATTAGATTTTATTAAAAATTATTATAAAAACGGTAATTAACACTGACTGGTACTTTTCAGCCTTAATTGATACGAGATCTTAATTTTAGCTTTTTTAAAGACTTTACATAAAACACATGAGAAAAACACTTTTTTATAAAAATCTAATCTAGAAAGAAACAAAAACGATTTTCTGAAAACTAAAAATAAAAATTTTGACAACTGCTCAATTTGGTATAAATCACTCGCGATTTTTGCACAAGGGGCGAGAACATTGCAAGCACACGGGATTGGAACACTCGACACACGTGTATACTGTCATTCTGTATAGTTTAGGTGGACAAACCCTTTTGATTTTAGAAAATCTCCTCTATCAGTAACCTTGGGTTGATGCATATTATATAGTACTAGCTGCTGCCCGCGGCTTCGCCCGCGTAAGTTTCCTTAGATGAAAAATCTTTTTGTGTTCCAAACTGTAGTAACCTAAACTCCAGTACTCAAAATTTCAGCTATTTGGTTATCCCGTGTCCCGCGGGAATATATAAGGTACTCGTAGTACAGTCGCGGTGTTAAAATGAATCAAAAGTGATATTTCATTCAATAAACGATCTTCGTCTGCTCGTTATCTACAATTTCCCGTGTACCACCACTACCACCCAGAGTCCCTCTTTATCCTATCCCGTGTCCTGTCTATTTATACGTCAGTAGAAAATGCTCATCAGGTTGAACGAATTTTGCTAAGGCCCCATTTCCATTTTTTATAGAGTAGCTGGTCTCTTGGAGTTCTTCATCAGATGTTGCATAAACTTAAATTTTTATACGTCAGCAGAAAATGCTCATCAGGTTAAACGACTTTTGCTAAGGCGCCATTTCCATATATGTAATAGTGTAGCTGGTCCCTTGGAATTCTTCATCAGATGATCCTGATCTTCGATTTTTATACGTCAACAGAAAATGCTCGTCAGATTGATAAACTTTTCCAAAGGTACCATTTCCATATTTCTTATAGTTTAGCTGTTATTGGCTGTTTTCTATAAGCTGCTGTTTAAAGAATTGAAGAGTTTTCGCCCTGAAATTTCTGATATGTATTGTAGAAGACTGTTTCCAAAACACGATGGGAAAAATTTTGCTCGATAGAAAAAAATCGTGAAGTTACCTCTATTTCATATGAATACAGATAACATCCGTGTTTTATAATAAAAAAATGTTTTAAAATCACCAACACAAAGGTATTTTACCTTTTCGATTTCGTGACTGATTTAAATTTTTGAAAAACTAAACATTTCTATTAACTTTTTGATAAAAAAAAAATTCGAATGGCGCGCAACCGGGACGTCCCCCCCCGCTTCAGCCGCTTCATATGAATTTTCGCTGACCGCCTAACCTCAGGTGTTCCAGTTTTCAAAATCACTTATAGCCTATATGTTGCCCAGGCTTAATAGCTATACAACAAAAAAGTTCTATCAAATCCGTCCAGCAGATATTGCGTAAAACGCGTACATACATATACAGATGGACGTACAGACAGACAGACAAAAAATTCCAAAAAAATGTTTTTGCTTTCTGTTATTCTTTTTAAGTGTCCCTCTATCCATTTCAGTCAAAAATACTAAATGTACTGTACAGACAAAATATCTTTACTGTTTTATTATTATACCCACGACCCCTAAGCGCGAAGTAGAAATCACCAAAATTGCGCAGCGCCATCTATTGAAAATATTGAGAAATAATTTCAGCTTACATTTCTCATTTTATCAACGCCATCTATTGGATATTATTTTGCTTGGCACAATCAGTAGATGACCGGAAATAAATTTACAAATGAATTTATTCGTTTCTTTTCAAAATTAAAAAAAAGTAAGAAATTAATTCTAGAAAACAAATAAAAAACGAAAACAGAAAATTATTGTTAGTGGCAGGATTCGATAGAGCTACTTCCAGTTACTTTCTTGAAATATTTCTTTACTAAAATATTTAAAAAAATATAGAATTCTAAAAAACTAATACAAAACGCAAAAAAAATTGGAAAAAAAAGTCGCATCCGGCAGGATTCGAACCCTGTACTTAAAAAAATAATCCGCGGCTTCTACCAATAGGCCAACATGCATTGCTTGTAACTGGCGAAATTTCAAATGGGATTTGTCTAAAGGTACGCAAATTCACCCCTTTTTTTGGACTGCAAGGGTTGAAATTGTGAACAACCCTTTCTTATGTGGGCAGTATATTGTATAATGAAGACACTTACCAAATTTCACGTTTATAGCTTTTATAGTTTCGGTTTTGTGATGATAAATTAGTTTACCTCCCCTTTTTTACCCCTTTAGAGGTTGAATTTAAAAAAACGCTGAAACACGCCATTGGTTATTTTTGTTGAGAAGCATTCTTGCCAAGTTTCAAGTAAATCAGTGAAGATTTTAATTTTTTTTCATACAAACTTTGCCCTCAATTTTAACCCCCTTAGGGGTCTAATTTTGAAAAATCCTTTCTTATCTGAGCACTACGTATTAACATAAAACTTCGGTCCAAATTTCAAGTTTATAGCTTTTATGGTTTAGGCTGGGCGTTGATTTACCAATCACCCTTGTTCTTTTATATATATAGATATAAGCGTTCATGCCGCTCAAATCGACAATGCGATAGAACAAAACTATTGGCCCCCTTTTCATTTGGTGGCTGCTGGAATAATTGGAGCATTTTTTATCAGCTCCGTCTAAATAATAATTTCAGGCTTTTTAGTGTATTTATCAACCTCGTTGTTGTGATGCATTGAGGACACAAATATCACAGCTCCTATCTGCTTGGATACGTATGAGCAGATAGTTTTTTGATTCGTAAAACCAAACAACGCAGACTGGACTTCTCTATTTTTTGTAGTTGAAATTAGCTAGGTATTTCGCGTTATTTTTTTCCATAAAACCCACATATCTACATAAGTAAGCTTCCATTTTGCCAACTATTGCAAAAACTATTTGTATGACAACTAGGGACATGTAGCCTGACAAGCTACGCTCGATTTGTATGGCAACTAGGGACATGTAGCCTGACAGGCTACGCTCGATTTTGTTATTGTTATAAATCACGTGTAATGCAACCGATAACAAGTCCACCTCCTTCCAAGGTCGTTTTAGCACTAAAACAAAAGGTACTAAGAAGCGGGGTCTCGTCAAGCGGGGGGAAGTGACCAATTCCGAAAATTTGTAAAACACGTGACGCCTGTGAGACTCCACGTCACTAGTTAAAGGTTAACTACAGGACCAGACTAGGTCTATTTATTATTCAATCATCAGTCGTTTATTTAATACACACACGCAATTTGGTTTGGTTTCGCCGCGGTCTAAATCAAACAGCACTTTTCTTTGACCGAAATTACGCGACGTTCAACTCAAAATATCATATTTGTATGCTGTTAAAACGGCTAAATAGGCTTGCACTCTTCAAACAATTGTATGTGAACATTGTACTACCCTATTAGCAAATAAATTATTTGTATTTGATTTTTTTTTTTAAATGTACGTTCGTTAGCTTCTTCCTCCTCTTTTAGTCGTATTCCTCAGGACTGACAGCCGTGGTCTTGTATGGAATGAAACACTTGTCAATGAATATCTTGGCAATGTAATGGAGTGTTTGCCATTGCCTTCTCCATTTCACACACTAGCAGATAATCATCAACCAGAGTGCAAGTTTCCTCACGATGTTTTTCTTTACGAGAAACAAGTGGTGGTCGATGATAATTACCATACATGAGTCAGATTGATATATAAACTCATAGAGCACGCGCAGGATTTAAACCTGGGACCTTTGCAGCCACAGGGCGGCCTACCACTCGATCAGTACCGCTTCATTTAAATATAAATGGAAAATGAACAGCGCCCCTATCGTTCGTAAAAGTAACTATTCATTTTGCATATAAATTCTTGATGTGACGATACGATTACGTTTTTTTTTAACTAGCCTGTAGAGGTTGTGTTTGTGTCCCACTGCTGAGCAAAGGCCTCCCCCCCTTTACGATTACGTACTCGCAAATATTCGTGCTCACTCAGGTGACAAAACTAATGGCTCCTGGAGGCAGCTTCAGAAAATCTGACACCATAGAGTGGTCGACTGTCTTGCAACCCACTCTATAAAGGCGTGCTTACTTGCAACCTACTCTATAAAGAAGGTCCGACTTGCAACCCACTCTATAAAGAAGAGCTTCTACGCGTTTGTTCTTTGGAGTCTATGTCGCAGTAACGCACGCGATCGTTATCCAGACGAGAGATACACACGAGGCAATAGTTAGGAGTATATCTTCAGATGCTCAATCTTCAATCACATATATAATTAAAGATGTTATTTTAAATTAGGTTAGTAGTTTTTATTCTATAAGTAGGTAAATGAGTGACCCCATTCTCCATGGCTATAATATGATTGGTGAACTTAGTTACAAGCTTAAACTTACATAAAAATAGCTATTAGAGCTACCTACCTATATCACGATTTCACGAATATTATTTCTTTATAGTATAGAGATTATTTTGATCCTTGAGTAAAAATTCAATATTTATTACAAGCTGCGCAAATTTTGAGACAACCACTTGGACTACTAACTTTGAACTATTCAAATACCTAGTTCAAGAGTAGACACTTCTCATAGCGTTTCAAATAAACTAGAGATAAGTCCGAAGACATAATTATCTTGGCTCGTGCCGGCCCCTTCTACATCGTGGCCGTGTTCATCAAACCATGCAGAAAACAAAAGCAACGGAAATATACCTTCAGTCGACGACAAGGAATAACGCGAGACAGTTTTCTATAACTATACGACCTATTTTCAGTGTTAAAAACATCCTTTCGACATGGTAGAAAAAATTAAAAAATAAAAACCGCTTTTTTCAGCAACCATAAATTCGATCTGTCAAAAATTACCGCCAAAAGTAGATTGCGATACTTTTTACGTAATAATAAATTTGTAATTCAAATGTAATTCGTAAATTTTAATACTGCAATGCTAATGTTGATTTTAAATGAAAGTTGTACAGTTTAAAACGTACAAGTGAACTAATTTTAATAAGAATAAATGATTTGAAGTTTTAACTTCTTAAAAATGGGACTGGGCAAAGGAAGTGTGTTGGTTCTGCTTGCTTTCTTCACAAGGCTTGCGTGTTGTCAAGAGTACTTCCGAATGGTAAGTAGATCATTGGCTTTATCTCGCTGTATCAATTAGGTATGGTTAATTAACGTTATATTTATGATACCGGCATTTAATCTAGAGATCAGAAATACAGAAGGCATTTTAACACTAGTCAAATCAAATTCTTTTCATACGACTTCAAAAAGGAGGTTCGCAAGTCGGCTGTATTGTATGTATTTTTTAACTGATGTTAATTTGTTTAAAGTAACTTTTTCAAGCGGCTTCACCGGCTTTTTTTTCATTTTTTGCCCCTTAGGGGTGGAATTTTCAGAAAAGGGGACCGGACAAGGTATGAGAATTGTTAAAAATATGTAATATTATGATAGAATACATGTAATTAAACACATTTTGCGACTTTTCAGCACGAATTTATTCTCCTTAGCCAATTTATTATCTAATGTTCAAACTTTTTGGAAAAGTTTATTTTCTATGAATTCATATGAATAAACGTTTAGTTAGGGGCGTTTTGGTATCGTCCAAACATCGCTTAAAAATTTGAATCGTTTTTTGCTATATCTTGGGAAATACTTTGGTTATTGATGTGATTCTTTTACGGATGATTCTATTATTGTGAGATATTTAAAAGAAGCATAAAAAATGGTTGTCCGGTCCCTTATTCCTTTCTTAGCGGTATATATATATATATATAAAGAACCTCTCTAAAAAAATTCAAGTTTCTACATTCAGCGGTTTCGCCTCTGTGTTGATATATTGACGTTTTTTGTTACCTATGTTTTTTCTTCTACGTTCTACAAATACCACTGATTCTCATTAAAATACGCAATAACTCATTATTAATTAATTGCTATTAGTTAAGTAGATAATTGAGTGTTCAATAATTTCATTTGAATTGCAATTCTCTTGCGTTTTTATTTCTATCAACCATGCGTTAAAAACTCTCTATCAAAACCGTAGAAATGTGAATAACTAAAGAACTAGAAATTGCACAAATCCTGTCTTTTATATAACAATTAATGGCATACAAATCGTATAGCAATACGTAATTCGATTCGACAAATGTCTGCGAATGAGCAAAGAGCTTTAGAGTTCTATGTGACTTATGCCATGCGGCGGCGGCAGCGCCTAAATAACGTCTTAGTCATTATTTGACTTGCCTATATAATGGAAGAGTTGGTCACGGTCGACCATAACCGGCGAGCATATGTAGAGAGTGATGATTGTAGAGGAAGCGAGAGAGATCTGTAAGGATCGTAGCAAGTGGAAATCGCTAGTCTCTGCCTACCCCCACGGGAAAAAGGCGTGATAATATGTATGTACGTATATTTTTTCAAATTCTGTTGTAAACGTAAATGTACTTCTCAGATTCAAACTGTGCATGATCTAAGTATGTATAAAGAAGGCATAAAAATAATAAATAGCCCCTCTGGCATGTTAGGCGACCAAGACTGTTTCATGAGTTTCTTTCGGCATTTCTTCTCAGCAGTTGTCGTTCCGAAATGCTAGTAGTTTGTAGGTTTGAGACGTAATATACTATCTATCTATATATATAACTCAAAGATGACTGACTGACATAGTGATCTATCAACGCACAGCCCAAACGACTGGACGGATCGGGCTGAAATTTGGCATGCAGGTAGATGTTATGACGTAGCATCCGCTAAGAAAGGATTAACGCGAGCGAAGCCGCGGGCGCCAGCTAGTTATTTATATAATTAGTTTTTTTTGCGTGAAAAAGAGCAAAGTCAAAGTCAAATTTTTTTATTGAAACTTGGCCTTCAAAGAAGGCTCTTTTTCATGTCGAAAACTAATTATTTAATCATAATATTTAATATATATATATATATAATTATGTCTCAAAGCTACAAACTACTAGCATTTCGGAACGACCACGAACGAGCCTTCTTTGAAGGCCACGTTTCAATAAAAAATTTCTGATTCAAATTCCGAAGTCCGAACCTAATACCTCCGCAGGCACCTAGACCACTGGACCACGAAATAAAAAACCCAAACAACCTAAGTGTCTTTACAACTAGATCTCTGAATCATCTAAAAAGCAAATTTTGTCAACCCGTCACGCCATACTGTTGCATACGCAAAAAATGTATCTTCATACGTCTTTAAGTAGTGTATACCGTGACGGGAAACAATGAAAACCAGGTCGAATAGTTTTACTTGTTTTGACTTAGAAGGTTAATTGTACAAATACTACTGACTCGCCCCGACTTTGCACGGAAATCCGTCTGAACACATGCATATACTATCAGGAAAAATGGTCTAAAGGATAGTGAAAACCAAATCAAAATAGTTATGTTGAGTGACGACCTCCGTGGCCTGACGGTCATCACGCCGGACTGCCACAACGGAGGTTCCGGGTTCGATCTCCGGTCGGGTCAAGATGGAAAATGATCTTTTTCAGATTGGTCAGGGTCTTGGATGTTTATCTTTATGTATTTGTTATAAAATATAGTATCGTTGGTTCGTGGTCGCAACGCGAGAACTTTTCTGCCCCAATGGAACGCCTGATGAAGAACCTCAACTGAACCGCTCAACTATAATAAATATGGAAATGGTACCTTTGCAAAAGTTTATCAATCTGACGAGCCTTTTCTGTTGACGTATAAAAATCGAAGATCAGGATCATCTGATGAAGAATTTCAAGAGACAAGCTACACTATTACATATATGGAAATGGCGCATTAACAAAAGTCGTTCAACCTGATGAGCATTTTCTGCTGACGTACAAAAATTGAAGATTATGGAACATCTGATGAAGAACTCCAAGAGACCAGCTACTCTATAAAATAAATGGGAATGAGGCCTTAGCAAAAGTCGTTCAACCTGATGAGCATTTTTTACTGACGTATAAATAGGCAGGACATACGGGATAGGACAAAGAGGGACTCGGGGTGGTAGTTGTGGTACACGGGAAATTGTAGATAACGAGCAGACGAAGATCGTTTATTGAATGAAATATCACTTTTGATTCATTTAAACACCGCGACTGTACTTCGAGTACCTAATATATTCCCGCGGGACACGGGATAACCAAATGGCTAAAATTTTTAGTACTGAAGTTCAGGTTACTACAGTTTGGAACACAAAAAGATTTTACTAGTATAGCCTATATGTTGCCCAGGCTTAATAGCTATACAACAAAAAAGTTTCATTCAAATCCGTCCAGTAGTTTTTGCGTGAAACGCGTACATACAGACAGACAGACAAGAAATTCCAAAAAATTTTTTTTGCTTTCTATTATCTATACATCTATACATATAATAAAACAGTAAAAATATTTTGTCTGTACATTTAGTATTTTTGACTGAAATGGATAGAGGAACACTTAAAATGAATAATAGAAAGCAAAAAAATTTTTTTTGGAATTTCTTGTCTGTCTGTCTGTATGTATGATCACGCTAATCTCCGAAAGTACTGAACCGATTTGAATGAAACTTTTTTGTTGTATAGCTATTAAGCCTGGGCAACATTTAGGCTATAATTTATTTTGAAAACTGGTACACCTGATGAAGAATCTTAACAGAACAGCTAAACTATAAGAATTATGGAAATGGTTCCTTAACAAAAGTCGTTCAACCTGATGAGCATTTTCTGATGACGTATAAAAATTGAAGATCTGGAACATCTGATGAAGAACTGCAAGAGACCAGCTACACCATAACATATATGGAAATGGCGCCTTATTAAAAGTCGTTCAACCTGATGAGCATTTTCTGCTGACGTAGAAAAATTGAAGATCTGGAACATTTGATGAAAAGCTCCAAGAGAGATTTTTCATCTAAGCGAAACTCACGCGGGCGAAGCCGCGGGCGACAGCTAGTTCTTTATAAGTGTCAAAATACCAAATGTACAGACAAATTTTTTTACTGTTTTATTATATGTATAGATTAGGTAAAAAAGACAACTGTTATGAAAGAACGAAGCCTCCTGGCACAGGCATATTTTTGCTTAAGAAGGTTCCAACAACCAAGACGTAAAACTTATTAATTACCTAATAAACAATTTAAATTATTTACTAGCTTTTGTCCGCGGCTTCGCCCGCGTGGTTTTTCTACGGGAACAGTGCTCTTTCTCGGGATGAAAGGTACCTTATAACCTTCTCAGTACTACTAACATCGTGTACAAAATTTCAGGAAGATTGTTTTCAGTAGATAAAGCGTGAAGTGGTAACAAACAAATAAAGAAACTCACTTTTATAATATTAGTTAGGATTTTATCATAGATTTTTATGTATTAAGGTTAAAGCAAATTTTTTAAACGTCAATCATAAAGTAGCTAGGTATATCACTTTTCCGTTGTCGAGTAAGCGAAAGTTCTGATATAATAGGTATTGTTCAACATCCAACGGTCTCAAATCGTAACAATGGACACTAAGTGTCCCAATTTGATAGTTTCAATTATAAACTAACTAGCTTTGGCCCGCAGCTTCGCCCGCGTGAATTTCCCACGGGAACTGTGCTTTTTCCCGGGATGAAAGGTACCCTATGTCCTTCTCCGTACTTCCAGCTATGTGTATGCGAAATTTCAGGAAGATTGGTTCAGTAGATGAAGAGGTAACAAACAAACTCACTTTCGCATTTATAATATTAGTTAGGATGATACACCGCGGCCTCGCTCCTGTGGGAATTTAAATCAAAACTTCTTTATTGAAACTTGGTCTTCAAAGAAGGCTCTTTTTCACGTAAAAACTAATTATAATTAAAAAGCTACAAACTAGTGGTTCTATCAGAACAGTAGACCTCGCGAGCCCTTCCACGAAATAACCGTTATTTTACCGTGTCCCTGGCTAAAAAGAGTTTTGAAACCAACCTACCAATGCTGGAAAGAAAGCAAAAAGTTCTCATATTTTACCCATAAGCCGAAACATGTTCTTGTGGTTGGTCAATACCACTAAAAAAATTACTGAAACCTGCCTTTTTTGCCTCAAATAATATAAAAATAAATATAGACGGACAAATCACACAGATTGAGTTAGCCCCAACGTAAGTTCAAGACTTTACGGGATGCTAATTTAACAATACTATATTTTATAACAAATACATATAGATAAATATCCAAAACCCACGTCAATCTGAAAAAGATTATTTTCCATCTTGACCCGACCGGGGATCGAACCCGGGACCTCTGGTGTAGCCGTCCGGGGCGTGATGACCGTTAGGCCACGGAGGTCGTCAGTCGTCAGAAATGCATGGTACCTATTGGTTATATGTATGTATATGTTATTTGTGCAACAAAATTAAAGTTCAAAAAAGAAAGTTCAATTTGAAATCGAATCTCTCTGATTAGTAAGTATGTAGGTATTATATATATTACTTTTTTTATAATAGGATTCTAATCATACAATGAAGTTTTTTGATATCAGAATTGTTTCAAGTGTTCAAGATAATTCTACCATGCAAAGCAATCCACAATACAATACCATTAACCAAATAAATACACACAATTCAAAGCCAAGCAAGACAAAAAAAGCCATATGATTTTGAGGAACCATTTAATTTTATTTAATAAATAAATCAAGTCACTCTTGTAAACGTATTAGCGATTTTGCGAGTATTAAAAGCTTTGGTGCGCCATCTATTGATATTTTTATGAACTATCGTATGAGAATCTATAACATATGGATTTATAGCGGTTTTATTGAATTTTACTATGTTGTTCAAACAAAAAAAATGCGTCTTAATAAGCATAACAAAAATGTCTAATGACATTTTTAAATTATTTTTTAAATAGCTGAGATATGAGGTTTTTTTTATATATTTCGGCCATTTTTTAAAATTTCGAAAAACTGGCTCGACTAAAAAATTCTATAAAATTACCGAACCTGCTTACAAAATTTCATGAGAATCGGTTCAGAAATGCGACCTGTAGGCGATAACATCCGGACAGACAAAAGAATTTTCGGCTAGTGGAAACTGAGACGCTTCGCTCGCTGCGCTCGCTCGGTCGACTACTAGCATTTCGGAACGACCACTGCTGAGAAGAAATGCCGAAAGAAACTCATAAAACAGTCTTGGTCGCCTAACACAGATTGTGTACAGTCAAAAATAAAATATAAGAAACAAATATAAATATAATAAAACATGTTATGTTTGTGATCGAGTAACCACAATGAAATGGTTAAGAACAAAAAATTAATTTCGGATCAGAATCGAGCAGACCTGGCAACACCTGTTCACGAGTTGACGCGAGGGTCAGCCATCGCAAAGCTCAACCATAATAGAGGGAACCTCACGTCACCTTTAGGGTTTCTGGATAGCCTTTAGCCTCCCTCATCATCATCATTATCCACAGCCTTCCGTGACCCACTGCTGGGTATAGGCCTCCTTCTGTCTACGCCAACCTTCTCGGTCCTGGGCCATCCTACTCCAGTTGTTGCCATCGTCGACCCATCTAGCTGCCGGATGCCCTACGGCCAAAGATTAAATCGATTTAAATCTTTGCCTACGGCCCGTTTCGGGGGTACCACTCGATAACAGCTTTACTCCACCTTCCATCGTTCCTTCTAGCCTCCCTCACGACGTCACTATTAGGTATACACAGAATTTTCCAAATCCGCCTGACAATTCAAGAGTTTGTTGCGCCGCCTCTTCTCCACGTGCGCTTTGGAGGCGGTACCTAAGCTTTATGTAATTTTCTGACGTCAACTAAGTACGAGTATATGATGATTTAAAAGTGCTATTTTTAAGCCTAATTAAAAAAAGAATTTTTCATTACTTCGTCAATTTAAAAAAAAAATTAGAAATTTAAAATGTTTGGAAGTATGTTTATTACACCTTCACACAAAATCCACTAGACGGATATCGATGAAATTTGGTACCTAGGTAGGGTACAAACTTACAAACCACTTAGGGTACTTTTTATCCCAAAATACACACGTGAGCGTAGCCCCAGGGCTCAAATAGAGTAGACTACACTTGACATACTTACCTTCCTACGTCAGTATCCATAGAAAAACTAAGAACTTTGTTTCTTACATGCTATTATAATTATGTTGTTACATTTGTCCGTATGTCACGCATGCGTATCTTGAAGGTTGAGATAACAATGAATAATTGTAATAAATATCATTTTAGTCAGGATATCCCGTCATTATAGTTAGGACTAGTTTTGAGCCTTCCAATGCCAAATAAGAGCCTAGAATGTGCTAAGCTAAGGCCATGTGTTTATTAGGGTTCCGTTCCTCAGAAGAAACATATGGAACCCTAATAGCATCACTTTGTTGTCTGTCTGTCAAAATCCTTTTTTTACTAACTTGTAGCGGTATAAAGTTGAAAAAAATTTTAAAAGTGTTAATGTAATAGCGTAGCAACGATCATAATTAACACCAGTGAGGTCGCCACTAAAGCTATTTTCTCTATGTAGTCCATGCTAACGATGTTAGTTCCTTTTTTGGCCACATTCATTTATGAACGTTGTCGCATATTTAAAGTTTTAAGTTTAGCAGACTAGCTTTTGCGCGCGATTTTGTCCTCGCGGAATTTAGGCTAAATTCATTAGATAGATAAGATGTTTATTTGATTGCTACAGACACAAAATACAAGAGAATAACACAGCAGATTCTTAAATAAAAACATTAGTGTGCTACAGCAATTCAAAATGGCCATAACTCAGCGCCATTTTTGCATTTGAGTACAAAAACGCAGATTTTCAGATATTTTATTCCGTTGAGAATCCGAGACGCCGCAATGCTGCTCCCCTCTCACCGCGCTTGCCCCTCAACTCAACGTTGAGGTTGATAATTGATATCGACGATACAAGAGACCATTCTCAACGTTTTTCATACAATTATTATCAATAAGACGTGTAGTCCATCGCAGCGGCTGCCGTCGTTTCAAGAGACCCAGGCTTTAGAAGTATTTATTTATTCTTTACAAAAAAATATCTAAATTGCGGATTTAAAGCCGAAGGCCATTTCTACCAGTCAACCAAGATGTGATGCAGAGAGAAAAGATATCATTTTGGTCATTTGCACTCAAAAAGAAACACTTAAAAGGAAAAGTCGAGAAAAACTTAAGAAGACCGGAATTAATACAATTACTTACTACATAAATAAACCTACTTAAACATAGTACAACAAGTAGGTTCGGGAGCTAAAAAAATAAATTAATTCCTTGCCGCCATCTTTGATTTGTGTTGTTAACATAGCCCTTGGAGCGTTTATCCCAGGTAATTATTTGTGACGAAAGTAGAACCTGTGACATTTTTGATGGTGCATGGTTTTGTAGGGCATAGCGGTTCTCTGGGCCCTTATGGGCGTTTATAAATATTTAGAAAGCTCTTCTTTAGTCACCATTTAGGTCACCTTTAGGTTCGACATTGGGGCCTTCAAGAAAAGAGCCTATCGCTTTCTCAAAAAGTCTGCAACGCATCAGTGACCTTTTTAGGGTCGCTGGTGTCCGTGGAATGTGATGATTGCTTACCATCTAATCACCCACATGATCGTTTGCCTACTATTCTATATAAAAAAAATGCTTTACCAATCTGGTGTCCATTCTGGGTCAAATTAACTTACCTATTAAGGTAATTTTTTGAGAAACTGTATTTGAATTCAAATTGTAAAACATTACGTAACAAATCATACCATATAAATATTTCGATACATCGTTTAATGTCAAAAATTTTTAAGAATTTAAATTAAAAACTAAATTTCAAAATAAACTAATACTAAAAAAAATGTATAGCCCCGAGAGTTACAACTACAACACAACCCATTGTAACGTGCCCAAAAGGCTGGCTTGCCAATTTGTACGGCAATGCTTAGCCTCTGGCCAAAGAAGCTGCCACTTTTGAATAAAGCTGCGGCTTTTGATCACGACAATACCTCGATCAGTCTTTTTGAAAAAAAAATTAAAAGCTAATATACCAACGGTCGCACCCCAAAAGGGTCAAAAATGTAGTTATTGCCAAAAATTCTTCGTACGAAATAATATAGAAGGAAAAGTAAAAGGAAGAAGGGGCCCAGAAAGACCAAGATAGAGTTACATGAGACAAATAAAGGAAAAAGATAGCGTCGGGTCGTATCAGGAAGTAACAGTTGGCAATGAAAAGAGTAAAATAGAAGTCTCGCTCTTAAATTTGATGATGATGATGCCAATAAATAACAGGCCGTACGATAATCAAATTCGTTTAATTTTTCAGGGAGTGAACACGAACGCGGCGGAAGCAGCTCAATTCCTACGCGAGTACGACCGGGAGGCATCTGGCATGTGCTACAGGTATCTGTGACCTTGCTATATATATCTACACTAGTTTTTGATGGCTGCGCGTGCTTTGCAGGGGCATTAAAACCGTGCAGTTGCGAGTTGGTTGAAAATATTTAGGAAAATTTGCATAAAGTCATCTACGTAGATTGGTTGTCGGTTGGGATTAGGTGAAGAGCCGAAAGATTCTTTTGGATTTTGCTCTTTGCTATGAAGATGCAGCTCGGCCTGCCGCCTCGCTTGCCCCGGCTGAAGGAGGGGCTCGGCCTCCGCCCTCGCCTCGCCTCTCGGATTCATATACGCAGCTCGGTCTTCGGCCTCGCGGGGCAAGGCGCCTCGGCTTTCGGCCTCGGCTCCTTGGCTGGTTACTGGGGGTTCGAGATGAAATTAAAAGGTCATCCATGTATACGAATGGCTCGGCCTTCGGCCTCGCCATTCACTCTCTTAGTGCTCCCCTACACTCCCTAAGGAACCTAGATGCCAAATTTCAGATTCCTACGTCCAGTACATTTGGCTGTGCGTTGTCAGTCACTCAGTCAGTAACGGGAGAATATTATATAAGTATTGATAATTATTGATTGATTGATAATATTAGTATAGTATTGTATCAACTTTATTAGGAAAGCTCTATTCACCTGTCGGGTACCTATCAAAACCGCGGGCAAAAAGATAGTAACTAATATTTCCTTGTTTATTGTATAAGAATGTTATTAAATCAGTATTTAAACAAAAAACCTAATTGTTCTCAGAGTAACGATGTCCCAATGGAAGTTCGTCACCAACATAACGGAGTACAACCGCCGTCGAATGCTGGAGGAGCTTGCTCTCAGCTCCAAGTTTGAGAGGCTGTCCTGGAGGAAGGCTGCTGCTTATGACGCTTCTAGGTATGCTCTCTTTCTCATCAATGGTAGTTCGTCACAACCGCCGTCGGATGCTGGAGGAGCACGCTCTCAGCTCCAAGTTTGAGAGGCTGTCCTGGAGGAAGGCTGCGGCTTATGATGCTTCTAGGTATTCTCTCTCTCTCATCAATGGTAGTTCGTCACAACCGCCGTCGGATGCTGGAGGAGCACGCTCTCAGCTCCAAGTTTGAGACTCCTGCAGGAAGGCTGCGGCTTATGATGCTTCTAGGTATTCTCTCTCTCTCATCAATGGTAGTTCGTCACAACCGCCGTCGGATGCTGGAGGAGCACGCTCTCAGCTCCAAGTTTGAGAGGCTGTCCTGGAGGAAGGCTGCGGCTTATGATGCTTCTAGGTATTCTCTCTCTCATCAATGGTAGTTCGTCACAACCGCCGTCGGATGCTGGAGGAGCTCGCTCTCAGCTCCAAGTTTGAGAGGCTGTCCTGAAGGAAGGCTGCTGCTTATGATGCTTCTAGGTATTCTCTCTCTCATCAATGGTAGTACGTCACAACCGCCGTCGGATGCTGGAGAAGCTCGCTCTCAGCTCCAAGTTTTAGAAAGCTGTCCTGGAGGAAGGCTGCGGCTTATGATGCTTCTAGGTATTCTCTCTCTCTCATCAATGGTAGTTCGTCACAACCGCCGTCGGATGCTGGAGGAGCTCGCTCTCAGCTCCAAGTTTGAGAGGCTGTCCTGAAGGAAGGCTGCTGCTTATGATGCTTCTAGGTATTCTCTCTCTCTCATCAATGGTAGTTCGTCACAACCGCCGTCGGATGCTGGAGGAGCTCGCTCTCAGCTCCAAGTTTGAGAGGCTGTCCTGGAGGAAGGCTGCAGCTTATGATGCTTCTAGGTATTCTCTCTCATCTTTGCAAGTTCGTCACCAACATAACGGAATACAACCGCCGTCGGATGCTGGAGGAGCTCGCTCTCAGCTCCAAGTTAAAGAGGCTGTCCTGGAGGAAGGCTGCGGCTTATGATGCTTCTAGGTATTCTCTCTCTCATCTTTAGAAGTTTGTCACCAACATAACGGAGTACAACCGCTGTCGGATGCTGGAGGAGCTCGCTCTCAGCTCCAAGTTTTAGAAAGCTGTCCTGGAGGAAGGCTGCTGCTTATGTTGCTTCCAGGTATTCTCTCTCATCATTGGAAGTTCGTCACCAACATAACGAAGTACAACCGCCGTCGGATGCTGAAGGAGCTCGCTCTCAACTAAAAGTTTGAGAGGCTAAAATCAAATCAAATCATTTATTTGCAATAAATAGGGTTAAACAAGATGTTAAAGATAGGAGGTTATCCTGGAGGAAGGCTGCATACGATGCTTCCAGGTATTCCAGTGTCTTTTCTATTTTCATTTAGAGTGCCGAGTTCATCATTATCATCATTAATGTCCCCTTCTGGGCCACTGGCCTTAAAGATAGAAAAGGAGTATGGACCCACCACGTGAGCGGGTTACTGGGTTTTTACGACTGCAAATACAGCCTGGACCAACCGCTTAACTTGGCTTCCGAAGCACGGAGGAACTCGAGATAATACATTTTTGGTCACCCATCTCGTGGTCGACCATTTCGAAAGGTGCTTAACTGCCACTAGCGCAGACCGAGCGCGCGATCCACTACCGAGCTCCTCTAATAATGATACACAAAATATTGTCACTCTTTCCCGGGCTGGTGTTGGGAGATGACGAAAACCGAGCTAAGTGGGGCTTCTCTAACTATAACCAGTGTGACTGCGGCGATGTTGAAATAGCCCACCTGATCTTTGCTTCTGCATCGCTTCTGAGCTTTTGAAACTTGGCTAGGCCTGCTGCTGTCATGTTCCAAATACCCAACTTCCTGCACAATGGAGGACTTGAACGAGGCCAACGACAGGGCGATTAGCGTTGCCAAATACTGGTCCAAATTGACTTGAGTGCCCATTCCGACTCGACAAGAAGATGTGAGAATATAAATATGGCTAATGATGATCATTCTCTTCCAGACTGCCCGATCACCAGAGCAGGAGGCAATTGATGAAGATAGTCCAGTCGAGTCGTGCAGCGCTGCCTGATGATAAATTTACTGAAGTAAGTTGTAATCGAATTTATTTGCAATATTCCCATTATGTCATCATTTATTAGGAGCATCGATAACCAGCGAGTATGAAGGCGAGAGTGATGAGTATAGAGGAATCGAGAAAGATCTGTAAGGATCGTACTTAGCAAAAGAAAATATTACGATTTCATTTCTATTGGCAAAATATTCTCCTTCATCTTTATCTATTTCCCACTTTTTATGTGAGTTTGACAAAGTAGTACCTTTGTCAGTGACATTCTACTGCTTGCCTATTCTATGGTACAATTAATATGGTCATTTTTCCTCAATTCCAGATCCAACAACTAATATCGGAGATGAAAGAGATATACAACTCTGCCAAAATCTGCCCTTACGGACAGAAACCCTACGACCCTCACATACCCCGCGTCTCCTACCCGGAATACCAACAAAACCAGCTATAAACAAGATCAGTAGGTCAATCTATAAACAAGATCAGTGAACCATATAAATCGAAAAGCTGTGGGTAACGATCCATATACTCAGGAATGGCCATGTCAAAAATACATAATTAATTACAATTTCCGAACTTAATTGGCAAAACTTGTATAGTGCAATGAATTAACTAACAGTACTGCTAGCCCTGAAACAGCTGATAATTCTTTGCGTAGATTCTCGCAATCTATCATCTACAAAATTTATAAAACAAGCTAATTATTAAAAAATAAAAAACACGACTGACAACTCTCATAGCCTATGTCACTCGGAGGAATGCAAGGAATCTAAAAATACCTCTCACGTCAAGATCTGTTAAGCTGTTCAGGACTTATGAAGAAACTTAGAAGGAATAAAGAAACTTACATACATACATGAACCCTGAAAACATAACACTCCTTTTTTGATCAGTCGTGTAATTAGTCACTATCAAACTTGAAAATTTTCAGCGAGGTTCTCTATATATTTGATCAGCTGAAAACTTGGCTACTTTTCATCAAAGTTTTGTTTTTTTCTATTGTATAATAGACACTCCGCCCGCGCCGTCGACATATATCTAAATTAACTAATCTTAGTTTACTTAACTAACCAAATGTATAAGATAACCTATAAAATTAATTTTGAGCCTAGATAAATCAATTCAGGCCCTTGATTCTACAAACTACAAACGTAAATGTCGTGCCTCAGTTGTGTCTCAAAAGCCTCAGAAATCGTAATAAAACATATAAGTCTTACACTTTATTTCAATTTCTTTGGCACTTAAGACACAATTGAGACACGATATCGACGTTTGTAATTAGTAAAATCGGCCCCTTTCCGAAAAATGAATCTAACACTAATTTAAAAAATTACATCTACAGGGCTACCAACTATCCAACCAGCCTTACCAGCACTACCAACCGCAAGAACCCTCGGACTTCCCCAACTACTGCGATATGCAACTAGACCCTGAGATATCCAGGATCCTGGCCCACTCCAGGATAGAGACTGAGCTGGTCTATGTCTGGAAGAGCTTCAGAGACCAGGTAGTATTCCATATATCCAGGCTTCACCCGCGTGAATTTCCCACGGGAACACTGCTTTTTCCCGGAATGTAAAGTACCCTGTGTCCTTCTCAGTACTTCTAACTATTTGGATGCGAAATTTCAGGAAGATTGGTTCTGTAGATGAAGCGTGAAGAGGTAAAAACAAACTCACTTCTGCATCTATATTATATATAACTCAAAGGTGACTGACTGACTGACTGACATAGTGATCTATCAACGCACAGCCCAAACCACTGGACAGATCGGGCTGAAATTTGGCATGCAGGTAGATGTTATGACGTAGGCATCCGCTAAGAAAGGATTAACGCGAGCGAAGCCGTGGGCAAAAGCTAGTTTATACCTAATATTAGTTAGAATTTGGATTATCTAGGACTAGTGCCCCGTCCCGGCTTTACTCGGGAGGTACATACATCAATTGTAGCCTATGTCACTCAGTTATAATGTAGTTTTCTATTGGCGAAAGAATTTTTGAAATCGGTTCAATACACGTTCAATAGTTCCGTAGATTACCCCTACAAACAAATCTTCTTTATAATGTTAGTGTGATTGCCAACTATCTTCCTTACATACTGGTCTGAGAATGAAGAAAAAACATGAAATTTGCTAGTTGCTCCTCTTTCCGCGCAGATTTTAGAGGTAAATCAAGACTTTAAGCTGGGGATTCTTATCATAGGTTAGCAACTTGTCACTATATCTGAATCTCCATTCCAAGCGCTTTTCATCATCATTCTTAATGCGCACAGCGAAGCAATGGAACTCCCTGTCTGCATCTGTGTTCCCGAGCACATACAACCTGACTCTCTTCAAAACCAGAGTGAATAGGCTGCTTTTGGGTAAGCTCGCTACATCGTAGACCCATCTCTGTCCTCGGACAAGATTGTGGTCAAGAGCAAACCTATCTTTAATGAAATAAAAAAACCAATAAGCCCACTATCCAGCTAAAGGTGGCCTTTGGATTCCATATGGCTCTGTCTAAACCGTAAGGGATAAAGACGTGATGCTGTATCTGTACCAACTATCCATACAGCTTCACTATTAATACCAACCTTTAGACTTTTCTTCATGTAAAAAAGACATTTATTTTCTTTAGCTTCAGGAAGGTTCAGATACAGTATCACGTCTTTATCTCTTACGATGTAGACAGAGCCAAGAGTCACGAGACTGGAAGTCCACGTTTAGCTGGATAGTGGGCTTATTGATGGAGATTCAGATATAGTGACAGATTGCTAACCCATCGTCTATGCTAAGAATCCCCAATTTAAAACCTTAGTTGTATTTTACAATCTGCGCGGGAAGAGAAGGAACTGGCACATTCTATGTTGTCTCTTTATTCCCAGATCAGCATATTCAGCATGGAAGAACTATAAAGTAAAGTAACATAAAAAATCATTTATTTTAACAATCGTACACGAGAAATTCATTCATGAACGGGCAACACTGCCGAAGTAAACAAACCCGCTAAGCTTAAATTTATATTAAAAATATTAAAACATTGTATTAAGGTGTAAAAACTGTTTTCAATTAGAGTTTTGATAGTGATTATTAAGTGGAAGTGTTATCTCGAACATTAATGTCCTAATAAAGTTAATTTGAAGAAAAACAAATACAAGTACTGATTGTGTTTCGCGCCTATTGATAAACATTACAACAATTAAAGGTTGAATTGATTAAATAGGACATACAAGTGAAGTGCAATAAGCTATTTACAAACTATTTGTAGTATTATGAAGAATTAATAAGGTATTTTAGTTAATTCAATATCTGTTAATATATTTTGAATTTGAAATTCAAAAGTGACGCCACGCTACGTTACAAGGAGCATAGAAATACCAAGGAGCTAACAAAAATTCATACATAGTCGAACTGTCATCGCTGTCATAGTGATGTACACTATTGCCGACTACATGAAGCTGTTGTACTTTATTTAGAAGGGCACACATTTGAATGCACAGGTTAGTAATAATCTCTTATTTACATACACAGTGCAGTAATACTATGTAAAAGAATATTTCACTGCTAATAAGAATAGCATGATTAATATTTCACGCACTAAAGAGAAGGAAAAAAATAGGAAACTTTTTTTATTTATAACAAGAGTTAATAAATTCAGATACAAGATGGCGCTACACTGTATAGTTTGTAAACAAATGATTGTAAATAGACAACGACTGGCCTGTAAAGTATGTAAACAAACATTTCATATTAACTGTGCAAATGTATCGGAAAAAAGATTTTATTTAATGGAACCTGAGAGAAAAAATACATGGAATTGTGTGAACTGTATATCCAGGAATAAATTAAAAGACAAATCGATTATTATTTCCTCACCCTTGAAGAGAACTGAACATTTGAAAAAATACAATTCAAATATTCCAATTAATAATTCATTTCAATCTTTACAAGATTACTATTTTGATACAGAAGATACTTCTAATCCACAAGGAGTTAGTAACATTGGCTATAAGAGTTTGTTTAATGAAACTTTCTATAGAGACAAGATTACAGACCTTGAAAATACTGTTTGCACCCTACAATATAAACTACTAGCAGCTGAAAATAAAATAGAAAATCTTTTAGATGAAAATAATACACTAAAAAAATATAAAGTAAAAGAAGATCTCAAGTCATATAGCCGCAGAGACTCATCAACGCCTAAAAAGGATTTAAAAAGTGCTTCTATCATTAATACAAATTCTTCAGCACTAGATTTATCTCCTTGTTTGCCTATAAATAACCCTGCAAAACAAAGACAAGTAACACTACATACATCTAACAGAAAAAACTATGAGTCGACACCCATACAACCTATTGCACAAGCAAAAAAATTGCATTCCCTCCGTGAAGTAAAGGAGTTAAAAGTTACAGACACTTGTCATAAAAATAAAATATTCATTGTTGGTGATCAGCAGGCAGTTGGCTTGACGTCGTCGTTAACTCATAAAAGATCACACTATAAAAACCCAAAGGAATATGATATAATAGGTCAAACATATAGTAATGCACCAACCAGTTACATCATTGAAAAATCTGAAGTACTAAATATGAATCTGACAGAAGATGATTGGTTAATATTATGTATAGGAGCGAATGATGTAAACCCTACTCAATTTTTTGCTGAACTAAGTGCCTGTTTGAAACGTGTTAATAAACCTAGAATTATTATTACTAATGTTTTGTATAATATGTATATAAATAGTCTTAAGTTAAATAATGAGTTGAAAATACTATTACCATATTTTAAAAAATTGTATCTTTGTTGAAATTGAAACTGAATATATTAAT
Organism: Ephestia elutella; assembly: GCA_018467065.1. NCBI lineage: Eukaryota > Metazoa > Arthropoda > Insecta > Lepidoptera > Pyralidae > Ephestia > Ephestia elutella. The sequence goes on from CM031565.1 coordinate 1,486,576, forward strand.
AACGCTGTAGCCAAGAGGAAACTGATGTCATCTTTAAATAGTATAATCGACAATTATGATTATGAAAAATATTTTCTTCATTGTGCATATAAAAAAGAAGGAATAATTACCAAAAAGCAATGCACCATTCCCTTTTTATTTAATAAAATTAAGATAAGCAATGAACAAAGGGAAAATACAATAAAAACATGTAAAATTCAAAATGATGTCCACTTGCCTGTTAAAGTAGCAAAAAAGGGCACTATACCTTATTATTTCCAATTTCTAAATAAACAAAAAGCTGTCATTACCGCAGATATTCCTTCCAAAGATAACTTTAAGAACAATACTATTACAGATGGCAACAGTAACTTAATTAATAATAGTATTGTAAAAAACATAATTGATACCAAAATCCATAATAATAACAACATAAATACTAACCAGCTTTTTCGTGAAGAAGCCTAATAAAAAAGAAAAATATTCACTCAATATATTGCATCAGAATACTCAGAGCCTTAGAGCCAAACTTCACCAGATGGAATTAATATTAGATTCTCATAAGATAGATATATTTTGTTCCAGTGAAACCTTCCTTAAAGGTGATCATGTAAATACTTTACAAGTGCCAGGGTACACCTTGGCAACCTCATATTGCAGGGAGACATCTCGAGGTGGAGTATGTATATATTTAAAGAATGGTATAAACTTCAGCAAAATAGACTGCATAAACTCTCTTGCATTAAAATCTAATTTTGAATGTTGCGGTATCTTAATTCCTGAATTGAACTATATAATTGTTTGTATATACAGAACTCCAGACTCTAATTTTAATATTTTTATCAAAACTTTGGAATTATTATTACACAGATTAACAGTCAGGTCACGCTATGCCAAGAAAAAGCTTATAATTACTGGAGATTTTAATGTCAACACATTAGTAAACAAACCTGAAAGCATTACTTTTTTAAATACTTTATCAAAGTATAATGTCAAACTTACATTAAATGAACCTACTAGAATTACACCATCATCGGCAACCTGTATTGATAATATCATTACAAATATAAAAAGTTGTCAGTCAACTGTTGAACATTTTTGTGTCTCTGATCACTCTGCACAGATTATGAAAATACCTTGTACACAAAGTTTTATTGTAAAATACTGGTTTGTATATAGAAGAAATGTAGATAAATATTTAGATATATTTTTAAAATACTTGTCACAAGTTAGTTTCACTGAAGTTTACAAACATAATGATGTTAATAAAGCATTTTCAGAATTTATAGATATATTTAAGTTGTTATTCGAATTATGTATTCCATTGGAGAGAGTAAAAATAACACATGCTAAAAGGAAAAAATGGAAATCTAAAGGAATTCATAGAGCAAGTAAAAACAAAAGATTAATTTACAAAGAGGTTATTAAAAAAAAGGATTCTAAACTGCATGAAAAGTATAAAAAATATTGTAAAATTTTAAAATTGATTATTCGCAAATCCAAACAAAACCAAAACATCAAATTTATAAAACAATGTGATAACAAAAGTAAAGCAACATGGTCTTTAATTAATCAGTGTACAACTCCTACAAATAATATAAAGAATACTGTAGAAAGTATAGTATTGAATGATACCATTATTGATGACCCTGTTGTAATTGCTGAATCATTTAATAAATATTTCATAAACAATAACTCACAAAATAATCCTCCTAAGATGCCTAATATATTATTACATCAAAGTCAAAGCATATATTTGAAACCAGTAGACGCAGATGAATTAAAAACTATAATTATGAATTTTAAAAGCAAAAAAAGCTGTGGTTATGATAACATACCAATGCAAGTTGTTAAAAAATCTTTAAACTATATAATTGATCCTTTAGTTTACCTCCTTAATTTAATGTTGGAATCTGGAATATTTCCTGAAGATTTAAAGTTATCTAAAGTTAAACCTCTTCACAAAAAGGGATCCAAAACGGATTTAAGTAATTATAGACCTATTGCCCTTTTGACATGTTTTTCTAAGATATTTGAAAAAGTAATTCAAGTCAGACTGCTAAGTTTTTTTGAAAAAAATCATATTCTTAATCAAAATCAATTTGGTTTTCAAAAAAATAAAAACACTAGCACAGCTATATTTAAAATTTTAAAAGATATTTGGGACTCATTAAATAAGAAAACAATGTGCATAGGCTTATTTTTAGACATGTCCCAAGCATTCGATTGCGTACAACATAACACTCTACTAAAAAAACTAGAAAATGTAGGAATCCGGGGCTTACCTCTAGAATTTGATTCAATCGTATCTAAGAAACCGTAAACAAATGGTATTTATTGACAAGTACAATCCTTCTAACAAAACAATAGAAGAAATTCAATCCCAACAGGATAAAGTTATCCTTGGCGTGCCTCAGGGCAGCATACTTGGTCCTCTCCTTTTTCTAATTTACGTCAATGAACTGCCATCCATTACAGAACACAAATGCGTCATGTTTGCAGATGATGCTACTCTATTCATATCAGATACAACTAAAGATAAAAAATAAATTTGAAGAAGAAATTAACAAAACTCTAAACACTACAATAGAATGGCTGCAAACAATAAACCTCAAAGTAAATCTATCAAAAACAAAAATAATACAGTTTCGCAATTACAATAAAGAGCCATACAGTCTACATATACAAGAATCAAACAAAAAAATAGAAGAAGTGAATGAAACAAATTTTTTAGGTGTTTCCATTGATTGTAATTTAAATTGGAAATCACATATTACCAAAGTTAATAAAAAATTTCAAGTTACTGCTATGCTCTCTCCATACTTTCGGAAAATTCTTCTGTTGAAGTCACCCGTACTGCATACTTTGGAAATGTTTACCCTTACCTTACATATGGAATTATTTATTGGGGAAACTCTGTTAATGTAGATTCCACTTTTATACTTCAAAAAAAATGTATACGCACAATTCATAATATGTATTCTGATGAATCACTAAGAAAGATTTTTAAAGAAAAGGGATATTTAACACTAACCAATATCTATATTCTGGAGTTATGTGTGTTTGTACATAATAATATGTTATACTTTAAAAGAAAAGCTGATCTTAGGAGTAACCAAAGAGACTTATACAAACATGATTTGTATCTTCCAACTGTAAATAATGAATTATATAAGAAAAGTGCGTATATATATGGAATAAAAGTATTTAACCATTTGCCTGTATATATAAAATGTATCCAAAATAGTCATTTGTTTAAACTTAAGCTTAAGTCTTGGCTATTAGAAGAAGTGTTCTATAATTTAGATGAATATTTTAACTTTAATACTCATAGAATACCTACTAGTGGAAAATTGATAGGATAAAAACATTATTGTTTTGTTGTTTATTAATATAGCTTTATCAAAAATAATACATTTATATTGTACCTTAAGTACATATTGTAAGTTGCACTTATTTAAATAGGAACAACTTTACATATTGCATGCCTGAAAGGGCAAACTGTTGAACTTTATATTGTATGTACCACCTATACCTTGTATCTACACAGTTTTTGCAATAAATATTTTGAGTTTGAGTTTGAAATACAACTATGTTCCTAATAAATTATATTTCTCTTTCAGACCGGGCCAAAACTGAAAAACAGGTTCATGAGATACGTGCAACTGGCGAACCAAGCTGCTGTGGCCACTGGTAAAATAGAATATAATGAACAATTAAAAAACATAATTAATACTAATAAACTTCATTAAACTAAATAGTTGTAAAACTAAACTATTATCTTTATATACTATAACTTTTTCGATGTACCGACACAACATTGGAACCTTCAAAAAACGAGTCTACGTCTTCTTGAAAGGCCGGCAACACTCTTGTGTACCCCTGGTGTTGCAGTTGTCCATGGGCAGCGGTGATCGCTTACCATCAGGCGACCCAAAATTTAGGCTATGTAAGATCTAAACTCCGTTTTTCCTTAATTGTCCTATGTAAACAATCTTCACAGTACGATTAGTTTAATTTTGTTGAAAATAAATCAAATATTAGTTCATACCTAAACAATCTAAAGTAAAACATTTATTAACCACGAAAGTAATTTCCTTTAAAGTCAAAATAGACTTATAATAGAATTTATATTATTGTAAAATGATTAAAAGACATGGTAAGATTGTTTACATAATAGGACAATTATGTTAAAAACGGACTTTACAAAATCTATTTTTTATAAGTATACCTATGTAGTTTGTATGAAAGATACTTTTTTCCACAAATGGAAAACACTAAATTCATAGTGAAGCCGCGGTCAAAAGCTAGTATTTTATTCGTATATTTCCCAGGATACAACGACGCAGGCGATCAAATGCGTGCAGCTTACGACGACCCATCATTCCGGTCGACAGTAGAAGAGATATACAACCAGGTGGCGCCACTGTACAAGCAATTATTTACTTATGTGAGGAGACGTTTAGTGCAGAGATATGGAGAAACTACTGTGAGGTCTGATGGGCCTATACCTTCACATTTGTTAGGTAAGACTATATTAATGCATATAATAAAACTGTAACTGGTCTTTATCTGTACATAGGAGATATTAGTTTTGTATGAAACCAACTTTTTGATAAATAAAACGGATATGTTGACATTACACTTAGAAAATTTATCAAATAAAGAAATAGTCGCCGACATTCTTTGTATAACGGAACATAATATATTACGTGGAGAAGAAGAGCTACTGAATATACCGAATTATCATCTTGCTGCATCCTACTGCAGAAATGAAAAACGAAGAGGCGGCTCCTGCATCCTGATGAGAAATGGGCAACATCAACAATATCAAGAACTAAATGAAGTAGCTAAACTTTCAATTCCAAATAGTTTTGAATGTTGCGGGATTAAATTAATTCAACATGACATTATAATTTTATGCATTTATAGAACGCCAGCTAGTAACTTAAGTCTTTTTTATGAGAAATTGACCGCAGCGCTCAAGCTAATTCACAATAGGAAATGTAAAAATATTGTAATATGTGGTGATTTCAATATTAATATATTGAAACGAAATTCTATGACATTGGATTTTGAATATCTTTTATCGAATTATGATTTAAAATTAGTAGTCAAACAACCAACTCGGTTGGCCAGTGGTACATGTATTGATAACTTTGCACATAATATTAATAAAAAATGCCCACACGATGTACTTGATCTCGGATTATCTGACCATACAGCACAATTAATATCGATACCAGTTAAGCAAGTATGTCAATTAAAAACGTGGAAAATAAAAAAACGTGATTTTGCAATGGAAAATATGTTGAAGTTTAAAAATCATATTGAGAGCTTATCGTTCTCAGAATTATATGTTATGAATGATCCTAACGACGCATACAACTATTTCATTCATTATTTTCGCTTACTCTACGACCTATGTTTCCCAATAAAAAATATATCAGTAAAAACAAAAAAATTAAATGGTTTTTACGAGGTATAAGAAAATGTAGTAAAAAACAACGATATCTTCTATGGAAATACAGACACTCGCCTACAATTTCGAACAGAAATAAATTAAAGAAATATTCGAAATTATTCAAAAAAATAGTTAATTTAACCCAAAAGGCTCAAAATAGCTACTATATAAACACAGCACAAAATAAAAATAAAGCTACTTGGCAAGTCATAGATAAATATAAAGCTGCATTGCCAAAACATCATATATCACAAATAAAACATGATGGTAAAATTATAACAGACCCACAAAATATTGCCAACACCTTTAATAATCATTTTGTTGATCAAGCCAAATCTACAGTTAATTCTGCAAGTTGCAATGATGTAATGCAAGAAAAAAAATCACAATCTATGTTCATGAGTCCAGTTACTTTATTGGATATCCTGAGAACGATAAAAACCCTAAAAAACACAAATAGTGTTGGTTATGACGAAGTTTCAACGAAAATTGTGAAGTTTGTTAGTGAGTCTATAGCCGCACCACTTTGTCATATACTGAACTTATGCATAGAGAAAGGTATATACCCGAATGCTCTTAAGAAAACTATAATAAAACCCCTTTTCAAAAAAAGATAAAGAAGACGTAAATTGCTATAGACCTATTACTCTTATTCCTATTTTTTCCAAAATATTTGAAAAGTGTATCCATGACTCAATTACAAATTTTATAAATAAACATTCAATTTTAAATGACGAACAAAAGGGATTCAGAAAAAATAAATCGATTAACATGGCAATATATGATCTTTTAAATATAATATTGACTAATATTGATAATAAAAAACCAATAAGTACAATATTTGCTGACATGACTAAAGCTTTTGACCATGTTAATCATTCCAAACTACTTAATAAACTAGAAGCTTATGGTATCAGAGGTAACGTCTTAAATCTCATTAAATCATATTTAAGTGATAGAGAACAAACTACTGAGATTACAAGGGTCTGCCCAATGGAAAAGGTAGAAAAAAATACATATCTAACGTCAGGAAAGTAAATTGTGGGGTTCCCCAAGGAAGTGTATTGGGACCATTACTTTTCATATTATACATCAACGATTTACCAAGAGCCACAACGCAGCAGATGATACTGTTTGCCGATGATAGCACTATTTGCGTACAAAGTAAAAGTCCCAAAGATCATGAAAAAAATATAAATGACGCACTTGAAAAATGTAATAAAATGGCTTGACACAAATAACTTAATAATAAATCTAAATAAAACTAATGTTATGCATTTTAGACGAGGACTCTCTAATCCAGACATAAATATTAAATACGGTGACATTGAAAATGTAAAAACGGCAAAATTCTTAGGACTTACAATTGATAACGAACTTTCATGGAAAGCTCAAGCAGAGGAACTATGTAAAAGGCTTAGTAAATCGTCATTTGCACTATATAAATTACAAAAAATTGCAAAATTAGATACAATATTGACAGCATATCATGGACTGGTTGCATCAGTGCTAAGATATGGAATCATTTTCTGGGGAAATTGTAATGAACGTGAAACCATATTTAAAGCCCAAAAGCGCTGTATTCGTGCTATGTGTGGTCTTAATGTGAGAGACAGCTGTGTACCAATGTTTAAAAAACACAAAATATTAACATTTCCTTCTATGTACATATTCGAAATGGCAATGTTTGTAAAAACAAATTTGGTATTATTTGAAAAGATATCACAAACGAGAAGGAACGCAACCAGACCGCAATATAGGCATACACTAAGTAAAAAGAGCTTTAACTTACAACTAGTTCGCAAAAATGTATTGGGTATGGCTACTACTATATATAATAAATTGCCGAATGATTTAAAAGATTTAAATTCGAATATTTTTAAAAAAAGATTACGAGAATTATTAATCAAAAAATGTTATTATTCTTTGAATGATTTTTTAAATGACCAAATATAATTTTATTAAGTTTGTTTTGTTTTCCACTTTGACATTTTAATTATTTACTTTGGACACTAATTTACTATTTGCATGTAACTTAATTTCTGGTTGTTCTAATATTATTATTATTTTATAAATATTTGTATGCTATTTTTAATGGCAAAACATAGATGTACAATGACTTTTTTATAACAACTGTATCCTACATATACCTATGTTTGACAAATAAATATATTGATTGATTGATTGATTGATAAGAAAAAACTTTTAAAATCTCAAAAAAAACAGCTGTTCCATACATTTTACAATACCCACTACTCTCCCAAAATGGAAGAAACAGCATTTGCATTTTTTAGCATTTTGGGAGTAATGTTAGGAAAAGCTGCTTATATTCATGAGAACTTTCACCCCTAGAAAGGTTGCTGATGTTTTACAAATCATCCTGTGTAAGTTTTACTACTCACCATGAGATCGTTGTTTGATTGCCTGCTAATAAAAGAATATATTTTTGCAGGCAACATGTGGGCCCAGAACTGGAAGTCTATCATGGATCTAGTGATGCCCTTCCCCCAGTCTCCAAACTTGGACGTCACGGCTGAAATGTTACGACAGGGCTTCACACCATTACGGTATGTTGCGTATTTTATATTTTTTGGGCTGTAAAATTATATGTAGTACTGTACAAAGTGGTAATTTAAAATAGAAAATTGTTTTTTGATGTAAAGAGTTTTGTTTACTTGGATGACTTCATAATTCTTTCGGTAAGAAAAAAAACCTTAGGAACGTTTTAACTAAAGTAATGATTTCAGTAATCTAATTGCATTCTAGCAGACCTAGGCTTAAGAGACTCAAACGACCACCATTTGATGACTCTAATATTACACTCTAATTTCTTAAAGTTCTTTCGACGAAAGCAAAATGCGGTCGCTTTAAACGATACATTAATTTAATTTTAATTTATGTAGCGACTACGGTTGTTTAAAAATACTTCTACTCCCAGTCTCGCTCTAGGTTTCTTAAATACGTTTTCTTGTACTGAATTCAAGATTCATTAAATTCATTTTAGTTTAGGTGCATAATATACTATACAAGCGCTCCGCCCTGGCTTCGCTCGGGAGGTACGTACATAAATTGTAGCCTATGTCACTCAGGTACCTATAATGTAGCTTTCTAATGGTCTAAGTAATTTTGAAATCTGTTCCATAGATTACTCCCTACAAACAAACTCTCAAATTTAAAAACACTTCCTCTTTATAATATTAGTGTGATAAAATACCTTACCTTTAGTAATATTACCTTTATTATACACCCATCTAAATCTGCATGACTCAAAGGTTGGCTGGTAGATAATGCTTTAGCATTAAGCCCTCCTATTGTACGTTTACTTTGTATATTTTGTACAACAAAAATTTCTATAATATAAAAAAATTAAAAAAATAGAAATTTCTATAGAAATAAGTAGAACCTTTGTACTTAGTTTTCCTATGTTTTATGTTTCCTTTGTATGTATTTGTTGTGTACAAAAATTAATTAATAAATAAATAACAAAAGTTCAATAAAATCAAAACACTTCTATTTCCAGAATGTTCCAAATGGCCGAAGAGTTCTATACATCTATGGGCCTGAAGCCAGTGCCGCCGGAGTTCTGGCGCGGCTCCATGCTGGCGCGGCCGCAGCAGAGTGCACAATGCACTGCCAGCGCTTGGGACTTCTGCAATAGGATCGACTACAGGTTCCAATTTACTTGTCTGTCTGTTTGTTTCATCTGAACATAGTAGTAGCTATCACTTGTGAAGAGTTTTACATATCCATGGGTCTGAAGCCAGTGCCGCCAGAGTTCTGGCACGGCCGCAGCAGAGCGCACAGTGCACTGCCAGCGCTTGGGACTTCTGCAATAGGATCGACTACAGGTTCCAATTTACTTGTCTGTCTGTTTGTTTCATCTGAACTTTGTAGATGTGCCTGATCAAGTCCCTGGCGCGGCCGCAGCAGAGTGCACAGTGCACTGCCAGCGCTTGGGACTTCTGCAATAGGATCGACTACAGGTTCCGATTTACTTGTCTGTCTGTTTGTTTCAACTGAACATAGTAGTAGCTATCACTTGTGAAGAGTTCTACATATCCATGGGCCTGAAGCCAGTGCCGCCAGAGTTCTGGCGTGGCCGCAGCATAGCGCACAGTGCACTGCCAGCGCTTGGGACTTCTGCAATAGGATCGACTACAGGTTCCAATTTACTTGTCTGTCTGTTTGTTTCACCTGAACATAGTAGTAGCTATCACTTGTGAAGATTACTCTTGGATGTGCCTGATCAAGTCCCTGGCGACTGCTAGCGCTTGGGACTTCTGCTATAGGATTGACTACAGGTTCAAACCTAAAGGCCCATTTAGACGGTGCAAACTTCTTGTACATACAAGAGCAATAATTACATGCAATAATTGCAGTGCAACAATTGACTATGAATAATTGCAAGCAACTTTTGTTTAGACCATGCAAGTATTTACTTGCTTCAATTTAATTGTATGCAACAGGCAAGAAATTTACACCGTCTAATGAAAACCTAATGAGACGTCTACCTCCTTTCTTTAGCAGCAGAAATAACCTAGAGGATGGATGGATTGTATAGTGAAATATTTAAGAAGTTTCTCTTTAAATACTGGTAGGAGACAATGGATGATGTTAAGAATCAAGAATCATTCATTTATTTGAAGAATACCGTATATAATGAGTGTTAAATTAAATTCTTCTACTACTTTCAACTTGGATATTTGTCTATTTGTTTCAACTGAACGCAGTGGATAAATAGATTGATAAAACTAAAAATAAAACTTTTTTTCAAAAAAGTGAACCGACTTCCATCATAAAACTTAAAATCATAAAATAACAATAAAGAAAAATGTATTAGCATGCTACCTACTGAATGAGGTGAAGTCGGTGCCAAGTGCAGGACTATGTAATTGTTTAGCTAGGCATTTTGTATATATATACATGATTCTAATGTTAATTTAGATTATTTAATATTCAATTTGGCACCGACTTCACCTCATTCAGTAGGTAGCATGCTAATACATTTTTCTTTATTGTTATTTTATGATTTTAAGTTTTATGATGGAAGTCGGTTCACTTTTTTGAAAAAAAGTTTTATTTTATCATTTTTAGTGCTTCTACACATTTTCATTTTCTTTAATAAAAACTTAAACTTTTACTGGTGGCCGAAAATAAAGAATTAAGAATTCGAAACTTTTTATGTCAGTTTGATTTGAAATGTCAGAACATGTCAAATTGTCTATTATTTTTGGCACATAAATAGACCGTGAGCACGCGATGACCAAACCTTCCTTATTTTAAAAATGCTGAATGTTTCTCTGCGTGGTATATACGGATAAAAATATTAGCGACTAGGTATGAAGTTTGGATCTTAGTTGCTTATGCAGGTAATATGGATAGCAAGGATGATTTTTATAGGTATAAAAAGCACCCTTGGGGCCTTCCAAAGTAATATTAAATTCATCTTTTATAATAAAACAAATATAACTATAATTTAGTAAAGTTACAATGTCTAACAGGGGTTTATATCTGCACCAATTGCCTGGCAATGGATGGCTTGATTTCTTATATTATTAGGAATAAAATCTTTAAAAAACTTTACTAAGGAAATTGAGTTACCACTTTAAATGTTATTGCTACAAATAATCTGCCTAAGTAATCATGATCCAACTTTTATAGTCGCTAATCACTATTTCTATGTTGGGAACATACACAAAAAATCTTTAGTTTTAATAAAATAAGTAAGGGCATGCTATCGCGGTCTTTTGCTCTATAGTGCAATGTTGGTATTTTTATATTTTGTTAGGTATCTTTAAAATTACCGAACGATTAGACGATTAAACGTGTTTAAAATGGGACCAACTTGGGTATATATCATTACGAATAAAAAAACAATTTCGGAAATCAGTCCACTGTAGGCGGAGAAATCGGCGAACATACATAAAAAAAAAACATACATACATCGAAACATATAACCTCCTCCTTTTTTGGGAAGTCGGTTGAAAATAGTTGATTAATTTGGTCGAACCTTTCTTCTTCAACCCAAATCAGACCTGTATTTGCACAGCGACCCAAAACCAGCCCAGATGATGATCTTCTAAGGTCATGTCGAAATGGAAGTCAGAGCAAAACTGCCTATAGGCAGACTAGACTCCAGCTTTAATAGTTAGCACAAAGTTAATATAAGTACTAGGTACAGAAAGGAAGCTCCCTGCCACTCCACAATATGGCGTACCCCGCACTTCTCCCCCGTTGGTTTACGGATTGGGACGCTATGACTATGAAAACGCACACATTGACGTGTTCACGGATGTACACTTTCATTTGTAGTAGTAGTAGGTATATATGACACTCCGTTTCTATTAATGTATATCACTTTTAGAAATAATGTAGTTTCTATAGAGGGAGGGCACTGGAGCTCAGTAACACAGGTCCTGCCTTCGACAGGCTCCAGCCTCCTCCAACCTGTTTCTGGCATTATTATTATTATGTTTTTTACTTGTTAGTAGTGGTTGTTTGGAGGAAAAAAATTATATATTGATGGCTTCCTACACTTTAATTGATTTTCAACTTCATCGAAGATGGGTTAAATCAAATACCTTACTCGTATAGTGGGTATTGGTGTTAGGTTACACATGCCTAATGCGTTTCAATAGAAATTGGATATGGTGAAGATTTTCGATGTGCAGGATTGAAATGCGATAGCTCAGTTGGAAGAGCAAGGTCGTATAAAGACCTGGTCGCGGGTTCAAGTCCTGCTCGCATGGAATTTTTTCACCACATCTTATTTCTATATGAGAGTACTTTAGTACTAATATTGCATCTGAGATGCTCAAAAATAAAGAAATAAATTATCTTTTATCATTTTTTTTAATCATTTTATCATTAAGTTTCCACTCTGTGTGGTTAGCTTGAAAGTTGAGCAAATTTAAAAAACCACGCCTTCAGCAAAGTTTTAAATTCTTCACAGGATAAAGCAATGCACAGAGGTGACGATGCAAGACCTGATATCAACCCACCACGAAATGGCACACATCCAGTACTATCTTCAATACGCTGATCAGCCTCAGGTGTTCAGGGATGGAGCTAACCCAGGTATTGGTTCATGTATTTGTTCAAATTCAAATCATTTATTCAGAAATTAGACCTTCACAGTTGTTACCAATAGGTACCGGTACTTTCCGACCGGTACTTTCTGGTAACACGTCTTCGAGATAGATCAACACTTTGGGTGAGGCCAAACGAGCGTAATTTTGTGAGTAGTGAGTCGCAGAATTTCTATAACAGAAATTCTGCTGCATTCGGTTTCATACAAAAGTCCTATTTGATTCATACGGCAACGCAAAATTCTGCGACTGAAACCGAAATTCTGCGACTCACTACTCACAAAATTACGCTCGTTTGGCCTCACCCTTTATTGAACCATTTATAGAAAAGAACATACAATGTATTGACAAAAAGTTAATACATAAATGAGCGCAAAGGTGGGCTTATCGCAAGTGCAATTTCTTTCAGCCAACCTTTGGGTACAGAGGTACTTTTTCACTTCAAATTTTAAATAAACGTTCCCGTTGTCACCGTAGATGTTCATCATCAGCTATTTTAATTTCCCCACTGCTGGGGTAATTGCCTTCTTCATGGATGAATAATTTTTTTTATTATTTTCTCCTCCCAGCATTCCACGAAGCCGTAGCAAACGCAGCCACACTGTCAGTCTACAACTTACCGCACTTACAAAGAGTTGGTCTTTACCAGAACAAGTAAGTAGTATATCAGGAATCAACTCGACTATGACCAAGGAATGAAATTGAAGAAGGAATGAATGTTATTGCAAAATAAATATTTCTATTGAATATTGCCTTATTCTTTAGAACAACCTTCTCCATTTGTACTTACAAATGGAGAAGGTTATTCTAAAGAATTTTAGGAAAATCAAGACAGCAAATTCTTCTTTGCTTACAGAACCAACGACCCCTACGAAGTAAGCATGAACTTCCTAATGACAATGGCTTTGGAGAAGATAGCGTATCTACCTTTCGCGTTTATGGTAGATCAGGTAAATGAGGAAACTATTATTATTTTATTTTTTAGTACACATTACAAATTGCAGTCATTAAAAAAACATAAGAAGTCCATGGTTATATGCTAAACTACAATTTAAAAAAGTGTACATAAGCAGATCTGATATAATGCAAGCTTTAAAAGAAGTGACACTTCTGTTACAAAGGTACTTAAAGTAAAAAAAAAAAAACAAATAATGACTAACTTCTCAGTGCAAGCCTAACTGCACTGCGAAACTGGAATTGTTTCAAACGGAATATGTCTATATCATCATGCGATGCGAGAATATGTGGACTACAGGATTTTAATAGGATGTATTATTTTTATGGACATTAAGTTGAATTATACTTGCTTCCATGCAGGGGGCAGATTATACTGATCACAAACGTTGTCGTGTTTCAATTGTGTCTCAAGAGCCAAAGAAATTGAAATAAAGTTAAAATGAATACTAATAAAAATGCTGGGCCCATAACCTAAAAATGAAACACTTGCTTTTTAGCCGAACGAATGATTTTTTTTTAATTTAGATACTGCCAACATGACATAATGTGACAAGATCTCTGTAAAACTGACAGTTTTATTACGATTTCTTTGGCTTTTGAGACACTGAGGCACTACATATACGTTTGTGATTTGTAGAATCAAGGGCCAGGTTTGGGAGCGAAGAAATATCATAGAATGTGCCAGCTGTTTCTCTTCCCGCGTAGATTGTAAAAGTCGAATCAAGGGAATGGGTTTTAAACTGAGGATTTGAGTCATAGATGTGTTAGAGACCTGTCACTATATCTGAATCTCCATTCCACCTATAAGCCTACTATTCAAATAAGCGTGGCCTTTGAGTCTCACGGCTTTTGGCTTTACCTAGCAACGGATCCTAACTAATATTTAAATGCGAATGCCGGTTTGTCCGTTTGTTACCTCTTCACGCTTTATCTAAACCAATCTTCCTGAAATTTGGCAAACGTACACATGGTTCAAAGTACTGAGAAGGACATTAGGGTACCTTTCATTCAGGGAAAAAGCACTGTTCCCGTGGGGAAATTCACGCAAGCGAAGCCGTGGGCAAAAGCTAATCTATACATATAATAAAACAGTAAAAATATTTTGTCTGTACATTTAGTATTTTTGACTGAAATGGATAGAGGGACACTTAAAAAGAATAATAGAAAGCAAAAAACATTTTTTGGAATTTCTTGTCTGTCTGTCTGTCTGTCTGTCTGTCTGTCTGTCTGTATGTATGTACGCGTTTCACGCAAAAACTACTGGACGGATTTGAATGAAACTTTTTTGTTGTATAGCTATTAAGCCTGGGCAACATATAGGCTATAATTGATTTTGAAAACTGGAACACCTGATGAAGAACCATAGCAGAACAGCTAAACTATAAGAAATATGGAAATGGTGCCTTAACAAAAGTCGTTCAACCTGATGAGCATTTTCTGATGACGTATAAAAATTGAAGATCTGGAACATCTGATGAAGAACTGCAAGAGACCAGCTATACTATAACATATATGGAAATGGCGCCTTATTAAAAGTCATTCAACCTGATGAGCATTTTCTGCTGACGTATAAAAATTGAAGATCTGGAACATCTGATGAAAAGCTCCAAGAGAGATTTTTCATCTAAGCGAAACTCACGCGGGCGAAGCCGCGGGCAAAAGCTAGTACTGTATAAAATTAATTACCTATAATAATATTGTATTATTTGTCTGTCTAAGAATCTATTTTACTACAGCACTGTAGCATAATAAAATAGGTAAATAGGTTAGCTACAGTTTTCCGTGCCATAGCCCTTCTGAAAAATATAATCCAACTTACTCTACTATTAAATGCGTCGATCAAAAGTACTTATTATATTTTTAGTGGAGGTGGTCAATATTCGAAGATGGAGTGCAGAACATGAATTCAAGATGGTGGCAGATGAAGTTGAGATACCAGGTACGACAAATGACAAAGATGATGTTTGAACAATGTATGAAATTGGATGCTAACTGACTGATTGGTATATAAACGCAGAGACGAAACCGCTGAACATAGAAACTTGTAATTTTGCAGTGAGATTCCTTAGATCCTAAGTGAGCACGAGGAAAGGAATTTTGAAATTTCCACCCTTAAGATTATCAAAAGGATCTATTTTACACCGAATTCAATGTAAACGATGTGACGGGCAAAATGATTCATATAAACTATGAGTACCACAATCTAGTCTTCTTATCTTTAAGATACATCGTTTAATGTCAAAGTCGGAAAATCTATACTATTAGTACTATTACTTAAGGCCTATTTGAGCATTAATTGCAGTGCAATAATTGACTATTTTTTTTATGTTTCTTATAGAATAGATAGAATCATCCGTAAAAGAATCACATCCATAACCAAAGTATTTCCCAAGATATAGCAAAGAACAACTCACATTTTTAAGCGATGTTTGGACGATACCAAAACGCCCCTAACTAAACGTACATTCATATGACCTCACGCGTAGAAAATGGACTTTCCCTAAAAGTTTGAACTCCAATAAATTAGCTCTGGAGAATAAACTCGTGCTGAAAAGTCGCAAAATGTGTTGAATTTATATGTATTGTATCATAAAATTACAAATTTTTAACAATTCTCATAACCTTGGCCGGTCCCCTATTACAAGCAACAATTGACTATGAATAATTGCAAGATACTGTTATTAAGACCATGCAAGTTTTAACTTGCTTTAATTTAATTGCAACAGGCAAGAAACTTGCATCGTCTAAATGGGGGCCTTTCTGTGACTATCTAAACATTTCAGGGAGTAATTCCGCCTATGCCTAGAAGTGAAAACGACTTCGATCCTGGATCAAAATACCACATCATTGCTGATCAAGTAAGTACCTTACAACAAATCAACAAGCTAATTATTACAAACTAAAAAACACAACTGACAACTCACATAGCCTATGTCACTCGGAGGAATGCAAGGAATCTAAAAATACCTCTCACATCAAAATCTGTTAAGCCGTTCAGGACTTATGGTGGAATAAAGAAACTTACATACATACTCTCTCTCTCTCTCTTTAGTCATATTACCTCATGACTGAGGGTCGTAGTCATTAAATGGAATGAAACACACCCAACGAATCTCTTGGCAATGTTAATGGAGTGGTTTGCCATTGCTTTCTCCATTTCACACACTAGCTGATAACTATCAATTAGAGTGCAGGTTTCCTCACGATGTTTTCCTTCTCCGGAAGCAAGTGGTGGTCAATGAAAATTACCAACATGAGTTAGATTGGTCTACAAACGGATATAGCACGGGCAGGATTCGAACCTGGGACCTTTGCAGTCACAGGCGGGCGCCCTTCCACTCGGCTACCATCGCTTTTTACATACATGAACCCTGAAAACATAACTTTAACTCCTTTTTTGGTCAGTCTTGTAAAAAGTTGTGGTCGAGTGGTTTGAACACCCGCCTGTGGTTAAAAGGACCCAGGTTCCAATCCTGCTCGTACCACATGAGTTTTCATTCCAATCTGACTCATGTATGGTAGTTTTCATAGACCACCACTTGCTTTTGGTGAAGGAAAACATTGTGAGGAAAGCTGCACACAAGCTGACTGTATAATTTACTAGTGTGTATGACAACTGCCGCTTGATGACGGTAGTTGACAAGTCAAGCCTTTAGGCAACTGGTGAAAACAGCCTGCAACTTATAGTAATCATGGATTGAATCTATGTTATTTGTTACTCAATCACGCAAAATCTATTGAACGGATTTCGATAAAATTTGGTACACGGGTAAAATCGACCCTTTTTTTATTAAAGATGGGTTTGCTCTTGACCACAATCTTGCCCGAGGACAGAGATGAGGTCTACGATGTAGCGAGCTCACCCCACCTTGTAGCACATAGGGTACTTTTATCCCAAGATTTCCACAGGAGCGAATCTAGCGAATCTCTTAATTCCAGGAGTACATGAAATACTTCCTGGCCACAATCCTGGAGTTCCAGATCTTTTCCCAGCTGTGTTCCCTGTCGGGACACACGGGACACTTGCACGAATGTGACATCTACAGGAGCAGGGACGCCGGAAGGCTGCTCAGGTAATATAGATAAATAGATAGATCAACACTTTATTGCACCATTTACAGATAAGAACATACAAAGGAGTGACAAAAGGTAAATACATCTATATATATAACTCAAAGGTGACTTACTGACGCACTGGGCGGATCGGGCTGAAATTTGGCATGCAGGTAGATGTTATGACGTAGGCATCCGTTAAGAAAGGATTAACGCGAGCGAAGCCGCGGGCACCAGCTAGTATAATATAAATGAGCGCAAAGGTGGGCTTAATATAAAGGATCTTTTTAGTTGAGAGATAAATTTCTCCTTTTATCAGTTCATCTTTCCATAAAGGACCTGGTACTCTGAGAGAATTGTAATGTTAGGTTAGGTAAAAGTAAAAACAGTCGGATTAATTTTAATGCACAAAAATATGACAATTATTTTTATATAATAGAAACGAACTTTGATATAATCACAGCCAGCCAATTTGCTTGTGATGCAATTTCTGTTAATTGACATAAGTCAATAAATCAGGATAATAATCATCGTAAGACACTGTAACACTTTATTTTCCAAATAAATTACAAATTGTTTCTTAACTAAGTAAATCTAAATTCTATTTGAAAACTAAAAACTAAAACTAACTAACTAAAAATAAACTAAAAGGTAACAGTGTATACTTTTTCTTTTTCCCCTTCACTCCTAGTTTTCCCATTCTCCGTACTCCAATTGTTCTCTAGGTATATCTTCCTACCTACTTATAAATAAAATAAAAATAAAATAAAATAAAAAGCCTTTTTATTTCTAAGTTAAAAGAAAGACTAGTACTATCAAATATTATAAAAAATAAAAATAGTAGAATTTAAAACAAAAAAATTAAAAGAAAAAGCGTTAAATAAAATAAAAATTAACTTAGAACCCCTCAGTGGGTAAAGGCCCCCTCCATCAAGTGTCCTGAGCAAATTGCATCCAATTATTTCCAGCCACTTTCACTATGTCGTCTTCCCATCGAAGTCTTGGATGCCCTTGTTTTCGTTTCCCTTGTGGTCCTTTCCATCTAATTGCTGTGTCCACCATTTGTCTTTTAAACGTGCTATATGACCAGCCCACTTCCATTTTGCTTTCATTGCGTATTCGCGCGTCTATAACTTTTGTTTTATGTCTGATAACAATATTTTTAATTTTTTGCCTTACCTACTTAACCCTATCCTTTTCTATTTTCAGTAGTTCCTATCTTAAATTTAAGTCCATTTTCTCATAAACCTATTCATGAAATACTTCCTGCCCACAATCCTGGAGTTCCAAATCTTCTCCCAGCTATGTTCCCTGTCGGGACACATGGGACACTTGCACGAATGTGACGTCTATAGGAGCAGGGACGCTGGGAGACTTCTCAGGTAAGATATATCTTTTCTATGAAGATTCCCCTTCCACGTTTGCAAATAGGACCTTGTACTCAGACAACAGTGACCCTATTTCTCACTTTTCTCTTAGTTCTCCATCCTCTTATTGTTCTATAGCTTTGTTTACGTTATTCTCTTTCCTGTTCTGATTCTTGTCTTTCCTACTTGTGCCTAGTCTTTCCTCTTCCACTTCCTTAATTTTATACTTCCTGGCTACGATCCTGGAGTTCCAAATCTTCTCCCAGCTGTGTTCCCTGTCGGGACTAACGGGTCACTTACACTAGTGTGACGTCTATAAGAGCAGGGACGCTGAGAGACTTCTCAGGTAAGATTCTCCTCTCATCTTCCATGACAGGACCCAGGAAACTAACAACATTTAAAGACGATGAATATGCTACGCGTCTCTATCCTCCTTCCCAAAATCAAGCGTTTAGTCATAAACTAGCCTGTGCCCGCGACTTCGTCCGCGCAATCTCAGGTTCTAAGCGGCGTATAAGGATGAAACTTTCGCCAGTTTTTAAGTTAGATCTTCTATAATACAATAGTGAAAACCGCATCAAATTTGGTCCAGTAGTTATTGCGTAAAGTGGATACAAACATACAGACGGAAAGACAGATAGACAGGAAGATAGACGAGACAAAAATTCTACAAAAAATGGTTTTGGCTTCTATTGGCCCCATGAAGACTCCTCATAATTTTTTTCTTAAACATCTTCTATGTACAGACACAGACTAGTTACAGTTTTATTATATGTATTAGTGATTGATGATTAAATTAAACTTTTTCACTCTATCGACCAAGGAGAAAGTGGATGGACGACATCACGTCCTGGACATGACTTAGGTAATGGAGAATAATACAGGCCGCTCAAGATCGACAGAGATGTTGATCTCCAGACGACCAAGACTTTCATGAGTTCCTTTCGGCATTTCTTCTCAGCAGTGGTCATTCCGAAATGCTAGTAGTTTGTAGCTTTGAGACATAATATACTATGATAATATAATTAGTTTTTGACGTGAAAAAGAGCCTTTTTTGAAGGCCAAGTTTCAATAAAAAAAATTCTGATTTCCAAACTTCAGTTTGAAGATGGCACCCCCTGATGATGATATGATGATTTAATATTTTTCCAGTGAGATAATGCAAGCCGGTGCATCGAAGCCAGCTTCGGAGGTCATCAGGTCTATGACCAAGGGGAAGACGAACAAGATATCACCTGAAGCTATTGTCAAGTAAGTTTATAACTATCTAGCACGCGACTACGTCCACGGCAAAATTCCTATTGTTAATATTTCAGGTTTCATGCTGCGTTTGATTTTTGTTTGAGAAAATTCAGAAAAAGAAAAAAAAACAGCAATAAGTACAATTGCGAAAACCGTTTCTTTTATCCGATAGCTTTTGTTTCCGACAGACAATTTTTTAAATTGTTTTCTAAAAATAATAAATACCTTATAAAATGATCACCCTGTATACATATTGTAACTATAACCAACTTGACAACTTTGCACACAGCAAGATTATATTCACAGTGTACGTGTTCGCATGCACACAAAGACCATCAACTATCTGTCTGATCCTAAGGTCTGATCTGTTTCTTTTCGATGTACCTACACACATTATAAATTGTTATTTATGGCGAGTGTAAAATGATGTGCGCTCAAACCTTGTCAGGTTTATGCACATTTATATGACTGTGTATAGTATTGTATCTTTTGTCATTAAATAAATAAATAAATAAAGAACTGCTTGCTTCCATGCTGGTCTGGGAGCTAAGAAAAACATAAAATGTGCCAGCTGCTTCTCTTTCCGCGCAGATTGTAAAAGTCAATCGAGGTAAAAGGCTTTAAACTGGGGATTCCTCCACTCATAGGCGATGGGCTAGCAACCTGTCACTATATCTGAATCTCCATTCCATCAGAGAGCCCACTATTCAACTAAGCGTGGCCTTCGAGTCTCGCCACTCTTGGCTCTGTCTACCCCGTAAGGGATAAAGACGTGATTCTATGTATGTGTATGTATGTATGTTTATTTTTTAGTAGTTTTCTTATTAGAATTTAGATTTTTTTAGTTAATCAATTTTTAATTACCTTAATGTGTATGCTTGTGTATATATTTTGTTCTGTAATAAAAAAAACTATATATTTAACTTTTTTTAATGACTAAGTAATTGTACTGTATGTTCGTCAGGTACTTCAGACCGTTAGAACTATGGCTTCGCGTGCAGAACCGAGACGAAAACCTGATTGGTTGGAACTCCAACTACCACGACGTTGCTTTGTTCTCGCAACGAGGCGCCGCGGATTCGAACCTGGGACTGGGGGCGTGTGGTCTAGTGGTGTTGGCTGTTGCGTGCAATTTGTTGTATTAAATTTAATTTAAGTTGTCGTTGTGTTTTATTTTGATTGAGTTTTTTTATATCCTACTAGCTTTTGCCCGCGGCTTCGCCCGCGTGAATTTCCCATGGGAACAGTGCTTTTTCCCGGGATGAAAAGTACCCTATGTCCTTCTCAGTACTTCAAACTATGTGTATGCGAAATTTCAGGAAGATTGGTTCAGTAGATAAAGCGTGAAGAGGTAACAAACAAACAAATAAATAAACAAACAAACTCACTTTCGCATTTATAATATTAGTTAGGATTAGTTAGGAAGTTAGGATTTATTCTATTATATATTATGTTATATGATTATATATTCATTTTAGGATTATAATCTATACATGTACATACTTACTGTTAGTAAAATATATATATGAGAATATGAAAAAAGCCCGTCTATATATATAGGACACCAAGACTGTTTCATGACTTTCTTTAAGCATTTCTTCTCAGCAGTGGTCGTGCCGAAATGCTAGTAGTTTGTAGCTTTGAGATTTACAATATAGGTAAATAAGTTTCAACGTTCCTATTTTTGACTTAAATGAAAAGTGGCTGTGAAGGAAAAGTTTCAAAAGATTTTTTTTTACTTTTGAAGGAGAGGGGCTTTTGGATAAAGGGACATTTTGAGATAGGGACATTTTGGACCTCAAGATTTCATTCTAACCTTGTGGGTAATGAATTTCATTGCAGTCCGTAACAAACATCCCTTGTGTCATAAGTCCGCCATTGTGCCATATTCTATTATAGGCATTTCCTCTTAGCAGTGGTCGTTCCGAAATGCTAGTAGTTTGTAGCTTTGAGATTTATAACACAATGTGCAGGTACTTAATTCGTTTTTGACATGAAAAAGTACCTGTAAAAGCCAACTTTCAATAAAGTGATTTTTAATTTTATGATTTTTTTAAATCGTGTACAATAAATATCTATATAACTTTCGCGATAATATTAAAAACTCGCCAAAATTTAGACACATTAAAAAATCCGACGCGTTAGATCGCAAAAAATATGCAGATAAAGTCTATATTATTTTAGAACAAGACTTTTATGATTATTACACCTCGTTTAGATTATAAAGAGTAATTATTATGTGTGTTTTTACACAAAACTCAAGTGTTTTACGCAATTAGCAAAACTGGGTCTTATTCGTTACCGTGAGGGCACAGACTGGAACTTTGGACAAAGTCAGAATTTGACAACGAAAACAAAGTTCGGAAACGATAAAATGTATGGGATTGACATACTCGTATGGCCACGCCATGGAAGTAATAAGTACCTTTAAAGTACTTATTACTTCCATGGGCCACGCTAAATCACTTTGTCGATGGCCACCGTCATCACAAGTTCGTAGAGAAAATGAAGCGAAACTAGGGTTGCCAGGTCGTCAAACCTAATAGCCAGACAGACCAGCCGGTTTGGCCGGACATTTGGGTAGAAAGGCCGGACACCCTACATTATTGAGGATTTTATCTCAGTATTAATAGGTCCGGACGCCTGGCAACCCTAAGCGAAACCATAAAGTAACGAATTGTTTTATCGCTTACTTCCATACATTTGACGTTCGCTTTCGCTATGATGACGGAAGAAAATTGATTTTGATATCTGTAGAAACGATTACGAATTTAGATATCGTATCGCTACGAATCAAATGTAACTTCGGCTAAGCCTGCTGATTACAAAGGGATCCTATAGGTACTTACTTCACTTTCTCTGATAAAATATTATGCCAATCTATTTAAATCTTTTTAACTACCTTTGAATTTATCTACATTATTATAAAAGACATTAAACCTATATAATTACCTTAAGAGGTTACTCAAATATTAATTTAAATGTATATTATGGAAAAATAGCAATAAAATTTACATTATATCTGTAGGTACTTTTAATTATGATTCGCATTCCATTCATTTTTATGGTTAAAAAAGTATACGGGCCCAAAATATAACAAAAAACGCACTTGGCTTTTCAAAATGCGATTCACTTTTTCAAAAAAATGAAAGTGATGTCAGTCAAAAATGTGTCTTAATTAGCCATTGCGTTGTAACGGATTTCTATATTTTTTTTTGTCCGAGTCCCGCTCAATAACAATGATATTATTGTTGAATAAACTTAATCCTAATCCTAACTAATATTATAAATGCGAAAGTGAGTTTGTTAATGTAATTATTTGATTGTTTGTTACCTCTTCACGCTTTATTTACTGAACCAATCTTCCTGAAATTTCGCATACACACAGTTAGAAGTACTGAGAAGGACGGTAGCTTTCATCACGGAAAAAACACTGTTCCCGTGGGAAAATCACGCGTGCGAAGCCGCGGGCGAAAGGTAGTTATACATAAATGCGAAAGTGAGTTTATTTAATTATTTGTTTGTTTGTTTGTTACCTCTTCACGCTTTATCTACTGAACCAATATTCCTGAAATTTCGCATACACATAGCTGGAAGTACGGAGAAGGACATAGGGTACCTTTCACCCCGGGAAAAAACACTGTTCCCGTGGGAAAATCACGCGGACGAAGCCACGGGCTAAATAAATAAAAACCTTGCAACACATTCTACGAGATAAGAAAGAAAGACAATACACTCTAATTATAATTAAAATCAAAACTTTAATAAAACTCGTTAATTAAATTCCCAAGGTAATAAGTAGGTACCTATCTAGACATCACGAATTTCTAAAATCTTTCAAATACCAAGCCAATTACAAAATGTAAGCAGTAAGTTGTAACAAATAAGAACAAATAATACAAAGATGCCTTTTGTTAGTGTTGGATACGTGAAATTTCCCCAAAAGTTGGGAGAAAAAATACACAAATCAAACTATACTATTTTCAAATAAATTTTTTATTTGAAAATAGTTTGTTGTTTGTGGTTTATTGTTATCGAGATTTCCCGACATAATAGCACGTGAGTGACCCGTTTTTAAAAGTCTTTTTCTCAAGTTAGGATATAGAAAAGTTACAATTTTGTTAGTTATCTATCTATACTACAAGTTAATATAAACTGAAGAGTTTTTCAAGAACTTTTGTTGTGTTGTTGTGAAGAGTTTTTTTTGTTGTTTGTTTGTTGATGGAGACCCAGGGCGGACGCCCGTGGGAGAGGCCGACCACGACAACGATGGGTTGATGACATCCGAAGACACGGAGGCCATGATTGGATGAGACGGGCAAAAGACCGCCACGAATGGAAAAAGAGGGAAGAGGCCTATATCCAAGAATGGATTCAACAGAGGCCCCCATGATGGTGATGATGAAGAGTTTGTGTGTTAGTATGTTTTTTCAACGTGCTAATCTCCGGAACTACGATTAAGGAGTAAATTTCTACGCTTTATTACGATTTCTTTGGCTTTTGAGACACAACTGAGGCGCGAATAGTACGTTCGTAACTTGTACAATCAAGGGGCAGGTTTTGTGTTCCCAAACTGACGTCCCCTTGAAAGCGTGTGGCGTACTACGCTCTATAGTGAACACAGCTACCATAAAAGTAGGAAGCGCGCCCCCTTCTAGAACTACAATAACGAGCTGGCCGCTCTAACCATCTACACACCAAAAAAATTGTGTGAAGGAAGACGTCAATCTGATTTCTTGTATGTAAAAACCATGGAAGAAGTACTTTGTACAACAAAGTACTTATTACTTCCATGGTAAAAACTTCATTGCGCAGCACTGACTTCTGTATCCCCGACCCCCTCCCTCAGACCGACACCACCGCTCGTGGCACGGTTGGTTTCCATCCTGTGATGGAAACCGACCGTGCCACGAGTGGTGGTGTCGGTAGTTCTGTAACCTTGTAGCTGTAGCTCTGTATCGGTAGCTCTGTAGCTATTTTCTGCGAGATGTGATGAGAGCGAGAGCTAATTTTTTGTCAAGTTTGACATTTTTGGTGTGTTTTGGTTTTTAGTCATGGAAGTAATAAGTACTTTGATTTTATTCCATAGAATTTGTAGGTAATCTGTAAAAAATTTGAATTTGGAACACACTTTTATGAACGTTTTTGGGCTTCATTTGACAATCAAGTTTATATGTTTATTAAAGAATTATTTTTTTTTCTTATGGTTTCCATACATACATTGCTATATTCCAATGGGAAGATTTTCCGAGACAAATAAAAAAAAATAGTTCCAGATGACTTCATAGATAGCGCTTAGTAAAAGGAGAGTCCATAGAAAAAGCAAAATGCAAGGGATTTTCATTTTTTTTTAATTAAACCTAATAAAAAGTCATCTAAATTCATATTCATTTTTATTTCATAACAAATAATATTGTGTAGAAATGTTAACAATAACATAATCCTAACTAATATTATAAATGCGAATGTGAGTTTGTTTGTTGGTTTGTTTGTTTGTTACCTCTTCACGCTTTATCTACTGAACCAATCTTCTTGAAATTTCGCATACACATAGCTGGAAGTACGGAGAAGGACATAGGATACCTTTCATCCCGGGAAAAAGCACTGTTACCGTAGGAAATTCACGCGGGCGAAGCCGCGGGCGAAGGCTAGTTCTATATACTAATATTAAATTAAAATTACATAATTAATAATAAAAATATTGTGATTTGTGCAACTGTCAAACTATTAGGTTATTTTTTTTCTGCCTCTGGTTGACAAGAAAAAGCGCACAATATAGGGACAGCCATTATTACGACCCGGCTTTTATAAAACGCCGCCGCCTGTTAAGACTTTTTTATACTGATTTTTTTTTTTCTTAATTTAGCTGTCAGAAAATCGCTCATTCTATCGCAGCCCTTTGGCTACCTATTATTATATTAACACTGCCGTCTCTAGTTAACGCGGGAATGGCTTTTTTCTGCTCTGTGCTTACAACGCGCGTAATAAGTACAAATTGTATGCACAGTGAGCATACCTGCATAATAGTGCCCTTAAAATACCTAATTAATTTACCTAATTATAATCAATTTAGCACTCGGCTAAGCAAAAAATGAGGATTGTGTGATTAACCGACCTTTAAATAGACAAATTAATGTATTACGTATATATTTTCTCTTGTTAGTTCTAAACCACTGAACCAATTTTAATGAATAGGGTATTTGACAGTATCTTATATATATGTATATAACTCAAAGGTGACGACTGACTTACTGACTGACATATTGATCTATCAACGCACAGCCCAAACCACTGGACGGATCGGGCTGAAATTTGGCATGCAGGTAGATATTATGACGTAGGCATCCGCTAAAAAAGGATTAACGCGAGCGAAGCCGCGGGCGCCAGCTAGTTCAAAATATGAGTAACTAGATTTTACCCGTGGCTTCGCCCGCGTGAATTTCCCACGGGAACAGTGCTTTTTCCTTCGATGAAAGGTACCCTATGTCCTTCTCAGTACTTTTAACTATGTGTATGAGAAATTTCAGGAAGATTGGTTCAGTAGATAAAGCATGAAGAGGTAACAAACAAACAAACGCAAATAATTATAGTTAGGATTCTATAAATATTATAAAGACAATATTTTTCTATAATTATTGGATATTTTCAAATGTCAAAAGACTGATTATTAAGATACGATTTATTGCACTGGTGTCATGTGAGTATGTTTGTTACTTAATCACGCAAAATGTACTGGACGGAAGTCGATTAATTGTACGGAACCTTAAAAGGTAGTCACGAAACATAGCTAGTTAGATACTTATATCTACTTATAAATAATAAGTTCTCTGCAAAAAAAAAACATTTTTGGCACAATATCGTCACCAATGTCCGATATTGAGGAGTTCCCTCGTTTGGAGCCGATCCTGGTGCACCTTCAGGTTTTTATTTGAAATGAAATGAAACGAAATGAAATTAAATGAAATGAAAAATTGGCAACTCTCTTTAGCTTTAGGAATTTTGTTATATCTATACCTTTGTTGCCATTACATAACAATTGTTGCCAAACAGTGAGGTTCTGCACTTAGCTAATACTAAACTAGTTGAATCCCTTATTTAAACCTTCTATTTATGTCACTTACTCTGGTAAAAAAATTCGTAATCTCCCAAAATTACAGACTTACAAAATATACATTGATGTTAAAGTTAGAACATTGAATTTTTTAAACAATGGCCTGCATGTCTCTACAGGGCTTGCACCATACATAAAAGATGAGCTTGCTCTTGACCACAATCTTGCCCGAGGACGGAGATGAGGTCTACGGTGTAGCGAGCTGACCCAGAAGCAGCCTATTCACTCGAGTTTTGAAGAGAGTCAGGTTGTACTCGGAAACACAGACGCATTCAGGGAGTTCCATTTCTTTGCGCCGAAAAGCGATTGGTGCGTGCGGGGGGAATATCAACCAAGAAGGGATGCCCTCAATGCGTCTGAATGTACAATTGATAAAAGGGGTAGACGGTATACCTCCTTAGCTCATGCAGCTCATGAGCAAACTCTTCGAAGTACAACCAGTAGAAAAGACAGACAGGCAACTTTGTGACGATGAGCTAGGCTGTGGAGCTTCAGTTCATCAATTTTTCATCGCCGATTATCCTCTTGGCTCTGAGTTCCACCGAATCCAAAGTGGCCAGTTGGTACTTCGAGCCGTCCCAAAGGTGACTGCAGTACTTCATGCAAGATCGGACTTGAGCTTTATACCTTCAGTTTATTCTAATCATCCAAACTAAACGTGTATACAATACAAAATTTGAGCTAAATCAGTTGAAGATATCTGCTTTAAAAATAAGTTGCAGGATTCCACCCGAACAAACGTACAACGAACCAAGCTTGTAAATAAATTGACACACCATGAAAATTTTTATCCAATATATGTACCTACCTAATCCGAAATATGTAAATTTATTAAATACCCATCACATTATATTTTACATAAGTATAAAATATTTATAATACAATCAGCAACAAGATAATTACGTTAAGATACATAAATTATTCCGATTTAAATTATTTACATAAATTTAAATCGTACTTGGCAGTAACATTAAATCTCTATGCCATAAGGATTCGTAATAAAAAAAAGAAAATGCTGTAAAAATGGCAAATGAGCATTAACTTTTACTTTTAAAAAAATCAAATTTCGAATTTCCATTCGCACAAATGTAATCGTTAAAACTATAAAAATAAGATTAATAATTGTTCACTAAAAAACCGCGTGTAGCTGGCCGGCGGGGATAAAAAATTCAAAATTTTGAGTTTCTTCACATTGTCTACTATTACTTAGACCCGCCTCCCCCTCTTTTCATGAAGAAAAACTATCACTATCTATATAGAAAGCGAAAAGTGGTAGGTCATTTTATTTAAGCCGTTTGTAATTAAAAAAAAGGCGGAGGCACACATACATTTTAAACCACATATTTAAAAAGTGAACAGTTGCGTTTTGGAAGTCGGATAACACGGCATTCCAAAATTTAAAAAAAATGGCTTCGCAATACATATTTTTATTTTTCATCTGTTGTTTTTCGCTGTCATTGAGTTACAAAAATGAAGCAATTATTTCGTCTGTGGAACAGAAAATTGAGACGAAATTCGGGGAATACAGTAAATATTTAGCAAGTTGGTTTAAATCTATTAATGATAAGCATTTAGTTAAAAGTGATGTGGGCCGTATGCTGCATTATGAAGAGTTGGAACCAAGAGTTGAAAAGGCCGCAAATGGTAAGATTTTTTTTTTTTTCTTTGTCCTGTACTTTGTTATTTATCAGGCATTTTCAGCCTGAGTTACAAGAGTAATGAGAAAAACTACCATGTTAGAAGCTCAAGAATTAATTTTTTTTTTTTTAAATCTGTATAAATCCATGGTCTAATTTATAGGATTCAAAACATAAGAGCCCAAACAGGCATTACCCTACACTAGCTGTCTGCCCGCGACTTCGTTCGCCTGAACTTTATGACCCGCTCTGAGCTGGCCTCTCGGAGTTCTTCATCAGATGTTTCAGATCTTCAATTTTTAAACATACATAATATCACGCCTTTTTCCCGCGTGGGTAGGCAGAGATTTCCACTTGCTATGATCCAATTTTTTTACGTATAAAGAAAATAATACTAACATGCCATTTCCATATTTCTTAGAGTTTAGCTGGTCTATTATGGTTCAGTATGTTGCCCAAGCCAAAAAATATTTAAAAAAAATACCTAATAAATAAAATAAACACATATTTTATTAATTTATTTATTTTATGTTAACAACAAAAGGTTTTCTTAAATATTTTACAAAATAACTTAATTTAGACTATACATGTTCGCCCAAAAAGTTCTTCACAGCAAAAATTACATACACGCCTTTTTCCAGTGGGGGTAGGCAGAGACTAGCGATGTCCACTTGATTTTTTTACGTAGTACATATTTTATTTTATACTTGCGTCCCGGCTTCGCTCGGGAGGTACATACATAAATTGTAGCCTATGTCACTCAGATACAATGTAGCTTTCTATTGGTGAAAGAATTTTTGAAATCGGTTCAGTAGTTCCAAAGTTTACCCCCTACAAACAAACTTACGAACACTTCCTTTTAGTGTGATAGGTATCTGTTGAAACAATAAATAAAAAACTATTATCTTAATCACGTACCAAAATCAAGAAACATAGCTAATTACAATTACAACTAATTATAATTAACATAAAGAATGAATTAGACTGAAGTTGGTTAGACATTTATAAATGTTATGCTGTTAAGTAATGAAATATGCTAGGTATTTAACTACAATAGTTTTAATGGATGAGGTTATTTCTTTATTACTAAGATACTAACTAGCGCTCTAACCCTGCTTCGCATGGATCTAGTCAAAACTCAATTGTTTTATTTAAATTGGCCTAAAAATAGCACTTGTAAATAGTCATATAAAAAAAATAGATTAGTTAGTTAACGTCAGAAAATAACTTAAAGGACATAGGACACCAATGTATGGGCTCCGTCCCCACCCACCAACACAAATGGGACTGATGCCAAAGTGTTCCTAAAATATCTATTATTTCATTTAAATACTTTATCTATACATATAATAAAACAGTAAAAATATTTTGTCTGTACATTTAATATTTTTGACTGAAATGGATAGAGGGAGACCTAAAAAGAACAATAGAAAGCAAAAAAAAATTTTTGGAATTTCTTGTCTGTCTGTCTGTCTGTCTGTCTGTCTGTCTGTCTGTATGTATGTACGCGTTTCACGCAAAAACTACTAGACGGATTTGAATGAAACTTTTTTTGTTGTATAGCTATTAAGCCTGGGCAACATATAGGCTATAATTCATTTTGAAAACTAGAACACCTGATGAAGAACCATAACGGAACAGCTAAACTATAAGTAATATGGAAATGGTGCCTTAACAAAAATCGTTCAACCTGAAGAGCATTTTCTGCCGACGTATAAAAATTGAAGATCTGGAACATCTGATGAAAAGCTCCAAGAGACCAGCTACACTATAACATATATGGAAATGGCGCCTTAGCAAAAATCGTTCAACCTGATGAGCATTTTCTGCTGACGTATAAAAATTAAAGATCTGGAACATCTGATGAAAAGCTCCAAGAGAGATTTTTCATCTAAGCGAAACTCACGCGGGCGAAGCCGCGGGCGACAGCTAGTTTTTCATAAATCAGTGGGGTTAATTAAAAAAAAATGTTTTGTAAAAGTAATAATAAGTAAGTAAGTAGTAAGTAATAATTTGTAACGTAGTTGGTTACATAATTACCCATTGTTGCATGTAATACATATTATTAAGATTTTATTATGTAATTGTCAGTAGTTCCTCAATAAATAAAATAAAATAAAATAATTGGGCTCCATATAAAAATGTATGGGATAAATATTTGTAAAACGTTTGATACCATGAAAACCCCATGCATTTGGGCAACGACCCCATAGTAAAAAAATATCAGCTTGCCAAGATATATTGATTGACCCATGTTTCATTTCTGTTGGTGGGTGGGGACGATTCCGCCCATAGTCCTTTTGGTTACTATAGGTACTTACCTGAATTATATATACCTATAAATCACCCGAAATAAATTATTCATTCTTATGTTGCGAAAATTCGCAACATTTCGGTAATATCTCCTGATCGCGTTGACGTATAATTTTGATTATTTTTTTTTACTGAAAGAGACCGTGGAACCGAGTATTTGATACCTTTAAGCGCTACTAAGAAATAAAAGTTTGACAGACAGACGGACAACAAATTGACTTTAAAAAGGTTCCGTTTGTGCCATTTGAAGTACAGAACCCTAAAAACCGCCATTTTCTTCCAGTCGAAGGCCGCAACATGAAGAAAATAACCTCAATGCTGCCCCTGATCTTCCACCTGGGCATGACCTCAGCCTGGATGCTGTTAACCACGCTATTAGCTGCCAAGTCTGTTGCAATTGGACTCGCTCTGCTGACGCTGAAGATCGCAATTGGATCTGCTAAGGTTGCTACCATCCATTTCTTTATCGATTATTTTTATTTTTTTAACATCTTCAGCTCACATTAGCACATTGGGCAAAGGCCTTTATTCGCGCCATTTCTTAAAGTCATCCTCAAAGAGAATGAGACGGGGCTCCCATACAAAAAAGTGTCCGATAGAAATGTCAAAACGGGGATTCCGATAGAGATGCAATCATGCGAGGAACTGCGAGTATGAATGAGATGGAAATAGTCGGCCATCAAAATGCTTCCCCATTTCATATATCAATTACTGTTGGTCTTGTTATCACTTAATGTTGGTCAGTTTAGTTAATTCTTTTAAATTGTTTAATGTTTATATATATTTTATGTCATGTACCCACCTTACTTACTGTTTTGTGTGCTAATAAATAAAATAAATAAATAAATAAATTTATTTCCTTGGAGTTTCGGCACCGGGGTAGTATTTCTCAAACCCCTACCTAACTTCCATATTCAAGGTTTTATGATTAGGATTATTTACCAATAAACCACACGACGACGTTGATTACTATTAGATTCAGAAATAATATCACTGTCATAAATTATTTATTTTACTTATCATTTAAGTAAACATCGCAATTAATTCTACTAATATCATAAATGCAAAAGTTTGGATGAGTTTGTGAGGATGTTACTCAATCACGCAAAATCTACTGGACGGATTTCGATGAAATTTGGTATACGGGTAGAAAAATACCAGGAATAGCACATAGGCTACTTTTTATCCCGAAATTTCCACGGGAACAAAGCCCCAGGGCGCGGCTAGTTTAAAATATTTACGCTCCTATGCCAAAGTTTTGGACCGACTGACAAATAAGTAACTCTCATATTTTTTTTCAGCTGGCCTCCTACTTCTCAACCTGGAAACACAATAAACACACTCATTATGAATACGTCCCCTACCATGGTGAGTGAATATATGCACACATCAGTTTTTTCCGTTCGGAAATTTCAGATTCGGAGACCTGGGGGCCGATTCTACTAATTACGAACGTAAAGTCCATTTATTCATAATTGTCCTATCATGTAAACAATCTTACCATGTCTTTTTATGATTTTACAACAATATAAATTAGAATAGACTTTTTAGGAAATTACTTTCGTGGTTAATAAATGTTTTACTTTAGAATGTTTAGGTTTGAACTAATATTTGATTCATTTTCAACAAAATTCAACAAAAAGTACTGTGAAGATTGTTTACATAATAGGACAATTATGAATAAATGGACTTTAGATGTCGTGTTTCAATTGTGTCTCAAGAGCCAAAAAAATAGAAATAAAGTGACAAGATCTCTGTAAGACTTCTATGTTCTTCTAAGGGTGGCGCTTTTGTTATGTAAATAATTAATAATTCGTTTTTAAGACTTCACTATCGCATAAGGCTTCCTGTAATGATAGTTGTAAGTGGTATGAAATAATAAATAAATAAATAAATAAATGTTTTATTACGATTTCTTTGACTTTTGAGACACAACTGAGGCACGACATCTACGTTTGTAATTTGTAGAATCAAGGGCCTGAATGCGTGCTTTTCATACAAAATGACATTTGAATGGGCACACACATGTCTAACTCTTTCCGTACGGAAAAAAATCGTTCAAAGCCGCGAAAACCTTGCTGGTAAGTATTTACCTACTACAATTTTTGTCACCCTGTATATTATTTGGACTCACATAATAAATCGAAGGTATGTATATTTATGACCTCATCATGCAATTTCTACTGCAATAGGTAATATAAATGGTATTATTAAGGTAAGTTATCTGTGAATAACATTACCGTACTTTAAAAAAATTATTATTCTTCTTCTTTCTCAAATTCCCACTTAAACTAATACCCAAAATATCTGGACGCCTTGCTAACAAAATCTTTCCTTATCCTCCTTTTTGGAAGTCGGTTAAAACGATCTGTTTGTTTGTTACAGGTCATAAGAGAAGTATAAGAAGTATAGGTAAGGATAAGATTTTGTTACCAATGCATGCAGATATTTAAAAATCGCTAATGTATGACAATAAAGGCAAAAAAAATAAAAAAAATAGTGATTTTTGTAGTGTTAAAATATAATACAACTGAGCCACGTCCCGGCTTCGCTCGGGAGGTACGTACAAAAATTGTAGCCTATGTCACTCAGGTATAATGTAGCTTTCTATTGGTGAAATAATTTTTGAAATCGGTTTAGTAGTTACGGAGATTACCCCTTACATGATTACAAACAAACTCACAAATACTTCCTCTCTATAACAATACTCGTAGTGTGATTTGTATGTCATTGTTATATTCAAGAACTTGGTTTATAACGATTGTACTTAGAGAAAATAAAGATTTTTTTACACGACTGACCAAAAAAGGAGTGTTATGTTTTCAGAATTCATGTATTACATACATACGTAAGTTTCTTTATTTCACCACTAGCTTTCGCCCGCGGCTTCGCCCGCGTGAATTTCCCACGGGAACAGTGCTTTTTCCCGGGATGAAAGGTCCTTCTCCGTACTTCCAGCTATGTGTATGCGAAATTCCAGGAAGATTGGTTCAGTAGATAAAGCGTGAAGAGGTAACAAACAAACAAACTCACTTTCGCATTTATAATATTAGTTAGGATTTTGATGTGAGTGGTATTTTTAGATTCCTTGCATTCCTCCGAGTGACAAAGGCTATGTGAGTTGTCAGTCGTTTTTTTTATTTTTTAAATTATTTTATTGCCACTTTCCATAAGCTGAAATAGTACCTATACAGGATGATTTTAAATCATTGGCATCCTTTCTACTGGTGAAAGTACTCATGAACATGAGCAATTTTTTGTATGGGACCGACTCAATCCGATGGAAAAAAATAAGCTGTTCCATACATTTCGGGTGAGTAGGTATTGGAAAATAGTATGGAACAGCAGATGTTTTTTCCATCGGATTGAGTCGGTCCCATACAAAAAATTGCTCATGTTCATGAGTACTTTCACCAGTAGAAAGGATGCCAATGATTTAAAAAACACCCTGTAGAAGTTAACAATTTAATTTAATTATCTTGTTATTTTTATATTTCAGCTGACACCCACTACAGCCAGCCAGAATATTACCACCACGAAACCCCCACCTATTACTCCCACCAAGAGGCTTCACCATCGGTTTCTCCATATTATTCTCACGAAGCAGCTTCTCCATATTACGCTCAAGCGTACGGAGAATATGAGTTCCAAACTGCCGCGTCGGAGAAGAAAGCGCAAGAAAAGAAATATCAAGAAAAGAAGTACGGATAAATTCTATTATAGTATTTTACTAGGGACACATTTGAACAACTATAATCCTGACTAATATTATAAATATTAACTAATATATATATTTTTTTGTTTTGAATACGAAAGTGTGTTTGTTTATTTATTGATTTGTTTGGTTGTTTGTTTGTTACCTCTTCACGCTTTATTTACTGAACCAATCTTCCTGAAATTTCACTGGGCACTGTTCCCGTGGGAAATCACAAGGGCGACGCCGCGGGCAAAACCTATATTTAAAAATATTGAAAACGAAGACATTTAAATCTTGTTTATCAAAAGGTGTGTCCCTAGTTTTATAGATAGGTAAATTAATGTTATTTTAATTATTTATTGAAGTTACCATAAGATTTAATTTTGTACACCTACTAAGTTATATTGTCAAACGTTGGGTTGCACCAAAATTAAAGTTTTTGTCTCAAAGTTACCAGTAACGTTTACTTTGTCCATGGAAGTAGTAAGTACTTATTACTTCCATGCTTTTGTCATACTGTTTGACATGGTGCAAGTCATATTTTAACCGGTACGATTAAGGTTACGGTTATTGTCAAAGTTAGACGGTTTAACCCAACGTAAGTGTAAGTATAGGTTAGCTAGTCACTTTACCTCATTTGGGTAACCGTAATTTAATAGATGAATATATCCGAATTATGACGGCTTTTAAATGAATTAGAAACCTAAATATTTCAATGTATTTAAAACTGCTCCCACATCGGATGCATAGAAATGCGAAAGTGAGTTTGTTAACTTTTCACGCTTTATCTAATAAACCAATCATCCTGAAATTAATTTCTAGAAACCAATCTTCCTACAAAGTCCCGGGCTCATGTTCTTCTAAGTCGTACACTCTTGTCAGAGTGGTCGTGGTTGTGCAGATGGTGCTGGCCTGGGATCTTCTGTACTGCCCGTCCCCTGGGCTCATGTTAGTAGGTTATATTTCGCAAAGCTCGAGACAGAGGGCGACACAAGCACATACGGTAAACATACCACCCTTTGCCATGGTGTACAAGTCAATGTCATGTGCCAACTCTGAAACACTTGTCACTGTCAATGTCAAAAACGCTACAACTATAACGCTAGAGTGCGTTTCGTCAAATAGTTCCTTTGCCGTCATGTTGGTAGTAAAACTTTCTACACCTTAATTATTATTACTTGGATTAACCAATATGTACTTTTCATAGCCAGGTTGTCGTAAAAGATGACTATGTGAACGTCCTAAGCCAAAACTCGTAAAAAGCCACTATTAGTTTTACTGCCAACATGACAGCAGAAGGAACTATTTGACGAAACGCACGAAGTTCTTATTTTTTCCATGCTATATTGTCATAGAGGCCCTCGGCCGTTATGCGTACTTGTCAATGTCAAAACACTGTTTACGCTGCTTACGGCTACGCGTGATAAAATGGCAACTAAATATGTACTCTAATATCACAAATATCTCTCTTTTTGTTTCACTATATTTTATATTTTTCGTGTGTGTATGTGCAATACAGAGTTTATATGTAAAATATCTAAGCACCGATGTGGGATCACTTTCCTTGTATTATTTGTACAAAAATGTAACTTTTGATTATTTAAATTATTAGGTAGGTAATAAGATTGAACCGGTAATGAAAATGCATTTACTAGGTTTAAAAAAATATTTATTGCAATAAAATGTAAAAAATAAAATGTATTTTATTTTCACAACACTTTGTATAAAAATATATAAATTATGTTTTTTCTTTATATACAAATCATAATAATATCCATGGAACAGATATGTACATATATTCAATTCAATAATAATATAAAATATATTTAAAAGATATGTATCTGAAACTTTTGGCACTTTTATCAATATTCATTATTCCTAATTTATAATTTTCGATTATAACAAATTTACATGATCCATTTTCCTAAGAAAATTAAGTACAAAATCAAAATTCAACACGAATTTTCGAACACATATTAAAACAAGCTAATTATAAAAAAATAAAAATACGACTAACAAATCACATAGCCTATGTCACTCGGAGGAATGCAAGGAATCTAAAAATACCTCTCACACCAAAATCTGTTAAGCCGTTCAGGACTTATGGTGGAATAAAGAAACTTATACACACATGAACCCTGAAAACATAACACTCCTTTTTTGGTCAGTCGTGTAAAAATATAAAAAATGGAAATAAATGTGCCAATAAAATCACAATATTTATATACTTACAATAACATTATTCTTACACTAAATTGAGATAAAAATCACAAAATTCATACGAGATTCTTAGTAAAAAAGAAATTAAAGCCACCATTTGCGATATCAGTAGATATTTATCACAAAAATTAGTTCATAATTTTTATTTATACAACAAAAGTGTAAGCCTAAATATTATAAAAATTCTTGGAATGTAATGTAATATAAATATCGGTCAAATTACAAGTAAAAAAATAAACCAAATTAAATAATAAATCGGAATTACTTTTGGAAATATTTGCAAAGCCGACAAAAATACTGTAATAAAAAGTGAAACGATTTTGAGATGGTAACATTAACAATATTAAAAAGCATAAAAAAAATAACTTCGTTGTCTACGCTATGATAATACTTTTTGAGTAAAAAAAGGTACAAATTCGTGATGTATCAAAATTAAAAAAATATACTATTACTAATAGAGATTCCATGGTTTTTGTCATAAAATCCAGATGTATAAAATCTTTTTAATAAAAAATAGTTGTAAAAAAAACTTATCACTAAATGGACGGTAAGAGTCAGTCATAATAAATTGATCGATTTAAAACCTTAATTTTCTCAATACAGGGTTATTTTGTACTACTGGCCAAATTTTTACAATACTTGGAAAACAACTACGTCCGAAAGAAATTTATAGTAAAAAAATATAAAATTTCAACTTTCCATACTAAGTCCCATCAGCTGATCGACCAATTTTTATGGGAAGCAAAAAATTTTTTTTCGTTTTTTGACATATATTTTTTTGGAAACTTGCTCAATTTCATCAAACAAATCTGCTGCGAAAATTTGGCCAATGGTTTCAAAATAACCCTGTATGTATTACAAAGAGGGTAGTTTCTTTGTTCACTAGTTGGCCCTACTAGCTGTCACTTGAATTTGACAACTGATGACAGTATTGTACATCTGACAGACCTTACTCGCCAGTAGTGCCGAGTAGTTACCGGAAACAATAACCCTTGACTTAAAAAGTTGTTTTTAACGGTTATACTCAGAGCATTTAACCAATAGGAGACATCGTTTTTGTCAATATGGAATATTACGCAAAGCTTGACGCAGATGGCGACACTAGCAAATACAAACAAACCACCAGTTGTTATGGTGTATAATTATCTATAAAATTATTTTGAGTATTTGACCGTAACGGAAAATATATATCAATAAGTACAGTGCGACAAGGCTATAATGAACGTGGCAAAAAAGGAACTAACGCCGCCATCTTGATGAACGTCATTTTTGTCAACTTTGACAAGTGTTCTCCCATGTGTGGTGTCTCCAAAAGTGGTGATTACCATGACGACATGAACCATGTCAATTTCATGTCTTTTTTCTTTCCATGTACCTCACCTAGAACTTGATTTTTATCATAGATTTTCATTCTTATTATTCAGTTATGATTGAATGTTTAATTATTATAAGATACGCAAAAAAAAACTTTTTTTTTAGTCTTTTTTTACTCTGCTATTTAAGGAGATTTTATTTCAATGGCAACACTAAAGTCACTGCAGCGCCCCTGATACATTCATTTAAAGCCTTTTCGCACTAACTCGCCTATGAATTGGCTCGGTTTAAAAATCAATGTCAGTCAATTTCAGACATACGCCAAGGAAAATGCATAAAGTTATCAGAATGGAATCGCTGACCAATCCCAAAACACTATTACTGAACCAACTATACGTCACTTTTTTCTTCGTCAACCTCCTTTTGTCTATGCTCAACTTCTTCGGCCAACTGTCAAAATCTGACAGCACTTTTTGACATTGCGAACTGAACCATTTCCTTGGACTATTAACAGATGTGACACCTTGGATACAGATTTCCGTGTTTTTATTCTTTATTTTGTTTTTTAATTCGTTATCTATGGTTATGGTCATAGAGCGTAGGTTGTACGAGACAGTGTTGCTATATAAAAGGTTGTTTTTTTCGTCGCGTATGTAAAGGTTGAAATCTGCTAAGTCTTGCACTGTGGTTACAAACCAATGGACGTATATACCTGGTTGGGCGCTAAAAAAACATAAAGAAATAAATATCAACTCCGCTTTTTCTTAATTGTCCTATCATGTAAACAATCTTACCATGTCTTTTTATGATTTTACAACAATATAAATTAAAATAGACTTTTTAGGAAATTACTTTCGTGGTTAATAAATGTTTTACTTTAGAATGTTTAGGTTTGAACTAATATTTGATTTATTTTCAACAAAATTCAACAAAAAGTACTGTGAAGATTGTTTACATAATAGGTAAGTAGGTAATAGGTAGTAGTCAAACTCGCGCACCGAGGGTTCCGTACACGCAAAGCATCTCACATTATAGCTCTAACTAAAAGTCCAACTAGTTTCAAAAACAAACTTAACTTTGCAGTTCAATCCCTAAGATTCATACTGAATCCAGCGCAAAAATAAGTTTGTAACACTTTTTTTCAGACTTCCAACAACATATTTACAATTTTCAGATTTATTCCTGTATAGGTACTGTTAGACCTTGCATTATGTAAACAATCTTACCATGTCTTTTTATAATTTTACAACAATATAAATTAAAATAGACTTTTTAGGAAATTACTTTCCATTCATACCATAATTTCTTTTAAATTAAAAGAAAAATAAATACTTACTATTGAATATCTCTAAAAGCCAAATCGGGCTCTGACTTAAAATCCGCAGTGTTGCCATACACCTCCAGCTTATTATCCAACTCAATGTTGCCAGCGCACAATAATCTCTCTTCATCTATATCCGATATAGCCTCTCCTTCTAGAACGCTAGGTTCCGTACATGTAATGTTGGTGTAGATTGTGGCTTTTTTGTACTCAGATTGAGTTAGGCGGTTAAGATAATGCTTTAGTGGACGCGTGAGGCAGTCACATAAGAGATTATTGCCTAAAAAAATATGTAATTATTAATCAATAGCGAAATTATTAGTCAATAGTGGTGGTGGCCAAGTGGTAATGACACCCGCCTGAGGTCGGATCGGACCCGGGTTCAAATCCTACCTGTGTCACATGAGTTTGTAGACCAATCTGACTCATGTATGGTAGTTTTCTCATAGACCACCACCTGCTTCCGGTAAAGGAAAACATCGTGAGGAAACCTGCACATTGGCTGACTGTTTAGTTTACTAGTGTGTATACGGCTACTGCCACTAGATGGCGGTAGTCGTAAGTCATGTCAGATGCCTTTAGGCGACTTGAATAAAATCTGACACCTGTGTTAGTAATAACACACTCGAAGTCAAAGTCAAAATTTTTATTGAAACTTGGCCTTCAAAGAAGGCTCTTTTTCACGTCGAAAACTAATTATTTAATCATAATATATTATGTCTCAAAGCTACAAACTACTAGCATTTTGGAACGACCACTGCTGAGAAGAAATGCCGAAAGAAACTCATGAAACAGTCTTGGTCGCCTAACATGCCAGAGGGGCTATTCATTAACTTTATACATACACTAGATTGTGTACAGTCAAAAATAAAATAAAATATAAGAAAAAAAAATAATATAATAAAACATGTTATATTACTCGATATCCGAACTCGATAAGAAAGATAAATTTATTACCTTCGATATAAACTTTCATTCCTTCGGCTATTTTCTTTACCAATCTAGGATCGAAATTAGTCAGTTTATTGTTCCGAACGTCCAGGATTCGAATCTTGGACTTGGCTATGTCCTTCATGGGCAGTTTCTCCAGTTCGTTGTCGGTAATGTAGAGTTCTGTTAGGTTTTCTGGCAGTTGGAATTTGCCTTCGGCTGAAAATCAATCAATCAATAACATATGATAAAACTGTAACTGGTCTGTACTTATCTGTACTTATGAAATATTTTAAGAAAAAAAATGTAGCTATTGGCCCTAATAAAGGGCTACATATTTTTGAAGCCAAAACGATTTTTTTTTGTCTGTCTGTATGTTTGTACGTGCATCACGCAAACCATCATTATCCGAACTTTTCATTCAATATTAGAAGAAAGTACGATCATATTACAAGCATTTTTTTTGGAGTTTTCCTGTTGGGATAATCCTGTGCGCATACATATCATAATAATGCATTGTCATTGGAACAGAAACTACATGTAAAATTCAATCTCTGTGGGACAAGCAAAAGTAGGTCAATTCTTTGAAAATTTGACCCGAAAAAAAAATTGGAAGTTTTATAAAAGACTAGCTTTTGCCCGCGGCTTCGCCCGCGTGAATTTTCCACGGCAACAGTGCTTTTTCCCGGGATGAAAGGTACCCTATGTCCTTCTCAGTACTTCTAACTATGTGTATGCGAAATTTCAGGAAGATTGGTTCAGTAGATCAAGCGTGAAGAGGTAACAAACAAACTCACTTTCGCATATAAATGCGAAATACTAAATTATATAGTACTAGCCGCGCCCGGAGCTTCGCTCCCATGGGAATTTCGGGATAAAAAGTACCCTATGTGCTATTCCTGGTATTTTTCTACCCGTATACCAAATTTAATG
This sequence comes from Ephestia elutella, assembly GCA_018467065.1. NCBI lineage: Eukaryota > Metazoa > Arthropoda > Insecta > Lepidoptera > Pyralidae > Ephestia > Ephestia elutella. The sequence continues at coordinate 1,528,202 of CM031565.1, forward strand.
GAAATCCGTCCATTAGATTTCACGTGATTGAGTAACAAACATCCTTACAAATTCACGTACTCACAAAGTCACAAACTCACATCCAAACTTTCGCATTTATAATATTAGTAGGATTGTAAAAATAAACTGACTTACTCGTTCTAGACACTAAATCCTTCAAATTGTTTTCAGACAAATCCAAAACTTCCAAAGATGTCAAGTTGCCCATCACATCTGAAATAAAACGATTATTTATATTTGAAATATTATCCGTTTATATCATAATCTGTACCAGCAAGTTGTAAAACAAAGTTAACTTTTCAATGAAAATCAGAAAAATAAAAAAAATCATATCAGTTATAGTAACAAAGCTTAAGAGTTAATGTTCCTAATGTATTAATAAAATTTTCTTTCAAATACATTTTTAGTCTAATCCCTGTGTGATATCATAAGTGAGGGTCATTGTGACTTGGGTCCACTTCAATCAGCCCGTACAGACTCAAAAACTCAACTTTAAGGGTACCTGTAAAGGGGGGGTGAATTATTTTTTTGAGTACACCCCCTTGTGTGGATTATCGTTGAAAAGGACTTTGAAAATAAGGTAGAGTTTCCATACAACACTTTTTTATCAGTTTTACCATTTGCGAGATATACCCCGCCAAAGTCGTTTACACGGTGTCTCCCCCTGTAATTTCTAAAGTCTTGGACCTATAAACTTTAAATCTCACTTTAATACTCACGTAAAGAAACAGGCGCGGAAACTCTTATTTAAAATTGTTCTGGGTATCCTGTGATGAATACTTTTGAAATTATAAATAAAATAAAAATATATACTTTTTTCTTGCAAGAAATGCAAAACAGCGCGGTGCCTATTGCTATTAAAGTTTAAAATTGCTTACAGCTAATAATTCATTTTCTGAAGTACAAAAGTACGGGTATTTCGTTGTGACTCAGATCCACTTACATCAGACCGTACCCAATCCAAATTAAACCAACACACCTTTTCAGTGAAAACCAGCACTTATACCTCGGAAAATAAAGTTCAAAATGCCACTTACTGCTTCGAATATATATCAATATATAATATTGCCTCTCAGATACATTTTCTTCAGTTTTAGTCCTGTGTGTGTGATACCATTGTGACTCAAGTCCACTCTTATCAGCCCGTACAGGATCTTGCAGCGAAATTCAGACCTTATTTCTAAGCAATAAAGTTCAAATCTACTTACTGCTTCGAATATCGTTGATAATATTGCCTCTCAAATACATTTTCTTCACAGTTTTCGTCCCATGAGTGATGTCGGAAGTAAGGACTGGTATCTCATTGTGACTCAGGTCGATTTCCATGAGTCGGTACGGTATCCAAGGGGAGGAGGGGAACATCTTCTTTGTTAGGAAATTGAATTTATTATGGCTTAGGTTCACCTAAAAAAATAAATAAATTTTATGAGAGGGCCATATTTAATTCTACAGTATTTCGAGCTTGCATATAACAAGCTAATTATTAAAAAATAAAAAACACGACTGACAACTCACATAGCCTATGTCACTCGGAGGAATGCAAGGAATCTAAAAATACCTCTCACATCAAAATCTGTTAAGCCGTTCAGGACTTATGGTGAAATAAAGAAACTTACATACATACATGAACCCTGAAAACATAACACTCCTTTTTTGGTCAGTCGTGTAAAAAAATATTAACTAATAAATACAATTTTCAATAACTGAGAAAACCTTGATTAAAAATTCGGAGCCCATATTTTTTTTTTTTAAATTATATTCCCACTGATTAATGTAAAAAAAGGATTTTAATAAAATAATTGATACTTTAGGAACGCTTTGGCATCAGTTCCATTTGCGTTGGTAGGTGGGGACGCGGTGCCCATATATTTTTGCACATGGTCCTTTTGCTAAGAAATTATTATTTTTTAATTTATTCATTTATTTTATACTAGCCTGTGCCCGCGACTTCGTCCGCGCTATCTTAGGTTCTAAGCGTCGTATCAAGATGAAACCTACGTCAGATTTTGAGTTAGACCTTCTAAAATACAACAGTGAAAACCGCATCAAATTTGGTCCAGTAGTTTTTGCGTGATGCACGTACAAACATACAGACAAAAAGACAGACATAAATAAAAAAAAATGGTTTTCGCTTCTTTTGGCCCTATGAAAACCCCTCAGTTTTTACACGACTGACCAAAAAAGGAGTGTTATGTTTTCAGGGTTCATGTATGTATGTATGTAAGTATGTATGTATGTAAGTTTCTTTATTCCACCGTAAGTCCTGAACGGCTTAACAGATTTTGATGTGAGAGGTATTTTTAGATTCCTTGCATTCCTCCGAGTGACATAGGCTATATGATGTCATCATAAAAACAAAATGGCAGATTATATATGCGATAAATAGCAGACAAAAAAAATAAATTTTGATCAATCTTATCGAGTGGGGTATCAAATTGAAGGGCTTTAAAAGGCGATTTCAAAAATATATATAACTTACTAGCTTTTGCCCGCGGCTTCGCCCGCGTGAATTTCCCACGGGAACAGTGCTTTTTCCCGGGATAAAAAGTAGCCTATGTGCTATTCCAGGTCATTATCTACCTCTGTACCAAATTTCATCGAAATCCGTCCAGTAGATTTTGCGTGATTGAGTAACAAACATCCTCACAAACTCACAAATTCACAAACTCACAAACTCACATCCAAACTTTCGCATTTATAATATTAGTATGGATATGTTTGCATGTGTTTGTAATATATTGGGTAAAACTAAACGCAGGCGTTTCCTGTTATCGCCGCCAGGCGTTTTGGGGTTCTCACACTGCTAGCGTGGATGGCGTCGCGTGTGGTCCGCCATTGCATTGTCCAGGGCGATATCGGTTTGATTTTAATACGCGGAGCGGTCTCGCGTCTTTTGCTTGTTGTTTAGTTTGAGTGATAATTGTGAATTTCCTGTTTGTTAAATAACTATTGAATTTGTGTTTGTGAAAAACTCTGTTATTGTGACTTTTTCTTGTGAGAGGTGAAACGTGGCTGGCTGTTCACATCTGGCTGTTCCCGAGTGAAACTACGGGAAGAAATCTATTTAGTTGTTCTGGGGAATTGAGATCTCAAGGGTTAGGTAGGGTGATTAGGAATTCCCCTTCCCGAAGACACTCAAGTTTGGATCCGAAGAGAAAGAAGATTTAGTTTGGTAAGTGTTCAATTGTAGTTAATTTATAGGTTAGGTTATCATATAGGGCCCTGTAGCTCCCTTCATAAGCTACGGTGGTAGCAGACTGCGTTAAGTTAGTTAGGTTTTAGTCGGGCAAACGTGGTGCCGCGTGGAGATTTTTTCCCGGTACTTATTTTTACCGGTGGTTTTTCCCGGTGAAGTTCCGGTACAGAATTCTTCCCGCCGCTTCGTTTGTCCGGATTCTCTCTGCCACATTTTCTGGCAGCAGAGCGTAGTTGCTCTGCACATTTTCTGGTAGCAGAGCGTAGTTTATCTACCCTCTATTTGTTCGTTTGTAAAAAATAATTAATTGTTTGTAAAAATTATTAGATTTTTCTTAGTTTGTTTGTATAAGAATATTTGTAACCTTTTTTGTAGTTGTTTGCGGTTTGTACCGTGCGTTCCGGGTTTGTGCCATTCTCATACCTACCGCGGTTCTTCGTGTAGTTGCTTGATTTTGTTGTTTTTTATTTACCTTTTGTTATTTTTTGTTTGTGACTTGACGCGATGGCGAAGGCCTCCAATGCTAGGGCGACACTCGCCAACGAATTGAGATGGTTTGTGACGGCCGGAGGACTCCTGTCCCGGAAGGACAGGGAGGGCGCCATACTGCTAAGAGCGGATCACCTCCACTCACGATTGATTAGCGCGGAAGCGGCCATGGCGGCGCTTACCGAAGCCGATCTTACCCCGGAGGTCTACGCAGGTCACATGGCGGACATGGACCAGATCCTGAGTCTGCACGATGATATCGCGGAGGCGGTGACCGCAATAAGGGCGAGACAGGCTGGCGGACCAGCCCCTCGCACACCTGTTAGACAGGAAGGACCAGCGGTTACTGGTCGGCTCCCCACCCTTCAGCTGTCCCACTTTGGGGGTAGGATGGAGGAGTGGGTAGCATATAAAAATATGTTTGAGTCCCTGGTCGTGGCACGACAGGATTTGTCGAAGGCCCAGAAGATGGCCTACCTCCTCTCCACTCTTGAGGATGAAGCGCGGTCGCTCATCCAGCACCTCCGGGTGGAGGACGACCAGTACGATACGGCTTGGGAGTTGTTGAACTCCCGCTACCAAAACTTACGTTTGTTAGCGGATGCGCACGCCGCACAGTTGATGGCCCTGCCCAAGGTGGCCAACAGGGCACAGTTGCGCCTGCAGTTGCTCACGCCCGTTACAGTGGCCTGTAACGCGCTCCGCACACTGGGGCTGCCGGTGGACCAATGGTCCTTTTTGCTGGTGCACATTGTATTGGGCAAATTACCCAATGACATCCGCTCGCGATTTGAGCGCGAGAATGCGGAACGGGATAGCACCACCCTACCAACATTCACTGACTTGGTGAAGTTTTTGGAGTTTGAGGCACGGGCGGCTGAGAATACCATGACGGACTCAGCGCCATCCAGAGCGCCTGAACGTAGGCCCCAACAGGGACGGCAACCGCCACCGCGTGGAGCTGGTGTGCGGGTTGCGCACACGGCAGCAGTCGCGAGGGACGCGGACTGCCTGCAATGTGGCCGGATGGGCCACAGCCTGCTACAATGCAGGGACTGGCAGAGACTGCCAGTACAAGATAGGCGCCGCATGGCAAAGCGGCATGAACTTTGCTTTTATTGTTTGGGCGGTCACTATGCACGTGACTGTCCCAGTGCCATACCATGCAGTGCATGCCGTGGGCGGCACCACGCGATGCTTTGCATGAACCGCAACGGGGATGGCACCCGGATGTTGAGGCAGGGGTCCCCTATGGGCGGGGGCGCTCCTGCGCGAAGCCCTCCACCACCGGACGGAGGACGCGGCTTCGCTCGTCGCACCCCCCTCGGGAGGGGGTCGCGTACCTGCGCGGGTCTTGGCGGACCGGGACCACGCGCCCCAAGGTCATGGCCAGTATGTAGCTGGCCAGGCCCCGGATAGGGCCCCCATGGGCGGGGGCCCTAGATCGGACGTGAGAGTGGGGACACCCCCTCCACGCGGGTTACCAATGCCCAACACATGCAGCCGCAGCGGTTTTCTCCGCCGCTGCACGAGTACCCACGGCTGGAGTACCACCCGCCGTACCATATGTATGGCCGGGCCGCGGGTTATGCCCCCCCTCAGATGGGGATGTGCACTCGCCCGCCATATTATCCGGGTCAGTGGCGCGCCCCTGGTTTGGAGAGAGTGGGGAGCCCGTAACTAGCTTGCTCCCTTGCTGGGACAGAGCCGCGGACGGTTCTGCTCCCCACCGCGGTGGTCCGCGTATGGGGTCGTAGGGGGGAAGCCATTAATTTGAGAGCTCTGTTGGACTCAGGGGCTCAAAGCAGTTTGGTTACCACTCGAGTGGCACGCCAGTTAGGTTGAGTCGTGGAAGACTCGCCTGTGCCACTTCTTGGAGTTGGTGGCATACAAGTGAAGTGTCTGACGGGCCAGACACTTGTCACCTTTTCTTCGCTGAAGTCCTCCACAATGAGGATCACGACTTCGGCTATGGTAATGGATACCATTGCGGGTTGGCACCCCTCGACAGACATACCGCCGGGTGTGTTGTCTTTGGTTTCGGGTCTGGATTTGGCCGACCCCTTTGTCTTTCATCCCGGCCCAGTGGACTTGCTCCTGGGCTCGGACGTATTGGGTTGGATTTTGTTGGGTACACAGAAGGCTCTGGGTTCGTCTTCACTGATGGCAGTGTCTACGATTTTTGGTTTTGCCCTGATGGGCCCTGTGTTTGATAATGGCACCGCGGAGGAGCCACCGGTTGTCGCATCTGCGTCCTTGGCCAAGACCATGCAAAGGTTTTGGGAGGTGGAGGAGCCACCTATGAGTTCCAGGATGGATCCGGAACACGCTGAGTGCGAAGCCCTTTTTCGATCGACCACGGAGAGGTTGCCCTCCGGTCGGTTTGTAACTAGGTTACCCTTTGTTGCCTCTCGTCCTAGCCTAGGGCAAAGTAGGGCGCTTGCGGAGAAACGACTGCTGTCCATGGAGCGACGTATGCAGCGTGACCACGTACTTCGCGATAAATATATTGAATTTATGCGCGAGTACGAGGATTTGGGTCACATGTCTCCGGCTCGAGTTGATTGGAGCTCAACTGAGCATTATTTTTTGCCCCACCACGCGGTGGTGAAGGCCTCAACAGGCAAATTGAGGACCGTCTTCGATGGGTCCGCACCCACTTCGAACGGGGTTTCGTTGAATCTGTGTTTGCATTCGGGTCCCAAATTACATAGGGACATAATTGACATCATCTTGAACTTTAGAAGACATCAAGTGGTTTTTGGTGCGGACATCCGGATGATGTTCCGCCAGACAGTCATACATCCTGAGGACAGGCGATTCCAGTTGATACTTTGGCGTGAGCGCCCTGAGGATCCTGTGACGGTGTATGAACTCAACACAAACACGTATGGTTTGAAATCTAGTCCCTATATCGCCATCAGATCATTGCTTGAATTGGCAGAGCGGGAACGGATCCGCTTTCCCCGTGGGGCTTCCGTGCTGTCACGTGACTTGTATGTTGATGACGTGTGCACCGGAGCCCAAAGTATTGAGGAGGCCCTCCTACTGCGGGATGAATTGATTGAAATATTGAAGACAGGTGGCTACGAGCTACGTAAGTGGTTGTCTAATGAGCCTAAAGTTCTAGAAGGGATCCCGGAGGATCACCAACAGAACCCTCACCTGTTTGAGGATGTGGATGATCCCAACAGGATAGCGGTGCTGGGCATGCAGTACCAGCCGCTAACCGATATTTTCACATTCCAAGTGGACTTGGAAATACCAAAAGTCTGGACTAAGAGAACGGTGTTGTCCGTAATAGCCCGTATGTTTGATCCAAGCGGTTGGATCAGTCCAGTGATATTCTCTGCGAAGTGTCTTCTTCAGAGACTTTGGACTTTGGGCGTCTCGTGGGACGAGCCGCTGTTTGGTCCTCCATTGGATGATTGGCTCGAGTTGTTTTCATCGATTAAGGAAGTCAATCGGATTGCCTTGCCTCGTCGAATATTGCCCCCGGGAAATATCGAGCCAGCCTGCATGGCTTTTGTGACGCGTCGGAGCGAGGCTACGCCGCGTCAGTCTATATGCGGACAGTTGACGCCGATGGCCGGGTCAATGTCTCGCTTTTGTTAGGGAAGAGCAAGGTCGCCCCCATCAGGACTAGGCTGACTATTCCCAAGCTTGAGTTGAGTGGAGCTCACCTTCTCTCTAAATTGTTGCATCACGTTGCCAGTGAACTGGCGGCCACGGTCGAAATACGGGACATCTTCGCCTGGTCGGATAGCCAGGTCGCGCTTGCATGGTTGCGCGCGGCCCCACATACCTTGGAGGTTTTTGTGGGAAATCGGGTTTCCCAAATCCAGAATATCGGAATTGATATAACATGGAGACATGTGCCGGGAGAGCTTAACCCAGCGGACTGTGCCTCCCGAGGTTGTACGGCACCAGAATTGGTGTCACACCCGCTCTGGTGGGGTCCAGAGTGGCTGATGGGATCAGAAACTTCTTGGCCTGTCTGTCAGACAGATGTTACTTCTTTGAGTTTGACTGGGCTCCGTGTACATGCTGTAGTCGCTGAGACGACGTCGGAGCCGGATTGGCTACTTGCTCGGTATAGCAGCTTGGATAAGCTTCTGGGTGTTACCAGTTGGATTAAGCGTTTCATACATAATTGTAGAAACCCACAGGCAAAGCGGTTGGAGCCGATTGCAGGTGCAGAAGAGCGCCGGAGCGCATTGTTGCATTGGGTCCGTGTCGTGCAGACCGGACGGTTTGAGTCAGAGCTTCGTATCTTGCGCGACGCACGCGCTAAGTTGAAGGGCGCGGTCGCTCGTTTGAACCCGTACATCGACTCGGATGGGCTTCTTCGGGTTGGAGGCAGGCTCCGGAAGGCGGATCTTCCATATGAGACTCGCCATCCTCTGTTGTTGCCCAAGGGCGGACCCTTGGTGCAGCTTTTGGTGTCTGATCGACACATTCGTAACGCCCATGCTGGGTGCAATGCTTTGTTGGCTATTTTGCAACGCGAGTTTTGGATTTTGTCTGCCCGAAGAGCAATCCGTAGCGTTCTGTTTCGATGTATTGCATGTTATAGGTTGAAGGCATCCACGATGCAACCACAGATGGGTGATTTGCCCGCTGATCGAATCCGACCGTCGAGGCCGTTTGACGGCGTTGGAACCGATTTTGCCGGCCCCTTTTCGATCAAGGCTTCTCCCTTTCGTAATGCCCGTATTGTGAAGGGCTATTTGTGTGTATTTGTTTGTTTGGCCACCAAGGCTGTCCATTTGGAGGTGGTATCGGCTCTGACTACGGAGGCCTTCGTCGCCGCGTTGGATCGCTTTGTTTCGCGTCGAGGTCTACCTTCCCTTATTAGGTCTGATAATGGCACAAACTATAAAGGAACTGTAAATTATCTTAAGGATGTTTCTGTGTTTATTGATAAAAATTGTACTAGTTTAAGTCAAATTGCTGCCCAAAGGGGAATAACCTGGAAGTTTAGTCCCCCAAGTTGCCCCCATTGGGGAGGGATTTTTGAAGCGGCTGTGAAATCCGCAAAGACCCACCTCCGCCGCATTATCGGAGAAACGGCTCTAACTTTTGAAGAGCTGGCCACGGTGTTTTGTAAAGTTGAGGCGGTCCTCAACTCTCGTCCTCTCTGTCCGCTATCTCCAGATCCAAATGACTTGGAAGCTCTCACCCTGGTCATTTTTTGGTGGGAGGGCCGTTGAATGCCCTGCCCGAATACCCGTGGAAGGACGAACGCGTATATCGGTTGTCGCGTTTTCAAATGTTGCAGCAAATGAGCCAGGACTTTTGGCGTCGCTGGTCGCTTGAATATTTGCATTTGCTGCAGCAAAGAGTGAAGTGGACAGACAGGACTGAGCCTCCCAGGGAGGGTGATTTAGTATTGTTAAAAGAGGCAAATTTGCCCTCATTGCTTTGGCGACGAGCTCGCATATTACGTTTGATTCTTGGCGGAGATGGCACTCCGCGTGTGGCTGAGGTGTTGGTCGACGGTTCGATTTTAAGGAGAGGTGTGACCTCTCTCGCCCGCCTTCCCGTAGAGTAAGCTAGCGGTCTGCTTCTCAGACCGGGACGGGGGGATGTTTGTAATATATTGGGTAAAACTAAACGCAGGCGTTTCCTGTTATCGCCGCCAGGCGTTTTGGGGTTCTCACACTGCTAGCGTGGATGGCGTCGCGTGTGGTCCGCCATTGCATTGTCCAGGGCGATATCGGTTTGATTTTAATACGCGGAGCGGTCTCGCGTCTTTTGCTTGTTGTTTAGTTTGAGTGATAATTGTGAATTTCCTGTTTGTTAAATAACTATTGAATTTGTGTTTGTGAAAAACTCTGTTATTGTGACTTTTTCTTGTGAGAGGTGAAACGTGGCTGGCTGTTCACATCTGGCTGTTCCCGAGTGAAACTACGGGAAGAAATCTATTTAGTTGTTCTGGGGAATTGAGATCTCAAGGGTTAGGTAGGGTGATTAGGAATTCCCCCTTCCCGAAGACACTCAAGTTTGGATCCGAAGAGAAAGAAGATTTAGTTTGGTAAGTGTTCAATTGTAGTTAATTTATAGGTTAGGTTATCATATAGGGCCCTGTAGCTCCCTTCATAAGCTACGGTGGTAGCAGACTGCGTTAAGTTAGTTAGGTTTTAGTCGGGCAAACGTGGTGCCGCGTGGAGATTTTTTCCCGGTACTTATTTTTACCGGTGGTTTTTTCCCGGTGAAGTTCCGGTACAGAATTCTTCCCGCCGCTTCGTTTGTCCGGATTCTCTCTGCCACATTTTCTGGCAGCAGAGCGTAGTTGCTCTGCACAGTATGTACTTTTTGTGTAAAAACTTGTCAGTCGTGTTTTTTATTTTTAATAATTAGCTTGTTTGTCTTAAATATCTCCTATGTACAGACAGACCAGTTACAGTTTTATTATATGTATATATTTACCTTCTCCAAAGACAAACAGTCGTCAAGCAATCCGTTCGTTTTGTTGTCAATCTTTGACAACATATTGTAGGATAAATCTAGTTTTCTGTAACAAAATCAAAGAACCGAAATTAAAAATCTCGTCATAACTCTGTAACGAAAATTTGGGACCCAAATACACATTTTTAGCAAGTGCATTTTCACTACTGACGGAAAGATAGGCAAAAATAGTCAAATATTGAGTTAATGAGTTTCTTTCGGCATTCTTCTCAGCAGTGGTCGTTCCGAAATACTAGTAGTTTTTAGCTTTAAGATTGATACTATAACAGCTCAGCAACTCAGGGTCGGTTTCCAGAGATATTTTTATTGTATTTTTATTTTTTTTATTAAAAATCTAAGTGTGTTTGACCTCAATCTTGCCTAAATGAAGCAAAGATGAGATCTAGGGTGGTACACGCAAACTCAAGTTAAATAAATAATAATATAAACATAAGACTTAAAAAAATACACACAACTATTAGAAAATATAAAATTACACACTAAAAAATTTAAAATCACTTTCCAAAACAATTTTATTTACCCCTTATAATCATTCTAATAATTAAATAATATGTAAATATATGTGGTAAAGCATTCAAAACTAGGCAAAAGCGACATCCAAAAGTTTAAATCAATATAATTTTTTTTTTTTTAATTCGACATGAAAATGTGCCTGAAAAGATCCATTTTCACAATAAACATTTAATTTCGAAAAAAAATACTAACCTCAAAGCCACTAATCCTTTAAAAGCCTCATTAGGAATGCTCTCCAATCCGTTTCCTCTGAGGCTCAAATCCAAAAGTTGTTGCATGCCATTGAACGATTGTTGCGCGACGTTTTCGATGCGGTTGTAGGATAAGTCTAGGTGGAACATCGTGGGAAGGTTGCCGAACGCTGATTTTGATAGGGATGTTATGTTGTTGTTCTGAAAAAAGAAAAAAAAAAAATAGAAAAAAAAAATCTCGCATTTTCCAGGTACCATAATAGATGTCAAAAGGGATCCAAAATGGAACCTTAACGTGGTTTTACTAAAATAGGTTCCAAATATGTCATACATTGGGTTCCAAATGTGTTCATAATTGGGGTTACAAAAAGGGTTCCATGATAAAAAATTACAAACCTGTAAACTCCATTTATTCTTACCAGTCCTATCATGTAAACGATCTTCACAGTACTTTTTGTTGAATTTTGATGAAAATAAATCAAATATTAGTTCAAACCTAAACATTCTAAAGTAAAACATTTAGTAACCACGAAAGTAATTTCCTAAAAAGTCTATTTTAATTTATATTGTTGTAAAAAAAACTACTCGTGTAAAAAGACATGGTAAAATTGTTTACATGATAGGACTGGTAAGAATAAATAGAGTTTAGTTATAAATACTGCAAACTGGACAACGTGTTGAGCGCTTCCCTCGGCGGCCTTGGGATCCCATTGCCGGACAGATCCAGATGCTGAACAGTCAGCAGCCTGGCGAAGCTGTGCCCGCCCAGCGTCGCCAGCGAGTTGGCTGATAAGTTCAGTCGCAGCAGCAAGTTACCAGGGACCAGAATAGATGTCAAAAGGGATCCAAAATGGAACCTTAACGAGGTTTTACCAAAATGGGTTCCAAATGTGTCACAAATTGGATTCCAAATGTGTCATAAATTAGGTTTCAAATGTGTTCATAATTGGGGTTACAAAAAGGGTTCCATGATAAAAAATGACTAACCTGTAGATATAAATACTGCAAACTGGACAACGTATTCAAAGCCTCCCATGGCGGTTTTAGGATCCCATTGCCGGACAGATCCAGAAGCTGGACAGTCAGCAGCCCGGCGAAGCTGTGCCCGCCCAGCGTCGTCAGCGAGTTGGCTGATAGGTTCAGTCGCAGCAGCGAGTTACCAAGGACCAGAATAGATGTTAAAAGGGATCCAAAATGGAACCTTAACATGGTTTTACCAAAATGGGTTCCAAATGTGTCATAAATTGGGTTTCAAATGTGTTCATAATTGGGTTCCAAAAAGGGTTCCATCATAAAATATGACTAACCTGTAGATATAAATACTGCAAACTGGACAACGTATTCAGAGCCTCCCATGGCGGTTTTTGGATCCCATTGCCGGACAGATCCAGATGTTGCACAGTCAGCAGCCCTGCGAAGCTGTGCCCGCCCAGTGTTGACAGCGAGTTGGCTGATAGGTTCAGTCGCAGGAGAGAGTTCATGGTTGGCCAGGTGTTGGGTTTGATTTCCGATAAGTTGTTGTGGGCGAAGTTTAGTTCTCTGTGGGAAAAAAATTAATAGTGATATTGTGATAAGTACAGTGCGACAAGGCTTATAATGAACGTGGCGAAAAAAAGAACTAACGCCGCCATCTTGATGAACGTCATTTTTAACAACTTTGACAAGTGTTCTCCCATGTGTGGTGTCTCCAAAAGTGGTGATTACCATGACGATATAAACCATGTCAATTTCATGTCTTTTTTTCTTTACTCATGTACCTAACCTGGCACTTGATTTTTATCATAGATTTTCATTCTTATTATTCAGTCATGATTGTATGTTTAATTATTAAAAGATACGCGAAAAAAACAATTTTTTATTTCTCTTTTTACACTGCTATTTAAGGAGATTTTATTTCAATGGCAACACTAAAGTCACTGCAGCGCTCCTGACACATTCATTTAGAGCCTTGTCGCGCTGTAATATTATGCCGATACCTTTTTTTATTACTCTACAAGATATTTTATTTTAACAACTAACATTTAAAAAATCTTCGATGCTGATTACTTACATACGAGAAAAAAATTACACCTAGATATTTAACCCTAAATTACATGTTAAGGTTTCACAGTTAATATTAACTGTGATAATTTTGGGTTCCAGATGAGGTTCCAAAACAGATTCCAAAAGGCCATAAAACACAAACTGGATTCCGATTTGATATTAGGCTCTAAAAAGGCCTTTATAGAGCCTAATATCAAATCAGATTAGGTTCCAAAAGGGACCCAATTTGTATTCCAATAATTAAACGGGTTTTGAAGAATTTTGGCATACAAGTAGGCTAAAATCTATAAACATATAGGTAACACTTTATCAAAATATTTCCACGGAACAACTTTTTATATTAACACTTAAAATTACAACATACAAGTTATTAGCATAACTTACCTAATTACTTGTTCTAAGTCGATACCAAGAAAATATATTTAAAAAAGAAAAAAAAATATATAACTTAGGTCAAATAAGAAAACTTTAAAAACTTTTAAAAAGGACCTTCACGAGCTACTTTTGGATAAATGTTAGTACCTAAAAACTTTACGACTTTTTGGAGGACAAATTTTAACTTCTTTGACAGTGCCTTTTGTAGTACTTATAGCTAATTGAATGTCATTGTTAAGTTCTTTTTTTTTCTTATATTCGTACGCCACTTTGGCAGAATACAGAGCACATATACAATGTGTCCCGTCACCAGTGTCGGAGCCTTTAATGGTATGTTATATGGCATTTTTTATGAACATATCACCACCCAAAACTTTTTTTCTTCTACTGTAGTAAAATGGCAGCCATTTTGTTTTTTTTTCGGGCTCTTATACTAATTCAATTGTACGAAAGTCCTATCGACATAAAATAGGTCTCATTTTAAAGGTAATCATGTAGACAACAATAAAATGAGAAAGATGTTTCAATATGAATGACAAAAAAAGAAAAAACGTAAAAAAAAAATTTTTTTTTTAAATAATTATTAGCTTCTTGTGAATAAACTAGTCCATTAAAATGTTTATTTTTTAGTCTAAAACGAAAGTTAAAAAAGAAAAAAAAAATTAAAAAAAGATTTGAGTGGTGATTTGTCCATAAAAAATGCCATATAACATACCATTAAAGGCTCCGACACTGATAACGGGACACGTTGTATATTTTTTACAACTGTATAACCTGTATTTACAAATAGACATGTTTTGATTGATTGATTAAAACTTACCCCAAACTTATAGGTATCTGTGGAATCGCATCCAAGTGATTATAAGACATATCCAGCTCCCTACACCCAGCCAGTTTAGCTAACCCACCGCGGGACCCAGACGTTAACCTGTTGTGGGATAGGTCCAGTCGGAACACTGTGGATAGGGCTCCGAAAGTCGCTGGTTTGATTTGTTCCATCTCGTTGTGGCTTAGGTTAAGATATCTGAAAAGAAGCTCATTATTTAAAAATAAAAAACACAACTGACAACTCACATAGCCTATGTCACTCGGAGGAATGCAAGGAATCTAACAATACCTCTCACATCAAAATCTGTTCAACCGTTCAGGGCTTACGGTGGAATAAAGAAACTTACATGCTTACATACATGAACCCTGAAAACATAACACTTATTTTTTGGTCAGTCGTGTAAAAAATAGGCGTTTCAAATAATTATTCAATTATTTCAATTATTATTTCACATAGGGTACTTTTCATCCCGATGGATTTGGGGGAGGTCGAGTCAAATCTCACGACATCTAACCTTAGGCACAGGGCGGGCGCTTCATAGAAACGGCGCGTCAAATATGCCTACTACTACTACAAATGAAACTGTATATCCGTGAACACGTCAGTAACACGTCAATGTGTGCGTTTTCATAGTCGAACGTCCCACAGTTACACAAGAACGGGGGAGAAGTGCGGAAGGAGCGGGGGGGTGCCATATTGCGGGAGGGGCAGGGAGTTTCCTTTCTGTACGTAGTACTAATATTAATTCTGTGCCTTGGGGTCAATAAATAAATAAAAAGTTGGCAAAATCAGCTCCGCAAGGCGTGTTTTCGCAACACGCTATGCGAGTTTTTTTACAATAAGCGTGTCAAAATCATCTCCTATTACGCTATGTTTGATTAAAATTGACAATATATATACATATAATACACATACATACATAGAATCACGTCTTTATCCCTCACGGGGTAGACAGAGCCAAGAGTCGTGAGACTCGAAGGCCACGCTTAGCAGAATAGTGGGCTCTCTGATGGAATGGAGATTCAGGTATAGTGACAGGTTGCTAGCCCATCGCCTATGAGTGGAGGAATCCCCATTTTAAAGCCCTTTCCCTCGATTGACTTTTACAATCTGCGCGGCAAGAGAAGCAGCTGGCACATTCTATGTTTTTTCTTCGCTCGAAGACCAGTATGGAAGCATCAGCTCATTAAATTAATGGACACCCTCTAAAGTTTACTAACAACGACTTACCTCAAAGAAAACAGATTTTGAAACACGCCATTAAATATATCTGTCAAGTTATTGTGAGACACGTCCACTGTATGCAACTCATACAATTTTGGGAACGCCATTTTTGGAATTGTTACTATTTGGTTGTATGACGCGTTGAGAATCCTTATACCTGTCATGTTTTGGATGGGGATCTAAAAATATATGGGATAGAATCTTAAAATCAATACATATAATAAAACTGTAACTGGTCTGTCTGTACATAGAAGATTTTTAAGAAAAAAAACTGTTGGGGGTCTTCATGGGGCCCATAGAAGCCAAATCATTTTTTGTTGAATTTTTGTCTGTCTGACAGTCTTTCTGTCTGTATGTTTGTAAGCGCATCATGCAAAAACTACTGGACCAAACAAATTTGATGCGGTTTTCACTGTTGTATTTTAGAAGGTATAAGTTTCATCTTACACCTTCTATAATACAACAGTGAAACGTGACTGAGATTTGCGTGAACGAAGTCGCGGGCACAGGCTAGTATGGAATAGAATAGATATATTCGTTTATTCATACCTCAGAGACATGCATTCGCAATTAAAAAAAAATCGTAATCCTAACTAATATTATAAATGCGAAAGTGAATTTGTTTGTTACCTCTTCACGCTTTATCTACTGAACCAATATTCCTGATATTTCGCATACACATAGTTAGAAGTACTGAAAAGGATATAGGGTACCTTTCATTCCAGGGAAAAGCACTGTCTTCGTGGGAAATTCACGCGGGCTAAGCCGCAGGAAAATGCTAGTATATAGGAAGTTAGGATTATTAATTATATGTCACACTAACATATCTAATTTTGACAAACTTACTTGTGAAAAATCAGTGAAATTATTATAAGCTACGTTAAGTTCAAAAGCGTAGCTGTTTTCGTCAAACGCACCGCGAGGAATCTTCTCCAAATTGTTGTATCTGTTGAAGAAGAAAGACCAGAGAATAATAAATAAATATTAAACTTACTTTGGTGTCATTCTGGTAATCTGAGAAGAGAAAACACTCATGGCGTGTTGTACAATGACACGCTATGCGAGTTTTTTTACAATGAGCGTGTCAAAATCATGTTTTATTCAGTTTTTTTTTGTAGAAAATAGCCAATAATTACCTGAGATCTAATACGGTTATATTATTACAATTCTGGAAAGTGCCACGGTCTCATTGTGGGATATGTTCACTACAGACATATGCACAAATGAACACTTACTCAAACACATTACTTAAAGAAAACTGTCGTTACTTTAGTGTTTTTCTTTTATGTAGAACAAAAACTATGATCGGCGTTTAATGCGCCAAGCGTATCTCACTATAGTTTGAGATGAGAAAACCCGCAAGGCGTGTTTTCGCAATGACACGCTATGCGAGTTTTTTTACAATGAGCGCGTCAAAATCATCTTTACGCAATACGCATTTTTTTATGAAATTATACAATAATAAATAAAATGTAAATAAAAAATAATACAATGCATAGACTGTTTGAAACAAACTAATTATTATAAGTACATACCTGAGATCTAATACAGTCATATTATTACAGTTTTGGAAGGCGCCCCGTTGAATAGTGTGCAGTTGGTTGCGAGTATGTTCACTTTAGGCATGAAAGCTGTCCTTTCTTTAGTGTTTTTCTTTTATGTAGAACGAAAACTATGATCGGCGTTTAATGCGCCAAGCTATCTCATATATCATAGCATATCTCTCTACAGCTTGACATGAGAAAACACGCATGGCGTGTCCTACAATGACACGCTATGCGAGGTTTTTTACAATGAGCGTGTCGACTAAACTGTTTCAAATAAACTTTTTTAAATACATACCTAAGATCTAATACGGTCATATTATTACAGTTCTGGAATGCGCCCCGCTCGATAGTATGCAGTTGGTTATGAGATATGTTCACCACAGACAGATATAGATCCGTGAACGCCTGAGTCGATATGGTCGTTATGTTGTTCTCTGCTAGGTTTATGAGCTGAAATTATAAATGAATAAATATATACGGTACGGACAAATCACACAGATTGAGTTAGCCCCAAAGTAAGTTCGAGACTTGTGTTATGGGATACCAACTCAACGATACTATATTTTATAACAAATATAGGATTTTTCAACAAGAACTTTGTTTTCTAAAACAAAATAAAACAAAGAATTTAGATGAAGAAAATTCAAATTTTTTATTGTTAGACGAAGAGAAAAGTTTGACAATTATGAATGAAAAATGATATCTGGCAAAAGTCTACCACGAGCACGCTGACAGAGGTCGATTCTTTCATCAAAGTTTTTTGCCACATGTCACACAGCCAATGAAACGATCAATTACTTGCAAACGAAATTTCCCGATCGCATAATTTCACGAAATTCAGCGGTTAAGTGGCCAGCAATCGTGTGATTTAACACCACTGGATTATTTTTTGTGGCACAGAAGACTCTGTGCCACAATATACAGAGCCAATCGAATCGATTGCAGCCTAAAAACTCAAAATAACGAAATAGACCCGCCATTTTGCCAAAAAGTGTTTAAAATCTTTGATGAAAGAATCTACATCTGTCAGCGTGCTCATGGTAGACTTTTGCCAGATTAATTTTTCATTCATAATTGCCAAATTTTTCATATTACAATAAAAGTTTGAATCTTCATCTTAATTCTTTGTTTTATTTTGTTTTAAAAAACAAAGTTCTTGTTGAAAAACCCTACACATATTTAGATAAACATCCAAGACCTAGGTCAATCTGAAAATAATTATTTTCCATCTTGACCTGACCGGGGATCGAACCTGGGACATCCGGTGTGACAGTCCGGTGTGATAACCGTTTGGTCATCAAAGGCCGACAAGGACCTACTACCAATGGGCGATTTTCCGATACCCAAATAAAAAAAATAAACAGTTCCAGATGACTTCATAGATGGCGCTTAGTAAAAGGCGAGTCCATAAAGAATGCAACAATGCATTGCATTAAAAAAAACCTAATAAAAAAAACATCTAAAAAGTATCAATATTGTGATTTGTGCAATGTCAATCTCTTTGGTGATTTTTTCTGCCTCTTTGTTGACAGGAAAAAGCGCACCATATAGGTACACGACTGTTTCATAAAACGCCATCTATTGTCATTTTAGTACATCGACTTTTTTTCTTGATTCGTCAGGTCAGTCAGAAAACCCATGTAACAAGCTTTTTTTTAAAAAAAACACGACTGCAAGGAATCTAATAATACCTACCACACATCAAAATCTGTTAAGCCGTTCAGGATTTATAGTGGAATAAAGAAACTTACATTTATAAATACATGAACCCTGAAAACATAAATTTTTTGGTCAGTCGTGAAATAATAAGGCAAACGCACCTCAGCATATTTGACTTCCTTGAACATCTGAAAATCGACTTTATTAATTTTATTCCTCGCCAGATCGATGGTTCCTATTCTGGTGACGGCCGAAAAGGTTCCGCGTCCGATATCCGATATCTGATTATCTTGAAGGAAGAGGCGTCTGAAAACATTTTTGATCGAGAGCTTATTTTGGTTTTGGACGGTTTAAAAAATTAAATAATAAATTAAAATTGAATTAACCTCAAACTGGGCCCATAACCTGTGGAAATAATAGTAACTGAGGCGATTGACAATTTGTTTGTATAGCCTAACCAGGAATATAAAAACCCTCGCCATGTTGCGGAAAAGCAATAGAAATAATTTCTTATACTGGCAACTTATTAAAGTCAAAGTCAAGTTTTTATTTAAATAGGCTAAAAAATAGCACTTTTAAATCGTCATATTCTTGTTTTTTAGTCAGTTGACGTCACAAAATGACTTAAAGCTAAGGTTACCACCGCCTCCAAAGCGCAAGTGGAGAAGAGGCGGCGCAACAAACTCCACTACTGCATTTTCTCCAAAGACGTCACTTTACACCATACATACATAGAATCACGTCTTTATCCCTTACGGACTAGACAGAGCCAAGAGTCGTGAGACTTTACAACATATGTCTTACAATTAAAAACTATCTATGTAGACGAATATACATTGATTTGGAGCCGCCCCAAGCCTGCCGTTAGATAGTTTTTGTATTTTGGAAAGTAGAAAAGTAACCTTCCATGCTGGTCTGGGAGCGAAGAAAAAACATAGAATGTGCCAGCTGCTTCTCTTCCCGCGCAGATTGTAATAATCAAGTCAATAGAGGGAAAGGGCTTTAAACTGGGGATTCCTCTACTCATAGGCGATGGGCTAGCAACCTGTCACTATACCTGAATCTCCATTCCATCAGAAAGCCCACTACTCAGCTAAGCGTGGCCTACGAGTCTCACGACTCCTGGTTCTGTCCATCCCGTAAGGGATAAAGACGTGATTCTATGTATGTATGTAGAAAAGTAAAAAGTATAACCTCAATCTGGGCCCATAACCTGTAGAAATAATAATAACTGAGGCAATTGACAATTTGTTTGTCTGTAATAATAAAGTCAAAAGTAAATATACTTTATTAAAACTTCACAGGTACTTTTTCACGTTACATACATACATAGAATCACGTCTTTATCCCTTACGGGGTAGACAGAGCCAAGAGTCGTGAGACTCGAAGGCCACGCTTAGCTGAATAGTGGGCTCTCTGATGGAATGGAGATTCAGATATATAAAAGCGAGACATTGACCCGGCCATCGGCGTCAACTGTCCGCATATAGACTGACGCGGCGTAGCCTCGCTCCGACGCGTCACAAAAGCCATGCAGGCTGGCTCGATATTTCCCGGGTGGCAATATTCGACGAGGCAAGGCAATCCGATTGACTTCCTTAATCGATGAAAACAACTCGAGCCAATCATCCAATGGAGGACCAAACAGCGGCTCGTCCCACGAGACGCCCAAAGTCCAAAGTCTCTGAAGAAGACACTTCGCAGAGAATATTACTGGACTGATCCAACCGCTTGGATCAAACATACGAGCTATTACTGACAACACCGTTCTCTTAGTCCAGACTTTTGGTATTTCCAAGTCCACTTGGAATGTGAAAATATCGGTTAGCGGCTGGTACTGCATGCCCAGCACCGCTATCCTGTTGGGATCATCTACATCCTCAAACAGGTGAGGGTTCTGTTGGTGATCCTCCGGGATCCCTTCTAGAACTTTAGGCTCATTAGACAACCACTTACGTAGCTCGTAGCCACCTGTCTTCAATATTTCAATCAATTCATCCCGCAGTAGGAGGGCCTCCTCAATACTTTGGGCTCCGGTGCACACGTCATCAACATACAAGTCACGTGACAGCACGGAAGCCCCACGGGGAAAGCGGATCCGTTCCCGCTCTGCCAATTCAAGCAATGATCTGATGGCGATATAGGGACTAGATTTCAAACCATACGTGTTTGTGTTGAGTTCATACACCGTCACAGGATCCTCAGGGCGCTCACGCCAGAGTATCAACTGGAATCGCCTGTCCTCAGGATGTATGACTGTCTGGCGGAACATCATCCGGATGTCCGCACCAAAAACCACTTGATGTCTTCTAAAGTTCAAGATGATGTCAATTATGTCCCTATGCAATTTGGGACCCGAATGCAAACACAGATTCAACGAAACCCCGTTCGAAGTGGGTGCGGACCCATCAAAGACAGTCCGCAACTTGCCCGTTGAGGCCTTCACCACCGCGTGGTGGGGCAAAAAATAATGCTCAGTTGAGCTCCAATCAACTCGAGCCGGAGACATGTGACCCAAATCCTCGTACTCGCGCATAAATTCAATATATTTATCGCGAAGTACGTGGTCACGCTGCATACGTCGCTCCATGGACAGCAGTCGTTTCTCCGCAAGCGCCCTACTTTGCCCTAGGCTAGGACGAGAGGCAACAAAGGGTAACCTAGTTACAAACCGACCGGAGGGCAACCTCTCCGTGGTCGATCGAAAAAGGGCTTCGCACTCAGCGTGTTCCGGATCCATCCTGGAACTCATAGGTGGCTCCTCCACCTCCCAAAACCTTTGCAAGGTCTTGGCCAAGGACGCAGATGCGACAACCGGTGGCTCCTCCGCGGTGCCATTATCAAACACAGGGCCCATCAGGGCAAAACCAAAAATCGTAGACACTGCCATCAGTGAAGACGAACCCAGAGCCTTCTGTGTACCCAACAAAATCCAACCCAATACGTCCGAGCCCAGGAGCAAGTCCACTGGGCCGGGATGAAAGACAAAGGGGTCGGCCAAATCCAGACCCGAAACCAAAGACAACACACCCGGCGGTATGTCTGTCGAGGGGTGCCAACCCGCAATGGTATCCATTACCATAGCCGAAGTCGTGATCCTCATTGTGGAGGACTTCAGCGAAGAAAAGGTGACAAGTGTCTGGCCCGTCAGACACTTCACTTGTATGCCACCAACTCCAAGAAGTGGCACAGGCGAGTCTTCCACGACTAAACCTAACTGGCGTGCCACTCGAGTGGTAACCAAACTGCTTTGAGCCCCTGAGTCCAACAGAGCTCTCAAATTAATGGCTTCCCCTACGACCCCATACGCGGACCACCGCGGTAGGGAGCAGAACCGTCCGCGGCTCTGTCCCAGCAAGGGAGCAAGCTAGTTACGGGCTCCCCACTCTCTCCAAACCAGGGGCGCGCCACTGACCCGGATAATATGGCGGGCGAGTGCACATCCGCATCTGAGGGGGGGCATAACCCGCGGCCCGGCCATACATATGGTACGGCGGGTGGTACTCCAGCCGTGGGTACTCGTGCAGCGGCGGAGAAAACCGCTGCGGCTGCATGTGTTGGGTATTGGTAACCCGCGTGGAGGGGGGTGTCCCCCCTCTCACGTCCGATCTAGGGCCCCCGCCCATGGGGGCCCTATCCGGGGCCTGGCCAGCCACATACTGGCCACGACCTTGGGGCGCGTGGTCCCGGTCCGCCAAGACCCGCGCAGGTACGCGACCTCCCTCCCGAGGGGGGGTGCGACGAGCGAAGCCGCGTCCTCCGTCCGATGGTGGAGGGCTTCGCGCAGGAGCGCCCCCGCCCATAGGGGACCCCTGCCTCAACATCCGGGTGCCATCCCCGTTCCGGTTCATGCAGAGCATCACGTGGTGCAGCCCACGGCATGCACTGCATGGTATGGCTCTGGGACAGTCACGTGCATAGTGACTGCCCAAACAGTAAAAGCAAAGTTCATGCCGCCTTGCCATGCGGCGCCGATCTTGTACTGGCAGTCTCTGCCAGTCCCTGCATTGCAGCAGGCTGTGGCCCATCCGGCCACATTGCAGGCAGTCCGCGTCCCCCGCGACTGCTGCCGTGTGTGCAACCCGCACACCAGCTCCACGCGGTGGCGGTTGCCGTCCCTGTTGGGGCCTACGTTCAGGCGCTCTGGATGGCGCTGAGTCCGTCATGGTATTCTCAGCCGCCCGTGCCTCAAACTCCAAAAACTTCACCAAGTCAGTGAATGTTGGTAGGGTGGTGCTATCCCGTTCCGCATTCTCGCGCTCAAATCGCGAGCGGATGTCATTGGGTAATTTGCCCAATACAATGTGCACCAGCAAAAAGGACCATTGGTCCACCGGCAGCCCCAGTGTGCGGAGCGCGTTACAGGCCACTGTAACGGGCGTGAGCAACTGCAGGCGCAACTGTGCCCTGTTGGCCACCTTGGGCAGGGCCATCAACTGTGCGGCGTGCGCATCCGCTAACAAACGTAAGTTTTGGTAGCGGGAGTTCAATAACTCCCAGGCCGTGTCGTACTGGTCGTCCTCCACCCGGAGGTGCTGGATGAGCGACCGCGCTTCACCCTCAAGAGTGGAGAGGAGGTAGGCCATCTTCTGGGCCTTCGACAAATCCTGTCGTGCTACGACCAGGGACTCAAACATATTTTTATATGCCACCCACTCCTCCATCCTACCCCCAAAGTGGGACAGCTGAAGGGTGGGGAGCCGACCAGTAACCGCTGGTCCTTCCTGTCTAACAGGTGTGCGAGGGGCTGGTCCGCCAGCCTGTCTCGCCCTTATTGCGGCCGCCGCCTCCACGATGTCATCGTGCAGACTCAGGATCTGGTCCAGGTCCGCCACGTGACCTGCGTAGACCTCCGGGGTAAGGTCGGCTTCGGTAAGCGCCGCCATGGCCGCTTCCGCGTTGTTCAATCGTGAGCGGAGCTGATCCGCTCTTTCCAGTATAGCGGCCTCCCTGTCCTTCCGGGACAGGAGTCCACCGGCCGTCACAAACCATCTCAATTCGTTGGCGAGTGTCGCCTTAGCATTGGGGACCTTCGCCATCGCGTCAAGTCACAAACAAAAAATAACAAAAGGTAAATAAAAAACAACAAAATCAAACAACTACACGAAGAACCGCGGTAGGTATGAGAATGGCACAAACCCGGAACGCACGGTACAAACCGCAAACAAATACAAAAAAGGTTACAAATATTCTTATACAAACAAACTAAGAAAAATCTAATAATTTTTACAAACAATTAATTATTTTTTACAAACGAACAAATAGAGGGTAGATAAACTACGCTCTGCTACCAGAAAATGTGCGCAGAGAATCCGGGCAAACGAAGCGGCGGGAAGAATTCTGTACCGGAACTTTACCGGGAAAAAACCACCGGTAAAAATAAGTACCGGGAAAAAATCTCCACGCGGCACCACGTTTGTCCGACTAGAACCTAACTTAAGCTATACGCAGACTGCTACCACCGTAACTTATATAGGGAGCTACGGGCCCTATGTACTAATAACTAACTAACTAAATTTATTATGCTACTCACCAAGTTGACTTCTTAATCCAAGTTGGGGTGTCTTCGGAGGAGGTGGTGGTTGGTCCCTAATCACCCAAACTACCCCGAGATCTCTTCCCCAGAATAAATACGTAGGTTTCTTCCAGCAGTTCCACTCGGCGACGGGATTCGGCGGCCCCAGGCAGCCACGTTTCGCATCTCACAAGAAAAAGTCACAATAACAGGTTTTTTCACAAACACAAACGTTCAATAGTTATTTAACAAAAGGAAGCTCACAATTATAACTCAAACTAACCAACAATCAACGTGGTTTTAGACAAACAGGACGCGTGACCTCTCCGCGTATTAAAATCAAACCGATATATCACAGGACAAAGGCGACCGTCCGCGACGCCATTTTACCCGAGCAATGTGAGAACCCCGAACGCCTGGTGGCGACAATAGGAAACGCCTGCGTTTCGTTTCACGCAATTATATTACAAACAGTGACAGATTGCTAGCCTATGAGTGGAGGAATCCCCAGTTTAAAGCCCTTTCCCTCGATTGACTTCACGTTACGATTATATAAATGTCAAAGCTACAAACTACTAGCATTTCGGCACGACCACTGCTGAGAAGAAATGCCGAAAGAAACTCATGAAACAGTCTTGGTCGCCTAACATGCCAGAGGGGCTATTTTTTTTTATAAACAGGGTGAATGTAAACATTGACATCATTTCTACTGGTAAAATTTCATGAATAAGAGCAACTTTTTGTATCACACCTAAATCAAAATCAAAAATTCTTGATTGAAACTTGGCCTTCAAAAGAAGGCTCTTTGTCACGTCAAAAACGAATTATTGAATCATAGTAGATGTTTGTAATATAATTGCTTGGAACGAAACGCGGGTGTTTCGCATTGCTGCCGCTAGGCGGCCGGGGTTTTCATGGCATCGCTCGGCTTGCGTCGGCGCACGACGGCCATATTAGTGCTGGTTTGGATGGCGCGCGGGGAGGTCGCGCCGTATGAAGTACCTGGTGCTAGGCGCCATTTTGTCTGAAGCCACATTGGCGTAATGGATTAGTCATTGTGATGTGTAATTGATAATTAGTTTGGATTGTACTGTTGGATTTCCATTTTGTTAAATAACTATTGAACGTTTGTGTTTGTGAAAAAACCTGTTATTGTGACTTTTTCTTGTGAGATGTGAAACGTGGCTGGCTGTTCACATCCAGCTGTTCCCGAGTGAACCTTCGGGAAGAAACCTACTTATTTATTCTGGGGAAAGAGATCTCGGGGTAGGTTGGGGGCTTAGGGACCGCATCCCCTTCCGAAGACACTCGAAGTTGGATCCGAAGATTAAGAAGATTCAGTTTGGTAAGTGCATTAATGAGTTTGTCATTGTAGCTGTTAAGTTAGGTTTATTATATAGGGCTCTGTAGCTCCCGTTATAAGCTATGGTGGTAGCAGTCTGCGTATAGGTTAAGTTAGGTTCTAGTCGGACAAACGCGGTGCCGTGTCGAGACTGTTTCGGTACTTATTTTTACCGGTGGTTTTTTCCCGGTAAAGTTTCGGTACAGAATCTTCCCGCCACTGGGTTTGTCCGGATTCTCTGCGCACAGTATATTATGTCTCAAAGCTACAAACTACTAGCATTTCAGAACGACCACTGCTGAGAAGAAATGCCGAAAGAAACTCATGAAACAGTATTGGTCGCCTAACATGCCAGAGGTGCTATTATTATCTTTATACATACACTAAATTGTGTATAGTCAATCGAAATCCGACCGAATCTGAAATCTCAAAAAAAATCAGATGTTCCATGTACAATACCACAGAACTAATATAAGTACTACCCCTGTCCCTCCCGCAATATGGCGTACCCCACACTTCACCCCCGTTCGTTTGCAGATTCTTTTTATCGAGTGTGTTATTACTAACACTGGTGTCAGATTTTATTCAAGTCGCCTAAAGGCATCTGACATGAATTTTACGACTACCGCCATCTAGTGGCAGTAGCCGTATACACACTAGTAAACTAAACAGTCCGCCAATGTGCAGGTTTCCTCACGATGTTTTCCTTCACCGGAAGCAGGTGGTGGTCTATGAGAAAACTACCATACATGAGTCAGATTGGTCTACAAACTCATGTGACACAGGTAGGATTTGAACCCGGGTCCTACCCGACCTAAGGCGGGTGTCATTACCACTTGGCCACCGCATCGCCTTTGTGTATTGGGACGCTATGACTATGAAAACGCACACATTGACGTTTACTGACGTGTTCACGGATATACAGTTTCATTTGTAGTAGTAGTAGGTATATATGACGCCCCGTATCTATGAAGTGCCCTCCCTTTGACAATACCTAACCTACTTGCTCAAAATGTATGGAATAGATTTTTTTTTATTTTTTTTTTTTAATATCAGTCGGTCCCATACAAAAAGTTGCTCATATTTATGAGTACTTTCATCAGTAGATAGGATACAAAGTTGTAGGATACAACCTGTATATCGATGGCTTAGAGTGAAAACCTCGGATGTTTCTTTTAAAAACTGTAAGGTATCCGAGGTTTTCAATCTCAGCCATCGATATGGTCCTTCGGTAAAGAGGAAACTAGATTTCACTTAAGAGCGAATGTCCTGCATTTGCCGCTGCAAGGAGAGAAGTATTGGGCTCAGACGTCCTATCTGAGGATGATCTGAGCGACATTACAATAGGGCAGTTGTTAAAATTCTGCAAAGTAACAGGTAGATTCAGTGGGTCGCCACCAACATGAGTTACCAGGTAACTCAAAACCCTATACGGGTCTCGGGGAATTGGGTGAAATGGTCCCAGAATATGTGGACTGATCACCCGTCTGGTGCTCGCGCTGGCGTCCCCATATAGTAAATAATAATAATGGTCCTTCGGTAGCTAAGGCCACCGGATGACACTTACCTCATGAACCTCATTCCTTTGAAGCTGTTAGTATCATTAGGCAACAGGCAGCATTCAGTAAATTAGCAGACGTCTTCAAAAACAGAGAAGTACCCCAAAGCTTAAAAACCCGCCTCTTCAACCAGTGTGTCCTTCCCACAATCACTTATGGTGCCGAGACATGGACTCTTACAAAAGGAACCATGTACAAGATTGCAGTTGCGCAAAGAGCCATGGAGCGAGCCATGCTCGGCATCAAATTGCAAGATCGAGTTCGCAACTTGGAGATAAGACGTCGAACGAAAGTTCAAGACGTGGTTTCCAGAGTTGCAACTTTAAAGTGGAACTGGGCTGGGCACCTGGCTAGAAGGAACGATGGAAGGTGGAGTAAAGCTATTACCGAGTGGTACCCCCGAAATGGAAAACGGAGTGTAGGGCATCCGGCAGCTAGATGGGTCGACGATGTTAAGAATATTGCTGGCAACAATTGGAGTAGGATGGCCCAGGACCGAGAAGGTTGGCGTAGACAGAAGGAGGCCTATACCCAGCAGTGGGTCACGGAAGGCTGTGGATGATGATGATGATGTTAGTATCAAGTTTTTTTTCAGTTTGTTATTGTCCAAATACAGCCCCACATAGTAAATAATAATAATAATGGTCTTTCGGTAGCTAAGGCCACCGGATGACACTTACCTCATGAACCTCATTCCTTTGAAGCTGTTAGTATCAAGTTTTTTCAGTTTGTTATTGTCCAAATACAACACTTTTAGCACAGTGTTCCTTGCGAACATACCTCTGAAAATATACAGATACAAATAAATATATATATACGGACAAATCACACAGATTGAGTTAGCCAAAGTGTAAACAAGCTATTAAAAAAATAAAAAACACGACTGACAACTCACATAGCCTATGTCACTCGGAGGAATGCAAGGAATCTAAAAATACCTCTCACATCAAAATCTTTTAAGCCGTTCAGGACTTATGGTGGAATAAAGAAACTTACATACATACATGAACTCTGAAAACATAACACTCCTTTTTAGGTCAGTCGTGTAAAAACTTAAGATATACTTTTTGCCCCAGGCAACAGCCAGTACTAACTAATATTATAAATGCGAAAGTGAGTTTGTTTGTTTGTTACCTCTTCACGCTTTATCTACTGAACCAATCTTCCTGAAATTTCGCAGACACATAGTTCGAAGTACTGAGAAGGACATAGGGTACATTTCATCCCAGGAAAAAGCACTGTTCCCGTGGAAAATTCACGCGGGCGAAGCCGCGGGTAAAAGCAAGTAAAAATGCAAAACTCACCTAGGCATGTCTGCAATCTGATTATGACTGACATTACACCAGCCTAACTTGCTCAAATCTCCAATATGGCTGCCGTCCAATTTAGTAATGTTGTTGTAGCTGAAAAATAAATATATTAAAGCCTGACCAGGAATATAAAAAAGCAATAGAACTATTTTTTTACACTGGCAACTAATATAAAAACCTATCTGTCATGTCTCCCGTCAAAGTTTGACTTTTGATCAAGGGCGGATCCAGTATTTTTATTTCTATGGGAAGGGCACCGTTTTCCTTTCTCGAGAATATTTCCGAGAATTTTTTAGTATAATAGAAAACATTTGACATGACAAAGTTAATTAGTTATCACGATCTGTGGAATTTGATATTTGCGGACAATATCAGTGTGATTAAGGGTCTTGCAGTTCCTTTATGTTATTTAAAGGATATAGTTACCATAAATCGACGATGTCACCTTAAATCTAGAATGTTACCTTAAATCTAGGATGTTACCTTAAATCTAGGATGTTACCTTAAATCTAGGATGTTACCTTAAATCTAGGATGTTACCTTAAATCTAGGATGTTACCTTAAATCTAGGATGTTACCTTAAATCTAGGATGTTACCTTAAATCTAGAATGTTACCTCAAATATAGGATGTTACCTTAAATCTAGGATGTTACCTTAAATCTAGGATGTTACCTTAAATCTAGGATGTTACCTTAAATCTAGGATGTTACCTTAAATCTAGGATGTTACCCTAAATCTAGGATGTTACCTTAAATCTAGGATGTTACCTTAAATCTAGGATGTTACCTTAAATTTAGGACGTTACCTTAAATCTAACACTTCCGTCGATCGTAACCCTTTGAATTGATTTCTTTTGAACGAAGACAATCTGTTGCCATGGAGGTCCAATGTCTTCAGTTTCTTTAGATGCTGTAACAAAAAAAAAATCCTCGGTCGGGTCATAACGAAATATCATTTTCAGATTGACCTGGATCTTGGATGTTTACTGTTTATCTATTTGTTATAAAATATAGTAAAGGGAGACATTAGGAGCACCCATAACCGGAGAGCATGTATGAAGGTAGTGATGAGTGTAGAGGAAGCGAGATCTGTAAGGATCGTAGCAAGTGGACATCGCTAGTCTCTGCCTACCCCCACGGGAAAAAGGCGTGATAATATGTATAAAATTTAGTATCGTTGAGTTAGTATCCCATAACACAAGTCTCGAACTTACTTTGGGGCTAACTCAATCTGTGTGATTTTACCTATATATTTAATCAAACACTAATTTGTATTTTGTTTACTATTTAAGAAGTATTAAATCAAGCGTGTATGCAGAGTGTTAGGAAATGGTTAAGAAGGGGTGGCGGCTTGCATCCGCCCCATTAAAAAAAAAGAGAAAGGAAATATGGCAGATACTTTTTTGGATTTCTTGTGGATCTCCGATGCAGTTAGTACTAAGTCCTGTTCGCATGGAATTTTTTCACCTTATCTAATTTCTATATGAGAGTACTTTAATATGGGAGATGGTCAATTTTGTAACCAAAATCACTCTAATAGACGAAGAAGAAGAAGAAGAAGAAGAAGAAGAATAAGAAGAAGAAGAAGAAGAAGAAGAAGAAGAAGAAGAAGAAGAAGAAGAAGAAGAAGAAGAAGAAGAAGAAGAATATAATAAAGAGGAAGTGTTTGTAAGTTTGTGATTGTTTGTAGTGGGTAATCTTCGGAACTACTGAACCGATTTCAAAAATTCTTTCATCAATAGAAAGCTACATACCTAAGTGAAATAGGCTACAATTTTTGTACGTACCTCGCGAGCGAAACCAGTGCGAAGCGCTAGTAAATAAATAGAATTTATTTTTCATCAATTATCAAGTTCAATAGAAAACTTACCTGAAAAGTGTCCTCATGGAACTCGGCAATAAGTCCATTTGTCAAATGTAACCTCTCCAAGCGACCAACGAATTCACTCCCAGCCAAAATGTCCTTGGCCAACTTAGTCATTTGATGACCGTCAATTGACAAGATTGTCAGGTTGCTTAGTATCTGAAAAGTATACATTATAACAAGCTAATTATTAAAAAATAAAAAACACGACTGACAACTCACATAGCCTATGTCACTCGGAGGAATGCAAGGAATCTAAAAATACCTCTCACATCAAAATCTGTTCAGCCGTTCAGGACCTATAGTGAAATAAAGAAACTTACATACATACTTACATGAACCCTGAAAACATAATACTTACTCCTTTTTTGGTCAGTCGTGTAAAAACTACTCAGGATTATCATTTAATACTAGCTTTTGCCCGCGGCTTCGCACGCCTGAATTTCCCACGGGACCAGTGCTATTTCCCGGGATAAAAGGTACCCTAAGTCCTATGTCCTTCTCAGTACTTCTAACTATGTGTGTACGAAATTTCAGGAATATTGGTTCAGTAGATAAAGCGTGAAGAGGTAACAAACAAACTCACTTTCGCATTCATAATATTAGTTAGGATTTACTACGCCAGACGACGCTAAAAAAATTGTGTTAAGAGCACGGGGTCCCAACTAGATCATCTGTCAAAAGTAACCATAAAATGGCCATAGATGGCGACATCGGAATGAATTAATACTTCATACTTTGATTTCACGCCATCTATTGAGAAAATACGAACTTTACATCATTTATTAAGGACGAACATGGTCAGTGAAGTGTGCTTTTCATATATTTTGTTCCAGCTCAGTGCTGCCCTCTAGCGGTAATTATACGAATAAAAAATAGCCAACTGATATTTTCTACTTAGAGGCGTATTTTCATTGTATGGGAGTGTGCATCTGTACTAGCATCCTACTAAATATCCTCTCTCTGTCAGCCGAAAGATGTCCACTGCTGGACAAAGAACTAATATCCTACTATTAATATAATTGCAAAAGTTTGGATGTAAGTTTGTGAATTTGTGAGGATATTTGTTACTCAAAATATACTGGACTGATTTCAATGAAATTTGGTACACGGGTAGAAAAACACCGGGAATAGCATATAGAGTACTTTTTACCCCGAAATTTCCACGGGAGCGGATATTATCTGTGGGTAAGAGGAAAATTACCTTGAAAGCCTCCTTAGGGAACTCCGTGATTCTCGTATTGACCATCCTGAGTTCCTGCAAGGTCCGGTTGACCCCAGCGAATGCGTATTTGTCAATGGTTTTAATCGGAGTGTCCTCTATGTGCAGGACTCTTATTGTGGACCTGTGTAGGAGGGGGCCGAAGAGATGAGCTGAAAAGCAGAAAATATTATCAGAAATCAGAAATTTTTTATAGAAACTTGGCCTTCAAATAAGGCTCTTTTTCACGTCAAAAACTAATTATATAATCATAGTATACTAGCTTTCGCCCGCGTGAATTTCCCACGGGAACAGTGCTTTTTCCCGGAATGAAAAATACCCTATGTCCTTCTCCGTACTTCCAGCTAAGTGTATGCGAAATTTCAGGAAGATTGGTTCAGTAGATAAAGCGTGAAGAGGTAACAAACAAACTCACTTTCGCATTTATAATATTAGTTAGAATTGTCTCAAAGCTACGAACTACTAGCATTTCGGAACTACTACTGCTGAGTAGCATCATAACCAATGGGTCTGACAAACGTTTTTTACTTTATATGCCAAAAAAATCTACAAAAAATTACGAGAATAACGGTGTTTTTACTTTTTTCATATCTTAAAAAATGGCTGATATATTTACGATCAAAGTTCGTATTTCCGACTGTAGGTTTTTAAAAACGCGGGCGGGCGCTCACAAGCCGCTGACGTCATAACCTTGCTCACTCGCCAGACACGCTCCCGTACGCGCGCCGCTGTGTAGTAAAAATTAAAATTATTAAGTTCTTTGTGGTAAAATGGGAAAAAGATACTGTATTGTGCCTTTATGTTCCAATTCAACAGTTAAAACACCAGATAAACTCTTTTTTAATGTGCCGGTGGACCCGAAAATAAGGAAAAAGTGGATGACAGCCATAAAAAGAGTCGATTCAATAGGGCCTAAAACTAAAGCGCACTGTTGTGAAGACCATTTCGATGTGTTTATCCTTTACTTTCGATCGTTTAAATAGGTATACACTAGTCTATACCTATGTTAATAGCCCTGACGAAACTTTATTATTAATAGGTACCTACAAAATGTACTTTTTTAATCAAATATTAGAACGGCTTAATCGATTTTGATAAAACATGTCTACTACTAATAAAAAAAAAAATTAAAACGCATCGATCATATAGACAGACACACATAGCGGTCAAAGCTCTCTTTTTGCGACGGACGTTAATAAATCTATACTAATATAATAAAGCTGAAGAGGTTTTTGTTTGCGTGAACGCACTTGACCGATTTATAAAAATATTTGATCGTTGGATAGGTACGTTATCTCTGTCATATATTTGAAGCTTCTACACCACGGCAAAAGCAACATTTATTGGTCTTTCATTATGGTGTAAGTCAAAAAATGTTACAACACATGGGACGAAACCGCCCTTTCTCCTATGCGGCCCGCAAGTTGATCAGCACTGATTTCTTAAAAACGTATTTTTATTAAAAAAAAATCGTTGATGTAAACAAAGGTAGGATATTGAATAAAATTTATCAAAAATATCTAGGCATAATACTTATTAACAGGTAGGTATTTGCCTACTTAGAAAACTAATACCTATATAGGTAGATACGTAAATACCTACTAGTACTTCTATTCTGTATATGGGTAAATAGTGGCATTTTATTTAAGTTTATACCTACTAGGTAATAAACACAAAATAATCATCAACAACCTCGAAATGTTGATTGGAGTACCTACCTAGGTAGGTACTGTATTTTTACCGGTCCCATAATAAAAACAGCAAATGAAACTCTCATAGGTAGGTAGGTACTTTCAGTTAGGTTTGAACAAATACCTACCCAAGAATAGGTGTTACAACATACATACCTTTTTAACTTTATTCCTCGAATTTCGGCAGCCGTAAAATCCTGATTATTTATGAAATATTGTGCCACCATCAAACTATCCACTCTTGGCAGATTGTCTGATTGACCTTTAAGAAAACCTTCTTCCATTCTGCACACACACTTCACGTTTCACTTTAGTCACACACACACACTAGGGACGCAAACTTTATATTAATACTGTACTTATATTAATAAATTTCAAACAAAACGAAACAAGACGCGAGTAATTTAGTAGGGTCATCGATAGAGATGGGCGCTTGGATAAATTTCCGGAAGGTAAAAATGGGAAAGAATGGGTAGAATTGGTAAAAATTAATTTATACCCATTTATACCCGATATTTTTTATTTATACCGGGAAGAAATTAAAATGAAAGTAAATTATCCTTATTTTCTTTAATACTGATAAAATAATAATTAAAGTATAAATATTAGGTGTGTTTTGATTATAAGGAAGATAAATAACTAGTTGTTTTCGGTTCAAATATAAAAAAAACATAAACAACAGATTTAAAATCATATGTATTCAAATAATATTTTGAAAATAATGATGCATTTTTAGTATATGGCTGTTTAAAGTAGAAAATCAAAACATCTTCAGTTGTATTATAGACTAACTTTTGCCCGCAGCTTCGCCCGCGTGAATTTCCTTCGGGAACAGTGCTTTTTCCCGGGATGAAAAGTATCCTATGGCCTTCTCAGTACTTCTAACTATGTGTATGTGAAATAGGAAGATTGGTTGAGTAGATAAAGCGTGAAGAGGTAACAAACAAACTCACTTTCACATTTATAATATTAGTTAGGATTTGGAGGTAACTTCGCAATATTTTTCTATCGAGAAAATTTTATGCAAGCGTGTTTTTGAGAGAGTTAGTAATTAAATTCCATAACGACCGGTCCTGCGCTGCCCGCATCCGGTCGTTATGGAAATCCTTGGGGGAGGCCTTTGTCCAGCAGTGGACGTCTTTCCTCTGACAGAGAGAGAGAGTGTAATTAAGTTGGCTGACATTCGTGTAAGGCGGGCCTTACGATTCGATGATCGCCTAGCCGTTCAATAGAACTTGGCAATCTTGGCAAACTTCAATTGGCAAACTTGTTCGTCGCCCCGGCATAACATTTATCGTCTAAAACCAGTTGGCTGCGAATGAGTCAGAATAAAGATACCTATATCTTGTCAGGTCTTTTTGTAACCAAAACGTAAATTGTACACTTTATAAGTACTTTTATACACAGTACTTAATTTAAAAACTAAATATGTGCTTATTTCATAATAAATCTTAACGATATATTGTAAAATATCGTAATTACAAACATTTTAATTGATTTTAATTTTTTCCCGGTATAAATTAAAAATTCCTGGGAAAATATGGGTATAAATGGATAAATTTCCGAGTCTCGGAAATTTATCGGGTAAATGCCCATCTCTATCATCGAACCATACTGATAGCCGCCTGCCGCGATCGCGGCGCGGTGAACAAGGGTGTGACGTCATCGCGTTAGCTCCCGTTATTTCGGAAATTAAAAAAGGGCCTAAACTTCTCGTAGTTATAACTTCGGAAATACTGGATGTATTGAAGTGAAATAAAAACTATTGTAATGTACATGATCTACGCTCCAATTTTAGGTATATTTCATAGTAATATTTTGACCCTTTTGTGTTCTCCATTGTTATTTATAACACAAAATACATATGTAAAAGTACAATGGGCTGTCTTAATGCAACATTATCTACCAGTTTACCTTGTTATGTCCCATAATGTAAGAATTCCTTATCCTCACATAGGTATTAGGTATTATAATATGCTATAGGAACTGTTATAGGATAGTTGGTCCTAAGTTAGGAGCACTATAACAATATAGGACTCCTAACTCGTCGGTCAAAAAAAAACTAGTTGGCTGTCTAGTTTGATAAATTTATAACAATGATGAGTGTTCCTATTCATAAATCCATACTAATATTATAAATGCGAAAGTCTGTCTTTTACGCTTTCACAGGAAAACCGCTGAACCAATTTTGATAAAATTTGCTATATCCCAACTGTACTACGAGCAAGAAGCTAGTTAAAGATCCGAATTCAAAGGCATTTTTTTTCAAAACTCTATTCCTAATGGGCTGAATTGGGTATAAGTTTGTAACTAAAAACTAATTATATAATCATAGTATATTATGTTTCAGAGCTACAAACTACTAGTATGAAAAAAAACACATGAAATACTTTATGGTCAAAGTCAAATTTTTTTATTGAAACTTGGCCTTCAAAGAAGGCCCTTTTTCACATCGATAACTAATTATTTAATCATAATATATTATGTCTCAAAGCTACAAACTACTAGCAACTATGGGCAACAGCTAGTACAATATACTTACAGATTTTACATTGATACAGCAGCAATCTCTCAATAGGCTGTCCAAGCCCTGCCAAGTTCCCGATTCCCACACTCAACACTGCCAGCCCAGCATTCTCACACCGCACATACAAGCCTGCGTCTGTCCCGTTCTCGCACACGCATGGATGCAATAGCTGCGTCTCTTTCGGACACGGATATCTGGGGCCGGGAGGTATGTACTCAGAGTGTGTGTAGGCAAGCAGTGTTGCGATGGTGAATATTATGAGTGTTGCCATGGTGGTAGGTTATTGATCTGAAAAATATGGTGTTCTATTTTTACTTTAACAATTAAATGATCTGTAGAAATGTACCAAAAAATTATTAAATTAATATAAAATGAATGAAGTAATAAAAATTATGTCCTGACAGTCAGTAAGCCTTTAGAACTAATAAGGCAAAAAACATTTTTAGCAGCTGACAAATATAGATCCTTAAAAAAATTATGGTAAGGGCAAGTACTTATATGTATTCTGTGGTAAGGGTTACTATACTAAAACAGATAATTAAAATATTATAAACCCTTATGACACTGACCAACTTTCCAAAAACATATCAAGGAAAATGTGAAGGAATTTG
Organism: Ephestia elutella; assembly: GCA_018467065.1. Lineage (NCBI taxonomy): Eukaryota > Metazoa > Arthropoda > Insecta > Lepidoptera > Pyralidae > Ephestia > Ephestia elutella. Next base: position 1,564,380 of record CM031565.1, read on the forward strand.
ATGTTTTGTATATATTTTCTGTATTTCAATAGGTAGGTACCTACCTGTATGGAGAAAGTCTTTACAGTTTGTCCTTGTCAAGATTTCTTTATCAAAAACTTTACTAAAAAGGTATTGAATTGAAATATGCATCAGTTTTAGTATTTTTTATTATTTATCAAAAAGAATAAAGAAGAAAAATCTAACCAAGGCAATAACATTTCAAGAGTACGAACTTAATGAAGAGATATAAAAACCTGTTTTGAGAAAAAAGAGTGAACGAAGTTTAAATACATCATGATATGGATTAATAATTAGCAAAGCAATCGTTTGTATCGTTATAGCATGATTGATAAAATCATTTGCAAAAGTTGACCCAAGTTCGACGTAAATAAACTACTTTCACTTAAGAAAAAACTAGTTTTAACGCGTTACCTGCAAGTAATTCCTAACTGACGTTGAATTACAGCAAATCTTGTAATTGTTGGCTTCTTTTCAGTATTTGCAACATAATAATTATACGAGAATCACGCAATTTTATTCTTAGGAAAATTTATACATCTTACCAATACCAACCACTTCATCAACACTTCATGGTCAACCAACCAACACCACAAATTAACTATAGTAGGTACCTACAGTACAGTAGGTACGCGGCCGAACGTATGACGTATGTCAGTTTGACAATAATAGTGATGTACCTAAACACGAGTCGATATGATTATTTGATTTTACGTAAAACAAATCCAAATAGAATATGTAATTATTTTTATTAATCAGAAGTCTGAACCATCAATGTACATAACTGTCATAGTCACTAACATGGATAATAAGTTCATAGTTAATAAAATATTATCTACTCTGATGTCACGGTTCGATAGGATTGCGTGAAATCTTGTATTTCCCTCTTTCCATATTTATTTGTATTGCTTTAATGTTATTTTGTTTTTTTTTTTTATAAGTGCAATAATTGTTATACTCAGCTTTTAAAAATCAATAACAAACCTTATTCAATAAATAAATCTAATTTGTGCCATTTCGACTCGAGATGATGATGATGATGATTAAATAAATCGGATAATGAGCGATTTTTCTGACAGCTATTTAAGAAAAAAAAATCAGTACAAAAAAGTCTCAACAGATAGCGTTTTATGAAAGCCGAGTCGTAATAATGGCTGAACCCATATGGTGCGCTTTTACTTTTCAACCAGAGGCAGAAAAAAAAATCACATAACAGTTTGACAGTTGCACAAATCACAATATAGATACTTTTTAGTTTTTTTTTTTTACTAAGTTTTTTTTTTTTATGCCAATCCCGTGGATTTTTTGCTTTTTGTATGGAATTTTTGCTCTCGGCTTTTACTAAGCGCCATCTATGAAGTCATTTGGAATTATTTCCTTTTTTAATTTGTGTCACGGAAAATCCCTCATTAATCGATGTATCGGGTTTTTTTATATTTTCTCTATCGAATTATTGTGATGCAAGTAGGTACTACATTTCCGCGCATAGATTTAAAAATCAAAAAATTAGAAACTTCTTGGGCTTGACCCTGATGAAGGTAGAAACATACTAGGCCCACGTACGCAAATGCGTAGTGTACGTGGGACTAGTGTGCACACCAACTCTCCCACGTCGCGTCGCATAGCGTGCACGCTATGCGACGCGACGTGGGAGAGTTGGTGTGCACACTAGTCCCACGTACACTACGCATACTGAAGTCAGAATCGTTGTTCGTCTCCCATTTTTACACGGTTGACCAAAAAGGAGTGTAATGTTTTCAGGCTCTTGATTCTACAAATTACAAACGTAGATGTCGTGCCCCAGTTGTGTCTCAAAAGCCAAAGAAATCGAAATAAAACATAGAAGTCTTACAGAGATCTTGTCTCTTTATTTCAATTTCTTAGGCTCTTGAGACACAATTGAGACAATAATTAGCTTGTGTTTGTCACTGTTTGTACTCATCCCATCGCCACAAACATAAATTCATGACTGACGCACTGCGAACATAAGTTCCTAGAAACACACTGGGTCTACGTGTGTGATGGCGTATGATTATCCCCTCCACCTTCCCACGCCGATATGGATCGACCGACAGATCTTATGTTGCGTGGGACGCGTGTGTAGCGTCGCGTAGGATAAGTATGTTTCTGATTCAACTGTTTCCATACAAAATCAAGAGTCCAGATTTCATAATACGTAGCTTGCTTTGCGTACGTGGGCCTAGTGTGTCTCTACCTTGACACCTGTCATACGGGAGTGAAGGTAGAGACACACTAGGGGCCCTATTTTTGAAAGTGTGACTCACCAAAAATGCGTGAGCCGAATGATTTTTCATTCGATATCAATTATTCCGTATTTTTGAATTGTCTATGTCGAATAATTCGCAACGAGTGGTCTAGTCCGCTCGTTTTCGTATGATTTGGTAGTCGAACGATTTTTACGTCAAAATGTCGAATGACATAGACAACCGGATACGGATATAGATAGAGTCAATTAGAATTTTCATTTTTGCGTTCCTTTTAACGCTTACGTTCTCTTTGATTGAAAATTTACGGACATTTTTTTTACGATTCGTTACCGATTCGATTTTCGGTACGTAAAATGGAGCAGAAATTGTTTCTCGCATTATTTTCATATCACTGGCAACATTGCTATACGAGTGATTTCAAAAATACTATTTTTATGCTTTTAGTGACATATTAAGACGAGTGCGACATAATATTCTATTCGTTTTCGGCGGTATGTCACACTTTCAAAAATAGGGCCCTAGGCCCACGTACGCAACGCCACGCAACGCACGCTATGCGACGTGGGAGAGTTAGTGTGCACACTAGTCCCACGTACACTACGCATATTGACGTCAGACTCGTTGTTCGTCTCCCATTTTTACACAGTTGACCAAAAAGGAGTGTTATGTTTTTAGGGTTCATGTATGTATGGTTTGTATGTATTCAAGGTATTTTTAGATGCCTTGCATTTCTTCAAGTATCATAGGTTATGATAAAATGTGATCAAACTTATCGAGTGGGATATAAAAATGAAGGACTTTAAAAGGCGACTTAAAAAAGGGTATAATGTAAACGCTCACCAGAAATATTTTTTGAATCCTCAGCCTAAGTACCAAATAAATTAAATGACACCAAAAAAAATAAAATGCCTTCATAAAGAGGGTCCTAAAATATACTACATTATAGTCCAAAATAAATAAACAGACATCAGAATAATTGCATGCATTGTTCAAATATTCTTTTTGCTTCCTAAAATGGATATATGATCACCAAATAATGTCATACATAAATTTTAATATTAATACCTAAATCCATACTACAAATTCGATTGACTGTCATTCAAAAGTAATAAACTGAACCCAGATTACTTTAATGAAAGACCAACGGCGAATCCAGGATTTTGGGGGGGGCGGGTACAGGGACCGTGGCGGACTATGCATGTTGGGGGGGGGGGGGGGAGCAACAAATTGCTTGCTCTCACTGCGTCACTGTAGGACCACATTTGCAAAAAATCAAGAAATAAACCGGATGGGCAGAAAAAATTCTGTTATTCCTTTTTGATATGCACTGTTATGGAATTTTCTCTCCACAGTAGGGACACAAAAAACAGTCTGGGGGGCACGTTTCTGTTATTTCTTAATTTGATATGCACTGTCATGGAATATCCCTCCACAGTAGGTACACGAAAAAGCGCAGTCGGGGTGGGGGGGGCATGAACTGCTAGTTTGATGACAAGAATAATTTTACTTGCTACTTTAACTTAATTAACAATACTTAACTTACTTTAACTTAATTAATATTATTATTTTAACTTAATGTTTTTAGTACCATTAAAATAAAACGATTATTTTCATATTACCTTTGATTTTTTATTTCCCAGTGAAATATATATTTGCTATGTTCTCATATTTTAACTTATTTCATTTAACAATAAAGAAGTAACATATGTTTGAGAACCGCATTCTAAAATTTGCTATTTAAAAAAATATTCGATCGATCGTCTGCTTTTTTACATCAGCAAAAATTACCAAATTGAAACTCGATACAAAAAATATTGGTATTATCTATTTGGTGACAATATGACATATTTGTTTAGAAATGCAATTAAAAGGTATGCATATATTTTTAAGGCATTGATTAAAAATAAAAATGATATCCTTTTTATAATATTTTGGGAAACACCATTTGGTGATCATTTATCCGTTTTGGTGAGCGTTTCGAATTTTATTGGTAGTGAAATTAATACATTTTTGGTAGGCGTTTAAACACAAGCCCTTAAAAAATGTATATAACTTATATGTTTTGTGTACTTTTTGTTGTATAAGTTGTCTGTGGTGTTTTTAATTTTTTTAATAATTTTAATTATTAGCTTGTATTTGTACACATCCCAACGCAACAAAGTCCAGGCCCTTGATTCTACAAATTACAAACGTAGATGTCGTGCTTCAGTTGTGTCTCAAACGCCAAAGAAATCGTAATAAAACATAGAAGTCTTACAGAGATCTTGTCACTTTATTTTAATTTATTTGGCCCTTGAGACACAATTGAGACACGATATCGACGTTTGTAATTAGTGGAATCGGCCCCCAGATTTCATAATGCGTAGCGTGCGTTGCGTACGTGCGTGGGCCTAGTGTGTCTCTCTCTACCTTTAAGGTTTCGGGTTTCGGCCCGCCGAGAACTAGGGTGAACTAGGGTCTCGGCTCTGCAGGCCGAAACACGAACCCGAAGTTTTAATGCTAGCGCTTCACATTGCTATTCGGTGTTTGCGTTTTTGTTCGGCTTTGTTCGCTATATTTCGTGTCGAAGTCCGAATATAGCGAATACACCGTCTACACATCGTTCATGAATAGCGAATATGCCGAACATATACGAATATTTTTGCTATAGTAGAAACTCATCGAACGCAAAGATGGACGTATTGACTACAGCAGCGGCTTATTATTTCCATCGGGCCAATTACCAGTACATATATGTTATGCGAACATAAAAACAAAGTCGTCAAAAGGCGCTGGTGGATGATAACAATTCATTTATATTAAATATGCAGCCATCTAAGAATCTCGCTTTTTTTTAAGCTCTTTTATAGTGCCTGTATATTCCAGGCTCTTCTTAATACTATTCCATGCGTCAATAACTTTGCTTCTGTTTTTATGAGATGCATGTTGCGGGTCCCATATGCAGGGATGCATTTGATAATATTCTAAAAATCTCATGACCATGTCATTTGACCAATCCATCATGGCGCGATCGAGCTGTAAATAAACCTATGAAATAAACTAAGTAAACAAACACGTCCGTCGTTGTCGCGCACCGCTTACTACTGGGCGAGCGATGTGTGGACGGCAAACGAACATATTCGGCATATTCGCAATCCTTTGATATGTGGCAAAAAACCGACAAGCGGCGGATCGGGGTGTTCGTGTATTCGTCTGAAGAATAGGCAAATATAGACGAAGAGACTCCTCACATCGTCGTATTTGGGCGAATAAGACAAATACGCAAACACGAATAGCGATGTGTGGTCCCAGCATTAGAACTACTACCTAGTTCTGGTGGCTCTTCACATCGCTATTCAGTGTTCGCGTTTTTGTTCGGCTTTGTTCGCTATATTCGTGTCGAAGTCAGAATATAGCTAATGCTGGCGCTTCACATCGCTATTCGGTGTTCGCGTTTTTGTTCGGCTTTGTTCGCTATATTTCGTGTCGAAGTCCGAATATAGCGAATACACCGTCTACACATCGTACATGAATAGCGAATATGCCGAACATATACGAATATTTTTGCTATAGTAGAAACTCATCGAACGCAAAGATGGACGTATTGACTGCAGCAGCGGCTTATTATTTCCATCGGGCCATACCAGTATATCAGTATATGTTATGCGAACATAAAAACAAAGTCGTCAAAAGACCACGGAGAAGGCGCTGGTGGATGTTAACAATTCATTTATATTAAATATGCAGCCATCAAAGAATCTCGCTATTTTTAAGCTCTTTTATAGTGCCTGTATATTCCAGGCTCTTCTTAATACTATTCCATGCGTAAATAACTTTGCTTCTGTTTTTATGAGATGCATGTTGCGGGTCCCATATGCAGGGATGCATTTGATAATATTCTTAAAAATCTCATGACCATGTCATTTGACCAATCCATCTTGGCGCGATCGTGCTGTAAATAAATCTATGAAATAAACTAAGTAAACAAACACGTCCGTCGTTGTCGCGTACCGCTTACTACTGGGCGAGCGATGTGTGGACGGCAAACGAACATATTCGGCATATTCGCAATCCTTTGATATGTGGCAAAAAACCGACAAGCGGCGGATCGGGGTGTTCGTGTATTCGCGTATTCGTCTTGTTCGTGAAGAATAGGCAAATATAGACGAATAGAGCCTCCTCACATCGTCGTATTTGGGCGAATAAGACAAATACGCGAACACGAATAGCGATGTGTGGTGCCAGCATAATACACCATCTACACATCGTTCATGAACAGCGAATATGCCGAACATATACGAATATTTTTGCTATATGTTGAGGATGTAAATCCTCTATGGTAGATTTATTTTTCTCTTTGATCTTGACATGTAAAATAGATGGTTGTTATTTTTTACGTCTAAAAAGAATATACATATTTTTTCCCAAGTCCTTGGTTTATTCTTTGTAAATTCAACCAACCAAGAGCCTCACAGCTCCAACACTATAGTAGAAACGCATCGAAAGCAAATATAGACGTGTTGCCTGCAGCAGCGGCTTATTATTTCGATTGTGCCATTCACCAGTACATGTTATGAGCACATAAAAACAAAGTCGTTAAAAGACCACGGAGAAGAAGAGCTTTTTTTTATTGTGCCTGTATATTCCAAGAACTTCTTAATACTATTCCATGCGTCAATAACTTTGCTTCTTTTCTGTTGTGAGAGACGTATGTTGCGGGTCCCATTTGATAATATTTTAAAAATCTCATGACAATGTAACAATGTCATTTGACCAATCCATCTTGGCACGATCGAGCTGTAAAGAAACTCTGTAAACACGTCTGTCGTTGTCGCGCACCGAACTCTACTGGGCGAACGATATGCTGGCGCTTCACATCGCTATTCGGTGTTCGCGTTTTTGTTCGGCTTTGTTCGCTATATTTCGTGTCGAAGTCCGAATATAGCGAACACACCGTCTACACATCGTACATGAATAGCGAATATGCCGAACATATACGAATATTTTTGCTATAGTAGAAACTCATCGAACGCAAAGATGGACGTATTGACTGCAGCAGCGGCTTATTATTTCCATCGGGCCAATTACCAGTATATGTTATGCGAACATAAATACAAAGTCGTCAAAAGACCACGGAGAAGGCGCTGGTGGATGTTAACAATTCATTCATATTAAATATGCAGCCATCAAAGAATCTCGCTTTTTTTTAAGCTCTTTTATAGTGCCTGTATATTCCAGGCTCTTCTTAATACTATTCCATGCGTCAATAACTTTGCTTCTGTTTTTATGAGATGTATGTTGCGGGTCCCATATGCAGGGATGCATTTGATAATATTCTAAAAATCTCATGACCATGTCATTTGACCAATCCATCTTGGCGCGATCGAGCTGTAAATAAATCTATGAAATAAACTAAGTAAACAAACACGTCCGTCGTTGTCGCGCACCGCTTACTACTGGGCGAGCGATGTGTGGACGGCAAACGAACATATTCGGTATATTCGCAATCCTTTGATATGTGGCAAAAAACCGACAAGCGGCGGATCGGGGTGTTCGTGTATTCGCGTATTCGTCTTGTTCGTGAAGAATAGGCAAATATAGACGAATAGAGCCTCCTCACATCGTCGTATTTGGGCGAATAAGACAAATACGCGAACACGAATAGCGATGTGTGGTGCCAGCAATATGTGTGGACGGCAAACGAACATATTCGGCATATTCGCATTCCTTTGATATGTTGCAAAAAACCGACAAGCGGCGGATCGTGGTGTTCGTGTATTCGTATATTCGTCTTGTTCGTGAGAATAGGCAAATATAGACGAACAGAGCCTCTTCAGATCGTCGTATTTGGGCGAATAAGACAAATACGCGAACACGAATAGCGATGTGTGGTGCCAGCATAAAAATTCGGGTAGTCGTCATGTACTTGCATGATGGACTATGTAGTCAATAGACAAAATATTACATGCAGTGTGACTGTTTGTTAAAATACCAAAATAATGTGCTGTCAGTACTAAAAATCCGGCCAAGTGCGAGTCAAACTCGCGCAACGAGCGTTCCGTACACGCATAGCATCTCACATTATAGCTCTAACTAGTTTCAACTACAAACTTAACTTTGCAGTTCGATCCCTAAGATTCATACTACATTGAGCGCAAAAATAAATTTGTGACGCTTTTTTTTTAGACTTCCAACAACATAGGTATTTACATAGTGTTAGACCTTGATTTTTGCCAAATTTCATAATTTTTGGGTCAACAGAACCCCATAGGTTCTGATTGCTGGCTGAAATCACAAAATATGCGAAAATTCGCAACATTTTCGTTAATATCTTTTGATCGTGTTGACGTATAATTTTGATTTTTTATTCTTAAAGATTCCATGGATCCGAGTATTCGATATTAATTTCAACTTGATACCTTTATGCGTTCCTGAGAAAAAAAGTGTGACAGACGGACAACAAAATGATCTTATAAGGATTCCGTTTTTGCCTTATGATGTACGGAACCCTAAAACGGGCCAAGTGCAAGTCAAACTCGAACACCGAGGGTTCCGTACACGCAAAGCATCTCACATTATAGCTCTACCTAAAAGACAAAAAACAAAGTTAACTTTGCAGTTCGATCCCTAAGATTCATACTGAATTCAGCGTAAAAATAAATTTGTACCGTAAACTGCTGCAACTTTACATACCATACACTACCATACACATATTTGCCTCTCTCTCTCAGCCGAAAGACGTCCACTGCTGGACAAAGGCCTCCCCCAAGGATTTCCATAACGACCGGTCCTGCGCTGCCCGTACATATTTGCCTATTTCATTTGAATTACGATGTATCGCATTCCCTTGCCTTATTGTCAACGAGTTGAATTTTATTAACTAGCTTTTACTCGCAGCTTCATCCGCGTGAATTTTGCTTGCATTATGCTTACAAATTTTATATTATAATCATTTTTTTAGAATCATTGTAAAGGGGTTGTTGCACAAATGTATGGGGAGCCGGCTATATCATAAGCACCTATCTGAACTTTTCATTTTTGGGTCAGTATCAATGCCTTATAAGTAAATCCGATAAATTCATAGCCTTTCTATGGTACATATATTATGAACAAAATCGTAATGAAGGTTAGGCGAGTTCCGCCAAAATGGCCGACATCCATTATGATTTGACGTTGACGCGCTTCATTTGACAGTTCCGATTTCCAGTGCGTAAAATGTGCTTTTATTACATACGTGCCCGCGGGAAAGAATTGTTTATTTTATTTATTATTCATGTGAAATACACATATGTTTTGTGATATCGCATGTAACATGTGTTTGGAACATTTACTTTAATTATTTTTTTAAAATATAATGAAAATATCGAGCATTGTATCTGATTTTCTGTATCATAATTTCTGAACATACGTACGGGCGCCATGTCAGTATCGCCATTATACGATATTAAGCGATTATGAAAGTATTTTTGTACCATAACAAGATCACGAAAAAACAAATATATGATGGTCTTAATCGGTTTTTGATATTATTTCTGATTTTTGGGGAACTGCTCATGATATAGCCTGCTATGCAACATGCCCTTTGTAAAACAAAATTCAAATATTGTTTGTAGAAATAATTGTAAAAGAGGTTCAACACTTTGTATACTTCTACAATCAAAAATTAAGATAAAAAATGATTGTTGATTATAAATAATGAGAAATTATTGCCAAAAAGCATTAAAATTGTGATTTTTTTTATTGAATGAAGCCATCTGTTTTTTTTTTCTTTTATAAAAAAAGTATTAATAGTCATCTGTATTATTTGGGACAGCCCTATAGTCAATGACTTTTTTGTATGGAAAGCCTGTAGAAACTGCTACAACTTGGCCTAGTAGCTGTAATAAAAAAATTATAGAGTTATATTGCATTGATTAAACTGGCAGGTACAGGTAGGTTGCCCCATGCACATGAAAAAAAATGAACGGAAACGATAAGTTCAATAAGGATCGAGTTATCATTCTAGGCAAACTTGTGTCTTTTACATACAACTTTGCCTACGACTTTGAGCTCTTGTAATCCAGAAAATTGGTGTAAATTAATAAGATTTGGGGTCTCAATGGCAAGCCGGTATGTCTGTCTTCCATTTGAAAATAATTGAAAGTCAAAATTATAAATAGGTTCCGAGCATGGAAGTAGTAAATACTTTACAAAGTACTTACTACTTCCATGGTTCCGAGACAATCGCAAAAAACTTCAAATTCCGTGCAAAGTTGCAGCAGTTTACGGTAACACTTTTTTTAGACTTCCAACAACATATTTACAATTTTCAGATTTATTCCTGTATAAGTACTGTTAGACCTTGCTTTTTGCCTAATTTCATAAATTTAGGTCAACTGGAAGTACCGAAAATGTTGCGAATATTTGCATATTTTGCGATTTCAGATAGCAATCAAAACTTCTCGTAGACCTAAAATTATGAAATTAGGCAAAAAGCAAGGTAAACAGGAATAAATTTGAAAGTTGTAAATATGTTGTTAAAAGTCTAAAAAAAGCGTCAAAAACTTATTTTTGCGCTCGATATAGTATTAATCCTAGGGAACAAACTGCAAAGTTAAGTTTGTTTTTGAAATTAAATGGTCTTTTAGTTGGAGTTATAATGTAAAATGCTGTGCGTGTACGGAACCCCCAGTGCGCGAGTTTGACTCGCACTTGGCCGGTTTTTATTTCTGGTCAGGATTTAACTTGTATCGACCTATTCTACATAATAATTTATTATTATAATCAAAGATTATCAACAATACAAGTTTTTATTCTTAATATCGTGTACGTATAATTTATAGTAATATCAACGTTCAATGTAAAATAGAAAAGCGTCTATAACCATTGCCACTATATTTATAGCGTATGATCCATGATAACCTGCAGAATTAACAATGTCCATAGAAGTGTCGAATATTTCACTTTTCTTGAAACAATATTTCCGAAACTTAATCTGTCCTCTTCTCCCACCACCTCCTTCCACAATATGTCCTTCCCCACCACCTCCTTCCCCACCACCTCCATCCACCTCCCCACCTCCAACATCTCTCTCAGGGTTTTCATCTTCAAGTAAGCCATTATAAAATGTCAAAAAATACGGTATAAGTAATGATTGTCCCATATAGTGCCACAACATTGCAAAAAATAGAGTTAACACTATAACTTGACAAAACATGTAGAAGTAGTAGGGAAAGATGATAGCATTCGGTGTGGTTAATTTGGTGATTTTGCAAACGAGCCATTGAATCATCATCCAGTACACCATACATTGGTTTGTTCCAGCACATAATGATATGAAACAGTCCCAGAACCTCGCGCATAGTATGTATGGAAAGCAGAATACTTCCCACCAATTATATCTGAAGACATCGTCGGTATGAGCATGGAATCTTTCTCCTTGTAATTCATCACAGCGAAATCTCTCCGAAGCTGGCGTCGGCCTTGGTTTAGGTGGCATGTCTGTTTAATTTATTTGAATCAAATGATTTACATTTCCTTTTAGTTCTATTTACAAATAAATATTCTAAATTTATTTTAATAGAATTTGACAATAGTTTATGGTCATTGTTTCCTGTCAATAAAAAATACTTCGAGCAACAAGGACGTTCGCGCGCGTCCGTAAGGAGTCCGTATTGCTCGATGCTCTATGTAATAATATGATTTTCAACACACTTGCTCGTAAAGTGGGTCTTATTACATCGAATTTAGGCCCATAATGCCATATATTACGAAGGTATTACGAATATATTACGGAGGTGTTTGGAAATAAAAATTACCATACTGCGCTATACAAAAGGTAGAAAACTAATGCGCTTTATGAATTCCACAAAGCATTTTTAATTTAGCCGCATAATACATATAAGATCAAATAGGGATACACATATAAGATTAAATAAGCAAAGATAATGATTTTTATACAGCCAAGCACTGGCTGTATGGCGATATACCATCCGCAGCGTGCACCGCGCGCTCCCTGCGCACGGCGCGGGGCGGCGGGCGACGGCACGCGAATAAAAAACAAAACAAGACTATATTTATTATGTTGTGTTTGTTAGGTACATTTTCCGATTTTCGCCGTGTTAGTATATTAAATATTTAATAAAACGTCGACTAGTATGGAAGAATGTGTAAATTTAACTCCACCTGAAATCATTTACGAGGCGCGTAATGCAAGTAATAGTTTATTGCCTCCAAAATCAAACGTAAGTATTTGGCGGCATACGAATGTTTTATAAAGTAGAGGAATGACAAAAGGGCGCAATCGTTTTCTGATAATTAGATGTTAGGAACACATTATTTTTTTTTACTCACAAGTGTGTTGAAAAACGTCGTACGATACACGTGTGCATTTGGTCATTACGCACACTCGGCTTTATTAGCGCGCTCGCCTTCGGCTCGCGCGCCAATATCGCCTCTTGTGCGGAATGACCAACTTTGCACACTTGTATCGTAATGTACTATTATAGCAAATCCTACTAATATTATAAATGCGAAAGTTTGGATGTGAATTTCTGAGGATGTTTGTTACTCAATCACGCAAAATCTACTATGAAATTTTGTACACTGGTAGAAAAACACCGGGAACAGCACATATGGTAATTTTTATCCCGAAATTCCCACGGGAGCGAAGCCCCGGGGCGCAGCTAGTACTATATAAACTCTTTATAGTTAGAATAGGAAGTACAATAAGGTGTTTTTATGGTTCCGTCCCTCATAAGGCAAAAACGGAACCCTTATAAAAAGTCTGTAAAACTTTGTGGTGGTGCGGTTTTGAATTTTAGGTCGCTGGAAGGAGGTGGCTATTGAAAGGGAATGCACAGGTTCACTAATGTTTCACCAAAAAATCTTTGACAAACCATCACTTTATAAACTATCACTTAAAAAACTATACCTTTTATAAATGTTTCATTTTACAAACTCGTTATTTTAAAAACGTTTCATTTTACAAATTTTTTTTTTATAAATGTTTTACTCTGCAAATGTATCGAGTATAAAATTTTTATTTTATAAAGTTTTATTTCATCAAATAACTCTCTTGACAAAAACATCATTTTACAAACCTTTTTCTTCTTCTTGTCGAGTTGTAATAGCTATCAAATTATCGGTTGGTACTTCCGAGTAGAAACGTATAAAAGACAACGCCTGCAAGAATAATAATAGCAACCATTTTTTACTAGCTTAGGTTATTCTTATTTATACTTATATTTTATCGTCAATATAAGGTCTAAGTATCATTTCTCTATAGCAAGTAATTTAAAATTGTAAAATAGTTCGTTAAAATATATGTTAAATGTTGATTATAATAAATATATACAATTATATACGGACAAAAAACCACAAATTTATACCTATAATGATTATTTTTTTAAATAATACAAAGTTTTGATTACTAAGTTTTGCTTTTTATTTATTTTTATTTTCTGTCTGTCAGTAACGCTTTCACGGCTAAACCACTGGACCGAATTTGATGAACAGCTAGTTTCACTATAAATTACTATACATTATGAAACGGTGTCTATGTGTGTGTAAAATCTACTGGACGGATTTCAACGAAATTTGGGATAAAAAACTGAAATAATTCATGGGTAGACTACAATTTGATATAACCTGAACCTAACTTTTTTCCGCCCTCAAAGTCTTTCCGGGTGGTCATAAAAAAAATAACCTGAACCTAACTTTTTTCCGCCCTCAAAGTCTTTCCGGGTGGTCATAAAAAAATAACCTGAACCTAACTTCTTTTCCGCCCTCAAAGTCTTTCCGGGCGGTCATAAAAAAAATAACCTGAACCTAACTTCTTTTCCGCCCTCAAAGTCTTTCCGGGTAGTCATAAAAAAAATAACCTGTACCTAACTTCTTTTCCGCCCTCAAGTCTTTCCGGGTGGTCATAAAAAAAATAACCTGAACCTAACTTCTTTTCCGCCCTCAAGTCTTTCCAAGTGGTCATAAAAAAAAATAACCTAACCTAACTTCTTTTCCGCCCTCAAAATCTTTCCGGGTGGTTATAAAAAAATAACCTGAACCTAACTTCTTTTCCGCCCTCAAAGTCTTTCCGGGTAGTCATAAAAAAAATAACCTGAACCTAACTTTTTTCCGCCCTCAAAGTCTTTCCGGGTACCTAGTCATAAAAAAAATAACCTGAACCTAACTTCTTTTCCGCCCTCAAAGTCTTTCCGGGTGGTCATAAAAAAAATAACCTGAACCTAACTTCTTTTCCGCCCTCAAAGTCTTTCCGGGTGGTCATAAAAAAAATAACCTGAACCTAACTTTTTTCCGCCCTCAGTCTTTCCGGGTGATCATAAAAAAAATTACCTGAACCTAACTTTTTTTCCGCCCTCAAAGTCTTTCTGGGTGGTTATAAAAAAAATAACCTGAACCTAACTTTTGTTCCGCCCTCAAAGTCTTTCCGGGTTGTCATAAAAAAAAATAACCTGACCCCAACTTATTTTCTGCCCTCAAGTCTTTCCGCGTGGTTATAAAAAAAATACAATAAAGGACAGTATAGTTGTGGAGATCTGGTGCCCGCGCTAGGTATCAAAGATCCTGTGTTGCAGGTCACCAGGTCCCCCACCCGGTGTGACACAATAAAAGGTGGACAAAAACATGTAGATATCATGTCATAATACGATTTGTGAGTTAATTTACAAATAAAAGACGAGTAATAACTTCTGTACCTAACCCTACGATGAAAATCTTGGGATCAGGAGTTTAAATTTTTTTGTACTTGAAACTTCATATCTTCTAGTTTTGGTAAATAATATTTATCAAACGATGCATTTGCCATAAGATATTTTGTCTAACGTTGTTTTACCAATTGAAAATTTTGTCAAATAATTTGTTTGTAAAATGATAATTTGAAAAAAACAAAATTTGTCTAGTAATTAGTTTGTAAAATGATCCATTTTTAAAAGGATGAGTTTGTCAAAGTATATGTTTTTCAAATGTATAGTTTTGCAAGCGTTGTTTATAAAATGATTGTTTTTTAAATAATAATTTGTAATATGAGGGTGTACCGAATGCACAACATACCTGGACTTCGAAGATCCTCTCACGACCCTGGCCAAGGGGACTTCTCACAGGAACACGTGACGAACTTGGGTCACTTTCTTCGAAATATCGCACAGTATTACGCACTATAACATTGTCCAAATGCAATTAGAAGCACATCATTAATTTAACACGAGATAGTCTGATGAAAAAGCGGGATGATAGCCAAAATGCTGAGATATTGGCGGAGCCGGACGCGAAAACGTCTACACGTCACTTAATCGTCAATCGAACTCGCATTTCCGAAGTTTGTCCTCGGAAGCCTTCGGTTGCGTTCGGGCGCATGTAACGCTCGGAGAATCTATCTCTCTCCTTCGTTGTGCACATAAAAGGGAGAGAGGATTGGAAAGGATTAGGACAGCGGGAAATTCAAATAAGCGGTGCGAACACTTTGTTTTTTCAGGAATGCTTGAAATTAATATCGAATACTCGGATCAATGGTCTCTTATGAATTTTTGAAGTCTAAAAAAAGTGTTACAAACTTATTTTTGCACTCGATACAGTACGAAACCTAGGGATCCAACGTTAATTTTGTTTTTGAAACTTTTGAAAAGTTTCAGAGGGAAAAGGTCTTTTAAGGTGAAGGCAGACTTGTGCCGCACCGCACGCTCCGCAGTCGCGGCATTTGATTTCTTTATATGAATTTATATGTAACCTCGCATACTTACCCGCGCCGCAGTCGCCGCAGTACCTGAAACGACCGAATGCCCCAAGCCGCAGCTGATGACGTCACTAACGCCTATCGACATCGGAAGCTGCGGCCGATGCGGCACGAGTGACGTCATCCACAGGCTGGGTGAACTTTTTTAACTCTTGTTGGCATTTGATTTTCTTCTTCCTCTATTAATAAACAACTCATAACAAATCGTTCGTCAAGAGCCATTCTGTAATTTACACCTTATCTTGATTAAATTAGCCATTCTATAATTTACACCTTATCTTGAAAAAACGATGAATGCGGCGACTGCGGTGCGGCCAAGTCTGCGTTCACCTTGAGTTAGAGCTATAATGTAAGATGCTTTGCGTGTACGGAACCCTCGGTGCACGAGTTTGACTCCCACTTGGCCGGTTTTTTTTCTCTGTGGAACATAGACTTACTACTTGGTCCATGCTGTGGAAGTGGAATCTGCTGCTCGCTACAACTCTTCAGCCGTGTCCGCTGCGCCAAAAAAATGAGCAAAACCATAGCAAAACTTTACGGTTTAGTCATAAATGTAAAATAAGGAGGGGTTTAGTTCAATGCTTATCACTCCACTTTCTAAGGAGTTTTATGGGGACTGAGTATGGGAAACATCACCGCGTTCGCCAGCGGGCGGTGGGGTTTGGTGTTTATTTATTCTCAGTGGTTAATTTTATATGATTGGCCAATGCGAAGCTTTGTTCTTAAACTTTATTTACTAAACATTGGCACACAAGTTGCAACAAATCTGTCGGTACAAATGTTCTGAACATTGTTACATTTTTGGCGCAACGGAGTAGCGGACACGAATTTCGAGCAACAAGGAATTCGCGCGCTCCGCAAGGTAGTAGTGTTGCATGCAGCAATAGTGTTGACTCTATCGATAGTATTGTCAATGAGGAATTTTCCGACAACCAAATAAAAAAAAAATAGTTCCAGATGAATTCATAGGTGGCGCTTAGTGAAAGGCGAGACCATTCAAGAAAAATTTGACGACCTCCGTGGCCCAACGGTCATCACGCCGGACTGTCACACCGGAGGTCCCGGGTTCGATCCCGTCGGGTCAAGATGGAAAATGATCTTTTTCAGATTGGCCTGGGTCTTGGATGTTTATCTATATAATGTATTTGTTAAAAAATATAGTATCGTTGAGTTAGTATCCCATAACACAAGTCTCGAACTTACTTTGGGGCTAACTCAATCTGTGTAATTTGTCCGTATATGTCCGTATATATTATTCAAAAAGCAAAAATGCACGGTACTGGCGTTAAAAAAAAATAAAACCTAATAAAAAAACATCTAAAAAGTATCAATATTGTGATTTGTGCAACTGTCAAACAAAAATCGCTCAAAGTATTGTGACTAGAGATGGGTTAAGGACTGAGTATTTATCCAAGGATGAGTAAATACTCATAAATATCCATTTCTACTGAGTTTTTATCCTTAATCGACAGTAAATATTTTTTGATTAGTTAGTCTCATAAATTGAATTGGAACTGTGAATTTACATAATTATAAAGGATGTAGAACTTATTGGGGTGATTAATTAATAAGTACTTGATGGAAAAGTACCAAAATTGCAATGTATTTATTCTAAATCCACAAATACTGTCAATAATTGTTTGTAGGACAGTGTTTTTTAGGGTTCCGTACCCCAGAGAGTAAAAACGGGACCCATTACCTACTAAGACTCTGCTGTCCGTCTGTTCGTCCGTCTGTCTATTACCAGGCTGTATCTCATGAACTGTGATAGCTTGACAGTTGAAATTTTCACAGATGATGTATTTCTGTTGCCGCTATAACAACATATACTAAAAATAGAATAAAATAAATATTTAGGGGGGCTTCCATACAACAAACGTGTTTTTCTTTTTGCCGTTTAGCTATATTGTCTAATGTTGTATAAATAATGGTATAGGACCCTTCGTGCGCGAGTCCTACTCGTACTTGGCCGGTTTCATTGTTACTTGCAACAACACGCGTACCTCACTTGAAAACGACATTTGGCTTTCACCAGTCCTAGAAAGTGCACGCGTTCGTTAGTAAAGGACTGAACTTAACCTTAATTTTTATAGTTAACCTTTTATTCTAACCCGACGACGAGAACAATAAATGTACCGCGGTTAGTACTTAGAATTTTAATGTTTAGTTAACCTTTTAGTACGGCTAACAAAACAAACAAACCTTGTCCTAACAAAAATCGATTTTATGGTCCCATCCGAAAGAAAGCATGAAACTTGGCATAAATGTAGCTTTCATATATGTATTTTAATATTGATATGGAAAGACATCGAGAAATGATTGTTTCCCTCCTTTCCCTCCCCCCCTTTTATATCCCAAATCGTGGTTTTTCTCATTTTTAGGGTACCGTACCAAAAAGGTAAAAACGAAACCCTTATAAGATCACTTTGTTGTCCGTCTGTCTGTCAAACTTTTCTTTCTCAGGAACGCTTAAAGGTATCAAGTTGAAATTAATATCAAATACTCGAATCGGATCCATGGTCTCTTTCAGCAAAAAAATTATCAAAATTATACGTCAACGCGATCAAGAGATATTACCGTAAATGTTGCGATTTTTTACCACCTAAAGTTATGAAATTTGGCTAAAAGCAAGGTCTAACAGTACTTAATATGAATAAATCTGAAAAATGTAACAAATCGACACACGTCCTGATGCTGTTGCCTTCCACCTTGAAACGAATCCTAGAAAGACTTGCTTTCACGACGCAAATAATCAAGATATAAATCAGTTGGGCTGAAAAAAATCTGTTATTTCTTCATTTGATATGCACTGTCATGGAATCTCCCTCCACAGTAGGTACTGTAGCAGTCTTCCTGCTACCTGAACACTTTGAATTAAACAACTCGTAACTGATACTATATTTATTGCATGAGCAAACACTACAAGATCCTGCGTGTAGCTCAGATCCCACACGACTGTCTCACATATACCGAACATTCAATACTCTTCTTTTTAATTTATTACTCTTTATGGAATGCACTGAAAGAGGTCTAATACTATTGACAGACCTCCTTCATTACATTCATCCCCCTCCTCATCAAAAAAATAAGCTTCTTTCTCAAGGGAGAAACTTATTTTTTCCCTACGGCAGATTATACAAAACAAAACCTAGCCTACCTATGGACAGGATACCTACTTAACATCTAATAAGTTCGGAGAATGACCCAGGTAACAGAGAGAAACCAGCAAGAGGAAATCTCATCCCTCGTGCTCGAGTGATAAAAAAACTGTCCCAAAAATCATCACCCCAAGGCCACTTTCCAAACTGTCTGATTCAACTCTGAATCAACAAACTTAACTTAACAATTTATTTTGATCTAGATCCCAGAAATACTTTTGGAGAGGCCCAACAAAAACCTCATATCATATAGGGATTTATGACCCCCAAGATACCTTTTCCAACAGCATCCCTAAAATCCATATCTCAACTACACAAAATACACAAATGAAACTATTCTCCGAAATGACATCTACCTCCTTAAAACCCAACATTTGAGATAATACACAAAAAAAGAACAAAGTATGTTGAGAAATCCAGCAAAGATTTCATACCTGTAGGCATGATGTGCCAGGTATCTTTTCAACAACTCTATTATTTCTACATACATTTCTCGATCCCTAGTTAACACGATGTGAAGATTCCCCACTAACTCCTATTAAATCCCAAGGCCTACCTACCACAGGAACAAGCATTTATTTTTATGGGGAGCTAAACCTTTCTACCTAATACCTTAAAGCCTAACACGATGTATTATGTTGAAATTCTTCTTCATGTCCTGAAGAAGTCCTACAATCGTTTTTAAACTAAGCAATTTTTTTTTTTATTTATAAATCTTCACTGTCTGCATGGCTCTCGCCCCATACATGAAAAAACATAAAGTTATAATACACATAGTTATACCACAAATACCCAATCCTTCTGAAACAATAATATACACATAAAAAGGAAACACAAATAAATTAACAAAAATATACAACTTTAGTACGTTCTCCTAATTGATGCAAGACACTATCGTCTTACCAACTTGAATCTACATCGGAAAAGCGACAGATCGACGATGGAAGGCTTTAATCTGTTTACATGTACAATATCGCACTTACTTCCCCTTAACTTCTTTATCTTATAATTCGTGTCACCCCTTCGACTTACTATCTCGAAAGGACCCCTATATAATCTACATAATTTGAAAGTTTTACCAGAAACTCTCCTTGGAGTATACACCAACACCAAATCCCCCGGCTGAAATCTGAACGATTGCAGCTTGTTTTTTCTATCATAGTACCTCTTCTGACGTCTTTGAGCTTTCTTTATATTGTTGACCGCACACGACGTCAACTCTCGCATCATGGACAGCTTTTCTTCTAAAAAATTAGAATTATTAGCGACATTTATTCCAAGCTCCCTATCCAAAGCCAACTGTGGATCCCTTCCATACAATAAGGTATACGGCACAATGCCCGTGGATGCTTGTATACTCGTATTGTACGCATACACCACCAATGGTAACAGGTTACACCATATATTCTGCTCACGCTCTATACACTTAGATAAAGCAGCCAATAACGTAGAATTGAACTTCTCAACCAAACCATCAGTTTGCGGGTGAAAAGCAGACGTAGTTACCGCTCTTGCGCCAAATAATTGAATAGTTTCTTTCACCTGATGTGCTGTAAACACCGTACCTCTATCGGTTAATATTTCCTTGACACCTCCGAATCTGCAAAGATTTCTTGGATTAAAAACTCAACAATTACATCGGATGTAACCTTCGGGACTGCTTTGCACACTGCATATTTGGAAACATATTCTAACGCTACTATTATAAACTTATTGCCCTTTGAAGATATATGTAATGGACCCAAGATATCAATTCCCACTCTTTCCATAATATGTCTTACAGAAATAGGCACCAAAGGAGCAATAGATTTGACACTCTTTCTTTCTTGACACGGAATACATATGTTCGAACATAATCTCGAACACCCTTCTCCGCCTTCGGCATAAAATATCGAGACAAAAAACTTTCCAAGCGTTTTGACCCATCCAAAATGTCCTCCTGACCACGGGTCGTCATGCAAAATCTCCATCACCTGATTGAATAAGCTTTTCGGAAGAACGAGCACTTCCGAAACCTTTCCCTTCCTTAATACTCGTTTAAATAAAATATTGTTGCGCAACAGAAATCCATGAAGCTGATCTCTCTGATTGTATTTCTAAGATTATTCTCGAACAAAACTCGTCTTCCTGCTGTTTTTCTTGTATTGAAATCGCATCTATTGCAAATACTTCTAGTCTATCCTCCTTAGTTTCCTTAATCTCTTCTTTATTCTCTTCTAATAAAGGATTTCTGCTCAAAAATCCGCTACCACATTCTCTTTGATCTGTTTATCCTCAAAAGAAAATTGATCCTTATTCCGGTTCAAACCTTTTAACAAATCCTCCTTACAAGATGATGGTAAGTTTTCTCCGATTCTCAAATCATCTTTGTCTTTATTTCCAAATTCGCGGACGTCACTCAAAGCTGAAAAGTACACGTAATCCTGTCGAGACAAATGCATTTGTTTCGAACCGCATTACTTTCATTTGTTTCATCACCCAAAAACAATGGAACATCACCCGAATTCGATGTCAAATTACTTCCAGAAATAAACCAAGACGCATCATTCGAAGTCAAACAACTATTTTGGGTGACCGTCGCCTCTTTATTACTATTTTAATTCCTCGATTTCCACTTGAGAACAAAATTCTACTTCAATCCCATTGAAACTAACCCTGTTCTTCCCAAAATCTACAACAGCTCCATATTCTCGCAAAATATCTTGCCCCACTATAACACGACATGCTAAACCCCTTACAATATAAAATTTCATGGGTATTTCGATACCCTTAACCTTAACTATACACGACGCTACACCCTCCGTGGGCATGCTCCCTCCATTGACGGTCCGTAACAAATAAGTAAAAGGCACAAATTCTATTCCTAAAGATTTGGCTAAGGAATATTCCAAACAACTCACGCTAGCGCCTGAATCAATTAGGGTGGGAACGTTAACATTAAAAAACTGTAGTAAAATAAGTGGAACTCTATTACTAACTACACTATTACAGGGTTTAATATTAGTAAATTCTGAATTAATTCTTCCAACATCTTCAACTTCTTCCATATGCTGTTGCACGCTGTTACACTCATTCCGCCAGTTTCCCTGATTCCGCACATCTTGAGAAGCCGAAGGTCGAGCAGATGATCTCAAAAAGTACTCCCTTCTTGGCGTCGTTTGATTTTGTTGCGATCTCATAGGCGGACTATGTGATCTGATCGGCGGTGTGGTTCCGAACCTAACCCGAAACGGCGATCGATTATTCCTTTCATTCTGTGGAGTTTCTGTATACTGGTGAATCTCCTGCCGAATCTTCTCTCATCCCTCTTGGTATATGCTCAATTCCCCTGGGAATATGCGTAGGTAACACCTCCGTTTTATCGTAAATTGATTGCAACTGTATAATCAATTTCTTTAAACTTTTCTTGCTTTCGAAAATGGACGTTTGCTAATTTATGCTTATAAAAAGGTTGTGTCGATTTTAAAAATTGCGTGATATATTTTTCTTCATCCACTATTTTAGCCTTTGCAGCTAATTCCTGCAGCCTATAAAAATATTCCAAAATATTTTCGTCACTTTCCTGCTTGGCGTAGTAAAATTTCTCTTCATAATTTATTACGGGAGAAATTCTTCTAGAAATTTCTGTTCCAAATCACTAAATTCTTTTACCGAGTCTTCAATCGACTTATAAAACGAAAGGGCCGCCCCTTTAAATACGATGAAAAAATGGCGACCTGCTCCGGTTGGGATAATTTTTTAAAAAATTGCAAGCCTTTTAAATTGTTTTAAAAAGTCCTGGGAATCCTGTTTAATACCGTCGAAAAGATTCACCACAATTTTTATCGAATTACATTGTGACTCCATTTTGACTGTTTGTCTGTTTGTCTTACACGTTCTCGGAAACTCAAAATAGCACTCGCGAACTTGCAGTGTAAAATTACATCAATCTCATACCCTTATTCTTCCGTTGCTTTTTTCTCCATACATACACTTCCTAGGGGCGTCGACTCTTGGTGGGCACTTGCTACCCGGCGCCTTTTTGTAGCAGTCTTCCTGCTACCTGAACACTTTGAATTAAACAACTCGTAACTGATACTATATTTATTGCATGAGCAAACACTACAAGATCCTGCGTGTAGCTCAGATCCCACACGACTGTCTCACATATACCGAACATTCAATACTCTTCTTTTTAATTTATTACTCTTTATGGAATGCACTGAAAGAGGTCTAATACTATTGACAGACCTCCTTCATTACAGTACACAAAAAAGCAGTCTGGAGGGGGCATGTGCCCCCGTGCCCCCCCCCTAAATCCGCTACTGTATGTTACCATCGCCAACAAAGTACATCTTCCAAATGGGGAGAGGGAAGAGTATACCCCGCGCGCTACAAGCGAAGAATTCCAGCCTATTTTGTTGAAATATTATATCGTGTCTGGTATTGTTCCCGTATAAAACATGGACCAGGAATTTTAATACGAAAATACGAAATTCCACCAAGACCGTGCAGTAAAAGTAAAAGTTCGCATTAAAAATAAACATTCTTGTAGCATGGGCATAATTTGTAAACTATAAGTCCTATCAACGTACATCCAAGGGCAATATTATAGAAAATTTAATGAATAACAATTGGTCTTTGACAGTTTTAGCGTAGCTTTTACCGTTTTCATAAAAAATGAGAACAACCACGATTTGGGACATAAAAAGG
This sequence comes from Ephestia elutella, assembly GCA_018467065.1. NCBI lineage: Eukaryota > Metazoa > Arthropoda > Insecta > Lepidoptera > Pyralidae > Ephestia > Ephestia elutella. The sequence continues at coordinate 1,588,163 of CM031565.1, forward strand.
GGGCAAGGGGGGGAAACATTAATTTTTCGATGTGTTTCCATATAAAGATTGAAATACATATATGAAAACTACATTCATGCCAAGTTTCATGCTTTCTTCCGTATGGGACCATATTTCACGTTAAGCACACTACCTATTTTATTCTAACCCGACGACGTGAACAATAAGCTTAAACGTGCCGCGGCTAGTGCTAAGAATTTTAAAGTTTAGTTAACCTTTTATTCTAACCCGACGAGAACAATAAATGTATCGCGGCCAGTACCTATGTAGAATTTGTATATTCAAGTTAACCTTTTATTTTTACCTGAAAAGAACATTAATTGTTCTGATGTGCAGGTTTCAATACTATTGTTTTCCTGATCATCAACAGATCCTATTTTCAATGCTAAAAATGAAAGGTGAAACTGAAATAAAGTATTAAATTGCATACAAAAGTTTTTACTCATGCTTTTGGATAAATACTCAGTAAGAATGAGTAAAAACGGATAAATACTCATATTTATAATTCTTACCCAGTAAATACTATTTAGTATTTACTGACCGCCCATCTCTAATTGTGACCATGGAAGTAATAAGTACCTTTGAACAACTACTTAGTACTTCCATGATTGTGAACCTTGAAAAATAGTCATACTATCGAAAAGCCTGACAAACATCAATAGTATCGATAGTATTGAAAAGCAATACCATCGATAGTTTTGGGTATCATCCACAGACATATAATAATAGTAAGCAGACTGAACATGTCATTTGAAATTGCATGGCAAAAACACACACTAAGATTATTATTCACACAACGACAGAATACAGGGTCAGATCTAAGATAATTAATTATATTCGGTACAGTGTAGCAAAACCAAAAATTTTGAGACGCTGAATCTTAAGCCGTGCGCGGGATGCGGACGGATCTGCATCAGCTTTTTACGATGGGAAATTCTATCCCTTTTGGGAAAAAATACTAGTCATTAAATCAATACAATTTATTTTAAATTATTAAAAATCACGTGCAATGAAACATTGCAAAGATGTTAATGGTTGCTGGCGTCCATTCACTGTCCTGGTACTCGTAGTACGTAAGAGAAATACTCCCCATAACAGTTCTCTTTCTTGAGGTATTATTTTCTGGCATATTTTCCTTGTCCTGAAATAAAATTCACTGTCAGTATTTTTATAAAATGTGCATTTTAATCTTCAAGAAAGAATTCCTGAGATTTTTATAGAATAGGTACTAAATTCGTATATTTGCCTTGATTCGGCCCAGCCATAGTAAACAAAACTGGATCTGTCAAATGATCTATGCTATTTACGAAATTATTAAATTACTTGTAGTATTTCTTATGAAATGGTTATAATTAATACACTACTTTATAAAATAAATAATGATATTGCTGATAAATAGCATTCAAAAGTCTAATAATGGTTATTGTTTCAAAAATAACACGAAATTGTATATTATCATTGGGCACGTCAAAAAACATGTATTGCTTACCGAAGGAACGATATTCCACGAATATTTTTTTATGAAACACTTCCACATATTGTACACGTTGCATTTTATCATTTCTATTGAGTTTAAAAGCACAAAACAGTAAAAAATAATTTTAAATATTTATGACAACTGTGACAACACAACAAATATGACAGTTAAGGATCATTTCGCATGAAAAATCCGGCTTGGATTTGGATGATAAATCTTTCAGTGTAGTGGTTCGTGTTGCAATACATTGCAATGCTAAGGAAGGAAAGGGACAGAGTTATGTGACAGTCCTTATCATGAACAGGATGCAAATATTGTCAAATATCGTCAGTGTGTGTGTGAAATTTGTGTTCCTTCTGCTTATATTTAAAAAAAAATTACTTCTGTGGTATCATCAATAGTATTCCAAACTATTGGCTATCGATACTATCAATAGTATGACTACATTTCAAGGTCAACTATCGATAGTCCTGCAACGCTAGTCTATGGAGGAAAAATACCTATAAAAATAGTTGGTAGTTTTTAAAAATCAAGTTGCAGCAACTTTTTATTTGACGTAAAAATGGTAGTTTAGTAGTATTTTCTAAAAAAAAAATTTAGTCCACAATGAAAACCGTGAAAAGTGTGTCGTACTTTGTGCCACTTTCTCAGGTTTTATTTTATTAAATCTGAACATACCGTCATCACACACTCGTTTTTCTAAAAGATACTCTTGGGAAATAGTGACTGAAAATATATGAAAATCCAGTAACATCCTCATTAGGAGAAGTGGTAAGTAAATTAAAATATTTTTGGGAAAGTGAAACTCTTGCCTTTGCCCATAATTTGTTCGAAATTTTCTTGGTATTTTTACGATCTGGGTTTGAACTCATTTCTTATGTTGTAGCACATATACCAAGCTGTTTTATGAGTGATTGTAAGTTGTGTAATATATGTACTTTTCTGTACATTTACTAAATAGAAAACCCTGACCTACCTAGCCAGGGTTTTCTATTTAGGAAGTGCTAATTTTCGTGATCGTATCTTCTAAATATCTACTTACCACACATAATTATTTCATAGTACTTTTGTGCAATGATGCAATAAAAATAAAGTACTTAACAAATAACTTTTCTATGGTTGATTGTTATAAATACGGTCTCACTACTTTCTCTATTATTATAAATTGCAATAGGTTTTCTGGTAGACTTGAGAGAAATAGTTGGTTTATGCAATTTTTACTTAAAAACAACAAAATATTTGTTGTTGGTAGGTACAAAATAAATGAATTAATAATAAATTAATTAGCTATTAATTAATTTATTTTGTAAACATAGATTGCTTAAATTTATTGAAGTAATAGTTGCGTTGCACCCCAGGCTCCACTCCCATGGGAAATACCTTGTGTTATTACTGGTATTTTTTCTAACTGTGTAGATAGATTAGATAAGATGTTTATTTGCATCAACTGAGAAAAATACAGACATAAACACAATATAACATACATATACATAATAACATGCAAAAAGCGTCAAACATACATCCTAATTTCAATATTAGTAGGATTTATTAACAAACAGACAGCTGTTTCAGCTGATGGGTCTAATATTATCGAAAAGCTTGTTTAAGCTTGTATAATATAATAGCGTAGAAATACTGAGTTGGCTAACAATCAGGTCATAGCCAGCCCGCAAACCAGTGCTTTGCTCATCACAGCTGTGAGCAAAGATTTTCACTGAGCTATGGCCCTTTTGAATATGGGACCGGACAAGGTATGAGAAATGTTAAAAATATTTGATTTTATAATAGAATACATATAATTAAACACATTTTTCGACTTTTCAGCACAAGTTTATTGTCCAGAGCTTATTTATTAGAGTTCAAACTATTAGGGAAAGTCCAATTTCTTCACGTGACGTCATATGAATGTATGTTTAGTTATTTAGGGCATTTTGGTATCGTCCAAACACAGAATATAAAAGAGGACCTCTTTTATAAGTTCTGTGCGTCCAAACATCGCTTAAAAATGTGAATAGTTTTTCGCTATATCTTGGGAAATACTTAAGTTGTGGAGGAGATTCTTTTATGGATGATTCTATTATTGTGAGATATTTCAATTAAGTATCAAAAAGTTGTCTGTCCCCTATTGCTGCAGAGAAAACTTGTATGTGCTAAGCTTTTCAAATAAACATTTTCATTCATTCAGTCTGTGGCTTCATTCCTGTAACAATCCGGGATATTAGATAGCCAATAGCTGACTCATAAAAATGACTTTTTAAATCAGACTCCTTGAACCACTAAGAACGCATAGTAAATAAGTACACTGTAAAAGTTTATTGATTTTATACATCCAGAACAGATTAGACAAAATTTCAAGATACACACGCATCAGCTTATTAGCTGCTAGTGTGTTCAAAATTAAATAAATAAGTAATTAAGAATCTGTACATATCTTGGAAGTATTTTAATGTAAACTCCATTTATTTTTACCAGTCCTATCATGTAAACAATCTTACCATGTCTTTTTATGATTTTACAACAATATAAATTAAAATAGACTTTTGAGGAAATTACTTTCGTGGTTAATAAAAGTTTTACTTTAGAATGTTTAGGTTTGAACTAATATTTGATTTATTTTCAATAAAATTCAACAAAAAGTACTGTGAAGATTGTTTACATGATAGGACTGGTAAGAATAAATGGATTTTAGTAATAAAATTGGAAAAAAGTAAAGATTCGTAGGCACAGGAGGTCAAAAATCATCACAGGGTGTCCATTTTTTTCTAATTAATAAAAATGCAAATAATTTGTAAAATACACTACTTAATTTTTTTTTTATATTTTTCTGATAACTATTATGATAAGGCGTATCACCTGATTACGGCTTGACGTCGACTTCTGGGACACCCTGTATACATTCTACATCTACCTAAAGGGGCTCCTTTTTGGATTCCTCCTTAACTAAAATGAACATATATTTTATACTTTCCTGGCTACCAGGAAAGTGTAGAAAATATCATCATGTTGTGTATTTATTGCAGCTTGCTAGAAAAGCTGCTTCTTTAAATTCCAAAGTTTGGAACAGAAATTGAGATGTGTTTTAAGTGAAACTAATCAGAAACCTGATTTATTAAAAACAATAACAATCTATTAAAAATATTTATTTATAAGAGCACCAAATACACAGTACAAAAATAAGAATAGAATAGGTCATCGAGATATTATGTGCTAATGAGGGATTTTCCGAGACCCAAATAAAAAAACAAATAGTTCCAGATAAATTCATAGGTGGCGCTTAGTAAAAGGCGAGACCATTCAAAAAGCAAAAATGCACGGTACTGGCATTTAAACAAAATAAAACCTAATAAAAAAACATCTTAAAAGTATAAATATTGTGATTTGTGCAACTGTCAAACTGTTATGTGATTTTTTTTCTGCCTCTGGCTGACAATAAAAAGCGCACAATATATAATAGGTACAGCCATTATTACGACTCGGCTTTCAATAAAACGCCATCTGTTGAGACTTTTTTATACTAAGAAGTAAGAGGTAAGAGAATTAATAAATAAATAAATACTGATTTTTTTTTCTTAATTTAGCTGTCAGAAAAATCGCTCATTAGAATAGGTATTGTTTTTAACTAAAAAGGTTATCTTAATTAACTAATTAATATAATTGTTTTGCCCACGGAAATGGCCTGGTAATACCCAATATAGATTTTTGATATTGTCTCGTATAACATACGTACAATATTCTCTCTCTCTCTCTCAGCCTAAAGACGTCCACTGCTGGACAAAGGCCTCCCCCAAGGATTTTATCCGTGGGGGGTTTTGCCGTAATCGCCACGCTTGGCAGGCGGGTTGGCGATCGCAGTGTGATGGCATAGTACGCGGAAAGATGCTGCTGCCCATCCTCCGGTGTTTTAAATCCCTTAGTCGCCTCTTACGACACCCACGGGTAGAGATGGGTTGGTGCTATTCTAGGGCCACACCACAGGCGTTACATACGTACAAAAACTAACACTGAGAATATAAGAAAAATAAACCGGCCAAGCGCGAGTCAAGCTCTCGCACCGAGGGTTCCCTGCACGCAAAGAATCTCACATTATAGTTATAGCTCTAACTTAAAGGCCAACTATTTTCAAAAACAAACTTAACTTTGAAATAAGAAAGAAAGAAAGAAAATAAATTTATTGACTACTTAAACACAAACTGCGACAAGGTAGACACAAAAAACATATCTAGCGCAAAAATAAGTTTGTAACACTTTTTTTATACTTCCAACAACACATTTCCAACTTTCAGATTTATTCCTGCCTAAGTACTGTTAGACCTTGCTTGACCAAATTTAATTTTAGGTCAACGGTAAGTACCCCATAGGTTTTGATTGCTCACTGAAATCGCAAAATATGCAAAAATTTGCAACATTTACGCGCGCGCGCGCGTTGACGTATAATTTTGATTATTTTTTTGCTGAAAGAGACCATGGATCTGAGTATTCAAAATTAATTTCAACTTGATACCTTGGGCTTTAAGCGTTCCTGAGAAAAAAAAGTTTGACAGACAGACGGACAACAAAGTGATCTTATAAGGGTTCCGTTTTTACCTTTTGAGGTACGGAACCCTAATAAGTATTATTATTTATTTATTTAAAACTTTATTGAACAAAATTTTTTTAAATTATGTTCAAATGGTGGACTTAACGCCATATGGCAAAATTAAGTAATGTAATTTATTAAGTCATGCAGTAGCGGATTTAGGGGGCGGGGGCACGGGGGCACGTGCCCCCCCCAGGCTGCTTTTTTCTGCCCTACTGTGGTGGGAGATTTCATAACTGTGCATATCAAATAAGAAATAACAGAAATGTGCCCCCAGACTGTTTTTTGTGTACCTACTGTGGAGAGAAAATTCCATAACAGTGCATCCATACTAATATTATAAATGCGAAAGTTTGGATGTGAGTTTGTGAATTTGTGAGTTTGTGAGGATGTTTGTTACTCAATCACGCAAAATCTACTGGACGGATTTCGATGAAATTTGGTACAGAGGTAGATAATGACCTGGAATAGCACATAGGCTACTTTTTATCCCGGGAAAAAGCACTGTTCCCGTGGGAAATTCACGCGGGCGAAGCCGCGGGCAAAAGCTAGTATGAAATAAAGAAATAACAGAATTTTTTCTGCCCATTTTTTGCAAATCTGGTATTCTGCAGTCGCGTAGTGAGAGCAAGTCTTTAGGGCGGCAAATGCATCAGAATGGCACCCCCCCCCCCCAACATGCATGGTCCGCCACGGTCCTTGGGTCCCCCCCAGAAAAAAAACCTGGATCCGCCGTTGAAGTCATGTATGTTTTAAATAGAAATAGAAATATTTATTTGCAATAACACTTATTTATGTACAACTGGATGAGGAAGGCTAGAGACAGGGATTCATGGAAGAGTATGGAGGAGGCCTATGTCTGAAGACGGACAAAACAAAGGCTGCAATGATGATGATGATGTTTTGTGTATCTTTATCTTCGTCTACCAGGTAACAGGCTGTGTAGCCAAATTAGAAATTACCGATACACAAATGTTAATGAAAATAAGTAAGGTCTGGCACGATTTTGATCTCAATTCTATACTTATATATATACTTAACAAAGTATACATATGTAGATGCAACGGCGGATCCAGGATTTTTTTCTGGGGGGCACAAGATCCGTGGAGAACTATGCATGTGGGGGGGGGGGGTGCAACAAATCGACATCCGTCCTGATGCTGTTGCCGCCCGCCTTGAAATGAATCCTAAAGACTTGCTCTCACTACGCCACTGCAGAAGACCAGATTCGCAAAAAATCAAGAAACGTGCACGTGGGCACGTGCACATCCCCCCCCCCTAAATCCGCTACTGTGTAGATGTCTCATGTTTTCTAATTCTTTGACGATGTCAAGTAATTAACTTTGGCATATTATTTTTAGTTAATCTTTTTTTGTTTACAGAAAACTTGTCTTGTGATGCGCTAAATCTATGGAAATTTTCGCTTCCTTGGTCATCATGAGTCTACAAATTGTTGTTTTCTTTTACCAAAATATACACGTATACTTTTAGGTCAAAGTCCCTTTCGGTACAAACAAGAAATTCAGTTGTTCGTCCCCTTAACAATTTCATAACCATTTTTCCTATATACAGGCATGTGTTTTTATTATATGTATAGATATGCCTAAAAGTAAAATGTAACCGGAGAGCATGTATGAAGAGAGTGATGAGTGTAGAGGAAGCGAGAGAGATCTGTAAGGATCGTAGCAGGTGGACATCGCTAGTCTCTGCCTACCTCCACGGGAAAAAGGCGTAATAATATGTATGTACCTAAACTCCATTTATTCTTACCAGTCCTATCATGTAAACAATCTTACCGTGTCTTTTTATGATTTTACAACAATATAAATTAAAATAGACTTTTTAGGAAATTACTTTCGTGGTTAATAAATGTTTTACTTTAGAATGTTTAGGTTTGAACTAATATTTGATTTATTTTCAACAAAATTCAACAAAAAGTACTGTGAAGATTGTTTACATGATAGGACTGGTAAGAATAAATGGATTGTATATGCCTAACTAAATATTATTGGCGGGTTTTACACTAGGGGTGTCCACAGATATAGGTGGGGGATTCTTATACATAAGCAATAGGCAAGCAACCATTCCACCAATAAGCCCACTATTCAGCTAAGCGTGGCCTTCGAGTCTTACGTCTCTTGGCTCTGTCTGCCCCGTAATGGATAAAGACGTGATTCTTTATTATTGACGCAGCACTCACACCACTTTTCCTGTTAAACCTCAGATTTCCTATCAGACCAAAGTACAGACAATACTTTTGCGTCATCCTAATATATTAACATAAATTTTTTGCTATTCATTCATGATGTTAAAAATACATGGCAAAATTATCATTTTAAAAGATCTCTTCGGTTGATTCGGATCAGTTGCATTTTAGACCGGGAGCCGAAATTATCTCCGGTCTTTAAAATATATTAATGGGTTAAAAAATAAAAAAAAATTGGCATTACTATTAAAATTGGAACAGTTAAATACTAAACCTGATAAGTGTTTAAAATAAATAAAAAAATATAGCAAAATAATGAGCAAAACAACGAATTGAATAATCAGATTATTGTTATTTTTTTGTGTTTAATTTATATCGTTTTAAATTTAAAAAGTTTAAAAGATGTTCGGTGATACAATTTTGCTCAGTGTCCTGGTGACCATAAAGCTGACTGTCAAGCAATTGGGATACTTTATTTGTTACCTTAACCGCAGGTAAATTGTTGTTTTTATCACGTGTATAGAGATGTTGCCTTAAAGTAAAGTGTGTATGTATTTTAATAACAAAACACGATAATTCATAAAATAAGGAAGAGCCCACGCCGCCTTGCCGCCGAACTTCCTTCATTTATGCGATAATTGAATTTCGTATAATTAAGCAATTTCGTTTATAACATACTAGCTTTCGCCCGCTTGAATTTCCCACGGGAACAGTGCTTTTTCCCGGGATGATAGGTACCCTATGTCCTTCTCCGTACTTCCAGCTATGTGTATGCGAAATTTCAGGAAGATTGGTTCAGTAGATAAAGCGTGAAGAGGTAACAAACAAACTCACTTTTGCATTTATAATATTAGTTAGGATTTTACTATTTTTTTGTTCTCATTACAAAGTTTGTCATAGTCTAGAGGTATTGGCATTATCTAGAGTTCAGATCTAGAGGTATACAATTTTATCGAGCGAGCGTATCGTGAGGTCTTAGACTAAAACTAGAATGGGCCTGGTAATTTGTACCTGTGGAAATTTCGGGAAATCCTCTCTTAGAGCGCCCCTACACTCCCTAAGGAACCTACATGCCTAATTTCAGCTTCCTACGTCCAGTAGTTTTGGCTGTGTGTTGTCTAAGTCAATTAGTAATTGAAGAGAGTCATAATATTGATGATGATTATAATAATAGACTAGGGAAGCAAAACATACAATGTATGTTTATCTTACAAACTTCAGCCTCTTAGGGGTTGATTTAGACATCTCTTTTTAGCAAACTGTGAAAATTTACAATAGAAAGAGACAACTAAAATGTCCACGTCCGAGCCGTTGCCGATTTCTAGGATTTTGTTTATTTTCTCCGAAATTAAAAAGTTAAAAAAAATCGGATTTTTTTTAATGATCTAGGTAGAGAACTCGAAAAACGCTATTTTCAATTTTAAAACTATTAAATTGGTATATTGCCTATTAAAATTTATAATTGAAAAATTAAATTGTTAATCACCAGAAAATTAATACTAAAATGATGTAAGCTACTACACTATAATCCTCAAAGCAAAAAAAATACTAAACCTGTGTTCAATAAATCACTGTATAATTTTTAAAATATTTATCATAAAATAAGTAAAATACATTAAAATGTCCCATAAATTATATCAATGCGCTCAACGGAACATGAATATTTCCAATTTCATTGCAAATTGGACTCTATTCCCGCCGCATAGAGACCTCTATGTTGTCACTGACATGAGGTTCACTGTACACGGAAATGGCAGATGTGTCTTCGAACGTCCATGGTCCTTCGTAATTTTTATAGTCCCGAGGTCACGGGACAGAATTAATATGGAGAGTTGTAGACTCCTAAATAATCAACGAACTAATATACCATAGAAAAATAACTCCCATACAATGATCGCTTTTAACTCGGTACCTTTACGCAAACAGATGAACTGCAATAATTATATGAACACACACATTCTCATCGACCATACTTCAACGCTGTTGGTCGTCTGTTTCGGCCGATTTGACGAATCAGGTGATTAGCTCGCACGCGCTCTGCGGCGATAATGGCGGCGATGTTAGAGGAACGAGGAATGGATGGTTTTATGTATTTAATAATGTAATTATTAATGGATGGTTTTATTTATCTGTGTGACTTCTACACCACTTTACGACACAAGATGGCATATTTTTGCTAATTAAACTTGCGAAATTACTCGATGATACGTACAATTGACACTTATGCGTTAGGTACAAGTACAACCGTTGAACTCGCTGCGCCACGGCGAACTGAGGCGAAGTGTGGTGGCTATTTTACGCCCCGCCCACCAAGGTTGCTATTGCGTGGAACCATTTTTTTGGCGTTGTTAGAGTTCTATATATAATCTCAGTGGAATAAGTAGTTTTATTGACAAAATAATAAAACCTAAAACAAAATATAAAAACGATTAGAATAAGATAACACATTAAAATCACTTCCGAAACAACACTTACCCTTTAAGGATCTATATTATCATATTTTAAATTAATAAAATGAAGAATAGAATATGAATCAATACAGTTTAAATTTATGACAGACTAGTTTTCGCCCGCGGCTTCGCCCGCGTGAATTTTCCACGGGAACCGTGCCTTTTCCCGGGATGAAAGGTACTCTATGTCCTTCTCCGTACTTCTTACTATGTGTATACGAAATTTCAGGAAGATTGCTTCAGTAGATGAAGCGTGAAGAGGTAACAAACAAACATTTCCTGTTCCCGAAAATTTCTTCCTCTGAAAATTTCCGAAAATTCTCAGAAATTTCTTGGGTTTTTAGGAAAATTTTCGAAAATATTTCCGAGAAATTTTCCGCTGTTTCTTGGTTATTTTGGGAACGGCACATCACTACTCCGGTGTGACAATCCATTTATTCATGAATTTAAAAAAAATATATAAGAATGATGCCATGTTTAAAAAAAAAAAAACTTTTAATTCCGCATACAAATTCGACCTTCACAAAGAAATTAATACTGCGAAACCAGTTTTTGGGGTATTCCCTTGGTATATTGGTTTCGAACTCATTATATATTTTTTATCAACGCAGCTGTTACATACATTATTTTTTTTGGATTTACATGTTTCACCAATTGTTAAATTACGAATTAATTTCTCTAAATTAAAAAAAAAATACAAATAAAATTATAAATAGAAATAATCTTACAACTCGCCGCATGGAGGCAACGTGCCCAGAATACTGGCAGTGTTTTTTCATCAAGACACAGATTCCTAACTAATATTATAAATGCGAAAGTGAGTTTGTTTGTTTGTTGGTTTGTTTATTTGTTTGTTTGTTTGTTACCTCTTCACGCTTCATCTACTGAACCAATCTTCCTGAAATTTCGCATACACATAGTTAGAAGTACGGAGAAGGACATAGGGTACCTTTTATCCCGGGAAAAGGCACGGTTCCCGTGGGAAATTCACGCGTGCGAAGCCGCGGGCGAAAGCTAGTTAACCATAAGGAATTCCGTGCGGACGAAGTCGTGGGCAACAACTAATGTAAACTATACCAAAACATATGATTCACCTTTGATAAAGGCGGATCTAGATAACAAAACTGATTTAATCAGACAAGATTATACAAAACTTTTAAAATATTGAAAATTTTAAAATATTGGCACCGCGACGGAAATACATAGTAAATAAATACTTGTACTATTCCTAAAATTAATATTAATTTAATTTTTATTTTAGTGTATATTTAGACTTTTGTGACAATTGTACTTACTTACTTCGATGGCTCTACGACCCAAAGAGGGTCTTGGCCTCTGATACTAGAAGCTTCCACTCCTTCCTGTTCTGCGCTACTTCTTGCCAGTCGGCTCTTTAGAGGGCCACCAGATCTTTTAGGACCTCATCCCTCCAGCGGTATCTGGGCCGGCCTACAGGTCGTTTCCCGCTTGGTTGTCCCTTATACGCTCTTTCAGCTACACGACATTCTCTTCTTCTTCTCTCGTAGCCCGAAAGACGTCCACTGTTGGACAAAGGCCTCCACCAAGGATTTCATCCGCATGGAGGGTTTTGCCGTAATCACGCCACGCTTGGCGAGGCGGGACGTTGGCGATCGCAGTGTGATGGCATATTACGCGGAAAGATGCTGCTGCCCATCCTCCAGTGTTTTCAATCCCTTAGTCTGCCTCTTACGACACCCACGGGAAGAGATGGGTTGAATGAATTGCTATTCTAGGGCCACACCACACAGGCCACTAATGGCGAGAGCACGACATTTAATGATTATTTTATTTATTAAACTGATTTCAAAAGAGAAAAAACTCGTAGTACGTAAAATCAGAAATTTTATTTTTTGTAGATACAGACTTTTGTGCTGGCTATTGACTTTGACCCAGGTTATTACCCAATGTTAATTACCAAAAAGATGGCGCGCCGAACCGGTGTGAATTTCAATTAATAACTGAGTCAGTTTTTTCAAAGGTTAACGCGATTTAGAAAACTGCGTGGCATCTGTGCAGTCGTGTTAGCATTAAGGCTGCCATTTAAGACGGTGCAAGTTTCTTTGCCTGTTGAATACGATTAAAATTGAAGCAATAATTTACTTGCAATAGTCTAGACAACGCACGTAACATTCTTGAACTGGTATGCAAAAGTTAGGATTCAAAACTTTTTCTTTGGTGTAAACAATACGCGCCAAGAAAATGTCATTTCCAATTCTTGCATGAAAAATTTGACAACGCAAATACGTGCAATTCTTGAAGCAAGTCGCTTAAAAATGGCACGTGCCCACTACAAATCTGTGTTTCAAAAATGCCAAATGCAATAATTGCCTGAACAATTGTATACGTGTAAACAGAACACATTGCCAATTATTGAATGTCAAGATTTGCATTCAATAATTGTATTCAAGTTTTTATTTATATCACATACTCTCTCAGCCGAAAGACGTCCAGTGCTGGACAAAGGCCTCCCCCAAGGATTTCCAACCAAAGGGGGATTTTGCCGTAATCGCCACGCTTGGCAGGCGGGTTGGCGATCGCAGTGTGATGTCATAGTACGCGGAAAGATGCTGCTGCCCATCCTCCGGTGTTTTAAATCCCTTAGTCGCCTCTTACGACACCCACGGGAAGAGATGGGTTATGGTGCTATTCTAGGAGCCACACCACCAGGCCTAACTTGAACATACAAGAGCAATAATTAAATGCAATAATTGCAGTTTACACGTATACAATTGTTTAGGCAATTATTGCATTCCATTTTTAAAACACAGATTTGTATTGCCATTTTTTAGCAACTTGCTTCAAGAATTGTACGTATTTGCGTTGTCAAATTTTTCATGCAAGAATTGAATGACATTTTCTAGCATGTATTGTTTACACCAAGAAAAGTTTTGAATCCGAACTTGTATACCAGTTCAAGAATGTTACGTGTTGTTTAGACTATGCAAGTAAATTATTGCTTCAATTTAATCGTATTCAATAGGCAAGGAACTTGTTCCGTCTAAATGGCCCTTTATATTTACTTGTTACATATAATAAAGGCCCATTTAGATGGTGCAGGTATCTTGCCTGTTGCATACAATTAAATTGAAGCAAGTAAATACTTGCATGGTCTAAACAACAGTTACTTGCAATTATTCATTTTGCACTGCATACAATGTATTGCTCTTGTATATATAAGAAACTTTGCACCGTCTAAATGGAGCGCTTAAAACTGTAACATGTGTCTGTTCTTATTTAAGATAATTCAAATTACAAATTAATAATTATTTTTAATCTGAATTTGTCTTTTAGTTGAGGAAGCAATAATGTACCTAATACTTATAAATCGTGGTATTTTTTTTTTGCTAATAGCCTAATAGGTTCCTCTGATAGGTCAAAGCTTTCTTAAATTATTCATTTGATTATGTGTCGTAGCATACTAGCTTTTGCCCCGCGGCTTCTCCCGTGAATTTCCCACCGGGAACATGATGCTTTTTCCAGATAAAAGCACTGTGCTATTCAGGTCATTATCTACCTTTGTGCCAAATTTCATCGAAATCCGTCCAGTAGATTTCGTGATTGAGTATCATCATCTCTAAATCACAAATTCACAAACTCACATCCAAACTTTCGCATTATGTGTTGTATACTAGCTTTTGCCCGCGGCTTCGCCCGCGTGAATTTCCCACGGGAACAGTGCTTTTTCCCGGAATAAAAAGTAGCCTATGTGCTATTCCAGGTCATTATCTACCTTTGTACCAAATTTCATCGAAATCCGTCCAGTAGATTTTGCGTGATTGAGTAACAAACATCCTCACAAACTCACAAATTCACAAACTCACATCCAAACTTTCGCATTTATAATATTGTATACTAGCTTTTGCCCGCGGCTTCGCCCGCGTGAATTTCCCACGGGAACAGTGCTTTTTCCCGGAATAAAAAGTAGCCTATGTGCTATTCCAGGTCATTATCTACCTCTGTACCAAATTTCATCGAAATCGTCAATGCGATTTGCATTGATTGGGTAACAAACATCCTCACAAACTCACAAATTCTAAACTCATCCAAACTTTCCGCATTTATAATATTAGGTATGGATTGTATTTTAAGAAAGCTTCTACAGCTGATACACTACATGTGTCTATATCAGACAGTGTTAAAGAAGATTTCTAGTCACTTCACTTCAAAGTTAATTCCACAGACTAATGGTATGATCCACTTTGTTAATTTTTTAGCATCTTATAAAATATAACATAAGTATTTTTGCTCTTTCCAGATATAAGTTACGCTCGAAAATCGTTATGAAGGTTTGGGGCGCGCACGGAGAGTTCTGCGCGAGGCACCAATGGGGAGGTCATCGTTGCAACCCTGGCTTTACTGGCCTGTTGCAGCCAGTGTGGAGGCGCCATGGGCCTGGGGCCAAGGCCCGAAGCGCTGTGCTGGCTGGGCGCCGGGCCTGTGTCCGGGCTCTAGAGAAGCGGAGTACCAGGCCGCTGACGCTGCTCCTCATGACCTTTCCAGTAAGATGCGCAGCCTTACTTTACGCCTGTATTACCAGAAGTGTCGAATCTACAGAAAATCGCATCGGAAGTATTTGCTCTGTCTCGTTGCTGGTGTGTTTTCGACTTTTGCCAGCTTTGTTTTCACTTCAGCCCTTGCTGGGGTGTTCTTTACAAGAGTTAGCGTAGTATTAAGGATGCCCCATTCCTGTTTTTTTTTGTTAGTTTGCTGATGTAGGCTAGAGGGCAAGGATGGCAAAAGCTGGCTGGTCAGCGGGACAAGACCAGGGCAAAAAGAGTAGGGAAAGAGGCGATTAAAGCCTTGTTGGGGCCTTCGGCATTACCCTTGACACTCTATTAGCAGTTCTTCTAGTTGGAGTTGGAGCTTCTTATCTGGTGTTTCCTGAGATTGGAGCACATGTGTAGCTTCGCCTGTCTGGCTTTCGCTGGTTGAATTACGTTGTGTTCGTGACCTTCTATCCGGCTTCCTGTTTGTCGCTTGTAGCAGATTTTGCTGCAGGAAAGAAAAGATATCAAGCCCTGTATAGTCCATTCTACGAAGGCGATTTGAAGCGATCCAATCTCTGTAGTTCAGAGAGTAGAAAATGATTATGGCTGCAGGACTATTATGCGATCCATTTAACCAGCGAAGGTGGCCTTGGAGGTATTGACAGTGGAATCGTCGAAGGACCAATCGATATGACACCATCTTCGAGCGAAAACGTTTTGCTTAACTCCTATG
The DNA here is from genome assembly GCA_018467065.1 of Ephestia elutella. NCBI lineage: Eukaryota > Metazoa > Arthropoda > Insecta > Lepidoptera > Pyralidae > Ephestia > Ephestia elutella. The sequence goes on from CM031565.1 coordinate 1,604,113, forward strand.
TCAAGTGGTTCTCAGTTAGCGCAGACTACTTTGTCATAGCCACGTTATTGTGTGCTCTGATTATTAAATTCGTGTTCTTCGAAGAGCAGAGGAACTGGATTATCGACATGAATGACATGACCGTTAAAGAGGTCTTGCAAAATGATGGCGAAGAGACGAAATCCGGTCGCAAACCTCTTTTCTCCTTCGGTGACGACACAAACTCCGAAGTGTCAACACAAACTGAAGATTCCATTTTCCACGAGGAAGAGTGGCCAGTGCTATCTCCAAGTTCTTCCGCGGCCAAAATAAACGCTAAAAAGCGTCCGCTCGCTGAATGTTTAGAAATATATCGATCAGAAGAAACAGCTACCTCGTTAAGCGACGAAGAAGTGGTGATGCTTGTAGAACAGTCGCATATACCTTTGCATAAACTCGAAAGTGTCCTCGCAGACCCTTTGAGAGGAGTCAGATTGCGCAGAAAAGTCGTCTCCTCAAGGTTCCAAACTGAAGAAGGTGTTAACAACCTTCCTTACTTAAACTACGAGTATAATAAAGTCTTAAACGCTTGTTGTGAGAATGTGATCGGTTATGTTGGTATTCCTGTGGGTTACGCTGGTCCGTTAGTCGTAGATGGCAAACTGTACATGATTCCGATGGCTACAACTGAAGGGGCTTTAGTGGCATCTACAAACAGAGGTGCAAAAGCAATAGGTCCAAGAGGAGTGACCAGTGTAGTTGAAGATGTGGGTATGACTCGAGCTCCGGCTGTAAGGCTTCCAAACGTGGTCAGAGCTCACGAATGCCGTCAATGGATTGACAATAAACAGAATTACGCTCAAATAAAAGAAGCATTCGATTCTACATCTAGATTTGCTCGTTTACAAGAAGTGCACATAGGAGTTGACGGAGCAATACTGTACCTCAGATTCAGAGCAACAACAGGAGACGCTATGGGCATGAATATGGTATCGAAAGGAGCAGAAAACGCTTTAAAACTCATCAAAAACTACTTCCCTGATATGGAAGTGATCAGCCTATCAGGAAACTATTGCTCTGATAAAAAAGCGGCTGCAATCAATTGGGTGAAAGGCAGAGGCAAACGCGTAGTGTGCGAGACTACAATTTCTGCAGAAAATTTGAAAACAATATTCAAAACTGATGCAAGAACTCTAGTCAGATGCAATAAGATAAAGAATTTATCCGGTTCTGCTTTGGCTGGATCTATTGGAGGTAATAACGCACATGCAGCGAATATGGTAACAGCAATATTCATAGCTACAGGTCAGGACCCAGCTCAGAATGTAACTAGCAGTAGTTGCTCGACGAACATGGAGCTTTGTGGTGAAAACAAAGAAGATTTATACGTCACTTGTACCATGCCTTGTTTGGAAGTTGGTACTATAGGTGGAGGTACAGTTTTGCCTGCCCAATCGGCCTGTTTAGAGATATTAGGAGTCAAAGGTGCTGGAGAGATACCTGCTGAGAACTCAGCAAGGCTTGCGTCTTTGATATGTGCGACAGTTTTGGCTGGAGAACTAAGTTTGATGGCCGCGTTAGTCAATTCTGACCTTGTCAAGTCACACATGCGTCACAATAGATCTGCGATCAATATGCAGCAGACTATTACGTACGAAAGCAATACGTTGACTCTGGAAGTTCCTACTTTATAACGAATGTTAGGGATTTTGTTTTTGGTGATTAATTTAGCATGAGTCTTCGAAATGCCTCATGAAATTGAATGATTTGACAATAAGAATAATTATATACCAGCCGCATCGATCGAATTATTCTGATAACTGAATAGAATATCTGTATTACTGCCCAAATAGGCTTAGATATATTGAACGGTGTGTAATTATTATAACGACTTTTCTGATTCACAAAGTTTACGCTTTATGCCGATCCAGAAGAATGGAATTTATTTAAGATGCGTGTGTGAGAGAGAAAAAGATGAATATTTAATTTTACGGGGGCCGAAAAGTAAACCGAATTCAAGCTGTGCATATTTTAAATTTTGTTTTTTTAATTCGAATATTTTTGCCGGCCTGAGTTGTATTGAAATGCCTTTTATAGGTAGTTACTTTATTCAACTGCGCATTTGAAATTGGATCAACAATATTTGCATCGCACATAATTTTGTGCTAATTACACAGGTTTCGCGGCTCAGACATGTTTCAGCCATTAAAATTCAAAACACAAAAACTATTTATTCTCAATATGTTCCGCGTATTGCAAAAAAGTCTTCTAGATAACCTTTGCAAATTAGCGGAAAAAAAGTTGTTGTTCTCAATATAAATGTGCGGATGTTTTTTTTTTTAATGAAGCTATGAGGCATAGATAATATAATACTAAGCCATGTTGCTGTGTTCCAACGAAAAATAAATATTATTTATTTATTTTTTCTTATAATTGCATAGTGCACTAGAAAAAAATGCACATAATTGAATTCGCTTCATTTTTTAGGCACTGTGGCTTCTTCTGTACTTAATGTTGTTTACGTAATTTTTCTATGCAATAAAGTCTAATAAATCATGTAGCCTAATGCCCAACCCAGCAAACATTTTTGGTCAAAATTATCTCAAAATTACCTATTCTTGGTATAAATAGGTAATTTAAGGTAATTTCAACCAAAAATGTTTTCTGGGAAATATTGAAAAATAATCTTAATAGGTTACTAGAGCGGAGAGCTTTGTGTAAAATATCTTTAATATTAATTTTATTAAGAAAGAAAGATTATCCACGGCATATATTGAAAACATTACACATTACATTGTAAAATCGGTTATTCGCCGTGTTTCTCTCGAATAGTCAACAAAACTTGTCTTATTTATGAAAATATTATGTTTAAGATAAAATATGTTTAAAATTTATTTGTAAACAGCTTACCGCAATGAATAGCGATGTGCTGCTAAGAAATTTCTTGTTCCCAAAAATTTCTTCCCTTTAGAAAATTTCCGAAATTTCTCAGAATTTTTTTCGGGTTTTTAGAAAAATTTTCCGTTCTCGAGAATATTTCCGAGAAATTTCCAAGAGAAATTCGGTAACGGCACATCACTACCCACTTCAAGGCCTACTTTACCTGCGGTTGGCCTGTACACTGTACAGGTGCTGAAGGCAATAATCAATTGCGCTATGTGGCTTCCGAGAAAAGCAGAAATATCTTTTTCCTATTAAAATTTCTTACTAAAAACGATGGTGGCGTCCTCTACCCACTGGCAAGTCGCTAATTAGTGCTTAATTAAACAATTTTTTATCCATCTCTCTATCCAAGTGTTCCCTGTCGCACTCTACATTTTTAATTCCTGTAACTTTTTTAGTATGTAGGTATTATAAATTATAATGAAGATTGTTATTTGGAAATGTTTATTTTATTATGCGATTATAGTATTATTTATAAATAGTCTGTGCCTGCGACTTCGTCCGCGCGTAATTTTATCTCGGGATCTAAGCGGGGCATATTAAGATGATACCTACCCCAGATTTTAAGTTAGATCATCATTACAACAGTAAAAACAGCATCTAATTGGGTCCAGTAGTTTTTGCGTGATGCACGTACAAACATACAGACAGAATGACAGACAAATCTTCTAAAAAAATGGTTTTGGCTTCTATTGGCCCTGTAAAGACCTGTCATTGTTTTTTTCATAAATACCTCCTACGCACAGACACAGACCAGTTAAGTTATATGTATATTGATATTAATGATTGAAGCAACTCCTCTCCTTTGTTTGTTACCTCTTCACGCTTTATCTACTGAACCAATCTTCCTATAATTTCGCATACACATAGCTGGAAGTACGCAGAAGGACATAGGGTATATTTCATCCCGGGACAAAACACAGTTT